>CM035841.1:138852163-140083830 GCA_020510985.1 Pholidichthys leucotaenia
CTTGGTTATTTGCCACTATGCCACACGGTATCCAGAGGCACACCCATTGTGAGAGGTTACAGCGAATCAAGTTGCGACAGCAATGCTATGGTTTTTCAGTCAAGTTGGTATCCCCAAGGAGGTTCTGACAGATCAGGGGCCCAATTTTATGAGTCAAACACTCAAACAAGTTTATCAGCTCTTAGGGATTAAAAGGGTAAGAACCACCCCATACCACCCTCAGACTGATGGCCTTGTTGAGCGTTTCAACAAAACTCTGATCTCTATGTTGAAGAAGATTGTTTCAGACACAGGAAAAGACTGGGACAAGTGGTTGCCTTTCGTCTTATTTGCTTATCGTGAGGTTCCACAGAGTTTGACTGTAGGAGTCAAGAATTGACAAGACTGGGTGTCTTTCCAGTATTTCTTTAATTCTCTCACATCCTACGTTCCTCTCTCTCAGTCAAGAGTAAAAAGAGACAGAACGCAGTCACTCACATCCATTTATACACACCTCCAATAATACATCACATACAAAGTCACACACTTCAGTTACATTCTCCCATTTGCATTATAAAACTCTAGAGTCCTTCTGCTCTCCTGTCTGACCCCAGATGGTCAGACGCGAGAAATCCTCTCCTTTCTCTCGAGCCGTAGGTGGTCCAGACGCATTGTCCTCTTGAGGTGTGATGTCAATACACATTGCCAGCCTAAAGTCTCTCTAGGCTGAATTCAAGCATGTGAGTCACATACATTCACAATTATGGACGCCACATCACTCCCCCTCCTACGCGAAAGACTGGACATACACCTACAGCATCATCCCCCCTCCGCAGAATCTTACAGCACAATCCAACAGTCTGATCAAAACCCACATCACTCTGCCTGTCGTCTAGGTTTCAATCTTCTCCCAAATCTGCTGTACGCAGGTCTCACAGCCTGTGCCGGGCCGTCCTGCTGTGACTCTGTGGAATGAGGGGGAAAAGGGTTATCTGCCCCTTGCGGGGGGTCCGGGGGCCGTCCCCTGGGAGGCCTGCTGCGTCGAGGCGCGCCCGCCGGCCGTACAGACTCGTTATGCAACACAAAAGCAGGTTTTAGTCTATCAATACTGATCATCTCCCTCCTGCCCCCCAAATGTAGCACAAAATATTTCTCCCCGGTCTCCAGCACTCGAAATGGACCGTCGTAAGGTGGGCGGAGGCTGTGACGCTGAGCGTCATATATGACAAAAACAAACTCTGTTTTTTGTAAAGCTTTGGGCACGAACACATGCGGAAAAGTGTGATGAGCGGGGCCCGGGAGCATTTCCGCTCCCGTGTTACTCAGAGGTCCCCGGACCGGGGGGGGGCCCTGGTGCCGTATGGTCTGGCAAGAACTCGCCGGGCAGCCTGAGAGGTTGCGCTAAAACTAACTCTGCTGGTGAGGCATCTAGGTCCTCTTTGGGTGCCGAACGCAACCCTAATAAAACCCATGGTAATTTGTTTACCCAATCTGTGTCCGTTAGCGACGCTCTGAGGGATGCCTTCAAAGACCTGTGAAAACGCTCGCATAAACCGTTGGCCTGGGGATGATAAGCGGTAGTGCGATGTACTGCCGCTCCTAAGCCGCTGGCCACTGCTGACCACAGTTCCGACACAAATGGAGGTCCCCTATCGGACGTAATATCTGACGGAACCCCAAAACGCGCTACCCAGGCTGTTAAAAAGGCGCGAGCCACCTCTGCCGCTGTGGTCGATGTTAAAGGGACCACTTCCAGCCAACGTGTGGTCCGATCCACCATCGTCAAGAGATGTGTGAACCCTTGAGATGGCGGTAGGGGGCCCACGAGGTCAACGTGCACATGATGGAACCTCCTAGCCGGAATGTGAAATGGTTCTAAGGGTGCTTTGGTGTGCCTGTGGATTTTGGCCCGCTGGCAAGCCATGCAGGCTTTAGCCCACTCCTTCACGTGCTTGCGCAGGCTCGGCCAAACAAACTTCTCCGCTACCATTTTCACCGAAGCGCATACTCCCGGGTGCGCTAGGGAGTGCATGACGTCGAAAACGCGACGGCGCCACCTGGCCGGTACCACCGGACGTAGTCGCCCGGTGGAGACATCGCAGATTAGAGGGGGTGAACCAGCTTGTAAAGTTTTTCGCTCCAGCCTTAACCCTGTTGGTCCAGACAGGAGCGCGCGCACGTCCGCGTCTTCGATCTGCTCCGCTGCCATGGCTGCATAATCTATTCCCACGTGGACCGGAGCCGCGTGCGCGTCCGCGTTGTTACCGCGCTCTGGGTAAGCGGCCGCGCACCCCTGCTCCGCGCGGACGGGTGCTGTTACCGCACGTGACAGACAGTCTGCCACTACATTGAGTTTACCGGTCACATGCTGGATATTGGTGGTAAATTCCGAAATTGCGGCCAGCTGTCTCTGCTGCCGCCCTGACCACGGTTCTGAAGTTTTGGACATCGCAAAAGTGAGCGGTTTGTGGTCGACAAACGCGGTGAAACGCCGCCCTTCCAGCCAGAACTGGAAATGGCGAATGGCTAAGTTGAGCGCCAGGAGTTCCCTGTCAAATGCGCTGCATTTCCGCTCGGGCTCGCGCAAGGACCTGCTGAAAAAAGCGAGAGGTTGCCAAACTCCGGCGACCTGCCGCTCTACCACGGCCCCTATCGCTACCTCTGACGCGTCTGTGGTTAGCGCTATGCGAGCTGCCGGGTCTGGGTGCGCCAGCAGTGCTGCGTCCGTGAGTGCTTTTTTTACCGCTGTGAACGCGCGTTCCCGCTCCGGGGACCATTCGATCACATTGGCAGGCTTCTGTTTTTTAAGCGTGGTGTACAGCGGTTGCATGAGCTGTGCTGCACGGGGTATGAAACGGTTATAAAAATTCACCATCCCCAAAAATTCCTGCAACGCTTTCACTGTCTGTGGCTGGGGAAACTCAGCCACCGCACGCACTTTTGCCAGCAGAGGAACTGCTCCCTCTGGTGAGACACGGTGCCCCAGAAAATCAATTTGCGCTGCGCCAAACTGGCACTTGGCCGGGTTGATTATCAACCCGTGTGCTTCCAACTTTTGAAAAACTGTAGTGAGGTGTTTTTCGTGTTCCTCCTCTGAGGCACTGGCTACTAAAATATCGTCCAAGTAGACAAAAACAAACGAAAGGTCGCGCAGCACTGCGTCCATCATCCGTTGAAAGGTTTGCGCGGCGCCTTTAAGGCCAAAAGGCATGCGTAAAAACTCAAAAAGTCCGAACGGGGTTATTACCGCCGTTTTGGGAATATCCTCTGGTCGAACCGGGACCTGATGATAACCGCGGACCAGGTCTATTTTAGAAAAAATGCGCGCTTTTGCCAGGTGCACCGAAAAATCCTGGATATGTGGAATCGGGTAGCGATCCTGAGCTGTGGCATTGTTTAACCTGCGATAATCACCGCAAGGTCTCCACGAGCCGTCAGCCTTAGGCACCATATGCAGGGGGGAAGCCCAAGCGGACTTCGAGCAGCGAATTATGCCCAACCTTTCCAGGTTGGCGAACTCCTCCTGTGCCACGGAGAGCTTAGCTGCATCCAAACGCCGAGCTTTAGCAAAAACTGGTGGGCCACTCGTGGTTATGAAGTGCTCCACCCCGTGTTTCGCCACCTTAGCCGAAAAAGTGGGAACTGTGAGTGCTGGAAACTGGTGTAGGAGAGTGTGAAACTTACCACCTGCTGCGGCGATGTTGGTCTGTACTGGCGGCGGGCACACCCGAGCTGCACAAGGGATAGAACAGAAAGAGAGTGCATTTACTAGGCGTTTGTTGGCCAGATCAACTAAAAAACCATGTGAACACAGAAAATCAGCACCTAACATATTGAAGCTCACTGCTGCTACGATGAAGTTCCACTCGTAAGCGTGGCCGTGGAAGGACAGAGACAAGGTTCTCTCTCCATAAGTCTTGATGCTGGAGCCGTTGGCCGCAGTTGCTCCGTCTCCGTGGGGTCCAGCCACCCGATCTACATAAGTTGCAGTGATGAAGCTCCTCTGGGCTCCGGTGTCCACGAGGAATTGCCGCCCGGAGCCCGTGTCTGTCAAATAAAGCAGCTTGTTCCGTTCGCCGAGAGTGGAAGCTGCTAACGACTCCCGGCCCGGCCGTTTCCCCGCTTTTTAAAACTGCACGGCGGGATGCATCTGTGCGCCTTCTCGGCGAAGCGTCGGTGGTAATAGCAGAGGCTATCATCTCCCCTGGCTCGGGATCTCGCCGCCGTCGTCGTCGCTGGGGTGGACTCTGCTGCCTCTGGCTCCACACTGCCCCCAGCCGCCGCGCCGAGGTCTGCCGCTGCCACGGAGGCCTCTTGCTCTTCGCAGGCGTTGAGGAGCCGCTCCGCCTCCTGGGCCAGCTCGCGGAAGTCCTGCTGGTTCGCACATCGTCTGCTGACCAGGGGACCTCTCGTGTGCGCTGGGAGGGTCCTCAGGAAAATATGCTTGAAGAGGAACGCGTCGTTGTCCGTCCCGATCATCTGTAGCATGTCCTCCATGAGGACAGTCGGCCTGCGTCCACCTTTGTCACGCAGGTCCAGCAGCTGCCTGGCCCTTGCCTCGGGCGATGGCACGAAGCTCCCGATGAGGGTGGCTTTCAGCGCTTTGTATTTGCCAGCAGCGGGCGGCTGCTGCACCAGGCTCCGCACACACCGAGCTGTGCGGCTGTCGAGTCTCGCGATGACATTATGAAACTTAATGTCGTCCGCTGATACTCCCCCGAGTAGGAAACGCGACTCCACGTGCTGGAACCATGAGTGCGGGTCATCGTGCCAAAACTCGGGGAGCCTAATCAGGCTTGCACCCCTGCGGGCAATTCCCGGTGAATCCGGGTCTGAGCGGCTGTCTCCCGGTTCTTCCATGTCGATCACGAAGCTGTCTTCCAGCCTCGGCGTGCTCAGATTCATGTATAGGTCACCAGTGTAGGAGTCAAGAATTGACAAGACTGGGTGTCTTTCCAGTATTTCTTTAATTCTCTTACATCCTACGTTCCTCTCTCTCAGTCAGAGTAAAAAGAGACAGAACGCAGTCACTCACATCCATTTATACACACCTCCAATAACACATCACATACAAAGTCACACACTTCAGTTACATTCTCCCATTTGCATTATAAAACTCTAGAGTCCTTCTGCTCTCCTGTCTGACCCCAGATGGTCAGACGCGAGGAATCCTCTCCTTTCTCTCGAGCCGTAGGTGGTCCAGACGCATTGTCCTCTTGAGGTGTGATGTCAATACACATTGCCAGCCTAAAGTCTCTCTAGGCTGAATTCAAGCATGTGAGTCACATACATTCACAATTATGGACGCCACATGACTAGATTTTCACCATTCGAGCTGGTTTATGGTCATCAGGTTAGAGGCCCTCTGGATGCCCTTCAGGAGATGTGGGAGGACTCTGAATGATCAAAGACTATGGATATCATCTCCTTTGTAATGAAGATGTGTGACCATCTGATGAAGACCACAGCTATGGCCTTGGAAAACCTGTTGAGGTCACAGGCCAAGCAGAAAATCTGGTATGATCGTGCAGCTAGAAAGCGGACGTTGAAGCCTGGTGAGCAAGTGTTGTTACTTTTGCCTACATCTGAGAACAAATTGCTGGCAAAGTGGCAGGGCCCTTACCAGGCGAAGAGGAAGATGGGGAAGGTGACATACCAGATTTATATACCAGAGAGGAAACAGTCGCTCCAGACTTTTCATATTAACATGCTAAAGAAATGGCATCCCCATGCTGATCAAGAACTGCAAGTGAGGCAGTCTCTTTTTGTTCGAGCTATAGAAGAGGAGGAGGAAACAGATGAGCAGTTTCTTCCTGTTGGTGAAGAACAGACCCAGCTGGATTTGGATCATCTGTCTGATGGAAGGAAAAAGGAGCTGCTTAAGAGCTGTCCCCTTGACCTTTTTCGCCAGACACCTGGGAGGACAGAGATCATGCAGGGTGACTCGTGCCCTGTAAAATATCTTTTGGGTTAGCCAACAGCACACTGAAGATCCTTAATGCTTTAACTGTGTACGTCGCCAAACTGCGACATAACCCCTAGTGGTCAAGCGTGGTAAAGATCTTTTTCAAGAAAATATTCAGATCAGATGTCAGAACTTTCCAAGGCTATAACTTGAAAATGGTAAGAGATAATGGCTTACTGTCAATTAGAAATATGTAGAATATGATCCAAAGTTTCAAATAGGAGTAAATTTATGCATCTAATTTGCATACAAACAAAGACATTCGTCACTTACCGCTGGCAAGGCGGCGTCCTTTTGCAGTATTCTGGCCGTTATTTTGTCCTCTCCCGGTCATTTTAGCTTTCTCTCTTATATCCAGAAACTGTTATTGATTATTCCACCTTAATTTCGCTTTTATTCCACGGCAATTTACCTTATATGACGACATGCAACAAGCGATTGCTTTACAGTCACATGGCGCTCCGGGAGCTGGCAGGTGACATCAATGAGCTTCGCGCTCCCTGTGTTATAAGAACATGTAAACATCGACCTTCATAAGCTAAATAACCTCTTTTTAGAATCACAGTTGGCAAATTTGGGACCAAATCCTCAGAATTTGCTCGTCCGTCTGCGATCGCGTATGACCACAACGATGGGTGCCCTCCATTTTGTTTTGTAATCTCAAAGACGAATTAGAAGGATATCTTCCTCTTTGGTGTATTACATGTCGTCTATGAGTCCTCCAATGCATGCCTGCCACCTTGTGAACTGGCATGATCAGTGCAAATCCTTAGTCCAGCTGGGGAGTGTTTGGCACGTTATTATCAGTTGACAGACGCAGCGCCGCGCTCTGCCACTAGGGGCAGACAAAATCACACAGCTTAAGGGTTAATTTTCTTTGTACATCCAGCCAGCCAACTGGGTTGTTTAAGTGTTTATTTGTTGAGCTAATTGCTTTAAGATATTGGTGTAATACTTCTTCAGTGCAACAATGAGAAATATATGGGAATCATGAAGTGGTTGCTACCTTTTTTGTTTGTTTGTGGTGTGTGGGTTCCTCCACTTTGGTTTCCTTGTGGGTGTCTGGGCTGAAACGGGAAGAGAAGGATTCCAATTCCTTTAATAGCAAGAGTTAACTGGAAGAAACTATGTCGTGGAGAAACAGAGGGGAGAATTCTTGTTTTCCCCATTAAGCACTATTTTAAACAGGATAAATGAATTAAATTTACTTTGTATTTTTCTTATGAGTTCAACAGTAGTAATTGGAATTTATTTATGTTGTTTTGGGGTTAAAGGGCTGCACGGTGGCGCAGTGGTTTAGCACTGTGGCAGCACAGTTTTACCCTCGGCCGGGGGACCGCGGGGATCATGAGATCGTGGGTTCGATCCCAGCCCCCGACCAACAGTGAGCTGTGTGGAGTTTGCATGTTCTCCCCGTGTTGCGCGGGTTTACTCCGGGATTTCTCCGGTTTCCTCCCGCATACCAAAAAACATGTAGGTTTAGGGCGCTCGCGCACGCAGCGACCAGCAGCCGGTGGCTTGTCACCAGACTGCAAACCAAGTCTACCTACGGGTACAAATAAGTAACAAAAAAAAAAAAAAAAAAGTATCATTTGGTTAAGTTAACTGATAATCTTTATGTTTGGTTTATTCTGGAGGGAGGGGCTAAAGGTATATAAGGCTGAGTAAAGAAGCCCGCTTGAAGAGAAAAAGAGAGAGAGTTGGACAGTGTGTTACAGCCTGATCAAGCCAGAGCATATGCTAGTTACCCAATAGCCATGGGCCTAGCTCCAACCACTTGTTTGTTCGGGGCTTTCTCTTATGTTTTGTTTCCTTTTGGATTTTAAAGAACAAAAGTCTGTTTGATGCTGCAGTATTTTTAAAATGGACACTGTAAATAAAAACTCCACTTGGTGAAGAAGATTCCTGGCTTCCTGTGCACTTCCTCCACCACTCGGCCAGTCCTTACATTAGAGAGTCTTTACTGGTTAAATACAAGTTTTAATAAAATCATTAATCCAGCAACTTTGTTTTTATTTGGACAACAAATAATATGAAAAATGAAACAAAATCTCACATCACAGCTGCTGGAATGACCTTGAATTTATTCATTTTGTACTGGAGTTGGTGGTAGTCGTTTTAGAAACCAAACCAACGGCTGCTTAAAATGAGAGAAAAAAAAGAACACTAAGACGATCTTCAAAAAAAGAAACACAGATTACAGTACATATGTGCGACAGTGTGTACCTCTGAATGCGATGTTTCCTGCAGATGAAGGCGTAGACCCTCCTCAGACCCACCAGGACCGGATCCCAGTTATTGTAGTGACACAGGAGGGCGGCGATGAAGAATGAGAGGAAGACAGGGACGGCGCCGGCAAAAAATAACCATGAAAAACGGACCTGTCAACAGACATGAGGAAGAAAAACTGTACTACAACTTCTGTCTCCAGGATTATTGAGCGGAATACAACTCAAGTTAGCCCTGGGATCTTTAATGGTTAGTACCTTTCGGAGTGGTGAGGACAAGCGAATCCTAACGAGTGTTGCGATTTGAGGAGTTTCTTCGGGGTTCATGGGCACGGCGGTTCGTTGGCAGTTTTTACAGTCGTGGACTGCTAGCGGAATACCCCCCCTCCACAAACCTCGAACTGCAACGCTCCCCAGCATTTGCCACACCTCACTGCTCCGTAAGATATGGGGGTAATGGTGCTAGTGGAGAATTTCTGGAAAACTGTTAAGACTTTTCTTGGTCACCAACTAATGTAAGGAATATTGTATGAAATTCTCCACTCACTTCTCCACTTTTCTTCTAAATTTGCAGGTTTTGTTGTACATTTGTGGGATGTTTCCTTGTAGATGTGAATTTTTTTTCTTGTAAGTGTGCATGCTTTTTTCTTTGATTTTTTTTTTTTTGAATTACAACCCTTTTTTATAAATTTGAACCTTTTCTTGAAAATTAGCTTCTCCCCCACAAATCTGCAACATTTTGTTCACGAATTTGACAGATTTGTCTTGCAAATTTCAATAAACTTGCCACTGTTTTTCTTATAAACTTGCATTCATATTCTTGGAACAAAAGAGAATTTCTTTAAGACCCTTCATAGAGAAAGGATAATTAAGGCTTTAATTTTTGACAAACAAATACAAGATTTAAGACCTGCAGCCACCCAGTTTATTCCTCTGACATCAAAAAGGTGACTTTCTTCATGTTTACTAAGTGAGACAGCAGCTGATACAGCAGCAGCTGTAGCTTCCTCTCAGTTGACCACACAACACCAACATGCTGCTTCATTCAGAAAAGCATTTTAATTGACGTAAAATCTCAGCCCTCAGTACATAATATGCATGATTAATCCTATAAAACATGCTAACGGAGATGAGGTGACTCTTACTGTGAAGTTTCTTACTTTCTGCATGCAGATATCTGCCATGATGGAGAGCGGGATAGTGAGGCTCAGCGCCAGAGTCCCGATGAGGGACGATGTGAGGAAACAGCCCCTGAGAACAGAGGGAAGTGTTATTTACTACAGGGCAACTATGCATTACTGAAACCAATTACAACTTACAACGCACACTGAGCTGCTCACCACAGCCAAAGAAACTCTGAAAGAACAGTTCCGATGAGGCCGTTTATGAGAATGTAGGTCCACACCAGCTGGCTGGGAAGCTCAAATGCCTCGAAGCCCGTGTAGTGGAGCAGGAGGAAACCGGGCCAGAGCAGCAGCAGGTTGAACAGACCCACAAAACCTGAGAGACACACAACAACTTCATTTTATATCAATGTACAGAGGTTTCTGTTTTTCTGACCACTGAGGGTTTTAGAAGACTTCAACTCATCTGTAAAGTAATGGCGGCTGCCAGTGGTACCCCTCAGCCAGTTTATTGTTGAGATGTGGATTATATGGCATTTTCACCATGACTTTTGACCTTGCAATCCCAAAACCATAGGCAGAGGTCAGGGTCTCAGGCATCCAGGACTTGTCTTAGACATGATAAAGATTTAAAAAGACTGCTTCCTTCCTTTATATCGTTACGGCGTTAAAAGATTTGATTGTATCAGTGGAAAGAAGAGGTTAAGAAAATTAAATTTTACTCATGTCTCACGCTCAATGCTCTTATGACTATGCAGTTATCAGCTGTTGCTACATGACCAGGAAAACAAAGAGATTCAGCTGAAACCATACAGGTGTGGGCTGGGAAAAGTTGTCAGTGCTGCCTGTCAATAATTCACTTACCAAAGAACATGGGGATGTCGAGTTTATCCTCTCGATCTACTCGTCTCTTGATCATGACAATGTAGACGGCATATAGCATCGCCCCAGCCAGAGACCACAGAGAACCTACAGGGGAAAATTCCAACTACATCATGAACATTTTCACAAACTCCGTTCTCATGGTTCACCAAAATATACCATAAAACGTTGTATGAAGCACTGTTTAACAAGTTGAAGCAGTGGAGCTTATCTGGTAATGTTGCATTTACTGACCTACGATGCCCTTCCCGTCAGGACTGTCCATGCTGGAGAGACTCACGAGGGCAACGCCTCCCATACTAAACAAGACAGAGGACACAAAAGAATCAGACACATAAACAGGCTGGTTTAAGACATATAAACTTCAGGGTTTCTTCTGGTAACATTTCTCCGTGGCGGACCGCAATGACTTTCCGCAAGCGCGCACACGAACAACACGTGTGGCCGTCATCCGCGCGGAGTTTAGAAGCGCCCCGCCCACGCGAGTTCTCGACTCAATCAGCAGGCAGTGTCTCGCTAAGCGTGACTGTCGACAAAAACATGAGTTTAAGTACTTTAAACGTGGAAAAAAAAAAATCAGAAGAGGTATGTATGTAAGCACTGGAGGCGTTTATCATGGTTTTAACCCACTGTTAACAGGAGCAATAAGGGAAGAGTCGCTTAGCTAAGAGACGTGGTTAGAACTGATATGCAGCCGGCTTCATATGAAGGGAGACGCAAGGGGGACTGATGAATTGCTGAGGATATATTTCACCAGCCACTACAATATTAACCACTTGCACTCCGTTGTTCCGCGGGCGGGCAAATCTCTGCGTCCTAGGGCGCACGAGGGCACACGAGAGCGCACTCGTGCGCGCTTGGACGCATGACGCATGATGGTGGTGATGTAGGTGGTGTGGCCTCCAAGCGCCACTGAAAAAAAAAGCTGCAGTCACAGCCGCGAACAGATTAGTTCATCTGATTGACCTCTCATTCGACTAATAAGAGCCTTGAATTGGGTTTCTTGAAATCTTGAAGAGCCAATGAATGAAAACCTAGGAAGGAGGACCCGCCTACTTTGAATGCACGAGCCAATTGAAGCACAGAAATTAGGGCTGGTGAAGAGAGATTTACTGCTGCAGCAGATGAAAACAAAGGACGCTGGACGAACCTGCTACAGACCCAGGCTCACCCAGCAGCATGGAGACCACCCACAAGTGGGACCTGCAATCATTCCAGCAGAATAGACGTTTAGGATTCTCTTCCGTCATCATAGACCGACGGAGGCCGACGACAAAAGTCGTAAATCATTCGCCAAAACGGCAATAATGGAATTATGTTTTGATCGGGATCCACGAGCGGACCAGCGTCGCGTTCGTCTGACAATGGGGAAGAGATGTTCGCCAGGATGTTGCTGTGAAGAGGTAAGGTGTTATAAGCTAAATTATTATTTCTCCCTGAAAACTGTAACCCAAAAATGACTTTTGACCGATCGGTAAATTACAACTGTACTGCGCACGAAGTACGAAGTGCGTGCGCCGTGATAAACAGTTCATTTGCCGTGTTCGGACCGTGAACGCGCCCCCCCCTCCCCCCGCTGCAGAAGAGGAGCGGGGGCGTTCACGGTCCGCGGGGGGAAGGATATGAGTCTATTCCATCATGTAGCGATGGCCGTCTTCTGTAGCGAGGGGGGGGGGGGGACAACCCCCCCCACACACACACACACAGTAGCGGGGGGGGGGCGCTGTGAAAACATGCAAGGAGTGTAATCCGTCATGTAGCGAGGGCCGAACTCGGTCCTTGGTAGCGGGGGGGGGGGGGGGGGACGACCCCCCGCCCGCCCACACACACACACACACACACACACACACACACACACACACACACACACACACACACACACACACACACAGACACAGCCCTGAGTGTGACCTTTCATTAGAGCCTAAAATGAAGATTCTACATTGAATTATTCAAAAGTTACAGATGTTTTTCCAAACTGTGCCATTTGGCACAATTTGGCACAGTTCCAAAACGCCTGGGAACAGCCTGAGAACAAAGCTGTGTAAAATATTCATTTTTTGTGGTATTGTTACCAAATTTGGATCTCAGCTTGATAACACTTGGTTCTACATTTCTGTTGCATTTTCCAGCCGGATCGGACAGCTGTGTGTTATTTGCAAGCATTTGTATCCAAAAAAACACCGTGTCCAAATTTATTTTCTTCAAGTTCAGTATGTTTAGATGACTGTAACTCAGTGGCCGGAGCATGTAGAGAGATTATGTTTTTTTTGCCAAAAAATTCAAAGTGTTTTCTTTTGAATGAGACCAACCCCATGAAGATGCTGCAAAGGGTTGAATAACAGCTTTCGATTTACTTTGGGCACGTTATTTTTTGGCATTTTTAGGAAAATTGCCCAGAGTGCAAGTGGTTAAGTTATGTTCTGTAGGAATTGCAGGAATGACAAGACTGGCAATTTCTCTCTTTTCTCGCACGAGCAGGTGTGCCATTTTTATTCTCCAGCGGCAGTGACAAAAAGCAACAGCTGAAAACGCTAGCTCTAAACTGAGGTCCTTCAGTGGCTGCCTAGAGAGGTGCCTGATGAGAAAGCCTGAGCGCACAAATATAACTGCCTAAACAGATCATTCAGTAAATGAACACTTATTGTGGTGAATTATGTCTTTAGAGTCTGCTACAGTTCCCTATTATGTACCTGGCAGGTTAAGGTGACCGAAATTCACAAAGTCAATGACTTTAATCCGTCAGCAGCCTTCAGACAAATTAAACGTGTCAACATTTGATTTCAAAATAAGGGAGGTTTTTCCTGCTATCTGGGTGGTGAGGAGATTTCTAAATTTAAAAAAAAACAACTATAAATATAAAGAAATATAACAGAAATAACGGCATCCTTGGTCATTTAAGTTAATTTATTTCATTAAATACAATTTTATTAATTTTTTTCTTTGAAATCAGAGTTAAATTATTGTTCTGTTCTGACTGCGAAATTATGGTCAAAAATGTAAATTGTTATAAGGAAAAAGTAAAAAAAAATTACCAGAGTCTGTTTCAAATTTATCTAAAAAACAAAAAAAAAAAAAAAAAACAAAAACAGTAATTTTATTTTAAAAAACAGACAAAAATTAGACACAAAATAATCCACAAATTTATAATAAAGTTTCAATTGTACAATTAAAGTCAATTTTACAAGAGGAAATTACAAATTCGAGAAACATGGTTTCAACTTTAGATAGATTTACAGAAAAAAGTAGAAAACTGTAAGAAAATTGTTATAAATTTTGGAGAAAAACCTCAAACCTTCAAGACTGAAGTCATTGCTAAAGTTTTTAAGTGGGTGCTCTTTGTACCCTTAACTCTACGAGAAATTTTTGGTTGTCTACTTTTATTAATTTCAAAGCACTGCTTTTACATGAGTAGAATTTCTGGTTACTATACCCACCTGATTACATAATTTAAGTATGCATGAGTACATTACTATTATGAATGTTTCTTTCCCTTCCCTACTTTCTCAATGGAAAAAAAGAAACACTAGAATAAAAGTATAAAAAAATACACATTTTTGTCATTTATGTAAACCATGACAAAAAAATCCTGCAGGACAAAACATGAGACTTGATATTTTCTAACCTGTTTGTACCATAGACAAGAGAGAGAACCTGAATTAGACAGAGCTCAGAGAGGGCAAGATGAGACAGAAGAGAGGAGCCAAGGAGAGGAAAGTGTTCAGGCAAAGGAAGGGGAGAAGGATAACACCACTAAAAAGTCTAAACACAGGATGTCTGGGTGAGACCCCAACTGGCCCAATACTCAAGCCTCAGTTGTACAGTACTTCAAATGGTAAGTTCCATATGCAATGTTACGGTGTAAAATTTTAAAAAGAAAAAAATAGTATAAAATTCAAATATTCCGGTATGTTAACTCCCCCCCGCCCCCCCGGGAAAAATATGTTGCCACCGCACCAAGGTCTTTAAGCCAGAGGAAACACTGAACTTTAAACCTGATTTATTTACACAGCACCTTTCATACAACAAAGTGCAGCTCCAAGTGCTTTACAGTTAAAAACAATTCCAGATAAAACACAAACAAAACAATAAAAAGGCAAAGACAGCCCTCCCCAAGCCCTCTCCCCACCCCCACTCTCATCCAAGGCATACATCCACCTGACCCCCAACCCACCCCAGAGCCCACCTCCTCCCACACTGTTCCACCCCACCCACAAGTAATAAGAGGCATAGTTAAAACATGGTTGAGGACTGAGGACACGCCATCATGGGGAAACCCACAGCACCAGAAGCCAGACTCAGCCCACAGCTGCAGAGACACCGCCACAGGGGCCACCCCGGCCCAGGCAGACAGAGGAGTCCACACCACAACCAACAGGCTGTGACTGAACTCCCCCATCTCACCGAGCCAGGGCCACCACCACAGCAGCATCCTCACCGCCAGAGCCAATAACAGCTCCAATCGCCGAGAGCCTCCCAATGAGGAAACACTAGAGCTACAAATACCATAAGATAAAATAAAATACAATAAGAAGCAGAATAAGATCATAAATAAAAGTAAATAAAGAGAATAAAATGATTAAAGCAGGGTTGTCAAATCATGTGCCATGGAGGAGCAAGACCCTGCAGGTTTCCCCTTCTACTCAGTCTCTTCAGCAGGAGTTTTCACTTATCAGCAATCAGTGGAAGACATTCAGTGGAATCTGCTGTGGAAGACACTGGTTGGAGGTAAAGCCTGCAGGGTCTTGGCCCTCCATGGCACATGATTGGACAGCCCTGGGTTAAAGGAATAATAAATATACCCATATATATACAGTGGGGCAAAAAAGTATTTAGTCAGCCACCAATTGTGCAAGTTCTCCCACTTAAAAGATGAGAGAGGTCTCCAATTTTCATCATAGGTATACCTCAACTATGAGAAACAAAATGAGAAAAAACATCCAGAAAATCACATTGTCTGATTTTTAAAGAATTAATTAGTAAATTCCTCGGTAAAATAAGTATTTGGTCACCTACAAACAAGCAAGATTTCTGGCTCTCACAGACATGTAACTTCTTCTTTGAGAGGCTCCTCTGTCCTCCACTCGTTACCTGTATTAATGGCACCTGTTTGAATTCATTATCAGTATAAAAGACACCTGTTCACAACCTCAAAACAGTCAGACTCCAAACTCCACTATGGCCAAGACCAAAGAGCTGTCAAAGGACACCAGAAACAAAATTGTAGACCTGCACCAGGCTGGGAAGACTGAATCTGCAATAGGTAAGCAGCTTGGTGTGAAGAAATCAACTGTGGGAGCAATTATTAGAAAATGGAAGACATACAAGACCACTGATAATCTCCCTCAATCTGGGGCTCCATGCAAGATCTCACCCCGTGGGGTCAAAATGATCACGAGAACGGCGAGCAAAAATCCCAGAACCACACAGGGGGACCTAGTGAATGACCTGCAGAGAGCTGGGACCAAAGTAACAAAGGCTACCATCAGAAACACACTACGCCGCCAGGGACTCAAATCCTGCAGTGCCAGACGTGTCCCCCTGCTTAAGCCAGTACATGTCCAGGCCCGTCTGAAGTTTGCTAGAGAGCATTTGGATGATCCAGAAGAGGATTGGGAGAATGTCATATGGTCAGATGAAACCAAAATAGAACTTTTTGGTAAAAACTCAACATGTCGTGTTTGGAGGAGAAAGAATGCTGAGCTGCATCCAAAGAACACCATACCTACTGTGAAGCATGGGTGTGGAAACATCATGCTTTGGGGCTGTTTTTCTGCAAAGGGACCAGGACGACTGATCTTTGTAAAGGAAAGAATGAATGGGGCCATGTATCATGAGATTTTGAGTGAAAACCTCCTTCCATCAGCAAGGACATTGAAGATGAAACGTGGCTGCCCGGGCAACGAAGGAGTGGCTTCGTAAGAAGCATTTCAAGGTCCTGGAATGGCCTAGCCAGTCTCCAGATCTCAACCCCATAGAAAATCTTTGGAGGGAGTTGAAAGTCCGTGTTGCCCAGCGACAGTCCCAAAACATCACTGCTCTAGAGGAGATCTGCATGGAGGAATGGGTCAAAATACCAGCAACAGTGTGTGAAAACCTTGTGAAGACTTACAGAAAACGTTTGACCTCTGTCATTGCCAACAAAAAATCAGGTTGATCGTCACTTCCTTGTGGTAACGTATCGTCACTTCCTGTTTTGCTGTCTGCCTGTGTGGTTTGCTCTCCAGCTCTCGAGCCACTAGCTATGGCTACTACCTCTCTTTCCTCTCCTCCTCTGATGTGCTCTCTCTGTCAGATGTTTAGCTACACCTCTGCCTCTTTTAGTGATAACGGTAAATGTAATAAATGTTGTCTTTTTGAGGCGCTCGAGGCGAGGTTGTCTGATTTGGAATCCCGGCTCCGCTGCATTGAAACACCGTCTGCGCCAGTTAATCTCGACGGACGCCCATTAGCTGCAGCGGAGCTAGCTAGCTTAGGTCCCCCTGTCACCGGTTCCCCGGCTCTCCTCTGCAGCGAGGAGACTGGGTGGGTGACGGTGAGAAGGAAGCCTAGTCGCAAAGCCCCGGTTCACCACCAACCTGTTCACGTTTCTAATCGTTTTTCCCCGCTCAGCGACACACCCGCTGAGGAAAAAACTCTGATCATTGGCGACTCTGTAGTCAGAAACGTGAACCTAGAGACTCCAGCGGACATAGTCACATGCATTCCTGGGGCCAGAGCAGGCGACATCGAGTCAAATTTGAAAATGCTGGCTAAAAGTAACTGTAAATATTCCACAATTGTTATTCACGCCGGCATTAATGACATCCGTCTCCGGCAGTCGGAAGTCACGAAACTTAATATAGAATCGGTGTGTGACTTTGCAAAAACGATGTCTGCCGCTGTAGTATTCTCTGGGCCCCTCCCCAATCTGACCAGTGATGACATGTTTAGTCGCTCGTCATCCTTGAACCGCTGGCTGTCTGTGTGGTGTCCTAAAAATGACGTGGGCTACATTGACAATTGGAGCTCTTTTTGGGGAAAACCTGGTCTTATGAGACGAGACAGCATTCATCCCACTTTGGATGGTGCTTCTCATTTATCTAACAATCTGGCATCTTTTTTATCCAAATTTCTAAAACCCTGACTACTCAGAGTTGGGACCAGGAAGCAGAGTCGCAGTCTTACACGCCTCTCTGCAGCTCCTCTTCATCCGCCACCCCTCAGCTTAGCCCCTGTCTTCCCCATCAGAGAATCGTTGTCTGCTCCCTCCAAAGTAAATAAAAATATAATGTATAAGCATCCCAAAGTGATAAAGCAAAATATTGGTAAAACTCAAATTAAACATAAAGCCTCTAAATTGAATGATTTAGCCTCTGTTCCTCCTCATAATTTAAAAATTAAATGTGGTTTATTAAATATTAGGTCTCTAACTCCCAAGTCTCTGTTAGTCCATGATCTGTTAATTGATCATCAGATTGATTTAATTTCTCTTACAGAGACTTGGTTAGGACAAGAGGATTATGTTGGTTTAAATGAATCAACTCCCTCTGGTTATTTAAACTGTCAAAATCCCAGAAGTTCTGGTCGTGGAGGAGGAGTAGCATCAATTTACCATTCCAAATTACTAGTTAATGTAAAGCAAAAAACATGTTATAATTCCTTTGAGGGCCTGGTCCTCAGTGTTGGGCACTTTAGCAATTCCAGGTTAAACCCAATTTTATTTGCCATAGTTTATCGTCCCCCATCAACCTATTCAGAATTTTTATCCGAATTTCCTGATTTCTTAGCTGATTTAGTGCTGAAATCTGATAGAATAATTATAGTAGGGGACTTTAATATACATGTGGATGTAGATAGTGACTGCCTTAATGTGGCTTTTAATTCAATATTAGACTCGATTGGGTTTTCTCAGAAAGTAGGAAATTCTACTCATTACCTCCACCATACATTGGACCTTGTTCTGACATATGGCATAGAAATAGAAAATCTTGTAGTGTCTCCTCATAACCCTGTACTGTCAGACCATTGTCTGTTAACCTTTGATTTTACTATTTCTGACTATTTGTCTCCTAAAGAAAAATATTATCACAGTAGATGCCTCTCAGATGATGCTGTTTCCAAATTTATGCAGATTGTTTCCTCTATGCCATGTGTCAACACAACGGAAATAAGCTATAGACAGCTTGCTCCTTCTGTACTTGATAACATGGTGGATAGTGTTTCAGCTTCTCTGCATCAGGCTCTAGACTTGGTGGCCCCCTTAAAAAAGAAAAAGTCTAATCAGAGATTTTTAACTCCTTGGTTCAACACAGAAACTCGTAGCTTAAAACAGAAGACTCGTCAATTAGAAAGAAAATGGCGCTCTACTAATTTAGATGAAATCTATTTAGCTTGGAGAAATCATCTTTTAATTTATAAAAAATCTCTTAGAAAAGCTAGAACGAGTTATTACTCTGCATTAATAGAAGAGAACAAGAATAATCCCAGGTTTCTTTTCAGTACTGTAGCCAGGTTGACAAAGAGTCAGGACTCTGTCAATCCTAGCATCCCCTTAGAGCTTACTAGTCAGGACTTTATGAACTTTTTCAATAATAAAATTTCATCCATCAGAGATAAAATCAATCAGATTCTTCCCACAGTTAACTTAAATACTGTAACTACTACAACTCCTTCTATTGATGTCTGTCTTGATGAGTTTACTCCAATCGACCTTTGTGAGTTAGACAAAATAGTTTCCTCATCCAAACCTTCAACTTGTCTTTTAGACCCTATTCCTACCAGGTTATTTAAAGAAGTCTTCCCACTTATTGGTAGCTTTATTCTTCATATAATCAATTCTTCATTAACTTTAGGCCATGTACCGCAGGCTTTTAAAACGGCTGTAATTAAACCCTTACTCAAAAAGCCAACGCTAGATCCAGGAGCTTTAGCTAACTATAGACCAATCTCTAATCTCCCTTTCATTTCAAAATCTTAGAAAGAGTTGTTGCTACGCAATTATTTGACCACCTGCAGGGAAATGGTTTATTTGAGGAGTTTCAATCTGGGTTTAGAATTCATCATAGCACTGAAACAGCCTTAGCGAAGGTCACTAACGACCTCCTCATTGCATCTGATAATGGACTAGTTTCTGTACTTGTCCTTTTAGACCTTAGTGCAGCTTTTGATACTATTGATCATAATATTCTACTTGATAGATTAGAACACTATGTTGGACTTAATGGAACTTCGTTGCAGTGGTTTAGATCTTATTTATCTGATAGGTTCCAGTTTGTTCATGTAAATGATGAGTTTTCTCTCAGCTCAAAGCTTAGTCATGGAGTTCCACAGGGATCTGTGCTTGGCCCTACTCTTTTTAGTTTATATATGCTTCCGTTAGGTAACATTATTAGAAAGCACTGTATACATTTTCACTGTTATGCAGATGACACACAATTATACCTGTCAATGAAGCCAGAAGATACTAATCAATTAGCCAAGTTAGAAGCCTGTCTTAAGGAAATCAAAGTTTGGATGACTTGTAATTTCCTGCTATTAAATTCAGATAAGACTGAAGTCATTCTTGTTGGTCCAAAAAACCTTAGAAATTCCTTTCCAAATCAAACTTTCAGTTTGGATGCAGTTACTCTTTCTCTTAATAGCTCTGTGAGGAACCTTGGAGTTATTTTTGATCAGGATTTGTCCTTCAATTCACATATTAAATTTGTTTCTAAGACTACCTTCTATCATTTGCGTAATATTGCCAAGATTAGGAGCATCTTGTCTCAGAGTGATGCTGAGAAGCTGATCCACGCTTTTGTTAGCTCGAGATTAGATTATTGTAATTCTTTATTATCAGGCTGTCCTAAAACATCTTTAAAAAGTCTTCAGCTGATCCAAAATGCTGCAGCAAGAGTTTTAACAGGTACTAGAAAGAGAGATCATATCTCTCCGGTTCTGGCCTCCCTTCATTGGCTTCCCATAGAGTTTAGAATTAAGTTTAAAATCCTTCTTACTTACAAAGCTCTAAACAATCAGGCTCCTTTTTATTTAAAAGATCTGATACTACCGTATCATCCTAACAGAGCACTACGCTCCCAAAATGCAGGTTTACTTGTAATACCTAGAATCTCCAAAAGTACAATGGGAGGCAGAGCCTTCAGTTATCAAGCTCCTCTCCTGTGGAATCAGCTGCCAATCTGGATTCGGGAGTCAGACTCGATCTCTGTTTTTAAGAATTGGGCTAAAACCTACCTTTTTGATATAGCCTACAATTAGGGAGGGATCATGTGTTTCTGAACCCTCCCTTAGTTATGCTGCTAATAGGTTTAGTCAGCCGGGGGACCTCCAGTAATGCACTGGGCCTCACTCCTTTCCTCACTCTCTATGAAATATTTTTTTTTTGCTGGTCATTAACATTTGTTTGTTCTCTCCCATAGATTGAGTCCCCATCGTGCTGTTTGCTCTCTACATGTCTGTTCTTTTCTTCTTCTCTGTCCCCTCACCCCCCAGCCAGTCGCAGCAGATGACTGCCCCTCCCTGAGCCTGGTTCTGCTGGAGGTTTCTTCCTGTTAAAAGGGAGTTTTTCCTCTCCACCGTCGCCAAGTGCTTGCTCACAGGGGATCGCCTGATTGCTGGGGTCTTTCTGCAACTGTGGGGGTCCTCCCTACAGTTGATAGTGCTATGAGATGACTGTTGTTGTGAAATGGCGCTATATAAATAAAGTTGAATTGAACAAAGGGTATATAACAAAGTATTGAGATGAACTTTTGTTATTGACCAAATACTTATTTTACCGAGAAATTTACCAATTAATTCATTAAAAATCCTTCAATGTGATTTTCTGGATTTTTTTTTTCTCATTTTGTCTCTCATAGTTGAGGTATACCTATGATGAAAATTGGAGACTTCTCTCATCTTTTAAGTGGGAGAACTTGCACAATTGGTGGCTGACTAAATACTTTTTTGCCCCACTGTGTGTGTGTGTGTGTGTGTGTGTGTGTGTGTGTGTGTGTGTGTGTGTGTGTGTGTGTGTGTGTGTGTGCGTGCGTGCGTGCGTGCGCGCGCGCACACACACACTGCTCAAAATAATTAAAGGAACACTTTTTAATCTGAGTAAGCTGGACTAGCCTGCCACAATTTCTTCACTTTAAGTTTTGGAGTGTTTTCATTTCCATCAAAAGACGTGTTATCTTTTCATTCTTAACACATTATCCAGTCCATATCAGTGTAGATATCCAGCTTATTTTTTCCCATTAAAATCTGATGCGTTTTCAAAGTATTCCTTTAATTTTTTTGAGCAGTATATATAGTAATGCAAAACTGGATTGAAATAATCTAAAAATATAAATGTATATAAATAAACTAGCCAAATAAGTACATAAACATAAATGATAAAATTATTAAAAAGCTAAACTAAAAAGGTGGGTCTTGAGCCTCCTTTTAAAAACATCAACGCTCAGTTCTATGGTTCAGTTTCATAGAACAGAATCACCAACACCACCAGAACTGAGACACACAAGCTGGGAGAAACACCACACAGGTGCAGGTGTGAATAATATTCTAGATGTAAGAATATCTGAACTGCCATTACCACCAATAATCAAAACGCTGAAAAGTGGTGGCCTTAAGGCACAACACGTACAAAATCCCTCATACCAAACACTGTGTTTCGGACTTTGTGGTGTTTTATCATTAAAAATCCCAAATTAACATGGAAGTGGTTGCAAATTTGTGTAAAAAAAGACAAATTTTCATATACATAGACTCAAGTTTATATGAAAAGTCACAAGTTTACTTTTAAAAATGATGTAAGTCCTAAATTTACATGAAAATAGTCTCAAATTTACTTGAAAAAGTCAGATTTACATTAAAACTGTTGCAAATTAATGAAAATATAAATTTGAATAAATAGTTGCAAACTTCTGTGAAAATAGTCAAATTTGTGTAAAAACAGTCATGAATTTATATGAAAATACTTGTAATTAAGAAATTAAAATTACACGACAAAAAGCCACAAATTTACTCAAAGTGCAAATTTACTTGAAAAAGTCTGAAATTTGTAATAGAGGTTAACAAAAGCCATAAGAAAAGTCACAAATTTACCAGACAGCCTTCATTCAGACATGACAAATGTAACAATAATAATAATAAAAAAAAAAAAAACAGTCACACCAAATCCCATATTCAACTTTACCTCAGAGCCACGGCTAACAGCTTGGAGAGGGTAAATCGGTCGCCGCTGCTACTGGGAAATACGGCTGCCAAGATGAGTGTGAACAGACCTAGAGAAGGAAAGACGACAGCGGGCAGTTCAATAATCAGACAGGAACAATGCAGCAGGAAATCAAATATGGATGCAGAGATGAGGAGTCACCTGACGTGGACGACAGGATGTTAACTATGGCCACCTGAGTGTCAGACAGAGCTTCCTGGTAGGACAGGTTAGCCAGGAACCACTGGGAGATAAAAGATGATTTTAACTAAAGAAAGTTGTGGCATTTATAACTTCTTACTCTTTCAGCGAGCAGCAGTACAGTTTCACGCCAAGAAAGAGTACCGCAAACAAGTGTTGATGGAGAACTATTGAGAAGGTCAGAAGGAGTTGCACTGCATCTTTGTGGATCTGGAAAAAGCATATGATAGAGGACCAAGAGAGGAAGTGTGGTACTGTGTGAAAAAAATCAGGAGTTGCAGAAGTATGTGAGGGTGGTGCAGGACATGTATGAGGACAGCAAGACTGTAGTGAGGTGTGCTGTAGGAGGACTGATGGATAAGATAAGATAAGATAAGATAAGATAAGCCTTTATTAGTCCCACAACGGGGAAATTCCAGGATTGCAACAGCACAGGGATAGCAACACTCAGAGCAACAATCAGAAGGCAAGAAAAAACAAGCAAGCAAGAGCAGCTAATATACATATGTACATATTACTATAAAATATATATATATATACACACACACACACACAGACACACAGTGCAGAGCATTGTAGCTGGATGGAATAAATATATGAATATATGAACACACAGTGCAGAGCATTGTAGCTAGATGGAATAAATATGTAAATATATAAACACCCACAGTATGGAGCATTGCAGCTAGGTGGAATAAATATGCAAGTATATAAACACACACAGTGCGGAGCAATGTAGCTAGATGGAATAATATGTAGATATATAAAAACACAGTGCGGAGCATTGTAGCTAGATGGAATAAATATATAGATATATAAATATAAACACACCCAGTGCAGAGCATTGTAGCTAGATGGAATAAATATGTAAATATATAAACACACACAGTGCAGAGCATTGTTGCTAGGTGGGATGAAACAGCATAACCGTCTATTTAGTTATCCTACATGGTATGATTATGTGCCCATACATATTCTCACCCTCCATAGCGACCGGTATGTTCCTAGTTGTATGCCGGAGAGGACCATTGTGTAAGTCTATTGCATCTTTTTGCATTCAAAAAAAAAAAAAAAAAAAAACTATTAGTTTGTTACGTCTTTTTGCTATCTCTGCGAGCAGCCCTGCTTAGGTTGTACAGTCTGACAGCCGTTGGTAGGAAGGACCTACGAAACCTCTCGGTTGTGCACCTGGGATGATGTAGTCTGCTGCTAAATGAGCTCCTCAGTGCATCCAGTATGTCCTGCATAGGGTGGAACTCGGACTCCAGCAGAGATGACAGTTTAGCCACCGTCCTTCTCTCTCCTATCTCCTCCATCGGATCAAGGCGTTGCCCCAGGACAGAGCTAGCTTTCTTAATCAGTTTGTTCAGTCTCTTCCTATCGGCTGCAGTAATGCCACTGCCCCAGCAGACCACTCCAAAAGTGATGGCTGATGCCACCACCGTGTCATAGAATGACTTCAGCAGCGCCCCTTGTACACCAAAAGACCTGAGTCTCCTCAGCAGGAACAGCCTGCGCTGTCCCTTCTTGTAGAGTGCGTCAGTATTGTGTGACCAGTCTAGTTTATTGTTCAGATGAATACCCAGGTACTTGTAGGATGTCACCATCTCGATGTCTGTTCCCTGTATATTTACTGGTGCTGTGAGGGGCTGCCCATGCCTGCGGCAGTCCACCACCAGCTCCTTAGTTTTCCTCGCGTTGATCTGGAGGCAGTTCCGATGGCACCAGTCCACAAAGTCCTGGATAAGCCCTCTGTACTCAGCTTCATCTCCGCTGGAGATGAGACCAACGATCGCAGAGTCATCAGAGAACTTCTGTAGATGGCAATGTGTTGTGTTGTGTGAGAAGTCCGCAGTATAAAGAGTGAACAAGAAGGGAGCCAGCACCGTTCCCTGGGGGGCCCCCGTGCTACTGATGATCGTGTCGGAAACACAGTCCCGGGTTCTCACAAACTGAGGCCGGTTCGTGAGGTAGTCCAGGATCCATGATGACAGGTGCTGGTCCACCCCTGCGCGCAGCAGCTTGTCCTTCAGGATCATCGGTTGGATGGTGTTGAAAGCACTGGAGAAGTCAAAGAACATGATCCTCACCATATTCCCGGGCTTCTCCAGGTGGGACAGAGAACGGTGAAGGAGGAAGATCACCGCATCCTCCACCCCAATGCCATGCTGGTAGGCGAACTGGAGTGGATCCATCGCTGGTTCCACCAGGGGGCGGAGATGAGCAAGGAGCAGTCTCTCCAGGGTCTTCATCAAGTGGGACGTCAAGGCCACCGGTCTGAAGCTGTTCAGGTCTTTGGGGTGGGAAGTTTTTGGTACAGGTACCACACAAGATGTTTTCCACAGCTGTGGTACCCTCCCCAGTTTCAGGCTCATGTTGAAGATATACGTCACAATCCCACACAGCTGGTCTGCACAGGACTTGAGGAGCTTTGCGCTGATGCCGTCCGGTCCCGACGCCTTCCTCGCCTTGATCTTCCTCAGCTCCGTCCTCACCTGGGTCTTGGTCAGGGTCAGGATGGGGGGCTGTGTGTTGGGAGTGGGGGGGTGTCGGTGGAGTGGGGAGTGGGTAGCAGGACTTGATTTCTTAGAGGCAGCAGTGGTTGTTGTGCAGACAGGGGGGAGGGCGGTTGGTCAAATCTATTGAAAAACAGATTCAGGTTGTTCGCCCACTCCGGTTGTTCGATGGGGGTGGGATTACATCATGGACAGGCTCTGAGCCCCTTGTGTAATAGGGGAGGATGGCAAGGGATAGAATGAGGTGGAGGCAGATGATCCACTGTGGTGACTCCTAAAGAGAACAGCTGGAAGAAGAAGAAAGGAGACTCATCTGCTCACATCACTCATTTTCTTCGAGAACTCACCACAAAGCAGAAGAAGAAGCTGATTTTGGCCACATCCGTGATGGTCAGTTTGCCCACAGAGCGCAGCATGGCCTCGTGGTCCTTGGTGGCTGGATAGGACATGCGGGACAGTTTGGCCTCCAGGGCCTGGGTGGAGGGCAGCTGACGCACCTCCATGACGTTACTGAAACGCACCCGCTGCTTTTTGGAGGCTTTTGGAAGTGGAGATGAAGAGAAGAAAAACAAACCAAGATCTAAAGTTACAACCAAAAACAGTTTCAGGTGGTAAAAAAAATCAGCGTCAGTTTGTTTAAACATGGTCTCTTCAGCTATGAGGAAGGTAAATTTAAAACTTTTTAAGTACTTTTTTAGGCCACTTGATCAAATCTAAGGCCTCACATTTATAAAATGGAAAAATGTCAGTGAGCACATTACAGTTAGCCTTGTCCAATAATATAGTGGAAATGAAATTAATGAAAATATGGGGTCATCAATCCAGCTCTCATTAAATTTGTACTCTTCAAGGATACAGTGGTGTGAAAAAGTGTTTGTCCCCTTCCTGATTTCTCATTTTTTTTGTATGTCTGTCACACTTAAATGTTTCCGATCATCAAACGAATTTAAATATTAGACAAAGATAACACAAATGAAACAAAATACAGTTTTTAAATGAAGGTGTTTATTACTAAAGGTAAAAAAAAAAAAAATCCAAACCTACATGGCCCTGTGTGAAAAAGTGATTGCCCCCCCTGTGAAAACATAAATTAGCTGTAGTTTATCACATCTTTGGAAAGCTGAGTTCAATTTCTCTGGCCACGCCCAGGCCTGATTACTGCCACACATGTTCTCAATCAAGAAATCACTTAAATGGGACCTGCCTGACAAAGTGAAGTAGACCAAAAGATCCTCAAATGCCAGACAAAATGCTGCGATCCCAAGAAATTCAGGAACAAATGAGAAAAAAGTAATTGAGATCTATCAGTCTGGAAAAGGTTATAAAGCCATTTCTAAAGCTTTGGGACTCCAGTGAACCACAGTGAGAGCTATTATCCACAAGTTGCGAAAACATGGAACAGTGGTGAACCTTCCCAGGAGTGGCCGGCCAACCAAAATTACCCCAAGAGTGCAGCGATGACTCATCCAAGAGGTCACAAAAGACCCCACAACAACATCCAAAGAACTGCAGGCCTCACTTGCCTCAGTTAAGGTCAATGTTCATGACTCCACCATAAGAAAGAGACTGGGCAAAAATGGCCCGCATGGCAGAGTTCCAAGACGAAAATCACTACTGAGCAAAAAGAACAAAGACTCGTCTCAGTTTTGCCAGAAAACATCTTGATGATCCCCAACACTTTTGGGAAAATACTCTGGACTGATGAAGCAAAAGTTGAACTTTTTGGAAGGCGTGTGTCCTATTACATCCGGCGTAAAATTAACACAGCATTTCAGAAAAGGAACATCATACCAACAGTAAAATATGGTGGTGGTAGTGTGATGGTCTGGGGCTGTTTTGCTGCTTCAGGACCTGGAAGAGTTGATGTGGTAAATGGAACCATGAATTCTGCTGTCTACTAAAAAATCCTGAAGGAGAATGTCTGGCCATCTGTTCGTGACCTCAAGCTGAAGCGCACTTGGGTTCTGCAGCAGGACAATGATCCAAAACACACCAGCAAGTCCACCTCTGAATGGCTTAAGAAAAACAAAATGAAGACTTTGGAGTGACCTAGTCAAAGTCCTGACCTGAATCTGATTAAAATGCTGTGGTATGACCTTATAAAGGCGGTTCATGCTCGAAAACCCTCCAATGTGGCTGAATTACAACAATTCTGCAAAGATGAGTGGGCCAAAATTCCTCCACAGCGCTGTAAAAGACTCATTGCCAGTTATCACAAACGCTTGATTGCAGTTGTTGATGCTAAGGGTGGCCCAACCAGTTATTAGGTTTAGGGGGCAATCACTTTTTCACACAGGGCCATGTAGGTTTGGATTTTTTTTTCCCCTTAATAATAAACACCTTCATTTAAAAACTGCATTTTGTGTTTACTTGTGTTATCTTTGCCTAATATTTAAATTAGTTTGATGATCTGAAACATTTAAGTGTGACAAACATACAAAAAAATGAGAAATCAGAAAGGGGGCAAACACTTTTTCACACCCCTGTATGTTGCCCAGAGATAAAATATTATTAATGTAAAATAACTGAAGTTAAACCCTATTACTGAGACCCAAAGTAGTAAGTTAACAGAAACAAAAGCCACACACGTACACTACCGTTCAAAAGTTTGGGGTCACCCAGACAATTATTCTGTGTTTTCCATGAAAAGTCACACTTATTTACCACCATGAGTTGTAAAATGAATAGAAAATATAGTCAAGACATTGACAAGGTTAGAAATAATGATTTGTATTTGAAATAATAATTTTTTCCAGATACTCAACCTGCTCAAAGGAAGGTCAGTTTTATAGCTTCTCTAACCAGCTAAACTGTTTTCAGCTGTGCTAACATGATTGCACAAGGGTTTTCTAATCATCCATTAGCCTTCTGATGCAATGAGCAAACACATTGTACCATTAGAACGCTGGAGTGATAGTTGCTGGAAATGGGCCTCTATACACCTATGTAGATATTGCACCAAAAACCAGACATTTGCAGCTAGAATAGTCATTTACCACATTAGCAATGTATATTAGATATTAGAGTGTATTTCTGATTAGTTTAAAGTTATCTTCATTGAAAAAACAGTGCTTTTCTTTCAAAAATAAGGAAATTTCTAAGTGACCCCAAACTTTTGAACGGTAGTGTACATATATAAAAAAGGTCTCAAATTACTAAGGAAAAGGGTGTCAATTCATGAGGAAAAATGTTCTAGATTCATTAAAAAAAATTGAATTTATTTTAAAAAGATGCAAATTTACAAAAAAATGTATGTTTGAGAAAAAGGTTTTATAAAGAAAGTCTCAGATTTACAAGGAAAAAAGCCCAGAGTTTCTGAGGAAAAAAGTCAAATTATGAGAACAAAAGTCTCAAATTTATGAGGAAAAAGAAAATTTAAAAAAGGAAAAAAAATGGACAAAATTATGAGGGGAAAGTCTTTACATGAAAAAAGTTGCTATTTTTACAATAAAAGTGTTAAAAATTCAACAGAACAAAGTTGAAAATCCCTGTTCCAAGAAATTCAGTCACAAATTTATGAGAAAAAAGTTGTACATTTACAAGAATATGCTGCAAATGTATGTGAAAAAGTTACACACTGAGCAAAAAAAGAAAAAAACAAAAAAGATTTCACCCCATAAATGCAAGAAAAGATAGCTGTCATTTTTAAAATCTCTGGTGTTTTTAAGACTTGAAATGGACCGTGAATATGAAAAGTCTACACACCCCTGTTCAAATGCCAGGTTTTTGTGATGTAAAAAAATGAGACCAAGATAAATCATTTCAAAACTTTTCCCCCCATTAATGTGACCTATAACCTGTACAACCCAAATGAAAAACAAACTGAAATCTTTTAAGGGGAAAAATAAAAAACTTACAGTAACCTGGTTGCATAAATAAGCACACCCTGTTATAACTGGGGATGTGGTTGTGTTCAGAACTAACCAGTCACATTCAAACTCATGTTAAATGGGAGTCAGCACACACCTGCCACCACTCGAAGTGCCTCTGATTAATCCCAAATAATGTTCAGCTGTTCTAGTAGGCTTTTCCTGACATTTTTGTAGTCACATCTTACAGCACAAGCCATGGTCCGCAGAGAGCTTCCAAAGCATCAGAGGGATCTCATTGTTCAAAGGTATCAGTCAGGAGAAGGGTATAAAAGAATTTCCAAGGCATTAAATATACCATGGAACGCATGAAGACGGTCATCATCAAGTGGAGAAAATATGGCACAACAGTGACATTACCAAGAACTGGAAGTCCCTCCAAAATTGATCAAAAGACAAGAAGAAAACTGGTCAGGGAGGCTGCCAAGAGGCTGACAGCAACATTGAAGGAGCTGCAGGAATTTCTGGCAAGTACTGGCTGTTTAGTACATGTGACAACAATCTCCCATCTTCTTCGTATGCCTGGGCTATGGGGTAGGGTGGCAAGACAGAAGCCTTATATTACGAAGAAAAACATTCAAGCCCGGCTACATTTTGAAAAAACACATTTGGAAATCTCCCAAACGCATGTGGGAAAATGTGTTAGGGTCCAGTGAAACCACGGTTGAACTTTTTGGCCATAATTCCAAAAGGTATATTTGGCACAAACAACACTGCTCATCACCAAAAGAACACCATACCTACAGTGAAGCATGGGGGTGGCAGCATCATGCTTTGGGGCCGTTTTTCCTTCAGCTGGAACTGGGGCTTTAGCCAAGGTGGAAGGAATTATGATCAGTTCCAAATACCAGTCAGTGTTGGCACAAAACCTTCAGGCTTCTGCTAGAAAGCTGAAGATGAAGAGGAACTTCATCTTTTAGCACAACAATGACCCAAAGTAGACATCCAAATCAACAAAAGAATGGCTTCACCAGAAGATTAAGGTTTTGGAATGGGCCAGCCAGAGTCCAGACCTGAATCCAATTGAACATCTGTGGGGTGATCTGAAGAGGGCTGTGCACAGGAGATGCCCTCGCAATCTGACAGATTTGGAGCATTTTTGCAAAGAAGAGTGGGCAAATATTGCCACATCAAGATGTACCATGCTGATAGACTCCTACCCAAAAAGACTGAGTGCTGTAATAAAAGCCAAAGGTGCTGCAACAAAGTATTAGTTTAAAGGTGTGCATATTTATGCAACCAGGTTATTGTAAGTTTTTTTATTTTTTCCCTTAAAAGATTTCAGTTTGTTTTTCAATTGGGTTGTACAGGTTATAGGTCACATAATGGTGGAAAAGTATTGAAATGATTTATCTTGGTCTCATTTTTTTACATCATAAAAACCTGGCATTTGAACAGGGGTGTGTAGACTTTTGATATCCACTGTAGATGTAAGGATTAATATCTTTTTTAAGTCTTAATTTCGGATGAATTAAATTCTTTAAGACCCTAAAAAATGGTTATACAATGTATATATTACATAACCACATATAATATATAAATAAAGATTTCCTTACTATTACATTGCCTAAAAAAAGGAACCAGGTTATCTGAACAGACTGATTATTCCTGCAGCTCATCACTGCCCTCTGATGGTCAAAGAGTCAGCTCCAAACGCTCCACTGATGTTAAAAATTCAGGAGTCGTCATGTAAATTTGATAAACATAATTAATTCACTCACAGGATTCACAGTCGATTAGGCAGTTGGAGTGATCTGTGGGGACATCCTGGAACTTCATCGGTACATACAGGGGTTCACTCTGCACACACGTGACGGCAGATTAGACACACATTCAGGAAACCACACAGGATTACACTCAGTTATGACCCAGTTTGTCTGATGTGTCAGGATTTAAAAGCACCGCATACTCTCAGGGGTCCGTAGCCTGGTTCTCTGGCCGGCAAATAAATACATACATAAATAAATTTCATGTATGAGGAAAAAATGCAAAGCTACAAAAACAATTACAATTTTATAAAACAAAATATCATAAATGTACAAGAGAGGCCCCTATATTTGAAAGAAAAAAATGTAAGAGAAATATCTTACTAAAGCATGAGAAAAAATGCTAAATTATTTTAAAACCAGCAAACAAACATGAAAAACACCACAAATATAAAAAGTCACATAATTTCCATCTAAAATGTTACAAAGCTGCAAGAAAAAAAAGATTGAACACATTCAAAAAATGCTACTTTGTGAGTAAAAATTAGAAATTCATGAAGAAATAATGCTGCAAGAAAACAACAGAATGAAAAATGTTACAAATTTTCAAGTCTCATACGTAAGAGAAAAACCTCAAAGTTTGGAAAAAAAAAAAAAGGTAAATTTATAAGAAAATAGTAAATTAAAAACAAGAAATTGGGGTCACAAATTTACAATAGCTAATTTATTCAAAAATGTAAACATGCAAGTAAAAATGCTGCAAATTCACAGGAGAAAAGTAAACAGAGTCTGCATCTAACACGTCTCAAATTTACAAAAAAGACTTAAAAATGCAAATCTGTGGGTAAAAAGTTTCAAATTCATGAAGAAAAAAATGGTAAATTTATGAGGAGAAAAAATACTTTTAAAAATTACAAGAAAATAATGACAAAGGTTACAAGTCTTCCAAAAAGGGCACAAATTTATGAAAAAAGTCTTATGTGCAAGAAAAAAAGATGAAAGAAGCCCAGTGAGAACGCTCACACACCCCACGCATCTGCAGATCAGGGCTCCAAATGAGAACCGTGATCAACATAAAATGGTCGAGCGAAAAAATAAGTCCCCTTCCCCAAAAATGGAACCCCTCATTTGAGTCAAAGCTTCTGTATAAATAGTAAGTCAATCCCATCAGAAATGTAGAAGATGGACAGGTGGACGGGTCAAAAACATTATAATAGAGTAATATGAAAACATCATTTAGGCATGAGAAAAAATACTGGCGGCTACCAGAGGCACCCCTCAGCCTCTTTCTTTGTTGTCGAGACGTAGCTTATATGGAATTTTGACCTTGACCTTTGACCTTGCAATCCCAAAACCATAGTCACAGTTCAGGGTCACAAGGTGAACCTGTGTACAAAGTGTGGTGACCCTAGCTTTACATGTTCTATAGTAACAGGGCACAGTAAACGCTAACCTTGCCCTTTTGACCCCAAACCACCCAAGACGGCAGTTTTCAACACTGTGACATAACTTCACAACTTTACTGACAAGCAGAGGTGAGAAAAATGGCAATTAAGATTAGTACTTCAGGTGTTTGCACAGGTGACAAGATCTCAATCATTCAATCCTGTATTAATTGATAGAAAAAATTAAATAATTAAAGGCTCAGAACCAGTTCTCCACCCATACATGACTACAGTCAAATCAACAGTGTGGTATTAACATTTAAAATATAAAAAGGCCTTCTCTGTACTGCTGTGACTAAATATTGTGTGATTTTTATGTTTTGCTGCATCCAAACTAAAGCTGCCATGTTTTTGCCATTCAGTGCGTACTCTCCATAAAATACCTGAATGTAATTTGCTTAATTGAAATACGAACCAGACGGTTGTTTCCAGTGGTGTCAGTGGTGCAGGATGCAAAGTAGGCCTCAGCATCAGCAAACTGCAGAAAAGACGCATGAGAAAGAAAAAAACATTTAAAATGGACCAAAACAAAAAAATAGCTGGTTTAAAAAAAAAAAGCTTCTGTTTAGTTTACTACACAGTTAATTCAGAGGTTGGCAACCTCTACTATATAAAACCCATTCTGAACAATTTTTAGTTAAAAAAAAAAAAAAAAAAAAAAACATCTACAGATCTCCATAAAATGTGTTTGAGCCTTAAAATGAAGGGAAAACAGCTCAGCTCTCATTTTAAAATGGCCACTCAAAACTAGCTTCACGATGGTTTTTCCCCCTTTAAATGAGAAACTTCTAATACATTTCAAGATTTTTTTTTAGCGTAAATTTGTTGTTTTTTCCCCCGATAAAATTCATTTAGACATCTTTCTAGTACATTTGTGATGCTTTTTTGGTACGGGTTTTTGCAGCTATACACAAGTTTAATTTATGATTTTTAAGAACTTTTTAAGACACATGATCAAATCTAAAATCTTTTATTTGCAAATTTACAAAAAGTACATGAGTACATTACAGCTGGCCTCATCAAGGTATTTAATGAACTGAAATTACAGCAAAATCTGGGGTTGTCAATCCAGCTCATGTACTTCTGAACTTCCCTGAGATCAATGTTGCCATGAGATGATTAAATTATTTAAAAAAATGTCACAAATATCCAACAAAATGCAGCAAATTTAAAGAAAAAAAATTTATAAGAAGAAAAATGTTGCAATTTACAAGAAAGAAGTTGCAATTTATGAACAAATTGCTGCAAATTTAGAAGAAAATGCAGCAAATTTATGAGAAAAATTTAGCAATTTTACATGAAAAAAGCTACAAATTCACGAGAAAAGCTGCAAATTCATGAAAAAAAATGCTGCACACTTAAATGAAAAGTTGCAAATTAAAGAGAAAAATATACAAATTTATGATAAATGGTTGCTGTTTGTTTCACTTATTTTGCTTTATGTTAAATGCAAACATTTAAATTCACAAAATTTGACAATTACACCACATAAATGCCAGAAAACATTGATCACTGTTCATCTGCTGTATCTGTAGTTTCAAGAATTAATTGCAGTTTATGGAAAATTAAGGACTTAATTTTGAATAACTTAACTGGACAACCTGTGTTAGATATCTCCCACAAGGGCCTACCAGCTATGGGCAAAAGGGCTGCATGTGGCTCCAGAGCCACAGGTTGCAGACCCCTGGTCTTAATACTTACAAAAGCAGAGTGTCGCCGTTTCAGAGATCCGGTGCACTGCTGCCTCCACGGCCGCCACAGCAGGAAGCCTAGCAGGTAGAGGACGAACATGGACGTCTTGGTGAAGGTGCTGAAGAACGGCTTGTTGTACTCCTGACGTTTGAAAATGTACTGAGGAGGGAGAAGAGAAAATCTGTTAGGACAGGGGTCTCCAACCTGTGGCCCTTTTGCCTGTGACAGCCCCCTCCATGAGTAATTGGTCAGTGGTGCAGGTCCTGACACCACAGAGTACACCTCCGTTACTAGCCAAGATCTGGGGAGGAATTCCTCTTTGGCTCAGTAGTAGAGCGGAGGTGTTCACATCACGGTGTCATGGGTTCGAGTCTCCACCCGGGATACTAAAAGAAGGGGGTGAAAATGACCAGGTTCGTCAGGCTTGCCGAGGTGATCCCAGGAAAACCCTCAAGACTGTCAGGCTTTCCCAGACGGGACATGAAATAAGGAAATCCCAGGAATAATGCAGGCAATTCTGGCCCTGGCCCAGAAAGGGGCTGTAACATGCCCACAGCCAGCGTCTCCCTGTGAGTTTTGCCCCCCAAAGATGTGAAAAATATCAAACTTATAAATTCTGAGGGGGAAAAAAGTTTCTCAAAAAAGTCACAAATTTATGAAAAAAGTCACAAACTAATAAGAAAATCTTAGTAATGTTTTGATTAAAACATTTCATTTTACAAGAATAAAAGTGCAAATTTATAAGTATAATGGTGCCCCAAATATCACTTTAGTTTCTCGAATACTGGGGAGCGATCCACAGCAAATATTTTCTACAATCGTTCTATCTCCCTCTGTGGAAAATATCTGTGTTTCAGAAATGTAATTTTTCTCCTCAATCTGGAACTTTTTCATGTACATAAATGTGTCTTTTTCATATATTTAGCTTTTCTTGTAAGTCTAGGAACTTTTTTTCATGCTCATAAATTTACTACATTTAATATATAAATACTCAATTTTGTTGCATCCTATAATGTATTTTTTCCTAAATTTGCAATTTTCTCTCAGAAATTTGCTATTTCTGCCATGTATTTTTATTCCTCTCATATATGTGCAATTTTTTTAATTTAAATTTCAAAAAGCAGGATTAACATAGCCTGAAAAACACTGAACTCAGAAGCTTATTCCAAGTTTCTGGTTCCACAACTAAATCCGTTTGATCAACTGAGAGCTGACTGACCTAGAGATGTGCGCGTTCATGGCAAACCTATAAAGACATCATGTGCTGAGCGCAGAAACCACGGGCAGTGGGAGAAAAGAGAGAATTATTTCTTGGGGATGGGTTTACAAGCTTTTTAGAGGCATATGAGGAGCAAAAAAGAAAGAAGAAAAAAATCCTGATCAAGAAGAAAAGCCAGCGACATCAGCCAAAGATACAGGGAGGTGACCTGCAAAGAACTGCTGACTGCATGAAGTGAGTTCATGGATTCTTCAGTGATGGACAGTATACATATACTTTACATTAAAAATTAGTATTCACAATAATGTGATGTTATAAACCACGTGCATTGCAAGGCACTATTTTACAACCTTGATCATTACATTCAGATTTAATGAGTTTTTTTTAATGTCAATTTGTACCTTTTTTTTGTAAATTTACAGCTTTTCATGTAAATTTGAGAGCCTTTTTCTTGTAATTTTGATACTTTCTTATAAATATGCAATTTTTCCATGTAATTTGAAATCATTTTCCCCAAGATTTTTTATAGATTCGTTTGTAAATGTGAACTTTTTTGTTCATAAATTTGCAGGTTTTGTTACATGAATTTGAATATTTTTCTTCATATATTGTTGTTTTAGTGCTGCTAGATCTTGCAGCAGCCTGTGACACAGTGGACCATACTGTCCTTCTGCCACACCCGAACCACCATGTTGGCATGCACTTAACTGGTTTGAATCCTATTCATCCAATAGAACTTCTTCTGTAATGACTGGTGACATGTCGTCATCCAGTGCCTCTCTCTCCTGTGAGGTCCCACATTGCTCTATTTTTGGCCCTATTCTGTTTTCATTATATATGCTGCCACTCGGGTCAATAATAGCCAGGCACAACATGTCTTTCCACTGTTATGCAGATGATTTGCAGCTTGATTTACCTCTGAGCCCAGAGCGAACTGACTCAGTGTTTTATTGGACTGCATCACTGACATGAAGTTGTGGTTAAGCCAAAAGAAAAAACAGAATGTCTTGTGTTTGGGGGTACTGTAATGGCTGGCTTTGGTACCCTGTCTTTAAGGCTGAGTTCAGCTGTCAGAAATTTGGGGGTGATTTTTGACAGTCATTTAAAATTTGACAAACAGATTGACATGCATTGTCAAGAGTTTGACAGTGGGAGTTTGAGTGGGAGTTTGCCCAACCAGCTTACATGCGTTTTGTGGACTTGGAGAAGGCATTTGTCCGCATCCCTCATGGTTTTTTGTGGGGGGGGTGCTTCGGGAGTATGGGAAATCGGGCTTGTTGTTACGAGCTATTTGGTCTCTGTACGACCGTTGTGAGAGTTTGGTTCGTATTGCCAACACTCGATCGGACTCATTCCCAGTGAGAGTTGGACTCCGCCAGGGCTGCCCTTTGTCACCGATCCTATCTGTAATTTTTATGGACAGGATTTCTAGGCGCAGCCAGGGAATGGAGGGTGTCATGCTTGCTGACCACAGGCTCTCATCTCTGTTGCCCCCGTCAGACTGCTATGATGATGATGTTTGTAGATGATGTTGTCCTGCTGGCTTCATCCAGCAATGGCCTACAGGTCTTACTGGGACGGTTTGCCGCTGAGTGTGAAGCGGCTGGGACGAGAATCAGTACCTCCAAGTCTGAGTCCACGGTCCTCAGCCGGAAAAAGGTGGATTGTCCTCTCTGGGTTGGGGACAAGCTCCTGCCCCAAGTGGAGGAGATTAAGTATCTTGGGGTCTTGTTCACGAGTGAGGGGAAAATGGAGCGAGAGATTGACAGATGGATTGGAGCAGCATCTGCAGTGATGCGGACGCTGTACCGGTCTGTTGTGGTGAAGAGGGAGCTTAGTTCTAAGGCAAAGCTGTCGATTTACCAGTCAGTCTACGTTCCTACTCTAACCTATGGTCACGAGCTTTGGGTAATGATCGAAAGAACGAGATCGCGGATACAAGCGGCTGAAATGAGCTTTCTCCGTAGGATCGCTAGACTCACCCTTAGAGGTAGGGTGAAGAGGTCAGTCATCCGGGACAGGCTCAGAGTAGAACCGCTGCTCCTCCACATTGAAAGGAGCCAGTTGAGGTGGTATGGGTATCTGATCAGGATGCCTCCTGGACGCCTCCCACTTGAGGTGTTTCGGGCACGTCCCTCTGGGAGGAGACCCCGGGGCAGACCCAGGACTCGCTGGAGAGACTATGTCTCCCAGCTGGTCTGGGAACGCCTTGGTATCCTCTCTGAAGAGCTGGAGCAGGTGGCCGGGGAGAGGGAAGTCTGGGCTTCTCTGCTTGAACTGCTGCCACCGCGAACCAGACCTCCGGAAAAGCGGTAGAAGATGGATGGATGGATGGATGGATGGATGGAGAGTGACAATGTAGTCAAGATGAGCTTTTATCATTTACGTCTGTTATCCAGAGCCAAACCTTTCCTGAGCCATCATGACCTTGAAATAGCCATCCATGCTCTAATCACTTCTAGACTCTATTACTGCAATGCATTTTATGTTGGCATCTCCCAGTCTTCTGTCAGCCTCCTTCAACTTGTGCAAAACGCAGCAGCCCGTCTTAACCAACACAACTAGACAAGCACATTACACCTATTCTTTTTCACTCCACTGGCTTCCACTCCATTTTAGAATCGATTTTAAACTTTTACTCTTTGTTTTTAAAGCTCTTAATGGCCTTGCTCCGGCTTATTTATCTGAGATTTTAACTGTCCATGACCAAGGCAGAGCTTTGAGGTCATCTAATCAGCTTTTGCTGGATGTGCCCAGGTCAATGTATACCGGTAAACACTGGGGTGACCGAGCCTTTTCTGTTGTCACCCCCAGGTTCTGGAATAATCGCCCCCCTGACTTACGCGTTCTCTCTGTTCTGGCCCTTTTCAAATCAAAACAAAACATATTTATTCAGGATGGCTTTTAATACCCAGTAGTGTTGACACTTATTCTTTTTATTCTTTTCATCTTTTTATTTTGCTTTTATTTTTAGGTATTTATGCTTATCCCTTTGTTTATGTAATCTGTTTTTGTGCTGTGTGCGTTTCTAGTGCTGTTCAATTTTTCTGTAAAGCACTTTGGTCACCTATGGGTTGTTTTAAAGGGCTATATAACTAAAGTACATTACATTTCATGTATTTCCAAATTTAATTATGTAATTTTACTTTTTATTTAGTGACTATCATCAAATTTCTACTTTTTTGCTCTAAATGTACAGTTGTTTTTTTTTTTTAATTTAGTAAATCAGATTTAGATTTATTAAAACTGAGCAGTTTGGGTCAAAGAGCAAATATCCAAATACCAAATTTAAAAAAATGAATACCACTGTGATGAACAGATATCCAGATCAGTGAGTATTTGGGTGCTGTCCTGGTGAAATGCAAGAAAATCTAATGATTCCATCCTTCATCGTTTAATTTACTTTGTGAAGTTCTGTTAAGGCTTTTTAACTTTCTCCATATACAGGGGTGTGAAAAAGTGTTTGCCCCCTTCCTGATTTCTTATTTTTTGTATGTTTGTCACACTTAAATGTTTCAGATCATCAAACAAGTTTAAATATTATACAAAAATAACACAAATAAACACAAAATGCAGTTTTTAAATGAAGGTGTTTATTATTAAGGGGAAAAAATCCAAACCTACATGACCCTGTGTGAAACAGTGATTGCCCCCTAAACCAAATAACTGGTTGGGCCACCCTTAGCAGCAACAACTGCAATCAAGCGTTTGCGATAACTGGCAATGAGTCTTTACCGGAGTGGTGGCTCAGTTGGTAGAGCATCAGCCCCACACCTGGGAGGCAGGGGTTCAAATCCTGACCGGGTCATGCCAAAGACCATATAAAAGTGGAACTTCCTGCCGTCCAGCTTGGTGCTCAGCAATAATGGAATGGAGGAGGGAAATTTGTGGCGGCGCCTTGCATGGCAGCGGCCCTCTGATTCTGCACTTGGGGTGTGTGTGATTGACACAGTAGATAGGTAAAACACAATCTCGTTCTACTGTACATGATTGTTTTTTTGTTTTTTTTTTTGTTACTTATTTGTACCCGTAGGTAGACTTGGTTTGCAGTCTGGTGACAAGCCACCGGCTGCTGGTCGTTGCGTGCGCGAGCGCCCTAAACCTACATGTTTTTGGTATGCGGGAGGAAACCGGAGAAATCCCGGAGTAAACCCACGCAACACGGGGAGAACATGCAAACTCCACACAGCTCACTGTTGGTCGGGGGCTGGGATCGAACCCACGACCTCATGATCCCCGCGATCCCCCGGCCGAGGGTAAAACTGTGTGTGTCACAGTGCTAAACCACTGCGCCACCGTGCAGCCCACCGTGCAGCCCTGGTTGTACAGTTGAATGACAATAAGGGTGATTTAATTTAATTTTTAATTTTTTAATTTAATTTAACAGCGCTGTGGAGGAATTTTAGTCCACTCATCTTTGCAGAATTGTTGTAATTCAGCTACATTGGAGGGTTTTCGAGTATGAACCGCCTTTTTAAGGTCATGCCACAGCATCTCAATCGGATTCAGGTCAGGACTTTGACTAGGCCACTCCAAAGTCTTCATTTTGTTTTTCGTAAGCCATTCAGAGCTGGACTTGCTGGTGTGTTTTGGATCATTGTCCTGCTGCAGATCCCAAGTGCGCTTCAGCTTGAGGTCATGAACGGATGGCTGGACATTCTCCTTCAGGATTTTTTAGTAGACAGCAGAATTCATGGTTCCTTTTACCACAGCAAGTCTTCCAGATCCTGAAGCAGCAAAACAGCTCCAGACCATCACACTACCACCACCATATTTTACTGATGGTATGATGTTCCTTTTCTGAAATGCTGTGTTACTTTTACGCCGGATGTAATGGGACACACACCTTCCAAAAAGTTCAACTTTTGTCTCGTCAGTCCACAGAGTATTTTCCCAAAAGCCTTGGGGATCATCAAGATGTTTTCTGGCAAAACTGAGATGAGCCTTTATGTTCTTTTTGCTCAGCAGTGGTTTTCGTCTTGGAACTCTGCCATGCAGGCCATTTTTGCCCAGTCTCTTTCTTATGGTGGAGTCATGAACACTGACTTTAACTGAGGCAAGTGAGGCCTGCCGTTCTTTGGATGTTGTTGTGGGGTCTTTTATGACCTCTTGGATGAGTCGCTGCTGCACTCTTGGGGTAATTTTGGTCGGCACTTCGCCATTTGTAGATAATAGCTCTCACTGTGGTTCGCTTGAGTACCAAAGCTTTAGAAACGGCTTTATAACCTTTTCCAGACTGATAGATCTCAGTTGCTTTGTTTCTCATTTGTTCCTGAATTTCTTTGTATCACAGCATGATATCTAGCTTTTCAAGATCTTTTGGTCTACTTCACTTTGTCAGGCAGGTCCTATTTAAGTGATTTCTTGATTAACAACAGGTGTGGCAGTAATCAGGCCTGGGTGTGGCTAGAGAAATTGAACTCAGCTTTCCAAAGATGTGATTAACCACTATTAATTTATGTTATAACAGGGGGGCAATCACTTTTTCACGCAGGGCCATGTAGGTTTGGATTTTTTTTTGCCCTTAATAATAATAATAATAATAAACACCTTCATTTAAAAACTGCATTTTGTGTTTACTTGTGTTATCTTTGTCTAATATTTACATTTGTTTGATGATCTGAAACATTTAAGTGTAACAAACATACAAAAAAATGAGAAATCAGGAACGGGGCAAACATTTTTTCACACCACTGTACCCAGTTAATCAGATAATACAGATTTTAAAATTTTTCCCATATAATCATATATAAGCCTTAATGTTAACTTATACAAACCTTTTTAAGGTGTTTTACTATTCAACCCATTCCCCTCACAGCCCCATCTTTTTTATTGAATGAATGTGGACTTTTTAACTTTCATTCATCCAAAGGCTGTATGATTGTTAATACAATTACAAGTCTGAAGAGGAGAGACTGGATCAGCTGTGACAGAAGTGGACATGGAGGATCCAGAGGGGCCCACTAAACTATATGGACAAACACTGAGGGGGAAAAAAAAAATGAGTAACTGTGACTTACTGATGTGAGCTCAGAGGAGGCCACCCAGATGACATCCACCAGCAGGAGTATCACCACCCCGAGAGCCATTCGCCTCCGCTGAGCTGCAGAGCTGCTCTGAGACCCCATACGGTTCATGATGAACACCCACTCCATGGGGGCACTGAAACCAACAGCACGAAGAAAACAGGAGACAAAGCAGCTCAGTGATGATTAAATCAAAACAAGTCACTCAGTCTTGTCTATGTCCACAGGCTGGAGCACAAAGAACATTTTACCCCATCATGCGCATACCTCCACCCACATTTAGGTTCTAGATCAGGACTTTTATTTTGATTCACACAGGGCCACTTCTGGCTTTTAGGGCACCTTATGCAAGATTGTGTTTCTCACCTGCGCCTCAGCCCAAGTGGACTTGAGCTGATCTGAAAAGGTTTTGTTGGGACTATCGATTCTTCCATATCTGTAGACCTTTTGTATTAGGGATATGTCTTCCGTATCTGTAGATACTCCCAAATATTAAAGGAAGTGTTTCTAGGTACGGAAGTTGTATCCTTATATAAAATGTCTGTTAGTACAGAAGAGTTGGGAATCCCACAAAACCGTATCAGACTGACTCCAGCCTGCTGTGGCGTAGGTGAATTTATGTCCCTTTTCCACTAGCACCTACTCAGCCCAACTCACCTTGACTCTACCCGGTTTGTAGGGTCTTTCATTAGTACCTAGTACAGTGGTACCTCTACTTACGAACGTCTCTACATACGAAATTTTCAGGTTACGAGACGCCTCAACGGGAAAATATTGCCTCTAGTTACGAACAAAATTTCAGGATACGAAAGGCAAAAAAAGTACGCGCTCCTCGCAGCTCCCGTATTTTACCGAACGTAAATATACCTGTAGCTGCTCTGCCATTGGCTATCGCCTAGCATCTTCCTGGTATCCCATTGGCCACGAATGGATGCGTTTGGTTGATCTCGCTTTACCTTATTATTATTTACTATTCTTACTACTTTATTTTATCCTTCTTACCTCTTGTAAGACTGTTGACTGAACTACACAATTTAGAGAAAAAAAAATTGTTAACTGCCATGTTTATCACCATCTACGTTATAACTCTGTACTTTCACCTTGTTCTTAATAAAGTTTTGGGGAGAAAAAAAAAACCAACATCAACGATCAGCACGGTATTAAAACAAAAGGAAGCCCTTACAAGCCGATAAAAGCAAACGTCCTTGGATCGTTTCATCACAAAACGTCAGGCAAAAACCACTGATGAGACAGAACATGAACCAAAGAAGGCAAAAGGTGACGCCGACGCTCGCAGTTAAAAGGTAAATGAACATAATTTTTATTATTCTTTCGCTTTTATTATTCTCTCATTTTAAACTCTCATTTTATGTTTATTGTGCAGTAATCTAATTGTAACATGTATTTGTTACATGTTTTGATGCGTTTTTACGATTTATAAAAAAATTTATGCCCGAATTTTGGGGGCTTGGAACGGATTACGGCATTTACATGTAAAACGCGCCTCTACTTACGAATTTTTCACGTTACGAGAATTCTTCTGGAACGAATTAAATTCGTAAGTAGAGGTACCACTGTACTAGGTACTTTTTCAGTACCTACTCAGCCGGGGTTCCAAGCAAGCCGAGTAGAGCTGAAAATGTGACGTCAGACTGCAGGCCACTGATTGACCAGAGCATGTCACTAGATGAGTCATCAGACTGCGACTTCTTCACAAGAAGCAAAACAGCCATTTGTAGAATCAGCGACAGCAAATGTGAGTGTAATCAACGAGATAAATGGCTACACACAAATCAACACCATGGTCCAACGACAAGGTGCAGACTTTTCTGTGCTTGGTGGCTGGTGAAAGAATCCAGAGGGAGCGACCCGAAATGAAAAAGTCTACCAGAAGGTCTCCGAGCCGATGGCCGCTCACGGGTATTCTCAGACATTAAAACAATGTTGGGAGAAGCTAAAGAAATCATCAAAGACCACAACGGTCGAAGTGGTTCAACCAAATGGACATCATTTATTGCCACCAACCAACGGGAGGGACAGTGGTGTTGACCCGACCGCAACATCATTGTTGTAAACCATGATAGATGGTGAGTGGTGTGATATGATATTATGCATCTTTTACGTTATTTATCCCACTGGTGGCAAGCTCACTTTGAACAAACTAGAAAAGCACTCGGACAGCGCAGACCTCCACCAAGTGCTACAGTTCCCCCCATACGGTGTTTGTGTGTACGTTTTCAGATTCCTTGACCATGAAAACATATGACTAGCAATTGGATTGACAATGATAGGATTAGTGGTTTAGTAGTTATTCACGAAAATGACTTTTTCCGTAATGGCAGCCACAGTTCCGCCCATACAGTGTTTGTGTGTACGTTTTTAGATTCCTTGACCACGAAAACATATGACTAGCAATTGGATTGACAATGATAGGATTAGTGGTTCAGTAGTTAAGATAAGATAAGCCTTTATTAGTCCCACAATGGGGAAATTCCAGGATTACAACAGCACAGGGATAGCAACACTCACAGCAACAATCAGAAGGCAAGAAAAAACAAGATCAGCTAGTAAACATATGTACATATTACTATATATGACACACAGTGCGGAGCATTATGGTTGGTGAATGTGCAGCAGAAAGTCTAAGCTCTCTCTCCGCGGATGCGGCGGGCCAGCTGGATGTCTTTGGCCATGATGGTAACCCTCTTAGCGAAGAAGAGACCCACCAGGTAGGCCTCATGCAGAGCCATGACGGCGAAGCTCAGGAAGCGCAGGTCGGTCTTGAAGTCCTGAGCGATCTCCCTCACCAGGCGCTGGATGGGCAGCTTACGGATGAGCAGCTCCGTGGATTTCTGGTAGAGACGGATCTCTCTCAGAGCCACGGGCCTGTAACGGTAAGGCTTTTTCACTCCGCCGGTGGCCGGAGCGCTTTTCCAAGCAGCTTTGGTGGCTAGCTGCTTCCTGGGGGGCTTTTTCCTCCAGTAGATTTTACGGGCGGTCTGCTTGGTTCTTGCCATCGCTCTTTATTATTCTGTCTTATATTTCTTGCACGCCGCCTAAAATCCAGCCCGGCACCCGCGTCGTTTTCGCTACAGTTCCCGGTATGTCGAGTTTCAATCCGTTAGCACCGGGTGGCGGCTGAGTGCTAGCTAGCACTAGCTCTTCCTGCTGTAATGTTATTCACGAAAATGGCATTTTCCGTAATGGCGGCCACAGTTCCCCCCATACAGTGTTTGTGTGTACGTTTTGAGATTCCTTGAGCATGAAAACATATGACTAGCAATTGGATTGACAATGATAGGATTAGTGGTTCAGTGGTTATTCACGAAAATGGCATTTTCTGTAATGGTGGCCACAGTTCCCCCCATACAGTGTTTGTGTGTACGTTTTCAGATTCCTTCACCATGAAAACATATGACTAGCAATTGGATTGACAATGATAGGATTAGCGTTTCAGTAGTTATTCACGAAAATGGCATTTTCTGTAATGGCGGTTTTCTTCTGGACGGTGATCGGGATCATCCCCCAAATTTAATCAGTTCTTCCTTGTACCATTTCCAACAACGCCTGAAAGTTTTATCGAAATCCGTCCAAAACTTTTTGAGTTATCTTGCTAACCAACAGACAGACAAACAGACAAACCCCGGCAAAAACATAACCTCCTGGCGGAGGTAATAACACCGTTGAGAGAGAATGAGCTAGCAAGTTAGCCATCAACACTAACTCCGTGCTCTGCTTGTATTTTGCACTTGCTGTCTCTTAAGTGTCAACAACATCTGACGAAATAAGCTAGTGTTAATCCTGGTTAAAAAGTTGTTTTTTTTACATTTTGCACTTTCGTGCTGTGCATGTACTTAAGTTATGTGTATATTTTCGTTCTAGAATCCCTTTCCACATGGGTCCACCTCCCTCATCACAGACCCCCCAGGCTCCCCTGCCTCTGTCCTAGCACCAGTATCTGCTTCAACACTGGTACCAGCTCCAATAACCAGCAACATCTAGCACAACACAGCAACATGTCATCACTGGTAAGTAGGGGTGGGTTCAAAAGATCAATATATCGATATGGATCGATACATGTTTGACTGAGCCGATATCGATCCACAAAATCCACGGATCGATCTTTTAATATTAATATGTTTTAATATAATATTTTTACGTTTGTGAACGTCTGCTGAGTATAATCGGGTCGAAACCGGGTCAGTGAGCCAGGAACAACGGCCGAGAAGCATAAACAACCGACGCGCTAATGGAGCTAGCAAGCTAACGGATATGCTAGCTCTTCTTCTGTGGCGTTAAAACGGTTCTCATCCGGCAAGAGTTTCCTGCCGCGCGTGCTCTTTCGTGTTTACACGAGCGGAGATAATAACGTGCGTCTCTTAATTTAGCAACAAAAGTCACCGTAAAGACTGTCCTCAACAGCTTCTGAATATTTTTCATAAATAAAACTTGTGTGTTCCCTGCGGCGCGTGCACACGTCTTTTGTGTTTACATGACGCGGAGTTAATAACGTGCGTCTATCAGCATGTGTAAAGTGGGAGGCTTTCAAAGCTTTTATTAGGGGACATATTATTAGTTATACAGGATCAAAATCTAAGAAGACTCGAGAGGAGAGAGCTAAATTGGAACATAAAATAAAAAATCTTCAGGAAAAAGTGTATGCAGGAAGTGACCCAAGGTTGGAGAATGAATTACTGATTTTGAGAGCTGAATACGACAAAAAATCAGCGAATAGAGCTGCCTCGAGTCTTCTAAGATTGAAACAATCTTTTTATGAACAAGGTGAAAAATCAGGAAAATTATTAGCATGGCAGATTAAACAATTGGAAATTAAAACACCAATTACCAGTATTATAAGTAATGGACAGGTAGTTATAGATCCTTTAGAAATTAATAGAGCCTTTAGAGATTACTATGAAAAATTATATGATACCAAAAATGAACCTGATTTAACAAAACTAAATGGGTTTTTGAACGAACTATCTATACCGTGTATTCCAAATGAAAACAGGGAGATATTGGAGTCTAAAATTAGTCAAGAAGAAGTTGGGCTAGCCATTGATAATATGAAATCAGGAAAAAGTGCAGGACCAGATGGTCTTCCAGTTGACCTTTATAAAAAATTTAAGAATAAATTAATAAAACCTTTTTTGGAAATGGTTTTAGAAGCATTTCAAAATAATAATTTACCATCATACATAAATAATGCCTTAATTATACTGCTGCCAAAACCAGGTAAGCCCTCTAATAAATGTGAAAATATGAGACCAATAAGCCTATTAAACGCCGACCTTAAGATAATCTGTAAAATTTTAGCAAGACGAATACAAGAAATTTTACCAAATATTATTAATCGAGATCAGAATGGCTTTATAAAGGGTAGACAAGGCTTCCATAATGTAAGAAGACTATTTAATATTATTTATTTTAATAAAGAAGCACCGGATACAGCTCTCCTATCATTGGACGCCGAAAAGGCCTTTGATAGAGTTGAATGGCCCTTTCTTTTTGAAGTCCTACAAAGGTTTGGACTTGGAAATAATTTCATAAAATGGGTTCAAATAATATACAATAATGCTACAGCAGAAATCCTAACAAATAACAATATTTCAAAACCAATAAAAATCAATAGAGGATGTCGACAAGGCTGTCCACTTTCACCTTTACTGTTTACTATGGCAATTGAACCTTTAGCGATAGCGATACGTTTACATTCACAAATATATGGAATTAAAGTTGGACCAACAGAACATAAAATCTCCCTGTACGCCGATGATATAATTTTGTTTATGTCGAATCTAAAAAAATCAATTCCAACCTTGTTGAATTTAATAAAGAATTTTGGGGAAATATCAGGATATAAAATAAATAAAACTAAATCTTCAATATTAATGCTAAATGAGACCCAGAGAAATTACTCAGCCCCTGAGGTAAATCAATTCAATGTTGTAAATCAGTTTAAATATTTAGGAATCCAAATTATGCCTAAGCTAGAATCAGTCGCCAGTGTCAACTATGAAGCCTTAATGTCAGATATCAGTGAGTTAACTCAGAGATGGATGTCACTACCAATGTCGATGATCGGGAGAATCAATATACTTAAAAGTAATATTTTACCTAAAATACTTTATTTATTTCAATACATTCCCTTATCACCACCTTTAGATCTATTCTCAAGAATAAAAAAAAAGTTAGTGGAATTTATATGGAACAACAGGAGGGCTAGATTACGTTTGTCTTTATTATATTTACCATTTGATCGTGGAGGTCTGAAATGTCCAAATTTTATGTTGTATTATTGGTCGGCACAACTGAGGTCTATGACATATTATTTTTCATCAAATGATCTCCCTCACTGGACTGAAATGGAATCATACAATTTACCTTTACCTCTTCCCATATTCATATACTCAGATTCGGCAAAAAAATTACAAAAACAAGTTAAAAATCCATTTGTAAAGCATATGATCAAAATATGGTGTGAAGCTAAAAACTATTTAAAAGAACCACAGTTATTGTCACAATTTAGTCCAATATGGGGTAATCAATATTTTAAACCAGGGAGAGCGGACGCTGTATTTAAAGTATGGAATTTAAAAGGGATACAAAAGATTCAGGATTTATATTTGCCATGTGCAGACAACATAATGTCTTTTGAAGAGCTGAGGATCAAATTTAATCTCAATAGAACACATTTTTTTAAATATCTTCAACTTAGAAACTTTATTCGATCAAATCAAAATAAAGCTCTCACTCGACCTATTTATTCATCCTTGGAAAAAATGATGATGAAAGATAGTAAAAGAAAGGGTATTATTTCAGAGTTTTATAACTCATTGACACTATCTTCAAGTGAAAATTCACTGAAAAGATTAAACTACTGGAAAGAAGATCTGCAAATTGAAATTTCAGAGGAACAATGGGAATTGGCTTGTACAGAAGCTCAAACCAAATCAATAAATGCACGCCTTAAATTGATACATTTCAAATGGTTAATGCGGATGTATGTTACACCGGAGGAGTTAAATAGATATAACAAAAATATACCAGATACATGCACAAAATGCATGGAAAGTAAAGGAACCCTATTTCATTGTTTATGGGAATGTAGATTAATAAGAATGTTTTGGGAAGAGGTGAGGGTAACAATTGAAAAAATAATCTCAAAACAAATCATATTGAATCCTAAACTGTTTTTGTTGGGTCTGTACCCAGAAAAGCATAATTTTAATAAAAGTGAAAGAACATTCATAGACCTCAGTTTGCTTAATGCCAAAAAATGTATTGCACTATTATGGAAAAAGACTCATAGACCAGATGTGACTCAGTGGTTAAGACAGATGTTAACAAACCTTCCATTAGAAAGAATAACATATATACTAAAATCAAAGGAAATTGTGTTTGAGAATATATGGAGACCTTTTACTGATTATGTAAAAAATTTAAACATAACTCTTGAAGAAGAAGGTGAATGATGTGTGTGGACCTTGTAAATTCCAAACTGGTGAACATAATATGTATACTAATGTATTGGATTGTCTAGACTAAACAGAGGAGCATTGTTGAAGACTTGATTTTGTTGGTGGTTGTTGGTGTTTTTAGTGCATTTTTTTTTTTTTTTTTGTAGTACTTTAGTGTTAGTGTTTGATTGTTTGTATCATGTTTGTTAAAAAAAAAAAAGGTTCAATAAAGATATTGTGGAAAAAAAAAATAACGTGCGTCTCTTAATTTAGCAGCAAAAGTCACCAACAGCTTCTTAATATTTTTCATAAAGCGGGGATAAACGGACTTTTACTCCATGCAGCGCTGTGTTGGAACAAAGTTGACGACTGATAAACGGAAAATGCGCGGAAACTGAAACCCGTGAAGCAGAGACTTGGAGCTGCTGAGACTGTAAGTATAATTGTTTCTTTTAACGTTTGTGTCGTCAATTAATAATTTATCTGGCATGATGATGGTTTCTTTTACAAACTATGGACACAGAGAGAACTGTTGGTTAAGCGCTGTGAATAAATGCAGAATTAAGGTATATTTTATGAGATTATGGACTTCTGCCACTTAAGCGATGTGAAGAGAATAAATCACAATAAAATTAATAAAGGCTGCAGTACAACAAGCTATTTTTACTCAGCAGAACTAAATTGAAATGAACAAACCTTCTCAGGAAATGAACTGAAACCCTTTTCCAACACTGAAAGTTAATTTGTAGTTAAAATATAAAAAAAAAAACTAAATTATTAAACCCTACTGTGGTGTGGCGATCTAAAAATATGAATGTTAATTTTACTGTGAAATCTATTCTTTTTATCTGCCTTCAGATGTGTGAAGACTGGAAGCTTCATCCTCACGGAGACCTTCTGAAGGTCAGAGGTCGTCAGTGGAGGAGCATCCCTGCTTCATGTGGATTTCAGCACAGAAGAAGACCTTCAAATTAAATTTAAGATTCAAGGAGGTGCTGCCATCACTTTCTCCACACTAACATGCATTCAATGCAATTTAGTTGTAATGACAAATTCTTTTATTTCTTTTTTAAAGTTCTCAGCAAGAACACAATATTGGTCTTTTTTTTTTTTTACAATTTTACTGAGCATTTAATTCTAAATAAATCACTGTTTAACAAGAAATTTTTGGCAATCCTGTACTTTTCTTGTGGTGTTACATAGAATAGCATCACTGTAAACTATGGAAAAAGCAGCTGCTTTAAAATTTGTACTTCCTCACACAACTTTGAGTGCAAAAAAACTCTAAAAGTGCCATATCTTTTTGGAAAAACTCCCACAAATCCAGGCTTTTTGGGCCACAACAATCACAAAAACAGCTGACAAAATCCTGGAGGGACTGAAATACAGTGAGATTATGTCTGCATGGTTCATGCATTGAATTTGTTTACTTACTCTGGGTGGTGAACTTGACACGACACCCTTTGCACTAAAGAAAGCACCTGTGAGCACTTTATGAAATGATAAGTTAAATAATAAAAAGTGCATTATTGTAACTGATTTTGGGTCAGTTCTATATGTGATAATTTATGTATTAACAAAGTTAGAAGATTCTTGGTACAATTTGCAGCATTAGGTCTCGAAGATTTTTGTTTCATGGGAAGTAAAATGGCTATTAAAATGGTAATTCCCCAGATCGAATCGGGATTGAATCGGAATCGAATCGATTCAGAATCTCAAGAATCGGAATCGAATCGATTCTGGAAATTAGGGATCGTTCCCAGCCCTACTGGTAAGAAACAAACAAGTTTCACACTGCGCTGTTTTTAGCAGTGGTGGAGGAAGTACTCAAATTCTTTGCTTTTTAAGTTAAAGTACAGATAAAGTACTGGGCTTGCGCCACCGTGGGCTGCACGGTGGCGCAGTGGTTTAGCACTGTGGCAGCACAGTTTTACCCTCGGCCGGGGGACCACGGGGATCATGAGATCGTGGGTTCGATCCCAGCCCCCGACCAACAGTGAGCTGTGTGGAGTTTGCATGTTCTCCCCGTGTTGCGCGGGTTTACTCCGGGATTTCTCCGGTTTCCTCCCGCATACCAAAACATGTAGGTTTAGGGCGCTCGCGCACGCAGCGACCAGCAGCCGGTGGCTTGTCACCAGACTGCAAACCATGTCTACCTACGGGTACAAATAAGTAACAAAAAAAAAAAAAAAAAAAAAAGTGCCAAAACTAAAGTAGCACAATTTCCACTTAAGTAAAAATATTAAAGAACTCACTTTCAAATGTACTTGAAGTATAATAGTGAAAGTATAGATTCAATTCAACTGAATGTATGAACTCATTCTGACTGCTAAGGCCACAGTCAAAACAAATTGTTTTAAACATAAACCAGCCCTTGTAAAATCTACTTTACTGAAGTACAGCTACATGAAAATTATGCTTAAATACATAGTGTGGTTGACCTCTGATCAGAGGGTTGATGGTTCGAGTCCTACTCTTGCTGCCATGCCCACACCATTTTACTTGACATGAGATTGAATTTAGAATTAATATTAAGAGGTAAGCCTGATGATTTGGGAGAGGGTAAAATTAAAAAGCTAGTAAATAGACATTAATTTAAAAAATGAAACAAATAAATGCTTCAGACTTCCGTACCTGTAGCCTGCTGTCTTTAAGATAAATGGTAAATGGCATTCACTTATATAGCGCTTTTATTCTCATCTCTTGATGACCAAAGCGCTTTACAGATCCTGCTATCCACACATTCACACACTGATGGCAGCATGCTACCTAACATGGCGCTTCCAGACCCACCAGGTGCAATTGGGGTGAAGTGTCTTGCCCAGGGACACAACGGCAGGATACCCGGGGAGAGCAGGATTCGAATTGCCAACCATGTGGTTATTGGACAACCTGCTCTACCTCCTGAGCCACTGCCGGCCCCGATAAGATAAGGCATAGAACATACTGACCAATTAGAATTGAGCATTCTATGAGTACGGCTCCTTACCCATAGCCACTGACAATTGTTATTAAATGTCATTGTTATTAAATGTCAGTAAACCCACGTGTCTGCGTGGGTTTACTCTGGGATTTCTCCGGTTTCCTCCCACATGCCAAAAACATGCAAGTTGGGTCAAGTGGCATAAAGTGGAGATTCTAAATTGTCCTTAGGTATGACTGTGAGAGTGAATGGTTGTCCGTCTCTCCGTGTTGGCCCTGCGATGGCCTGGCGATCTGTCCAGGGTGTACCCTGCCTCTCGCCTAAAGAAGCTGGGATAGACTCCACCGCCCCGCGACCCGAAAAGAATTGAGCGGAAGAAGATGAATGGATGGACCTTCACCTCTCTTCTTGCTACTCTACCAACAACTACGTGTCCACCTTTAGCGTCAACGTCACGGTAAACAGCTGCCTTTAAAAATACGGCTGCGTAAAAGTCAGCTAATTAAACCCCTATATCCCGTTTTAAACAATTATAGTTTTGTAGTGAAAAGAGTGACTTCCTTTTCTCCAACTGCTAGCTAACACGGCCCCTCGTGCTAGCTGTTAAACGGTCAGTCATGGGTGCACAGGGTGTCTTACTGCTGATGTCTCTATCTGAATGTAAAGTTTAATTCTAGTTTACTACCAATAGTTTAGCTTTAAACAGTCTAATGTCTATAACTGGAGATGTTTGGCGCTGGTAAGTTTAGTTTAGCTGCTAATTAACATGCGAGGTGCTAACAAGCGTATCAAGATAAGCATTCGAAATCTTAAAATAAGTTTTCTTACCTTAATACGAGGAGATTATATAAATACTCAACTTTAACGTCACACCGTGCAAAAATACAGTCAAAAACCAGAGGTTTCTTTTGGTATGGAAATCAACAGCTCAGCAGCTATAAACATTAGCACACCCCCTTCTTCGATCAGGTGACATAGCGCAGGGCAATCTGGGAAATGGAGGTAGATTGGCTGCTCAGCAACCAAAACCACATCTTTTTTATATTGTCAATGAAATTGTACTTTTCTGTGGTAAATAATGTGTTTTTGTTAATTTAGCTCTTCTTCTTCTTTTAGATTTGATTGGCGGTTGGCAACCAGCTTACAGGTGCATTAACCGCCACTGACTTGATTAGTTCTTGTAAGAAGTTCTGAACAACTCATGTGTGAAAAAATTATCCTTGTTCTTTCTTCTTCTTCTTCTTTTAGGTTTTACTGGCGGTTGGCAACCAGCTTACAGGTGCATTACCGCCATTGACTTGATTATCATCATTCAGTGTCTTTGTATAAGGAGTTCTGAACAACTCCACACGTGCGAAAAAATTATCCGTCCCTGGACTGTCAGGTAGGTCCCACCCAGGTGACCTCCTGATCGAGCACAGGTCTTCCACATGAAGATCACCAACTATTAATTCAAGAAATCTCTGTGTGTCTGTCTGTCTGTCTGTCACGACCATAGGACTCGCTAAAAGATTATAGGATCGCCTATGATGTGCCTATGATATCTACATGATGTCTATATGACATCATATAGACAACAGTGCCGATGGTGTCAAACTCATTCCATGGAGGGCCAAGACCCTGCAGGTTTTACCTCCACCCAGTGTCTTCAACAGGAGATTTCACTGAATTTCCCCTCACTGATTGCTGATCAGTGAAAACACCTGCTGAAGACACTGGGTGGAGGTAAAACCTGCAGGGTCTTGGCCCTCCATGGAATGAGTTTGACACCTTGTCAAGAAAATCTGTGTCTGTGTGTGATTAAAAGCAGGCATCGCTCACGATCATAGGACAAAGGATGATCTTTCAAAGATCAAAGGCAGGCATCACTCATGCTCACTCACGATCATAGGACATCAAAGATCAAAGGCAGGCATCACTCACGATCATAGGACTTGCTATGACATCATATCAAACACAGGCATCACTCACGATCATAGGACTCACTACGACATCATCAAAGACCATAGGACTCGCTATGCCATCATCAGAAGTCAAATGCAGGCATCACAGGACTCGCTATGACATCATCAAAGATCATAGGACTCACTATGACATTATCAAAGATCAAAGGCAGTCATCACTCACGATCATAGGACTCGCTATGACACCATCAAAGATCAAAGGCAGGCATCACTGAACGATTGCTGGCATGCTTGCTTACATCTGCTTTCTACGGGCATGCAGAAATACTTGCTTATACTTGGTTTCTACAGGCATGCACAGGTATGCACTAGTGTATAATAAATCTAAAATTTTCAACAAATTCACAAATCTAGAGGGTACGCATCATTCCACGTAAACGTGTCAAAATATATCCCAACAATAAGCCATGGGTTACTAAATCAGTTAAATCCTGCTTACAGAGGAAAGCACTTGCCTTTAAACAGGGGGTTGTTTCTGAGCTGCAGGTTGCCACAAAAGAGCTGAAGTCCGAAATTTTAAGAGCAAAACAGAATTATAAATCAGAATTGGAAAGCAAGATGGCAGCAAAGAAGCTTGGTTCAGCCTGGGCCAGTATGAAAACTATTGTAGGCCTTCAGAGCACAGAGCACAGTAATCGTGTGTTTTTAGATGGTTTTAATTCAGACACAGAGCTGGCCAGTGCTCTTAATTGTTTTTATGGTCGTTTTGATTCTTTTGATTTTAGCACAGAAACCCAAGATTTGAAGCAGAAGCTCAAAGACAATCATCACTTTAATATTGAGGTGCAGGATGATAAAAGGGCATTCTGTGCTGTAAAACTGAACAAAAGTCAGGGCCCCGATAATATATGTGGACACTTGGTAAAGTCCTGTGCACATGGATTGAGTCCTGTGTTTCACTACATTTTTAATAAGTCCTTACAGACACAACATGTGCCTAAGGTCTGGAAAGATGCCGTGGTTGTCCCTGTTCCAAAATCCAGCTGTCCTAAAACGGTAAATGATTTTAAACCAGTTGCCTTGACTTCAATTTTTTTTTTTTTTTATTTAAGTTTTTGTAAAGGGTATACAGGTCGTTACAGCAATGCATTGTTTACATTTTCATCACATGTTCCCTTATTTTCTGATATCTGACAACACTGGAAGATTAATTCTTACAACACCCCTTTTTTTTTTTAAAGTGAAAGAAAAAGTGAAATTAAAGAGAAAAAAAACAAAAAACAAATAAAAAAACAAACAAACCAGTAAAAAACAAACAAAAAGAAAAAGTAAGTAAATAAAGATAAAAGAGCATCTGATGGAACAAAGAGCGGAACCATTATTGAAATGGTATTTGTCAAAGATTAGATCTAATGGAAGACACATGCGGTCCAGGGTTGCCAAAAGTTCATGAACCCATCCATGTCCTGTCTCAGTGCGAATGTCAACTTTTCCATCGAGTAAATGTCTTGGATCACGTTAGTCCAATCTTCAGGTGTAGGACAGTCCTTCAACATCCATTTTTTAGCTAGAGCTTTTTTGCTTGCCAATATTAAAACAGTGAATAAGTATTTTTCTCCTCGTCTTTCCAGTGAGTCCGGTAGTAAACCCAAATACAAAGTTACAAAAGAAAAGGGAACTGTAATTTTGAATATTTTCCCCAATATTGTCTGTACCTTGGTCCAATATTGGTGGATAACTGGGCATGACCAAAACACATGAAAATGATTTGCAGTCTTTTCACCACACAAGCGCCAACAGTTCAATCCCTTATGGGTAAATTTGTTTTGTGCAGGTGTTCTGAAAAATCTTGCCAAGTTTTTCCATCTAAATTCTCTCCACTGCAGGGATGAGGTACTTTTCCATTGCTGTTTATTTAGCTTTTCCCATATTTCCAGTTGTAAAGTGAAATTCCCCTCTTTTTCCCATCTCTCTTTTATATAAGATGTGTTGTCTCCTTTTAAGTCTTGAAGACCTTGGTATATTTTAGAAATGTATCTGATCCCTGGGATCCCTTTATATGCCATTAAGAAGACCTTCAGAACACCTGACTGGGCCCTTTCCAAAACCTCCTTTTTAAGTATATTGTTTATGTGGTGTCTAAGCTGGAAGAACCTGTAAAGGTCTTGATTTATTAGGCCTTGTTTTTTCAAATCTTCAAAACTTCTTAAGATTTGCCCTTTAAAAAAATCGTAATATTTTATCAGCCCTTTCTCCTTCCACTTTTTAAATCTGGTGTCTGTTTTATTAGGAGTAAAGTCCTGATCATAGGCAATCCATTGCAGAAGTCGATAGGGCTCTTTAGTTTGATTCTCTCTGACTATCTTAAACCAAATTTTTAGCGGGGTCTCTATCCACGGGTTAGTGTTATTCAAAAGCTTAGGTAAGGCATTGTTCCCTATTATCGCCTGTAGGGGGATGGCCTTGACTTCAATTTTAATGAAAATTTTTGAAAAACTGGTCAGATTTGAGGTCCTAAAGAAGACTGGGCATTATTGATAGTAATTTAAACTTTGAAGAGAACTGTGAAAGGGTGTGCAAAAAGGTTCAGCTGTGGAGAGCGTGAAAAGATGAGGCTGAGTTTATTTCTCAAATCAGATTTATTCACTTGTCTCCAACATCCTCCAAACAGAAAAAGAGACACATCCTCCCACATCTGTCCTTTTTATACCCCAGACATCAAAGTACAGAGTCACATTGTCTTTAAATCCCAAGACACAATACATCCTCCTCCAGGTCTTCTCCCCTCCACCTAAAACCACTGGTGGTCAGGAAATCCCTCAAGGTCATCTCTAAAGGTCACATTTGGCACCCTCCTGTTATCCCCAGGAGGCCCAGACCTATTGTTCATTCTGAGACGTGAAGCAAGAGTAATATACATATGCAGCCTAAGCAACTCACATATGTGTGCCACATGACCCCCCCCCCCAAACGTCTAAGATGAAACAATACAACACAGTCTGCATATCATGATAAAATCACAAACATCAGTCCACGTGCTGTTTGGGCTTCAGTCGCCTTCCGAACTTGCTGTAAGCGGGCTTTACAACTCCCGCGGCGCCATCCTGCTGTGGAGCTGCTATCTGAGGATGAGAACTGTTAGTCAATCCCTGTGGGAGCTCTGGGGAACACTCCCTAGGAGGTCTGCCGCGTCGAGGGGCCCTCGCCAACTGCACAGCTTCGTCGGCCATCACAAAAGCGGATATGAGTCTGTCTATGCCAATCATTTCCCTTCTGCCCCCCCAAATCTAGCAAAAAGTGCTTATCACCTGTTTCCAGCACTCTAAATGGGCCATCATAAGGCGGCCGCAAGGTTGGGCGATGAGCATCGTGTCTGACAAAAACAAACTCCGCATTTTTTAAAGCCTTAGGCACAAAAACGCGCGGAAAACTGTGATGAACGGGGCCAGGAAGCGTGCTCTCTCCCGTGTCGCTCAGTAACCGCTGAGAAGGGGGGCACTCTGGCGCAGGATTATCTGGGAGAAACTCCCCAGGCAGCCGGAGTGGCTGCGCAAAAACTAATTCAGCTGGGGAGGCTTTTAAATCCTCTTTAGGTGCAGAACGCAACTCCAATAAAACCCATGGTAGCCTGTTTACCCAATTTGCATCCGTAAGCGACGCTCTGAGGGCTGCTTTCAATGACTTATGGAAACGTTCGCATAAACCATTAGCCTGGGGGTGATACGCGGTAGTGCGGTGGATCGTTACCCCCAGGCTGCGGGCCATCGCTGACCAAAGCTCGGAAACAAATTGAGGACCTCTGTTGGACGTAATATCCGACGGAACTCCAAAACGCGCTACCCAAGCCGTTAAAAACGCGCGCGCCACCTCCTCGGCTGTGGTTGATGCCAGTGGGACCACTTCAGGCCAATGCGTGGTGCGGTCCACCATTGTCAAAAGATGTGTGCACCCCGTGACGGTGGGAGGGGGCCTACGAGGTTGACATGCACATGATCGAACCTCTTAGCCGGGATGTGAAACGGCTCTAAGGGGGCTTTAGTGTGTTTGTGTATTTTGGCTCGCTGGCAAGCCATGCAGGCTCTTGCCCACTCCTTAACGTGCTTGCGCAGGCTCGGCCATACAAATTTCTCTCCTACCATTTTGACCGACGCGCGCACCCCCGGGTGTGCCAGAGAATGAATCAAGTCAAAAACGCAGCGGCGCCATGCGGCCGGCACCACGGGATGTGATCGTCCCGTGGAGACATCGCAGATTAAGGGGGGCGTACCACTTTGCAGCACCCTGTTTGTTGGTCCAGACTGGAGCACGCACACGTCCGCGTCGCTAACCTGGTCCGCGGCCATGGCTGCATAATCTATCCCCACGCGGACCGGGGCCACGCGCACCTCCGCGCCGTTAGCCTGCTCCGCGGCCATGGCTGCATAATCTACCTCTATGCGGACTGGAGTAGTTATGGCACGCGAGAGACAGTCTGCCACTACGTTTAGTTTACCCGCTACATGTTGAATATCGGTAGTAAACTCGGAGATTGCAGCCAGCTGCCTCTGCTGCCGGCCTGACCACGGCTCTGAAACCTTGGCCATCGCGTAAGTCAGCGGCTTGTGGTCGATGAACGCAGTGAAACGGCGTCCTTCCAGCCAGAACTGGAAGTGCCGAATGGCCAAGTGGAACGCCAACAACTCCCAGTCGAACGCGCTGTATTTTCGCTCGGTATCACGCAAAGTCCTGCTGAAAAAAGCGAGCGGCTGCCAAGCCCCGGCAACCCGCTTCTCCACAACCGCCCCTATGGCCACGTCTGACGCGTCAGTAGTAAGTGCTATGCGGGCCGTTGGGTCTGGGTGTGCTAACAACGCAGCGTTCGCCAAGGCTGTTTTGACTTCCGAGAATGCACGCTCCCGCTCCGGAGACCATTCGATTTTATTTGTGGGTTTTTGTTTTTTAAGCGCGGCATACAGTGGTTGCATGAGCTGCGCTGCACGGGGGAGGAAACGGTTATAAAAATTCACCATTCCCAAAAACTCCTGTAATGCTTTGACCGTTTGTGGCTGGAGAAAATTTGTTACTGCGCGTACTTTGTCTGGCAGCGGAACTGCTCCTTCTGGAGAGACGCGGTGCCCCAAAAAATCAATCTGCGTCACCCCAAACTGACACTTCGCTGGGTTGATTATTAACCCGTGCTCTCCCAACCTCCGGAAAACTGCCGTGAGGTGTTTTTCGTGTTCCTCTTCGGACGCGCTGGCTACCAAAATGTCGTCCAGGTAGACGAACACGAAGGGAGATCGTGCAACACTGCGTCCATCATGCGTAGGAACGTCTACGCAGCGCCTTTAAGCCCAAACGGCATGCGCAAAAACTCGAAAAGGCCAAACGGAGTTATTACCGCTGTTTTGGGTATGTCCTCAGCGCGTACTGGGACTTGATGGTACCCACGGACCAAGACTATTTTAGAAAAAACGCGCGCCCCTGCCAGACGAACGGAAAAATCTTGGATATGCGGGATTGGGTAGCGGTTGTGCGCTGTAGCGTTGTTCAACCTGTGGAAATCACCGCAAGGTCACCACGAGCCGTCAGCTTTAGGGACCATGTGAAGCAGGGAAGCCCATGGGCTGTTCGAACGCCGAATGATGCCCAACTTTTCAAGGTTGGCAAACTCCTCGCGCGCTATGGTCAGTTTAGCTGCATCCAAGCGCCGAGCTTTAGGAAAAACGGGGGGACCGGCGGTAGTAATAAAATGTTCCACTCCGTGTTTAGCGACGGCTGCTGAAAATGTGGGAACCGTGAGTGCTGGAAACTGAGTGAGAAGTGTGTGGAACTTACCGCTTGCTGTAGCGACGTTGGCTTGTGCTGTGGGCGGGGTCACTCGGGCTGCACAGGGAATAGAGTAAAAAGAGAGTGCATTAACCAAGCGTCTATTGGGAGATCGACCAACAACCCATGTGAGCACAGAAAATCAGCCCCTAACATGTTGAAGCTCATCGCAGCTATAATAAAAGTCCACTCAAATGTACGGCCTTGCAGGGACAGAAGCAGAGTCTTCTCACCGAAGGTCTTAATGCTGGAGCCGTTCGCTGCCGATGCTCCATGACTCCCGGGGCCTGCCAGCCGGTCAGCATAGGTTGGCGTGATGAAACTCACTTGGGAGTCTGTGTCCACGAGGAATTGCCTCCCCGAACGCGCATCCGTCAAGTAGAGCAGCTTGTTCTGTTCACCGAGGGCCGCGGCTGCTACCGACCCCCGGTTCTGGCATTTCCCGAGCTCTTGAACTGACACGGTGGTATACACCTGCGTGCCCTCTCTGCAAAGCAGCGATGGTAGAAACAGAGGTCATCTCCTCCGCGATGTTTGGCCTTCACCGCCGCCGTTGCCGGTGGGTCTGCTGCCGCCGCCTCATCTTTTCACGCTCTCCACACTGGTGACCTTAAGACGTATCATGGACGAAAGAAATTCCCCCGAGCCGGACTCGCCAGGAACCAGCCAGGTGAACGCAGTCTCAGTCAAACTACCAGATTTCTGGCAGGACAACCCGGACTCCTGGTTCCTCTTGGCCGAAGCTCAGTTCGCTCTCCGGGGAATAACGGCAGATGACACGAAATTCTACCACGTTATCGCCAAGCTCGACAACCTCACGGCTCGACATGTGCAGAGCCTGGTGCAGCGCCCACTGGCCGAAGACAAATACGGCGGGTTGAAGGCTGCGTTCATCCAGCGTTTCACTCCCTCAGTCCAAGAAAGAGGGGAGAGACTCCTGGCCCTGAACGACTTGGGAGACAGCACACCCGTCGGCCTGATGGAAGACATGCTGAGGCTGAGGGGCTCAGATGGCGACAACCTTCTCTTCACCCACATTTTCCTGAGAACCCTACCGTCGGCCACGAGAGTGACCCTGGCCGGTTCACCATTGTTGGCCCAGCGAGACTTCCGCGCGCTGGCCCAGGAGGCACAGCAGATTCTCAACGCCAGCAGACAGCGCGTGGCCACCGCAGCAGCGACAGGACTCGACGCGAGGGCCGGAGATGGCAGGTGGCCAGAGGCGGCGGCAGCAGACCCACCGGCAACGGCGGCGGTGAAGGCCAAACATCGCGGAGGAGATGACCTCTGTTTCTACCATCGTCGCTTTGCAGAGAGGGCACTCAAGTGTATACCACCGTGTCAGTTCAAGAGCTCGGGAAACGCCAGAGCCGAGGGTCGGTAGCAGCCGCGGCCCTTGGTGAACAGAACAAGCTGCTCTACTTGACGGATGCGCGTTCGGGGAGGCAATTCCTCGTGGACACAGGCTCCCAAGTGAGTTTCATCATGCCAACCTATGCTGACCGGCTGGCAGGCCCCGGGAGCCACGGAGCATCGGCAGCGAATGGCTCGAGCATTAAGACCTTCGGTGAGAAGACTCTGCTTCTGTCCCTGCAAGGCCGTACATTTGAGTGGACTTTTAGTATAGCTGCGGTGAGCTTCAACATGTTAGGGGCTGATTTTCTGTGCTCACATGGGTTGTTGGTTGATCTTCCCAATAGGTGCTTGGTTAATGCACTCTCTTTTTACTCTATTCCCTGTGCAGCCCGAGTGACCCCGCCCACAGCACAAGCCAACGTCGCTACGGCAAGCGATAAGTTCCACACACTCCTCACTCAGTTTCCAGCACTCACGGTTCCCACATTTTCAGCAGCCGTCGCTAAACACGGAGTGGAACATTTTATTACTACCGCCGGTCCCCCCGTTTTTGCTAAAGCTCGGCGCTTGGATGCAGCTAAACTGACCATAGCGCGCGAGGAGTTCGCCAACCTTGAAAAGTTGGGCATCATCCAGCGTTCGAACAGCCCATGGGCTTCCCCACTTCACATGGTCCCTAAAGCTGACGGCTCGTGGCGACCTTGCGGTGATTTCCGCAGGTTGAACAACGCTACAGCGCACGACCGCTACCCAGTCCCGCATATCCAAGATTTTTCCGTTCATCTGGCGGGGGCGCGCGTTTTTTCTAAAATAGACTTGGTCCGCGGGTACCATCAAGTCCCAGTACGCGCTGAGGACATACCCAAAACAGCAGTAATAACTCCGTTTGGCCTTTTCGAGATTTGCACATGCCGTTCGGGCTTAAAGGCGCTGCGCAGACGTTCCAATGCATGATGGACACGGTGTTGTGTGAACTCCCTTTTGTGTTCGTCTACCTGGACGACATTTTGGTAGCCAGCGCGTCCGAAGAGGAACAAGAAAAACACCTCACGGCAGTTTTCCGGAGGTTGGGAGAGCACGGGTTAATAATCAACCCAGCAAAGTGTCAGTTCGGGGTGACGCAGATTGATTTTTTGGGGCACCGCGTCTCTCCAGAAGGAGCAGTTCCGCTGCTGGACAAAGTGTGCACAGTGGCAAATTTTCCCCAGCCACAAACGGTCAAAGCATTACAGGAGTTTTTGGGAATGGTGAATTTTTATAACCGTTTCCTCCCCCGCGCAGCGCAGCTCATGCAACCACTGTATGCTGCGCTAAAAAACCAAAAACCCACAAATACAATCGAATGGTCCCCGGAGCGGGAGCGCGCATTCTCGGAGGTCAAAGCAGCCCTGGCAAACGCTGCGTTGTTAGCACATCCAGACCCAACGGCCCGCATAGCGCTCACTACTGACACGTCAGACGTGGCCATAGGGGCGGTAGTAGAGCAGCATGTTGCCGGGGCTTGGCAGCCGCTTGCCTTTTTCAGCAGGACTTTGCGCGATAGTGAGCGAAAATACAGCGCGTTCGACAGGGAGTTGTTAGCACTCCACTTGGCCATTCGCCACTTCCAGTTCTGGCTGGAAGGTCATCGTTTCACTGCGTTCGTCGACCACAAGCCGCTGACTTTCGCGATGGTCAAGGTTTCGGAGCAGTGGTCAGGCCGGCAGCAGAGGCAGCTGGCTGCAATCTCAGAGTTTACTACCGATATTCAACACGTAGCGGGTAAACTTAATGTAGTGGCAGACTGTCTCTCGCGCGCCGTAACTGCTCCAGTCCACGTAGGGGTAGATTATACTGCCATGGCCGCAGAGCAGGCTAGCGGCGTGGAAGTACGCGCAGCCCCGGTCCGCGTGGGGATAGATTATGCAGCCATGGCTGCGGATCAGGTTAGCGATGCGGACGTGTGCGCGCTCCAGTCTGGACCAACAGGGTTAAGGCTGGAGAGCAGGGTGCTGCAAGATGGTATGCCCCCCCCTAATCTGCAATGTCTCCACCGGACGACCGCGTCCGGTGGTGCCGTCCGCGTGGCGCCGTCCGCGTGGCGCCGTCCGCGTGGCGCCGTCCGCGTGGCGCCGCCGCGTTTTTGACTCGATTCATTCTCTGGCGCACCCGGGGGTGCGCGCGTCGGTCAAAATGGTAGGAGAGAAGTTTGTGTGGCCGAGCCTGCGCAAGCACGTTAAGGAGTGGGCAAGAGCCTGCATGGCTTGCCAGCGAGCCAAAATACACAAACACACTAAAGCCCCCTTAGAGCCATTTCACATCCCGGCTAAGAGGTTCGATCATGTGCATGTCAACCTCGTAGGCCCTCTCCTGCCGTCACAGGGGTGCACACATCTTTTGACAATGGTGGACCGCACCACGCGTTGGCCTGAAGTGGTCCCACTGGCATCAACCACAGCCAAGGAGGTGGCGCGCGCATTTTTAACGGCTTGGGTAGCGCGTTTTGGAGTTCCGTCGGATATTACATCCGACAGAGGTCCTCAATTTGTTTCCGAGCTTTGGTTAGCGATGGCTCGCAGCCAGGGGGTAACGATCCACCACACTACCGTGTACCACCCCCAGGCTAATGGTTTATGTGAACGTTTCCATAAGTCATTGAAAGCAGCCCTCAGAGCGTTGCTTACGGATGCAAATTGGGTAAACAGGCTACCATGGGTTTTATTGGGGTTGCGTTCTGCACCTAAAGAGGACTTAAAAGCCTCCCCAGCTGAGTTGGTGTTTGCGCAGCCACTCCGGCTGCCCGGGGAGTTTCTCCCAGATAATCCTGCGCCAGAGTGCCCCCCTGCTCAGCGGTTACTGAGCGACACGGGAGCGAGCACGCTTCCTGGCCCCGTTCATCACAGTTTTCTGTGCGTTTTTGTACATAAGGCTTTAAAAAATGCGGAGTTTGTTTTTGTCAGACACGATGCTCATCGCCCAACCCTGCGACCGCCTTATGATGGCCCATTTAGAGTGCTGGAAACAGGTGATAAGCACTTTTTGCTAGATTTGGGGGGGCAGAAGGGAAACAATTGGCATAGACAGACTCAATCCCACTTTTGTGATGGCTGACAAAGCTGTGCAGTTGGCGAGGTCTCCTCGACGTGGCAGACCTCCCAGGGAGCATTCTCCAGAGCTCCCACAGGGATTGACTAACAGTTCTCATCCTCAGATAGCAGATTCACAGCAGGATGGCGCCGCGGGAGTTGTAAAGCCCGCTTACAGCAAGTTCGGAAGACGATTGAAGCCCAAACAGCACGTGGACTGATGTTTGTGATTTTATCATGATATGCAGACTGTGTTGTATTGTTTCATCTTAGACGTTTGGGGGGGGGGGTCATGTGGCACACATATTTGAGTTGCTTAGGCTGCATATGTATATTACTGTTGCCTCACGTCTCAGAATGAGCAATAGGTCTGGGTCTCCTGGGGGTAACAGGAGGGTGCGAAATGTGATCTTTAGAGATGGCCTTGAGAGATTTCCTGACCACCAGGGTTTTAGGTGGAGGGGAGAAGACCTGGAGGACGATGTATTGTGTCTTGGGATTTAAAGACAATGTGACTCTGTACTTTGATGTCCCGGGTATAAAAAGGACAGATGTGGGAGGATGTGTCTCTTTTTCTGTTTGGAGGATGCTGGAGACAAGTGAATAAATCTGATGTGAGAAATAAACTCAGCCTCATCTTTTCCCGCTCTCCACATCCCCCACATTCTGTTCCTTAAATACCCCAGGACATCAAAGCATACATTCACATTGTCTTTTAATCCCAAATCACAATGCATCCACCACCAGGTCTCCTCGTCTCCATCTCAAGTCCTGGTGGTCAGGAAATACCTCACGGCCATCTCTTCGCATACAAAAGGCCAGACTTCACATCCTCCTGTTACCCCAAGGAGGTTCAGTCCCTTTTGTTCCTCTGAGACATGAAGCATACAACAAGCATACAGTAATTCACATGTGAAGCATATGGAACCCACATATGTGCACCACAGCACAACCTTTTGAGGCAATCACTGCAATCAGACGATTTCTGTAACTGTCAATGAGACTTCTGCACCTCTCAGCAGGTATCTTGGCCCACTCCTCATGAGCAAACTGCTCCAGTTGTCTCAGGTTTGAAGGGTGCCTTCTCCAGACGGCATGTTTCAGCTCCTTCCACAGAAGTTCAGTAGGATTTACGGTAGATCAGGGCTCATAGAAGGCCACTTTAGAATAGTCCAATGTTTTGCTCTTAGCCATTCTTGGGTGTTTTAAGCTGTGTGTTTTGGGTCATTATCCTGTTGCAAGACCCATGACCTGTGACTGAGACCAAGCTGTCTGACACTGGGAAGCACATTTCTCCCTAGAATACCTTGATAGTCTTGAGATTTCATTGTACCCTGTACAGATTCAAGACACCCTGTGCCAGATGCAGCAAAGCAGCCCCAGAACATAACAGGACCTCCTCCATGTTTCACAGTAGGGACAATGTTCTTTTCCTGGTATGCTTCATTTTTGCGTCTATGAACATAGAGCTGATGTGCCTTGCCAGAAAGTTCCAGTTTTGTCTCGTCTGTCCATAGGACATTCTCCCAGAAGCTTTGTGGCTTGTCAACATGCAGTTTGGCAAATTCCAGTCTGGCTTTTTTATCATTTGTTTTCAACAGTGGTGTCCTCCTTGGTCGTCTCCCATGAAGTCCACTTTGGCTCAAACGACGACGGATGGTGCGATCTGACACTGATGTACCTTGACTTTGGCATTCACCATGAATGTGTTTAGAGGGTGTTCTGGGCTCTTTTGTTACCATTCGTATTATCCGTCTCCTCCTGCGGCCACGTCCAGGGAGATTGGCTACAGTCCCGTGGATCTTAAATTTCTGAATAATATGTGCAACTGTAGTCACAGGAGCATCAAGCTGCTTGGAGATGGTCTTATAGCCTTTACCTTTAACATGCTTGTCTATAGGTTCCAAGGTTGTCATAGCCACGAGCGGCACTGGGGTTAAGCTCCCAGTGCTCATAAAGTGCTCCTTATGGCGTGCGTCTTGAAAAGCCTCTGACAACTAAGTCCAACTCCTAGCCTGCCCGTGTGGTTTAGTCTCTAAGCCCGGCGGAACTACTTTTACTAATAGGAGAAGGGGCGAGGGCGGATCTCTGGCGCCTTAAAACCAGATGCTTCGGGTAGATGGTGGCTCATCAACCTGGGAAGGTAGCCCATCTAGGGGAAGGTAAACCCTGATTTCAAACCTCCGCTGCCATGCAGCACACCCGGTCACGGGAAAGGCTTTGGGAGTCAACCCTGAGGAAAAATCCGGAGTCGGAGTCCCTAAGGCAGTTCTCTGTTGTGCTCAACATCGTTCTGGCAGCTCCTGCGACGGCGCTGGTGCCAAACTGTAGCAGCCCTGCTGTTCCTTTGGATTCATCAGTGACGTGGAGAGGGGGGACATGCTGCATGGGCAACACTTCCGCCCTCCCAAGAGAGTAGACGCTTTTTTCTTCTCTCCTGCTGACTTTTTCCTCCCCTCCTACTACTGGATCCCAGCTTGCTGTTGTCTGTCTGCGTCTAACTGCGACCGCCGAAAAGAAATTATGGAGTTAATAAGCTGGGCTTTGAACACAATTGACACTATTTTTTCAACAAGGAAAAGTGCTCCGGGGGAAGCTGTCTGCCCCGCTGGAACGGCTCCAGTGGGCTATTTATGTGACACAGGTAATTGGAAAATGCTGTGTCTCTCTAATCTCTCTATCGAAGATATTGAAGATTTGTTTATCTTCGTAATCTTGGTGATTGGGATAATTCTGATTGGGACGGGAATTGTCTTGGTTTACCGCAAATTGCTGAAGATGGATTCAACCTATCAAAATGCTGGCCAGGCGAGGTGCATCCAACAAATTGAAAAACTGGAGAAGACCCTGATAGCGACTACTGGAGAACTGTCTCGTAAGGTGGATTACATCATGGGTTCGCTCAGGTCTTACCACGACGAATTCAAAGCTGCGCAATGAAGGATTAATGTACTGAATCTACAGAAGAAATACAAGTCTTCTCTGTGATCAGTCCTATTTGGCATTATTATTCCCCATGAAAATTCCTCCTGGCTGTCTGCAGACTGTGTTTTTTCAAAATCATGAGCACAAGACCTTGGACAGCCAGCTGCAGCGCCAGATAAGACTGGGCGCCAGACAGACAAAACATCTTCTGCCAAGGGTCCTTGGGTCTCTCTTATTATCATCAACACTGCTCAACACCGCACACACATTGATTCATGAACTGAATAAAGATATACTGTACACTGCTCTCTTGTGTCTTGTGAAATTCTGAGTGTAGCGAATGTATGTGCATGAGAGCTTTTTTTTCCCTTGAACTCTTAATATTGATTAAGTATGTAACCAGTATTTTGAATCAATGATTTTTTTGCTCCTTCCCATTGTATTATCTTTATGCTTCCTGTATCCTCCTGCTGATAGGCGCGTTTCAGATGCGCCGCGGCACGGAAATGCAGGTCATTACTGTGTCAAGTCAAATTCTCTCGTATGTTATCAGTGTTCTGTTAATGTACTTGGCAATAAATCCTTTTCTGATTTCTGATTCTGAACATCTTGTCCTCCATATCTTCCTGCTCAGGCTTGAATCCTACCAACGCCCAACGCTGGAAGGTAGAACACCGGATCACTGGAGAGGACACTCCAGCTTCGCATTTGGCGTAGACAAAACACGGGGAATGACAGTTACCGGTTATAAGCCACCGATCAATTGGCATAGAGCGCGGCGCCAGGGGTTGTTCCCGACGGTGGGAGGGATCATCGGATCTCACTGGACAGCTACCGCCCGCCTCAAGCTGGGCAGCCCCCAGCCAATAAGGTGTTGTCCCGCCACAGCTTGCTTTCCTCATTGGGTGCATGAGGATGAGGAGAAGTCCGAATGGAAGGCTGAGAACCTTCGCACCAGGCAAGACAAAAAAACAAAAGAGACCAACTCTAAAACTGGGAACTTGGAACGTCCGCACTATGATGACAGGACTCACTGCTAACCTCAAGGACATCAACGACACCAGGAAGACTGCCATCATCAATAATGAGCTGAAGAGACTGGAAGTGGATATCGCCAATCTCCAGGAAACACGGTTGGCTGACGCAGGCACACTGAGAGAGAAGGACTACACGTTCTACTGGCAGGGAAAGGGCAGTCACGAACACAGGGAACATGGAGTGGGCTTCGCAGTGAAGAACACCTTGCTGAAGATGGTGGAACCGGGCAGCAATAGATCTGCACGACTCCTCACCCTCCGCCTGAACACCACTCAAGTCCCAGTCACCCTCGTCAGTGTGTATGCCCCAACACTGACAGCCACACCAGAGGCAAAAGACAAGTTCTACGAGAATCTCGCAACAACTGTCAGGATCATCCCCAACTCTGAACAACTCATTCTCCTTGGAGACTTCAATGCCAGAGTGGGTGCTGATAACGACTCCTGGCCCTCCTGTCTCGGACCATTTGGCGTGGGCAGAATGAACGACAACGGACAGCGGCTGCTCGAGTTCTGCACATATCATGATCTGTGCATCACAAACTCGTTCTTCAAGACCAAGCCCCAACACAAGGTTTCCTGGCAACATCCACGCTCAAAGCACTGGCACCAGCTGGACTTGATCCTGACCAGGCGCACCTCACTGAAGAACGTGCTAATCACCCGTTCATTCCAGAGTGCAGATTGCGACACAGACCGTTCATTGGTGTGTTGCAAGGTCAAGCTGCAGCTGAAGAAATTCCATCGTGCTAGACAGCCTGGAAAGGCACGGATTGACACCAGCAAGATGGCCCAACCAGAACTTGTTGAGCAGTTTGCCTCCACCTTTGAGAAGGAACTTGGTGTACCACAAGAAGGAGAATCTGCAAAGCAGAAGTGGGAAGAGCTGTGAAACACCATCCACCGCACAGCCTTGGCTACCTTTGGGAGGAAGACCTCGAAGTCACAGGACTGGTTTGATGCCAAGCTGACCGAGATGACCCCCGTCATTGAAGCCAAGCGCTCAGCACTTAGTGAGTACAAGAAGTACCCAAACGAGAAGAATCTCCAGATTCTCAGGGCTGCGAGAAGTAAAGTTCAGCAGACTGCTCGGCGCTGTGCCAACGAGTACTGGACTCAGCTCAGCCAAGACATTCAAACCGCTGCCATAACAGGGAACATCCATGGTATGTACGATGGCATCAAGAAAGCACTTGGTCCGGCTCAGAGCAAGACGGCCCCCCTCAAATCCTCTACTGGGGAGATGATCACAGAAAAGAACAAGCAGATGGAGAGATGGGTGGAACACTACTCCGACCGCTACTCCAGACAGAACACCGTGACACCGTCAGCCCTTGATGCCATCGACTGCCTGCCATCCATGGACGAACTTGACGCCGAACCAACCATCGACGAACTCAGCAAGGCCATTGATAGCTTGGGTGCTGGCAAGGCACCCAGCAACAACGGCATACCCCCCGACCTGATCAAGCACTGCAAGACCGCCTACTGCTGCCATTGCATGATGTCCTCTGCCAGTGCTGGAAGGAAGGTGCCGTACCACAGGACATGAGGGACGCCAAGATCATCACCCTCTACAAAAACAAAGGGGAGAGAAGCGACTGCAACAACTACAGGGGCATCTCCCTCCTCAGCGTTGTTGGCAAAGTCTACGCACGAGTTGTTCTCGTTCGTCTACAGAAGCTTGCCGAACGTGTCTACCCCGAGTCTCAGTGTGGCTTCCGTGCTGAGCGATCAACGGTAGACATGATATTCTCCATCTGCCAACTCCAGGAGAAATGCAGAGAACAGAACATGCCCCTGTACATCGCCTTCATCGACCTCACTAAAGCGTTCGATCTGGTCAGCAGAGAGGGCCTTTTGAGATTGAGATTGATTGAGATTGAGATTCAACTTTATTGTCATTACACATGTATGAATACAAGGTAACGAAACGTGACTTGGCATTTGGGCACGCTCTGCAGAGCGCATCCAAGGCCGGGGCAGCCGCTAGGCGCCAGTCATAAAGAAGAAAGGAAAAAAAAAAGAAAAGAAAATGGATATGACACAGTAGGCGAGAGAAAAAAACACATGTTTTATCAGAATGACGCTCGGCAAGTGAGCGAAATTTTGATTGCAGGCAAAAAAAACCGTCAATGCACATTTAGCAGACATTTAGCAGGAGATCACACACAAAAGTTGAGAGGCAGTGTATTATATGCATGTAGTGTTGTATGCATTGTGTAGTGTAAATGTAACAGTTGTTAGTGAGCAGCAGAGGGTGCCTCCTGGCAGTGGATAGATGTTATAATCATGTGACTTATAAACAAGTCCAGAGTCCAGAGTCTATCTCTCTTTCTTTCTCTCTTGCTTGCAGAAGGCACATGGGCATTGTCCTTGAGGGTCCAATCCGCTGACGACAAACAACTGATTGTTGATTGTTTGGGTAGACATAAGAGCCGGTCCTTCCGCTTATCTCAATCAGGAGGAATGTAAACACGGGGCAAACAAGGTCAAATCAAATCAAATCAGCACAGTGCACTCAGAGAATAGAATTTGTCCTCACCCGTGTAATTCTGTGCTTCCATTATATGTGCAGGCTTAAACTGTTTTTCCATGGAGAGCACAGGGCTTCAGATGTATTCCTTCACTGAATCACTGTTATTCAGTTCACCGTTTGCCGCTACTCGTGCCCTCCCCAACTGATCGAATTTGATGAAGGAGCTTGCCGGGTCCGCTTTGATCAGCTCTCTCACTTTCCTTCAATTTCTGATGCATCAGGGAACTCCACAGCCAAAAATAGAAGTCCTGAGATCATAACCAATAATGTTTCCACAGACGCATGAATTCCAATGTCCATGAGTCTCCTCGTAGGTTCCAATTCTTGGGCTCCCCCTTGGCCCAATTTTTGTTGAAAAATAGTGACAATAGCACATTTAAGCCACTTCCAAATCCATAATTTCCGTTTAGATTAAGATTCAGCAGAAGAAGAGCGACTAAACACAGACAAAAACGCAACATTGCAAAAGCTGGGAATAGATCAGGAAGGCAGGGGAGGAGGGAAGAAAAATGCGACTGCTCTCTCTCAAGGCAAGAGAGATCCTGCCAAAGATAGGATGCCCACCAAAGTTGCAAAGCCTCATCGAATCGTTTCACACCAACATGCAGGGGATAGCGCAGCACGACGGCAACGTCTCAGAGCCATTCAACATACATAGCGGAGTGAAACAGGGCTGTGTACTTGCGCCAACCCTCTTTGGGATTTTCTTTGCTATGCTCCTGAGGCATGCCTTCAGCACAGCAACAGAGGGAATCTACCTGCACACAAGATCTGACGGCAGGCTTTTCAACCTCGCCCACCTGAAAGCCAGAACCAAAGTATGCGGGGCTCTAATCAGAGACATGCTGTTCGCAGACGACGCTACAGTCACAACCCACACACAGCAGGAGCTTCAGACCCTGATGGACCGCTTCTCCCAGGCATGCAAGGACTTCGGGCTTACCATCAGCCTGAAGAAGACTAACATCTTGGCGCAAGGCACGGAAGCACCACCAACCATCACCATCAACGACTACGAGCTGGAGGTCGTGAATCAGTTCACGTACCTGGGGTCCACGATCAGCAACAACTTCTCCCTTGATACAGAGATCGACAAGAGGATTGGAAAATCAGCCTTCACACTCGCTCACCTCACCACATGAGTGTGGGAGAATCCCAAACTCTCTGTCAAGACGAAGATGGCAGTGTACAACGCCTGCATCATCAGCACACTGCTCTATGGGAGTGAGACGTGGACAACATACGCCCGGCGGGAAAAGAGACTGAACTCCTTCCACTTGCGCTGCATTTGCCACATCCTGGACATATCCTGGCAGGACAAAGTGCCCAACACAGAAGTTCTGTCCCGCGCCGGCCTTCCCTCCATGTTCACTCTACTCAGGCAGCACAGGCTCCGCTGGCTAGGCCACGTTCACCGTATGGAGGATGGCAGAATCCCCAAAGACGTCCTCTACGGAGAACTGGCGACTGGCAGGAGAGACGTTGGCCGCCCACAGCTGCGCTTTAGAGACGTCTGCAAGAGAGACATGAAGGCCCTGGAGATCAACTCAGAGTGCTGGGAGGACCTTGCAACGGACTGCTCCAAATGGAGAGGCACCCTGACCAGACAGCTCAAGGCAGGTGAAGAGAGACTGACTGCTGCAGCAGATGAAAATAGGATCCGCAGGAAGAACCGCCACAGACCCAGCAGCACAGAGACCACGCACAAGTGCGACCTGTGTGACAGGGACTGCCATTCGCGCATCGGCCTGTTCAGCCACAGGCGGTGCTGTTCCAGCAGAGTAGACGTTTAGGATTCTCTTCCATGGTCATCATAGACCGATGGAGGCCAACGCTTGTCTATAATTTTCTTTCTAATCTCCTGAGACAACTCTCTCCTTTGCTTCCTCTGGTCCATGTTTAGTGTGGTAAACACCATGTCACCAAACAGCACAGTGACTACTTGTCACCCTTTAAATAGGCCTACTGACTGATTACAAGTTTGTAGACACCTGTGATGTTAATTAGAGGACACATCTTGGTTGAACATGTCCCTATGGTCACATTATTTTCAATCTTAATCTCAAAGACTAATCAAGGCTTATCTTATCTTATCTTTTCTTGGGGATCCATCATTTTTGTCCAGGCCTGTTTCATGAGTTTGTTTTTTTAAAGTAATTCTGTTGAACCACAATTCAAAAGCATTGTCTGATTTTCATTGGTTAATTTTCATAGAATTTTTATTTATTACCACTTTTGTCAGATTCAGGTTATTTCTGTGACCATTGTGGGTTTTTCTTTCATTAACAGAGGGGTACCAACAATTTTGTCCATGGCTGTATAAATATTAAGTGAATTCAATCAGAAATATAGAAGCTAAAGTGGTGAAAACAGAAAATTACCCTTCCCAAAAATAAATAGAACCCCTCATTAAATGTGTCTGAAAATCAATTTAATATTTGATCAGAAATGTGTACATTTCATAAACTTAATTAGATGTATAGTTACATTCTACCTCAGACATCACAGCTTTTACAGCATTAGTAGGCAGCTTACTTACATACAATCAGTTGTTTGACCCTGGAGTCTTTGATCCCTCTTTTTTGTCCATGGCCGCACCAATTCAGCTGGACTGCCAGATGGGGGGAAAATATTTTTCTGCAGATTCTCCATACTAGTTTTCTTTGTCATCTGCCCCCACTCAGTGACAGCTTTGATATCTGAAATACAAAATTTAACATAATCAGGGTGAGAGCTGGTGCGTTTTAGTGTCAGTCACTCAAAGGTGCAACATAGTGCAGAAAAGTTTCTTATATCACAAGAGCACTGAGGCAAGTGCAATATTCCCCACCTCCATTTTATTTGAAGATCCAAATACTTACTGACGGAGAGCAGTTTTCAACTTTTCAATATAATTACTGTGGCAGAACCAAATTATGATAAACCCATCATCCATGAATATACCACAAAGTATACAACCCATAGTTGTAGGCCAGGATTCCAAGGTGAACCTGTGTAGCAAGTTTGGTGACCCTAGAGAGCTTTACGTGTTCTATAGTAACATGGCATAGGAAGTGCTAACCTTGACCTTTGACCTTTTGACCCCAAACCTGTAGTCAACGGTTATGGTCTCAGATTGAACCTGTGTGCTAGGTTTGGTGACCCTAGCTTTCTTTGTTGTTGAGATATAGCTGATTTAGTGCTGAAATCTGATAGAATAATTATAGTAGGGGACTTTAATATACATGTGGATGTAGATAGTGACTGCCTTAATGTGGCTTTTAATTCAATATTAGACTCGATTGGGTTTTCTCAGAAAGTAGGAAATTCTACTCATTACCTCCACCATACATTGGACCTTGTTCTGACATATGGCATAGAAATAGAAAATCTGGTAGTGTCTCCTCATAACCCTGTACTGTCAGACCATTGTCTGTTAACCTTTGATTTTACTATTTCTGACTATTTGGCTCCTAAAGAAAAATATTATCACAGTAGATGCCTCTCAGATGATGCTGTTTCCAAATTTATGCAGATTGTTTCCTCTATGCCATGTGTCAACACAACGGAAATAAGCTATAGACAGCTTGCTCCTTCTGTAATTGATAACATGGTGGATAGTGTTTCAGCTTCTCTGCATCAGGCTCTAGACTTGGTGGCCCCCTTAAAAAAGAAAAAGTCTAATCAGAGATTTTTAACTCCTTGGTTCAACACAGAAACTCGTAGCTTAAAACAGAAGACTCGTCAATTAGAAAGAAAATGGCGCTCTACTAATTTAGATGAAATCTATTTAGCTTGGAGAAATCATCTTTTAATTTATAAAAAATCTCTTAGAAAAGCTAGAACGAGTTATTACTCTGCATTAATAGAAGAGAACAAGAATAATCCCAGGTTTCTTTTCAGTACTGTAGCCAGGTTGACAAAGAGTCAGGACTCTGTCAATCCTAGCATCCCCTTAGAGCTTACTAGTCAGGACTTTATGAACTTTTTCAATAATAAAATTTCATCCATCAGAGATAAAATCAATCAGATTCTTCCCACAGTTAACTTAAATACTGTAACTACTACAACTCCTTCTATTGATGTCTGTCTTGATGAGTTTACTCCAATCGACCTTTGTGAGTTAGACAAAATAGTTTCCTCATCCAAACCTTCAACTTGTCTTTTAGACCCTATTCCTACCAGGTTATTTAAAGAAGTCTTCCCACTTATTGGTAGCTTTATTCTTCATATAATCAATTCTTCATTAACTTTAGGCCATGTACCGCAGGCTTTTAAAACGGCTGTAATTAAACCCTTACTCAAAAAGCCAACGCTAGATCCAGGAGCTTTAGCTAACTATAGACCAATCTCTAATCTCCCTTTCATTTCAAAAATCTTAGAAAGAGTTGTTGCTATGCAATTATTTGACCACCTGCAGGGAAATGGTTTATTTGAGGAGTTTCAATCTGGGTTTAGAATCCATCATAGCACTGAAACAGCCTTAGCAAAGGTCACTAATGACCTCCTCATTGCATCTGATAATGGACTAGTTTCTGTACTTGTCCTTTTAGATCTTAGTGCAGCTTTTGATACTATTGATCATAATATTCTACTTGATAGATTAGAACACTATGTTGGACTTAATGGAACTTCGTTGCAGTGGTTTAGATCTTATTTATCTGATAGGTTCCAGTTTGTTCATGTAAATGATGAGTTTTCTCTCAGCTCAAAGCTTAGTCATGGAGTTCCACAGGGATCTGTGCTTGGCCCTACTCTTTTTAGTTTATATATGCTTCCGTTAGGCAACATTATTAGAAAGCACTGTATACATTTTCACTGTTATGCAGATGACACACAATTATACCTGTCAATGAAGCCAGATGATACTAATCAATCAGCCAAGTTAGAAGCCTGTCTTAAGGAAATCAAAGTTTGGATGACTTGTAATTTCCTGCTATTAAATTCAGATAAGACTGAAGTCATTCTTGTTGGTCCAAAAAACCTTAGAAATTCCTTTCCAAATCAAACTTTCAGTTTGGATGCAGTTACTCTTTCTCTTAATAGCTCTGTGAGGAACCTTGGAGTTATTTTTGATCAGGATTTGTCCTTCAATTCACATATTAAATTTGTTTCTAAGACTGCCTTCTATCATTTGCGTAATATTGCCAAGATTAGGAGCATCTTGTCTCAGAGTGATGCTGAGAAGCTGATCCACGCTTTTGTTAGCTCGAGATTAGATTATTGTAATTCTTTATTATCAGGTTGTCCTAAAACATCTTTAAAAAGTCTTCAGCTGATCCAAAATGCTGCAGCAAGAGTTTTAACAGGTACTAGAAAGAGAGATCATATCTCTCCGGTTCTGGCCTCCCTTCATTGGCTTCCCATAGAGTTTAGAATTAAGTTTAAAATCCTTCTTCTTACTTACAAAGCTCTAAACAATCAGGCTCCTTTTTATTTAAAAGATCTGATACTACCGTATCATCCTAACAGAGCACTACGCTCCCAAAATGCAGGTTTACTTGTAATACCTAGAATCTCCAAAAGTACAATGGGAGGCAGAGCCTTCAGTTATCAAGCTCCTCTCCTGTGGAATCAGCTGCCAATCTGGATTCGGGAGTCAGACTCGATCTCTGTTTTTAAGAATAGGGCTAAAACCTACCTTTTTGATATAGCCTACAATTAGGGAGGGATCATGTGTTTTCTGAACCCTCCCTTAGTTATGCTGCTAATAGGTTTAGTCAGCCGGGGGACCTCCAGTAATGCACTGGGCCTCACTCCTTTCCTCACTCTCTATGAAATATTTTTTTTTTTTTTTTTGCTGGTCATTAACATTTGTTTGTTCTCTCCCATAGATTGAGTCCCCATCGTGCTGTTTGCTCTCTACATGTCTGTTCTTTTCTTCTTCTCTATCCCCTCACCCCCCAGCCAGTCGCAGCAGATGACTGCCCCTCCCTGAGCCTGGTTCTGCTGGAGGTTTCTTCCTGTTAAAAGGGAGTTTTTCCTCTCCACCGTCGCCAAGTGCTTGCTCACAGGGGATCGCCTGATTGCTGGGGTCTTTCTGCAACTGTGGGGGTCCTCCCTACAGTTGATAGTGCTATGAGATGACTGTTGTTGTGAAATGGCGCTATATAAATAAAGTTGAATTGAATTGAATTGAATTGAATATAGTTTATAAGTCATTTTAATGTTGATCTTTGACCTTGCAACCCCAAAACCACATTCGAACTTCAGGGTCACAGGGTGAACCTGTGTACTAAGTTTGGTGACCCTAGCTTACTTGTCATACAACAACAGGGCATAGGGAATGTTAACCTTGACCTTTGACCCCAAATCCATAGTCAGAGGTCAGGATCCCAAGGTGAACCTGTGTACCAGGTTTGGTGGTGACTTAGACAGGCTCTATTTAAATGATTTCTTGATTCAACAGGTCTGGCAATAATCAGGACTGAGTGTGGCTTGTGAAATTGAACTCGGCTTTTAAAAAAAATGTGGTTAACCAGTTAATTCATGATGTAATGGGGGGGGGGGGTTACTTTATCACAGAGGGCCAGGTAGGTTTGGATAGCTTCTTTTCCCTTAATAAATGAAATAATCATTTAAAAACTGCATTTTGTATTTACTCAGGTTATACTTAATCTTAAAATTTGTTTGAGCTGAAACACTTAAGTGTGGAAAAATATGCACAAATATAAGAAATCATGAAGGGGCAAATACTTTTTCACAGTACTGTATGCCATAGTACTATATTTTTTTGTTTGTTTTTAGTTTCAGAGCATCTGTGGTTAATTTTCAAAATAAGATAAAAAAAAATCAAAAGTTCATTATAGAGAAAGCTGTAAACACATAACAGAAATAGGCTGTTATTCTCTATATATTGAATTCATCACCAGCTTGTTTTTGGTGGAGGCATTTGTTAGCTTCTCAAATTCTTCCAGCTCTTCTAATGACCGAAGAGGAAGATGCACCTTCATGTCCTCTTCTTCAAGTGGAAACTGCAGCCTATTTTTCCTTCCTGCCTGTAAGTTTTGGACAAGTGCTGTATGGTGCTGGAGCTAGAGCTGCACGTCACTGTGAGGGCTTCCAGGATAGCTCTATCAACAGCTGTTTAATAATAAAATAAAAAAAGAAAGGTAAGATCAATCATAAATATGATTACACTGTAGCACCTTGGGGGAGCCAGATTATCTAGCATCTCAGACAGGAGACAGTGGATAAGCATGGGAGAACAAAGAGCAGGAGGTTCCTAGTGAGATAGCAGGAAGGAGTCAGGGATGAAGGGGGATGAATGCAGTGTGATGCAAATGTCATGTTGTGTGTGATGTAAATGCCATGAAACTTAAGAGGAGAGTTTCTGCTTAAATGTTCAATCTGTTCTTTGCTAAAGAAGTGTGAGTGTGTAATAAATCGTCTGAAATGAATCTGCCTCTTCATTTACACGCTCCACAATACTCAAATATTCTATGAATTTTTCTGTCCCTTGTGAAACTTACGTCTGCAGTTAGCAGAAACTGGCTGTCCAGTTGGCCAGACCCTGGCTCTTGAGGAAGACCCTAAAGAAACAATTCATGGCTAAGTATGTAAGTACTATTTAATATATTTACAGACAGGATTGAAGTATTCCAGAGACTACTTTTATGCCTTGGTGAAATAGCTGCATACTGTGACAAAATAAATCCTTAATTATTTAATTATTGCAGCATAATTTGTGAATCATCTTTTGTAGCCTTTTTGAGAATCCTGTGGAGAAGTGTGGGAAGGACAAGGCTGAGTTTAAGATAAGATAAGATAAGATAAGCCTTTATTAGTCCCACAACGGGGAAATTCCAGGATTGCAACAGCACAGGGATAGCAACACTCAGAGCAACAATCAGAAGGCAAGAAAAAAAAAAAAACAAAAAAAACAAGCAAGCAAGAGCAGCTAATATACATATGTACGTATTACTATAAAATATATATATATATACACACACACACAGACACACAGTGCAGAGCATTGTAGCTGGATGGAATAAATATATGAATATATGAACACACAGTGCAGAGCATTGTAGCTAGATGGAATAAATATGTAAATATATAAACACCCACAGTACGGAGCATTGCAGCTAGGTGGAATAAATATGCAAGTATATAAACACACACAGTGCGGAGCAATGTAGCTAGATGGAATAATATGTAGATATATAAATATATAAACACACCCAGTGCTGAGCATTGTAGCTAGATGGAATAAATATGTAAATATATAAACACACACAGTGCAGAGCATTGTTGCTAGATGGAATGAAACAGCATAACCGTCTACTTAGTTATCCTACATGGTATGATTATGTGCCCATACATATTCTCACCCTCCATAGCGACCGGTAAGTTCCTAGTTGTATGCCGGAGGGGACCATTGTGTAAGTCTATTGCATCTTTTGCATTCAAAAAACTATTAGTTTGTTACGTCTTTTTGCTATCTCTGCGAGCAGCCCTGCTTAGGTTGTACAGTCTGACAGCCGTTGGTAGGAAGGACCTACGAAACCTCTCGGTTGTGCACCTGGGATGATGTAGTCTGCTGCTAAATGAGCTCCTCAGTGCATTCAGTATGTCCTGCATAGGGTGGAACTCGGACTCCAGCAGAGATGACAGTTTAGCCACCGTCCTTCTCTCTCCTATCTCCTCCATCGGATCAAGGCGCTGCCCCAGGACAGAGCTAGCTTTCTTAATCAGTTTGTTCAGTCTCTTCCTATCGGCTGCAGTAATGCCACTGCCCCAGCAGACCACTCCAAAAGTGATGGCTGATGCCACCACCGTGTCATAGAATGACTTCAGCAGCGCCCCTTGTACACCAAAAGACCTGAGTCTCCTCAGCAGGAACAGCCTGCGCTGTCCCTTCTTGTAGAGTGCATCAGTATTGTGTGACCAGTCTAGTTTATTGTTCAGATGAATACCCAGGTACTTATAGGATGTCACCATCTCGATGTCTGTTCCCTGTATATTTACTGGTACTGTGAGGGGCTGCCCATGCCTGCGGCAGTCCACCACCAGCTCCTTAGTTTTCCTCGCGTTGATCTGGAGGCAGTTCCGATGGCACCAGTCCACGAAGTCCTGGATAAGCCCTCTGTACTCAGCTTCATCTCCATTGGAGATGAGACCAACGATCGCAGAGTCATCAGAGAACTTCTGTAGATGGCAGTGTGTTGTGTTGTGTGAGAAGTCCGCAGTATAAAGAGTGAACAGGAAGGGAGCCAGCACCGTTCCCTGGGGGGCCCCCGTGCTACTGATGATCGTGTCGGACACACAGTCCCGGGTTCTCACAAACTGAGGCCGGTTCGTGAGGTAGTCCAGGATCCATGATGACAGGTGCTGGTCCACCCCTGCGCGCAGCAGCTTGTCCTTCAGGATCATCGGTTGGATGGTGTTGAAAGCACTGGAGAAGTCAAAGAACATGATCCTCACCATATTCCCGGGCTTCTCCAGGTGGGACAGAGAACGGTGAAGGAGGAAGATCACCGCATCCTCCACCCCAATGCCATGCTGGTAGGCGAACTGGAGTGGATCCATCGCTGGTTCCACCAGGGGGCGGAGGTGAGCAAGGAGCAGTCTCTCCAGGGTCTTCATCAAGTGGGACGTCAAGGCCACCGGTCTGTAGCTGTTCAGGTCTTTGGGGTGGGAAGTTTTTGGTACAGGTACCACACAAGATGTTTTCCACAGCTGTGGTACCCTCCCCAGTTTCAGGCTCATGTTGAAGATATACGTCACAATCCCACACAGCTGGTCTGCACAGGACTTGAGGAGCTTTGCGCTGATGCCGTCCGGTCCCGGCGCCTTCCTCGCCTTGATCTTCCTCAGCTCCGTCCTCACCTGGGTCCTGGTCAGGGTCAGGATGGGGGGCTGTGTGTTGGGAGTGGGGGGGTGTTGGTGGAGTGGGGAGTGGGCAGCAGGACTTGATTTCTTTAGAGGCAGCAGTGGTTGTTGTGCAGTCAGGGGGGAGGGCGGTTGGTCAAATCTATTGAAAAACAGATTCAGGTTGTTCGCCCACTCCCTGCCCCCTGTGGCCTGGGGGGAGGTATTCTGGAGCCCCGAGATGGTTTTGAGGTTTCTCCAGACCCCGCTGATGTCGCTCTGTTGCAGCTTGTCCTCCATCTTCTTCCTGAAGCTGTCCTTGCCTTCTCTGATCTTTCTCCTCAGCTCCCTCTGTACGGACTTCAGCATCTCCCTGTTCCCAGACCTGAAGATCCTCTTCTTCTCTCTCAGAAGTGTTTTTATCTCAGGGTTGATCCAGGATTTGTTGTTTGAGTGACGCCGTATGGTCTTGGTGGGAACGGATTTGTCCACACAGAAGCTGAGGTAGCCCGTGAAGGTGTGAATGAGGCCATCGATGTCCTCACCATGTGGATCGCAGAGCTGCTTCCAGGCGGTGGCTTCAAAACAGCCCTTTAGGGTGTCCATTGTCTCCTCAGACCATAACTCCACAGTGTGCATGGCCGGAGGTTGTCTGTGCACTAGGGGTTTGTACACCGGCCGGAGATGAACCAAGTTGTGATCCGATCTCCCGAGTGGGGGGAGTTGTGATGAGGTGTACGCCTCCTTAGTGTTTGCGTAGAATAAATCCAGTGTTTTATTGTCTCTAGTGTGGCATGTGACATACTGGGTGAACGTGGGTAGAATGGGAGACAGTGAAACATGGTTGAAATCGCCTGAGATGAGGAGAAGAGCATCTGGGTGTTCTGTCTGCAGCCTGCTGGTTACTGAATGGATGACGTCACGTGCTGTCCCAGCGTTTATTTCTCAAGTCCAATTTTATTCACAATCACATTCTCCAACATCCAAAAACAGAAAGAGAGAGGAATCCCCCAACATCTGTCCCTTTAATACCCCAGGACATCAAAGCACACAGTCACATTGTCTTTTAATCCCAAATCACAATGCACCCCCCTCCAGGTCTTCTCGTCTCCACCTAAAGTCCTGGTGGTCAGGAAATCCCTCAAGGCCATCTCTTCGCATACAAAAGGCCAGACTTCACATCCTCCTGTTACCGCTAGGAGGTTCAGTCCTTTTGTTCCTCTGAGACGTGAAGCATATGTTACACCCAGGAGGGCGAAGGGGGGAGGAAGGATGAGGAAGCCAAGCTGTCAGACTTTGCAGCGGCTTTTATTGACTTTACCAGCTCACACGGCACGGCACACAATTACACAGCACATCACTAAACACCATTTTCTTTACACTCCGTCTCTGGAACATTCGCTACTCTTCTTCTCTTGTTCTATATCTCTTGTTCACTATACAGTGTCTTATCACTACTGAGCGCCACCTCTGGCGTAGAAACGCTACTGCTTTCACTGACAGTTTACGTCTAACAGTTCATATTCATTCCTTTAGTCACATCCCCTATAAATGCTCCTATTTACCATTAATAATTAAATCACAGTCTATCAGGTACATTTATTAGGAATATTTATATTAACCATTAGCATCTAATCAACACTGTTTTCTGGGGGTTTACTAGAGGTTGTCCAAAATTGACTTTTTCCTACACTCGCCCCTCAAAAATTTAATGTCGTCCCGACATTACACCTTTCTCAAAACTACTGTTTTTTTCTCTTTCACAGTCCACATTCGGTAACCATGTATCTCATGTAAGTAGGGTATTACTAAACAGGAGTCAGAGTTCATTAAAGTCCATAAAGATGCAAACTGGTAATTGTCCATAGTACAGCATGTATCTCCTATTCCATGCAATACGTTTGCAGAAGAGGTCTTTGTGCACGATAACCATCAACCGCTCCATCCATCATGGTGGGTATCTGCATCTTTCCTGAGAGTAAGGGTACTCAATCTAGTCATAACCTACCAAATAAACCTTTGTGTAATGCCTGTGCCTTAATAACACACTGAAAATCTTTTTCTTTTTTAATTTTTTTTTTCTTTTTTATCAGCCATCACAGTGACTACCAAGTTACTTTTCAAAACATTCATGTCTGAACAATGGTTATCTTTAGCTTCTACACATTTGTTCTAGACAGATGAAGTGCAAGGTTGGCCTAACTTATCATAAGTAAACCTCAGTGGCTGTTTTCTTATTCTTGAAGGATACGTTTTAGCAGGAAACTCGTCAGGTCCCTCCTGGTCACTGGAACTGGACTCCGACACCTCATCACCCTGGTCCTGGTCTGCCTCAGCTGGATCTGGGACCACCGGATTGTTGACCTCTGGTGCCAGCTGCACCTGCGTGACGTCATCTGGGTCCTGGTCCTCATCCTCCGGAGTAGTGTCACTGTGCGGGTAGAACTCCGGTGCATCGGCTCTCAGTGGACGGTGATTTTGATCCTTCCCAGCTCGTAATCCGATTATGGCACTCCAACCCTCGTCATCTTCATCATCCGTGCTGTTTTGTCTGTCCACATGCCTTTGTCTTTTAGACTCTCTTTCTCTTATTTTATTAGGGGCATGCTCCACTGTTTCCATGGGAAGAAAGTCACAGGGTAGCAAAAGGTTTCTGTGCATGACCCGAGTGCGTCCCTTGCCATTTTCAGGTCTGATTTCATATACTGGACTGTCTGGGTACTTCTTTTGGGTCACGACATACACCTTGTCTTCCCAGTATGATCTTAATTTTCCTGGCCCACCTTTTTCGGTCAAGTTTCGGACCAGTACTCTGGATCCAGGGAGTAACTCAGCACCGTGAACCTTTTTATCATAAAGTGCTTTACTTCTCATCCCTTCTTTGTTTGCTGTTTTAGAAGTGAGTTTGTAAGCTTCAGTCATTGTAGCTCTCCACTTTTCAGCATAGTCCTGCTGAGAAACACTCTGCTCTCTTGTTGTGAGGCCAAACATCAGATCAATAGGCAACTTTGGACTACGGCCAAACAACAGAAAATATGGTGCGTACCCCGTAGCCTCACTACGCGTACAATTATATGCATGAACCACTTTTGCCAGAGAGGACTTCCAGTCTTCCTTGGCTGCTTCGGGCAAATTTCTGAGCATTGCCAACAGTGTACGATTGAATCGTTCCACCTGCCCATTCCCTTGGGGATGGTAGGGCGTTGTTCGGGACCCCTGTACACCACTGTACTCTTGGAGTTTTGCAAAAAGTTTATTTTGGAACTCTCTACCCTGATCATGATGGAGTCGTGTGGGGAAGCCAAACTTGAGGGCAAAATCTCCAAAGATCTTCTCAGCAGCGGTGTGGGCAGCTTTGTTATGACATGGGTAAGCCTGGGCAAAACGAGTGAAGTGGTCCATTAGAACCAGGATATACTCATATCCTCCTTTGCACTTCTCCAAATGCAGAAAATCCACTGACACTAATTCAAATGGGTACGTGGTGACAATGTTAGTCAGTGGTGCCCTTGTTATCTTATTGGGACGTTTGTTCTTCAAACAACTGCAAACTTTAGTGATGTAGTGCTCCACATCTCTTTGCATATGAGCCCAATAAAAACGCTCTCTTATCAAGTTAATCACTCTCTCTACCCCTAAATGGCCCATGTTTTCATGGAGCTCTTTGAACACGAGTTTGTGAAACTTCTGGGGTAGGAGTAGCTGGTCATGTGTTGCCGTTCTCCTGTAAAGCAGTCCATCATCTTCCAAGTACAGCTTGTGTTTTTGCCTGACTAAAGCTGCAATTTTACTGTTCTGCTGCTTTACACTTCTTGGCCATTGTTTTGACAACCCAACACCTCTCCAATCACGGAGTCTTCTTCTTGAGCTCTTTTTAGATCAGTCTTTGATATCTCAGCTACAGAGCTGGCTTCTTGATCTGCTTCACTAATGAGAGTAGAAATGGTGACTGGGCAAAGCCATGGTTCATTTTCTTGTGACTTTACCTTGACTGCCTGTGTCACACAATTCATCACATCAGGATCAACATTTTGTGTACATCTGTTCATGTACTGCTCCATATCTAGAGGCATACGTGAAAGTCTGTCTGCATCTCTGTTTGCTTTTCCAGGGCGATACTTAATCACAAACTGGAAATCGGCTAATTCTGCTACCCACCTCTGTGTGGTTGCATTTAACTTTGCGGTGGTGAGCACATACGTTAGGGGATTATTGTCCGTATAGACAGTGAATGGCGGAGAATAGTACAGATAATCCCGAAACCTCTCACAGATTGTCACGACCTGAACGCTATCTTTCTCTGCGTTCAGGTTGTCCAGTGTCGCTCCTGCTCCGGGGTAGTCCGTGCCGGGTCTTCCATGGCCCGCTCTTTGACAGCGCCCAGCTGATTGCCAGCTGTCTAGTTCAGCTGCGCTAGGACAGCTGTCTCCTATCTCCAATCTCCTCCTCCATTTAAGCGAGCAGCCGAGAGTCACTCATCGCTGCGACCTCGCTTTGGAAAGACTCATCTTGTGTTTCCACGACTGTTAGCTCCTCCGCCTAGCTGCAGTTCGCCGTTACCTCGGCGCCTTCCCCAGTGTTAGTGCTGCGACTCGGCGAGTATTTTTTCCCTCGCCGCCCCTCTAGCCTTTCTCCCTGGGTGGTATGTACCTTTAGTTCTGTGTGTGTTTTAGCCCCACGTGGCTCTTTATTTTGCTGTTCGTCATTTAGTGTAGTGTGTGTGTTTGTTTCAATAAATTACGCCAACTCACTGGTCGCCCTCGAATCTCCTTTCTGGCTCGTGAGAGCCAGAGTTATGACACAGATGGCCCACTTCATGGCAAGAAACTCCAGCTTCCCTGAATGAAGGTGGTAGTTCTTCTCTGGATTTGATAGTGTCCTGGAGCCATATGCTATCACCACCAGTTTGTCTTGTTGTCGCTGGTATAACACCGCCCCAAGCCCCTCCTGTGAAGCGTCACAGTGTACAATGAAGGGTTCCTCAAAGTTCGGGTAACCTAACACTGGGGGTTGGGTGAGAAAGTCAACAAGCTGACAAACTACTGCTTGATGCTCTGGGCGCCACCTGATCACATGAGATGAGGGCAAGTGGCCACCATCGTTCTTTTTGACACATTTCTTTGAGTTTTTCTTTGCTTTATCTGTGTGGTTGTTAGCAAGAAGGTCGTAAAGAGGCTTTGCTATACGGGAGAAGTTTGGGATATAGCTACGGTAATATGAAATAAAACCTAGCAATTTCCTTAGCTCTCCGACAGTGGAAGGTTGCTGCTGTTTGAGTGTCTGCACCGGGGCAATGTCCGCAGGGTCCATGGTATAACCCTGTCCTGTTACCATTTTACCAAGGAAACGTACCTGCTGCTTGAATAACTCACATTTCCGGGGAGTCAGCTTCACCCCCTGGCTTTGATAGCGGTGCAGGATGCTTCTCAGGTCTCGCAAGTGGTCTTCAAAAGTCTGTGAATGAACAAGGTTATCATTGAGGTAAGGCAGACAAATATCATCTCTCAACCCCCACAAGCACTCCTCCATAGATCTTTGGAATGCTGCTGGTGCTGAGGACAAACCAAATGGAATTCTTACCCACTCGAACAAACCCCAGGGAGTGATAAATGCAGTAAGGGGCCTACTTGACTCTTCCAGGAAACCCTGGTGATACGCCTTCCCTTGGTCGAGGACTGAAAACCACACACTCCCATTTAGACTGTTTAGCATATCCTGTATGCGGGGAATTGGGTGTCTGTCAGGGATAGACTTCTTGTTCAACTCTCTAAAGTCACAACACAAACGCAGACCTCCATCTTTCTTTCGCACATAGACGACTGGACTGGAATACGATGACTTGGAGTGGTCTGCTGGGGCAGTGGCATTACTGCAGCCGATAGGAAGAGACTGAACAAACTGATTAAGAAAGCTAGCTCTGTCCTGGGGCAGCGCCTTGATCCGATGGAGGAGATAGGAGAGAGAAGGACGGTGGCTAAACTGTCATCTCTGCTGGAGTCCGAGTTCCACCCTATGCAGGACATACTGGATGCACTGAGGAGCTCATTTAGCAGCAGACTACATCATCCCAGGTGCACAACCGAGAGGTTTCGTTGGTCCTTCCTACCAACGGCTGTCAGACTGTACAACCTAAGCAGGGCTGCTCGCAGAGATAGCAAAAAGACGTAACAAACTAATAGTTTTTTGGATGCAAAAGATGCAATAGACTTACACAATGGTCCTCTCCGGCATACAACTAGGAACATATCGGTCGCTATGGAGGGTGAGAATATGTATGGGCACATAATCATACCATGTAGGATAACTAAGTAGACGGTTATGCTGTTTCATCCCATCTAGCAACAATGCTCTGCACTGTGTGTGTTTATATATTTACATATTTATTCCATCTAGCTACAATGTTCAGCACTGGGTGTGTTTATATTTATATATCTATATATTTATTCCATCTAGCTACAATGCTCCGCACTGTGTTTTTATATATCTACATATTATTCCATCTAGCTACATTGCTCCGCACTGTGTGTGTTTATATACTTGCATATTTATTCCACCTAGCTGCAATGCTCTGTACTGTGGGTGTTTATATATTTACATATTTATTCCATCCAGCTACAATGCTCTGCACTGTGTGTCTGTGTGTGTGTGTGTATATATATATTTTATAGTAATATGTACATATGTATATTAGCTGCTCTTGCTTGCTTGTTGTTTTTTTTTTGTTGTTTTTTTTTCTTGCCTTCTGATTGTTGCTCTGAGTGTTGCTATCCCTGTGCTGTTGCAATCCTGGAATTTCCCCGTTGTAGGACTAATAAAGGCTTAACTTATCTTATCTTATCTTACTTGGATTTGGTGATCCAGCCCCTCCCTGTTAAGCAGGTCTTCTAAATACTCCTTTACTTCTTTATGAAGTGGTTTGGGAACAGAAACATAAGTCTTTTTAACAGGATTGTGATCCTTGAGTCGGATCTTCAACTTTAAAGAGGGAATTGTCCCTACATCATACTCATCACGGGAAAACGCTTGCCGTTCCTCCCATAGTAGCTGTTTTACTTGCTCTTGCTGTATGGGCGAGAGATGATCAAGGGCAGGGGTGCTCACACTTTTTCAGCATGCGAGCTACTTATAAAACAACCAAGTCAAAATGATCTACCCACTACAAAAATGCAAAACATATAATTATTTATATATAATGTATTATATATAAATGTATACATTTCAAATGTATTAAGGATTCTTTGTATGTACAATGTATGTTGATGTACCTTGCATAACTGAATAAGCCAATATTGCACAACACACATAATAAATAACTATTAACATTTTTTGTAATTACCTGAGTTTACTTTGATGACTTGCACTGAATTGAATCAGCCAGGGATGCATAGTCCGGACAGTAGCTGCTGACAGCCAGCTTCAAGCACATTTCCAAATGTTCATCAGTCATGGTGGAACGGTATTTGGACTTAATGATCTTCATGTAGGAAAAGGCTGACTCACATAAATAAGTGGTAATTCAAGAAGTCTGGGAACGCATCGTCCTGCCTGCACTTGGCAATAAATCCATTCACACGCCCAACCATTGCAGGTGCTCCATCTGTGGTGATAGACACCAATTTGTACACTGGGAGCTGAGTTTTCTCGATAAAGTTTTTAAACGTCTGAAATATGTCCTCTCCTCGTCTGTTCTTTCATGGGAAGTGCTGTCAATTCGCCCTTTTCACATTCCCCACAATGCAATGCGCAACCGGCAACAAACGGTAGTTTGTTTACACTGGCTCACATGCATACACGTCGAAATAAAGCCACAAATCAGGGTTCCAGATGTGTAGTACCTTTCTGTAGTAATCGCCAGGGTACAGACAAGGAACAGGGCATAAGAAGATCATACTATAGGTTTCCCAGCAGCGAAAAAAACGCAGATCTTCGGCGAATTTGGGAGAGCAAAATCTGGCGATTACTACAGAAAGGTACTACGCATCTGGAACCCTGATTTGTGGCTTTATTTCGACGTATCTTGAACTCTGTCTCTGTGTATGCATGTGAGCCAGTGTAAACAAACTACCGGATGTTGCCGGTTGCGCATTGCATTGTGGGGAATGTGAAAAGGGCGATATTCGCTCCTCTTTTGCAGTGATATCACTAAACACCATACGAATGAAAATGCACATCTGGGCTGTGTCACTCACATCTGTAGATTCATCCAACTGCAGTGAGAAACACTCACAATCTCCGATGTCCTTCCACATTTGCTGGGTTAAATCCTCAAGCAAGGGCTTAAAATCTGAGGTAATTCGCTGACTAGCTTGTAAGTTTTGCTGCGCTTAGCGCCGTTGTTTACGCATGAGCGGTGACCTTAAGGTCAAAATTCAGTTGTCATCTGAATGGTTGCCCTGTATGTCAATCAAGTGACGGGATGTTTGATAGGCTGACAAATATTTTTTTTAATGTCACGCTGCAATCGACCAGTACTACCTCCGCGATCGACCAGTAGATCGTGATCGACGTAATGAGCACCCCTGATCAAGGGGAACTGGGGGGTCCCACATGTCCATAGTCTCTTTGACAGCACAGTTCATCTCGGTCTCTTTGTTTCTTCCTGTTTCACTTGTCGTCAGGTCGACTGTCACTGGGTTTACAGCAGGGGGTCTAATATCTGCCGGATAAGCAGTTTTAACTCTCTGCGCTTCCCCCAAAATGGTCTTAGCGGGCAGCTGGATATCACGGGACGTACTGTTTGTTATAGGTATTTTGAGCATAGATCGCTTCCCTTTCCATAACTGCACCAACCCACTTTGCATCTGCAAACCCTCCGGTAATTGGGTGTACTGACTCGGCTCCAATAAGACGTCTTGTGTGTCTGGAAGTGAGCCTGCTCTGACACAACCTTTGACTGTTTTGGTTTGGCCAGCAGGGATGGTAACCAACTCACTGCCAACTTTTACCATTCCTTCCCCCAGCCTATCCTCCTCACTTTGCATCACTTTCAAAAACACTTCTGTTTTCTTACAGTCAAATGAGAAGGCTGCTCTAACAGCTTCACTGATGGCACAAGGCGGTTTAATGCCCATCTTCAGGACATGGTCAACCACGTTGAACCCAATGATAGGCGGCTCTGCCACTCCGTCCTCCTTCACCACTAGCACAGGAACTAAGAGTTCCACCGGTGGGCGACTAACTGTCTGCAGCTTAAATGTGACTTCGACCCACCTTGAGAATGGAATCGGTGTCTGGTTCACTGCCCTCCCATTTAGGATACTTGGACCCACCAACTCGGCTAAGTCTCTGACGGTGGTGTGTGGCAGGTGCTCCTGTCTCCAGGTGTCATTCATTAAACAGACCTGTGACCCTGTGTCCCACAATGCTTGTGTCTCCTTGTCATCGAGGAAGCAGGTGATGACATATTTTTTTCCAACCAAGTTGAGTAACTGCAATTAGCAATTAGGGGACAGTAGATTAACACGGACCGTTTCTTCAGGAGGTGCCTCGGCCCTAGCTACCAGCCTTGCTTCCAACCTCCGAATACTGTCAGTAACGAGCTCATACAGTTCTTGTGTGTTAGCTTGTTCTGATGTGGTTGCGACAGTATTGGCCGCCGTGTCTACTTGCCCTGTTCTCCTTCCGAGTCTCCTTCCTATCCGACATTCCCATGACATGTGGCCGCTGATTCCACATCTGAAGCAGTGGTCGCATTGATCACCATTGCGGGTGGACTGACAGCTCTTGCAGCCACGTGTCCTCCTGGCTCTTTGAGCATGAGGTGCTCGGGGAGACTCACGTATGGCCTTTTTGATCTCCTCCATGTCACTCTTCAGCTGCGTGACTATGTCCAGGAGCTCAGATTCCGTACGGGTCACTGTGCTTTGGGATTTAAGGATTTTACCTTTTGTCGATGGTAGAGGGCGCTCTTGACCATCCACTTCTGTCTCTGTTGCATACTGACCCGTCAGGTTTTCCACTCGGCATTCTCGAACCTTTGGCTCTTTTATGTGCCTTTTAAATTTCTGGTGCCGTTCCCATTCAAGACTGGCTGCTGCATTCGTCTTTGAAATCAGAAGCTCGTCGGTGATGGCAGGATCCTCCAAATAACGCTTCAGTTGATACTTCACATCAGCACTGATCAGTCCTGTTTCCACCGCCCTCAGAAACTTCCTCTGAATAAGATCAGAACTAAACTGCTCTTCCATGCCAGGCTCTCTGGATGCTGCTAAAAGTCTTTCCTTTAGCTCAATGGCACGAAACAGGAAGTTCTGAGGTGACTCATTACTGTCTTGTGTGAGGTTTATCAGACGATGATACAAGTCAGTGGAACTATCTTCTTTATAATGTCCTCGCAGGATGATGCGCAGCTGGGGCAGGGTGAGATCTGACTTAATCTCCAGCATAGCGCGCAAACTCAATCTAGGACTCACTGCTCTGACAACAGCCTCAATTATCTCAGCCTCACTGTGCTTTTTCTTTAAGCCCATATCGATCTGGTGAGTGAGATTAGAATAAGACAACTTGTCTTTTTGGCCCCTCTCCCCTATCTGCCCATTTATCTTAAACTCCCGTTTAATGATCACTTCTGGCGGTAGGGGCGCTGCGGGGGCCCCGGGCTGTGTCACAAAATGGCGGCTCGGTGGCTGCGCGGCCTCATCATCATTCAGCCTTATTATTTCCTCTTCAACCCTTTTAGCTGAATCAAGGATACTTTCATGCAGAGCAGCATACTGGCTCTGTAAACTGGCGAGTGCCTCTGTCTCTCAGCTCGTGCCGGCCATTGTCGCTGCCTGCATCAACGGTTCGCTTAGCTTAGCTTCGGTAACACATGCTATTAGCTTTAGCACAAACTCGTGGGCTACATCCTCCTCTTCGCTGTCAAGGGTTTTTTCAACCTCTTCGATTAACAGTCGTATCAGCTTGTACTTCTTAGACGGCTCGGCTGGGCTTATCTTTGCAAATAAACAGACCTCGTTTAGCTGTTCGGCCCGTAACGGCACCAAGGCCTCGCTTAGCTTATCTTGTAGCTGCTCCAGCTCCATCGTTACGGCCTTTCTTTTTTTTTTATTTGCACACTCACCGTCTTAGACACGACTGAACCATCCTCTGCTACCAAGTTTTGTTACACCCAGGAGGGCGATGGGGGGAGGAAGGATGAGGAAGCCAAGCTGTCAGACTTTGCAGCGGCTTTTATTGACTTTACCAGCTCACACGGCACGGCACACAATTACACAGCACATCACTAAACACCATTTTCTTTACACTCCGTCTCTGGAACATTCTAGTGATGGGTCGTTCGTGAATGAAACGGCTCTTAGAGCCGGCTCTTTGAAGTGAACGATGGGAGCCGGCTCCTTATTGGGAGCCGTGTTTTTTTTTTTCCCCCTTTCTCTCACCCTCTCTCTCTCACTTTTTTTTCTCTTCTAGCCGCACGTGATTGGTCAATATGTGTTTGTGCCTGCCTTGTGTTTGCGCTGAGGGGGGAGGGGCGGTAGTTACGCTCACAGCAGCAGTAGCACATGAGCAGAGCAGGAGGGAGAGAGAGAAAGAGAGCCAGGGGAAACAAGAAGAGACGACATCGACACATTAGAAAGGTATAGTAAAGAAAATGAGTGACACCAGGAAAAGAAGCAAAATCTGGAACCATTTCAATTTTATTGACAGTACAAAGGCAGAGTGTAGAGTCTGCAAGAAAAGAATATCATATAGAGCCGGCTCCACAAACAACCTGCACAGGCACCTGAGAACTGTCCACCCAGCAGTGCAATGGGAAGATAAAACACAGTCAGTTGAGTGTGATATTAATGAAGGTGCCAGTGTCTCTACTACAACTGTTGCTGCTGATTCTGCTGCAGTATCTACAGCATCATGCAGTATACCACCACAACCACCTAAACCTACAACCCAGAGCTCTATGAGACAGTTTTTGCAGAAGTCTGTTTTCCCAGCAAGACAGAACTCAATTGATGAAGAACTGGCAAAAATGATTGCACTTGATTTCCAACCATTTTCAGTTGTGGATGATAAAGGATTCAGGAAGTTTATTCATGCACTCAATCCAATGTATGCAATTCCAAGCAGGAAAACACTCTCCCAAAAAATCATCCCAGGCCTATATGACAGAGAACGTGCATCACTGCAAGAGAGGGTTAAAAAAGCCACAGCAGTCTGTCTAACAACTGACAGCTGGACATCCCAAACCACCACATCCTTCTTGTCAGTAACATGTCACTTTATTGAAAATTATAAAATGGTGTCCTGTCTTCTGGATTGTTTTGAGTTCAGCGACAAACACACTTCTGAGAACTTAGCAGAAGAGCTGCTCAAAGTGGCAAAAGAGTGGGATGTGGAAAACAAAGTGGTTTGCTGTGTTACTGACAATGCAGCTAACATAACAAAAGCAATTAAAATCCTGAAATGGACCCACCACCCTTGTCTTGCACACACAATTAACCTGGTTGTAAGAGATGCTTTGAAGGTGATGAAGCCAACTGTGGACAAAGTGAAGGCAATAGTGGAATTTTTCCACAGGAGAACAACAGCCACACACAAGCTCAAATCTACCCAACAACAGATGGGAATGCCTGAGCTGAAGCTCAAACAAGAATGTATCACAAGGTGGAACTCCACCTTTCATATGCTAAAACGGATTCTGGAGTCCAAGGATGCAGTCATCTCTACCCTGGCATTATCAATGCACCGGTCGACCCTCTGAGCCAAGAGGAATGGGAGGTACTACAGGAGGCATGCACTGTTCTGGAGCCATTTGAGCAGGTCACTGTGGAGATCAGTGCAGACAGGTGAGTGTGCAAATGTTATTGCATTATTATTATTAGTAGTAGTAGTAGTAGTAGTAGTAGTTCTTCTTCTTCTTCTTCTTCTTCTTCTTCTTGCATTACTGGTATGAAAAGAAGATTAGACATGATCATAAATAATAATATACTGCTGAATTAAAAAAAGCATAATTTTGAAACTTGTTGTTTACTCTTTTTCAGCCATGTCACAGCTTCCAAAATGTTAATCCTGTGCAAGGGTTTGCAGAGAGTGACAGCTGAGCACCAAACCAGAGTAACTACAGGAAAAGTGAAAGAGTTGATGGATGCTCTCTGTGCATCCATGGACAGAAAGTTCCACAGAATGGAATATAACGCTGTTCTCTCTGAAACCACCATTCTTGATCCAAGATTCAAGAAGCTGGTCTTTAATGACAACAGAGCGGTGGATGAAGCTCTTCAGAGAATAACTGCAGCAGCAGCAAGATCCAGCCAACCAACTCCACTGCCAGGGGACCAAGAGGGAGAAGAGGCAGAAGAAGGTGAACAAAAGGAGCAACAAGCATCTGCTGTTTGGAGGTTCTTTGAAGAACGAGCAAGTAGAGACACTACCAGAAGGAATCCCTCAGCAGATGCAATACTGGAAGTGAGATCCTACAGTGATGAGCCCCTTTGCCAGAGAAGTGCAGACCCACTGAGCTGGTGGGAGACCAAGGCTTCAATTTATCCACATCTTACCCAGGTGATGACACGGAGACTGTGCATTGTGGCAACATCAGTCCCCTCTGAGAGAATCTTCTCCAAAACAGGGCAGATAATTACTGAAAGAAGAAACCGGATCAGCTCCTCAAAGCTGAGGCACTTGGTATTTCTAAATGCCAACCTTTACCTTAATTAAGGATCTGGGTGTTCATTTTTTCCTTTTTGTTTTGCATATATTAATTTATATTTTATTGTGTTGTGGTTTGCAGTGTTTTGTGTTGTTTCATTTTAAATTTGTTTAAAAGGAAAAAGCTGAAAATTTAAAGAGCTATAAGTTGAATTGTAAATAGTTGGTTTTTGAATTTTATAATTTACTTTTTACATTTTATGTGGAGTGAATAAATAAAAGCATATTTATATAATAAACATATATAAATAAAAAACATTTTTTTACATTAGTAATTAATTTTGTGCATAATTTTATATTGTTGTTGATAATAAATTAAAAACAAAACAACCTGAAGAGCCGCTTGGGAGCCGAAAGAGCCGGTTCTTTTTAGTGAGTCAAGCCAAAAGAGCCGGTTCTCTAAAAAGAGTCGGAATTCCCATCACTACAACATTCGCTACTCTTCTTCTCTTGTTCTCTAACACTATACAGTGTCTTATCACTACTGAGGCCACCTCTGGCGTAGAAAAGCTACTGGGGCAGCACGGTGGTGCAGTGGTTAGCACTATTGCCTTACAGCTAGAAGGTTCCTGGCTCAAATCCCCAGGCTGGCAGGGGTTGGAACCTTTCTGTGTGGAGTTTGCATGTTCTCCCTGTGCTGCGTGGGTTTACTCCGGGGGCTCCGGTTTCCTCCCACAATCCAAAGACATGCATGTTAGGTTAATTGGCTGTTCTAAATTGTCCCTAGATATCTGTTTCCTATAGGCCCTTAGAATAGAGGGTTAGTATTAGTGAAAGCGCTTTGAGTGGTCTTTGTGACTAGAAAAGCGCTATATAAGTGCAGGTTAGTTACTGCTTTCACTGACAGTTTACATCTAACAGTTCATATTCATTCCTTTAGTCACATCCCCTATAAATGCTCCTATTTACCATTAATAATTAAATCACAGTCTATTAGGTACATTTATTAGGAATATTTATATTAACCATTAGCATCTAATCAACACTGTTTTCTGGGGGTTTACTAGAGGTTGTCCAAAATTGACTTTTTCCTACACATACAATAAGCATACAGTAATACACATGTGAAGCATATGAAACCCACATATGTGCACCACATGACCCCCCCCCCCCCCAAACGTCTAAGATGGAACAACATAACCACAGATTGCATGTCATAATAAAATCACTACATATCAGTCCACATGCCGCTTGGGCCTCAACCTTCTCCCGTATTTGCTGTAAGCAGGCTGTACCACTTCCGCGGCATCTTCCTGCTGTGGAGCTGCTGCCTGGGGATGAGAACTGTTAGTCAATCTCTGTGGGTGTTCTGGGGAATGCTCTCTAGGGGGTCTGCCGCGCCGAGGAGCCTTAGCCAACTGCACACCTTCGTCAGCTATCACAAAAGCGGGTTTGAGCCTGTTTATGCCAATCATTTCTTTTCTGCCCCCCAAATCTAGCAAAAAATGCTTATCCCCTGTTTCCAGCACTCTATATGGTCCATCATAAGGTGGGCGTAAAGGTGGGCGATGGGCATCACGTCTGACAAAAACAAACTCAAAAACACGCGGAAAACTGTGGTGAACGGGGCCCGGTAGCGTGCTCAGGCCCGTGCTATTCTGTAACCGCTGAGCCGGGGAGCACTCTGGCGCTGGATTATCTGGGAGAAATTCCCCGGGCAGCCGAAGTGGCTGTGCAAAAACTAGCTCAGCTAGGGAGGCTTCTAAATCCTCTTTAGGTGCAGAACGCAACCCCAATAAAACCCATGGTAGCTTGTCCACCCAATTTGCATCCGTAAGCGACGCTCTGAGAGCCGCCTTCAATGACCTGTGAAAACTTTTGCATAACCCGTTAGCCTGCGGGTTGTACGCGGTCGTGCGGTGGATCGTTGCCCCCAGGCTGCGGGCCATCGCTGACCAAAGTTCGGAAACAAATTGAGGGCCTCTGTCGGACATAATGTCTGACGGGACTCCAAAACGCGCTACCCATGCCGTTAAAAACGCGCGCGCCACCTCCTCGGCTGTGGTTGACGAAAGCGGAACCACTTCCGGCCAGCGCATGATGCGGTCAACCATTGTCAGAAGATGTGTGCACCCTTGTGAGGGTGGGAGGGGGCCTATGAGGTCCACATGGACATGATCAAACCTTTTAGCTGGAATGTGAAGCGGCTCCAAGGGAGCTCTCGTGTGTCTATGGACCTTGGCTCGTTGACAAGCCATGCAGGCTGCTGCCCACTCTCTAACTTGTTTGCGCAGGCTCGGCCATACGAATTTCTCTCCTACCATTTTGACCGACGCGCGCACTCCCGGGTGCGCCAGAGAATGGATCGAGTCAAAAACGCGGCGGCGCCACGCGGCTGGTGCCACCGGACGCGGTCGCCCCGTGGAGACATTGCAGATTAGGGGGGCATACCGTCTTGCAGCACCCTGTTCTCCAGCCTTAACCCTGTTGGTCCAGACTGGAGCACGCACACATCCGCTTCGCTAACCTGCTCTGCGGCCATGGCTACATAATCTATCCCCACGCGGACTGGGGCCGCGCGCACTTCCGCGTCGCTAACCTGCTCTGCGGCCATGGCTGCAGAATCTACCCCTACGCAGGCTGGAGTCACCACGGCGCGTGAGAGGCAGTCCGCCACTACATTAAGTTTACCCGCAACATGCTGGATATCGGTAGTAAACTCCGATATCGCGGCCAGCTGTCTCTGCTGCCGGCCCGACCAAGGTTCTGAAATCTTGGCCATCGCAAAAGTCAGCGGCTTGTGGTCAACGAACGCGGTCAAACGGCGTCCTTCCAGCCAGAACTGGAAATGGCGAATGGCCAAGTGGAGAGCTAACAACTCCCTGTCGAATGCGCTGTATTTTCGTTCGCTATCGCGCAGGGTTCTTGCTGAAAAAAGCGAGCGGTTGCCAGGCTCCGGCTACATACTGTTCCACGACCGCCCCTATGGCCACATCTGACGCGTCAGTAGTGAGCGCCATGCGGGCCGTTGGGACTGGATGTGCCAACAACGCAGCGTTCGCCAGGGCTGTTTTGACTTCAGAGAATGCGCGCTCTCGCTCCGGAGACCATTCGACTTTATTTGTGGGATTTTGTTTTTTTTAGTGCAGCATACAATGGTTGCATGAGCTGCGCTGCGCGGGGGAGGAAACGGTTATAAAAATTCACCATTCCCAAAAACTCCTGTAACGCTTTGACCGTTTGTGGTTGGGGAAAATTTGTTACTGCGTACACTTTGTCAGGCAGAGGAACCGCTCCTTCTGGGGAGACGCGATGCCTCAAAAAATCAATCTGCGTCACCCCGAACTGACACTTTGCTGGGTTGATTATTAACCCGTGCTCTGCCAACCTCCGGAAAACTGCCATGAGGTGTTTTTCGTGTTCATCTTCGGACGCGCTGGCTACCAATATGTCATCCAGGTAGACGAACACGAAGGGGAGATCACGCAAGACCGCGTCCATCATGCGTTGGAACTTCTGCGCTGCGCCTTCAAGCCCAAACGGCATGCGCAAAAATTCGAAAAGCCCGAAAGGAGTTATTACCGCTGTTTTGGGTATGTCCTCAGCGCGCACTGGGACCTGGTGGTAACCGCGTACCAAGTCTATTTTAGAAAAAACGCACGCCCCCGCCAAATGAACTGAAAAATCTTGGATGTGCGGGATCGGGTAGCGGTCGTGCGCTGTAGCGTTGTTCAACCTGCGGAAATCACCGCAAGGTCGCCACGAGCCATCAGCTTTCGGGACCATGTGAAGCGGTGAAGCCCATGGGCTCTTCGAACGTCTGATGATGCCCAACCTTTCCAGGTTGGCGAACTCCTCGCGCGCTATGGTCAGTTTAGCTGAATCCAAGCACCGAGCTTTTGCAAAAACGGGCGGTCCGGTGGTAGTAATAAAATGTTCCACCCCGTGTTTAGCCACGGTTGCCGAAAATGTTGGGACCGTGAGTGCTGGGAACTGAGTGAGGAGTGTGTGGAACTTACCACCTGCAGCTGTGACGTTGGCTTGTGCTGTTGGCGGGGCCACTCGAGCTGTACAGGGAATAGAATAAAAAGAGAATGCATTAACCAGGCATCTGTTAGCAAGATCGACCAACAAACTATGTGAGCACAAAAAATCAGCCCCTAACATGTTGAAATTGACTGCCGCTATGACGAAAGTCCACTCGAATGTACGGCCGTGTAAAGACAGAAGTAGAGTCCTCTCACCGAAGGTCTTAATCACCGAGCCGTTCGCTGCTGACACCCCAGGACCACTGGAGGGCGCCAGCCGGTCAGCGTAGGAAGGTGTGATGAAACTCAGCTGGGAGCCTGTGTCTACAAGGAAATTCCTCCCCGAGCGCGCATCCCTCAAGTAGAGCAGCTTGTTCTCCTCTCCGAGGGCCGCAGCTGCTACCGACTCCCGGTCTTGGCGTTTCCCGAGCGCTTGAAATGGCACGGTGGAATGCACTTGCGTGCCCTCACTGCGAAGCGGCGATGGTAGAAGCAAAGGATGTCATCTGCTCCGTGTTTCCTGGCCCCTGCCGCCGCCGTCGTCGGTGAGTCTGGTGCTGCAGCCTCTGGCCCCCTGCCATCTCCGGACGTTGTGCTTAGTTCCACTGCCGCAGCCGTAGCCACGCGCCGTTTATTGGCGTTGACGAGTCGTTGCGCCTCCTGGCCCAGCTCGTGGTAGTCTCGTCGGGCCAACAGTGGTGAACTGGCCAGGGTCACTCTCACCGCTGACGGTAGGGTCCTGAGGAAAAGGTGGGTGAAGATAAAGTTATCATCTTCAGAGTCTCTCGAACTCAACATCTTTCCCATCAGGTCTGCAGATCTGTCGCTCTCAAATTCAGTCAGCGCCAGGAGCCTCTCTGCTCCCTCCTCCACCGAGGGGGTGAAGTAACGGATGAGTGCAGCCTTCAACGTGCTGTACTTGTCGCTGTCCAGCGGGTGGTTGATCAGGCTCTCCACCCACTGGGCTGTGTGGTTGTCCAGCTTTGCAACCACATGGTAGAACTTTGTGGCGTCCACCGAAATCCTCCGGAGGTGGAACTGTGCCTCGACTACGTTAAACCAGGAGCGCGGATTGTTCGGCCAGAAGTCCGGTAGCTGAACTGTGGCTGCATTCGTTTGGCTGGCTCCTGCCGAGTCTGGCTCGGGAGATTCGTCTCCGCTCATGATACGTCTTAGGGTCACCAGTGTGGAGAAGTGTGGGAAGGACGAGGCTGAGTTTATTTCTCAAGTCCAATTTTATTCACAATCACATTCTCCAACATCCAAAAACAGAAAGAGAGAGGAATCCCCCAACATCTGTCCCTTTAATACCCCAGGACATCAAAGCACACAGTCACATTGTCTTTTAATCCCAAATCACAATGCACCCCCCTCCAGGTCTTCTCGTCTCTACCTAAAGTCCTGGTGGTCAGGAAATCCCTCAAGGCCATCTCTTCGCATACAAAAGGCCAGACTTCACATCCTCCTGTTACCCCTAGGAGGTTCAGTCCTTTTGTTCCTCTGAGACATGAAGCATACAATAAGCATACAGTAATACACATGTGAAGCATATGAAACCCACATATGTGCACCACAATCCCTGGTTTCAGTGCATGTCTCTTTAAATCTCTAAGCCTGCATTCAACTCTGCCTTCCCTTTTACGTCACTATTGCTAACATTAGCTGGCTAGCGCGGGTCAAGTATGAGCCCATTAAGGCAAATTTGTCTCAAAGAATGAATGAAATAAGGCATCACTGGTCTGCAGGGGTTTACGGTTTCAGTGGTCAATAAGATATGATCGGTCCCTGGAGTTCAGTAAGCACAGAAACATTTGTGAATGAGTGGCTAAACTGCAAGCTTCAGCGAGCCACCTTTGGTCCTGGTTATAGATACTACTGTGGCAGCATGAAATAATAAGGAGCGAACTGAGAGTTTTTGAGGGAGTTTATTAATCATACCGCCATCACAGAACTCACCCCAGTGCCGTGCAGCTCGCCAGAGCGAGCCCGGAGGCTCTCTTCAGCAGAAGGCAATGCGTGCAGTCAGAAGCAGTGGTCAGAGAGAGAGAGAGTTACAGAGCATATGCAGTTTTTATACCCCACTACAGACAATGCATTCACAGCAGTAGGTATGGACATTTGCATTTGAGAGTCACACATAACAATAGGAAGATTACTGGCCGGAATTCGCCTCTGCTCCGGAGCTGTAGGACAAAAGAGGTTACAAGGCACATCAACATATTGTTATCAGTCCATAGATCACGCTGCTACGTTAATTGCTCCAGCTGAGCACTCTGCTTGTCCCAGTATGTTGTGGGGGTTACCCATACACTCCCCCCCAGAGGGCTCAGCGGGAAGCTGAGGCCTCGATAGTCCGGCTTTGGGAGCGAGCTGCGGGGGAAAGATCGCTGCAGGCGGCGGTGGAGGGAGGGGGGTGGGGGTAGCAAGTGCTGGCCCGGGACGGCAAAATTGTCTGAGCCGCGTAAAAATTGCCTGTGGATCCGCGATGTTGAGGGGCTGTCCCGTTGAACGTGCGGAGGTCCACAGCAGCTGTAAGAAGAAAAAAATTAGTCACTGACTCCTCTCGCGGCCATGAAGAAAAAAGGAGCTGCAGCTGTGAGGGACTTGGCGTGTTGACTTTAGGTGCGCACGCAGTCCTAAAGTCCTCGGGGAAAGCTGACGGCTGAATTCCCTTGTGCGCCGTGGCTGAGACCATTAGAAAATCCTGTGAGAGAGCTGCGTGTGTGCTTCAGGTGTGTGAGCAGCCCTGAAGGTTCTGTGTGCAGCGGCGAAGGACAATGGCGGTCTGTGTGGAGCTGGTATTGTCCCGTGCGTGGTGCGCTGTCCTCGGAACCCCCCGGTGTGCGTGCGGGGTTCAGTGCATGGCAGGACCGCTGTAGAGGCGAGTCAAGGTCAGGGAACTTGATGGAGATCAGCGTCGTCGGCGCCAATGGTCATCCCTGTTGAGCTGTTGCTGTAGTTCGGTCATGGTGCGTTCAGGTCCACGCGCTGCATTCTCCGTCGGCCCTGGAGGTCGCTGTCGTGGAGAGAGGACGAGGTGCGTGCGCTCTCGTGTGGAGGAGCTGTGAGAGCGGCCGGTCCCAGCGTGGATGTGCAGATCTCAGGCGTGCAGATCTCACCATGAAGCTTTCTGCAGCTTTCCCGGTCGTGGGTGATCTCCGGAGAGTTTCGCCTGGCGGTGGCTCTGCGTCGAGGTCTCCCTGTAGCAGAAGGGAGGGCAGATCATTTGCGTCAGGCTGCTGCGTTCACTTGTCGTCGGAGAGTCACCGCCGGGGGCTTCCAGCGTGTTCTTTTCTTGGGTCGGGTCACCAGTGTGGCTGTCCAGACCAGAAGGTTGCGTTGCACAAAGCGTGTGCTTTCTCGGGGTCACCAGTGTGGCGGCATGAAATAATAAGGAGCGAACTGAGAGTTTTTGAGGGAGTTTATTAATCATACCGCCATCACAACACCCACTCCAGCGCCGTGCAGGCGCGCCGGAGCGGGCCCGGAGGCTCTCGTCGGGAGACACAGAATGTGTGTCGTCAGAAGCAGTGGTCAGAGAGAGAGAGAGTTACAGAGCATATGCAGTTTTTATACCCCACTACAGACAATGCATTCACAGCAGTAGGTATGGACATTTGCATTTGAGAGTCACACATAACAATAGGAAGATTACTGGCCGGAATTCGCCTCTGCTCCGGAGCTGTAGGACAAAAGAGGTTACAAGGCACATCAACATATTGTTATCGGTCCATAGATCACGCTGCTACGTTAATTGCTCCAGCTGAGCACTCTGCTTGTCCCAGTATGTTGTGGGGGTTACCCATACACTCCCCCCCAGAGGGCTCAGCGGGAAGCTGAGGCCTCGATAGTCCGGCTTTGGGAGCGAGCTGCGGGGGAAAGATCGCTGCAGGCGGCGGTGGAGGGAGGGGGGTGGGGGTAGCAAGTGCTGGCCCGGGACGGCAAAATTGTCTGGGCCACGTAAAAATTGCCTGTGGATCCGCGATGTTGAGGGGCTGTCCCGTTGAACGTGCGGAGGTCCACAGCAGCTGTAAGAAGAAAAAAATTAGTCACTGACTCCTCTCGCGGCCATGAAGAAAAAAGGAGCTGCAGCTGTGAGGGACTTGGCGTGTTGACTTTAGGTGCGCACGCAATCCTAAAGTCCTCGGGGAAAGCTGACGGCTGAATTCCCTTGTGCGCCGTGGCTGAGACCATTAGAAAATCCTGTGAGAGAGCTGCGTGTGTGCTTCAGGTGTGTGAGCAGCCCTGAAGGTTCTGTGTGCAGCGGCGAAGGACAATGGCGGTCTGTGTGGAGCTGGTATTGTCCCGTGCGTGGTGCGCTGTCCTCGGAACCCCCCGGTGTGGGTGCGGGGTTCAGTGCATGGCAGGACCGCTGTAGAGGCGAGTCAAGGTCAGGGAACTTGATGGAGATCAGCGTCGTCGGTGCCAATGGTCATCCCTGTTGAGCTGTTGCTGTAGTTCGGTCATGGTGCGTTCAGGTCCACGCGCTGCATTCTCCGTCGGCCCTGGAGGTCGCTGTCGTGGAGAGAGGACGAGGTGCGTGCGCTCTCGTGTGGAGGAGCTGTGAGAGCGGCCGGTCCCAGCGTGGATGTGCAGATCTCAGGCGTGCAGATCTCACCATGAAGCTTTCTGCAGCTTTCCCGGTCGTGGGTGATCTCCGGAGAGTTTCGCCTGGCGGTGGCTCTGCGTCGAGGTCTCCCTGTAGCAGAAGGGAGGGCAGATCATTTGCGTCAGGCTGCTGCGTTCACTTGTTGTCGGAGAGTCACCGCCGGGGGCTTCCAGCGTGTTCTTTTCTTGGGTCGGGTCACCAGTGTGGCTGTCCAGACCAGAAGGTTGCGTTGCACAAAGCGTGTGCTTTCTCGGGGTCACCAGTGTGGCGGCATGAAATAATAAGGAGCGAACTGAGAGTTTTTGAGGGAGTTTATTAATCATACCGCCATCACAACACCCACTCCAGCGCCGTGCAGGCGCGCCGGAGCGGGCCCGGAGGCTCTCGTCGGGAGACACAGAATGTGTGTCGTCAGAAGCAGTGGTCAGAGAGAGAGAGAGTTACAGAGCATATGCAGTTTTTATACCCCACTACAGACAATGCATTCACAGCAGTAGGTATGGACATTTGCATTTGAGAGTCACACATAACAATAGGAAGATTACTGGCCGGAATTCGCCTCTGCTCCGGAGCTGTAGGACAAAAGAGGTTACAAGGCACATCAACATATTGTTATCAGTCCATAGATCACGCTGCTACGTTAATTGCTCCAGCTGAGCGCTCTGCTTGTCCCAGTATGTTGTGGGGGTTACCCATACTACAAGAAAATAAGCTAAAAAATAATGCCTAAGAGTGACATATAGGGTCAAGTGTTGTAGAATGACAAGGATTCCAGTGGGGGTGAGTAGAATTTATAGAAAATAGTGATCAAGACAGGCCTGATCAACAGCTAAGCTAATACCAGACGGCATGGCTGATGCTAACAGATTGATGTACCATCACGGCAAAAATAACACAATAAGCCTGAATGATGCGAATTATATTATCAACTGTGGATTAGTGAACCTGTAGGACCTCGGGTGAGTTGGCAGACAGCGTCCCAGTCAGGATGCAGAGAATAAAGACAGGTGGACAATAGCAAGGAGATAATGGGGAGTTTGGCAGGAAGAAGGAGCTGTGGGGGGTCAAGGGTGAATGTATTGTGATGTGAAATGTCATGCTTTGTGATGTGAAGTGTCGTGGAGATGTGAGACGAGCTGTGGATATAAAAGGAGAAGCTGTGCTTAGCTGTTTATGCTTTTTGTGTATGACTGATGGGAGAGTGTAATAAACTTCATCTGCTCATAACCTTGCCTCCTCATTTCACACTCTCCACACTGGTGACCCTGGACGTATGATGGAACACGAGGCAGGAACCCTGGAGTCGGCCCGGACGGGAACCCCCAGCAACGCGTGCGCTGTTTCAATCAAGTTACTGGACTTTTGGCAGCACAACCCGCACTCTTGGTTCCACCACACCGAGGCTCAGTTCGCCCTCCGGGGAATAACGGCAGATGAAACCAAGTTTTACTACGTGGTTGCAGCGCTGGACGCTCGCACAGCCCAACAGGTAGCGAGCCTGTTCGACCAGCTCCCAGCCCACAACAGATATGAAGCTCTCAAGACGGCGCTGACCCAACGCTACACGATCTCGGACTGCGAGAGAGCAGAGAGGCTCCTGAGGCGTTTCAAGTTGGGAGATGGTTCGGCTGTTGATCTGATGGAGAAGATGTTGGCGTTAATGGTCACGGACGACGGGCACTTCCTGTTTGCCCGCCTTTTCCTCCGGAATCTCCCAACAGAGGTGAGAGCAGTTCTGGCTAATTCGCCGTCGCTGGCCGTGCGTGACTACCGTGCGCTAGCCCAGGAGGCAGACCGGATCATCCTCACCACCAGAGCCCTCACAGTCAACGCAGCTGCGTCGGACCCCAGCGAGACGACCAGAGAAGGCGAGGAGCCACCGACGGTAGCGGCAGCGGGGGCCAAGGGGGGCCAGAGAGACACGCTCTGTTTCTACCACCGCCGCTTTGGAGAGAACGCACGCAGATGTGCGCCACCGTGCCAGTTCAAGCGCTCGGGAAATGCCAAGGCCGGCAGTCGGTAGCAGCTGCGACCGCTGGTGAAGAGAACAAGCTGCTCTACATGACGGACGCGCGCTCAGGGAGGCGTTTCCTCATGGACACCGGAGCGCAGAAGAGCATCATCCTGCCGACCTACGTTGACCGGCTGGCAGGACCTAGCGGCCCCGGGCTGTTGGCAGCAAACGGCTAGGAAATTAAGACCTTTGGTGAGAGAACACTGATCTTATCTCTACACGACCGTACATACGAGTGGACTTTTGTCATAGCAACACTGAATTACCATATCCTGGGGGCTGATTTTCTTTGTGCACATGGTTTACTGGTTGACGTTGCTAACAGGCGCCTGGTTAATGCACTGTCCTTTGACTCTCTCCCCTGTACAGCTCGAGGGGCCGGGTCAGTAACACAAGCCAACGTCACAGCTCCAGGCGGTAAGTTCCACACACTGCTCACTCAGTTTCCAGCACTCACGGTCCCGACGTTTTCAGCGGCCATCGCTAAGCACGGGGTGGAGCACTTTATAACCACCACCGGGTCGCCCGTTTTCGCACGACCTCGGCGTTTGGACGCAGCTAAACTGACCATAGCGCGCGAGGAGTTTGCCAACCTGGAAAGGTTGGGCATCATCAGGCGTTCGAACAGCCCATGGGCATCCCCGCTACACATGGTCCCTAAGGCTGAGGGGTCATGGCGACCGTGCGGGGATTTCCACAGGTTGAATAACGCCACAGCACATGACCGCTACCCGATTCCCACATTCAGGATTTTCCGTTCACCTCACCGGAGCACGCATTTTTTCTAAAATAGACCTGGTCCACGGTTACCACCAGGTCCCAGTGCGGCAGAGGACATACCCAAAACAGCGGTAATAACTCCGTTCGGCTTGTTCGAGTTCCTGCGCATGCCATTCGGGTTAAAAGGAGTGGCACAGACGTTCCAGCACATGATAGACGCCGTGCTGCGCGATCTCCCGTTTGTGTTCGTCTACCTGGATGATATCCTGGTAGCCAGTGCATCTGAGGACGAACACGTAACCTACCTCAGGACAGTTTTCCAGAGATTGGAAACTGACAATTGGAGCTCTTTTTGGGGAAAACCTGGTCTTATGAGACGAGACAGCATTCATCCCACTTTGGATGGTGCTTCTCATTTATCTAACAATCTGGCATCTTTTTTATCCAAATTTCCAAAACCCTGACTACTCAGAGTTGGGACCAGGAAGCAGAGTCACAGTCTTACATGCCTCTCTGCAGCTCCTCTTCATCCGCCACCCCTCAGCTTAGCCCCTGTCTTCCCCATCAGAGAATCGTTGTCTGCTCCCTCCAAAGTGAATAAAAATATAATGTATAAGCATCCCAAAGTGATAAAGCAAAATATTGGTAAAACTCAAATTAAACATAAAGCCTCTAAATTGAATGATTTGGCCTCTGTTCCTCCTCATAATTTAAAAAATTAAATGTGGTTTATTAAATATTAGGTCTCTAACTCCCAAGTCTCTGTTAGTCCATGATCTGTTAATTGATCATCAGACTGATTTAATTTCCCTTACAGAGACTTGGTTAGAGCAAGAGGATTATGTTGGTTTAAATGAATCAACTCCCGCTGGTTATTTAAACTGTCAAAATCCCAGAAGTTCTTGTCGTGGAGGAGGAGTAGCAACAATTTACCATTCCAAATTACTAGTTAATGTAAAGCAAAAAACATGTTATAATTCCTTTGAGGGCCTGGTCCTCAGTATTGGGCACTTTAGCAATTTTAGGTTAAACCCAATTTTATTTGCCATAGTTTATCGTCCCCCATCACCTACTCAGAATTTTTATCCGAATTTGCTGATTTCTTTGCTGATTTAGTGCTGAAATCTGATAGAATAATTATAGTAGGGGACTGTTGGAAAATTGTATGTAAATGGTTATCATTTTATTAATAACTCATGAAATGAAGATTGATATTCTTATATGTATGATGCTTTTTCTTATTAGTCATAAATACAACTTGTGCCTCTTCTTATAATCACTGTTAGTGACTAAACTGCACCACCCTTCTGTTTGTTCACATGATGTGTGATAAAAGGAGTGTTGACATATGCAAGTCTTTATGCTGTATCAAGACTTGTCCGCCCTGTACACCCTGTGCTTCTGATTTTTTCTGCAAAAGACTGTTGTATGTTATCATTTAAACCATTTCATCTGTTTAACTATGATCTTTTTGACCGGGAAGCACTGGGTTTGTTGCAGGCCCATATATGGAGTTGTTTCCTCCCCTCTCTGTCTTTGCCGAGTGGAGAAGCAGATGTTCTCCCCGCGATAAGAGTGTTCATGCGATTTATCTCCTACACACACTTGAAGACGTACAGAGCGTACTTTTGCTTATGTGGTAATTCCGTTGTTCTGCTTTTGCTGAGTTTGTCACATACACCATTGTATATAAAAGAAGGTGCGTGCGGGACTGCCCCTCAGTATCCCACTCGCCCTGTAAAAGGTATGTGTTTGATACTCCTTGTACAAGTAAAAACTTCAAAGGCTCTGCGTGTCTTAAGTCCGAGTCTTTGATTCAGTCCTAAGTACCTTTTTGTACTCTGTATTTTAATTGAGGTTATATTCAGACTTCTGACAGGGACTTTAATATACATGTGGATGTAGATAGTGACTGCCTTAATGTGGCTTTTAATTCAATATTAGACTCGATTGGGTTTTCTGCAGAAAGTAGGGAAATTCTACTCATTACCTCCACCATACATTGGACCTTGTTCTGACATATGGCATAGAAATAGAAAATCTTGTAGTGACTCCTCATAACCCTGGACTGTGCAGACTATTGTCTTTTAACCTTTGATTTTACTATTTCTGACTATTTGGCTCCTAAAGAAAAATATTATTACAGTAGATGCCTCTCAGATGATGCTGTTTCCAAATTTATGCAGATTGGGTTTCTTCTATGCCATGTGTCAACACAACGGAAATAGCTATAGACAGCTTTGCTCCTTCTGTAATTGATAACATGGGTGATAGTGTTTCAGCTTCTCTGCATCAGGCTCTAGACTTGGTGGCCCCCTTAAAAAAGAAAAAGTCTAATCAGAGATTTCTAACTCCTTGGTTCAACACAGAAACTCGTAGCTTAAAACAGAAGACTCGTCAATTAGAAAGAAAATGGCGCTCTACTAATTTAGATGAAATCTATTTAGCTTGGAGAAATCATCTTTTAATTTATAAAAAATCTCTTAGAAAAGCTAGAACAAGTTATTACTCTGCATTAATAGAAGAGAACAAGAATAATCCCAGGTTTCTTTTCAGTACTGTAGCCAGGTTGACAAAGAGTCAGGACTCTGTCAATCCTAGCATTCCCTGAGAGCTTACTAGTCAGGACTTTATGAACTTTTTCAATAATAAAATTTCATCCATCAGAGATAAAATCAATCAGATTCTTCCCACAGTTAACTTAAATACTGTAACTACTACAACTCCTTCTTTTGATGTCTGTCTTGCTGAGTTTACTCCAATCGACCTTTGTGAGTTAGACAAAATAGTTTCCTCATCCAAACCTTCAACTTGTCTTTTAGACCCTATTCCTACCAGGTTATTTAAAGAAGTCTTCCCACTTATTGGTAGCTTTATTCTTCATATAATCAATTCTTCATTAACTTTAGGCCATGCACCGCAGGCTTTTAAAACGGCTGTAATTAAACCCTTACTCAAAAAGCCAACGCTAGATCCAGGAGCTTTAGCTAACTATAGACCAATCTCTAATCTCCCTTTCATTTCAAAAATCTTAGAAAGAGTTGTTGCTACGCAATTATTTGACCACCTGCAGGGAAATGGTTTACTTGAAGAGTTTCAATCCGGGTTTAGGATCCATCATAGTACTGAAACAGCCTTAGTAAAGGTCACTAACGACCTCCTCATTGCATCTGATAATGGACTAGTTTCTGTACTTGTCCTTTTAGACCTTAGTGCAGCTTTTGATACTATCGATCATAATATTCTACTTGATAGATTAGAACACTATGTTGGACTTAATGGAACTTCGTTGCAGTGGTTTAGATCTTATTTATCTGATAGGTTCCAGTTTGTTCATGTAAATAATGAGTTTTCTTTCAACTCAAAGCTTAGTCATGGAGTTCCACAGGGATCTGTGCTAGGCCCTACTCTTTTTAGTTTATATATGCTTCCGTTAGGCAACATTATTAGAAAGCTCTGTATACATTTTCATTGTTATGCAGATGACACACAATTATGCCTGTCAGTGAAGCCAGATGATAGTAATCAATTAGCCAAGTTAGAAGCCTGTCTTAAGGAAATCAAAGCTTGGATGACTTGTAATTTCCTGCTATTAAATTCAGATAAGACTGAAGTCATTCTTGTTGGTCCAAAAAACCTTAGAAATTCCTTTCCAAATCAAACTTTCAGTTTGGATGCAGTTACTCTTTCTCTTAATAGCTCTGTGAGGAACCTTGGAGTTATTTTTGATCAGGATTTGTCCTTCAATTCACATATTAAATTTGTTTCTAAGACTGCCTTCTATCATTTGCGTAATATTGCCAAGATTAGGAGCATCTTGTCTCAGAGTGATGCTGAGAAGCTGATCCACGCTTTTGTTAGCTCGAGATTAGATTATTGTAATTCTTTATTATCAGGCTGTCCTAAAACATCTTTAAAAAAGTCTTCAGCTGATCCAAAATGCTGCAGCAAGAGTTTTAACAGGTACTAGAAAGAGAGATCATATCTCTCCGGTTCTGGCCTCCCTTCATTGGCTTCCCATAGAGTTTAGAATTAAGTTTAAAATCCTTCTTCTTACTTACAAAGCTCTAAACAATCAGGCTCCTTTTTATTTAAAAGATCTGATACTACCGTATTATCCTAACAGAGCACTACGCTCCCAAAATGCAGGATTACTTGTAATACCTAGAATCTCCAAAAGTACAATGGGAGGCAGAGCCTTCAGTTATCAAGCTCCTCTCCTGTGGAATCAGCTGCCAATCTGGATTCGGGAGTCAGACTCGATCTCTGTTTTTAAGAATAGGGCTAAAACCTACCTTTTTGATATAGCCTACAATTAGGGAGGGATCATGTGTTTCTGAACCCTCCCTTAGTTATGCTGCTAATAGGTTTAGTCAGCCGGGGGACCTCCAGTAATGCACTGGGCCTCACTCCTTTCCTCACTCTCTATGAAATATTTTTTTTTGCTGGTCATTAACATTTGTTTGTTCTCTCCCATAGATTGAGTCCCCATCGTGCTGTTTGCTCTCTACATGTCTGTTCTTTTCTTCTTCTCTATCCCCTCACCCCCCAGCCAGTCGCAGCAGATGACTGCCCCTCCCTGAGCCTGGTTCTGCTGGAGGTTTCTTCCTGTTAAAAGGGAGTTTTTCCTCTCCACCGTCACCAAGTGCTTGCTCACAGGGGATCGCCTGATTGCTGGGGTCTTTCTGCAACTGTGGGGGTTCCCCCCTACAGTTGATAGTGCTATGAGATGACTGTTGTGAAATGGCGCTATATAAATAAAGTTGAATTGAATAGATTGGAGGAGCACGGGTTAATAATCAACCCGGCAAAGTGCCAGTTCGGCGTGATGCAGATTGATTTTCTGGGGCACCGCGTCTCACCGGAGGGAGCGATACCCTTGCCCGATAAGGTGTGTGCTGTAGCGAATTTTCCCCGGCCTCAGACTGTCAGGGCGCTGCAAGAATTTTTGGGGATGGTTAACTTTTATAACCGTTTCCTCCCCCCCGCAGCTCAAGTCATGCAGCCATTGTTCGCCGCGCTCAAGAGACGGAAACCCGCAGAGGGAGTCGAATGGACTCCGGAGCGAGAGCAGGCGTTCTCTCAGGTTAAAGCAGCCCTGGCAAACGCCGCACTGTTGGCGCACCCAGACCCGGCGGCCCGGATTGCGCTCACCACCGACGCCTCGGACGTGGCCATAGGGGCCATCGTGGAGCAACGTGTCGCCGGTTCTTTGCAGCCGCTCGCTTTTTTCAGCAGGGCTTTGCGCGACAGTGAGTGTAAATACAGCGCGTTCGACAGAGAGTTGCTGGCTCTCCACCTGGCCATACGCCCCTTCTAGTTCTGGCTGGAAGGGCGCAACTTCACCGCGTTTGTGGACCACAAGCCGCTGATGTTCGCGATGACCAAGGTTTCGTAACCTTGGTCGGGCCGGCAGCAGAGGCAGCTGGCTGCGATCTCGGAGTTTACGACTGATATTCAGCATGTGTCGGGTAAACTGAATGTGGTGGCGGACTGCCTCTCGTACGCGGTGGTGGCCCCAGTCTGTGTAGGGATAGATTATACAGCCATGGCCGCAGAGCAGGTTGGCGATACAGACATGCGCGCACTCCAGTCTGGACCAACAGGGTTAAGGCTGGAGAGCAGAGTACTGCAAGACGGCAGCCCACCCCCCCCCCCCAATCTGCGACGTCTCCACGGGACGCCCGTACCCGGTGGTCCCGGTCGCGTGGCGCCGCCGCGCGTTCGAGTCAGTTCACGGTCTGGCGCACCCAGGAGTGCGCGTGTCAGTCAAAATGGTGGGAGCGAAATTCGTGTGGCCAGGCCTGCGCAAACAAGTGAAAGAGTGGGCTGCAGCCTGTGTAGCGTGCCAACGAGCCAAAGTACACAGACACACGAAGTCTCCTTTGGAGCCGTTTAATATACCGGCTAAAAGATTCGACCATGTTCACGTGGACCTCGTGGGCCCCCTTCCTCCGTTGCAGGGGTGCACGCACCTCCTGACAGTGGTGGACCGCACCACACGCTGGCCAGAAGCAGTCCCGCTGGCAGCAACCACGTCCGCGGATGTGGCGTGCGCTTTTTTGACAACATGGGTGACGCGTTTTGGAATCCCGTCGGACATCAAGTCCGATAGGGGCCCTCAGTTTATTTCCGACCTGTGGTCCACGATGGCCCACAGCCTGGGTGTCACAATCCATCGCACAACCGCGTACAACCCACAGGCCAATGGGTTATGCGAGCGTTTTCATAGGTCACTGAAAGCGGCGCTCAGGACTTCGCTTACAGATGCAAATTGGGTAGACCGGTTGCCGTGGGTTTTATTGGGGTTGCGTTCCGCACCAAAAGAGGATTTGGAGGCTTCCCCGGCAGAGCTTGTTTTTTCTCAGCCACTGTGCCTGCCCGGGGAATTTTTGCCAGATAATCCCGCGCCAGACAACTGCCCGTCTCAGCGTTTGCAACAGAGTGCAGACACGGGCACGCTGCTCGGCCCGGCCCATCACTGTTTTCCACTCCCTTTCGTGCTGAAAACTTTGAAGAACGCGGGGTTCTTGTTCGTCAGGCACGATGCCCATCACTCTCCATTGCGCCCACCCTATGATGGCCCATTCAGAGTGCTGGAAACAGGGGACAAGCATTTTTTGTTAGATTTTGGAGGGCGTCGGGAGAAAATATGCATAGACAGACTTAAGCCCGCCTTTGTGGTGGCAGACGAGCAAGTGCTGCTGGCTTGGGCCCCTCGGTGTGGAAGACCCCCATGGAGAGCTCCCCAGGCAAACGATTCACCAGGACAACCACACAGGCAAAGCGGAGTTCCCCCCCCCCATCGCCATGGCCCACCCGCAGTCAGACACACCTCCAGCAGCCCCCCGCTGGCAGAGAAACCCCGGTTACAGCAGATATGGGAGGAGACTGAAGCCCAAAAGACATGTGGACTGAAACTCTGTCTGGGGAGGGGGGGGGGGGGTGTAGGACCTTGGGTGAGTCAGCAGACAGCGTCCCAGTCAGGATGCAGAGAATAAAGAGAGGTGGACAATAGCAAGGAGATCATGGGGAGTTTAGCAGGAAGAAGGAGCTGTGGGGGGTCAAGGGTGAATGTATTGTGATGTGAAATGTCATGCTTTGTGATGTGAAGTGTCGTGGAGATGTGAGATGAGCTGTGGCTATAAAAGGAGAAGCTGTGCTTAGCTGTTTATGCTTTTTGTGTATGACTGATGGGAGAGTGTAATAAACTTCGTCTGCTCGTAACCTTGCCTCCTCATTTCACACTCTCCACAAACCAAGTGGAAACAGGGATGTCTGTTAGTTTGACTGAAATATAAAGAAAATAATATAAAATAAACCACACTTTGTAAACAAACTTCTTGCAACACTGTTAGCTAAATGACAGACAGCTAGACTGGCCAATCTAGCTGCAGCGGGTGGGTATCAAGAACGGTGCTGGGCTTAATTACGATGGTCTGGCCCTTCGTCCAGGACTACCAGGGGCAAGTTGCCCCCAACAACATAGCTCCTGGGATCATTAGGGCACGAAACCCCTCCACCGCGATAAGGTGGAAGGACACGAAGGGGAACTATTAGACCAGCAGGGGTATTTTCATTTCTGTTATAAACCTATTTTGCACTTCCACTGGTATGTTGGCCTGTTTTGTGGTGGACTTGTCCCTAATACAAGTAATAATGTGTGAGTCAGCCTCGCCATAACAAGTCGAGCATATACAGTAACCTGTTGTGTTGTTATTTGGAACATATTATTGTGTGACATGAGTGGTGGCTACACCTTCCCGGTTCCGCCACCACCCGGGGTATAAGAGGGCTGTGAGTAGGGGGGCGATGTCTTTGACCTTACCTCTGCCTGACAGGAGCACTTGTACTGTGAGAGTGAGTCAACAATAAAGTTGTGTTCAGTTCAACATCCAGCCTCATCCTTGGTTCTCATTTACCGACATAACATTTAGCGATGAGGATAAAAGTATGGACGCGGAAGTTGCCACTATTCGGCTGCTTTTGGAGGTTCCTGGTGAGCCGCCAGTCCCTGAGGCGAGGTGGTTCTCCGCATTCCAAAATTATTTGGTGGCATTGAACCTCGGTAAACTGGAGAAGTTGTGGGCTCGAGCACTGTTGGTTCACAACTTGGGAATGGAAGGACAGCGTATCCTTAGTACCTTGGGTGACAGTGATAGCTTTGAAGACGGGGTTGAGCTCATGGTGCAACATTTTCGCGCCCCAGAAAACGTCATCGTCTGGAGGATTCAGTTTCGGCAGCGCTGCCAGCAGACCAGCAATTCAGTGCAGCAGTATGTTGCAGACCTACATCAGCTGGCCGGGGACTGCCAGTTTGGAGCGTTAGAGGAAGAGATGGTCTGCAACCAGTTGGCGGAACAGACCCTTTGCTCGGTGGCAATGTCGAAGCTCCTCACACACTCGGGCGAGCTGACGTTAGCCATGGCCATCGAGTTAGCTCAGCAGTGTGACGCAGCAGACAAACTATCACGAGAGCTCGGCAAGAGAGCAGCGCGCCGCCATTTTGAATCACAGTCGACGGCACAGGCAGTGGACCTGGACAGTGATGATGTCGTGGAGGATGAAGAGGAAAACGCTAATGCTGTGAAGATAAGGTATGCCCCGGGATCGCCCAGGTGTTTGGGTTGTGGGTACACCAAGCACCATTATAAGGCTAGAGAATGTCCGGCTTGAGGAAATAGTCTGCGGCAAGTGTGGTCTTCTGCATCATTTGCCAGGTCATATAACAGGTTCGAGCGAGGGACCAAAGACGCAATGTGGACCCCCTGGCTCCAGCTCCCACGGTCATCCACACTATTTCCCCAAGCACTGATGGTCATACCTATTGTATGGTGGAATTGGGACAGGTAGCGCGCCACTACTGATTGACACGGGCGCGGTGAGATCCGTGTTGGTCTACCATGAGGAGTTTCTTCCCATATTACTGAGTAAGAGGTCATTCAGCACTGCTGTGTGGGTATGGTGGAAGACAACTGGCCACAGTGGGATTGGTGGAACTGATGGCTAGGTACAAGTCGGCGGGGGTGTCCAACCTGAAGTTCATTGTGACTGCCTGTGGTGAGAATGTTATAGGGTGTGACCTCTTTTATGGATTGGGCTTCACCATCACCAGCGGTGTTGGAGAGGAGTGGTCAGGCCATGGTTTGTGGGACCGGCTAGTTCCATGAGTGATGGACGATGCTGTATGGGACGAACTTTGGCCTAGTATTCTGGACAATAAGCAGGACCAACCCCATCCAGGGCCATCACAGGAGGGTCCTGGTGCCAGTGCCCAGGTAACCGTAGCTGAGGGAACTGGGCGGTGTGGTGGGATGCCCGTGATGGTGGGTGGAGCAGAGTGGATGACCCATTCTACTCCTGGAGTTCGGCTGGAAGGTACCGAGGAGCAAGGGGTCACAATGGCTTCGCCAGCAGTGAAAATGAAAGCAAGCAGGGCAGGACCCGGCTGGCACGTAAAAAACGACGTGCCAAACAGGGGGACACTGAAAACCGAGTTGGGCTCCTCTGGGGGTTGCAGATGTGGTCCGACCCAGAGACGAGGCCTGGCCGAGAGGGTGTTCAAGGCAAACGTCAGTGACGATAAATGACCAGGGGGTGGCTGCAGGTGGTGGCTGTTAGAGAAGATGGCTACCTCCAGCTACCTGATGGCTCGTGGAGGCATCCTAACGAGTTGCGACGTGCCAAAGAGGAGAAGGAGGTGTTTGGGCTTCAACGTGGGTCATCCCCAGGTGTGAAGAAAAGAAGGTACACCGGAGGGGAACCATCTGATGGTTTTCTGGGGGGTGGTTCCTCTACTGGGGCAGACTGATGGTGGGACAATGCGTTTATTGCCTGTGTTGGAATGGGGATAACCAGGTTCTAGATTATTATTATTATATATTGGTTCTGTTAATGGGATTGTTTTGTGTTTTCTACCGTTTATTTTAGGAACACAGCAGTTTTCTGTTTAATGGACTGTGTTTTAGTAGAGACGGCAGAATAATCTATCTAGCTGTGTGAGGGTGGAACGGTAATCCACCTGTCCCCCCCCTAGCTTTAGTTGTTTTGTGTGCATTTTATAGGTTTCAAATATTTCTGTGCAGTGTTAACATGTGATTCGGGTTCCAAATTGGGGAGGTCTTGATTGCGATGTGTTGTTTTGGAACCATTTTTTGGAAGGGGAGGGGGGTGTTGTGTTGTTATTTGGGACACTTATTGTGTGTGACACGGGTGGTGCTCGCACCTTTCCGTCTGGCTGCGCCACCCAGGGTATAAGAGGGCTGTGAGTAGGAGAGGCGGTCTCTTTGACCTCACTTCTGCCTGACGGGAGCACTTGTACTGTGAGAGTGAGCCAACAATAAAGTCGTGTTCAGTTCAACATCCAGCCTCATCCTTGGTTCTCATTTACCAACATAACCCTTTTCACCTTCAGTTTCTGTCATGTATTAATAACATTTGTCTCACCTTTGAAGAGGTCTTGGCTTTGACTGAGTTCTCCAAGGACAAATTTGTCACTCATTATTCCCAAAGAGAGCTGTGCACCATGTGATACATAATACTAAAGGTATGCCATTTCTACAATATAGATTGTGTTGCTTTTACCTTGGTAGATAAGGCTGGCATGGATTCTGTTGACTAGTCTTGTGGTGGACAAGTAACCTATTAATACAGGTAGTGTGGAGGTAAAATAAGTTCAGGGGAGATGCTATGACTGGAAGGTTTCGAGAGTTTTATTCCTCCATCATCAATGAGACACACTGTAGCGCTGTGCGCTGTGTGTGTCCTGTGTGTGTGTGCGTGTGTGTGCTCTCTGAGGCATGTAAAGTCAGGTCTTTTATACAGACAAGAGAGAATGCATGGCACATTAGCATATTGGTATACATATCAGTCAATACATATCAGTCGCGTGACCAACTGGCGCGGACTTCCTCCTCTTAAATCTTGGGATGTAGTAACAATAGCCCATTGTTTCTGATTGTCTCCTAGGGGCTCTCTGTCCGTATGCAAATTGTCCTCTGCTGAGCGTGAATATTATCAGTTTGCATTGTGTTGGGTGCCCACACGGCTCCCCCCAGAACGCTCGGAAGGGACTGTGACACCCCCCCCCCCCCCCCGTTTGTTTGGCTCCAGCTCCGCTAGAACTGTCGGAGGGCATGTCAGTCCGTGGGAGGGACGGGGGAGGGTTGGAAAGGGCAGTGTGCTCCGCTCCGAGTTCCAGCACGTTGAACGGCCATGGATCGTGGGTGCACAGGCCGGTGTGTTTCATGCGTAATGGAACAAGAGAGCGATCAGCCAGCTTTAGGGAGCGAGGTGCAGGAAAAGCTCTGTGCAGGGGGAGGGGGAGGGGGTGGGAGTAAGTGAGTGCCGGCCCGGGACATCAAAGGTGTCTGGGCCGCACAAAAATTGCATGTGGATCCGTGATGGTGAGGGACTTTCCCGGTAAACCTGGCGGAGATCCACAGCGGCTGTGAAAAAAAACATTTTGTCTGACTCCTCCCACGGCTCGATCCAACGAGGATGTGGGGAAAGCGAGCGGCCAAATTCCTCAAGAATGCGTAGTGGCTGTGATAAACTGAAGCTGTGTCAGGGACTCGGCAGTTTGGCTTTAGGTGTGGGAAGCAGCCTAAAGTCATCGGGAAAGCAATCGGTTAAAATTCCCGTTGTGCGCCGCAGCTGAGAAACCCATACAAAGTCCTGTGTGCAGGCTGCACGTCCGCTCTCAGGTGCACAAGCAGCCTGAAGTTTCTGAGGGTGGCTATCGGCCGTTTTTCTCGGGCATGTGCAGCGGGCGAAGGACGATGTATCAGTCTGTAGAGCTGGTTTGTCCCTGGTGTGTGGCGTGCGCTTGCCGCAGTGACCACATAGCTGGCAGTTGCGCAGTCCTCATAATCCTGCGGTGTGCGTGTAGGGCTTCTGTGCGTGGGAGGTCCGCTGTCCGGAGTTTAGTCAGAGTCGGGGAGCTCGGTGGAAATCAGCGCAGTCGGCTTCGATGATTGTCCCCGTTCAGGCTGCTTCCTTTGTTCGCTCATGTTGTTCATGGTGCGTTTTGGTCCCAGCGCTGTGCTCCGGAGCGTGCTCCGGTGAGGGTTAAGAGGTTGCAGGCGTTCTCTGGTCCTCGGAGATCCACAGCGCGGTGAGAGGGAGGAGACGGTCATTCTCCCTCGTCAGGTCACCAGTGTGGAGGTAAAAGATCAGGCAAGGGGCGCACCATGACACGTGCTGGGGCTTCCCGTCCGGGTCATCTCCGGGGTGTTCGCCTCGTGTTCCATTCTTTGTCAAGGGTCACCAGTGTGGAGGTAAAATAAGTTCAGGCGAGGTGCTACGAGCTGGAGGGTTTCAGAGTTTTATTCCTCCATCATCATGAGACACACTGTAGCGCTGTGGCTGTGTGTCCTGTGTGTGTGTGTGTGCTGTGTGTGTGTGGTCTCTGAGGCATGTAAAGTCAGGTCTTTTATACAGACAAGAGAGAATGCATGGCACATTAGCATACTGGTATACATATCAGTCAATACATATCAGTCACGTGACCAACTGGCGCCGGACTTCCTCTCCTTAATCCGGGGATGTATAACAATAGCCCATTGTTCTGATTGTCTCCTAGGGGCCCTCTCTCCGTATGCAAATTGTCCTCTGCTGAGCGTGAATATTATCAGTTTGCATTGTGCTGGGTGCCCACAGTAGTAGTAATGTACGAGTCAGTCAACCCATAACAGATCAGCAATTCAAATCAGTTTAATTCGTCATGCATAACTCTTAATTTCCATCAGTAAATTGGACTGTTTGCATGGTTTTTGCCTGGACCAGAGATTTTATCACTCTTTTTTAGAGTCACCATACAAAACCAGCTTATTTATCCACTTGCAATTATATGTAAAGAACCATTCTGGCTTATTTTGTTATATTTTGGCAGCAATATCTGGGTTGATTGGGTACAGTCTTAGTTAGGGTGATTGGCAGCAGCCTTGTTTTCTGACCAAGGAGAGGTGGACCTGACTGAAAGATGAGGCTGCTAGCCTTCAGCTTTTAGCTGTGGCTTGACATCTGATTTTTACTGTTTGTGTATACACTCCTGATCAGAATCTTAAGATGGGGGGAAAAATTACAAGTATTGTGGAGGATTTAAATCAGGCGAGGTACGACGAGCTGGAAGGTTGCAGTGTTTTATTTTCCTCCATCAAAATGAGACGCACTTGTAGCGCTGTGCGCTACAGTGGTGTACTGGGTTCCCTGTGTTTGCTGTGTCGTGTCTTTTACAGTATATGTTATACAAACAGAGAGAATGCATGGCACATTAGCATATTGATATACATATCAGTCAATACATATGATTAGCATGACCACTGGCGCCTGGACGTCTTCTCCTTAATCCGGGGATGTATAAACAATAGTCCATTGTTCTGGTTGTCCCCCCAGGGGTTCTCTGTCCATATGTGAATGGTCCTTTGCTTCCTCCGGACCTGTTGCTGAATGTGAGGATTGAATGTCCATGTAGATTGTGGTGGGTCACCACAGTATTCACATTTCTGGTGGATCGTAACCAAGTTGGAAGTAAAGCTTCAAAATGCAAAAAGAATAAACAGGCGCAAGAGACAAAAAAGAGAGTTGTGTGGCACATATATTGAGTTCATATTTCCCCACAAATGTATGGCTGTATGTGTATTGGGGGCTTCACGTCTCGCGGGACAAAGAAGGTCTGGGTCTGCAGAGATCTACAGGAGACGACGAGGAGGTGCGAGTTTTGGCCTTTGTCTCAGAGAGGATGCCCCAGAAGGATTCCCGGAACATCGAGGGATAAGAGACGGACATCAAAGAGATGCATTGTGACTGGGAATTAAATGCCATGTGATTGTATGTTTGCTGAAGCACCATGTGACTTAGGCAGTGTAAGAGTGTGGTATTTCTTTGCTCGGTCTCTTTTTCTTGTTGAGAGATTGCTAGAGATGTGTTCTCTTAATAAAGACGAACCTGAGAAATAAACTCAGCCTCATCTTTGAATGCATTCTCTACACTGGTGACCCGACGACAAATTATGGCCGGGGACGATCTTCCCGCACCAGACTCATCAGGAGCCAGCAAGGCTAACGCAGCTACCGCAGTCCAGCTGCCTGATTTCTGGCAGCATAGCCCGCGCGCTCTTGGTTCAACACGGTCGAGGCGCAGTTCCATCTTCGGGGAATTTCGGCGGATGCAACGAAGTTCTACCATGTAGTCGCAAAGCTGGACAGCCTTACAGCCCAGCAGGTGGAGAGCCTGACTAACCATCCACCGGATGACGACAAGTACGGCGCGTTGAAAGCCGCTCTCATCCGTGCTTTCACCCCCTCGCTGGGAGAGCGAGCAGAGAGGCTCCTGGCGTTGACTGAAGGCGAGGCAGACAGGCCGGCAGACCTGATGGCAAGGATGCTGAGCCTGAGAGGCGATGATGATGACGGCTTTATCTTCGCCCACCTTTTCCTCAGGACACTACCGTCAGCGGTGAGAGTCACCCTGGCCGGTTCACAGCTGCTGACCAGCCGAGATTACCACGAGCTGGGCCAGGAGGCACAGCGACTCGTCGACGCCCATAGACGCCACACGGCCACGACGGCGGCAGCGGAGCTGAGTGCAACGCCCGGAGACGACAGGGGGCCAGAGGCTGCATCACCAGATTCGCTGACGTCAGCAGCAGCTGAGGCCAGGAGATACGGAGCGGGCGACGTCCTCTGCTTTTATCACCGACGTTTCGCTGAGAGGGCACGCAGGTGCATTCCACCGTGCCAGTTCAAGCACTCTGGAAACGCCAAGACCGGGAGCCGGTAGCAGCCGCGGCTCTCGGCGCGAAGAACAGGCTGCTCTACACTTGACGGACGCGAAATCAGGGAGACAGTTCCTGGTGGACACAGGCTCCCAGCTGAGTTTCATCACACCGTCCTATGCTGACCAGCTGGCGCCTTCCAGCGGACCCCTGGTGTTGGCGGCGAACGGCTCGAAGATCAAGACCTTTGGGGAGAAGACCCTCCCCCTGTCTTTCCACGGTCGGACATTCGAGTTGACTTTCGTCGTAGCAGCAGTCAGTCATAGCATGTTAGGTGCTGATTTTTTGTGCTCGAATGGTTTATTGGTTGATCTTGCTAATAGACGTCTGGTTAATGCACTGTCTTTCCACTCTATTTCCTGTACAGCCCGGGTGGTACCCACCGACTGCAACAGCCCAACGTCACAGCTGCGGGTGGTAAGTTTCCAAGCACTACTCACTCAGTTTCCAACACTCACAGTCCCAACGTTTTCGGCATCAGTGGCTAAGCATGGGGTGGAACATTTTATAACTACCACCGGGCCCCCCGTTTTTGCAAAAGCTCGGCGCTTGGACTCAGCTAAGCTAGCCATAGCGCACGAGGAATTCGCCAACCTGGAAAAGCTGGGCATCATTAGATGCTCTAACAGCCCCTGGGCTTCACTGCTGCATATGGTCCCCAAGGCTGATGGCTCGTGGCGGCCTTGCGGTGATTTCCGCAGGTTGAATAACGCTTCAGCACACGACCGCTACCCGATTCCGCACATCCAGGATTTTTCGGTGCATTTAGCGGGGGGCGCGCATTTTTTCTAAAATAGATTTGGTGGGCGGGTACCATCAAGTCCCAGTCCGCGCTCAGGACATACCCAAAACAGCAGTTATAACTCCTTTTGGGCTTTTTGAGTTTTTGCGTATGCCGTTTGGGCTCAAGGGGGCTGCGCAGACCTTCCAGCGCATGATGGATGCAGTTTTACGCGGCCTCCCTTTCGTGTTCGTCTACTTGGATGATATTTTGGTAGCCAGCGTGTCCGAAGACGAACATTGAAACCCACCTCACAGCGGTTTTTTCGAAGGCTGGCAGAGCACGGGGTTATAATTAACCCAGCGAAGATGCCAGTTTTGGGGTGGCGCAAATCGATTTTTGGAGGACCGCGTTTCGCCAGAAGGAGCGGTCCCGCTGCCCGATAAAGTACGCGCAATAACAGATTTTCCCCAACCTCAGACGGTCAAAGCGTTGCAGGAATTTTTGGGAATGGTTAATTTTTATAACCGTTTCCTCCCAAGCGCAGCGCAGCTCATGCAACCATTGTACGCGGCACTTAAAAAACAAAAACCTGCGAATAAGATCGAATGGTCCCTGGAGCGGGAGCGCGCATTCTCCCAAGTCAAATCAGCCCTGGCGAATGCCGTTTTGTTGGCACACCCGGTGCCAACGGCCCGCATGGCGCTCACGACGGACGCTTCCGATTTAGCGGTGGGGGCGGTCGTTGAACAGTTCGTGGCAGGGAGCTGGCAGCCGCTCGCATTTTTCAGTAAAACCTTGCGCAATAATGAGCGGAAATACAGCGCGTTCGACAGGGAGCTGTTGGCCCTGCATTTGGCCATCCGCCATTTCCAGTTCTGGCTGGAGGGGCGCCGTTTCACCGCGTTTGTAGACCACAAGCTGCTAACATTCGCAATGGCCAAGATTTCAGAGCCTTGGTCAGGCCGGCAGCAAAGACAGCTGGCCGCGATATCGGAGTTCACCACCGATATTCAGCATGTCGCGGGCAAACATAATGTAGTGGCAGACTGTCTTTCACGCGCGGTAGCAGCGCCAGGCCCCGTGGGGGCAGACTCGGCAGCCGTGGCCGCGGGCCAAGTTTGTGGAGCGGAAGCACTCGCAGCCCCGGTTCGCGTAGGTTTGGATTACACAGCCATGGCTGCGGAGCAGGCTAACGACGCGGATGTGCACGCGCTCCAGTCTGGACCAACAGGGTTAAGGCTGGAGCACAGGGTGCAGCAAATAGGTATGCCCCCTCTAATCTGTGATGTCTCCACGGGGCGGCCTCGCTCTGTGGTCCCAGCTGCATGGCGCCGCCGCGTTTTTGACTCAATCCATTCCCTGGCACACCCGGGGGTGCGCGCGTCGATTAAAATGGTGGGGGAGAAATTTGTTTGGCCGGGGTTGCGTAAACAGGTCAAGGAGTGGGCAGCAGCCTGTGTGGCGTGTCAGCGAGCCAAGATACACAAGCACACTAGAGCCCCTTTGGAGCCTTTTCACGTCCCGGCTAAGCATTTTGATCATGTGCATGTTGACTTGGTGGGCCCCCTTCCGTTGTCGCAGGGGTGTACAAACCTTTTGATGATGGTAGATCGCACCACACGTTGGCCAGAAGTGGTCCCTTTGGCGTCAACTGCAGCGGCAGACATTGCACGCGCGTTTTTAACAGCTTGGGTCGCGCGTTTTGGAGTTCCGTCGGACATGTCGTCCAACAGAGGTCCCCAATTTGTTTCCGAACTCTGGTCATCGATGGCCCACAGCCTAGGGGTGAAGATTCACCGCACTACCGCGTATAACCCCCAGGCTAACGGTTTGTGCGAACGCTTTCATAGGTCATTGAAAGCAGCCTTCAGAGCGTCTCTTACGGATACAAATTGGGTGGATAAACTTTCATGGGTTTTATTGGGGTTGCATTCCGCACCTAAGGAGGATTTGCAGGCTTCTCCGGCTGAATTAGTTTTTGCACAACCCCTCCGTTTGCCAGCGGAATTTCTTCCCGACAACCCTGCGCCAAATTGCCCCCCCGCTCAGCTGTTGCAGAGCGGCACAGGATCAAATACCCTTCCTGGCCCAGTTCATCACAGTTTTCCACGCGTTTTTGTGCCAAAGGCTTTAAAAAATGCAGAGTTTGTTTTTGTTAGACATGATGCCCAACGCCCAGGCTTGCGACCGCCTTACGACGGGCCTTTCAGAGTGTTGGAAACAGGAGAGAAACATTTTTTGCTTGATTTAGGAGGCAGAAAAGAGTTGATTTGCATTAACAGACTCAAACCCGCCTTTGTTCTGGCTGATGAACACGTGCAGTTGGCTAGGGCCCCCCCGCCGTGGCAGGCCGCTGAGAAGGCATTCTTCGCAGCCCTCACAGAGATGTGCTAATGATTCTGATCCACAGATGCAGCAAGCCGGGGCAGAAGGAACCAAGCCGGCTTACAGCAGATATGGAAGGAGGTTAAAACCCAAGCATTCGGCGGACTGATTTGTGATATGCAGTGATGTTTTTTGTCATGCATCTCTGATTATGTTTTGTCCCTTAATAGACATTTGTGGGGGGGGGTTATGTGGCACATATATTGAGTTCATATTTCCCCACAAATATATGGCTGTATGTGTATTGGGGGCTTCACGTCTCGTGGGACAAAGAAGGTCTGGGTCTGCAGAGATCTACAGGAGACGACGAGGAGGTGCGAGTTTTGGCCTTTGTCTCAGAGAGGATGCCCCAGAAAGATTCCCGGAACATCGAGGGATAAGAGACGGACATCAAAGAGATGCATTGTGACTGGGAATTAAATGCCATGTGATTGTATGTTTGCTGAAGCACCATGTGACTTAGACAGTATAAGAGTGTGGTATTTCTTTGCTCAGTCTCTTTTTCTTGTTGAGAGATTGCTAGAGCTGTGTTCTCTTAATAAAGCCGAACCTGAGAAATAAACTCAGCCTCATCTTTGAACGCATTCTCTACAGTTGGTAATTTTATGAAATTTAAGCTCAAACACGCAGTTCATCAGCTGATCAAAAGTTTATGGCCACAGCCACCACCCCCCCAAAAAAACAGAATTAAAAGTGTCAAAAAAGGGCTCCCATCATTCTTGTTGATCACTTCAAAAATTTGTTTAGACATACTTGATCCAAGTGTTTCGAGGAGGCTGGTGGAAACACTGCTCCATGTGGTGAAGATGGCTTCATGAAGGGCATCCACAGTCTGGAACCAACATCTGATTTTGGAACTTCCCTTGCCATCCATCCCCGAACGTTCTCAAAGGGATTTAGATCAGGGGAACACAGAAGATGGTTCAAAGGAGTGAGGTTATTCTCCTGGAAGTAGTCCTTCGTCAGGCAGGCGTTATGAACTGTAGTGTTGCCTTGTTGAAAGACCCAGTCATTACCGCACAGACGAGGGTCCTCAGTCAAGAGGGATGCCCGCTGCAACACCTCCACATAGCCAGCTGCTGTAACATATTGAAAATCAATCAAATTGGTTCCAGGAAAACCAACTTTTTTTTAGTGTATATTTGCCAACCAGACCACCAATGATGGACTAGCCCATTCCAGCCAATCACCGTAACTCAGTGCTTAGATCTCCTGACCAATGACCCTGAACTTGGCCTTGAGTACCACCTGTTTGCAAACCCACCTGAGGATCATTGTGTGCGAGTTTGGCAAGTATCAGGACAAACGCCTAGGAAGACGAGTGATTTTTTTTTTTTTTTTTTTTGAAATTACATAAGATACCACATCTCCTGACAGCTGATCTTGGCCCCGAATACAACCTGGATGCAGACCCACTTCAGAAGCACTGTGCTTGAGTTTGTTGAGAATCAGGATATTTATCTCGGGGAGCAGCAATTTTTGTGAAATCACAGGTGCCGAGATTTCATTGACCTTGACTTTAAGCACAACCTGGAAACATACCCACCTGACCCCCAGTGTCCAAGTTTGGTGACCACTAGGGAAATTGTCTAGGAGTAGCAGCAATTTTTCTGAAATCACAAAATACCTGATCTCCTGACTGCTGATCTTGTCCATAACCTGGATGCAGACCAACCTGAGGAGCAATGCACAAGAGTTTGTTGAGAATCGGGACAATTGCCTCGGAGGAGTAGCAATTCCCGTGAAATGTGAACAGACGGACGGACACTGTACCATCACATTGTGTTATGAACTGCATTATATTGTCTGCTCGTCTTTTGTATTAGTTTGTTTTTATCGTTTTTATCTCTAGTCTTTTGACATTAACTTGCCCAAGGGACTGAAGATGGAAATTAGCTGCTTTGCTATTATCTTACATATTTACATGTGAAAATGTTCATCAATATGCATTGTTCCATTTATTAAAATAAATAAAATCACATTAGCTTCTTTAAGCTTTGACAGAACAAGCTAAAAATCACTCCTTTTCCCCTCCATTGGAGTCTGGAGGCTTTTCTAAGAGCATTTAATTTCTCAGTCATTTCAACAACTTAAATTCTTTCAGCTGCTGCCACATAAATAATTCTTTATAGGGCACTCAATTTAAATATTGTAAAATTTAAAATATCAACCCTAGACCATTATTGGAGGGTATCAGAACATTCTTATACAGATTGTTATTGCCACTATTATCACTTTATTATTACAAGATATTACTGCCACTTGTTAAATAGGCTTTTACTCAATAAAAGGGTTAATACCGAGTTATTCTATACCTTCAAACTTTCAGCTAGGACCATGCAATGTTACCTTGGGGAAGGGGTGGGGGGTATGTACGTACAGAACCCCCCCCCCCCCCCAAAAAAAAAACAAAAAAATACAAAGGAAGACTGAATAAGTTGGAATGTGCTCGGTTTAATAAGGACAGACTTGCAACAAAAACAGACTACAGTATGTCTATAAAAATCAAATTCGATATCATCTTCAATACTGGGCCAATATGTGACGTATAAAAACTGTCTGGATTCTGCATTTCTGAGATGCATTACCAGGACATTTTACAAATTTTCCTGTGTCATTATAACATTGATCCTCTGACATGGAGGAATCGTCTGCATTGTTACTGTGACTTCTGTTTCTGTTGTTTGAAGCCACACGGTGAACTGCAGCCACGCGTGTAACTAAAACAAGGATTTTTCCAGAGACCACTATTTAACTGATTTTCAACAAACTCAAAACACAATGAACAAAGAAAGAATAAAGAAAAAAACAAACACAGAACATTTTAAAGAACATTTAACACACAAAACTTAGCTACACCCTAAATTTAAAATATCTGTTACTGAACCACAGTGCTTTACCTTGTGTGTTGTCACTCAACCAGTGGTTCTCATTCTTTTCCAGTAGATATCCCCCAGACTATTTAGACCAATGCTGGTAAGCAACTGCTTTGACGCCATGTGCACGCTCACTGTGGGGGTAGGGCATCCATGTTGGCAAGCGAGGAAATGGGCTACATTTTCGCACACTCCTATCAAAATCTTAAGACCGTGGGGAAAATTACAAGTATTTGCACTGGTACTGGTGGATTGTAACCAGGGTTGCAGTCAGCACCAGTAAGGGCCTTAATTTGGGTCAAGGATTGGCCTGTGTCTTCACGGACAGCCCAATGGATCCTTCAGCTCAGCTCTTCTGGACTATCATCTAAATCCCACTGAGAACGTTTGGGGATGGATGACAAATAAGTTTACAAAATAGGCTGTCGGTTCCAGATCGTGGATGCCTTCCATGAAGCCATCTTCACCACATGGAGCAACGTTCCCACCAGCCTCCTCAAAGCACTCGCATCAAGCATGCCTATATGATTTTTTGAAGTGCTCAAAAGTGGTGGGGCTACTCTCTACTGAATCCTTTTTTGACCCTTTTAGGGTTTTTTTTTTTTTTTTTTGGGGGGGGGGGGGGGTAAACGTTTGATCAACTCATGAACAGCCTGTTTTGAGTTCAAATGCAGTTTTCAATAAATTGCCCACTCTCTATTTTTTGTCTTATGCTTCAGTTTTTTCTTTTTGCATTTTGAAGCTCTACTTCCACCCTGGTTATGATCCACCAGCGTGAAATTCAGATATTTGTAATTTCCCCTTGGTTTTAAGATTTTGCTTGAGTGTATAAAGTAACAAACCAACATTATATCCTAAAAATGGGAAGAAAAGGTACAGCTTTTTTTTCCCCACGCACCTTTTAAGTGTTAAACTTGCGCCACACAAGAACATTTCTGTCAATGCCTCCATGTACCTATAAACTTGTACAGCTACAGCCATCGTCTCCCCCATTATTGCTCCCTTTTCTTCTTATTCTTAGAAATCTACCAGCATGCCTCCAATTGAACATATTAAGGGGTCATCACAGACTGCTGCACCCAAATTGAAAGTACTTTTAATCAGCAGAGGGGATGGCCCAACCCATCTTCGCGTCACACAACACCGACATGAATAGGCTTGTCAGCTGTCTGCACTGTTCGTCATTCTTAACCTTTGTGCTTGTCTTTGTCTCATTAATGTTTTCTACCTTAAGAGCAAACAAGTTGAAAGGATGCATTTTTCCCTCCACTGTATTGCAGGTTTAGTAAAAGAGGTAACACCCTCAGTGACTTGACTTCACCTCCTGATTTACAAATGAAGTACTTTATATTACACACTGAAGCTATGACCCACCTTCAGTGTGTGAATGTGTGTGTGAATGGGTGGATAGCAGGATCTGTAAAGCGCTTTGGTCATCAAGAGATGAGAATAAAAGCGCCATATAAGTGAATGCCATTTACCATTTACCATTACCTTCTGTCAGTCTAAATCTTGAGCTGGAGGATGGTTATAATAAGCCATTGGTCCATCATTAGCAAGCTTGATGGCTTGTGTGTGCATGTGCCTCACAAAAAACACTCAATAACATCATTCTATCAATGGCAAAGACAATTTAATATGAACACAATTTCCAGTCTAAAATATGTAATAAATTACATTTTGAACATATTATGTACATTTTTTTTCTCCACAACCATCTGGGAACCCCCCAAAAATTATTGTGTGACCCCTGGGGAGGTCGGGACACCCAAGTTAAGAATCATCGCACTGGAATGGGGCTCCTCGTCACTGTGGATTCTCATGTGTCGAGTCAAATGGTGATTTGCACTAAAGCTTCTGCCACAAGATCTACAAGAATAAGCTTTCTCATCTGTATGTGTTCTCATGTGTGTAGTTAGATTACCACTTTGACTGAAACTTTTCCCACATGTTCTACAGGAATAAGGTTTCTCACCTGTGTGTACTCTCATGTGGTATGCCAAACTGTGGCAGTGGCCAAAATATTTTCCACATATCCTACAAGAATAAGGCTTCTCACCCGTGTGTGTTCTCATATGGGCAGTCAGATGACCACTTCGATTAAAGCTCTTCCCACATGTTCTACAGGAATAAGGCTTTTCACCTGTATGTGTTCTAACATGTCTCTTAAGATTTGAAGGGTCTGTAAATTGTTTCTCACAGATATTACAGGGAAAAGGCTTCTCTCCTGTGTGAACCCTCTTATGAATTGAAAAACTTTGTTTGCTACTGTAACTTTTCCCACATATGTCACATGCTATCTCATCCACCGAGTGGATTTTGTGTTTCGTCATTTTGGACATATTCTCTGAAACTTCTTCATTAACAGAAAAATTTACAGACTCTTCACTTGTGTCAGTATCAAACTGATTCTCTGACACGGGGGAGCTGTCCACATTGTTACTGTGACTTCGGTTTCTGTGAAGTCTCTTCTTTGGCTTTGTCTCTTCAGGTTTACTTGATCCTGGGTTCACATTCTTACCCACTAACTGGTCTTTGCTCTCAGTGTCAGAAGAGTTGTGAGCGAGGAGATCCTCACTAATTGGTTCAGTTTCTCTGTTGTTACTGTCCTCATCAGCAGGAGTTACCATGAAGGTATCAGTCTCTTGTTTCAGTCCAAAGTGTTCATCCTCACTGCTACAGGGTTCTTCCTCTTCATATTTAATCACTGCAGGATCTGGTTGCTCCTGGTTCAGACTCTCCTGGACCACGACAACGTCCTCCTCATTGAAGTCATGTTGCTGTGGAGCATCTGGATGTACAAAGAGACAACAAAAAAAATACTGTATATTTAACTTAAAAATTTCCACAGGGCCTGCGTTCAAACCAAAGAGCTGGCCAGCTGGGGGCCCATTTGTGTGAAGTTTGTATATTTTTCCCGTGTCTGTGTGGTTTTACTCCCACAGTCCAAATACATGCATTTTAGGTTAACTGGCATTAAATGGGGATACAATATTGTCCATAGGTATGACTCTGACAGTGAATGGTTGTCTTCTGTTAGCCCTGCAATGGACTAGCGATCTGTCCAGGGTGCACACTGCCTTGTACTCAAGCAGGAAGAGGCTGGGTACACCGTGGACAGTAAAGAAACTGGGAATGGCTTTAGCACCCCATGACCCAGAAAGATTCAGGGCCCTATTACAATGATCTCAAGCATGCATCTGCACCATGCTTACCATTTTCCACCTGTGGATTCATTAGTTTAGGTCAGCGCATCGTCTGTTTTCCATGCTTTTTCACACTAATTACCTGTAAACTGTGGGCCTGCTTTACACTGCAAGGACGGTACTGTTAAGAGTTGTGACACTGGTGCAATCTCAGCCCTTTGGTATTTTGGTGCATTTTATGTCAATGCACTTTTGATCAGCAAAAAAGGCAGGTCTATAGTCAGTATTACATTGTTAATGTTATTTAAGCAGCACATTTTAAAATTGTGTGCACCCACATGCTGACACAGGTACAGTACATGAGGAAACACTCTGTAAGTGCTGGAAGTGTCCTTTATTTTAATGAACAGAGTGGTCACAGTTATAACCTGTCATTTTTAGCTTATTCTGGCAAATCTATCCATCCATCTATCAGTCTTTGGTGTCAAATTGCTTACCTTCATGGTGAATTCTTGTTTTCCGATGTCTCTTTTTTGGCTTCGGTGCTTCACTTTCAGCTAGTCCCGAGTCTGTATGTCGGCTTCCTTCCTCATCTTGGTTCTCAGTTACAGCAGAGTTTTGAGAAAGGAGCTGCTCACTGTTTGTTTCTGCTTCTCTGTGGTCGTTTTGCTCATAAATGGAAGTCACCATGAAGGTATCAGTCTTCTGCTTCTGAACCAATGGTTCTCCCTCCTGATGGGAGGAAAATTCATCTTGTTCCTCTTTTATTGATATGGTTTCTGGTTCCTCCTGTCCCAAACTTAAGTTACTCTCTTGGTTACACAGCTGCTGGTCAGGAAAAAATCCCCTCTCATAGACATGTTGCTCTAGGAAATAATGAGAAAATGGGACACAAGTAATGGATGATGAAAAACAAATTTCCATCTCTATTGGTCATTTTAACCTGCTGTAAACAGTCAGCTAGCCCATCAAAAACACAGTGAAGGTGCGGTTATGCTCCTTTCTGCTGTTTCGTCCACGCTTTGGAGAAGGCCGGCATGTACAGTACATGGCTGTATATATGCTGCATTTTTTGTGTCTACTAGGCCAAGCATCCTTTTGAACAGGAGGATGACTCTTGCACATGTGTAGTCAACGCGCACTAGGGCTGAAACGATTAGTCGATGTTGCTGATAACGTCAATCATAAAAATTTGTCAACTCAGATTTTTTATTGTCGACAAATCATTTACTTTTAAAATTTATACACATGCCGCGAAAATGTTCAGTTTAACTGTTCCAGTGAAGAGGAGAATGCATCATGGCAACATGGAAAAAAAAAATAAATAAATAAATAAATCACAAAAATCACAGAGAAGGCCAAAAGCTCCCAAAATATGGGAGGATTTTACCAAAAATAAATAAATGAAACAAGTTAAATGTAGACTGTAAAGCAGTTTGTCGTATCACAGCTGCACTACAGCGATGCATCCATTCCCTCCATCTTTGGCCACCTGTCAGCAGACTGCACCAGTAAGGTGAGCAAGTAACGTTAGCGCTTATTATTTTCTTATTATCTGTAATTTCTCAGTTTGGGATCAATAAAGTACATCTATTTTAATGAGCGACTCTCTCAGCTTTAGAAAACCGACCACACTATTAGTGTGTTCCATTTAAATAGTTTACCTGCTGTCAGACAATAATCTCTCATGATGGTTACTGACAAGCTGAGCTGCTTCTGTTATGCTAGCTATACGTTAACTGCAGTAAATGGGTGAACTGCATGAGCAGCTTACTCTTTTTCGTATTCTCTATTATTGTCACCGTAATATCAGCCTTCATTCTGAATATTAGTGCATCTCTGTAAATTAGAATAGCATGATTTGTAATTTAATTTAAAAAGATAACCATAATCATCACAAATAAATTTAAAACGGCTTACATATTTCACTGTATGTGTAGTGAAGGCTCACATTCCTGCACTGATATTTAAAGTGTTTTGTAATTTATTTTGGACTGGAAGAAGTTCTTTTAATTTTCATCTGAAGCCTAATTAAACTTTTAAACTTCTAGATCCAGCAAGGTTTCAAACAAGATGGACTAGCTTGTAATTTTCTTTTTTTACTTTAATGGAGTTGATTACTCGTTTGTTTTTAACAGTTACAACAGCCTTTATGGAGCAGCAGAGCTGCTATTTGAGTTTTTACACTTTAACATCTATTATTTGTGTTGCTACAAACACTTCTGATTAAACTGTCAAGTTCAAGTTTCCAACTCATGTTTGATAGGCCATTATTTTACTTAGCTATGGGAACTTTTTATAATGGGCTACATTATATGAGAAAGATCAGAGAAGGCAAGGACAGCTTCAGGAAGAAGATGGAGGACAAGCTGCAACAGAGCGACATCAGCGGGGTCTGGAGAAACCTTAAAACCATCTCTGGGCTCCAGAATACCTCCCCCCAGGCCACGGGGGGGGGGGGGGGGGCAGGGAGTGGGCAAACAATCTGAATCTGTTTTTCAATAGGTTTGACCAACCGCCCTCCCCCCTGACTGCACAACAACCACTGCTGCCTCTAAAGACATCAAGTCCTGCTGCCCACTCCCCACTCCACCAACACCCCCCCACTCCCAACACACAGCCCCCCAACCTGACCCTCACTAAGACCCAGGTGAGGACGGAGCTGAGGAAGATCAAGGCGAGGAAGGCGTCGGGACCGGATGGCATCAGTGCAAAGCTCCTCAAGTTCTGTGCAGACCAGCTGTGTGGGATTGTGGAGCACATCTTCAATCTGAGTCTGAAGCTGGGGAGGGTACCACAGCTGCGGAAAACATCTTGTGTGGTACCTGTACCAAAGACTTCCCACCCCAAAGATCTGAACAGCTACAGACCAGTGGCTTTGACGTCCCACATGATGAAGACCCTGGAGAGACTGCTCCTTGCTCACCTCCGCCCCCTAGTGGGACCAGCGATGGATCCACTCCAGTTCGCCTACCAGCATGGCATTGGGGTGGAGAATGCGGTGATCTTCCTTCTTCACCGTTCTCTGTCCCACCTGGAGAAGCCCGGGAATGCGGTGAGGATCATGTTCTTTGACTTCTCCAGTGCTTTCAGTACCATTCAACCGATGATCCTGAAGGACAAGCTGCTGTGCGCAGGGGTGGACCAGCACCTGTCATCACGGATCCTGGACTACCTCACAAACCGGGCTCAGTTTGTGAGAACCCGGGACTGTGTGTCTGACACGATCATCGGTAGCACGGGGGCCCCCCAGGGAACGGTTTTGGCTCCCTTCCTGTTCACCCTTTATACTGCGGACTTCTCACACAACACAACACGCTGCCATCTACAGAAGTTCTCTGACGACTCTGCGATCGTTGGCCTCATCTCCAATGGAGATGAAGCTGAGTACAAAGGGCTTATCCAGGACTTCGTGGACTGGTGCCATCGGAACTGCCTCCAGATCAACGCCAGGAAAACTAAGGAGCTGGTGGTGGACTGCCGCAGGCAAGGACAACCCCTCACAGCACCAGTAAATATACAGGGAACAGACATCGAGATGGTGACATCCTACAAGTACCTGGGTGTTCATCTGAACAATAAACTAGACTGGTCACACAATACTGACGCACTCTACAAGAAGGGACAGCGCAGGCTGTTCCTACTGAGGAGACTCAGGTCTTTTGGTATACAAGGGGCGTTGCTAAAGACATTCTATGACACGGTGGTGGCATCAGCCATCACTTTTGGAGTGGTCTGCTGGGGCAGTGGCATTACAGCAGCCAATAGGAAGCGACTGAACAAACTGATCAAGAAAGCTAGCTCTGTCCTGGGGCAGCGCCTTGACCCAGTGGAGGAGATAGGAGAGAGAAGGACGGTGGCTAAACTGTCATCTCTGCTGGAGTCCGAGTTCCACCCTATGCAGGACATACTGAATGCACTGAGGAGCTCATTTAGCAGCAGACTACATCATCCTAGGTGCACAACCGAGAGGTTTCGCAGGTCCTTCCTACCTACGGCTGTCAGACTGTACAAACTAAGCAGGGCTGCTCGCAGAGATAGCAAAAAGACCTGACAACCTAATAGTATTGAATGCAAAAGACGCAATAGACTTACACAATGGTCCCCTCCGGTATACAACTAGGAAAATACCGGTCGCTATGGAGAGTGAGAATATGTATGGGTGCATAATCATACCATGTAGGATAACTAAGTAGACGGTTGTGCTGTTTCATTCCATCTAGCTACAATGCTCCGCACTGTGTGTGTTTATATATATATTTATTCCATCTAGCAACAATGCACCACGCTGTGTGTTTATATATTTACATATTTATTCCATCTAGCTACAATGCTCCGCACTGTGTGTTTATATATCTACATATTTATTCCATCTAGCTACAATGCTCCGCACTGTGTTTATATATTCACTTCATCTAGCTACAATACTCCGCACTGTGTGTTTATATACTCATATTTATTCCATCCAGCTACAATGCTCCGCACTGTGTCTGTATACACACACACACACACACACACACACACACACACACACACACACACACACACACACACACACACACTACCGTTCAAAAGTTTGGGGTCACCCAGACAATTATTTTGTGTTTTCCATGAAAAGACACTTATTTACCACCATGAGTTGTAAAATGAATAGAAAATATAGTCAAGACATTGACAAGGTTAGAAATAATGATTTGTATTTGAAATAATAATTTTTTCCTTCAAACTTTGCGTTCATCAAAGAATCCTCCATTTGCAGCAATTGCAGCATTGCAGACCTAACATGATTGCACAAGGGTTTTCTAATCATCCATTAGCCTTCTGACACAATGAGCAAACACATTGTACCATTAGAACACTTGGAGTGATAGTTGCTGGAAATGGGCCTCTATACACCTATGTAGATATTGCACCAAAAACCAGACATTTGCAGCTAGAATAGTCATTTACCACATTAGCAATGTATAGAGTGTATTTCTGATTAGTTTAAAGTTATCTTCAGTGAAAAAAAGTGCTTTTCTTTCAAAAATAAGGAAATTTCTAAGTGACCCCAAACTTTTGAACGGTAGTGTATATATATATACAGTATATACAGTATACAGTATATACGTATATATATACAGTATATATATATATATATATATATATATATATATATATATATATATATATTGTGGGTGTCCCCCACAGCCTACGAACAAGCAGAGTGCTCAGCTGGAGCAATTAGCATAACAGTGAGATCTATGGACTGATATCATTAGGCAGCCTCTCCTTCCTGCCAGTAATCTTGCTATTGATATGCGTGACTCTCATGTAATGTCCCATGCCTTCCTGCAGTTTACTGTGATGCTAATGTGCCATGCATGCATTGTCTAGCTGGGTTTATAAGCCAACTGAATATCGCTTGCTCTCTCTCTCTTTCTGCTGTTGGATGATGTTGGAGAATGTGAATAAACCTGACTCGTGAGATAAACTCAGCCTCGTCATTTCTACATTCTCCACACTGGTGACCCCGAGAAAAGAACACTCTGATGATGAACAAATGCAGCCCCGATGGTATCTCCGACGACAAGCGAACGCAGCAGCCTGACGCAAATGACTGCCCTCCCTTCTGCCACACGGGAGACCTCGACGCAGAACCGACACCAGGCGAACTCCCTCGGAGATCACCCACGACCGGGAAGGCTGCAGAAAGCGTCATGGTGCGACCCTCGCCTGAGATCTGCACATCCACGCTGGGACCGGCCGAGGGACAAAGATCGTCTACTCCCTCTCACCGCTCCTCCGCATCTACACGAGCGTGCGCGCACACACCTCGTCCTCTCTCCACGACGGCGACCTCCAGGGCCGACGGAGAACGCAGCGCGTGGACCTGAACGCACCATGACCCGGTACGAGCGAACGACAGCAACAGCCTGAGCAGAGATGACCATCGGCGCCGACGACGCTGATCTCCAGCAAGCTCCCTGACCCTGACTCGCCTCTACAGTGGACCTGCCATGCACCGACCCCCACATGCACACTGGGGGGTTACGAGGACAGTGCACCACGCACGGGACAATAACGGCTCCACAGACCACCATCGTCCTCCGCAGCTGCACATCGGAACCTTCAGGGCTGCTCACACACCTGAAGCACACACGCAGCTCGCTCACAGGATTTTGTACGGGTCTTAGCCACGGCGCACAATGGGAATTCAGCAGTCAGCTGTCCCCGAGGGCTTTAGGGCTGCGCGCGCACCTAAAGCCAACACGCCAAGTCCCTCACACAGCTGCAGCTCCTGTTTTTCTTCATAGCCACGAGAGGAGTCGGAGACAAATTTTTCTTCTCACAGCCGCTGTGGATCTCCGCCACGTTCAACGGGACAGCCCCTCAACATCGTGGATCCACATGCAATTTTTGCGCGGCCCAGACAACTTCGCCGTCCCGGGCCGGCACTTGCTACCCCCACCCCCCCTCCCTCCACCTCCGCCTGCACAGAGCTTTCCCCGCAGCTCACTACCAAAGCCGGACGATCGAGGCCTCAGCCCCCTGCTGAGCCCTCTGGGGGGGGGGTAGTGTGGGTGTCCCCCACAGCCTACGGACAAGCAGAGCACTCAGCTGGAGCAATTAGCATAACAGTGAGATCTATGGACTGATATCATTAGGCAGCCTCTCCTTCCTGCCAATAATCTTGCTATTGATATGCGTGACTCATGTAAATGTCCTATGCCTTCCTGCAGTTTACTGTGATGCTAATGTGCCATGCATGCATTGTCTAGCTGGGTTTATAAGCCAACTGAATATCGCTTGCTCTCTCTCTTACTGCTCATCTGACTACACGCATTGCCTGTTTGCTGACGAGAGCCTGAGGGCTCACTCCAGTACGCTTACACAGTGCTGGAGTGAGTTCTGTGATAGCAGATGAATAAACACACTTTTTTTTTGTAACTTAGATTTTTATTCATTTTTCATCATATATAATGCATTCAGATCACATTCTACATTTAAAAAACAAAGGGGTTAGGGTAGGGAAAAATAAAAAAAAATAAACAAAATAAAAATAAAAAATAAAAAAAAATAAAAAATAAAAGGGGGGGGACAAATGTTGGAGCATCAAGTTTTTAGTTTCCATCTCTTAATTCTTCTGGTTTTTTCAGTGTCTTTGGTTATTCTTTCAATTTCTGCCTCGTTGTTGCACTTTGTAGTGTGTCCATTTCCGCCATTTTTTCTCCCATATTCCTTCTTGCATTCTTCGTCGATATGTTAGTTTTTCCATCATACGTATGTCCTCAACAATGTCAGTCCATTGTTCTTGGTCAGGAAGAACTTCTGATCGCCATTTTTTTGTGATAGTTTTTTTTACATGCAATCAACAAGATTTTAACTAGATATCTGTCCTCAGCCTGTATAACACTGTCTTTTTTAAGATCACATAAGTACATCAGGTTACAGTTCATTGGTATATTATATCCTAATATCCTCTGTATTGTCACATGTATAGATTTCCAAAATGATGATATTTTGTAGCATTTCCAAAACATATGTGAGTGGTCTGCATTTTGAGCCCCACATCCCCTCCAGCATAAAGATTGGGTATTTGTATATTTTCCTTGAATCTGTGGTGTAATGAAAAAGCGAATCAGGTTTTTCCATCCAAATTCCCTCCATGCCCTTGAATTTGTTGATGTGTGTTGTGTTTTCCATATTTCCTGCCAGCTTTCTTCTGTTATGTTTAAATTGAGCTCTTTCTCCCATTTCTCCTTTATATAGTTACTTGTATGATTGTTTGTCATAAGTTTCTGATATAGTTTTGAAATAATTCTTATTTTATTTCCTGCATATGAGCTTAAAATAAGTTGTATAATCTCGTTCACATCTGTTTGGAGGTTATGCCTAATCTTCTTCATATAGTAATCTCTCATCTGCAGATATCTGAAAAATTCCGATCTTTCTAATTTAAATTTTCTCCTGATATTTACAAAGCTCCCGAGATCTTTTTTTCCGATATTGCCCCATGCTGTGATTCCCTTGTTCACCAGATTTTTGTATCCCCTATCTTGTTTTGCCGGTTCAAACTGACTGTCAAATGCTACCCATTTCAATAGTTTTATGTCTTCCCTTATATTATATTTTTGTACTATTTTATACCACAGTTCTAAAGTAAATTTAGTGATTGGGTCTATTTGTTTGATTTGCTTATATGCATCTTTATCCCCTATTATGCTTTGTACTGGGAGTCCCTCAATTTCCTTTTCCATTTCTTTCCATTTTGCCTCATATCCCTCGTCGCACCAACATATGATATATCTTATTTGTGCTGAGTAGTAATATTCCTTTAGACTCGGTAGGCCCATGCCTCCTTTCTCTTTTGGTAATTGGAGGGTTTTATATTTCACTCTTGGTTTTTTACCTCCCCAAACAAATCTCGATATCATCCTGTCCCACTTTGAGAATTGGGCATCTGGAATCTCTGTTGGTATAGCCTGGAAGAGGTAAAGTAATCTAGGTTGTATGCTGATTTTGACTGTCTCAATTTTTGAATTCAGATCCATATTTAAGATTGACCATCTATCAATATCTTTTTTTATTTCTTGTTCCAACCTATCATAGTTTGCTTTATATATTTTGCTTAGGTCTTTAGGTATGTTCACTCCAAGGTATTTTATTTCTTTTTGCTTCCAGTTTAGTTTGATCTTATCAGTTATCTGGTTTAGAGGGTTATAGTGGAATGTCAGTACTTGTGTTTTTGTTATGTTTATCTTGTATCCTGATAATTTTCCAAAATTTTCTATCAAGTTCATCATTTCCATTATTGATTTATCTGGTTGTTCAAGGTAAACTATAATATCGTCTGCAAATAGCCCAATCTTGTGTTCCGCCCCCTTTATTGTTACTTTTAATTTCTTATTTTGTCGTATCGCTTGAGCCAATGGTTCTATGAACAGAGCAAACAAGGTGGGCGATAAGCAGCATCCCTGCCTAGTTGATCTTTGTATATTTACTTTGTCTGTTAAGCTACCGTTTATCTTGATTCTTGCCACAGGTTCTTGATATAGCGTCCTTATGCATTGTACTGATTTTTCGTTAAATCCAAAGCGCTCCAGTACACTATATAGGAATTTCCAGTTAACCCTGTCAAATGCTTTTTCTGCGTCTAAACTCATTATTACTGCGCTTTTCTTTTCTTTATGTATTTGGTTAATTATATGTATTGTTCTCCTGATATTGTCATGTGTTTGGCGTCCCTCTATGAATCCAGTTTGATCATCTTCTATCAATTCCGTCAAGAATGTCTTTATTCGTTTACATATAATTGTTGTGTATATTTTATAATCTACATTTAATAAAGAGATTGGTCTATAGTTTCCGCATTGTTCTTTATCTTTCCCTGGTTTTAAAATAACTGAAATGATTGCTTCGTTCCATGTTGGAGGTATTTTGTTGTTGTTCAGCGTCCAATTAAATGACTTTAGGAGTTGTGGCATGAGTTCTTCTATAAACAGTTTATAAAACTCAGATGGGTATCCATCACTACCTGGTGATTTACTGTTTTTAAGTGACTTAATCACATCTCTGATCTCTTGTGTTGTTATTTCTGCTGTTAGTTTTTCATTTTGTTGATTTCCTATTGATGGCAAGTCCAATGTGTCTAGAAATTTTTTGATATCTTTAGTATTTGTTTCTTCAGGTTGCGAGTATAGTTCTTGGTAGAAATTATGGAAAATGTCTTCGATGTTTTCTGGGTTAACTGTGGTTTTATTTGTGGTGGGGTCTTTAATCTTGTATACATTATTCATTGTTTGTTGTTTTCTTAACCGTTTTGCCAGCAGTTTTGTGGCTTTTGGCCCCGTTTCATAATATTTTTGCTTTAGATATCTATTTTTCCTTTCAATTTCATCCATTTGTGTTTCTTTTATCTTTGTTTTTTCTTCTTTAATTTCTTGATATATTTTTGGATCATTTGTGCTTTGATGTTTACGTTCTAATTCCCTTAGTCTCTCACATCTTTGTTCATACGCTTCCAGCTTAGTCTTATTTGCTTTTCCTGTTTCAACAATTAATTTACCCCTTAACACGGCTTTTAGTGCGTCCCATAGTATTGTTGGGTCCACTTCTTCATTGTCATTCTCTTGGATATATTCGTTTATGTTTATTTTTATTCTTTCTTTCATTTTCTCATCATTTAACAGTCCTATGTTAAGTTTCCATGTTGTTTGTCGTTTTCTATTGTTTAAATATATTTCCATGTATATAGGATTATGATCTGATATTTCTGCCCCTCCAATCCAACAATTTCTCACCCTGTGTCTGTCACCTTCATTCATAAGGAAGTAATCTATTCTAGAGTGTACTTTATGGGCTGCTGAATAATGTGTATAGTCTTTTTCGAGTGGGTGTAGGTCCCTCCATATGTCTACCATACCCATTTCTGCCAGTGAGGTTCTTATGAACTTTGTTACATGTTTTTTTGTCTTCTTAACACTTGTTGTGTCAACTTCATGATCCATGACAGCATTTAAGTCTCCTCCACAAATTAGGACTCCTTCACTGTGTGTTGCTATGAGATCAAACAGATGTTGAAAAAAACCCTTGTCACTTTCTGGTGGGGCATAGATGTTCACTAATGTGATCTGCATACCATCTATTCTTCCCTTTATTATTACATACCTGCCTTCTTTATCCTGGATTTCCTGTTCACTTTCAAATTGTATTTTGTTTGAGATTAGTATCATAACCCCCCTTTTTGCTCCTCCCTTAAATGAACTGTAGTAGGAGTTCTTACAGCCAAATCTCTTTAGTTTCACATGTTCTGCCTTGCTCAAATGTGTCTCTTGCATAAATATAATTTCAGCTTTTTCCTTCTTGAATTTTCTTATTATTCTTTCCCTTTTAACAGGTGAGTTCAGACCATTCACGTTTAGTGTCATTATCTTAAGATTTTTACCCATATTCATGTTTTTCCATTTTTTTAACTTGTGCTCCTAGCCCCTTTAACAACAAAAATAACACATATTTATATAAAAACACATTAAAAAAACTCGACCTCCGTACTTTGGGCCTTTCTTCTGCCCACTGGTCCCTGTTGGTGGGTGGGGGGTTTGTCTTCACAGAGTGAAGGGCCCTCCCTAGACTTCTAATTACTATCAAAGTAATAGTCATAAGTCTAGAAATGTCCAACAAATATCACTTAAACCTCTCCTAGCCGTCTGTTTCTCTTTTACCTTGTCTTCTTGGCCTTCATTTCTTCTGTGCCTTTCTTAATCTTTGTTATGATCTAGGCTTTCAGTTGAAAGCCTTGTAGCTTGTCCTGGGCCCGCTGCTCTACGTCTCTCCCCCTTCTTCCGCCGTTCACTCGTCTCCACTCCGTCTGTCGTGGTGCGTTCAGGGCCGCCGCTGCTCCAGCCGTCTCCTTCGGCACGCTCACCTCAAGGCCCCGCTCCATCATATCCCGCGCTGCCTCTTCGGCCGTGTTGTAGGTTCTTGTGCCTTCCTCCCAATGAATCCTCATTTTCGTTAGCGGCGTTTGGAATCTAATTTTTTTCTCTTTCAGCGTTTTTTTAATATTGGCATATTTCTTCCGCTGCTGCACGATTTCTGTCGGGTAGTCATGGTCAAAAAATACCTGTTTGTCGCCGATTCGTATCTTTTTTTTCCATGCTTGCGTCAGGATTCTTTCCTTTATGTCATATTTCACAAAGTTTACCACAACTGACCTGGGTGGAGAGTTTGTTTTCGGGTTCTGTGCCGGTGTTCTGTGCGCCCGTTGAATCTGCAGATCCGTTTCTCCGGGTATTTCCAGTTCTTTTTTTAAGAACTGATCCATGAATTTTGTCATCGAGTTGCCTTCAATGCCCTCCGGAATTCCAAAGATGCGCATATTGCTTCGTCGGGATCTGCTCTCCAAGTCGTTTATTTTCTCCTGCATCCTCTGCGTTTGCGTCGTCAGGGTCTGTAGTTGTTCGTTTGCCTCGCTTTTCCAATCTTCTAGTTCCGAAATTCGGGTCTGCGCTTCTGTCATACACGCCCGCTGGGAGCGCAGCTCCTCCATGTTTTCCGTTAATTTACGCTCCATTTCTCTTCGTAGGTCCATGATTTCCTCCTTAATTTCTTTTTTCAGTTCCTCCTTAAGAGCCGCTAAATCCTGTTGTAGCTGTCGCTTGAATTCTCTCAACTCTTCACCCAAACTGGCGATGCCAGCGTTCATGTTGTCGAGTCTGGCGTCCTCCATTTTCACTGCTGTGGACATCTCGTTTTTTTGGGCTTTGCGTACAGCGGTTTTTCCTGCGTTGTTGGAGAGGAATTCTTCAATTTTACCCTGTTTTTGTCCTTGTGCCCGGTTCCTTCGTGTTTTCATCCCTTAGTTTATTGATTCGTTTATGTCGAGTTGGCCATTTACCGATGATTTTTAATCCGGCTAGGGAGAGCTCTTTGTTTAAGTGTTATGTCTCTCCGCCATCTTCCCGGAAGTCGAATAAACACACTTTTAAACTTCAGTTCGCCGTGCCTTATTATTGCCTTCCGCCACAATATATATATTTATATGTACATATGTATACTCGCTGCTCTTGTTTTTCTCTTGCCTTCTGATTGTTGCTCTGAGTGTTGCTATCCCTGTGCTGTTGCAATCCTGGAATTTCCCCATTGTGGGACTAATAAAGGCTTATCTTATCTTATCTTATATTCAGGAAACAACTGCAAGTGATTTTCACAGGTGTGTAGGCTTAAACAGGTGAGGTAAAACCTGACCTAAAGCCCTGAACAGAAGCTGTGCCAGCAGGAAGCTGAGCTGGCAGACATGACAGAAATAATCGCGATTAGTCAATTAACAGAAAAAAAAGTTATTAGATTAGTCAACTACCAAAATAATCGTTAGCTGCAGCCCTAACATGCACAGGCAACACGGTCACAAAATTTGGACTGTATGCACTCAGCCGTGGAAGGGCCGCGACTGGACATTTACGTCACACAATCTTTGGTTCGAGCAGACATGCAGAGTGAGGGGGAGCATAAATCTACCATGAGAAAGAAGCTGTTGCAGTGAGAAGAAGAACAGCTAGCCGGCTGGCTAGCCGGCAGGCACAGCTATTGATGCCCCCAAGGACACAGTCCAAGGACGGATAATTTTTTCACACATAAGGAGTTGTTCAGAATAGGGATGGGCATAATTTACCAATTAACCGATAATTGATCATTAAGAATTTCACCAAGGAAGTTCATTTTCGTCGACAAACCGTTTTTTTTTTTTTTTTAAACAATCCGAGGTTATTAAGGCCTAGTGCACGGCCGTCCTCAAACAATGCAATGGCAAAATTTGGGCACCAGGGGGCAACATTACACCATCGCCGTACCCTGGCGTGCCTCCGTTGATACATGCGGGCTTCCGTAGGGCGATCGCCAAATCATGAGGCGGTTACGGCGAAGTGTTGCGTGGGACCATTTCAATTTAAAAAATGACCAGGTGTACTGCAATCACTGCAATGCAGCATACAAATATACCTCATCGACAGGGTCCATGGAACACCCTTATTACGCGAAGAAACCGCCAACAGTGGTTGCGCGCTGAGTAATGGCGGTCGTGAAGATTCTTTTTTTTTTTTTTTTTTCAGAAACTTTATTGAGAAGGTCATGAAGATTCGGTGTACACACGTCGAGGGAAGCTGCAGGAGGCGGCGTAGTGCCTCGACGGGAAGACTATTTCGCACAAAATGGCACAAGAGAACAGCAAAAAGTTCCACGCGGCTAGACTAAGCAATACGTGCGATAGAGCAATGAATGCGGTCTTCGTTTGTTGGGTGGCCGCTCGGCAGGGAGAGAGAGCTGGGTAAAACGTCTCGGCCAATCAGCTTGCGGGGTGAAACGTCTCGGCCAATCAGCTTGCGAGATTCCCGAGCCGAGCAAACACGAGAACAGAGAGAGAGAGATTTGAGAGAGAGAGGTAGATTTGAGTTGTGCGGCTCTCCGTGCCCTCCGTGCTGATACCTGATGTTCTAATTTAGTCTACCTACCTAAAAATGTTAATGATTAACCGATTATTAATCATTAATTCTCCCGGCGATCGGTGAAGAAAATTTCACCGAATGCCCATCCCTAGATCAGAACTCCTCATAAGAACTCCTTATATAAAGATATATCCATCCATCCATCCATCTTCTACCGCTTTTCCGGAAGTCTGGGTCGCGGAGGCAGCAGTTCAAGCAGAGAAGCCCAGACTTCCCTCTCCCCAGCCACCTGCTCCAGCTCTTCAGAGAGGTTACCAAGGCGTTCCCAGACCAGCTGGGAGACAGTCTCTCCACTGAGTCCTGGGTCTGCCCCGGGGTCTCCTCCCAGTGGGACGTGCCCAAAATACCTCAAGTGGGAGGCGTCCAGGAGGCATCCTGATCAGATGCCCATACCACCTCAACTGATCCCTTTCAATGTGGAGGAGCAGCGGTTCTACTCTGAGCCTCTCCCGAATGACTGATCTCCTCACCCTATCTGTAAGGGTGAGTCCAGCAATCCTATGGAGAAAGCTCATTTCAACCGCTTGTACCCGCAATCTCGTTCTTTCGGTCATTACCCAAAGCCTGTGACCATAGGTGAGAGTAAGAACGTAGATTGACTGGTAAATCGATAGCTTTGCCTTATAACTCAGCTCCCTCTTCACCACAACAGACCGGTACAACGTCCGCATCACTGCAGATGCTGCTCCAATCCGTCTGTCAATCTCTCGCTCCATTCTCCCCTCACTCGTGAATAAGACCCCAAGATACTTAATCTCCTCCACTTGGGGCAGGAGCCTGTCCCCAACCCAGAGAGGACAATCCACCTTTTTCCGGCTGAGGACCATGGACTCGGACTTGGGAGGTGCTGATTCTCATCTAAGCCGCTTCACACTCAGCGGCAAACCGTCCCGGCAAGAGCTGTAGGTCATTGCTGGATGAAGCCAACAGGACAACATCATCTACTAACAACAGAGATGAGATCCTGTGGTCACCAAGCATGATACCCTCCATTCCCTGGCTGCGCCTAGAAATCCTGTCCATAAAAATTATGAACAGGATCAGTGACAAAGGGCAGCCCTGGCGGAGTCCAACTCTCACTGGGAATGAGTCCGACCGAGTGCTGGCAATATGAACCAAACTCTCACAACGGTCGTACAGAGACCGAATAGCTCGTAACAACAAGCCTGATACCCCATACTCCCGAAGCACCCCCCACAAAAAAACACGAGGGACGTGGTCAAATGCCTTCTCCAAGTCCACAAAACACATGTAAACTGGTTGGGCAAACTCCCATGAACCCTCGAGAATTCTCGAGAGGGTAAAGAGCTGGTCTGATGTGCCACGGCCAGGATGAAAACCACATTGCTCCTCCTGAATCCGAGGTTCGACCAACGGCCGGACTCTCCTCTCCAGTACCTTGGCATAGACCTTCCCAGGGAGGCTGAGGAGTGTTATCCCTCTAAAGTTGGAGCACACCCTCCGGTCCCCTTTTTTGAAGAGAGGAACCACCACCCCGGTTTGCCATGCCAAAGGCACTGCCCCCGACCTCCACGCAATGTTGCAGACGCGTGTCAACCATGACAGCCCTACAACATCCAGGGCCTTGAGGTACTCAGGGGGAATCTTGTCCACCCCCGGAGCCCGGCCACCAAGGAGATTTTTAACCACCTTGGCGACCTCAGCCCCTGTGATAGGCGAGTCATCCCCCTCGTCCACAAACCCTGCTTCCTCTGTGGAAGGCCTATCAGTGGGATTGAGGAAATCCTCGAAGTATTCCTTCCACCGCCCAACGATATCCCCAGTCGAAGTCCGCAGCACCCCATAGGCATCATCCACAGTGTGTATGGTACACAAAGATACAGAGTGATGATAATCAAGTCAGTGGCGGTAATGCACCTGTAAGCTGATTGCCAACCGCCAATCAAATCTAAAAGAAGAAGCAGCTGTTGCAGTGTTCCTCACTCAACTACAGATAATGTTTCATCTGGCTGAAGCAGCCAACATGGATAGTAGATTCCGGTCAGAGGATCAGAGGTGGCGTTTCACTTTAATCAACTTATTAAACAGCATCACAACTGGCAGGTAACAGACCAACACGGTATTACAGCGCCAAATATGGTACATGAATCCACACTATGCGTACAGCCATGGGAGAGTGCATGGCGGTAGAGGTGGTGTGGAAGCACGTATCCAGACGTGTGTGTGTGTGTGATTTCAGGGGTAGAGAATTTGCACACATAAGTATGTCCCATAGTACACAAATACACCAGAACATATTTTAGCTCAGTACAACATAAATACACAGAACGTGCTACAACATACTGTGCGTTAGCTAAAGGCTACGATACAAATCCCAAGATAACTAGCCATAATTAGCACAGTTAGCTTAGCGATTAATTTAGCATCGCGATTAGCTTAGCATAGCGCTTAGCACAAGCTAATGAACAACTTACACTGTGCATTTCAACTCAAAACGTCGCCAGGATAAACGCGCAATACACACACTTCTAAGGTGATCTAAAGGCACTCATCTGGTACATTAGTGTGCATAACATCCACAATAATACTCACTTTTCTACCATGAACGCACACTCAGTCATAAACACTAGTACAGTAACGCAGCAGTCAAAAGGGTACTGATAGGAACAGAAACCCCGAACATTAGTTCTGCCCCTGCCCCCCAGTCCGACAAAAGCACTATTTCACAACATACAAACGTTTAAAAAGTCGCCCAGTGTCCACTGAGGTTTACTAACAACACTGCACTTAGATTTTGCTTGGGAAAACGAGATGGAATCTCACAATTTTTTTCAATTTACAGTTTTAATGTTGTTTTTTGGTGATTTGTAATTTTTGTTCATTGTAATAAATAGAGAATAAGCAAAGAATAATACGTTTCATTTTTAATAAAGCTCTGATATTCTTCAGTGTTGCTTGTCTGAAATTAAATTTGACAAACATTTGTACTACTAACCAGTTGTTTAACATTAATGTGATGACCAAGTCCTTGGATCATGGGGGAGTTTTTCCCCTTTGTTTCTTCACTTAGGCATTAACTGAACACATTGAGCACTGCTGCAACAGATTTTAGTTCAAATGTGTTCACCTCTGTAGGTTCTATCATTTTTCACACTGTGTACATGCCACATGTTCCGATCGTTTCATTTTGCCAAGTTCAAGGCCTGCATTAAGTCCCGTTTCAGCCAGGCCTTAATAGCAAATTTGCAACTTCTCCTCAACTAACCCAAGAATACAAATTATTTATGTTGTGTGCTTCTGTGCCTCTGTATCAGACTGGGTAGGCTACAAGGTGGATTCCCTCTGCTTTGCAAAGACAAAGGAACAAAAAGACTTTGTGGTGTGGATTACAATTAACTATCGATTAACTGCCAATAAGAATTTTGCTGACTAAATTAGTTGTCAATAATAATAATAAAAATAATAATCTTTATTTCAGACACACAAGCGGGTCCATATAAAATAAGGAGGGGTAGGGGTATCAGGGAAACAAACAACACAGCAGCAATAAGAACAGCATAAGAGGCTTTAAAAAGAGTTCTTGTAGAGGCTGTTGTGCCAGTGACTTCTGAGAGCAGAGGTGGATCTGAGACTGCTCTTCCTAGAGCTTATCAGGGTCCGTATGATGCTGTTTTCTGAGTCATCCAGCCAACACATAAAATTGTACACAAGTTTCCTCAGTAGTGCCTTACACGTAGGAATACCACATGTCACAAACAGCTGGCTGGCGCTATGCCATCTGGGTGCCTGAAGCAGCAACCTCAGTGCATCGCTGTAGGCCACAGTCAACCTTCTCATACTATCAGTCCTGTAGCTGCTCCACAGGTGTGCAGTGTACAGGGGAATACAGTAAGCTCTGAACAGAGAAGAGTTAACATTTACAGAGCACTTACTAAACTTTCTCAGTAACATATTGGCTTAGGCATACAATTTAAGGCACTGCCTATAGATACCTCTGTCATTTCTCAAATCATCAGTGATGACGTGACCCAGATATTCTATTTCCTTGCATGTCGCAAGCGACGTATCACACAATTTAAAGGTAGGAAAAACTAGTTCCCTGTCCTCTCTGCATCTCACAATCATGACATTACTCTTCCTAGCGTTAAATTTGATGTTGTGATCATTGCCATATTGTGAGCAAACTCTTAATAGTTGTTGCAACCCAGCACTGGGGCAGCAGTGGTGCAGGTGTAGTATGACCGACTACTGATTGGAGGGTCATGGGTTTGATTCCCGCTCTGTCTGCTGTCTGCTTGTCGAAGTGTCCTTGAGCAAGACACTGAACCCCCAGTTGCTCCTGGTGGCCTGCTTAGCGCCTGTGTGTATGGCAGCTCTGCCGCCATCAGTGTGTGAATGTGTGTGTGAATGTGTGGCTTGCAGGATCTGTAAAGCGCTTTGGTCATCCTAGATGACAAGAAAAGCGCTATATAAGTGAACGCCATTTACCATTTACTATAAGGACTCATTATTACTAGGTCATCTGCATACATGAGATGATTGATGACAGAGCCACCCACAACACAGCCTGTGCTACATCCATTCAATTGTCTCGACAGATCATCCCTATATACATCAAACAGAATAGGGGACAAAATTCCACCTTGGCGTACAACGTTGCTCACATGAAAGGGAGTTGATAGAACGTTCCCCCATTTTACACACATGGTCTGATTGGCATACCAGAAAACCAGAATTCTAATTAAATACATGGGAACACCTCTAAGGATTAATTTCATAAATAGTTTTTCCATGATTAATTCCATCAAATGCTTCGGATGCACCAATAAAACTCAACAAGACAAAGGAATTAAGCTTTCTATACTGTGTCACTAATTCCTTTAGAGCAAATATACACATATCAGTGGTTCCAAGGTTGTCATAGCCAGGAGCGGCACTGGGGTTAAGCTCCCAGTGCTCATAAAATGTTCCTTACGGCGTGCGTCTCGAAAAGCCTCTGACAACTAAGTCCAACTCCTAGCCTGCCTGTGTGGTTTAGTCTCTAAGCCCGGCAGAACTGCTTTTACTAATAGGAGAAGGGGCAAGGGCGGATCTCTGGCGCCTTAAAACCAGATGCTTCGGGTAGATGGTGGCTCGTCAACCTGGGAAGGTGGCTCATCTAGGGGAAGGTAAACCCTGATTTCAAACCTCCGCTGCCTTGCGGCACACCCGGTCACGGGAAAGGCTTCGGGAGTCAACCCTCAGGAAAAATCCGGAGTCGGAGCCCCTAAGGCAGTTCTCTGTTGTGCTCAACATCGTTCTGGCAGCTCCTGCGATGGCGCTGGTGCCAAATTATAGCAGCCCTGCTGTTCCTTTGGATTCATCAGTGATGTGGAGAGGGGGGACATGCTGCATGGGTAACATCTTGTCCTCCATATCTTCCTGCCCAGGCTTGAATCCTACCAACGCCCAACGCTGGAAGGTAGAACACCGGTGCGCATCGGCCTGTTCAGCCACAGGCAGTGCTGTTCCAGCAGAGTAGACGTTTAGGATTCTCTTCCATGGTCATCATAGACCGACGGAGGCAGAGGACACATATCAGTGCCATGCTTTCTTTTAAAACCAAACTGATTGTCAGAGGAAAAAACAAATATCTCCAACCATGTGAGCAAAACTCTTTCCAACACTTTAGATAAATTAAATTAAATCACCCTTATTGTCATTCAACCGTACAACCAATCATGTACAGTAGAACGAGATTGTGTTTTACCTATCTACAGTGTCAATCACACACACCCCAGTGCAGAATCAGAGGGCCGCTGCCATGCAAGGCGCCGCCACAGATTTCCCTCCTCCATTCCATTATTGCTGAGCACCAAGCTGGATGGCAGGAAGTTCCACTTTTATATGGTCTTCGGCATGACCCGGCCGGGATTTGAACCCCTGCCTCCCGGGTGTGGGGCGGATGCTCTACCAACTGAGCCACCACTCCGGTATACTAGCAAGAATACTAGCAAGAGCAATTGGCCTATAATTCTCAACACTGTTTAGCTTTGCAGTTTTGTCCTTGATAACAGGAACTAGGACCACAGACACAAGAGAGTCTGGGAGGACACCATGAACTACAGTGCATCTGGAAAGTATTCACAGCGCTTAATTTTTTCCACATTTTGTTATGTTACAGCCTTATTCCAAAAGGGACTGAATTCATTTTTCCCTCAAAATTCTACACACAATACCCCATAATGACAACATGAAAAAAGTTTTTTTGAAATTTTTGCAAATTTATTAAAAATAAAAAACTAAGAAATCACATGGACATAAGTATTCACAGCCTTTGCTCAATACTTTGCTGATGCACCTTTGGCAGCAATTACAGCCTCAAGTCTTTTTGAATATGGTGCCACAAGCTTGGCACACCTATCTTTGGGCAGTTTTGCCCATTCCTCTTTGCAGTACCTCTCAAGCTCCATCAGGTTGGATGGGAAGCATCGGTGCACAGCCATTTTCAGATCTCTCCAGAGATGTTCAATTGGATTCAAGTCTGGGCTCTGGTTGGGGTACTCAAGGACACTCACAGAGTTGTCCTGAAGCCACTCCTTTGATATCTTGGCTGATGTGCTTAGGGTCGTTGTCCTGCTGAAAAGATGAACTGTCGCCCCAGTCTGAGGCCAAGAGTGCTCTGGAGCAGGTTTTCATCCAGGATGTCTCTGTACATTGCTGCATTCATCTTTCCCTCTATTTTGACGAGTCTTCCAGTTCCTGCCACTGAAAAACCTCCCCACAGCATGATGCTGCCACCACCATTGGCGTGTTTATGAACGGTGCCTGGTTTCCTCCAAACATAACACTTGGCATTTATGCTAAAGAGTTAAATCTTTGTCTCATCACACCAGAGAATTTTGTTTCTCATGGTCTGAGAGTCCTTCAGGTGCCTTTTGGCAAAATCCAGGTGGGCTGCCATGTGCCTTTTACTAAGGAGTGGCTTCCATCTGGCCATTCTACCATATAGGCCCGATTGGTAGATTGCTGCACAGATGGTTGTTCTTCTGGAAGGTTCTCCTCTCTTCACAGAGCAACGCTGGAGCCCTGACAAAGTGACCATCGGGTTCTTGATCACCTCCCTGACTAAGCCCCTTCTCCCCCGATCGCTCAGTTTAGACAGCTGGCCAGCTCTAGGAAGAGACCTGGTGGTTCAGAACTTCTTCCATTTACAGATGATGGAGGTCACTGTGCTCATTGGGACCTTCAAAGCAGCAGGAATTTTTCTGTACCCTTCCCCAGATTTGTGCCTCAAGACAATCCTGTCTCGGAGGTCTACAGACAATTCCTTTGACTTCATGCTTGGTTTGTGCGCTGACATGCACTGTCAACTGTGAGACCTTATATAGACAGGTGTGTGTCTTTCCAAATCGTGTCCAATCAACTGAATTTACCACAGGTGGACTCCAATTAAGCTGTAGAAACATCTCAAGGATGACTAGTGGAAACAGGATGCACCTGAGCTCAATTTTGAACTTCATGGCAAAGGTTGTGAATACATATGTACATATGATTTCATTTTTTTTTTAATAAATTTGCAAAAAATCTCAAAAAACACTTTTTTCATGTTGTCGTTATGGGGTGTTGTGTGTAGAATTTTGAGGGAAAAAATGAATTTAATCCCTTTTGGAATAAGGCTGTAACATAAAATGTGGAAAAAGTGAAGTGCTGTGAATACTTTCCAGATGCACTGGAAAAATAAAAACAAATAGTAAAACACATGGACAGCAGTAGACAGAGCTTATTGCTTGCATTTTTGAGGTGTTCTACTATAGCAAGGTCCAGTCCACAAGCCTTCCTGTCCTCAAGCATCATGATTGCATCACACACCTCCATGGACTGAACAATAAAAAATAAAATCAATAATGGAACTTTATTCTATGAAGTGTAGTGGTGTCACCAGTCCAGGCTAGGGTGCCATGGCTCATGGCATGTGCGAAGGGTGAGGCTGCGACCACTAGACGGCAAGAAATCAGTCCACAGATACAGTGGATATAAAAAATCTACACACCCCTGTTCAAATACCAGGTTTTAGTGATGTCAAAAAATGAGACCAAGTTGAATCATTTCCAAACTTTTTCCACCATTAATGTGACCTATAACCTGTACAACCATTTGAAAAACAAACTCAAATCTTTTAAGGGGAAAAATAAAAACTAAAAATTATATCCTGATTGCATAAATATACACACTCTTAAACTAATACTTTGTTGCAACACTTTAGGCTTTTATTACAGCACTCAGTCTTTTTGGGTAGGAGTCTATCAGCGTGGCACAGCTTGATGTGGCAATATTTGCCCACTCTTCTTTTCAAAAATGCGCCAAATCTGTCAGATTGCAAGGGCATCTCCTGTGCACAGCCCTCTTCAGATCACCCCACAGATGTTTGATCGGATTCAGGTCTGAACTCTAGCTGGGCCATTCCAAAACCTTAATCTTCTTCTGGTGAAGCCATTCTTTTGTTGATTTGGATGTGTGTTTTGGGTCATTGTCGTGCTGAAAGACGAAGTTCCTCTTCATCTTCGGCTTTCTAGCAGAAGCCTGAAGGTTTTGTGCCAACACTGACTGGTATTTGGAATTGTTCATAATTCCCTCCACCTTGACTAAGGCCCCAGTTCCAGCTGAAGAAAAACAGCCCCAAAGCATGATGCTGCCAGCACCATGCTTCACCCTAGGTATGGTGTTCTTTAGGTGATGAGCAGTGTTGTGTTTGCGCCAAATATACCTTTAGGAACTATGGCCAAAAAGTTCAACCTTGGTTTCATCGGACCATAACACATTTTCTCACATGCGTTTGGGAGATTTCAAATGTGTTTTTTCAAAATGTAGCCAGGCTTGGATGTTTTTCTGGGTAAGATGAGGCTTCTGTCTTGCCACCCTAGACGGGAGATTGTTGTCACATATACCAAACAGCCAGTACTTGCCAGAAATTCCTGCAGCTCCTTCAATGTTACCGTCGACCTCTTGGCAGCCTCCCTGACCAGTTTTCTTCTCGTCTTTTCATCAATTTTGGAGGGATGTCCAGTCCTTGGTAATGTCACTGTTGTGCCATATTTTCTCCACTTGATGATGACTGTCTTCACTGTGTTCTATGGTATATTTAATGCCTTGGAAATTGTTTTGTACCCTTCTCCTGACTGATACCTTTGAACAAGATCTCTCTGATGCTTTGGAAGCTCTCTGCGGACCATGGCTTGTGCTGTAAGATGTGACTTCAAAAATGTCAGGAAAAGCCTACTAGAACAGCTGAACTTTATTTGGGATTAATCAGAGGTACTTTAAATGGTGGCAGGTGTGTGCTGACTCCCATTAACATGAGTTTGAATGCCATTGGTTAATTCTGAACACAGCCACATCCCCAGTTATAACAGGGTGTGCATATTTATGCAACCAGGGTATTGTAAGTTTTTTTTTTTATTTTTCCCCTTACAGCTTTCAGTTTGTTTTTCAATGGGGTTGTACAGGTTATCTGTCACATTAATGGGGGAAAAAGTTTTGAAATGATTTATCTTGGTCTCATTTATTTACATCACAAAAACCTGGCATTTTAACAGGGGTGTATGGACTTTTATATCCACTGGATATAAGGACATGCCTAGCGGGCAGGCTAGTCACAGTCAGCTAAGAGTGGCCACCATATTGACCAGGTAAAGAAACAACTCATTGTGCCACATAGGGGTATGTGTGTAGTGTGTGACTAATTTTATAATCTATAGCACTGATAATGGAAATATGTTGTTTTGACTTATTTCCTGAAAGCTGTACTTCCACATACTGGGGCCATTTATTTATTGGAAGTGGCTTTTCAGATCAACTCTAAACCAGCTGTAACTGTGGCATAGGTGACTAGTTCAGTCACCTTGTGATCCCAGGGCTGCTGGTTCATGTCCTGCTCTCGCCGCCATGCTCTCACCATTTTACTTGACATGAGATGGAATTTAGAATTAAAATTAGGAAGTTAGTCTTAGGATTTGGAAATGGGTAAGGCTACAATTTAAGCGGTTAGCCTTAGGGTAATATCTTACTGGTCAGAGACAGCTCACAACTATCCATCCATCCATTCATCTTCTTCTGCTTAATCCTTTTCGGGTCGCATTGGGGGGGGGGGGGGGGCTGGAGCCTATCCCAGCATCTTTGGACAAGAGGCGAGACAGGGTACACCCTGGACAGATCGCCAGTCCATCGCAGGGCCAACACAGAGAGACAGACAACCATTCACTCTCACAGTCATACCTCAGGACAATTTAGAATCCCCAGTTTGATGCCAATTAACCTAACTTGCATGTTTTTGGCATGTGGGAGGAAACCGGAGAAATCCCGGAGTAAACCCACGCAGACACGGGGAGAACATGCAAACTTCACACAGATCACTGTTGGTTGGGGGCTGGGATCGAACTCAGGACCCCCCAGCCAAGGGTGAGTTGCTGTGCTGCCGCAGCGCTAACCACTCCACCACCGCGCTGCCCTAGCTCACAACTAGTTGGAGATAAAAAAAAAAAAAAACATGAGACAAATCTGAGAATTTGTGACAATTTTCACTTGGAATTACACCGTCTCACAAATGTTGCAATAATGCTGCACAAACTCCCACTGAATTTTTGGCCAAAGTTGCCAAGTATTTGCATCCATGTCATGCAAGTGTTGCAAGAAATTCTCGCAACATGCGCGAGACAAAATTTAGTTTGGATTTTTTCACTCACGACAGTCCCGCAATGGTTGCCCAACACTCACGAGGTTTGAGACACCTACTATAACTCAGACTATTTTGAGAGAAAGCTGTCACACAAATTTTTTGAACATGTTCACAATTCCTGTGAGACCCTGTGACTCAGGAGAGGAAAATGAGAACCGCCAAGAATGTTTGGAGACATTTTGGAAACTCCCTCAAGAATGCCTTTCTGGTCTTCCGGTTATGGCTGCCACGTAAGACGGACGTGTCTCGCTCTGCTCTGCTCCTGGAGAAAAAAAATCGGCAAATAACTCTCTCATTTGGGACAGAACGTATCCCAGCGTTTGGGCGAGGATATGTCGGCGAAGCCTAAGGCTGGAAAACCAGGTAAAGGAAAAAGCGAGCCGCCGAAACAGTCCAAATTAACGGACTTTCAGGTCTGTGACGCAGCAAATAAAACTCCATATATGGCGGAGGAGGCTGGCAACGGTGCGATGTCTGCGGGGGGAGGCGCAGATGCGCTGATGGCTGCCATGAGTTCAATGAGAGCGGACTTTTCCTCTAGATTTGATGGGATTATGACAGCGTTGGAAGGAATAAGAAAGGAATTGGGTGACTGTGTAGAACGAACGGCACAGATGGAGCTCCGTCTCGCTAGTGCTGAAGATGACGTCACCCGTCTTCAATTAAAGGTGCGCACTTTGGAAAAAAAAAAATAAATCTCTGGAAAATAATATTTTGGATTTGGAATCTCGGTCGAGACAGAATAACTTGAGGCTGGTGGGTCTTCCAGAGGAATCAGAAGGTCGGGACGTATGTTCCTTTCTGGAAAAGTGGATTCCGGAGGTGCTGGGCAGCGAGGAGTTGCAATCAGCAGTGGTTCTGGAAAATGCACACCGTATTGGCCCACGGAGAGATAAGGGACCGCCGAGGACCTTAATTATGAAGTTTCTTAGCAACAGAGACAGGATGAAGATCTTCAACGCTGCACGAGCTAAAGGAGAGATTAAACACCAGGACCAGCAGGTGCGGTTCTACCCAGATTTGGCCACAGGAATCCAGCAATTGAGGAAGCAGTTTGATCCCATACGTAAGGAGCTGCGCAACCTTGGGATTCGTCATGGTGTAATCTATCCTGCGAGACTGCTGACCACGTATGAGGGCAGAACCCACATCTTCAAGACCCCAGAGGAGGCGCAGGAGTTCATCAAGAAGATCAAAGAAGAAGAAGAGACTGGTGGGAGCTAAGCATGAACAAAATATAAGGTAGAATAATTAAGCATTTGCACAGGCATCTGACTGACTTGAAGTAAATAGTAAGTTTACAAAATATAGATTGTATTATATATTAAAAAAACAAAACAAAAACAAAACAAACAAAAAAAAATATGATGTACAAAGTTGTTAAAAATTTTGGAGTTAAGTTGGAAAACTACAGAGGAGAGTTAATGTTACGTCATTAAAAGCAGTAGAGTTAGGGTGATTGGGAGGATGAAGAAGGAGTGGCTTAGGCTGTTCCCCGTGGGTGTGGAACGGTCGATGGCTATATCGGGAGACAGAATTTTTTTTTTGATTTTGGGGGGTTTGCCACAAGTGTGGGAAGGGGAAATTTGTTTGTGTGTAGTTTGTAGGATGAATGTTCAACCACTCATGTTTTTGCTTCTCTGTATGAGCATGTTTACACTGCAAGGTAATCCCAAACTCTCTATTGATCATAAACCAAAGTGTTAATCTTAATTTAACTTCATGGAATTGCAGAGGTCTACAAAATTTTAAAAAACTTAAACAAGTTATGAATAAAATAAAAGACATGGGTTCAAAAATTGTGTTTTTACAAGAAACTCATCTAATAGAGGAGGATGTTAAAAGAATTAGGAGTAGATGGCAAGGAAGTGTATTCACCTCTTCATTTTCATCCCGAGCCAGGGGAGTTATGACTCTCATACATAAATCAGTTCCTTTTCAAGTGAAAAATGTAATTGGAGACAAATTTGGAAGATATGTAATCATTCAAGGTTCTTTGCTATTAGAAAATATAAATCTTGTGAACTTATATGGTCCCAATATAGATGATCAGAAGTTCTTTGCTAATTTATTTCTTATCTTATCATCACTTACAGGGCAACATATAATAGCAGGGGATTTTAATTGTACATTGAATCCAGGTATAGATAGATCAACAGGACTGGATTGTACGCACATTGGATGTAGGATGACTATTAATCATTTTATGAAAGAATTGAGATTGTTAGATATATGGAGAGAAATGAAACCACAAGTTAAAGCCTATTCTTGTTATTCCAGTACCTACAAGACATTCTCACGTATTGATTATTTTTTGATTTCCACAGAATTAAGGTCCAAGATTCAAAACTGCTTTTATGATAACATCGTGATCTCTGATCATGCACCCTGTTGTCTAATATATGTAGATAAAAAATTGACAAAGGAATCAGGTAGATGGCAATTTCAGCATAAATGGCTTCAGGATGAGGAATTTGTCAAGTATATAGAAAAACAGATAGACGAGTTCTTTGACATCAATACTACACAAACATCAGCATGTGTAAAGTGGGAGGCTTTCAAAGCTTTTATTAGGGGACATATTATTAGTTATACAGGATCAAAATCTAAGAAGACTCGAGAGGAGAGAGCTAAATTGGAACATAAAATAAAAAGTCTTCAGGAAAAAGTGTATGTAGGAAGTGACCCAAGGTTGGAGAATGAATTACTGATTTTGAGAGCTGAATACGACAAAAAATCAGCGAATAGAGCTGCCTCGAGTCTTCTAAGATTGAAACAATCTTTTTATGAACAAGGTGAAAAATCAGGAAAATTATTAGCATGGCAGATTAAACAATTAGAAATTAAAACACCAATTACCAGTATTATAAGTAAAGGACAGGTAGTTATAGATCCTTTAGAAATTAATAGAGCCTTTAGAGATTACTATGAAAAATTATATGATACCAAAAATGAACCTGATTTAACAAAACTAAATGGGTTTTTGAACGAACTATCTATACCGTGTATTCCAAATGAAAACAGGGAGATATTGGAGTCTAAAATTAGTCAAGAAGAAGTTGGGCTAGCCATTGATAATATGAAATCAGGAAAAAGTGCAGGACCAGATGGTCTTCCAGTTGACCTTTATAAAAAATTTAAGAATAAATTAATAAAACCTTTTTTGGAAATGGTTTTAGAAGCATTTCAAAATAATAATTTACCATCATACATAAATAATGCCTTAATTATACTGCTGCCAAAACCAGGTAAGCCCTCTAATAAATGTGAAAATATGAGACCAATAAGCCTATTAAACGCCGACCTTAAGATAATCTGTAAAATTTTAGCAAGACGAATACAAGAAATTTTACCAAATATTATTAATCGAGATCAGAATGGCTTTATAAAGGGTAGACAAGGCTTCCATAATGTAAGAAGACTATTTAATATTATTTATTTTAATAAAGAAGCACCGGATACAGCTCTCCTATCACTGGACGCCGAAAAGGCCTTTGATAGAGTTGAATGGCCCTTTCTTTTTGAAGTCCTACAAAGGTTTGGACTTGGAAATAATTTCATAAAATGGGTTCAAATAATATACAATAATGCTACAGCAGAAATCCTAACAAATAACAATATTTCAAAACCAATAAAAATCAATAGAGGATGTCGACAAGGCTGTCCACTTTCACCTTTACTGTTTACTATGGCAATTGAACCTTTAGCGATAGCGATACGTTTACATTCACAAATATATGGAATTAAAGTTGGACCAACAGAACATAAAATCTCCCTGTACGCCGATGACATAATTTTGTTTATGTCGAATCTAAAAAAATCAATTCCAACCTTGTTGAATTTAATAAAGAATTTTGGGGAAATATCAGGATATAAAATAAATAAAACTAAATCTTCAATATTAATGCTAAATGAGACCCAGAGAAATTACCCAGCCCCTGAGGTAAATCAATTCAATGTTGTAAATCAGTTTAAATATTTAGGAATCCAAATTGTGCCTAAGCTAGAATCAGTCGCCAGTGTCAACTATGAAGCCTTAATGTCAGATATCAATGAGTTAACTCAGAGATGGATGTCACTACCAATGTCGATGATCGGGAGAATCAATATACTTAAAAGTAATATTTTACCTAAAATACTTTATTTATTTCAATACATTCCCTTATCACCACCTTTAGATCTATTCTCAAGAATAAAAAAAAAGTTAGTGGAATTTATATGGAACAACAGGAGGGCTAGATTACGTTTGTCTTTATTATATTTACCATTTGATCGTGGAGGTCTGAAATGTCCAAATTTTATGTTGTATTATTGGTCGGCACAACTGAGGTCTATGACATATTATTTTTCATCAAATGATCTCCCTCACTGGACTGAAATGGAATCATACAATTTACCTTTACCTCTTCCCATATTCTTATACTCAGATTCGGCAAAAAAATTACAAAAACAAGTTAAAAATCCATTTGTAAAGCATATGATCAAAATATGGTGTGAAGCTAAAAACTATTTAAAAGAACCACAGTTATTGTCACAATTTAGTCCAATATGGGGTAATCAATATTTTAAACCAGGGAGAGCGGACGCTGTATTTAAAGTATGGAATTTAAAAGGGATACAAAAGATTCAGGATTTATATTTGCCATGTGCAGACAACATAATGTCTTTTGAAGAGCTGAGGATCAAATTTAATCTCAATAGAACACATTTTTTTAAATATCTTCAACTTAGAAACTTTATTCGATCAAATCAAAATAAAGCTCTCACTCGACCTATTTATTCATCCTTGGAAAAAATGATGATGAAAGATAGTAAAAGAAAGGGTATTATTTCAGAGTTTTATAACTCATTGACACTATCTGCAAGTGAAAATTCACTGAAAAGATTAAACTACTGGAAAGAAGATCTGCAAACTGAAATTTCAGAGGAACAATGGGAATTGGCTTGTACAGAAGCTCAAACCAAATCAATAAATGCACGCCTTAAATTGATACATTTCAAATGGTTAATGCGGATGTATGTTACACCGGAGGAGTTAAATAGATATAACAAAAATATACCAGATACATGCACAAAATGCATGGAAAGTAAAGGAACCCTATTTCATTGTTTATGGGAATGTAGATTAATAAGAATGTTTTGGGAAGAGGTGAGGGTAACAATTGAAAAAATAATCTCAAAACAAATCATATTGAATCCTAAACTGTTTTTGTTGGGTCTGTACCCAGAAAAGCATAATTTTAATAAAAGTGAAAGAACATTCATAGACCTCAGTTTGCTTAATGCCAAAAAATGTATTGCACTATTATGGAAAAAGACTCATAGACCAGATGTGACTCAGTGGTTAAGACAGATGTTAACAAACCTTCCATTAGAAAGAATAACATATATACTGAAATCAAAGGAAATTGTGTTTGAGAATATATGGAGACCTTTTATTGATTATGTAAAAAATTTAAACATAACTCTTGAAGAAGAAGGTGAATGATGTGTGTGGACCTTGTAAATTCCAAACTGGTGAACATAATATGTATACTTATGTATTGGATTGTCTAGACTAAACAGAGGAGCATTGTTGAAGACTTGATTTTGTTGGTGGTTGTTGGTGTTTTTAGTGCATTTTTTTTTTTTGTAGTACTTTAGTGTTAGTGTTTGATTGTTTGTATCATGTTTGTTAAAAAAAAAAAAAAAAGTTCAATAAAGATATTGTGGAAAAAAAAAAAAGAATGCCTTTCTCCAAGTAGTCTCAAACTGCCATATTTATATATGCTGTTGTTGTGATATATTGAATGGTTTCCTTCAGTTTTAAGATTGCACTGAAACGGTTTTGAATGTTTTTTTTGACACGGGGGCACCTAAATAGCTAGCAGGGTATTAGGTCACTCCATTCCCTTGCCACTCTGTCCCCAGTCACAACGTAACCTAGACGTTCCGTACCTGCTTAATACCGATGCATTAATGGCAGGGCAGGCAGATCCACCTTACCATTTTACATTCTTGTGCCACTTCTTCAGAAAGAAAGTCAAGTAGTTTCCCTACAGATGAGATTAGTTAGTGAAAACAAACTCAAACGGCACCAACGTAAAACAAACACCAGAGTGCAAAAAGCTCCAGCACTGACCAGCACTCTGGTGGTCACTCAGAAGATGGGTTAAAAACTGTTCGTTTGTAGACACTTGTCAACAATTTACCATAGAATCTACAGTGATTTTTTGCATAATAAATGTTCATATGAAAATTTTCTTTTGATTCCTTGAACTTGAATCTATTCACAAACAAACAAGGCAGTGGCTATGGATACGTAAGATGTAGCCATAGAATGTTTTCTACAGACACGGCTCAAATCCGAATGGCCAGTTGGTGTCACGTGATTCTGCATGCCTTACCTCGTTCAAAAAAATCTACAAATACGTTCTATTAATGCCGTGTCTTCTGCGGGAGCGGCTATGATTACTGAACTGCTTACTCCAGATACGGCTCAAATCTGATTTTGTCACGTGACACACAGTACCACATTCACAAAAATCTATGAATACGTTATATTAATGCCATTGCCCTATATTCATTGTTTATTGCTACGAAAGAGTTGATCAGTCTGACAAAACTTTCAAATCAGATCACAGCCGCTGCCACTGTAGTGTAGGGGAAAGGTGTGGTCTACCTGTGATCCAAAGGTGAGGGGTTCGTCTCCTGCTGTCTTTGCAATGAGTGTGTGTGAATTGTGAATTGTACGAATGGTTAAATAATCAAATCTTTTCAACACTTTAGTCAGCCAGCGTTTTTTATTAAGACCTAAAAGAATGCCATTTTATTTTTACATGAGATGGAATTCATTCAATCATTCATCTTCTTCCGCTTAATCCTTTTCGGGTCGCGGGGGGGGCTGGAGTCTATCCCAGCATCTTTGGGCGAGAGGCAGGGTACACCCTGGACAGATCGCCAGTCCATCGCAGGGCCAACACAGAGAGACAGACAACCATTCACTCTCACAGTCATACCTAAGGACAATTTAGAATCCCCAGTTTTGATGCCAGTTAACCTAACTTGCATGTTTTTGGCATGCGGGAAGAAACCGGAGAAATCCCGGAGTAAACCCACGCAGACACGGGGAGAACATGCAAACTCCACACAGATCACTGTTGGTCGGGGGCTGGGATCGAACCCAGGATCCCCCGGCCAAGGCTGAGTTGCTGTGCTGCCGCAGTGCTAACCACTGCTCCACCGCGCCTTTAGAATCCTAAATGAACATTAAGAGGTTATCCTTTAGGATTTACGAAAGGGTAAGGTTAAAAAGGTAATAAATAGATATTATTCACATATCCACCTTATTCCTGAGGGTGCTGCTGTAGAAACGATTATGGGCCAACTTCCGGTTTCAGCTGAAGTAGTGTTAAATCAGTCAGCAAGAGTGGAGTAGTGGGACATTTAAAATAGCGTTTTTAAAAGTGTTTCTAATTTGTTTTAATGTATAGTTCACATACCTGTTTTGCAGTCAAGTGGCAGATAATTTCAGCACTTGTAGTTTTTGTATTTTTGGATGTTTTTGTGTAGTTCTGGTACTTGCTGCTGTTTGTGGTGTGAGGCTCCTAAACCTCAGCTAAATCTATGCTGGCTTCAACAGCAATGTGTAGATCATGCACCAAAAACTAAAGGATTGTTTGTGTGATCAGTGTTACAGACACAGAACAGACAGCAGCACCACGCATGTTTTCACTTGTATGAATGTCACAGATCTGAGGTTTATATATGTCACCAGATGTAAGGCTGCATGAAGTAAAATAATAAATAAAAAAAAAATAGCAACAGTTTGCTTCCGAAGGCTTAACGATTTAAGAAAGATATCAAATAGGTGTTGTTGGGGTTTTTTGTATTCGTTGCACTGCATTGGACAGCAGCTTCAGCATGCATTAATTTTTTAAATTATCACAAAATATAGAGCAATAAAATTATGAACAATTGTCAGAAAATGTCTGTACATGTTAAGTTAAATAACAAGCACTCACGGCATGACAGCAGCATGAGCATTTTAATGTCGGGGTAAAACGAACAGCTGCAGCGGTCTGTATTTACCCCGACATTAAAACGCCCAAGCACTGTGTTGTAGTTCTTTGCAGCACTGACTAGATTCTATGTCTGCGCTAAGGTAAATTTGATTATGTCCAACATATTTTAAAAAAATGCAACCAACTTTATTGCGGTGGAAACATTGATATATCTCAGCTTTTATTTGTTTACAGCATTAGCATTTTAGCAGTGGAACTAACTACTGTCTGCCAGGCCACTTTTTATGGTCATCTTCTCATCCCTTCATAGTCGTATGATTATATTACTCTTTTTGAGGTGCAAAACACTGTGTTCCCGCATTTTTGATGCCAAAGTCATTGTTTTTTAACAAGGAAAAGTGTCCTGTTTCAATGACAACTCCACTTCCTAAACTAGTACCAGAAGTTGCGCCCATAATTCACGCAAGGCATCATGAGGGCTAGGAACAAGGTGGATAGATATCTGTTTATTGTTTTTAAACTGGACCTGTGAGTCCGTTTGGGGAAACGTCTTCCATATCTGCAGACCACAGAGGCTGGAGTTACGGAAATCGAAGGCTTTTATCAACAATTGGAGAAAGGCATTTCTCATGTTAATGTAGGTCCTCAAATGTGTGTAGTGAGGTTTTTGGCGGAATGTATCAGAATGAGCTGGTATGATCCTGCAGGATTTTATTATATAATGACCCCCTGAAGAAACACTACAATAACACAGAAGTGTTATATTAACCCATATTTTGTTTTGATTTTTAAAATTAATATCTACTATCTTTTTAACCTTATCCTTTAACCTCTTGCACTCCGGTGTACCGCGGACGGGCACGTCTCTGCGTCCCAGAGCGCACAAGGGCGCTCTCGTGCGCCCTCATGCGCTCTAGGACGCACGAGGGCGCTGCGTCCAAGCGCGCACTGAAAAAAAAAAAAAAAAAGTTCTTCTACTACAGACAGCCACAAACAGATCAGATATGACTGACCTCTCATTCGACTAATAAGAGCCTTGAATTGGGTTTCTGAAACCTTGAAGAACCAATGACTGAAAACCTAGCAAGAAGGACCCGCCTACCAATGCTGTGAATGCAGCCAGCCAATTAAAGCACAGAAGTTCGGGCTGGGTGAAGAGAGACTGACTGCTGCAGCAGATGAAAAAAAGGACCCGAAGGAAGAACCTGCTACAGACCCAGCAGCACGGAGACCACCCACAAGTGCGACCTGCACTTATTCCAGCAGAAGAGATGTTTAGGATTCTCTTCCATGGTCATCATAGACCGACGGAGGCCGACGACAAAGGTCATAAATCATTCGCCAAAACCGCAATAATGGAATTATGTTTTGACCGGGAACCACAAGCGGACCAGCGTCGCGTTCGTCTGACAATGAGGAAGAGAAGTTCGCCAGGACAATGCTGCTGTGAAGAGGTAAGTGTTATAAGCTAAATTATTCTTTATCCCAGAAAACTGTAATCAAAAAATGACTTTTGACCGATCGGTAAATTACAACTGTGTGGCGCACGAAGTCCGAAGTGCGTGCGCCGCGGTACACGGTTCGTTCGCCGCATCTGGACCGTGAAGCCCCCCCCCCCGCTACTCTTCTGTAGCGGGGGGGGGGGGGGGAGCCGCGGCGACCGCGCTGCGGTCGCCACATAGTCACATGAGTCTATTCCGTCATGTAGCGATGGCCGATGTCCGTCCTCTGTAGCGAGGGGGGGGGGACAAAAACCCCCCCCCCGACACACACACACAGCCCTGAGTGTCACCTTTCATTAGAGCCCAAGATGAAGCTTCTATATTGAATCATTCAAAAGTTACAGACGTTTTTCCAAACTGTGCCATTTGGCACAATTTGGCACAGTTCAAAAACGCCTGGGAACTACCTGAGGAAAAAGCTGTGTAATATATTCATTTTTTGTGGTATTGTTACAAAATTTTGACCTCAGCTGGATAACACTTGGTTCTACATTTCTGTTGCATTTTCCAGCCCGGATCTGAAGCTGTGTGTTATTTGCAAGCATTTGTATCCAAAAAAACACCCAGGCCAAATTTATTTTCTTCAAGTTCAGTATGTTTAGATAACTGTAACTCAGTGGCCGGAGCACTTAGAGAGATTATGACTGTTTTGCCAAAAAATCCAAAGTGTTTTCTTTTACATGAGACCAACCCCATGAAGATGCTGCAAAAGGTTGAAGAACAGCTTTCGATTTACTTTGGGCACGTTATTTTTTGGTGTTTTTAGGGAAATTGACCGGAGTGCAAGGGGTTAATAAAGTCTAACCTCTAAATGTTAATTTAGGATTCTAAATTCCATCTCCTATAAAACAGTATTTGTTTATATAGCTCTTCTTTTTATAATCTCTGGATGACCAAAGCGCTTAACAGATTCATTTATCTACCCATTCACATATATATCACATATTCACGCATAGCATTACAAAGACAGCGGGAGACGAAGCCCTCACCTTTTGCTCACAGGTGATCACCATGAAAACCGGTACAACCCGTCTCATGGGTTGGGCCATCGGCAACTCAACCGGCATCCCCACCCTTCAGAGGGCATGGAGGGTGAAACTGGGCATCCTGGCAGAACTCAAAACAATATCTGTCACAGGTCTGTGGTGGACCACTCCCAGTTACACGGGGTGAGACTGGACATCCTGGCAGATAAGCACATCTGTCGCAAGGTCTGTGGTGGACTTTTGCCAGTCGGTGCATCATGACATGCACTACACACAGAGCAGAGATAAACAAACCTATCATCTGGTCAGTCACTGCAACAGATACTGGAGTCAGTTTGTCTTTGCCTAACCTTGCCATTGATAATACCTCTATCTGTCAAGACTGTGCCATTAGTCCAGCGAAAGCTAGCGGTACTCAAATACTTTGCAAGCAGTTTCATGAAATGGTCAGTCAGAACAGCTGCGTGGACGAATCTGATCTGGAGGAATCTGCGTGGAGGAATCTGATCAGACCTAAATGAAACAGTCATTGTCGCCCCCGACAGACTGCTATGATGATGACACTACACTCTTACCCTTCACCACACTACAGCGGCGGCGGTGAGGATGAGCTCAGGTTTTGTTGGATTGCGGTCGGGAAGAAGCCGGGCTCCGGCTTATGTATCCATAAACAGTGCGAACAAACAATCACTAGGGCGTACGGGAAATAACAGAAATGAAAGGCAAAACACCCCTCCAATCGTGTCGATATTAAATCAGGTACTGAGTGACCAGGGGATGGAGCGGCAAGGGTACGGAGTGTGGTAACCGCCAGCAGCGGCTCTGCGTCCAAGCAGAAACAAAAAGTTGCCCCAAATAACTCTTTTCAACCGTGTATAGATCACTGTAGTTAAACGCACCTGCGGCTCCTTGTAGCTTTGTTTCAGGTTTCCAGATGAAATCCAGGAGATTCTTCTGAGTCTCGATTGTTTCTTCCAAATGTTGGATCGTCATTTCAGCCTCTCTGAATATTTCTTCAGCAGCAGCAGTTAGTCTCTCTCTAATAAACTGTCTGAGATGCTTGCCTGAAGACATTGTTGATTCGGTTATTAAAACACCTGACTTACTCCATCGATATCCTGAAGCTAACAAGAAGCAATGCTAATGCTACATAAGGAGCCGTGCCGCACTGTCCGAGCGCTGCAGATCGGCACCTCCCCTGACACCAGTACCGACAGAACCAGGTGTGCCACGGAGCCGCCGAGCTTCCTAAAAACGTCGAACATAAGGCCCAGCTGGAAGAAGGTTATACCAGACCTTCGTTGTACCTTAACAACGTTGACGTCACAGTCTTTTTTTTTATTGCTTTATTTAAACAGAAAAGATATTACAAACAGATCATCACACTTTGCATAACGGTATTCCAGGGGGTATACAAAAGAGTTAACAAAGCAAGATAAAAGGGTGAAACAAAATAAAGACCAATAAAATAAAAATAGCACCAGAGGGAAGTTACATAAAAACATTATAAAGCTTCTGGAGATTATGACATTTAACAGCCTTTGAATTTGAGCTGTCAGCAATAGTGGAGAAGGAAAGTTTAAAATAAGAACACAGTTCTGGATGGTTAGGTAATCTTTTAAGGAATTAAGAAGGGCGAATGTAATATTTGGTTACAATGATAATCACATTAATACCATAAATTTCAGATTTGAGTTTTTGGTTATCATCAGTAATACTGTGACGTATGCAGGGTTCACACAAAGAAAATGGAGCAAGATGGTTGTTGTGATATCCTACCGTGTAGCAATGATCACACTTGAGTTATTTCTTTGGCTAACTCTGCCGTTTATTCTGCAACACACATAATATGACTGAACATGGATTCTGCGCGGGGTTTTCACACTCTTATTCTAATATGTCCCCTTAATAGTAGTGCTGAACAATACAGGTAGTTCCCCCTAGAGGCATGTGCCAGTAATGTTTTGAATTAGACTTGCAGTCTACCACATCCCTCCCCTCTAGATTAAACTACTTTTAATTACACTAGCCAATTATGCTAGACATCCTGGAACTCCCATTTAACCCTAAACAATCACAGTTACTTTTAACTTCTTAAACACATGTGCCATACACATAATTTCTCTCTTTTTTTTTTTTTTACATGTATAACACACATAACAGTCTAACTGGGGATTTGGTTTGACTACCGCATCCCAGTGCGGTTCCAGGACGCATTCTTGTCCTGTGGCTGGGGAACTCACTACTGACTAAGTATAGTCCTTCAAGTAGTCTGGAGCTTTCCTAGCTCGCTGAGATCTTCTCACGGCGGGTGAGCCAACTGCAGGTGAAGACTCAGACTGCTCCACTGTTTCGGCTGCTGCAGTGCTGCCCGTAGAATCTGCAGAGACGGTTACCTCAGGTTTCACCTGAAGTGGTGGTTCATTGATGCTCTCCTCAGGATGGGTGTCAGACAACACCTCGGGTGCCATCGGCAGGGGAATGGAGCTCCTACCACGAACTTGGTCGATGTGTCGCCTCACCACTTGTCCATGACCTAATGTCACCTTGAATGACACAGGGCCTGTCTTTTCTGTTATTTCTCCTGGTACCCAGGCTGGTCCTGAGCCAAAGTTGCGGGTGTAGACCACGTCTCCTTCTCTCAGTATTCTCTCTCTAGCATGCATGTCATGATAACCTTTTTGTTTCTCTTGTTTATCATGCACTTTGTTTCTGAAGTCTGGATGTATTAAGTCAAATGTTGACCTCAACTTCCTTCCACACAACAGCTCAGCTGGTGACTTGCCAGTTGTAGATTGGGGTGTTATTCGATAGCTGAACAGAGCTCTCGACATTCGGGTTTCAATAGAGTCTCCTGTCATCTTTGTCATGAGTGACTTGAACGTCTGCACGGCCCTCTCGGCTAAGCCGTTAGAAGAAGGATGGTATGGCGCAGTCGTGATGTGACGTATGCCATTCTTTTCAGAAAACTCTTGGAACTGTTCACTCGTAAAACATGTACCGTTATCTGATACTATGATTTCAGGTAGCCCATGTTGGCTGAAACTCTTTCTAAGACATTCAATGGTAACAGTAGAAGTAGAGCTACTCACAGAATATGCATCGATCCACTTTGAGTATGCGTCAACTATGATCAGGAACATTCTTCCCATCCATGGACCTGCGTAGTCAATGTGAATTCTTCTCCATGGTTTATCTGGAACTTCCCAGGGATGTAGTGGGGCTGCTGGAGGACTGTTCCTGTTCTCCTGGCATGCCGCACATGACTTCACAAGCGCCTCCACCTCTGCATCCATGTTGGGCCACCACATGTAACTCCTCGCCAACGCTTTCATGCGAGTGATGCCAGGGTGTGCTTGGTGTAGTTGTTGCAGTAAGGCATTCCTACCAGGTGGTGGAACAACCACGCGTCCTCCCCACAGGATACAACCTTCCTGGGTGCTGAGCTCATCCTGTCGTCGGGCATAGGGAATGAACTCAGGACTGTTCATCTTCGGCCATCCTCTCAAGATGTATTCTCGCACTCTTGCTAGAACAGGGTCTTTGTCTGTCCACTTCTTTATTTGTTGTGCGTTCACCAGGGGCACGCCGATATCTTCAAACAATAGCACTCTCTCCTCCTCCTCAGGCGTGCTGTCTCTTCCTCCATCCAAGGGTAGCCTACTCATCGCGTCAGCATTCGTATGGTCCCGTCCGGCTTTGTAAACGATGGTGTACTCATACGCTGCTAATGTAACGGCCCATCTCTGAATTCTCTGAGATGTCATCTGGGGTATGGCTCTCATTTCACTGAACAGTGAAATTAGTGGCTTGTGGTCCGTCACTATAGCGAACTGTCTCCCGTACAGGTATTTGTGGAATTTTTTTACACCAAATACTACTGCAAGGCCCTCCTTGTCTAGCTGGGAGTAGTTTTTCTCAGCTGCACTAAGAGTTCTTGAGACGAACCCTATGGGTCTCTCTGAGCCATCCTCCATACGATGAGAGAGTACAGCACCCACACCGTAGGGTGATGCGTCACACGCCAGGATGAGTGGTTTGTTTGAATCATAGTGCACTAACACACTACAGGACTGAAGTAGCGCTTTGGACTCTTCAAACGCCTTCTGCTGCTTGACCCCCCATGACCATTTTTCTTCCTTCTTAAGTAAGGTATGTAGTGGTGCCAGCAGCGTGGAGAGCTTTGGGAGGAACCTATGGTAATAGTTCAACAAGCCCAGGTAGGCTTTTAACTCAGTAACATTTTGTGGCTCAGGCGCCTCCGCAATGGCTTCCACTTTGTCTGTTAGAGGGTGTAGACCACTGGCGTTGATCTTGTGGCCTAGGAACACCACCTCTTTTCCCATGAACTCACACTTGCTTCTTTTCAACCTCAGACCGCTTTTCTCCAACCGTTGAAGCACTTCCTCCAGCGTTTTCAGATGTTCTTGTTCATTTGGTCCTGTACAAAGGATGTCATCCAAATAAACGGCAACATTCGGAATTCCACCTAGGATGCCCTCCATAGTTCTCTGGAATATAGCAGGACTGGAAGCTACTCCAAATGGTAAGCGTGTGTAGGTATATAAGCCTTTGTGTGTATTGATGGTTACATACTTTCTTGATTCTTCTTCCAGGACTACTTGTTGGTAGGCGTGACTCATGTCTAATTTCGTGAAGTGTCGGCCGCCATTCAGCTGTGCGAAGAGGTCCTCCACTTTAGGAATTGGATACTGATCCACCCGTGATGCTCGATTGACAGTGAGTTTGTAATCTCCACATATTCTAATGGAGCCATCCGGCTTTCTCACTGGGACTATGGGCGCCGCCCATTCTGCAACCTGCACTGGCTCAATGATCTTGTCATCCAGCAGCCTCTGTAGCTCGCTTTCGACCAGTGGCTTGACTGCATAGGGTACCGGTCGGGGTTTGCAGAATCGTGGTTGGGCCTCCTTGTCCACATTAATCTTTGCAGTGACACCTTTTAGCTGTCCTACGCCTTCTTTGAACACCTCAGCGTGTCTTTCGAGGATCTCCTCCAGCTGCAATTTGGGCTGACATTCCACTTTATTCACCAACTGATCAATCATGGCCAGTTCTTGTAGCCAACTTCGCCCTAGTAGATTTGGTCCTTCGCTCCCAACTACTACTACAGGTAAGTCCTTTTCTTTGTTTTCGTGCTGCACCTTCACTTGTGCCATGCCTAGCACGTCTAGCTTCTCTCCTGTGTATGTTTTTAATTTTAATGAACAGGGGTTTAATTCTGCTGTGTCTGTTTTCTTCCACAGTTGTGTATATTGCTGTTTACTTAATATGGTTACTCCACAGCCTGTATCAACTTCAAATGTTACTTTCATTCCATTAACATTCATGGTACGCGTGATGGGCGCTACCTTGGTCAGCTCCTCTGACGTGTTGTAAATTGTGTGAAAACCCATGTCTTCTGTATCACTTTCTCCCTCCCCTCTCAGTTGATTCGCTCGCTGTTCCTTTCCTGGGCCCTTGTTTTCATACTTTTGCCCATTAACTGTCGCTTTCAGCACCTGTGCGCTGTCCACCTTTATTCTACATGCTTTCTTAATGTGCCCTCGCTTGCCACAATTATGACACAGCTCAGTGGCAAATTTGCACTCGGCGGCATTGTGCTGGCCTTTGCAGCGATAACAACTGGGGAATTTGTGATGATTTTTATCAGTTGACACTTTGTGGACACCTACTCGGGTCTTAGGCACACGAACATGCGTTTCTGCATCCTCTGCCAGTTTCCACTGCATTTCTCTCACATCTTTAGCTGCTGTTTCCATCGCTTGGCATAATTCCAAAGCCTTCACAAAAGTGAGTTTTGTTTCAGATAAAAGTCGCCGTTGCATTCGGTCATCATTCACTCCACACACAAGTCTGTCTCTTAACATTTCTTCCAATGAGTCTTTGTAATCACAGTGCAGTGCTAATTTCCTCAATTCTGCCACATACTCTGCTATGGACTCAGTGTTCCTCCTTATGCGTGAATTAAATTTGAATCGTTGCACGATTTCACTCGGTTTGGGGCTGAAGTGCTTCTGAAGCTCAGCAGTAAGCTGGTCGTACGTTTTATCTTTCGGTAATGCAGGGCTTATTAAATTTCTCAACAAGCTGTAAGTAGTTGCACCAACTCCACTCAACAGTACAGCCTTCCTTTTGTCTGGCTCCTCAATGTCATTAGCTTGGAAGAAAAAGTCCAACATTTCACCATATTCTTCCCATGACTGAGTCGAGTTATCAAAAGGGGTTACCGTTCCGATTACAGCCGCCATTGCTCGTCGTGGTGGGGAAACCTCGTTTTTCCTCCTCTGAACTTGCACTCGAACTACTGGAGTCACTTGAGTTCGCCACACTTGCAATGTTCTCTGTTTCTCGCCGCTGATTTTTTTCTTTTAATCCTCGTCGCCAATTGTGTGATATCCTACCGTGTAGCAATGATCACACTTGAGTTATTTCTTTGGCTAACTCTGCCGTTTATTCTGCAACACACATAATATGACTGAACATGGATTCTGCGCGGGGTTTTCACACTCTTATTCTAATATGTCCCCTTAATAGTAGTGCTGAACAATACAGGTAGTTCCCCCTAGAGGCATGTGCCAGTAATGTTTTGAATTAGACTTGCAGTCTACCACAGTTGTGATCAACGGGCTTTATTCACACACACTCTGAGCACAGGCAGGAGGGGAGGTCATTCTCCCAGACCTCCGTTTAAGTCACGGTTACACACACATAATAAATCTTGCCTATGAAATACTGCTGGGTAATTATAACGCAGTTGTAGAGGAGCTTGAAATAACGAGGCGATGTGATTCATAAACCAAAGTTTATTATCAGCTCCTCTAACAAGTCTCATCTAGGTGCAGCAGCAGAAGAAGGAAAGAGAGCGAACACCTTCGGCTCTACGAACTTATACTCGCACATAACAAAAGACATGCATATCAAAAGCTGACATCCCTCATTATCTTAATCCCCCCATTGTCTTCGTACTCCTCCGCCTGGCCCTGGGGGGTCAGGGCAACCCATCCGGTCTCCTCCGCAGTGCCTTGGATGCTCTTTAATCTTCACTGGCGGTTGAGACTCTTTGTCCTGTTCTGAGGTGTGAAGTCGCCTTACATATGTAATCACCAAACATTCTCACATGCTTAAACATATGTTGGTTATGGAATATATGATTAATATAGCCCACAGCCCCCCCAAACGACTAAGAAAAGGACAATAGAAAAATTCACAGTTTAAGATAATTATTATGACATACTAACTGCTACACCTAACTAACTAACTACTAACTAACCTGCACTTATATAGCGCTTTTCTAGTCACAAAGACCACTCAAAGCGCTTTCATTAATACTAACCCTCTATTCTAAGGGCCTATAGGAAACAGATATCTAGGGACAATTTAGAACAGCCAATTAACCTAACATGCATGTTTTTGGCATGTGGGAGGAAACCGGAGAAATCCCGGAGTAAACCCACGCAACACGGGGAGAACATGCAAACTCCACACAGATCACTGTTGGTCGGGGGCTGGGATCGAACCCACGATCCACGATCCCACGATCCCCACAATCCCCCGGCCAAGGGTAAACTGTGCTACCGCAGTGCAGCCACCTCTTGCCACAGAAGAAACTTTCCAGCAGCCATGCTCCTAAGAGAGTTCAGTGGTAATCATAACAGCATAGTAAAATCACAAGTCAGTCCTAAACTGTTACAGCACAATTAGTGAACAACTTTTGAGTAGCTTGCATCAGTCTCTGTGCCGTCTGGGTTTTAATCTTCTCCCGAATCTGCTGTGGGTCCGCTTGGGCGTCCTGCTGGGACCTTCCTGTAAGGAATCTGCAGCTTGGGGAGGAGAGTGATTATTTGTTCCCTGCAGGGGGGCTGAGTCTTTTCTCTTGGGGGGTCTACCCCACCGAGGTGCTCTCGCCAACCGTGCAGGCTCGTCTCTCAACAAGAAGGCAGGTTTAAGTCTGTCAATGCTGACTGTTTCTTTTCTATCCCCAAAATCAAGCACAAAGTGTTTATCACCAGGTTCCAGCACTCTGAATGGTCCATCGTATGATGGGCGGAAAGTTGGTTTTAAAGCTTCATGCCTAACAAAAACGAATTCAGCGTTCTTTAAAGCTTGTGGGACAAAAACCCGTGGAAAAGAGTGATGTGCCAGTCCGGGGAGAGAGTCCGGTCCGTTGCTGCCTAAAAACCTCGGGGCTGGAAAATGCCCTGGCTCTGGGTTCTCTGGTAAAAATTCACCTGGGCGCCTGAGAGGTTGTGCAAAAACTAATTCTGCTGGGGAGGCGTCTAGATCCTCTTTGGGCGCAGCACGCAACCCCAATAAAACCCAGGGAAGTTTATTTACCCAATTTGTATCCGTTAGTGAGGCTCTGAGGACGGCCTTTAAAGATCTGTGAAAACGCTCGCATAACCCATTAGCCTGAGGGTGATAAGCGGTGGTGTGGTGAATTGTTGCCCCTAAGCTGCTGGACATGGCTGACCAAAGCTCCGAGACAAATTGAGGCCCCCTATCGGACGTGATGTCCGATGGGACGCCGAAACGTGCCACCCAGTTTGTCAAAAAAACGCGAGCGACTTCCTCCGCTGTGGTTGACGCCAGAGGGACTGCCTCTGGCCAGCGCATGGTGCGGTCTATCATTGTTAACAGGTGTGTGAAACCTTGGGAGGAAGGTAGTGGCCCCACGAGGTCGACATGAACGTGGTCGAACCTTCTAGCAGGGATTCGAAAAGGCTCCAGAGGGGCTTTTGTGTGTTTGTGTACTTTGGCGCGCTGACAAGAAATGCAAGTCTTTGCCCATTCTTTTATGTTTTTGAGCAGGCCAGGCCACACAAACTTTTTGGCGACCATTTTAACTGAAGCGCGCACACCTGGGTGCGCGAGGGAGTGAATCAAGTCGAAAATACAGCGGTGCCATGCAGCTGGAACTAACGGGCGAGGTCGGCCGGTTGAGATGTCGCATATTAGGGGGGGCACACCGTCACGTAGACCCCTTTTCTCCAGCCTTAACCCTGTTGGTCCAGACAGGAGTGCGCGCACGTCCGCGTCACTACTTTGTTCCTCTGCCATGGCTGCATAATTTGTCCCTGCGTGGATAGGTGCTGCGTATGTGTCCGCGTTGGCGAAGAGTTCCGCGGCTGAGGTAGTATAATCTGTCTCCTCGCGCTCTGGCGATGTCACAGCGCGAGAGAGGCAGTCTGCTACCACGTTAAGTTTGCCTGCCACATGTCGAATGTCTGTGGTGAACTCTGAAATCGCAGCTAGCTGTCTTTGTTGCCTGCCTGACCACGGTTCGGAAATTTTAGCCATAGCAAAGGTAAGCGGTTTGTGGTCTACAAAAGCCGTAAAACGCCGCCCTTCTAACCAGAACTGGAAGTGGCGGATGGATAAATGGAGCGCTAGTAGCTCTCTGTCAAAAGTGCTGTATTTACGCTCAGTTTGGTTTAGCGATTTGCTGAAGAATGCCAAAGGTTGCCAGATTCCGCCGACGTGTTGTTCTACAACTGCCCCTATGGCCAGGTCTGAAGCATCTGTGGTTAGCGCAATGCGGGCCGAGGGATCGGGGTGAACCAACAATGTGGCATTAGCTAGGGCGCTTTTACTTCCGCGAAGGTGCGTTCGCGCTCCGGGGTCCATTCGACCGCGTTGGAAGGTTTTTGTTTTCTGAGCGTGTCATATAGGGGCTGCATGAGCTGAGCTGCGTGGGGGAGGAAGCAGTTGTAAAAATTAACCATGCCCAAAAATTCCTGCAGCGATTTGACCGTTTGTGGCTGTGGGAAACTTTTTACTGCGTGAATTTTGTCTGGAAGTGGGACTGCCCCCTTCGGAGAAACTCTGTGTCCTAAAAAATCAATTTGTGACCTGCCGAATTTGCATTTGGCTGGATTGATTATTAACCCGTGCTCTTCTAGTCTCTGAAAAACCATAGTGAGATGCCGCTCGTGTTCTTCCTCAGACGAGCTGGCTACCAGCATATCGTCGAGGTAGACGAATACGAAAGGGAGGTTGCGTAATACTGCGTCCATCATCCGCTGAAAGGTTTGAGCAGCGCCTTTGAGGCCAAAAGGCGTCCGCAAAAATTCAAAAAGACCGAAGGGGGTTATTACAGCTGTTTTAGGAATGTCCTCTGCTCGAACTGGGACTTGATGATAACCGCGGACCAGGTCTATTTTTGAAAAAATGCGCGCACCCGCCAGATGTAGTGAAAAGTCTTGAATGTGAGGAATTGGGTAGCGGTCATGCGCTGTCGCATTGTTTAATCTGCGGTAATCGCCGCACGGCCTCCAAGAACCGTCGGATTTCGGGACCATGTGAAGTGGTGACGCCCAGGGGCTTTTCGAGCGTCTGATAGTGCCTAATTTTTCAAGGGTGGTAAACTCGTCCCGAGCTATGGCGAGCTTGGTCGCGTCTAAGAGCCGAGCTTTGGCGAATACGGGTGGGCCCGTTGTGGGAATAAAGTGTTCGACCCCGTGTCTAGCCACTGTGGCTGAGAATTTGGGAATTGTGAGTGCTGGAAATTGGGTGAGGAGTTGATCAAACTTACCTCCTGCTGTGGTGACGCTAGCCTGCACGGGTGGTGGAGAAAGTCGAGCTGAGCAGGGAATAGAAGCAAAGGACAGTGCATTAACCAAGCGCCTGTTCGCTAGATCAACTAATAACCCCATGTGCACACAAAAAATCTGCGCCCAACAAGTTAAAACTCACTGCCGCTACAACAAATGCCCATCTGTAGTTGCGGCCGTGGATGCAGAGGGGCAGGCTCTTTTCGCCAAAAGTGTCGATGATGGAGCCGTTGGCTGCCACCGCTCCATTGCCCCGGGGGCCCATGGCCCGGTCTGCTTGGAAGGGCATGACAAAACTTAGTTGAGCTCCCGTGTCGATAAGGAACCGCTTGCCGGTGTGTCCGTCCGTCACATATGAAAGCTTGCTTTTTTCGCCGAGAACTGCCGCTATTAACGGCTCTCGGCTTCGGCGTTTTCCCGAAATCGTGAATTTGCAGGGGGGAATGCATTTGTAAGCCTTCTCAGCGAAGCGGTGGTGGTAATAACAAACGTCGCTCCGTCTGTTGCGTCCTGGCCGTGTCGCTGTCACCGCGGGCTGATTCTGCTCGGTGGTTTGTGGCTCCTCGTGGCTCCGGACATCAGCGTTGAGGTCTGCGGATGCTGCTGTGGGTGTCTGCTCCTTGCAGACGTTGACGAGCCGTTGAGCTTCGTGAGCCAGCGTGCGGAAGTCTTGCTGGGTGCTGCATCGCATGTTGGCCAGCGTCCCTCTCATGTGTGGCGGCAGCGTACTGAGGAATATGAAATGGAAGAGGAAGTTGTCATTGTCCTCTTCTTTAAGTTGCAGCAAGTCCTCCATGAGGGCCTTGGGTCTGCCTCCTCTGTGGCCGTAGACCGCCAGGATCCTCTCGGCTCTCTCCTCGGCTGAGGGGACGTAATTTGCCACGATGGTCGCTTTCAGTTCTTTATATTTGTCCTGGGCTGGCGGCCGCTGGATTATGCTCCGTGCACATCTCGAAGTGGCGGCGTCGAGTTTGACGACGATGTGATAGAACTTTGTATCGTCAGCCGTGATGCCCGCAAGTGCAAACTGGGCTTCAGCTTGCTGAAACCACAAGGCGGGGTCTTCCTGCCAGAAGTCCAGCAGGTTGACGGTGACGGCGTTTGTGTGGACCGTCACTGATGTGTCCGCAGGGTGAGAGTGCCTTCCTTTGGCTCTCTCCGCGGCGCTGGTGCTCAGTTGAGCCCTCTCTATCACTTCTGCCGTGGGGGAACGTCGTCCATCTGTTCCCCTGTCTGCATGGGCACCGGCGTCTGCCTGGGTCGCCATAGATGAGTCGATCGCGGGGGAACGCCTCTGGTCCATTCTCGCGTCAGGGTCACCAGTGTAGAGGAGCTTGAAATAACGAGGCGATGTGATTCATAAACCAAAGTTTATTATCAGCTCCTCTAACAAGTCTCATCTAGGTGCAGCAGCAGAAGAAGTAAGAGAGCGAACACCTTCGGCTCTACGAACTTATACTCGCACATAACAAAAGACATGCATATCAAAAGCTGACATCCCTCATTATCTTAATCCCCCCATTGTCTTCGTACTCCTCCGCCTGGCCCTGGGGGGTCAGAGCAACCCATCCGGTCTCCACCGCAGTGCCTCGGATGCTCTTTGATCTTCACTGGCGGTTGAGACTCTTTGTCCTGTTCTGAGGTGTGAAGTCGCCTTACATATGTAATCACCAAACATTCTCACATGCTTAAACATATGTTGGTTATGGAATATATGATTAATATAGACCACAGCAGTTATAATTACACAGCAGTAGAATAGCTCAGTAATAGCATTTACTACACACACACAGTAACGTTTCAATTGTCAAAGCATGCTGGGAAACCCCTGCCCCCCTTAACATGGCCCCGACGTTACACTGCCCCCCCCCCCCGGACTGGTTTCTGTCCCCAGAAAAATTAAAGTCCAATTTAAAAGTCCAATACAAACTCATCCAGGTGTCGGGGCGATCTTCGGCGCCGGCGGCCAACACGTACAGGCCCCCTAGTGTCCTTCTGGGTCTCGGTCGGGGTATCGGGCCGAGATGGAAGTTCCGGTTCGTCCTCCAGCGGTGCAGATGGCCGATACGGGGCGAGACGGTCACGATGAAGGACCACAACCCGGTCCCTTTTTCTAAGCCTCACCCTGTACACCACATCTGACAGTCTCTCCAGGACCACGCACGGTCCCGATCAATGGCTCGCCAGCTTCGGTGATCGTCCTCTCTTCCTCTCAGGGCAGAAAACCCAGACTCGATCTCCCGGTGCGAAGTCCCTCCCCTGGCAGCGGGAGTCATACGCTCGCTTCTGCCGACCCCCTGCCGCTGCCAGGGCCTCTCGAGCCAGCTCGTGCACCGTGTGGAGACGTTCTTTCAAACAAAAAAAATAATCCAATCTGGGTTTTCCCTCCACCTCCGGCTCAGGGGGGCAACCGAATACAACCCGGTCCGGCCGCATTCCTCATCTTTCGCGGCGAAAACACCAATGTAATAGTCTAATAGCTCCCGCAGCTGGCGTCTCTGTTCCGGGTCCAGTCCGCTGCAGCTCCGCTGAAATAATTCCTCCACCGCCTGCTGCGTCTCTGCTGACACGTTGATCCCTCCCCTTGCTGTCCCTGTGTGCGTTCGTGCTCCCTCTGTCCGCGCTGGTGACGTCATCGTGTCCGGTCCTCGCGGTGGCCTGCCTGGTACGGTCTGTCTTGGTGATCCCTCGATTGCGCGGGCCCCTGTGTTCCGTCCCTGGGTTCTGCTGTGGAGCGTGATGGTCCGGTTTCCCAGCTGGAGGGACGGTCCCGCGGTGTCGATCTTGGCGTTCCAGGCTGTGAGCAGGTCTAGTCCAATAATACAGGGGTCTTGGATGTCAGCCAGCCAGAATGGGTGTTTTATGCTCTGACCGACCACCCCACCACCAGAACTCTCCGCCCCTTCAGTCGGGCGCGCTCACCGGTAGCCGTGGTGACGCAGCGCTCGGTGGGTTCCCACCCCTGCGGAGCCGTCTTGCTTGTGCCCGGCAGCACACCGGGTCGAGCCAAGGAGATTGTAGAGCCAGTGTCAATCAGGGCCCGGATCGAAAACACACCGACGTCTTCCCCAAGCTGCACTGTAGATACATCTCTGGAGAGTGTCCAATTCGGCCCACGCACGGTGCCGGCTCCTCGGGGGAAACAGCTGCTGGAGGTGGCCTGTCCCCGTTCACGCCACCAGCCCGGGGCCCACAGTGGGTGCAACGTTGGCCTAGCCAGGGCCCACCGTGGGTGCAGCTGTGCTCCAGCCCAGAGTCACCGAGGGTGCAGCTGTGCTCCAGCCCAGAGTCACCGCGGGTGCAGCTGTGCTCCAGCCCGGAGCCATCAAGAATGCAGCTGTGCTCCAGCCTGGAGCCACCACGGGTGCAGCTGTGCTCCAGCCCAGAGCCACCGCAAGTGCAGCAGAGCTCCAGCCCAGAGCCACCGTGGGTGCTACTTTTCTCCAGTCCGAAACCACTGGGGGCATCGTGGTCCCCCCTCCTCTTCAGCCAGATGCTGCCGTGGTCCCCCTTCCTAATCTGCCTGAGGACATCGGGGCTCCCCCTCCTCGGCTCTCCTTTCCAGTTGTAGGTCTCCCTGTGGGGGAGCCGCCTCCTGGGCCACCTCTCCTGGGTTGGTGGCTGAAGAACTCAGGCCGGCCGCCCAATAGACTGTGCCATTGGGTTGGGTGGCCAATTTTCCCTGGCAGGCCACCTGACTCATTCTACCTGGCCGTCCAGCTGGTCTGGGACTTCGGCAGGCCACCAGACTGGGTGTACCATGTCATCCATTGGGCCTGGGACTCTGGGCGGCCTCCCAAGCCTTCTAGCGCCTGGACTTGGGGGGGGGGGGGTCTAACTGTGTGTTTTTTCTGGTGTGGGTCCTGGACAGGCTTTTCCATGCCCTCCTAGCCTGTTCCCCCTACCACCCACCCTGGGTGGATTGTTGTGTGTTCTGCCAGGGGGAAGGGGGGTCAGGTTTTTTCTTTCATTTTTTGGTGTTACTCTGGGGTGTCTGGACTCCACCCTTTTGAGAGGGGGGCTCTGTCATGAACTGAGTTTGGACTTTCTTCCAAACTCAGCTTCATGGCTTTTCTCTGTATTTATATCTACCTGTTGTGTTTTTTGGTTTCCTTTTGAGTAGTTTCTGCCCTTTATTTGTCTGTTTATGTTTCAGGTTGTATTGCTTATCTCTTGCCTTATTTGTAGTTAGTCTGTAGTCTGTATTGAGCCTTGTTCGTGTTATCCTCCCTCTCATTATCTCCAGCAGATTCCAATTATTAGTTGTCTCCCTTCCCCCTTGTCCAGCTGATTCCACACTTGTGCTCACTTTGGTAACTTTACATTCACTATTTAAGCTCTGTTTGTTCACTGACTCCTCACCGGTTCATTGCTCTAGTCTACCCTCATCTCACCTGAGCTCCTCTGTAAGTAATCCTTGTTCGCTCACTAGTTCGCATGTTGGAGCACCTTTTGTATTTATTCTTTATTTTCTACTTGCTCACCAGACTAAGCTTGTTTGAGCACTTGTATCATTCTTTATGTTAATAAATGCACAACACCATCCTGCACGTGGGCTTGTCCTCTCTGCCCCGTAGGGGCAAGAATGACAATGAGGGATAAAATTTCAAAGAGAATTGGGACATTTCAGAAATTTTTTTATCCATTTAACTTTGAATGTATAATTTAAATTTGTGAAGTCCAAAACATTTAAGCCACCTTTATCCTATTCATTCATTAGGACTGATTTTTTTTTTTTTTTTGATATAGTGAGTATGATTTTTCCAAATAAAAGCAAAGACGATTTTGTCAATAGTTTTACTTGTCTGAGGATCTACATGTAGTGTCAGAGCAGCATATGCTAATCTGGATAAACCTTTAGCCTTTGAAAGTAAAATCCTTCCTCTAAGAGACAAGGCTCTTAAAAGCCATTGATTTAATTTTTTCTTAGTTCTATTAATGAGGGGAGTGAAGTTGGTGGAGCACCTCTGTGACTCGTTTTTTCCTATCGATATGCCCAAGTAAGTGACAGAGCTCTTAATTGGTATGTTTGAGATAGAATCCATATTACAGTCTTTAATAGCTAATAATTCACATTTTTTAAGATTTAGTTTAAGACCAGATGCTTTGGAGAACAGATCTAAAGAATGGATGGCAGAGTGACCTTGTCATGATTTGCCCCTCGGGGCAGGAACAAAGACCCAAACGCTGGACTGTAGCTGTGATATTTATTGAACGAAACATAAAGGTCCAAACAGTGCACAAACACAAAAATCCAAGCAGTGCACAAAGTAACTTACAGGCTGAGATGGTAAAGGAGTAGGCAGGATAACACAAGATATTGCACCAGAACGGGTAAAGGGTTCTGATGCATGATGACAGAGTAGCAGAGGATCCAGCAATGAATGACAGAAACAAGGATCTTAAATAGAACAGGGAGCCAATGAACACAAATGTATGCAGGTGTGGATCACATGAGCGGGCAGGAGAAAACAATGATTACAAACTGGGGTCAGCTGGGAGCAATGAGAGGGGAGAAGACGGGACTGACAGCTGACAGGAGCACTGCCCACAACAGAACAAAAATCCGGAAGTGCCTCTCAAATCTAAAAGAAGAAGGAAAAGAAGAAGCTGCAGCCTCGGAGAGAGTGAGAGAGAGAACACAACAGTACATTATCGTCATAGCAGTCTGTTGGGGGCAACAATGACTGTTTCATTTAGGTCTGATCAGATTCCTCCATGCAGTTCTGTCCTTTGCCTTCCACTTCCAGGAACTCCTGACCTTGTTAACCCAGGCGATGCCAAGCCGGTATGAGTTGCTTTCTGACTGACCATTTCATGAAACTGCTTGCAAAGTATTTGAGTACCGCTAGCTTTTGCTAAACTAGCAGCACATTCTTGGCAGATAGAGATATTATCAGTGGCAAGGACAGGCCAAGACAAACTGACTCCAGTATCTGTTGCAGTGACTGACCAGATGATAGGTTTGTTTATCTCTGCTCTTTGTGTAGTGCATGTCACAATGCACCGACTGGCAAAAGTCCACCACAGACCTTGCAATAGATGTGCTTATCTGCCAGGATGTCCAGTCTCACCCCGTGCAACTGGGAGTGGTCCACCACAGACCTGTGACAGATATTGTTTTTAGTTCTGCCAGGATGCCCAATTTCACCCTCCACTCCCTCGGAAGGGCAGGGTTGCCGGTTGAGTCGCCGACGGCCTGACCCATGAGACAGGTAGTACTGGTTTTCATAGTTATCTGGTAGCAAGCAAACCAGTGCCTGACCTGACATTAGCACACAACAGTGCAGTAAAGAACTAAATGCCAGCAAATAAGGACTGAGGGATAAATACAAATACAAAATAAGAGAGTAGCAAAACTATGATAATATAAACAGGGGGATAAGAAGAATAAGAAACAATATCAGACACATGAAAACCAACCACAGATAAAATGACAGGAACCAAGAACCCAAGATACAATAAATATACAAATATGAAGAAAGGCCATGAGACTGAGCATGGCGGAAACCCCCAGTGCTCAGCTCATGACAGAGCCCCCCTCTCAAGGGGTGGACACAAGACACTCGGAGAAACATCAAAAAAGAAAAGCCCCCCCCCCCCAAAAAAGGAGTATAACAGTAAACCACCGCAGGTGGGTGGGTGGGTGGGGGACCAGGCTAGGAGGGAACAAAACAAACAAACAAAAACCCACTCGGGACCCACACCCATGCAAAACCTAGACACTTAGGCCCCCTGGACCAGAGAGCTGGACAGCTCAGGTGGCCGGCTAAAGTCCCAGACCTGGCAGATGGCATGATGGAAAGAGTCGGGTGGCCTACTGGAAAATGTGGGCCACCCAACCCAGTGGCACAGTCTGTCAGGTGGTCTGCCAGAGTCCTTCAACCGTCTAAACAGAAAAGGCGGCCCAGGGGGTGGCTGCCCAACAGGGACAACCAGCGATGAGGGGAATGGAGGAATGGGAACCACAACAGCCTTGAGCAGAGGAGAGGGAACCACAACGGCCTCAGGCAGAGGAGAGAGAACCACGACGGCCTCGGGCAGAGGAGGGGGAACCACGATGGCATCTGGCAGAGGAGAGGGGATCACAACAGTGTCTGGCAGAAAAGAGGGGACCACGACGGTGTCTGGCAGAGGAGAGGGGACAACGATGGCATCAGGCAGAGGAGAGGACACCACGATGGTATCAGGCAGAGGAAAGAGGACCACAACACCTCCGGACTGCCCTGCAGCACCCTCGGTGGTCCCGGACCAAGATACAGCAGCACCAGCGGTGGCTCTGGGCTGGAGCACAGCAACACCAGTGGTGGCTCTGGGCTGGAACACAGCAGCACTCGCGGTGGCGACAGGCTGGAGCACAGCATTACCCGCAGTGGCTCCGGGCTGGAGCGAGGCTGCACCCACAGTGGACCCGGATTGGGCCAGAGCTGCACCCACAGTGGACCCGGACTGGGCCAGAGCTGCACCCAAGCTGGCCCCTGGGCTGGAGCGTAACGCCCACGGTGGACCCACACTGGAACGCAGCACCCACGACAGTCCCCGACTAGGACACCACACCCACGGAGACCCAGACTGAAGAGGAGCTGCACCCACAGAGGTCCCAGGCTGGGATGGAGCACCCACAACTACCTCAGCTGTTGGGGAAGCAGCACCTTGGGGGCCCCGGGCTGGGACGGAGCACCTGCGAAGACCTCAGCTAAAGGGGGAGCAGCACCTATGGAGGCCCCGGGTTGGGATCGAGCACCCACAACGACCTCGGCTGAAGGGGGGGCAGCACCCACGGAGGCCCTGGGCTGGGATGTGTCTGAAGACCCTGACCTTGCACCCCAGGATTGAGGTCAAATTCACCAGCTGCAGTCCGCAGAAGGGGCTTCTTCACGGGGAATTCTTTCACAGTGTGTGTTTGTGTGTGTGTGTGTGTGTGTGTGTGTGTGTGTGTGTGTGTGTGTGTGTGTGTGTGTGTGTGTGTCTGGTGATTGAAGGATTAACCCAGCTCCACTGTCTCCATCTACAAGGCGGGCTCCACTTACCTGAACCCAGAGCTCTGACTGAGTGACCTGTCCAGCCAGTAGCCCAAGGTACACCCTTGTATTAACGACAGCTCCTTCGTGGTCTCATTGCTTTTGGTAATCTGGGTAGTTGTTTAAGATCAGGAAAATTGATCAATAGAAGACCTGTTTTAAATTACCTCCACAGAGTAACCCTTAAAAGCTCATAAAACTGTTACACCTCTTGTAAAAATACCCACTTGAAAAACCAGAAAAATGTGGACTCTGAATCAGTGATCGCAGACTCTTTTACTGTCTTTTAATATGCTGTAAGATTTATTGAAAGTTTGCAAAGCATAGCAAAATGGTTATATGTTGTCTAAAAATCAATCAATTTCATCAAAAATAGAAAAACTCATTTAATCAGAAAATCAGAAATCAGTGAAAATTCAATTAATCAAAAAATTAGAAATCAACCCAAAAATGATTGAATAGTTTGAATAATAAAATCATCTGATCAATTTGTGGATGTATGTCTAAAAAGCTGGTGGAGAGAATAAGAAGATGGTTAAAAAGGCCTGAAAGCCAGCCCCTCCATTTCTCCCCTCCTCGACTAGAAGGGAGAGCGGCTCCCCGATGGAAGCCTCAGACCCTCGGTCTGGGGGTAGAAATCCCACAGCTCCGGCACCCCTGTCCTCTCAGTGAGCCCCACGATGAGGCAGACCGGGGGGGGGGGGAGCGGGGGGAAGCAGCCCCAGCTGCTGACTCCACTTCGTCTTTCCTCTCTGATCTTGAGTGTTGATTTTTTTTGCAGCAGGATGAAATCTTCTCAAAACTTAAAGAGATCTGATGGTATTTGGAACATTTCTTCAACAGTCTTCTTTCTTCTCTCTTCAGTTCCTCTGCTACACGATGATGGATCTTGAAGTCTGCCCGAAATGAACATTTTTGGGGCTTTTGTACCCAGTTTATATACTGCTTATCCACCCATCTGTACAGGCCCTTATTGGCCAGTTCCCATCTCCCCATGCTTTTTGGCTGCTTATGATTGGTTAGTTAAAAAAAACATTAACATAATGCCCATGATTCCTTCATGCTTCCCAGTACGTGGCCACGTGCCACGTACCCCAGCTATCCTTATCATGCAGTCCTGCTCATGCCAGCATTTCACCTTCACATATCACATTTCAGTTTGCCCAACTTAGCACTCCTTCCACAACTTAAGCTAAGTGGCCCCTTTCTAGTCGTCTTTTCTCAGTGCATTCCTGTAACAACATGCTTCTTTCCCATCAACCGAGTCTGAAAAACATATTTCACAATCTGAACCCATATAACCCTTCTTTGGGCAATTAAAAAAGTACATAATGGTCACATAGATTAATATAATGATTATACTTTGTTCATTACATATATTGTGATACAATGATTACATAATTTTTTACTGGTTACACAAACGATATTGCATTTCATGGTGTATATATATATATCTATATATCTATATATATATATATATATATATATATATATATATCTATATATATATATACTGTATATATTAATATCATGCTTGCATTCAGTCCTCCATATTTTACCAGCCGTATCTGCTCTTCCTGTTAAGAGGGATGCATTGCTTCTGATGGCCTCCTTGTTGTGGCCTTTGATGGCCCCTAGATTGCCCCCTCTGTTCTCTAAGGGTGTTTCGACATGGGTACCCCACCTTCTTCACACAGGGGTGGTAATAGTGAGTCGGCCAATCACTCCCAGACCTCTTCGGGTTGTTGGGGCCAGGTTGTGGGTTACTCGAAAGGACAAGAGCACCCACAATGATCTTGGCAGGAGGAGCTGGACCCACGAAGACCTCAGGCAGCGAGCCCGAACCCAAGGAGACCTCAGGCGAAGTTGAATGAATCTCGGTGACTCTGGGGAAAGGCTCAGATAAGAGGAACAGAGACACAGGGTCAGGGTCACCGGTGGCAGTGGAGCTCGGTGAGGTGAGCTCAGGTGCAGCTGATGGCTGCACTTGGCTCTCCCCACCAAGAGCCAGGCAAGATCTCTCCAAAATGGAGACAGTGAAAACAAAGAAGAGCACTTGCCTGAGCTCAAGCTCTACTGCCGTTCAGGACTCCGTTGACCCAGGTGACGACATCTCAGACCCGGTACTCTGGAGGTCCAGCTTCGCCTCTGCTGCAGCAGCCCCTGCAGCAGGCATGGTGGTGGATGCAGTCCCAAGACCTTCCAACGAAGTGCCATACATCGGTGGCTTGCCCGACGTAGACACAGGAGGTTGGCTTCCTGCTGGCTATGGATTCTGCTTAGCTGAAGCCCAGGGATGCTCGATCATCGGTACAGGCTCCGGATCACTGGCAGTGCTCTCCCTCTGTCTAGACCATGGCTGTGGGGCTGGTACCAGGTCTTCCAGGACCGCAGGCTCCTCCGTCGCCCGGCGGCTCAACCCTGGGTCCGGCAGACACTCGGGGAAAACAGGAAGAGACACGGAGAAAGCAGGTAAGGTGGTGTGGGCTGCAGCAGGTGGTGAGGACTCAGAGGACTACAAAAAATGAGCCTCACTATCGGGAATCAGGCAAGGCATATCATCATAAAATGTTGGAGAATGAAAAGACACTTGCCTGAGCTCCTGGGGCACAATGTTCTCTGCTGCAGCAGGTGTTGGATCAACCCTCTCTGTGACTTCGGTAGAAGAAGGCCTCTCAGGGGAACGTTGAGGAGCCGCCCCTGCAGCCACAGCAACGGGCGGAGCCGGAAAGGAAACAGCCGGACCCTCAGCTGCGGGAGGAATCACCAAGGAGGAGGGAGAAGCAGAAGCAGTGGAGGAGGAGGCTGACGGGACAGCCGGAGAATAAAAATTGGATAAAGGGACTGCTGTGGGAGTTTTCAACCCTCAGCGATGGAGAAACTGCTGCCTGAGAGGCCGGGTTGTTCCTCCGGTGGTCCAGAGCTGGGCGGTGCTGTCTTGGAGCCGGTGGAGCAGGAGCAGGAATGGGCGAACTGGAGGTGGAGCAGGGCATCTGCCGCAGAGCATGGTCCAGCGTGGGCTTCGGGCTTGCTGGAAGCGGTCCCCCACGTCAGCCCGGGGAAAGACTGCTGTAGGACGGAGACCGTAACCAGCAACTCCATGAACTGGGGGAGCCTCCACAACCCAGGGTGTACCTCGACAATGACGGTCACTGATTTCACGCTCTCCCAGATCTTCTTAGGGCTGTGGGAGGCAAGAGCTTCATCCACGAAGCCCTGGACGAACTCGGCAGCCCACTGCTCCTTGACACTCGGGGACACCGCTGCTGATCTCCCTTTGCCTGCTGGAGGTTGGCGAACTGGGGACATGATGTAGACTCCACAAACAGGTGAGTGAAAAAAAAACAGAAAAAAGCACAACCTACAGCAGCTGGGTCTTCAACTGGTTGGAGCCTTCTGTCATGATTTGTCTCTCAGGGCAGGAACAAAGACCCAATCGCTGGACTGTAGTTGTGATATTTATTGAACGAAACATAAAGGTCCAAACAGTACACTAACACAAAAATCCAAACAGTGCACAAAGTAACTTACAGGCTGAGACAGTAAAGAGTAGGAAGGATAACACAAGATATTGCACCAGAGTGGGGAAAGGGTTCTGATGCATGCTGACAGATTAGCAGAGGCTCCAGCAATGAATGGCAGAAATAAGGATCTTAAATAGAACATGGAGCCAATGAACACAAATGTATGCATGTGTGGATCACATGAGCGGGCAGGAGAAAACAATGATTACAAATTGGGGTCAGCTGGGAGCAATGAGAGGGGAAAAGGGGAGATCAACGTGAGGAAAACTAAGGAGCTGGTGGTGGACTGCCGCAGGCAAGGACAACCCCTCACAGCACCAGTAAACATCCAGGGAACAGACATTGAGATGGTGACATCCTACAAGTACCTGGGTGTTCATCTGAACAATAAACTAGACTGGTCACACAATACTGACGCACTCTACAAGAAGGGACAGCGCAGGCTGTTCCTACTGAGGAGACTCAGGTCTTTTGGTGTACAAGGGGCACTGCTGAAGACATTCTACGACACGGTGGTGGCATCAGCCATCACTTTTGGAGTGGTCTGCTGGGGCAGTGGCATTACAGCAGCCGATAGGAAGAGACTGAACAAACTGATCAAGAAAGCTAGCTCTGTCCTGGGGCAGCGCCTTGACCCAGTGGAGGAGATGGGAGAGAGAAGGATAGTGGCTAAACTGTCATCTCTGCTGGAGTCCGAGTTCCACCCTATGCAGGACACACTGAATGACTAAGGAGCTCATTTAGCAGCAGACTACATCATCCTAGGTGCACAACCGAGAGGTTTTGCAGGTCCTTCCTACCAACGGCTGTCAGACTGTATAACCTAAGCAGGGCTGCTCGCAGAGATAGCAAAAAGACGTGACGACCTAATAGTATTGAATGCAAAAGACGCAATAGACTTACACAATGGTCCCCTCCGGTATACAACTAGGAAAATACCGGTAGCTACGGAGGGTGACAATATGTATGGGTACATAATCAGACCATGTAGGATAACTAAGTAGATGGTTATGCTGTTTCATTCCATCTAGCTGCAATGCTCCGCACTGTGTGTTTATATATTTACATATTTATTCCATCTAGCTACAGTGCTCCGCACTGTGTGTGTTTGTTTGTATATTTATATATTTATTCCATCTAGCGACAATGCTCCACACTGTGTGTTTATATTTACATATTTATTCCATCTAGCTACAGTGCTCCGCACTGTGTGTGTTTATATATAATTTACATATTTATTCCATCTAGCTACGGTGCTCCGCACTGTGTGTGTTTGTGTTTGCATATTCGTTCCATCTAGCTACAATGCTCCGCACTGTGTGTGCGTTTATATATTTACATGTTTGTTCCATCTAGCTACAATGCTCCGCACTGTGTGTTTATATATTCATATATTTATTCCATCTAGCTACAACGCTCCACACTGTGTGTGTGTTTATATATTCACATATTTATTCCATCTAGCTACAATGCTCCGCACTGTGTGTTTATATGTTCATATATTTATTCCATTAATGCTCCGCACTGTGTGTTTATATATCTATATATTTATTCCATCTAGCTGCAATGCTCCGCATCGTGTGCCTATATATTTATGTTTATATGTACATACACTACCATTCAAAAGTTTGGGGTCACTTAGAAATTTCCTTATTTTTGAAAGAAAAGCACTGTTTTTTTCAATGAAGATAACTTTAAACTAATCAGAAATACACTCTAATATCTAATATACATTGCTAATGTGGTAAATGACTATTCTAGCTGCAAATGGCTGGTTTTTGGTGCAATATCTACATAGGTGTATAGAGGCCCATTTCCAGCAACTATCACTCCAGTGTTCTAATGGTACATGTGTTTGCTCATTGTGTCAGAAGGTTAATTGATCATTAGAAAACCCTTGTGCAATCATGTTAGCACAGCTGAAAACAGTTTAGCTGGTTAGAGAAGCTATAAAACTGACCTTCCTTTGAGCAGGTTGAGTATCTGGAAAAAAATATTTCAATTACAAATCATTATTTCTAACCTTGTCAATGTCTTGACTATATTTTCTATTCATTTTACAACTCATGGTGGTAAATAAGTGTGACTTTTCATGGAAAACACAAAATAATTGTCTGGGTGACCCCTAACTTGAACGGTAGTGTATGTATACTCACTGCTCTTGTTTTTTCTTGCCTTCTGATTGTTGCTCTGAGTGTTGCTATCCCTGTGCTGTTGCAATCCTGGAATTTCCCCATTGTGGGACTAATAAAGGCTTATCTTATCTTATCTTATCTTAAAAGACGGGACTGACAGCTGACAGGAGCATCGCCCACAACAGAGCAAAGATCCGGAAGTGACACTGACAGCTGCAGCCCCAGAGAGAGTGAGAGATAGAGCACAACAGTACAGTAAAGAACTAAATGCCAACAAATAAGGACTGAGGGATGAAAACAAATAAAAACAAAATAAGAGAGTAGCAAAACTATGATAATATAAACGGGGATAAGAAGAATAAGAAACAATATCAGATATACGAAAACCAACCACAGATAAAATGACAAGAACCAAGAACCCAAGATACAACAAATATACAAATATGAAGAAAGGCCATGAGACTGAGCATGGCAGAAACCCTCAGTGCTCAGCTCATGACAGAACTTGTGAACCATCTTTCAGAAACCAGGTTGTATCATCAGTCACTTGACTGATGATGATGGCTCTGCCAGCAAGTGAGATACCCTGTAGAGCACTGGATTTAATATGAAAACAGTGGAGTTGAGCAGCAAGTAAGAAAAGATAAGGAGATAAGGGGCAACTTTGACGTATGCCTCGTTTTACGTTAAATCATGGTGATGAACCATATTCAAGTTTAATGGAGCAGCTGGCTGTCATGGCGGCCTCTGGGCCGTCATTGGCGTCATCAGCTCCAGCTGCGCACAGACCAACAGGTGCAAATCAACGGCTGTTAAAAGCCAGCGTCGCTGACAGCCCGTATGAGCCGGATTTGGTTGGGAGGTTTGGACGGACGTCGGAACGGACCAGACTGAGTGGAAGAACGAATCGACAGAAAGTGGTACTGGCATATTTTTGGATTGAGACTGATTCGGAATGGCATGTAGTAGTAGCGGGGGTCTGACTGATGACGAAGATATGGAGATGGGATGGAATTCAGTAAGGAGTAGGAAGAGTAAAGTAGGAAAGAGCAAGAATGAAGGAGACGTAAAGCAGAATGGCAAGCGGCAGCTATCAGGTGACGAGGAAAGACGCGAGGTGAGGAGGAAAATAGTAGCGGAAGGATTTAAAATTATCTTGAGGTTTAAACCAGGACAAGAGATTACAGCTGTGAGCCCACTAGCTCTAACCAATGGATTAAGAAGTGCTATAGGAGACATAGAAATGGCCAAAGTGTTAAGAGATGGAAATCTCCTAGTGAAATGTAAGAATGCAGAACAAAAGAACAAAGCACTCCAGCTGCAGAGAGTGTGCAAGAAAGAGATTGTAGAAAGGAAAGAAGTCACAGGGTTTGATGGTGTTAGGGGGGTGATATCTGGAATCCCAGTGGGGGAAAACTTGGAAGAACTAAAAAAAATGGTTAAAGGAGGAACAGTTGTGGGGATTAGACGCCTGCAAGCAGTCAGGAATGGGGAAAAGGTGGATAGCCCATCTGTAATGCTGGAATTTAGAGACAAGACCTTGCCAGAAAAAGTGCTGATTGGATACTTGAGTTTTCCTGTTAGGGCTTATATCCCCCCTCCTCTCAGGTGTTATAAATGTCAGAGATATGGGCATATAGCTAGTGTGTGCAAAGGAAAGCAGAGGTGTGGAAGATGTGGTGGTGAGCACAGTTATGGAGAATGTGGAAGTAACAGCATAATTAAATGCTGTAATTGTGGAGGGAATCACACAGCAGCTTATGGAGGCTGTGTAGTGAGAAAACAGGCAGTAGAAATCCAGCAAGCAAGAGTAGAGAAGAAGTTGACATACGCAGAAGCAGCAAGGGTCGTGAATCAACAGGAGAAAGAAGAACACACTGTCAATAACAAGGAAGTAGAACCACCAAATTGCCAGACTAATATCACAACAGATAAGCTTGTTCTTTTTCTAGCCTATGTCATCAACTGCTCGGAGCAGGCTAAGACTAGAACTGAGAAGATAAAGATCATTGTGAAAGCGGCAACAAAATTCTTTAATACCAAGGATCTATCCTGGGAAAAAATCCATACAGAACTGAGTCAAGGAGAGGGAGCTGTAGAGGGGGGCCAACAGGTTAACCCATGACAACCATCCTCCAGTGGAACGCAAGGAGTCTGATTGCAAATGGGCAGGAATTTAAAGGATTTCTCCAGGAACTGACAACAAAACCAGATATTATTTGTGTGCAGGAGACATGGCTTAAACCATCACTAGATTTCACAATTAAGGGATATTCTGGAATACGTAAAGATAGGAAGGATGGGGGAGGTGGGGGTTGTGCAATTTTCGTTAGACAAGGGGTGAAGTATAGGCAACTGATCACAGTACAAGAGCTGGAAGTAATTGTCATCGAGATATGGACTAAAGAGGGCAGTATGAAAATAATCAGTTTCTACAATCCATGTAAGCAACTAGTCAAAAGTGAGTTGGAGACAATTCTCCAGGACTGGAGGGGGAGAGTGGTCTGGTGCGGGGATTTCAATGCGCATAGTACATTATGGGGGAAACAAGATGACACTAGCGGAGAGGTTATAGAAGAGATCATGGAGGACAAGGAGTTAGTGTGTTTGAATGATGGTTCAGGCACTAGGGTGAATTTGGCGAGGGGGACAGAATCTGCTATAGATCTCACCTTGATCTCACAAAGCTTGGCTGGCAGGTGCAGGTGGAGGGTAATAAGGGAAAGCACTATAGGAAGTGATCACTTCCCAGTAGTGGTTGATATTGGAGTAGGAAATGATATTGACCAAGAAGGAAGAGACAAGAGGTGGGCATTTGATAAGGCAGATTGGGGAAAATTTTCAATTTTAAGTGAGAGGAAACTGAAGGAAATAAAAGTAAACCAGACAGTGGAAGAGATGAATGCAGGAATCACAACAGCAATCATTAAAGCAGCAAAGGAAACTATCCCAAGAAGAGGTTGGGGAAAAAGGAAAAAACTAGTTCCTTGGTGGACTCCAGAGTGTTCTAAAGCAGTTAAAAATCGGAACAAAGCTTTTAAAGTTTTAAAAAATGTATTGAGTATGGATAACTTGATCAGTTATAAACAGGAGCAGGCTAAAGTGCGGAGAATAATTAAACAGACCAAAAAAGAGTTTTGGAGGAAATACTGTGAATCATTGGGAAGAAGTACCCCCTTGGAGAAGGTATGGGGAACAATTAAAAGGATGTCTGGGATAAGGAGGGAGCTAAAGTATCCAATTATGGAGAACGGGGACAGTTTGATAGTGGACGACAATGAAAAGGCAGAGCATTTAGTTAAAATCTTCAGTAAAATAAGTAGTGCAGAAAATTTGAGCTTTGAGGAAAAAAATGGAAGAAAGCAGACAAAATTAAATAATGCGGAAGCGTTGCAAGCTGAGGGAGAATTTGAGAATGGGCTAAATCGGGAGTTTTCAATGGCTGAATTAAATCATACGTTAAGGAAAATATGTAAGACAACTCCAGGGAAAGATCAAGTGACGTATAAAATGATTAAAAACCTGAGTGAAGCAGGTAAAAAGACATTATTAAAGTTGTACAACAAGGTTTGGGAAGAAGGGATATTGCCTACTTCATGGAAAGAAGCGGTTGTTGTCCCAATATGCAAGCCAGGTAAAAATCCAGGTTTAGGTGAGAGTTACAGACCGATCGCTCTAACATCCCATGTTGGTAAAACTATGGAAAGAATGATTAATAAAAGGTTAACATACTATCTGGAGTCTAGAGAGGCATTAAAGAATTACCAAAGCGGATTTAGAAAAGGGAGAAGTACTACTGATTCTGCTGTCTGTTTGGAACATGAGATTAGGAAGGCCCAAGTGAATAAGGAAAGTGTGGTAGTGGTGTTTTTGGATGTTGAGAAGGCATATGACATGATGTGGAAGGAGGGGCTGATTATCAAACTACATAAGCTAGGCATTAGAGGGAGAATGAAAAGATGGATTAAAAATTTTTTGAGTGACAGAAAAATTTCGGTAAGAATAGGGAAGCAGCATAGCTCAAGCCAAATAATAGAAAATGGAACCCCGCAAGGCAGTAGTATTAGTCCCATTTTGTTTTCAGTCATGATCAATGACATTTTTTCTAGAGTTAGGAGTTTTGTTGGTGTCTCTTTGTTTGCAGATGATGGTGCTATGTGGACAAGAGGGAAAAATCTATCATTTATTGTTAAAAAGTTGCAGCAAGCGATTAACGAAATTGAGGCTTGGGCAGTGGAATGGGGATTTAGGTTTTCGGTGGGAAAAACAAAGGCTATGGTCTTCACAAGGAAGAGAACAAACAATCAAGTAAATCTTAAAATATATGATCAAAACATAGAAAGTGTGGAGTGTTTCAAGTATTTGGGAGTGTGGTTTGATAAGGGTTGTTCTTGGAAGATTCACGTTGAAAAAATTGTGGCAAAATCTAAGAAGGTCTTAAATATTATTAGATGTTTGAGGGGAAGAGAATGGGGAGCAAGTAGAGGTGCTTTAAAAACATTATACGCAGCATTAGTTAGGTCAGTGTTTGATTATGGGTGTGTTATATATGGATCAGCTTCAGAAACATTATTGAAAAAATTGGATATAATTCAATACCAAGCTCTGAGGCTATGCTGTGGGGCCATAAAAACTACTCCAGTAACAGCACTCCAGGTGGAGATGGGTGAAATGCCTCTGGAGTTAAGAAGAACCCAAATAGCAGCCACATACTGGGCCAACATCAGAGGATTCAGTGACAGTCACCCAGTGCACAGTGTGCTGAAACCTTGCCAAGAGAAGGAAAAGAGACAAATGAGAAGCTTTGGATGGACAATAAAGAATAAAGTCAGGGAGCTAAGGGTTGCTGATAAAGCAGTATGTCCAACAGTCCCTCTCTCTGCAGAAACACCATGGAGTCTGGAAGAAGTAAAGGTGGATTTTAGATTTTTAACAAATGACATAAGAGGGAGGATAAACAAGAAGGAGGTCAATAACTATTTAGACGGTAGCTATCCTGACTTTATAAAGATTTATACGGATGCATCTAAATCGACAAAAAACATTGTGGGAATAGCATTCATCATTCCAGAATTAGATCTCATGAAGAAGGAAAGGGTTAGTGATGACCTGGCTGTGTATACTGGGGAGCTTCTGGCAATCTGCTTGGCATTGGGCTGGGTGGAAGAAGTAAAACCCAGAAAGGTTTTGATAGGGTCTGACTCTAGCAGCGCAATGGAGAGTATTGGGCAAATGCATTCAGAGTCAAGACAGGATTTGGTGATGGAAATTGTACATTCAGTAGGGAGAATCTCAAAGGCAGGAGTGAACATCAGATTCATTTGGATCCCGGCGCACATTGGAGTGGAGGGGAATGAATTAGCAGATAAATATGCAAAAAGGGCAACTAGGATGAGTCAAGTTAGTTGGAATGTGAAACATAGCAAAGCAGAGGTCAAGAGCATTATCAAAAGGCAAATTAAAAAGAAGTGGCAGGAAGACTGGGACAAAGGAAGTAAAGGACGAAGCCTGTATGGCATACAAAAGAAAGTAGGGGGAGCTAGAGAAGGACAAAGGAGCAGAAAGGAGGAGGACATCATATCCAGGTTAAGATTAGGTCACACAGGGCTGAATAGTACATTAGTTATCATGGAAAAACACCCAAATGGAAAATGCGATTATTGTGGAAATGATGAAACAGTTGAACATGTATTTAAGCACTGTCCAAAGTATGAGGTTGCACGGTTAGCATTGGTGGACAGTCTATACAGGAACAAAACCCAGCTCAGTATAAAAGACATTTTGCAGAGAAGTTCAGGGGATGCGGTCTATAAGGCAGTTTTTAGGTTTATGAGGGCAACAGGACTAATTTCAAGAATATAGGAGAGTAATGCCATTCTGAATCACACTCCATTCCAGAAGTTGGCGGTAATGCACCTACAAGCTGTTTGCTAACCGCCATAAAACATCATAAGAAGAAGAAGAAGAAGAAGCCCGTATGAGCCTGAACTCCGCTCTCGTGCCTCGTCAAGAACCTCTCGTCAAGTTCAACCAAGAGAACAATTTGTTACTCAACCCCTTGTCTTAACCCCTGTGCACAGGTGGACCTCCTAGGCGGCGGACCTGCGTCCCCAGCTGACGGGGCAACGCCACCTCGCCCACGTAGCTCATCGCTACCACCACGACTACCGGTACGTTTTGCTCCTCAGCTACGAGAACTGTTATTATCTCAGTTGCAGGAACATTCGCCACCGCTATCAGTGGAGTCTTTGTCATCATTATCATCTGTATTGTCATCGCCACGTTCTGAGGAGTCACTAACCTCGTCATCGTCAGAACTATCATCATCCCGGTCTGTGGAGTCACGGCCGGTGTTATCACCAGGACTTCCCTCGTCACAGCCACGGGTGGAATCTCCAGCACGAACACGGACACCTTCACCATCACCCTGCACGGCCGCTGGAATCCAGCAGGGCGTAACCTGTGCTTCACCCAAGTAAGCCTCACCATCTGCAGCTCCTCAGGAGTTTTGAGCATAAGTAATCATATCTGCTTGTATGTTCCAGGGTTGCCGGGTCTCCGTCCAGACTGCTCAGTTCCAGTGACCAGAACCCAATCCTTGCACTCACTCACGCACTACACACTCTCACTATCAAATAAAAGGATTATTGTCACAATCTGCCCGTGTCAGTGTCTGTCTCCTGGGTCCTAAATCATGTCACTGGCATTATTAAATAAGGTTTTAACAGCATCACAAAAAAGTTATCAAAGCCAAATTTTTTAAGGGAAAGAAAGAGGAAGTTGTGCTCAACTGAATCAAAAGCCATAAAAAATCTAAAAATAAAATAAAACTGTTGTATTAAATGTGAATAGTCCAGAAGATCCAGAACAAGCCTGATATTGTTGGAGATATGTCTATTGGGTATAAAGCCTGATTGCTCTTCATTGATTAAATAATTCAAAACTGTTTTGATTTTAGAGGCGAATAATATGTGGTGATCCAAGCACAGAGCAGATCTGCACTCGAGTCACTCAGTATTTTCCCTTTTCCTCTGCATTTCTAGTTCTGTTATTTGTATCGCGGGTGCTTTTACTGTGACAGCGCCGTGGCCAGACTTCGGGCTGTCAAGTCCAGCCGGCCCTGTTACAGCTGATCATGATTTTGTGATTACGTTTTCTCTTCACCTGTTTGGCCCTTAGCTTTTGTTGTTAGTATTTAATGTGGCAGTTGAGGCTCACTCCTCGCTGCGACCTCACCTTACCTGACTGGAATCCCTACGCCCGGTTCCAGTCTTTTGTACAGCGTTAGGTTCCGCCTTCGCTCTTTGTATGTAAGTGTTTGGTGACTCTTTATTTCCCTCATTATTTCACCCTTCTGGGTTGTATGTGTAGTTGTTGTATTTTGCCCCACGTGGCTTGTTATTTTGTTACTTTTTCTTAATAAATATACAAACTCTCTGTCGGCATTTGGCACCTCATTAATGCCCTGCAAAAGGCAAACATGACAGTCGGTCACAGCCAAGCGAGTTGCCAGCCTCAGTGAGTTTGTTTTTTGGACTTAGTTTTTTTCCTTTTTCCAGGTGCCAGCTTTGTTTGGAGGTTATGGCATCGTTTAGGACATGGTATCCTATGAGCCTGGGTTTTGAGCTTGTCCAGGCTCTGATGGAGATTGATGACCTCCTGGCCAACGCACGCTATAGTCGACCCCTAAACACGCATTGTGGTACCTGGACCTTGCAGAGGCGGCTGTAAAGCACCATCCTCGCCTTGCCGAGCATGCTGAGGGCAAGGAGAGGATATCGGCTTTATCGGCGTTACAGCAGAAGAACCGGGAGCTGGCAAAGAAGCCTGCCAGGATGCCTAAATTGAAGCCAACGGCAAAGAATCCCCGTCCCTCGGCCCATCATCAGGCTCCTGTCAAGGTTCCAGCTCCGGTGTCGCCGTCGCCAGAAAGCCATCTTCCTGAGCGCCGTAGGAGGAGGGCAGCTGGGTCTCCTAGTATGAAGGAACAGCTGGCCGCTGAACTCGTTTGGGGCCATCTGGCTGAGGCCCATTCCTCCTACTACCCGGGTCAGGTTCTGAAGAGTGTGGTGGCAGCAGTGAGGATCGTGGAAGCACATCCCGGTTTAAGCAACTTCCCCAAGTTTGCCCAGCTGCTGTCCGCCATCTCCGCCCAGCAGCGACGTTTTCTCCAGTTGGATGTAAGGTCCTCTGCAACTCAAAGATGCTGCCGCCCGGCACCGAACCTTTCTCCTCCCAATGACTTGTCTGCTCCTAAGCTGATGGAGGAGATTTACTGGGACAACGCGCTGCGAGGCTCCCATCCAGATCCAGCTACAGGCCCTCAGAAAGAATTTTCAGCCTCCCAGCCAACTGTTTTTTCGCCACAGGAGCCAAGAGGTTTGTCAACAGCTCCAGCCTCCGGGTCCTCGTCTTCAGCTGTTCTGCCAGCCCCCCTACCCCGGACCGCCTCAGCTATTGGCCCCTCCTCTGCGTCGCCACCTCAAGCTGCTGTGAGTTTTGTGGTTAATTCTCCGGCCTCGCCCATCACGGATCCTGAAGGAGTGGCTCCCCCTTGTCTCCTTGGGGGGTCCGCCGTCACCACTTCCACGGGAGAGGAGAGAATTCAGCCTGCTGCAGCAGTCATCACCATTCCCCGGGAAAGCAGGCAAGTTTTTCTTCATTTTAAATCTCATTTTGATGAATTACCTTGTCTGATTCCTGGAGGTGGAGCTCAGGTTTCACAGTCCACTGAGCTTTCACCACCTGCTGCAGCCATTAAAATTGATCCTGCTACCCCTGTGTTTCCTCCTATTCTCCCCAAGCATTCCCCGGTCCCAAGATTAGACTGCCGGACAGAGGAGGAACCTGCAGCCCTGGAGAACTTGGCTCCAGCCACGCCATGGGCAGAGGAGGAGGGCTGATTGTCGCCTGGAGCCTGCGCCGATAATTAAGCATCCCTGGGTCTCCGTGGAGCAGCATTCAGCCCCAGCAGGCAACGGATCTCCTGCCATCACACTGAGTGAGCCAGCGGCGTGGGTTTCAGTGCCAGGGGGTTCTCAGACTGTCGAGACCATCATGCCAGCTGTGGAGGCCCCTACAGCCAAGTGGGAGCCTGGAATCGATCTCCTCATCGCCGAGCCTGGATTATCAGAGTCCTGGATGGCGGTAGAGCTTGAGATCAGGCAAGTGCTCTATTTTGTCTTCCTATTTTCTGTGTTAGAGCAATCTTGCCTGTCTCTTGGGGAGGAGAGCCGGGTACAGCCAGCCGCTGCATTCATATTTCAGTAGCCATGCGATCTGAAAACCTGGTCTTATTAGACAAGACGGCGTCATTCCACTTTGGATGGTGCGTCTCATTTATCTAACAATCTGGCATAATTTTTATCCAAATTTCCAAAACCTTGACAACTCAGAGTTGGGACCAGGAAGCAGAGTCGCAGTCTTACACGCCTCTCTGCAGCTCCTCTTCGTCCGTCACCCCTCAACTTAGCCCCTGTCTTCCCCATCAGAGAATCATTCTCTGCTCCCTTCAAAGTAAATAAAAATATAATGTATAAGAATCCCAAAGTCATTAAACAAAAAGTTGGTAAAACTCAAATTAAACATGAAGCCTCTAAATTGACTGATTTGGCCTCTCTTCCTCCTCATAATTTAAAAATTAAATATGGTTTGTTAAATATTAAGTCTCTAACTCCCAAGTCTCTGCTAGTCCATGATCTGTTAATTGATCATCAGATTGATTTAATATCCCTTACAGAGACTTGGTTAGGGCAAGAGGATTATGTTGGTTTAAATGAATCAACTCCCTCTGGTTATTTAAACTGTCAAAATCCCAGAAGTTCTGGTCGTGGAGGAGGAGTAGCAACAATTTACCATTCCAAATTACTAGTTAATGTAAAGCAAAAAAACACGTTATAATTCCTTTGAGGGCCTGGTTCTCAGTATTGGCCATTTGGGCAGAATTGGACAGAATAATTGTAGTAGGGAACTTTAATATACATGTAGATGTAGATAGTGATTGCCTTAATTTGGCATTTAATTCAATTTTAGACTCGATGGGGTTTTCTCAGAAAGTAGGAAATTCTACCCATTATCTCCACCATACGTTGGACCTTGTTCTGACATATGGCATAGAAATAGAAAAGCTGGTAGTGTCTCCTCATAACCCTGTACTGTCAGACCATTGTCTGTTAACCTTTGATTTTACTATTTCTGACTATTTGGCTCCTAAGAAAAAATATTACTACAGTAGATGCCTCTCAGATGATGTTACCAAATTTACGCAGATTGTTTCCTCTATGCCATGTGTCAACACAACAGAAATAAGCTATAGACAGCTTACTCCTACTGTAATTGATAGCATGGTAGATAGTGTTACAGCTTCCCTGCACAGACTCTAGACATGGTAGCCCCTTTAAAAAAGAAAAAGTCTAATCAGAGATTTCTAACTTCTTGGTTCAACACAGAAACTCGTAGCTTAAAACAGAAGACTTGTCAATTAGAAAGAAAATGGCGCTCTACTAATTTAGATAAAATCTATTTAGCTTGGAGAAATCATCTTTTAATTTATAAAAAATCTCTTAGAAAAGCTAGAACGAGTTATTATTCTGCATTAATAGAAGAGAACAAGAATAATCCCAGGTTTCTTTTCAGCACTGTAGCCAGGTTGACAAAGAGTCAGGACTCTGTCAATCCTAGCATTCCCTTAGAGCTTACTAGTCAGGACTTTATGAACTTTTTCAATAATAAAATTTCATCTATCAGAGACAAAATCAGTCAGATTCTTCCCACCGTTAACTTAAATATAGTAACTACTACAACTCTTTCAATTGACATCTGTTTGGATCAGTTTACTCCAATTGACCTTTTAGAATTAGACAAAATAGTTTCCTCATCCATGCCTTCAACTTGTCTTTTAGACCTTATTCCTACCAGGTTATTTAAAGAAGTCTTCCCATTTATTGGTAGCTTTATTCTTCAAATAATCAATTCTTCATTAACTTTAGGCCATATACCACAGGCTTTTAAAACTGTTGTAATTAAACCCTTACTCAAAAAGCCAACGCTGGATCCAGGAGTTTTAGCTAACTATAGACCAATCTCTAATCTCCCTTTCATTTCAAAAATCTTAGAAAGAATTGTTGCTATGCAATTATTTGACCACTTGCAGGGAAATGGTTTATTTGAAGTTCCAATCTGGGTTTAGAATCCATCATAGTACTGAAACAGCCTTAGTGAAGATCACTAATGACCTCCTGATCCCATCTGATAATGGACTTGTTTCTGTACTTGTCCTTTTAGACCTTACTGCAGCTTTTGATACTATTGATCATAATATTCTACTTGATAGATTAGAACACTATGTTGGACTTAATGAAACTTCGCTGCAGTGGTTTAGATCTTATTTATCTGATAGGTTCCAGTTTGTTCATGTCAATAGTGAGTTTTCTTTCCACTCAAAGCTCAGTTATGGAGTTCCACAGGGATCTGTGCTAGGCCCTACTCTTTTTACTTTATATATGCTTCCGTTAGGCAACATTACTAGGAAGCACTGTATACATTTTCATTGTTATGCAGATGACACACAATTATACCTGTCAATGAAGCCAGATGATAGTAATCAATTAGCCAAGTTAGAAGCCTGTCTTAAGGAAATCAAAGCTTGGATAACTTGTAATTTCCTGCTATTAAATTCAGATAAGACTGAAGTCATTCTTGTTGGTCCAAAAAAACCTTAGAAATACCTTTCCAAATCAAACTTTTAGTTTGGATGTAGTTACTCTTTCTCTTAATAGCTCTGTGAGGAACCTTGGAGTTATTTTTGATCAAGATCTGTTTTTCAATTCACATATTAAATTTGTTTCAAAGACTGCCTTCTATCATTTGCGTAATATTGCCAAGATTAGGAGCATCTTGTCTCAGAGTGATGCTGAGAAACTGATCCACGCTTTTGTTAGCTCTAGATTAGATTATTGTAACTCTTTATTATCAGGTTGTCCTAAAACATCTGTTAAAAGTCTTCAGTTGATCCAAAATGCTGCTGCAAGAGTTTTAACAGGTACTAGAAAGAGAGATCATATTGTGGAGTGTGTAAATAACGAGGCGGATTTGACTCAGACAGTTTATTACACATCTCACACAGAAGCATAGTCAGAAAGAGGACATCTCAGACAAGACTCTTCTCTTAAATACTATGGCATTCCTTCAGAAGCTTCTACACACAAAAGGTCACATTGCATTCACTTCCTTAATCCTTTACCATCCTCCTAGAAGTTTCTGATACACAAAAGATCACACTGCATTCATCCTTCACACCTCCCTGTTATCTCCAAGGGAAACTCTGCTCTTTGTTCTAGTCTAAGATGCTATACCATTATGCACCCCCCATGTGTCACCAAACGACCCCCCCGAGCGTCTTGGATAGAACAATAGAATGACAGTCCATATGCTGTGGTAAAATCATTAAACATCAATCCGCATGCTGCTTGGGCTTCAGTCTTCTCCCGTATCTGCTGTAACCAGGATTCACCGCCTCCGCGGCGCTGTCATGCTGGGGGGCTGATGTTTGAGGGGTAAAAGTCTGTGCATGTGGGTGCTCTGGGGAATCTTTTCTCTGGGAAGCTCCCCGTGGGGGTCTTCCACGCCGAGGGGCCCTCGCCAACAGCACTTGCTCGTCCGCCTCAACAAAAGCGGGTTTGAGTCTGTCTATGCCAATCTTTTCCCTCCTACCCCCCAAATCTAGCAAAAAATGCTTGTCCCCTGTTTCCAGCGCTCTGAACGGTCCATCATAAGGTGGGCGCAGTGGAGGGCGATGGGCATCGTGTCTGACAAAAACGTGAAAAAGTGTCTGAAAAAGCACGTTGCAGCGTGCTTGTGTCTATGCTACGCTGCAACAGCTGAGACAGGAAGCTGCCCGACGCGGGATTATCTGGAAGAAACTCCCCGGGCAGCCGAAGTGGCTGCGCAAAAACGAGTTCCGCTGGGGAAGCTTCCAAATCCTCTTTAGGCGCAGAACGTAACCCCAATAAAACCCACGGTAGCTTGTCTACCCAATTTGCATCCATCAGTGACGCCCTGAGAGCCGCTTTCAATGACCTATGAAAACGTTCGCATAACCCATTAGCCTGTGGATTGTATGCGATTGTGCGGTGAATTGTGACACCCAGGCTGCGGGCCATTGTTGACCAGAGTTCAGAAACAAATTGAGGGCCTCTGTCGGACGTAATATCCGACGGGACTCCAAAACGCACCACCCATGCTGTTAAAAACATGCGCGCCACCTCCTCGGCTGTGGTTGCCGCCAGTGGAACCACTTCCCGCCAGCGCGTGGTGCGGTCCACCATTGTCAGAAGGTGCATGCACCCCTGTGATGGTAGGAGGGGGCCCACGAGGTCTACGTGAACATGGTCGAACCTCTTAGCCGGGATGCGAAACGGCTCCAAGGGAGCCTTCGTGTGTCTGTGTACCTTGGCTCGTTGGCACGCCATGCAGGCTGCTGCCCACTCTTTCACTTGTTTGCGAAGGCTCGGCCACACAAATTTCTCTCCTACCATTTTGACCGACGCGCGCACTCCCGGGTGCACCAAAGAATGAATCGAGTCGAAAACGCGGCGCCGCCACGCGGCCGGTACCACAGGACGCAGTCACCCCGTGGAGACATCATAGATTAGGGGGGGCATACCGTCTTGCAGCACCCTGCTCTCCAGCCTTAACCCTGTTGGTCCAGACTGGAGCACGCATACGTCTGCGTCACTAACCTGCTCCGCGGCCATGGCTGTGTAATCTATCCCCACACCGACCGGGGCAGCCACGGCGCGCGAGAGGCAGCCTGCCACTACATTCAGTTTACCCGACACATGCTGAATATCCGTAGTAAACTCTGAGATCGCGGCCAGCTGTCTCTGCTGCCGGCCCCACCATGGTTCCGAAACCTTGGCCATCGCGAATGTTAGTGGCTTGTGGTCAACAAACGCAGTGAAACGGCGCCCTTCCAGCCAGAACTGGAAGTGACGAATGGCCAAGTGGAGAGCCAGCAACTCCCTGTCGAACGCGCTGTATTTACGTTCACTATCGCGTAAAGTTCTGCTGAAAAAGGCGAGCGGCTGCCAAGCCCCGGCTACACGCTGCTCCACGACCGCCCCTATGGCCACATCTGACGCGTCAGTAGTGAACGCTATGCGGGCCGTTGGGTCTGGATGTGCCGGCAACGCAGCATTTGCCAGGGCTGCTTTGACTTCCGAGAACGCCCGCTCTTGCTGTGAGGACCATTCGATCTTATTTGCGGGTTTCAGTTTTTTGAGCGCGGCATACAGTGGTTGCATGAGCTGCACTGCGCGGGGAAGGAAACGGTTATAGAAATTCACCATTCCCAAAAATTCCTGTAACGCCCTGACTGTTTACGGCCGGGGAAAATCTGCTACCGCGCGCACTTTGTCAGGCAGCGGAACCGCTCCTTCGGGAGAGACGCGGTGCCCCAAAAAATCAATCTGCGTCACCCCGAACTGACATTTCGCTGGGTTGATTATTAACCCGTTCTCTTCCAACCTCGAGAAAACCACCGTGAGGTGGGTTTCGTGTTCGTCTTCGGACGCGCTGGCTTCCAAGATATCGTCCAAGTAGATGAATACGAAAGGGAGATCACGCAGCACTGCATCCATCATGCGTTGGAACGTCTGTGCAGCCCCTTTAAGCCCGAATGGCATGCGCAAAAACTCGAATAAACCGAACAGAGCTATCACCGCTGTTTTGGGTATGTCCTCAGCGCCCACTGGGACTTGGTGGTAACCACGGACCAGGCCTATTTTAGAAAAAAACGCGCACTCCTGCCAAGTGAACGGAAAAATCCTGGATGTTAGGAATTGGGTAGCGGTCGTGCGCTGTGGCGTTGTTCAACCTGCGGAAATCCCCGCAAGGTCACCACGAACCCTCAGCTTTAGGGACCATGTGTAGCGGGGAAGCCCATGGGCTGTTTGAACACCTGATGATGCCCAGCCTGTCCAGGTTGGCGAACTCCTCTGTCATGACTCTCCACTCATCAGCGGCACCAGCTGCGCGCACACCTGCATCTCGTCAGCGGTGAGGTATTTAACCCACTCTGCCATGGGCTTCGGCCTGAAGCCGTCTCTCTACTTCGGCATCTCTTGCTACAACGGAACTCTCGCCTACGAGCAAGATAATCTGGGTAAGCTCCCCTTACCTCCTTTTCTCCAGCCTTCTCCCCTGTGCACAGGTGGATTCCCCGGCGGCGGACCTCCCCATCTCGCCGCTGCCTCCTCGCTGCTGCTACAGGCACTCCAGGTCGCTGTCTCCCGGGCTCCGCCCTTGTCGACGCCAGCCACCTGTCCTAACCAAGTAAGCCAGCAAAACCGTTATTATCCTCTGTGTTGGTGTGGTGCCCGTTACCCTTCTCCCTCTGCTTCCTCCCATAGGGTTGTCCGGCTGAACGGCTTCCTGCCCCCGTGCCTGACGCAGACGCCACCACCAATACATCCTTATTCTACAGACATGCAGTCACACATCCCTGTTGTTAATAAAGCTATTAAATCTACCCTGAGCCTGCGTGTGTGTCTCCTGAGCCGTGCGTTATGTCAGTACGGCTTCAGCAGAGCGGCTCGGCAGACAGCGGGCTCGCACGCCGTCTTTCCACCCTCGAGGCTCGGGTGGATCTAATAGCCCACCAACAACAGGTGATATTGAACCAATTAACAGTGATAACTAACCGATTAGACCGCCTGGACCCCCAGCAGCCATTCCCCTCGGTTTGTCTGGGTGGCGCAGCCTCCGCTGCTCCGGCGGCTGTCCAGCCTGCTCCGGGGGCGCTGGCACGGCTCACACCAATCCCCACTCCCGCTCGCTTTAGCGGCAAGCTTGGTGGAGCTCGGGGTTTTATCATGCAGTGTGAGTCTGTGTTCCATCGCGTTCCCGGAGACTTCCCCTCAGACCACAGTCGGATTGGCTATGTAGGTAACCTCTTGGAGGGTCGAGCGCTTACCTGGGCTTATGCCATTATGGCGAAGCCCAGCTACGCCACCCTCACCTATGGCCAGTTCGTGCAACAATTCCTGGAAGTGTTCGATCACTTGCGTTTGGACAGTGTCCAGGTCGACCGCCTTCTCGGCCTCCAACAGTGGAGCCGATCGGCGGCCGAATACGCGATCGACTTCCGGGTTACCGTGGAGGAAGTTGGCTGGGAAGAGCGTGCGCTCTGCGGCATCTTCCTCTACAGCCTCAACTCAGGTCTGAGGGATGAGCTGGCCGGCCGGGATATCCTGGAGACTCTAGCGGAGCTGATCTCCCTCGCTATTAGCTTGGATAACAGGCTGCGCGAGCGCTCCTCGGAGCGGAAGTCCTCTTCTCGCTCGTGGGGTGCCTCGGCGCGCCTGCCCCAAGCTCGCCACCTGTTGTTACCGCCGTCGGGGGTCTCCGAGGAGTCAGAGCCAATGGTGACGGGCCGGACAAAGCTCCCCCTGGCGGAGAAACAACGCCGCCGTGAGCTGGGCCTTTGCATGTATTGCGGGGGCAGCCGGCACACGGTGGAGCATTGTCCGGAGAAGCCAAACGGGGAGGTCCGCGAGTCACTGTAGGGGGCCTCGCGGACGCTAATCGGTTAAATCCCCTCACACATTTGACGCTGCCCATCCGCTTCTGTCACAATCTCACAGGGCACCTCACTCATGCACTGGTGGATTCAGGCGTGGAGGGTAGCTTCATTTCACAGAGTCTGGCAACCCGATTGGGCATCCGTTGTCACCCCCTCGATCCTCCTCTCACCCTAGTTAATCTCTCCCGTGTCTCCCTGGGAAAAGTGACCCACCGGACATCCCCTGTCCCGGTAATCATCTCAGGAAACCACCGGGAGGATATCTCCTTCTACGTTCTGCCCACCTCGGTTTCACCTGTCATTCTCGGATACCCTTGGCTCCGCCTCCACAACCCCGTCTTGGACTGGAAGACTGGTAAAGTGTCTGCTTGGAGCACCTTTTGTATGGGCACCAGTCTCCAATCCGCTGCCTGCGCCCCGTCCTCGTCCCCCACAGCTAAGAACGCCGCGCCTCCGGATCTCACCCTGGTGCCCTCAGAGTTCCACGACCTGGGTGCGGTCTTCAGCAAGTCCAAGGCGATGTCTCTTCCTCCTCACCGGCCCTACGACTGTGCCATCAACATCCGCCAGGGGGCGCCCCTACCCTCGGGACGCCTCTACAGTCTGTCAGCGCCAGAGAAGGAGGCAATGAACACCTACTTGAAGGAGTCGCTTAGCGCTGGGATTATCCGACCATCTTCCTCACCATTAGGCGCAGGGTTCTTCTTCATGGGTAAAAAGGACGGGTCCCTTCGTCCTTGCATAGATTACCGAGCTCTCAATGACATACAATGCCAAATGAAATTAAAATAATAACGGACTTTAAAACATTCACTAAAAATGTTAAAAACTGGCTGAAAAATAAACAAGAATGTACTCATGTATGAATTATTTGTCTGCAAAGTGAGAGTGAATGAAGGGAAGGAATAAATGTGTTTGTTTATAGTGAGTGACGGAGGGAGGAAGGCCTGAAATAGGCAAATGTGAGTTATGTTATATGTGTTAAATGTGAGTCAGGCTGTTATATTTGTGTATTTATAATATTTATGTTAAAGGTGAGTCAGGCTGTTATATTTGTGTATTTATAATATTTATAATATTTATAATTGTGTATTTATAATTTTTCTGCATTGATGTATGTGGTTATTGTGTATATTTTTATCTTGATTCTTTTTTCTAAAGCCCATCCAGGGACAAGAGTTGCAAATTAGCTAATAGCTATACACTCTATGTGCAACACATCAGATTGATTGTCTTTGATTAATTGTCTATGTTTATTGCACTGTCCCTGTCAAATAAACTAATCTACTACTACTAACATCACGGAGAAGGACCGTTATACCCTGCCCCTGATGGACACCGCTTTCCACTCCCTCCAGGGGGCGGCCTGGTTTACCAAGCTGGATCTCCACAGCGCATCCCACCTCGTCCGGATCCGGGAGGGAGATGAATGGAAGACTGCCTTCCGTACCCCTAACGGTCATTTTGAATATCTTGTTATGCCGGTTGGGTTGACCAACGCTCCAGCCGTCTTTCAGCGCCTCATTAATGATGTCCTCCGGGATTTCATCGGCCTGTTTGTGTTCGTTTACCTGGACGATATCCTCATCTTCTCCAGGTCCAGGGATGAGCACCGGGTCCACGTGAGGCGGGTCTTGCAGAGGCTGCTGGAGAATCGACTATATGTCAAGGCGGAGAAGTGTGAGTTCTACGCCAAGATCACTTCCTTCCTGGGGTTCGTCATCTCCCATGACCAGGTGCTCCCGGACCCAGCGAAGGTCAAAGCGGTGGTGGATTGGCCCACACCAACCTCTAGGAAACAGGTTCAGCAGTTCGTCGGGTTCGCCAATTTCTACCGCCGCTTTGTCCCTAACTTTGGAGCCATCGTCGGTCCTCTGACCCGCCTCACCTCCCCTAAGACCCCGTTCCGGTGGACTGAAGAGGCCGCAACGGCCTTCCAGGTGCTGAAGACGGAGTTTTCCTCCTCCCGGGTCCTCAGCCAGGTCGATCCCGCGCTGCAGTGCATTGTGGAGGTGGACACTTCAGACACGGGGGTGGGGGCGGTGCTGTCCCAGTGGTCTCCTGCCAACGGAGCCAAGCGACCCTGCGCCTTCTTCCCTTGGCGCTTGTCCCCGGCGGAGCGTAATTATGACGTGGGGGACAGAGAGCTTCTGGCCATCAAGCTCGCGCTTCAGGAGTGGCGCCACTGGCTGGAGGGGGCCGCCTTGCCATTCGTGGTTCTTACTGACCACAAGAACTTGGAGTATCTAAGATCTGTCAAGCGTCTGAACGCCCGCCAGGCGCGCTGGTCCCTGTTCTTTGCAAGGTTTAAATTCAACATCACCTACTGGCTCCAAGAACGGCCTGCCCGACGCCCTCTCCAGGCAATTCACCCCGGTGGCCTCGGAAGATGCTGTTCACACCATCCTGCCCAGATCGTGCGTCGTGGGGGCTGTTTCCTGGGACATTGAGGACAAGATCCGGAGGGCGCAGGAGTCGGAATCGGACCCTGGCGGCGGACCGTCCGGGGGGACGTTATCCACTGGCTCCATACCTCTAAGCTCACCTGCCATCCTGGAGCTTCCCGGATGATCGACCTCCTCCAGCGGTCCTTTTGGTGGCCAGGTCTGCGGAAGGACGCCGCCCGCTACGCCCGGGCCTGCCCCGTCTGCGCCACCAGTAAGTCAGGTAACGCTCCCCCTGCGGGTCTGCTCCAGCCCCTGCCTGTCCCTGGCAGGCCCTGGTCGCACATCGCCCTAGACTTTGTCACTGGTCTCCCTGTCTCCAACAACTTCGACACAGTTCTGACCATCGTTGACCGTTTCTCCAAGGCCGCCCACTTTGTGCCCCTACATGGACTTCCCTCAGCCTTGGAGACGGCGGACCTCCTCATCCAGCATGTGGTCAGACTGCACGGAATACCGGTCGACGTGGTCTCCGATCGTGGTCCCCAGTTCTCTTCGGACGTCTGGAGATCCTTTTGCAACGCCCTGGGAGCCAAAGTAAGCCTCACCTCCGGCCATCACCCTCAATCCAACGGGCAGTGTGAGCGGACCAATCAGGAGCTGGAGGCTGCGCTCCGCTGCGTCACCACATCTAAGCCCGCGTCCTGGAGCTCACACCTCACCTGGGTGGAGTACGCCCACAACACCTCCCGCTCTTCTGCCACTGGGATGTCTCCCTTCAAGGCATCCCTGGGTTATGATCCACCTCTATTCCCCATGCAGGAGGGCGAGTTGGCTGTCCCCTCAGCCCAGGCGCACCTCAGGCGGTGCCGCTCCTTTTGGACTACGGCGCGCAATGCGCTTTTATGCACGGCGGAGCGCAACAAATCCACGGCGGACCGGCACAGGAGACCGGCCCCTGCCTACCAGGTGGGACAACAAGTCTGGGTGTTGTCCCAGACTTGGGACAACACCCAAGGGTTGTCCCAACTTAAAGGGTGAGAGGAGGAAGCTGGCCCAACGGTTCATCGGCTCATTTCCCATTACCAAGATCATCAACCCGGTGGCTGTGCGTGTGGCTATTCCCTCCTCCCTCTGCATCCACCCCACCTTCCACGTCTCCAAGGTTAAACCGGTGGTCTCTGACCCCCTCTGCCCTCCACCTGCAGCGCATCCCGCTCCCCGGATGATTGGTGGCCACCCGGCCTGGACTGTCTCCGACATCTTGGACTCCCGGCACCGGGGTCGCGGGTTGCAGTATTTGGTGGACTGGGAGGGCTATGGACCCGAATGGAGACAATGGGTGTGTTCCTCGTTTGTGTTGGACCGGTTTCTCATCGCTGAGTTCCATCGAGCGCACCCAGAGAAACCATCGCCAGGAGGAGCTGCTAGAGGGGGGAGTACTGTCATGACTCGCTACTCATCAGCGGCGCCAGCTGCGCGCACACCTGCATCTCGTCAGCGGCGAGGTATTTAACCCACTCTGCCCTGGGCTTCGGCCTGAAGCCGTCTCTCTACTTCGGCATCTCTTGCTACAACAGAACTCTCGCCTACGAGCAAGATAATCTGGGTAAGCTCCCCTTACCTCCTTTTCTCCAGCCTTCTCCCCTGTGCACAGGTGGATTCCCCGGCGGCAGACTTCCCCATCTCACCGCTGCCTCCTCGCTGCTGCTACAGGCACTCCAGGTCGCTGTCTCCCGGGTTCCGCCCTTGTCGACGCCAGCCACCTGTCCTAACCAAGTAAGCCAGCAAAACCGTTATTATCCTCTGTGTTGGTGTGGTGCCCGTTACCCTTCTCCCTCTGCTTCTTCCCATAGGGTTGTCCGGCTGAACGGCTTCCTGCCCCCGTGCCTGACGCAGACGCCACCACCAATACATCCTTATTCTACAGACATGCAGTCACACATCCCTGTTGTTAATAAAGCTATTAAATCTACCCTGAGCCTGCGTGTGTGTCTCCTGAGCCGTGCGTTATGTCATCCTCGCGCGCTATGGCCAGTTTAGCTGCGTCCAAGCACCGAGGTTTTGCAAAAACGGGCGGCCCGGTGGTGGTGATAAAATGCTCCACCCCGTGTTCAGCGATGGCTGCCGAAAATGTGGGGACCGTGAGTGCTGGGAACTGAGTGAGCAGTGTGTGGAACTTACCGCATGCAGCTGTGACGTTGGCTTGTGCTGTTGGCCGGGACGCTCGAGCTGTACAGGGGATAGAATCAAAGGACAGTGCATTAACCAGGCGCCTGTTAGCGACATCAACCAACAAACCATGTGTGCACAAAAAAATCAGCCCCCAATATATTGAAATTCAATGCTGCTATGACAAAAGTCCACTCAAATGTACGGCCGTGTAGAGACAGGAGTAGAGTCCTCTCACCAAAGGTCTTAATTTCCGAGCCGTTTGCTGCTGCCATCTCGGGGCCGCTAGATCCTGCCAGCCGGTCGGCATAGGACGGCATGATGAAACTCATCTGGGCGCCAGTGTCCACGAGGAAATGCCTCCCCGAGCGTGCGTCTGTCAAGTAGAGCAGCTTGTTCTCCTCCTCGAGGGTCGCAGCTGCTACCGACCCCCGGTCTTGGCGTTTCCCGAGCGCTTGAACTGGCACGGTGGTATACATTTGCGTGCCTTCTCTGCGAAGCGGCGGTGGTAGAAACAAAGGGTGTCTCCTCCGCGTTCTTTGGCCCCCGCTGCTGCTGTCGTCGGTGGCTCTGCTGCTGCCGTCAATGGCTCCTCGCCTCCTCCGGCCGTCACGCCGAGCTCCGTCGCTGCCGCCGTGGTCGTGAACTCTCTGCTGGCCATGATGATCCGGTGTGCTTCTTGGGCCAGTGCACGATAGTCCCGCTTGGCCAGCAACGGCGAATTGGCCAGGGTCGCTCTCGTCGCTGACGGAAGGTTCCGGAGGAAGAGGTGGGTAAAAATGAAATAGTCGTCGTCCGAGCCCTTTAATCTCAGCATCTTCTCCATCAGGTCAATAGCCGACCCATCTCCTAACCCAGTCCGCGTCAGGAGTCTCTCTGCTCTCTCACCAACCGAGAGTGTGTAGTGCTGGATGAGTGCAGCCTTCAGCGCGCCGTACTTGTCGCTGGTTGGTGGCTGATCAAGCAGGCTCTCCACATGCTGAGCCGTGTGGGCGTCGAGCGTTGCGACCACATGGTAGAACTTCGTGTCATCCGCCGATATCCCCCGGAGGGCTAACTGCGCCTCAACTAGGTGGAACCAGGAGCGCGGATTGTGCTGCCAAAAATCTGGTAGCTTGATTGTAACAGCATATGCTTAGCTGGGGGCTCCCAGCGAGGCTGGCTCCGGGGATCTTTTGTCGTGTTGCATGATTCGTCTTGGGCCACCAGTGTGGAGTGTGTAAATAATGAGGCGGATTTGACTCAGACAGTTTATTACACATCTCACACAGAAGCATAGTCAGAAAGAGGACATCTCAGACAAGACTCTTCTCTTAAATACTATGGCATTCCTTCAGAAGCTTCTACACACAAAAGGTCACATTGCATTCACTTCCTTAATCCTTTACCATCCTCCTAGAAGTTTCTGATACACAAAAGATCACACTGCATTCATCTTTCACACCTCCCTGTTATCGCCAAGGTAAACTCTGCTCTTTGTTCTAGTCTAAGATGTCTTCAATGAAGGCCCGTGCTCCAACATAGAATGCTGATTTCCCCTCACTTCGGGCTTTCTTTGTGGCTGGCCACAGCTTCAGTCTGGCCTCCTTGACAGAGTGGAGTAGATTTTCAGCGAAGTGTAGGCTGTTATCCTGCAGGAAACAGTGGTTTTTGGCTGTCTTCCATATGTTGTCGCTGTATCATCATCATCATCATCTTTTCCTTCACCTTTTTTTTCTCCCGGCGCCACACGAGTTGGCCGCCCTTTGCAACAGCTGCTCGATTCCGAGTCTTTTTCCCTTCCTCTCTCTTTTTGATCCGTCTTTTTTTTCACTCCGCTTATATCACGGACGCACAGATCATCCCAAATGCCTCCTGAGCCGGTGGACGGAGCCACTGTTTATAGCAGGATACGATACAGCAGGGAAGAGCTGCTAGCATTCAACCGCCACCCGGTCCCATTGGAAAAACTCGACATACCGAGAGAACTGAGGCGAAAACGCTGCGGCTGCCGGGCTGGAGTAAGGCGGAGGACAAAAAATATAAGGTACAGACCCTCCCTTCTATCTATTGTCATGGAAAATGTACGGTCGTTACTGGGAAAGGTAGATGAGCTAGCGGCTATCTGCCGTTACGATAGCACATATCGGGAGTGCTCTCTCCTTTTGTTTTCTGAGACGAGGCTAACTGAACTAGCAGCAGATGCTAACATTGAGCTGGAGGGTTTCCACATGATACGGGCAGACCGAACACCAGACAGTGGCAAAGCAAGGGGCGGTGGAGTGATAATGTATGTTAACAACAACTGGTGCAGACCGGGACACATCACTGTTAAACAACAACACTGCAGCAAAGACATTGAGTTGCTAGCTGTTAGCATGCGGCCTACATATCTCCCGAGAGAACACTCACACGTGATCTGCATTGTTGTTTATGCAAATCCGACGGCGAACGCTGGGACAGCGCGTGACGTCATCCATTCAGTAACCAGCAGGCTGCAGACAGAACACCCAGATGCTCTTCTCCTCATCTCAGGCGATTTCAACCATGTTTCACTATCTCCCATTCTACCCACGTTCACCCAGTATGTCACATGCCACACTAGAGATAATAAAACACCGGACTTATTCTACGCAAACACTAAGGAGGCGTACACCTCATCACAACTCCCCCCACTCAGGAGATCGGATCACAACTTGGTTCATCTCCAGCCAGTGTACAAACCCCTAGTGCACAGACAACCTCCGGCCATGCGCACAGTGGAGTTATGGTCTGAGGAGACAATGGACACTCTAAAGGGCTGTTTTGAAGCCACCGCCTGGAAGCAGCTCTGCGATCCACATGGTGAGGACATCGATGGCCTCATTCACACCTTCACGGACTACCTCAGCTTCTGTGTGGACAAATCCGTTCCCACCAAGACCATACGGTGTTGCTCAAACAACAAACCCTGGATCAACCCTGAGATAAAAACACTTCTGAGAGAGAAGAAGAGGATCTTCAGGTCGGGGAACAGGGAGATGCTGAAGTCTGTACAGAGGGAGCTGAGGAGAAAGATCAGAGAAGGCAAGGACAGCTTCAGGAAGAAGATGGAGGACAAGCTGCAACAGAGCGACATCAGCGGGGTCTGGAGAAACCTCAAAACCATCTCTGGGCTCCAGAATACCTCCCCCCAGGCCACGGGGGGCAGGGAGTGGGCGAACAACCTGAATCTGTTTTTCAATAGGTTTGACCAACCGCCCTCCCCCCTGACTGCACAACAACCACTGCTGCCTCTAAAGAAATCAAGTCCTGCTGCCCACTCCCCACTCCACCAACACCCCGCCACTCCCAACACACAGCCCCCCATCCTGACCTTGACCAGGACCCAGGTGAGGACGGAGCTGAGGAAGATCAAGGCGAGGAAGGCGTTGGGACCGGACGGCATCAGCGCAAAGCTCCTCAAGTCCTGTGCAGACCAGCTGTGTGGGATTGTGACGTACATCTTCAACCTGAGCCTGAAGCTGGGGAGGGGGTACCACAGCTGTGGAAAACATCTTGTGTGGTACCTGTACCGAAAACTTCCCACCCCAAAGACCTGAACAGCTACAGACCGGTGGCCTTGACGTCCCACTTGATGAAGACCCTGGAGAGACTGCTCCTTGCTCACCTCCGCCCCCTGGTGGAACCAGCGATGGATCCACTCCAGTTCGCCTACCAGCATGGCATTGGGTTGGAGGATGCGGTGATCTTCCTCCTTCACCGTTCTCTGTCCCACCTGGAGAAGCCCGGGAATATGGTGAGGATCATGTTCTTTGACTTCTCCAGTGCTTTCAACACCATCCAACCGATGATCCTGAAGGACAAGCTGCTGCGCGCAGGGGTGGACCAGCACCTGTCATCATGGATCCTGGACTACCTCACGAACCGGCCTCAGTTTGTGAGAACCCGGGACTGTGTGTCCGACACGATCATCGGTAGCACGGGGGCCCCCCAGGGAACGGTGCTGGCTCCCTTCCTGTTCACTCTTTATACTGCGGACTTCTCACACAACACAACACACTGCCATCTACAGAAGTTCTCTGATGACTCTGCGATCGTTGGCCTCATCTCCAATGGAGATGAAGCTGAGTACAGAGGGCTTATCCAGGACTTCGTGGACTGGTGCCATCGGAACTGCCTCCAGATCAACGCGAGGAAAACTAAGGAGCTGGTGGTGGACTGCCGCAGGCATGCGCAACCCCTCACAGCACCAGTAAATATACAGGGAACAGACATCGAGATGGTGACATCCTATAAGTACCTGGGTGTTCATCTGAACAATAAACTAGACTGGTCACACAATACTGACGCACTCTACAAGAAGGGACAGCGCAGGCTGTTCCTGCTGAGGAGACTCAGGTCTTTTGGTGTACAAGGGGCGCTGCTGAAGACATTCTATGACACGGTGGTGGCATCAGCCATCACTTTTGGAGTGGTCTGCTGGGGCAGTGGCATTACTGCAGCCGATAGGAAGAGACTGAACAAATTGATCAAGAAAGCTAGCTCTGTCCTGGGGCAGCGCCTTGATCCGGTGGAGGAGATGGGAGAGAGAAGGACGGTGGCTAAACTGTCATCTCTGCTGGAGTCCGAGTTCCACCCTATGCAGGACATACTGAATGCACTGAGGAGCTCATTTAGCAGCAGACTACATCATCCCAGGTGCACAACCGAGAGGTTTCGCAGGTCCTTCCTACCAACAGCTGTCAGACTGTACAACCTAAGCAGGGCTGCTCGCAGAGATAGCAAAAAGATGTAACAAACTAATAGTTTTTGAATGCAAGAGATGCAATAGACTTACACACTGGTCCCCTCCGGCATACAACTAGGAAAATACCGGTCGCTATGGAGGGTGAGAATATGTATGGGCACATAATCATACCATGTAGGATAACTAAGTAGACGGTTATGCTGTTTTATCCCATTTAGCAACAATGCTCTGCACTGTGTGTGTTTATATATTTACATATTTATTCCATCTAGCTACAATGCTCCGCACTGGGTGTGTTTATATTTATATATCTATATATTTATTCCATCTAGCTACAATGCTCCGCACTGTGTGTTTATATATCTACATATTATTCCATCTAGCTACATTGCTCCGCACTGTGTGTGTTTATATATCTACATATTTATTCCATCTAGCTACAATGCTCCGCACTGTGTGTTTATATATTCATATATTTATTCCATCCAGCTACAATGCTCTGCACTGTGTCTGTGTGTGTGTATATATATTTTATAGTAATATGTACATATGTATATTAGCTGCTCTTGCTTGCTTGCTTTTTTTCTTGCCTTCTGATTGTTGCTCTGAGTGTTGCTATCCCTGTGCTGTTGCAATCCTGGAATTTCCCCGTTGTGGGACTAATAAAGGCTTATCTTATCTTATCTTATCTTATCTTATCTTATCATCATCATCATCATCATCATCATCGCAGTCTGTCTTGGGCGACAATGACTGTTTCATTTAGGTCTGATCAGATTCCTCCATGCAGCTCTGTCCTTAGCCTTCAGCTGCCAGGAACTCCTGTTTATATCCAGCTTCTTCAAATTTCTTTTTACAGTGTCTTTAAATCTGAGCCTTGGTCTACCCTGATTGCGTTTGCCCTCGCACAACTGTGAGTAGAGTAACTGCCGAGGGAGACGCTGGTGGTCCATCCTCTCAACATGTCCAAGCCATCTCAGGTTCATCTGTATTAGTATGTCCTCCATTGATGGTAGACCAGCTTGTTTCAACACTTCTATGTTGGTTAGCTTGTCTTTCCATGAGATGTTCATTATAGAGCGAAGGTGTCTCATCATGTACGTGTGGAGTTTCTTTGCCTGCACACTGTAGACAGTCCAAGTTTCAGCACTGTACAATAGAGTAGCCAGTACTGTTGCTCTGTACACTTTGCATTTCACACAGATAGACACATGTCGATTGTTCCACAGTCTCTCCCTCAAGTTTCCAAACACAGCGCTTGCTCTTCCCATTCTGAGAGATAGTTTATCCTCCAGCCTAGCATTCTCTGAAACAGTACTCCCTAGATACTTGAAAGTCTTGCACTTGACTAGTGGCTCTGTACCAATGCTGATCTCTTCTTGTAGTGATGTTGATAACTGGAACTTTGGTGGTTGATAAAGGCACTCTTGAAAATTTCTCCACTAAAGATTGCATATCTTCCACACTGTGTGCAACTAGGGCACTGTCGTCGGCAAAGAGCATTTCTCTTACTACGTGCCACATTGAATAAGTCTGCTTTTTTCCTTGTTTGAATGTATACTCCTTCTGAAGTGTCTTTGAAGGCCACCTCAAGCATGGCTGCCAGATATAGCCAGAAGAGTGTAGGTACCAGCAGATACCCTTGTTTCACCCCGTTGCTTACTGAAAAGTCTTTAGATACTGAACCACTCATTGCCACATCTGCTTGCATACCTGTATGGAGTGCCTCAATCAGGCTGACAAACTTCTCTCTACAGCCATATTTCTTGAGTACCTGCCAAAGTTACCCTGGCAGATACGTGACAATACGTTACCCTGTGGTAACGTATCATCACTTCCTGTGTTGCTGACTGTCTGTGGTTTGCTCTCCCTGTTCTCCGGAGGATTTTGCCTTTAATTGTATTTTAATCACTTTTTTCCATCTACCGTTAGCTCTCACTTCTGTTTATCAAGTCTCTTGCACCTGTGTGCGCACTCAGTGTCATCTAATCACCCTCTTTAGCCTTATGTTCACCTTTTATTGGTGTTTGTGTTAGCTTTGGGTTAGCCACTAGCTATGGCTACTAGCTCTCCTTCCCCTTCTCCTCTGGTGTGCTCTTTCTGTCAGATGTTTAGCTACACCTCTGCCTCTTTTGGTGATAATGGTAAATGTAATAAATGTTGTCTTTTTGAGGTGCTCGAGGTGAGGTTGTCTGATTTGGAATCCCAGCTCCGCTGCATTGAAACACTGTCTGCGCCAGTTAATCTTGACGGACGTCCCCTAGCTGCAGCGGAGCTCCCTAGCATAGGGCGGCCTGCTAGCGGTTCTCCAGTCCTCCTCAGCAGCGAGGAGACTGGGTGGGTGACAGTGAAAAGGAAGCCTAGTCGCAAGGCCCTGGTTAACCACCATCCTGTTCATGTTTCTAATCGTTTTTCCCTGCTCAGCGACACACCCACTGAGGAAAAAACTCTGATCATTGGCGACTCTGTAGTCAGAAACGTGAACCTAGAGACTCCAGTGGCCATAGTCAAATGCATTCCTGGGGCCACAGCAGGCGACATCGAGTCAAATTTGAAAATGCTGGCTAAAAGTAACTGTAAATACTACACAATCCATGCCGGCATTAATGACATCCGACTCAGGCAGTTGGAAGTCACAAAACTTAACATGGAATCGGTGTGTGACTTTGCCAAAACAATGTCTGCCACTGTAGTATTCTCTGGGCCCCTCCCCAATCTGACCAGTGATGACATGTTTAGCCGCTTGTCATCCTTCAACCGCTGGCTGTCTGTGTGGTGTCCTGCAAACAACGTGGGCTACACAGACAATTGGTACTCATTTTGGGGAAAACCTGGTCTTATTAGACGAGACGGCGCCCATCCCACTTTGGATGGTGCGTCTCATTTATCTAACAATCTGGCATCATTTTTATCCAAATTTCCAAAACTTTGACAACTCAGAGTTGGGACCAGGAAGCAGAGTCGCAGTCTTATATGCCTCTCTGCAGCTCCTCTTCATCCGCCACCCCTCAACTTAGTCCCTGTCTTCCCCATCAGAGAATCATTGTCTGCTCCCTCCCAAGCAAATAAAAATGTAATGTATAAGAATCAAAGCCATTAAACAAAAAGTTGGTAAAACTCAAAATTAAACATGAAGCCTCTAAATTGAATGATTTGGCCTCTGTTCCTTCTCATAATTTAAAAATTAAATGTGGTTTATTAAATATTAGGTCTCTAACTCCCAAGTCTCTGCTAGTCCATGATCTGTTAATTGATCATCAGATTGATTTAATATCCCTTACAGAGACTTGGTTAGGGCAAGAGGATTATGTTGGTTTAAATGAATCAACTCCCTCTGGTTATTTAAACTGTCAAAATCCCAGAAGTTCTTGTCGTGGAGGAGGAGTCGCAACAATTTACCATTCCAAATTACTAGTTAATGTAAAGCAAAAAACACATTATAATTCCTTTGAGGGCCTGGTCCTCAGTATTGGGCATTTTAGTAATTTTAGGCTAAACCCAATTTTATTTGCCATAGTTTATCGTCCCCCATCAACCTACTCAGAGTTTTTATCCGAATTTGCCAAATTCTTAGCTGATTTAGTGCTGAAATCAGATAGAATAATTATAGTAGGGGACTTTAATATACATGTAGATGTCCAGTGGGGCAAAAAAGTATTTAGTCAGCCACCAATTGTGCAAGTTCACCCACTTAAAAGATGAGAGAGGTCTCCAATTTTCATCATAGGTATACCTCCACTATGAGAGACAAAATTAGAAAAAAAAAATCCAGAAAATCACATTGTCTGATTTTTAAAGAATTTATTTGCAAATTATGCTGGAAATTAAGTATTTGGTCACCTACAAACAAGCAAGATTTCTGGCTCTCACAGACCTGTAACTTCTTTAAGAGGCTCCTCTGTCCTCCACTCGTTACCTGTATTAATGGCACCTGTTTGAACTCCTTATCAGTATAAAAGACACCTGTCCACAACCTCAAACAGTCAGACCCCAAACTCCACTATGGCCAAGACCAAAGAGCTGTCAAAGGACACTAGAAACAAAATTGTAGACCTGCACCAGGCTGGGAAGACTGAATCTGCAATAGGTAAGCAGCTTGGTGTGAAAAAATCAACTGTGGGAGCAATTATTACAAAATGGAAGACATACAAGACCACTGATAATCTCCCTCCATCTGGGGCTCCACGCAAGATCTTACCCCGTGGGGTCAAAATGATCACGAGAACAGTGAGCAAAAATCCCAGAACCACACGGGGGGACCTAGTGAATGACCTGCAGAGAGCTGGGACCAAAGTAACAAAGGCTACCATCAGTAACACACTACGCCACCAGGGACTCAAATCCTGCAGTGCCAGACGTGTCCCCCTGCTTAAGCCAGTACATGTCCAGGCCCTTCTGAAGTTTGCTAGAGAGCATTTGGATGATCCAGAAGAGGACTGGGAGAATGTCATATGGTCAGATGAAACCAAAATAGAACTTTTTGGTAAAAACTCAACTTGTCGTGTTTTGGAGGAGAAAGAACACCATACCTACTGTGAAGCATGGGGGTGGAAACATCGTGCTTTGGGGCTGTTTTTCTGCAAAGGGACCAGGACGACTGATCCGTGTAAAGGAAAGAATGAATGGGGCCATGCATCGTGAGATTTTGAGTGAAAACCTCCTTCCATCAGCAAGGGCATTGAAGATGAAACGTGGCTGGGTCTTTCAGCATGACAATGATCCCAAACACACTGCCTGGGCAACAAAGGAGTGGCTTCGTAAGAAGCATTTCAAGGTCCTGGAGTGGCCTAGCCAGTCCCCAGATCTCAACCCCATAGAAAATCTTTGGAGGGAGTTGAAAGTCCGTGTTGCCCAGCAACAGCCCCAAAACATCACTGCTCTAGAGGAGATCTGCTTGGAGGAATGGGCCAAAATACCAGCAACAGTGTGTGAAAACCTTGTGAAGACTTACAGAAAATGTAAGTATTGAGCTGAACTTTTGTTATTGACCAAATACTTATTTTACCGAGGAATTTACCAATTAATTCATTAAAAATCCTTCAATGTGATTTTCTGGATTTTTTTTTTTCTCATTTTGTCTTTCATAGTTGAGGTATACCTATGATGAAAATTGGAGACCTCTCTCATCTTTTAAGTGGGAGAATTTGCACAATTGGTGGCTGACTAAATACTTTTTTTCCCCACTGTAGCTAGTGATTGCCTTAATTTGGCATTTAATTCAATTTTAGACTTGATGGGGTTTCTCAGAAAGTAGGAAATTCTACTCATTATCTCCACCATACGTTGGACCTTGTTCTGACATATGGCATAGAAATAGAAAAGCTGGTAGTGTCTCCTCATAACCCTGTACTGTCAGACCATTGTCTGTTAACCGTTGATTTGACTATTTCTGACTATTTGGCTCCTAAGGTAAAATATTACTACAGTAGATGCCTCTCAGATGATGCTGTTACCAAATTTATGCAGATTGTTTCCTCTATTCCATGTGTCAACACAACGGAAATAAGTTATGGAGAGCCTGCTCCTTCTGTAATTGATAGCATGGTAGATAGTGTTACAGCTTCTCTGCATCAGACTCTAGACATGGTAGCCCCTTTAAAAAGGAAAAAGTCTAATCAGAGATTTCTAACTCCTTGGTTCAACACAGAAACTCGTAGCTTAAAACAGAAGACTCAACAATTAGAAAGAAAATGGTGCTCCACTAATTTAGATGAAATCTATTTAGCTTGGAGAAATCATTTTTTAATTTATAAAAAATCTCTGAGAAAAGCTAGAACGAGTTATTATTCTGCATTAATAGAAGAGAACAAGAATAATCCCAGGTTTCTTTTCAGCACTGTAGCTAGGCTGACAAAAGCCTGTTTTCCACTAGCACGGCACTCGGTACGGCTCGATTCACTTCAGTACAGCTCGGCATGGTTCTGTCTCCATTAGCACGGTGTTGTGCTTTTTATGTGTGGATGGCGGTGTAGTATGCGGTGTAGCGAGGCGGCGCCAGACTCCCAGCGAGGCGGGCCCACACTCCCGTGACGTTACTCATGCGACTGAGTCTTTATTTACACCAGAAAAAAATGGAGGATTCAGGACTCTGTCAATCCTAGCATTCCCTTAGAGCTTACTAGTCAGGACTTTATGAACTTTTTACCTCCGCCAAGGAGGTTATGTGATCATCGGCGTTGTCTGTCTGTTTGTCTGTTTGTTTGTTTGTTTGTTTGTTAGCAAGATAACTCAAAAAGTTATGGACGGATTTTCATGAAATTTTCACATATTGTCAGAAATGGGGTATCCTACAGATGATTAGATTTTGGTGGTGATCCGGATCACCGTCCAGAAGAAAACCGCCATTACGGAAAATGCCGTTTTTGTCAATAACTACTGAACCACTAATCCTATCATTGTGAATCCAATTGCTAGTCATATGTATTCATGGTCAAGGAATCTGAAAACGTACACGCAAACACTGTATGGGGGGAACTGTGGCGCTTGGCAGAGGTCTGCGCTCTCCGAGTGCTTTTCTAGTTCAATAATAAAATTTCATCTATCAGAGACAAAATCAGATTCTTCCCACCATTACCTTAAATACAGTAACTACTACAACTCCTTCAACTGACATCTGATTGGATCAGTTTACTCCAATTGACTATGCCTTCAACTTGTCTTTTAGACCCTATTCCTACCAGGTTATTTAAAGAAGTCTTCCCATTTACTGGTAGCTCTATTCTTCAAATAATAAATTCTTCATTAACTTTAGGCCATATACCGCAGGCTTTTAAAACTGCTGTAATTAAACCCTTATTCAAAAAGCCAACCCTGGATCCAGGAGTTTTAGCTAACTATAGACCAATCTCTAATCTCCCTTTCATTTCAAAAATCTTAGAAAGAGTTGTTGCTACGCAATTATTTGACCACTTGCAGGGAAATGGTTTATTTGAAGAGTTTCAATTTGGGTTTAGAATCCATCACAGTACTGAAACAGCCTTAGTGAAGGTCACTAATGACCTGATCGCATCTGACAATGGACTTGTTTCTGTACTTGTCCTTTTAGACCTTAGTGCAGCTTTTGATACTATTGATCATAATATTCTACTTGGTTCCAAGGTTGTCATAGCCAGGAGCGGCACTGGGGTTAAGCTCCCAGTGCTCATAAAATGCTCCTTATGGCGTGCGTCTCGAAAAGCCTCTGACAACTAAGTCCAACTCCTAGCCTGCCCGTGTGGTTTAGTCTCTAAGCCTGGCGGAACTGCTTTTACTAATAGGAGAAGGGGCGAGGGCGGATCTCTGGCACCTTAAAACCAGATGCTTCGGGTAGATGGTGGCTCATCAACCTGGGAAGGTAGCCCATCTAGGGGAAGGTAAACCCTGATTTCAAACCTCCGCTGCCTTGCGGCACACCCGGTCATGGGAAAGACTTCGGGAGTCAACCCTGAGGAAAAATCCGGAGTCGGAGCCCCTAAGGCAGTTCTCTGTTGTGCTCAACATCGTTCTGGCAGCTCCTGCGACGGCGCTGGTGCCAAACTATAGCAGCCCTGCTGTTCCTTTGGATTCATCAGTGACGTGGAGAGGGGGGACATGCTGCATGGGTAACATCTTGTCCTCCATATCTTCCTGCCCAGGCTTGAATCCTACCAACGCCCAACGCTGGAAGGTAGAACACCGGTGCACATCGGCCTGTTCAGCCACAGGCGGTGCTGTTCCAGCAGAGTAGACGTTCAGGATTCTCTTCCATGGTCATCATAGACCGACGGAGGCCGACGAATATTCTACTTGATAGATTAGAACACTATGTTGGACTTAATGGAACTTCGTTGCAATGGTTTAGATCTTATTTATCTGATAGGTTCCAGTTTGTTCATGTTAATGAGTTTTCTTTCAACTCAAAGCTCAGTCATGGAGTTCCACAGGGATCTGTGCTAGGCCCTACTCTTTTTAGTTTATACGTATATGCTTCCGTTAGGCAACATTATTAGGAAGCACTGTATACATTTTCACTGTTATGCAGATGACACACAATTATACCTGTCAATGAAGCCAGATGATAGTAATCAATTAGCCAAGTTAGAAGCCTGTCTTAAAGAAATCAAAGCTTGGATGACTTGTAATTTCCTGCTATTAAATTCAGATAAGACTGACGTCATTCTTGTTGGTCCAAAAAACCTTAGAAATACCTTTCCAAATCAAACTTTTAGTTTGGATGTAGTTACTCTTTCTCTTAATAGCTCTGTGAGGAACCTTGGAGTTATTTTTGATCAAGATCTGTTTTTCAATTCACATATTAAATTTGTTTCAAAGACTGCCTTCTATCATTTGCATAATATTGCCAAGATTAGGAGCATCTTGTCTCAGAGTGATGCTGAGAAACTGATCCATGCTTTTGTTAGCTCTAGATTAGATTATTGTAACTCTTTATTATCAGGTTGTCCTAAAACATCTGTAAAAAGTCTTCAGTTGATCCGAAATGCTGATGCAAGAGTTTTAACGGGTACTATTTTTATTTATTTTTTTTTTACTAGAAAGAGAGATCATATCTCTCCGGTTCTGGCCTCCCTTCATTGGCTTCCCGTAGAGTTTAGAATTAAGTTTAAAATCCTTCTCACTTTTAAAGCTCTAAACAATCAGGCCCCTTTTTATTTAAAAGATCTGGTATTATCCTATTATCCTAACAGAGCACTACGCTCCCAAAATGCTGGATTGCTTGTAATACCTAGAATCTCCAAAAGTACAATGGGGGGCAGAGCCTTCAGTTATCAAGCTCCTCTCTTATGGAAGCTGTGGCTTATATTAATCATATATTCCATACCTACATATGTATAGACATATTAGAATGTTTAGTGATTACATATGTGGAATGACCTCACGCCTCAGAACAGGACAAGAGGTCTCAACCACCGGCGTGGATCAAAGAACAGACTGAGTCGCAGCGGTGGAGACCGGATCGAACTTCCTGACCACCCAGGGTCAGGTGGAGGAGATGGAGGACAATGGAGGGGGATTATGTTAATGCGGGATGTCAGCTTTGATATGCAATGTCTTTTGTTGAGTGTGGGTATAAGTATGAAGGTCTGACTGCGCTCGACCTCTTGACTGCGCTCGACCTCTTGATTCTGCTTCTGCATCGAGATGAGACATGTTTGGGAGGTGAAGCTGATAATAAATCTTGATTTATAAAATCACATCGCTTCTTCATTTCAAGCTCCCTACACTGGTGACCAGACGTGAGGATGGAACAGAGACGTTCTCCCGCGACGAACTCATTGGAGGCGACCCAGGCAAGCGCCATCGCCCATGCAGACAGGGGAACGGATGGAAGACGTTCCCCCACGGCAGAATCCACAGAGAGGGCTCAACCGAGCACCATCCCCAGCTCCGCCGTGAGGACAGAAGAAAGGCGTCCTCACCCGGCGGACACATCAGAGACGGCCCACACAAGCGCCGTCACCGTCAAGCTGCCAGAGTTCTGGCAAAACGACCTGAGCTCGTGGTTCCAGCAAGCTGAGGCTCAGTTTGCACTGGCGGGCATAACGGCGGACGAGACGAAATTTTACCACATCGTCGCCAAACTCGACGCCGCCACGTCAAGATGCACGCGGAGCATAATTCAACAACCGCCCGCCCACGACAAATACAGAGAATTAAAGGCGACCATCATAGAGAACTTCGTCCCCTCAGCCGAGGAGAGAGCGGAGAAGATTCTGGCGATCTACGGCCACAGAGGATGCAGACCAAAGGCCCTCATGAAGGACATGCTGCAGCTTAAGGAAGCAGACAACGACAACTTCCTTTTCCAGCATATCTTCCTCAGCACTCTGCCGCCACACATGAGAGGGACACTGGCCAACATGCGGTGCAACACCCAGCAGGACTTCCACGCGCTGGCCCGAGAAGCGCAGCGGCTCATCAATGCCTGCGGCGAACAGATGGCCACAGCAGCATCTGCAGATCTCAGCGCGGAAGCCCAGAGCAGCGGAGAACCGCAGACAACAGAGCAGAGCCCGCCCACCATGGCAGCGACATGACCAAGGTGCAGCAGGCGGAACGACCTCTGCTATTATCATCAGCGTTTCGCCGAGAGGGCGTACAAATGCGTGCCCCCCTGCAATTTCAAAAACTCGGGTAACGCCAAAGCCAGGAAAACGTTAGCAGCTACGGCTCTCGGCGAGACGAATAAGCTGCTTTATGTGACGGACGGACACACCGGGAGACAGTTCCTTATCGGCACCGGAGTTCAGGTGAGCTTCATCACCCCTTCCAACGCAGACCGGGCCATGGGACCCCGGGGAAACGGAGCGATGGCAGCCAACGGCTCGACCATCGACACTTTCGGTGAAAGGAACCTGCCTCTTTGCATTCACGGCCGCAACTATAGATGGACGTTTATTATAGCGGCGGTGAGTTTTAACTTGTTGGGTGCTGATTTTTTGTGTTCACATGGGTTGTTAGTCGATCTTGCAAATAGACGCTTGGTTAATGCACTTTCATTTTCTTCTATCCCCTGCTCAGCTCGTGTTTCTCCACCACCCGTGCAGGCCAGCGTCACCACAGCAGGAGGTAAGTTTGACCAACTCCTCACCCAATTTCCAGCACTCACAGTTCCCAAATTTTCAGCAACAGTAGCGAAACACGGGGTTGAACACTTCATCCCCACAACAGGCCCACCCGTGTTTGCCAAAGCTTGGCACTTAGACGCGACCAAGCTCGCCATAGCACGTGACGAGTTTGCCAGCCTAGAAAAATTAGGCATTATTAGGCACTCAAAAAGCCCCTGGGCATCGCCACTCCACATGGTCCCGAAAACTGACGGTTCTTGGAGACCTTGCGGCGATTACCGCAGATTAAACAATGCGACAGCGCATGACCGCTACCCAAATCCTCACATCCAAGATTTTTCACTACATCTGGCGGGTGCGCGCATTTTTTCTAAAATAGACCTGGTCCGCGGCTATCACCAAGTCCCCGTTCGAGCGGAAGGCATTCCTAAAACGGCTGTAATAACCCCTTTTGGTCTTTTTGAATTTTTGCGAATGCCATTTGGCCTCAAAGGCGCTGCTCAAACTTTTCAGCGTATGATGGACGCGGTATTACGCGACCTCCCCTTCGTGTTCGTCTACCTCGATATGCTGGTAGCCAGCCCGTCAGAGGAAGAACATGAACAACACCTTACTACAGTTTTTCAGAGACTAGAAGAGCACGGGTTAATAATCAACCCAGCCAAATGCCGATTCGGCGTGTCACAAATTGATTTTTTGGGACACAGAGTTTCACCAAAGGGGACAGTCCCATTGCCAAACAAAGTCCGCGCGGTAAAAAATTTTCCACGACCACAAACTGTCAGATCGCTGCAAGAATTTTTGGGAATGGTGAATTTTTACAACCGTTTCCTCCCCCGCGCAGCTCAACTCATGCAACCCCTGTATGCTGCACTCAGAAAACAAAAACCTTCCAACGCGGTCGAATGGACCCCGGAGCGCGAAAGTGCCTTCGCATTAGTAAAGAGTGCTCTAGCGAATGCCACATTGTTGGTTCACCCTGATCCCTCGGCCCGCATAGCACTAACCACAGACGCTTCAGACCTGGCCATAGGGGCAGTTGTGGAACAACACGTCGGCGGAACCTGGCAACCGTTAGCATTCTTTAGCAAATCTTTAAACCAAACCGAGCGCAAATGCAGCACTTTTGACAGGGAGCTGCTTGCGCTTCATTTATCCATCCGTCACTTCCAGTTCTGGCTGGAAGGGCGGAGTTTCACAGCTTTTGTAGACCATAAACCACTCACTTTTGCGATGGCTAAAATTTCAGAACCATGGTCAGGCAGGCAACAAAGACAGCTAGCTGCAATTTCAGAGTTCACCACAGACATTCAACATGTGGCAGGCAAACTTAACGTAGTAGCAGACTGCCTCTCTCGCGTTGTGACATCGCCAGAGCACGAGGAGACAGATTATACTACTTCAGCCACAGAACTCTTCGCCAACACGGACGCGTACTCGGCCCCAATTCACGTAGGGATAGATTACGCAGCCATGGCAGAGGAACAAAGCAGTGACGCGGATGTGCGCGCGCTCCAGTCTGGACCAACAGGGTTAAGACTGGAGGAAAGGGGTTTACGTGACGGTGTACCCCTCCAATCTGCGACGTGTCAACCGGCCGACCTTGCCTGGTAGTTCCAGCTGCATGGCGCCGCCGCATTTTTGACTTGGTTCACTCCCTCGTGCACCCAGGGGTGCGCGCCTCGGTTAAAATGGTCGCGGAAGAGTTTGTTTGGCCGGGCCTGCGCAAAAATGTAAAGGAATGGGCAAAGACTTGCATGTCTTGCCAACGCGCCAAAATACACAAACACACAAAAGCTCCTCTAGAGCCTTTTCGAATCCCAGCCAGGAGGTTTGACCACGTTCATGTCGACCTCGTGGGACCACTACCTTCGTCTCAAGGTTTCTCACACCTGTTAACAATGATAGACCGCACTACGTGCTGGCCGGAGGCGGTCCCTTTGGCATCAACCACAGCCGCGGAAGTCGCTCACGTTTTTTTAACAAACTGGGTGGCACGTTTCGGCGTCCCATCGGACATCACGTCCGATAGGGGGCCTCAATTTGTCTCAGAACTGTGGTCAGCCATGGCCAGCAGCTTAGGAGCGACAATTCACCGCACCACCGCATATCACCCTCAGGCTAATGGGTTATGCGAGCGTTTTCACAGATCTTTAAAGGCCGCCCTCAGGGCCTCACTAACGGATACAGATTGGGTGAATAAACTTCCCTGGGTTTTATTAGGGTTGCGTTCTGCGCCTAAAGAGGATCTAGACGCCTCCCCAGCAGAATTAGTTTTTGCACAACCTCTCAGACTCCCAGGTGAGTTCTTACCAGAGCATCCAGAGCCTGGGCATCTTCCAGCCCTGGGGCCCTTAAGCAGCACCGGACCGGACACGCTCCCCGGACCGGCACATCACTCTTTTCCACGGGTTTTTGGCCCCCAAGCTTTAAAAAATGCCGAGTTCATTTTTGCTAGACACGAACCTTTAAAATCAACCCTCCGTCCACCATACTACGGACCATTCAGAGTGCTGGAACCTGGTGATAAGCATTTTGTGCTTGATTTAGGGGACAGAAAAGAAACAGTCAGCATTGACAGACTTAAACCTGCCTTCTTGCTGAGCGACGAGCCTGCACGGGTGGCGAGAGCACCTCGGCGGGGTAGACCCCCCAAGAAAAAAAACTCAGCCCCCCTGCAGGGAACAAATAACCACTCTCCTCCCCAAGCTGCAGATTCCTTACAGGATGGTCCCACCAGGACGCCAAAGCGGACCTACAGCAGATTCGGGAGAAGATTAAAACCCAGACGGCACAGGGACTGATGCAAAATTGACAAAGAGTTGTTAACTATGTTATCAGATTGTGCCGTGACAGTTTTAAGGCTGATTTGTGACATTACTATACTGTTGTTGTTACCACTGAATCTTCTACAGGATCATGACTGCTGGCAAGATTTTTTCCTTGTTTTCCCTATCAAGATGTTTAACAGTATAATATGTCATAGAGATTATCTTAAACTGTAAACTTAATTTGATTGTCCTTTTCTTAGTCGTTTGGGGGGGGGGGGCTGTGGCTTATATTAATCATATATTCCATACCTACATACACTACCGTTCAAAAGTTTGGGGTCACCTCAGACAGTTTTGTGTTTTCCATGAAAAGTCACACTTTTATTTACCACCATGAGTTGTAAAATGAATAGAAAATATAGTCAAGACATTGACAAGGTTAGAAATAATGATTTGTATTTGAAATAATATTTTTTTCCTTCAAACTTTGCTTTCGTCAAAGAATCCTCCATTTGCAGCAATTACAGCATTGCAGACCTAACATGATTACACAAGGGTTTTCTAATCATCCATTAGCCTTCTGACGCAATGAGCAAACACATTGTACCATTAGAACACTGGAGTGATAGTTGCTGGAAATGGGCTTCTATACACCTATGTAGATATTGCACCAAAAACCAGACATTTGCAGCTAGAATAGTCATTTACCACATTAGCAATGTATAGAGTGTATTTCTGATTAGTTTAAAGTTATCTTCATTGAAAAAAATGTGCTTTTCTTTCAAAAATAAGGAAATTTCTAAGTGACCCCAAACTTTTGAACGGTAGTGTATGTATAGACATATTAGAATGTTTAGTGATTACATATGTGGAATGACCTCACGCCTCAGAACAGGAGAAGAGGTCTCAACCACCGGCGAGGATCAAAGAACAGACTGAGTCGCAGCGGTGGAGACCGGATCGAACTTCCTGACCACCCAGGGTCAGGTGGAGGAGATGGAGGACAATGGAGGGGGATTATGTTAATGCGGGATGTCAGCTTTGATATGTAATGTCTTTTGTTGAGTGTGGGTATAAGTATGAAGGTCTGACTGCGCTCGACCTCTCGATTCTGCTTCTGCATCGAGATGAGACATGTTTGGGAGGTGACGCTGATAATAAATCTTGATTTATAAAATCACATCGCTTCTTCATTTCAAGCTCCCTACACCAGCTGCCAATCTGGATTTGGGAGTCAGACTCGATCTCTGTTTTTAAGAATAGGGTTAAAACCTTCCTTTTTGATATAGCCTACAATAAGGGAGTGATCATGTGTTTCTGAACCCCCCCTTAGTTATGCTGCTAATAGGTTTAGACAGCCGGGGGACCTCCAATAATTGCACTGGGCTTCACTCCTTTCTTCACTCTCAATGATTTTTTTTTTTTTTTTTTGCTGGTCATTAACATCTGTTTGTTCTCTCCCATAGATTGAGTCCCCATCATGATGTTTGCTCTCTACATGTCTGTTCTTTTCATCTGCTCTATCCCCTCACCCCCCCCCCCCCAGCCAGTCACAGCAGATGACTGCCCCTCCCCGAGCCTGGTTCTGCTGGAGGTTTCTTCCTGTTAAAAGGGAGTTTTTCCTCTCCACCGTCACCAAGCGCTTGCTCATAGGGGATCACCTGATTGCTGGGGTCTTTCTGCAATTGTGGGGGTTTCCCCTACAGTTGAAAGTGCTATGACTGTTGCCATTAAGTTGAACTGAATTCAAAGTCCTTGTCGTGAAACAGTATCAAAGGCTTTACTGAAGTCTATGAAGACTACATGAAGCGGCATGTTCTGTTTGATACACTTTTCTTGAACCTGTTTCTAGCAGAAAATCATGTCGTGTGCTTCTTCCACTTCTAAAGCCACACTGGGTTTCCAGTAGTACATTCTGCGAGATATGTTCATTGAGTCTGTTTTGTAGCACATGTGAGAGAATCTTACCAACAGTGGCTAGCACTGATATACCTCGGTAATTTCCACAATCTTTCCTGTCACCTTTCTTGAACAAAGTCACAATACTTGCATCCTTCCAGTCTTGAGGTACTTTCTGGGCATCCCATATCTCTTGGATGAGCTTGTGCAGGCAGTTGGTCAGCTGAACACCACCAAATTTCCACACTTCTGCTGGAATTCCATCCCTTCCTGGAGCTTTACCATCCTGTGTTGTCCTGATAGCTGCCATTAGTTCATCAAGATTTGGTTGTTCATCCAGACTTAATACAGCTGGTCGCTGCACTAGATCTTCTTTAGCCTCTTCAGTGAGATCTCCAGGGTTGTTTAGTAGTTGGTCAAAGTGGTCTGCAAATCTGCAAATCTGTCCAGGATCTTGTCTTTCTCCTGCAAAACTGTTTCACCATCCAAAGCCTTTAGTTGGAGCTGTCTTCTTGGTTTAGGGCCGTAGATTTCTCTCAAACCTGTGAAGAATGTTGTCATGTCCTTCCTGCCTGCTGCAATTTGAAGTTCCTCTGCTTTTTCATCCCACCAGTTGGACTTCATCTCTCTGGTGTACGTCTGTAGCTCACTCTGAGCCTTTGAGTATTTCTTCTTCTTCGATCTTGTGTTACACTGTAGGTTTTCCTGCCTAGCTATATTCCTCGCTTCTAGTAGTTTCTTCAGATGTTCATCGTGCTCATCAACCCAATCTTGATGTTTCCTCTCAGGGTGGCTTAATACATCACTCGTAGTCTGATACACCGTATCCTTCAGTGTTGCCCATTTCCTTTCTATGTCATTCTCTGAGTTGTTGCTGTCCCAGTCTTTCAAGTTTTCATCCATTTCCTGTATAAGTTCTTCCTGCTTCTTTTGGCCTTTCAGTGCACTAGTGTTTAGCTTCCGTGGTGGCTTCACACCCGTCCTGCAGTGCTGTTTTTGTCTGCAAATCCTTAATCTAGATGTCAGCATAATATGATCAGTACCACAGTCCGCACCTCTCATTGCTCTGGTGTCCAATACATCCCTCATGTCTCTCTGCCTTACTATGATGTAGTCAAACAAGTGTCAGTGCTTGGATCCTGGGTACATCCATGTCTTCTTGTGTGTGTCCTTGTGCTTAAATAGAGTGTTGGTTATCACAAGGTTTGTTGTCAACCTGTTTGTTGTCACTGTAGGACCTTTGGATAAACTAAATGATGATGGGTCTTGGTCTGTTGGATGTTATCATTTGGTTTGCCCAGGCGATGAGCTACATCAATAGTGGTATCAGTGTAATGTTGTTCTTAGGACACATTATGGTGTAACACGGGTGGTGACATCACCCGGAGTTTAAGAGGGCTGTGCAGAAGAGAGGCGGTCTCTTGACTTCCTCTCAGCCCGAAGGCAGCGTCTTGTATTATACCGTGAGTCCATAATAAAGTCCTATCTAGTTCACTACTCAGTCTCGTCATTGGTCCATGTTTTCCGTATATACAGTAGCATTTGGCGACAAGGATAAAAGTATGGTTGCTGGTGTGTCTACAATTCGTCCATTTCTGGAGTTTTCTGATGAGCTGCCCGTCCCTTGGGAGAGGTGGTTCACCGCTTTCCTAAGGTATTTTTTTTTAGATTTAGTATACTTTATTGATCCCCAGAGGGGAAATTGAGGGTCATCCACCACCTGGACGGATGAAGCAGCCATGATACGGCGCTATCCCTTAACCATTCACACACACATTCACACCTAGGGCCACTTTAGAGTCTCCAATTAACCTAACCTGCATGTTTTTGGCATGTGGGAGGAAACCGGAGAAATCCCGGGGTAAACCCACGCATACACGGGGAGAACATGCAAACTCCACACAGATCACTGTTGGTCGGGGGCTGGGATCGAACCCACGATCCCCACGATCCCCCGGCCAAGGGTAGACTGTGCTGCCACAGTGCTAACCACTGCGCCACCGTGCAGCCCCAATGTATGTAGTGGCAATGGACCTTGGAAGACTGGAGAAGGTGCGTACACGAGCACTGTTGGTTCTTAATTTGGGAATGGAAGGACAACGTATCCTTAGTAGCTTAGGCAAGGGTGATAGTCTTGAAGAGTTGAGCTGATGGCACGGCATTTTCATGCCCGGGAAAACATCATTGCCTGGAGGATCCAGTTTCAACAGCACCGCCAGCGGGCTGGCGAGTCAACACAGCGAAATGTAGCAGAACTATGTCAGCTGGCCAAGGACTGCCAGTTTGAAGCGCTGGAGGATGAGATGGTCCGTGACCAGTTGGTGGAACATATGGCTCTTTTCCATAGTCACAGTTCTTTTTTACTTGTTTCGATTCTCCACTACTTCTTTCTCCCTGGGTTGTTGATCCATTACAACCCTGTAAAGCCGTGTAAACTCGGCAGTGGGCGGGATTGAGGCTGCACCACACTCTGCTGACGTCAAGCACACGACCGAATCCTTCACAACAAAGAAAATGGCGGATTAGGAGCGGAGGATTTCCACATTGCTTCTTCTCTGGCTTTTGAACACAATAAATGAATGTTTTTAACCGGAGAAGAGAGTTTTACAGGAGAAGACAACGTGCATTGAGAGAACACACGTTGGGGCAGTACCAGAGACTCGTTGTTGCCATTGGGGAATATCAAGCAGCGGAATATGAAGGGGAATATGAAGCAGAGAGCTTAATTACCCAGCACATCAGGGACATCAAGCACACGAGGAAACAGTTTTTGGTAATTTAATGCTTTCTATTGTCATTTTATTGTCATGTCATTGTTGTGTACAGCATTTTAATGTTGCCAGGTTATCAGTATTAATATGTATGCTGTGTGTGTGTTCTAGTTGGCTGCGTTGTTGCAAAATCAACGCTGCAGACCATGGACCTGGGCAGTAAACCGTAGCTCGCAGTGGTGGGAGAATATTGTCCCCAGCTTCTCAAGCACACAGTGGTTGCAGAACTTCCGGATGTCCGAGGACACTTTCACCTACTTGTGCCACAAATTGCGTCCATGCATGGAGCCTCATTCATGTGCATACATATGTCAAACGTTTGTTTTTTAAATAAAATTTGGTGCACTTTTCATCTACGTCTCCTCTGTTGTTCATAACGGTTAACTGTTAAGGGACAACTAATTAAATGCTAAAACCTTGTAATTGACCTTGGAATTATATGTGGATACTCGTTATATTTCCAATTAATCATAGCCCTATTTTACTCACAAAATAATTTAAATTACTTTAAAAAAAGCCAATTCAACTGTAGTAAAATTCTTGTTTTTGTGTATCATTTTCCCATTGATAGTTATTTTTAAGGGATATGTGTTCAGGGATGGGAAATTACACGCTAAAACACCGTAGAAAATGACTGCAGAAAAATGCAGCAGCTGAACAACTCCCTTTTGGTTTGATTGAATTGCCAATTGACCTTGGAATTATATGTGGACACTTGTTATATTTCCAGTTAATCCTAGCCCACTTTTACTTACAAAATAATTTTAAAAATTTTAAAGAAAGGCAATCCAACTGTAGCACCATTTTGGATGTTGAGTGTCATTTGAGTATCATTTTCCCATCTATTGATATTTATAAGGCATATGTGCTCAGGGATGGGTAATTACACGTTAAAACACCTTAGAAAAATGACTACAACAAAAAAGGCAGCAGCTAGACAACTCACTTTTGGTTTGATGGAATTGCAAATTGACCTTGGAATTATATGTGGAAAATTGTTATTTCCAGTTAATCCTAGCCCATTTTGTCTTACAAAATAAATTTAAAGATGTTAAAGAAAGTCAATCAAACTGTAGCACCATTTTGTATGTCGAGTGTCATTTGAGTACCATTTTCCAATCTATTGATATTTATAAGGGATATGTGTTCAGGGATGGGTAATTACACGTTAAAACACCTTAGAAAATCACTGCAAAAAAAAAAAAAAAACAGCAGCTAGACAACTCACTTTGGGTTTGATGGAATTGTCAATGGACCACGAAATTTTCTGATGAAACTTTTGTTATTCCTATTAAATACTGTGACATTGTCAGACTGGCCAACACCAAATTAGAATTTTATTTTTCAAACCTATGACACTTTGGATGTATTGAATCAGAAAATCATAGGTTTATCATATTCATGTCAACGTTTACAACTACAAAACTGTTATATTTGGGTTTACATGTATGGCTATTTTCCCTTTATATTATACTAGACTCCTTATAATGTATTGAAATTCTCTGAATTTGGAGTGACGATAGAACATTCAATTTACATGTACTTACCTTTTACCTACTTCGACTTTTACCTTCATCAGTGTCTACTGCTGAATGTAAAGTACACCTGTGCCTCTGCTTACAATTTAACCTGAACACTGTACACAATTTAGAGAAATGTATACAGCCGTGATAATTTTTATTAACTTTAACAATAACAATTACATTACCATTAAAAATCGTGACACCTTTATGGATGAACAGCGGCATTTGGCTAATATGAGGCAATGGAATGTGTATGTTGAAGCGGCATGAAAAAATAAGCAGCAGTGCTGTGGTTTTAAGCAGGTTTTATTAATCATGTCGCCTTCACGGGATCCCCTCTCCGGTGCATAGTGGAGCAGCCCGGAGCGGGATCCCTAGGCTCTCAGAGCAGGAGAGGCAGACACAGTGTGTCCGCCAGTTGCAGGATCAGAGTGAGAGAGTAAGAGAGAGATTGCGTTACAGAGTTGCACCTTAAATACTTGATCATAACAATACATCAAAAAGACATACCCCCCAGTCTAGAATGATCAAAGGGACAACAGAACAGGCAGGAGGTATTTGCATTTGTAAGCCATACATCACAATGGGCAGATTAGCTAGACCTCGCTCTAAGTGCAAGACAAAGAGGCTAACAAGCACATCTACATATTGATCTGAGTCTCTAGGTCACAGTAAGGACAGGACGCATGAGTACAAAGGATGAAAGGCATCGATTAACATCACATAGGTGAGACAGAAGAAACTCGTCTACCTGTAGACATTAATACACCAAAGCACATCTAAGATGCTCAGAAAAAGCACAGTAAGGACAAGCCATATGCACACTATACAGAATGGCGCATTACATCACAACACATGCATGTTTGCATCACAAATACATGAATGGCACATTGCTTCTCAGTAATGCAGCAGAAAAACAGAGAAAAGAGGGCTGAGTGTCCTTAGTCTGTTGTGGGGTTAAAACGAACCGCCACAATGTAATTATTCGCCTTTCTCATTTAGTTGTAACAGACAAACCACACTTTTATCCAAAAAAGTAACAATTTAATAACATTAGAAATATTCCCAAAACATGTTTAAAAACGGGGATTTTTCAGTACTTTGACCAGACTGCCAAAATGGTCTAGGAAAACTCTGTTGAAAGAAGCCGTCTCGGTCAGCTCATCCCTTCTGAATGCTTCTTCCTTCTCCTGGGCTGACTGCAGATTTGCTGCAAGCATTCGTAGCTCCTGATGGTGTCTTTCGCGCTGTTTGTGGAGCCGTTGATGCTGTTCGAGCATCCTATCATGGGCCAGCATCTCAGGTTGTTATAAAAACACCCCTGCATCTAGTGTTTTTTTTAAACGTACAAAGACATTTTAAATTCCTTATTATGCGTCTAAAGAAAATAACAATAATCACATTAAAAAAACCGGGTGGTCATTTTCAGTTGTGCCTTACCAGAACTTGCCCGGGACATGACAGTTACTGATGGAGCTGGCGATATTGTGGACAATGGTCTCGACACCAATTCTGGCCCCCAGACAGACGCCGGAGTGATTCTAGAAGGAAAATGCACACAATACAGCTCACCAACAAAGTGCAACATGTACAGAAAACACCAAACTTTTTAACCAGAATACAATAATAAGCTTCTTTCAGCGTTTGGTTTAAGTGAATACTGAAATAAAAGCGTGAAGCTGCTACCTCACAGCAAGCTGCGGAGGTAGCCGGATATTAGCTGGCTAACCATCATCACTAACCATTGCCCACAATCGAAAAAATGTCTTTATTGCTTAAAAGAAGTGAGCTTTTGACCGAAAGGACCAATTGGCGAAAAGACAAGACAATATTAAAACAACACTCACCGTCAACGTTTTCCAATTGCGTGGCCGTGTCGAGCACATTGTCTCTGCCATTGCTAGCAGGCCGATATGGCGTCCATCTGCTCGTACCATTTCCACTCCTATCTACTCGCACCACTGCGTCCGTTATGGTCCTTTATGGCCCGATAATCGCTCTTCATTTTTTTTCTTTTGGACATCGTTAACACAATTGTGAAGCCACTCACCGTGGTTACTCGCTGAAATTACAAATGGCGGTCGTGTAGCTTCAACAGAAAACAGAAAACGGACGCGTTTGTGACGTTACGCCCTGACCAATCAGAGGCTAGCAGTCGATTGACATCAAATCACACCTCGCTTTTTCGCTCGGTTATACCCTGCCCTTAAACTGGCACGAAAATCGTATCGGTTAAAGCGGGTAGGGTACTGTGGAAAGAGCGAAAAAGTGAATAAAGTAGAAGTAAGTAAAGCTAAGGTGATACTTGTGGAAAAGTGCCTATACTGTTCACTCGGTGACAAGATCAAAGCTTATTGCACACTTGGGCGAGCTGACGTTAGCCATGGCTGTCGGGATAGCTCAGCAGTGTGAAGCAGCAGACAGGCTATCATGGGAGCTCGGTGAGAGAGTGGTACATCGCCATTTTGAACCACAGTTGACGGTGCAAGCAGTGGACCTGGACAGCAACAATGACACAAAAGATGAAGAACGCGCTACTGCTGTAAAGATAAGGTCCGCCCCGGGATTGCCCAGATGTTTGGCTTGTGGGTCCACTAAGAACTGTTATAAGGCTAGAGAGGGTTTGGCAAGAGGATGACACTGTGGCATGTGTGGATTCTTGCATCATTTCACCAGGGCATGTTACAAGTTCGTGCGAGGGGATCTGAGGCACATAGAGGATCTCCCTATTTTGCCTCCCACGGTTGTTTGCATTGTATCCCCAAGTGGCAATGACTGTTCTTTCTGTATGGTGGAACTGGACGGAGTGACAGTGCCGTTGCTGGTTGCCATGGGAGTGGTGAGATCGGTGTTGGATTGGGAAACCGTGTGGAGTTCCTTCTCACAGTCTCAGGTTTGGAGAAGAGTGGTCAGGCTGTAGTCTGTGGGGCTGGCTGGTTCTGTGAACCATGGACAGAGTTGTGTGGGACAAACTTTTACCTTGTAATCTAGACAATGAGCAGGACCCATTCCATTCAGGGCCATCACGGGAGGGTTCCGGTGTCAGCGCCCAAGTAACCCTAGTTGAGGGAACTGGGAAATGCGGTGGAACACCCATGACGGTGGGTGGCACCGAGTGGAGGGCCCGTTCTGCTTCTGGAGTTCGGCTGGGAATTTAAGGAGTCTTTATGGAATTCAGGTCACTGTGACATCAGTCCTTCCTTATATGAATTTTTTTCATCTTCTGCTGGAGGATAGGACCATTCCCTGTCGTCACCATTCACGTGACTTTGTTCATTAGTTATTTTGGGAATCACAGCAACTATTTTATTGAGATGGGAGACAACTGTTTTTAATAAATGGGTTTGCTTTTGCTAATGATTGTTATTTTTCATAAGTTTGCCAATCTTTTCTAATAAATTTGCAGGTTTTGAATAATACATTTTTGACAGTTTTTACATAATTTTGCCATGTTTAATGCACCTTTACATTTACTAAGCACATTTTTTTAAGAAATATTCAGCTAATTAGTTTTTGTCATGGTCTGAGCACTGATTCTGTCCGCGCTCGGGCTGTCTGGTATTTTCCCCATTCTGTGTTGTCATATGGCCTTCCAGGGCTTTTATTGTGACAGCGTCACCGTGGGACTTTCGGCTGTCAGAGCCGAACTGGGCTGTGGCAGCTGGATCACATTCCTTTGATTACATTCTCCTTTCCTGATTAGTCCTTAATCATTATTTAAGGGAATAGCTGAGGCTTACTCCTCACTGCGACCTCGCATAACTTTGGTTCCTCACAACGTTTGGCTGGAGTCCCTAACCCCCGGCTCCAGTCACCCTCTTGATTCTTGTCTCAGTAAGTGTTTTGCTCAAGAGTCTGTTATCGTGTGCCTTAGCCTTGCCTTAGTCATAGTCCGTGTTTTTGCCCCACGTGGCTGATTATTTTGTCATTTGTACCTTTGTTAATAAATATGCAGACTCATCGGCTGGCCTATAGCGTCTCATTAATGGCCCGTGAGGGTCATCCTTGACAGTTTTTTATTTAAGCTAATAACAATATTTTCCTTAACTGTATTATATGGCCAATGTGTGAGATGATTATTCTTCTTTTAGATTTGATTGGCAGTTGGCAACTAGCTTACAGGTGCATTACCGCCACTGACTTGATTATCTTCACTCTATATCTTTGTATAAGGAGTTCTTATAAGGAGTTCGGAACAACAATGTGTGAAAAAATTATCCATCCTTGGACTGTGTCTCACCCCATCATTCTATATAAGAGGGGGACTGGTGTTTTTACCGTTGAGCAGGGGCATAAATCCCGGGGGGGGGGGGCGGCGCAGGAGTCATGTCCCCCCCTTCCATGAAGCTGTCCCCCCCAAAAATCACATTGTAAACACAAACATGTTTTATTTGAACAGCATAGTAATGTTCGTTGAAGGCACAATACAAGTGGTGCAACTTAACACAATGACATTTATAACTATTGAAAGATTAGAACCCCGCCATCCTCAGTGGTTTAGTCCAATCTGTTTCTCCCCCGTGGGCGGGGCTGCTGCGGCTCCTTACACATGCTGACAGAGGGGCAGAGAGCAGTAAGTAAGTGCATTGAAAGCTTAATGAGTGAACGGTTAATAAGTTATTTATCAGTCCATGTTTTCAACAGTCACACACAGAACATGAAAAGTGATATTTCATCTCATTTGCCCAAAGTCTGCCGGTGTTATGCCAAGAATTGCTCACTTGCCGAGAATTGCATCCCATCCGCCAAAACTATAAAATACAACACTCCAGCCAGGCTTGCAATCATCCATCCCTCCATCCATCTTCTACCACTTTTCCGGAGGTCCGGGTCGCGGAGGCAGCAGTTCAAGCAGAGAAGCCCAGACTTCCCTCTCCCCAGCCACCTGCTCCAGCTCTTCAGAGAGGATACCAAGGCGTTCCCAGACCAGTTGGGAGACATAGTCTCTCCACTGAGTCCTGGGTCTGCCCCGGGGTCTCCTCCCAGTGGGATGTGCCCGAAACACCTCAAGTGGGAGGCGTCTACAAGGCATCCTAATCAGATGCCCATACCACCTCAACTGACTCCTTTCAATGTGGAGGAGCAGCGGTTCTACTCTGAGCCTCTCCCGGATGACTGAGCTCCTCGCCCTATCTCTGAGGGTGAGTCCAGCAATCCTACGGAGAAAGCTCATTTCAGCCACTTGTATCCGCGATCTCGTTCTTTCGGTCATTACCCAAAGCTCGTGACCATAGGTGAGAGTAGGAACGGAGATTGACTGGTAAATCGACAGCTTTGCCTTAGAACTAAGCTCCCACTTCACCACAACAGACCAGTACAACGTCCGCATCACTGCAGATGCTGCTCCAATCCGTCTGTCAATCTCTCGCTCCATTTTCCCCTCACTCGTGAATAAGACCCCAAGATACTTAAACTCCTCCACTTGGGGCAGGAGCCTGTCCCCAACACAGAGAGGACAATCCACCTTTTTCCGGCTGAGGACCATGGACTCAGACTTGGAGGTGCTGATTCTCATCCCAGCCACTTCACACTCAGCGGCAAACCGTCCCAGCAAGAGCTGTAGGTCATTGCTGGATGAAGCCAACAGGACAACATCATCTGCAAACAACAGAGATGAGATCCTGTGGTCACCAAGCATGACACCCTCCATTCCCTGGCTGCGCCTAGAAATCCTGTCCATAAAAATTATGAACAGGATCAGTGACAAAGGGCAGCCCTGGCGGAGTCCAACTCTCACTGGGAATGAGTCCGACCGAGTGTTGGCAATACGAACCAAACTCTCACAACGGTCGTACGGAGACCAAATAATTCGTAACAACAAGCCCGATACCCCATACTCCCGAAGCACCCCCCACAAAAAACCACAAGGGACGCGGTCAAATGCCTTCTCCAAGTCCACAAAACACATGTAAACTGGTTGGGCAAACTCCTACAAACCCTCGAGAATTCTCGAGAGTGTAAAGAGCTGGTCCGATGTGCCATGGCCAGGACGAAAACCACATTGCTACTCCTGAATCCGAGGTTGGACCAACGGCCGGACTCTCCTCTCCAGTACCTTGGCATAGACCTTCCCAGGGAGGCTGAGGAGCGTTATCCCTCTAAAGTTGGAGCACACCCTCCGGTCCCCTTTTTTGAAGAGAAGAACCACCACCCCAGTTTGCCATGCCAAAAGCACTGCCCCCGACCTCCACGCAATGTTGCAGAGGTGTGTCAACCATGACAGCCCAACAACATCCAGGGCCTTGAGGTACTCGGGGCCCGGAGCCCGGCCACCAAGGAGATTTTTAACCACCTTGGCGACCTCAGCCCCTGTGATAGGCGAGTTATCCCCCTCCTCCACAAACCCTGCTTCCTCTGTGGAAGGTGTATCAGTGGGATTGAGGAGATCCTCAAAGTATTCCTTCCACCGCCCGACGATATCCCCAGTCGAAGTCAACAGCGCCCCATCCGCGCCATACACAGTGTGGACAGGAAACTGCTTTCCCCTCCTGAGCCGCCGGACAGTTTGCCAGAATCTCTTCGAGGCCGACTGAAAGCCTTGTTCCATGGCCTCACCGAACTCCTCCCATACTGGGTTTTTGCTTCAGCAACCACCCGAGCTGCACTCCACTTGGCCTGCTGGTACACCTCAGCTGCTTTTCCCACAAGCCAACCAAGCTTGATAGGACTCCTTTTTCAGCTTAATGGCCCCCCTCACCACTGGTGTCCACCACTTGGTTCGGGGGTTGCCACCACGAGATGCACCGACCACCTTGCAGCCGCAGCTCTGGGCCGCCACTTCAAAAACAGAGGTGGAGAAAATGGCCCATTCAGACTCCATGTCTCCAGACTCCCTCGGAATGTGGTTGAAGTTCTTCCGGAGGTGGGAGTTGAAGACCTCCCGGACAGGGGCCTCAGCCAGACGTTCCAAGCACACCCTTACTATACGTTTGGGTCTACCAGGTCTGATTGGCTTCCTCCCCTGCCATCGGATCCAACTCACCACCAGGTGGTGATCAGTTGACAGCTCTGCATCTCTTTACCCGAGTGTCCAAGACATACGGTCGCAGGTCTGATGACACGATAACAAAATCGATCATCGACCTGCGGCCTAGGGTGTCCTGGTGCCAGGTGCACATATGGACACCCTTATGCTTGAACATGGTGTTCGTTATGGACAAACTGTGGTTAGCACAGAAGTCCAATAACTGAACACCACTCGGGTTCAGATCGGGCAAGCCGTTCCTCCCAGTCACCCCCCTCCAGGTTTCACTGTTGTTGCCCACGTGTGCATTGAAGTCCCCCAGTAGGACGATGGAGTCTCCAAGAGGAGCACCCTCCAGCACCCCAGTCAGAGACTCCAAAAAGGGTGGGTACTCTGAAACATTATTTGGTGCATAGGCACAAATGATGGTCAGGACCCATTTCCCAACCCAGAGGCGCAGGGAAGCAACCCTTTCATCCACCGGGTAAAACTCCACTATAGAGGCAGCAAGGCTTGCAACCATTTGTGCATTTTTAGAAGTACGCATTATACATCTTTAGAAGTAAAAATTGTGATTACTTCTTGTAAATTATCTTTAAATTATGTTTATTCGCCAGACGTTTTAGTGTTTCAAAGAGGATTAGAAATCATAGTGATCCAACTCCACGTTTTACAGTCTTCAAAGTTGAGATTTTGCATTTATGCATTGTCGGTGAAAAGGGTAATAATAAGTATTTTCAAAGTATACAGTTGTATTGACTTGACTTACACCAGTCCTTCTAAAATAGTGGGGGGAGCGCGGTGCGATGCCGGGGGGGGGGGGGCGCATGTGACCCCGGGGAACATGCTTTTTTTTTGTCGTACTAGAACAAAGTGTAATTGTACATCCACTATAGTAGGTGGCAGTGGCGCTCTCATTGTCAGAGTGTGCGCAGGGAGTATTAGGTCTATGGTGTAGGGTTTTTTTGCACCGAGCATGCACACACACAGCATAGAGCAGGAGATATGAAGTGCAGTGAACAAACCCTCAAGAGACACCATTGAAAAACATTTAGCAGGGATGAAAAGAAAGGCGGAGAGAGACGGAGATAATGAGACAAACGAAAGTCACCCGAAAGCTAAGATGAGGAAATATGATGAAGCGTATGTAGCGCTTGGCTTCACTGTGACTACGGTGGGAGACGAGGAAAGACCAGTGTGTTTACTGTGTCTAAAAATGCTGGCAGCAGACAGCATGAAGCCAAATAAATTAAGGCGTCACTAAAGACATTACACCCCAGTCACGCTGATGAGCCGCTTGAGTTTTTTCAGCAAAAACGTGCCGAATATTGCCAACAATCATCCCGCTTTGTGAATGCTACTTCAGTAAACCAGCGAGCACTGTTAGCATCATATAAGGTGGCGTTGTAGAGGCTGGGTTAATCATCTCAGACTGGATGCAGAGGGTAAACAGAGAAGGACAATAGGTATGGAGATTATGGTGAGGTAGCAGGAAGGAGTTGGGGAGAAGGGATGAATGTATTGTGATGCGAGATGTCATGCAGATGTGAGATGGGCGGTTGATATAAAAGGAGAGCCCCTGGTGTATAGAGACATGCTTTTTCTGTGTATGACTGATGTGAGAGTGAATAAAGTCGTCTGCTGCATAAATCTGTTCCCGTTATTCACACTCTCCACACTGGTGACCCCTTGACGAATTATGGAACACGAGGCAAGAACCCCGGAGTCGGCCCGGACGGGAAGCCCCAGCAACGCGGCAAGCATCCCAGAGACGGCCCGGACGGGAACCCCCAGTAACGCGTGCGCTGTTTCGGTCTAACTACCGGACTTTTGGCTGCACAACCCGCGGTCTTGGTTCCACCACACCGAGGCTCAGTTCGCCCTCCGGGGAATAACGGCAGACGACACCAAATATTACTATGTGGTCGCAGAGCTGGACGCTCGCACGTCTCAGCAAGTAGCGAGCCTGCTCCAACAGCCTCCAGCCCACGACAAATACAGTACGAGGCTCTCAAGGCCGCGCTGACCCGGCGCTACACGCTCTCGGACTGTGAGAGAGCGGAGAGGCTCCTGAGGCGCTCCGAGTTAGGAGACGGGTCAGCAGTCGAACTGGTGGAGAAGATGTTGGTGTTGATGGGCATGGACGACGGGCATTTTCTGTTTCCCCACCTTTTCCTCTGGAACCTCCCAACAGAGGCGAGAGTGGTTCTTGCCAATTCGCTGTTGCTGGCCGCGCGTGACTACCGTGCGCTAGCCCAGGAGGCAGATCGGATCATCCTCACCACCAGAGCCCTCACAGTGAACGCAGCGGCGTCGGAACCCAGCAAGACGACCAGCGGAGGCGAGGAGCCGCTGATGGTAGCGGCAGCGGGGGCCAGGAAGCTCCAGAGAGACACGCTTTGCTTCTACCACTGCCGCTTTGGAGAGAACGCACGCAGATGTGAGCCACCATGCCAATTAAAGCATTCGGGAAATGTCAAGGCCAGCAGTCGGTAGCAGCTGCGACCGCCGGTGAAGAGAACAAACTGCTCTACGTGACGGACTCGCGCTCGGGGAGACGGTTCCTCATAGACACTGGAGCCCAGAGGAGCATCATCCTGCCGTCCTACGCCGACCGGCTAGCGGGAGCTAGCGGCCCCGGGCTGGTAGCAGTGAACGGCTCGGACATTAAGACTTTTGGTGAGAGAACACTGACTTTATCCCTACACGGCCGTATGTACGAGTGGACTTTTGTCATAGCGGCATTGAGTTTCCCAATCCTGGGAGCTGATTTTTCTGTGTGTACACAGGTTGCTAGTCGATGTTGCTAACAGACGCTTGGTTAATGCAATGTCTTTTGATTCTTTCCCCTGTACAGCTCGAGGGGCCGGGCCAATAACACAAGCCAACGTCACAGCTCCAGGCGGTAAGTTCCACACACTGCTCACTCAGTTCCCAGCACTCACGGTCCCGACGCTGCCTATGCACCAAATAATGGTTCAGAATGCCCACCGTTTTTGGATTCTCTGACTGGGGTGCTGGAGAGTGCTCCTCTTGGAGACTCCATTGTCCTACTGGGAGACTTCAATGCGCAAGTGGGCAACGACAGTGAAACCTGGAGGGGGATGACTGGAAGGCACGGCCTTTGTTGGGGGTGCTTCAGGAGTATGGGGTATCGGGCTTGTTGTTACAAGCTATCCAGTCTCTATACGACTGTTGTGAGAATTTGGTTTGTATTGCCAACACTCATTCCCAGTGAGAGTTGAACTCCATCAGGGCTGCCCTTTGTCACTGATCTTGTTCATAATTTTTATGGTGGATTATTCTGCCACTTGATAAGCTAAAATAAAAGCCCATTAATAAACTAAAACCATTGCCGTGTTCCTAAACTAATAAAAACACACAAAACAATCCCATTTTACAACATACATAAACATCAGAACATCAGATCTACCAACACAAATTTTACAACACTGTTCCTTGGGCAGGAGGAGCAGAACCGGCATGGGGGGGCCCAGGGCAGCCCCTCAGCAAGCGCACCCCTGGAAGCAGTAGGCCCCTGGGACAATAGCTCATCTCCCGGACGAAAGCACCTCTCCTCATCACCACTGACTCCCGCTCTCATCAAGTCCCATCACCAGAAGCCTTTTCCCGGACACTCCAAAGCTGATTGGCGTGCCTTGCCAAGCCATCAGACAGCTGGAAGTATGCTGCGCTCAGTTTAGCCACTATGCGCACACACTCCTTATGTTTCGCTGGCTGTTGACTGGCCCATCTTTGCCGTGGATGTTCCTCTCCTCAAACCCGAACCAAGTCCATAAGGGGCTCGGCTCAGCCTGACATGATGCTGCTGAGCACGCAGTTTTCCCATGCTCATCGGTCTGGCCCCTTCCTCTTCTGAAGCCATTGTAGCAGTCGCCATCGTAGCTGTAGATCTTCCATCCCTCTGCAGCCAAGCAGTGGAGGAACATGGGACTAGCACATCGGCGTCATTCACCAGCGCAAGTGCCTCGCTGCCATGCTCGGTATCCCCCTCTACCATTTCCTGAGCGCTAGCACTGAGACCCTCCTGCGCCAAACCTGAGTGAGCCTGGTCCTGCTTGACCACCGTGATGTCCGTTAGTTCTTCGTCCCACACAACGTCATCATCGACCACCAGAACTGGAGGCATCCACTGGCCACAACCTAACCATTCTTCCCCAGTGTCGTCTTTAATGGTGAAACCCAGTCCGTAGAACAAGTCACAGCCCATGATGTTGTCGCCTCGGGCGGTCACATGGAACGTGAAGTCAGCCAGTGTCTTAGACTTATACCAAACCGTTAACTCCAACATTCCAACTGTGCACATCCTGCCACCTCCATAACCATAAAGCGGCGCTGGGTTACCTCTCACTCTGTAGTGGGAGAAAAACTTCCTCACCATGGCCCAATTCAGCAATGACCCCTCCGCCCCCATGTCAAACAGCAGCAGTACCTCCACGCCGTCCAGTTCCACTATGCAGAAAGTGTACCTGTTGGTACAGGGAGACACCGTATGGATCGTTGTCGGGGGGGGGGGGAGTGATTTCTTCTGTGGGCTCTCCGGCCCAGATACATGGCACACTCTAGCATAATGGTTCAAGCGTCCACATCTGCGACAACGTTTCCCTCTAACCAGGCAGTCCTTAGCCTTATCTCCATGCATTGCGGACCCACAACCCTTGCAAAGGGGTTTTCCCGGGGCAGACCTTTGGCTGGCAGCATTGGCTTCCATAGAGTCATCATCCAAGCTATCCTCGCTATCAGAGTCCACTACATTTGCCGTGGCGGGAGGCTCCAGCAGCCGTTGCGACTGGCGCCAGTTTAGGTCCGAAGCTAGCTTGTCTGCGGCCTCCAACTGGAGAGGTAGCTTGACAGCTCTGGCTAGCGTTAGGTCACTTGGCACCATGAGTAGCCTAGCCTGTATAGTGGCGCTTTTTGTGTGCTCCGCAAGCTGGTCACGTACCAATTCTTCCTCCTGCGGCCCAAAACGACACTTGCTAGCTAAGGCTCACCCACACGTTGATGTCGCTGCCGAAAGCGAATCCTCCGGACAGTCACGCTATCCAGGGTATGAAAATGGCTTGCTAGCAGCTCAACAACGTCTTCAAAAGAGTCCGAAGTTCCAAGTGTGTGCAGGACACGCTGGCCCTCAATCCCGAGGTTGTGAACAAGTAGTGCACATGCTCTTAACTTGTCGAGCATACCCAGATCGAGCGTGGTGATGCAAGTCTCGAAAGCTTCAAACCATCTTGGCCATGGCATGGGTGGCTCGCCCGGGAGCTCGAGGAAGAAGCGAAGTGGTGTAATACATGCTTCCATTAGTTAATCCTCAATCGCCAAATGTTACATATGGTAAAATACCTCTATAAAGGATGAGGGCCAGGTGACTGGATGAACTCAGCTTTGTTGAACTTTGGTAATAACAGCGGACACACAGTAAACACCAGGCAGAGGGCACTGGTCGAAGAGGCCACATAATGGATGCCCTCTGCTATTTATAGGGTGGTGCAGTGGCAGAACAGGAAGTGCCCGCCACTACACCGTACTTCACAATAAGGTGTCAAACACCAACACCACAGATTTTTCCTGTTCCCTCGTTCAACAGGCTATGGAGGGAGACGTTAAAGAAAAAAGACTTTGTAGGTAGAAGCATGGCAGGACTATTTTTTAAAAAGTGGCAGAATAAACCACTGCCATGCAGGCCATGTGGCAGTCTACACCCACTGGTCCTAGTTATGTTTTGGTGTTCTGTTTTTATTTTATGCCTGCTTTTATTTTGTGTGTTTTGGGTTATGTTTCCAAATTTGGGTGGGTTCTAATTAGATGTGCTTTGTATTTTTGTAAATGTGATCAGAGTCGTGTTCTGAGGCAAAATAAAGAATTTTATTTATAAGTAGCTTATAAATTTGTTGTACACCTGGTTATGTTGCTGCATTGGTGTGAAACACAAACCCTGAGAAAGTTTTATTTATATTTGGAGTAATTTATTGAAACGTAGAAGGACAGAAGACTAGAGAGGAGACATAGGTAGGAATGTTGGATCATAGTGCTGTTATTGGCAGAAAGGGAAAGTGTAAGCTGTTTTACATGACTTCAATTGTCATAATCATGTAATTCTATGGTTTTTGGACTCGATACAGAAAGTTGAAAATACAGGTTATAGGCTTACAATAAAACAAAAAAAATGTATAAAAAAATTTTAAATTGTAAATATACAGTATAATTTAAATAGCAGAAAATTTATAAACCAGACCATCAATGACAGAGTAGCTCATTGCAATCTGACCAAATCACTCAGAGAATGCTCACATCTCCTGACCTTTGATCTCAACCTGGATGCAAACCTCTCCAGCATGTCCTGGGTCTACCCCGGGATCTCCTCCCAGTGGGATGGGCACTAAACCCCTCAAGTGAGAGGTGCCAGGAGGCATCCTGATCAGAAGCCCAAACCACCTCAACTGTCTACTTTCGATGTGGAGGAGCAGTGGCTCTACTCTGGGCCTCTCCTGGATGGCTGAGCTCTTCACCCTATCTCTAAGGGTGAGTCCCGCAATCCTACGGAGAAAGCTCATTTCAGCCACTTGTGATCTCATTCTTTCAGTCATTACCCAAGGCTCATGACCATAGGTGAGGGTAGGAACGTAGATTGAGCGGTAAATCGACAGCTTTGCTTCACTCGGGAATAAAACCCCAAGATACTTAAACTCCTCCACTTGGGGCAGGAGCTCGTCCCCAACCCGGAGAGGACAAACCACCCTTTTCCGGCTAAGGACCATGGACTTGGACTTGGAGGTGCTGATTCTTATCCCAGCCACTTCACACTCAGCTGCAAACCGTCCCAGTAAGACCTGTAGGTCATTGCTGGATGAAGCCAACAGGACAGCATCATCTGCAAACAGCAGAGATGAGGTCCTGTGGTCACCAAACATGATACCCTCTGTTCCTTGGCTGCTCCTAGAAATCCTGTCCATAAAAATTATGAACAGGATCTGTGACAAAGGGCAGCCCTGCTGGAGTCCAACTCTTACTGGAAATGAGTCCGACTGGGTGTTGGCAATATGAACCAAACTCTTGCAACAGTCAGATAGAGACCGGATAGCTCGTAGCAACAAGCCTGATACCCCATACTCCCGCAGCACTCCCACAAGAGACCATAAGGGACGCAGATGAATGCCTTCTCCAAGTCCACAAAACACATGTGGATTGGTTGAGCAAACTCCCACGAACCCTCGAGGATTCTCGAGAGGGTAAAGAGCTGGTCCGATGTGCCACGGCCAGGACAAAAACCACATTGCTCCTCCTGAAATTGAGGTTCGACCAGTGGTTGGACTCTCCTCTGTAACACTCTGGCACAGACCTTCCCAGGGAGGCTGAGGAGTGTGATCCCTTTAAAGATGGAACACACCCTCCGCTCCCCTTTCTTAAAAGAAAGGAACAACCACCTTTTTTTTTAATCTGCAACTTTTTATATCATAAATTTACAGCTTTTTCATTGTACATTTTTTTGCTTTTTTCTTTTAAATTTGCACCGTTTTTCATTTTCAAGCTTTTATATACAAATTTGCAACTTTTTTCTTGTAAATTGGCAACATTTATCTCATATGTTTAAAACTTTTTTTCTCATAAACTTACAGCTTTTTTCTATTAGATCTGCAACTTTTTTCTTGTAAATTTGCACTTTACCTTTTTACCTGTTTAAGTATTAATTAAAAATTAAAAATAAGCAGTACTAGAGACATGAGGTGGTAATGAGTATATCTGTTCTGGAGCTAGTATAATATAGTCAAAAGTTATAAAGGAAAACAGAAATGAAAAGTGGTAAGTATTTGTAAAACCGGAGTGGTGGCTCAATTGGTAGAGCATCTGCCCCACACCCAGGAGGCAGGGGTTCAAATCCCGGCCGGGTCATACCAAAGACCATATAAAAATGGTACTTTCTGCCTTCTAGCGTGGTGCTCCGCATAATGGAACGGGGAAAGTAAAGTTACGCACAGAGCTACCAGAGGACTGACCCCCCACTGTAGCTTTCACTACTTACAGTAGCTGTGTGGCCTAGGGTCAGAGAAACGCAGATAGGCGCCGCCCCATACACCAACATGGTGTGAAGGGAATTAACTAACTAACTAAAGTATTTGTAAATGTGATTCTGTTGATACTTAAATCCTAAAAATTGCTTCAAATAGATGACTGTAATTACGAGGTGATACTTGTGCTTTTGTCACTTTTATCACAGTAGCTGAAATCAGCAGCTATCTTCTCTGTATTTACAGGTTATTACATCATGGTGCAGGGGCACTTCCTCATGCAACCCTCCCTATTTACCCAGGCTTGGGACCTGCACAGGAAGTACACTGGTTTTGTGCTTCCCCCTGTGGCTGGGTTACTATTTTTTTTTTTTTCAGTTCTATTTTATTTATATAGCACCTTTCAAACACATGTGCAACCCAAGGTGCTTCACAGAACCACAGTCAAATAATAAAAACACATAAAAACACATACAGGTAAGAAAAGGTTACAATATTCAAAAATACACAGGCAAGACCCCGAATAGGGAGCGGCCCAAAGTGTGTGTGCATGTGTGTGTGAGAGGAAACCGGACTGCCGGAGAAACTCACGCAGCACAGAGGAACAAATTCCACCATGCTGCCCTGTTTTTTTGGTGTCACACACACTCTTTCAGCTTCTCCCTGATCGGACTACCATTTATTTTCCATCACTCTGCCATTTCTGGTCTTCTCTTCCACCTCTCTGGTTTTCTCAGACCAATGGCGTGGCATGCGCGTTTCCAGAATGACTTGGGTTTCGGCCGTTGGTCTGTCTGGTTTTTGGGCTGGGTGATGGAGACAGGATTCTTCCACTGTTCAAGTTCTGCTTTCTGGTCTCCAGTGAGGGACATTTCCTGTTGTAACTGGGTCCTCAGCTCGTCAACCTGGTCTTGGTAGCGTCTTTCTCTGTCGACTGCAGACTGATAGAGGATTTCCAGTTCTTTCCTCAGAGACTGATTGATTTGTTTTTGGTTCTCCATTTCCTGTTTCATCACATCTTTGTCTGCCTTTAGTTGAAGTTCCTCCAGCTTTAGAGCTCTGATGTCTTGCTGCAAAATTTGGTTGACATTTTGCTTGTCACTCAGCTTGAAAGACAGATCTTGTCTAAGGTCATCTGTGTGGGTTTTCAGTTCCACCATCTTGTCCTGTATAGTCCTGAGCTGTTCGTTAAGAGTCTCATTGCGACTCTCCGACTCTCTGAGGCAGGAAGAAAGTCTGTCAATACAGGTGCTGTCCTCATGGAGTTTTGCAATAATGGCAGACATTTTCTCAGTCAGAGAACTAGCCTCAGAGGTGAGCTCTTCAATCAGATCTCTTTTCTTGTCCAGACGGATTTTCAGATCACTGGTCTGAGCTTTGAGTTGTTTAACCTCCAGCTGTGAAATGCCCAACTGATCCTGGAAAGATTTGGTGGCATTTTCAGCTTCTGTCATTCTGGAAGTCAACTCGTCCCTGTGGTCAGACGTCTCAGCCAGTTCTGCCGTCAGAGAAACGATTCTCTGATTCAGCGACCTGATCGTAGACTTCAGAATATCCTGTTCTTTCTCCATTTTTAAGTCGTTGCTCAGAGTGTCTTTCTCTCTTTTGACATCCTGCAGCTCAGTTTGTGACATTTTTACCTGGTCCAGTAATGTTTTTGTGGCGTTTTCGCCCTCAGAGATCTGGGAACAAAGAGAATCATTTACAAACATTTGACTTTTAAGAAGTAGTCTCAAGCCATCATTATAAGCCACTTTCAATTTTTGCATATTACTGTTTCGATAGTAACACCACAAATGAGCAGTATACAGTGGAGTGCAAAACGTTCTAAATCTGTACACATACTGAACTTACAAGCCAGCATGTTGGCTTTTGCATACAACTTGCGACATTGTCTATAGATGTCTTTATCATCAGATAGATCACCGACAATATAATGCCTAAGATATTTAATCTCATCACATACAGTACGTTTAAAACAGTGCCTGATAAATAAAATGCTGGGAATACTATGTTTCTGTCTTCTTTACTTCTTACAATCATGATATTACTCTTCTTTGCATTATATTTGATGTCATATTCAATGCCCTGAGTGCGTGCCATATTGTCAGCAGACCTTCAGTAGCTGTTGCAGGCCAGCACTATACGAACATAAGAGTACCAAATCATCTGCATACATAAGATGGTTGATAAGGGTATTACCAACCATACAACCTGTGATACATGCATTAATCTGTTGAGACAGGTCATCCATATACATATTAAATAAGAAAGGAAACAGAATACTGCCCTGTCAAACTCCATTATTAACACCGAATGAATCAGATACAGAGTTACCCCATTTAACCTGCACTGAGCTAATTAGCATACCAAAAAACAAGGATTCTTATCAACCATCTTGGAACCCCTCTACAGTGCAATTTTTAAAATAATTTCCCATGATTTATGTAATCAAAAGCCTTAGAAGAATCTATGAAACACATAAAAATTGAAGAGTTTTGACTATTTACCTAAAATTTCTTTCAAAGCAAAAATACACATATCCGTTCCATGTTTACTTTTAAAACCAAACTGATTGTAATAATCATATACTGTTCCAGCCTGCTAAAGAGGATGCACTCAAGGACTTTTGACAAGGTGCTGGCTAAAGCTATGGGCCTGTATTTCTCCATACTGTTTATCTTGCCGGTTTTTTCCTTAATGACAGGCACCAACAAAACAGAGAGGACAGAGTCAGTTATAGAGTTCCATGAACCAAAAAGCCAGTCATGCAAATAGCAAGCAAAGGATAAAGTTTTTTTACTAACATATTTTAGATGCTCAGCAGTAATATTATCAGCTCCACATACCTTATTGTTAACTAAATCCATGACTGCAGAGTGTACCTCTTCTGAACAAACAACTACGCTCTCATTAGTATCTACTAGTACATACCCGCGCATGCCCATAGAAACCAAGTATAAGTATTTCTGCATGCCCGTAGAAAGCAGGTGTAAGCAAGAGTGTAAGCATGCACATCAGCACTCATTCAGTGATGCCTGCCTTTGATCTTTGATGGTGTCTTAGTGAGTCCTATGATCTGTGATGATGTCATAGCGAGTGCTATGATCGTGAGTCATGCCTGCGTTTGATCTTTGAAGATGTCCTAGGTCCTGTGATCTTTGATGCTGGCATAGCGATGATGTACTGCTTCGAATGGGAGTAAGATTTCTAGATTTACACACTAACTGACAAGAGATTTCTTGAATTTATCGAGTGATATTTTTTAAAGATTTCCAGATTTACTACTTTGGGTGTGGTTTAAAGTGCTGTGTCCTACTGTGTGTATGACGGCATGGTGCTTTTGTCTATATGACGGCATCGCGAGTTCTGATGTTCATATATTTTTTTAAGATTTCCAGATTTACTGCTTCGAATGGGTGTTGTTTAAAGTGCTGTGTCCTATTGTGTATATGACGGCATGGTCCTTTTGTCTATATGACGACATCACGAGTCCTGATGTTCACTGTATATGACATCATAAAGACATCAAGGACAGCATGAAGGCTGCAGGACCTGATGGTGTGTCTCCATCCTGCCTGAGAGTCTGCTCTGACGAGTTGGCCCCCATCTTCACCCGGATCTTTAATAGATCACTGGAGCTGTGTGAAGTGCCTTCCTGCTTCAAATGCTCCATCATCATTCCAGTTCCCAAGAAACCCTCTGTTACAGGATTAAATGACTACAGACCTGTTGCCTTGACCTCTGTGGTCATGAAATCAATTGGAGAGATTGGTGCTGAACCACCTGAAGGTCGCCACAGGCCTCCTGATGGACCCACTGCAGTTTGCCTACCGGTCAAACAGGTCAGTGGACGATGCAGTGAATATGGGACTACATTACATCCTGCAACACCTCGACTCCCCAGGGACGTACGCCGGGATCCTGTTTGTCGACTTCAGCTCGGCGTTCAACACCGTCATCCCAAGCATCCTTCATCAGAAACTCCTCCAGCTCAAGGTGCCCCCCTCCACCTGCCAGTGGATCTCCAGCTTTCTGACTGACAGGTGGCAACAGGTGAAGCTAGGGAGAATTACATCCAGCTCCCGAAAAATTAGTACTGGCGCCCCCAAGGGTGTGTCCTTTCCCCACTGCTCTTCTCCCTCTACTCCAATGACTGCACCTCAGAGGACCCTTTGGTGAAGCTCCTGAAGTTTGCGGATGACACCACAGTCATCGGTTTGATCCGGGATGGTGATGAGTCTGCATACAGGCGGGAGATGGAGCAGCTGATCCTCTGGTGCGGCCGGAACCATCTTGAACTTAACCCAGCCAAAACGGTGGAGATGACCGTGGATTTCAGGCGACACCCTCCTTCATTCCCCCCACTCACCATCCTCAACAGCACAGTGTCCACTGTGGACTCCTTCAAGTTTCTGGGTACCACGATCTCCCGGAACCTGAAGTGGTCCTCCCATATAGACACTGTCTGGAAAAAGGCCTAGCAGAGGTTGTTTTTTCTGCGTCAGCTCAAGAAGTTTGATTTGCCTCAGGAGCTGCTGGTTGTCTTCTACACCGCCATCATCCAATCTGTCCTCTGCTTTTCCATCACTGTCTGGTTTGGATCTGACAGGACAAGACCAGACTGCAGCGGATCATTAAGTCTGCGGAGAGGATCATTGGTACCGACCTGCCCTCCATTGAGAACTTATATCGGTCCATAACCAGGAAACGGGCGGGAAACATTTCTGCTGACCCGTCACACCCCGGCCACAAACTGTTTGAACTTCTACCTTCTGGTTGACGTTACAGATCACCGAAGGCCAAAACCACCCGTCACAGGAACAGTTTCTTTCCTCAAGCCATCACTCTGATGAACTCCTAACATTCACCTAGTCCTACCTGTTGCTGTACTCATGACTTTTCATTCATTCTTACATTGCACATAACTCTCACACTGCATTTTACTCCATTCACATTACTGAATCTGAGTTCACATTGAAATACTGTATGACTGTATATTTTTTCATATATTTTTGCAAAGTGTGGATAGTCTGCATAAATAACTGCATATATTCCTGTATATCAGGAATATATGCAGTTATTTATATATATATATATATATATCATATATATATCAGGAATATATATATATATATTTTTTTTTTTTTTTTTTCTCTCGGCGCCACACCAGTCGGCTGCCTTTTGCAACAGCGGCTCGATTCCGAGTCTTTTTCCCTTCCTCTCTCTTTTGATCCGTCTTTTTTTTTCACCCCACTTATATCACGGACACACAGATCGTCCTAAATGTCTCCTGAGCCGGTGGACGGAGCCACTGTTTATAGCAGGATACGATACAGCAGAGAACAGCTGCTAGCATTCAACCGCCACCCGGTCCCATTGGAAAAACTCGACATACCGAGAGAACTGAGGCGAAAACGCCGCGGCTGCCGGGCTGGAGTAAGGCGGAGGACAAAAAATATAAGGTACAGACCCTCCCTTCCATCTGTTGTCATGGGAAATGTACGGTCGATACTGGGAAAGTTAGATGAGCTAGCGGCTATCTCCCGTTATGATAGCACATACCGGGAGTGCTCTCTCCTTTTGTTTACTGAGACGTGGCTAACTGAACTAGCAGCAGATGCTAACATTGAGCTGGAGGGTTTTCACATGATACGAGCTGACCGAACACCAGACAGTGGCAAGGCTAGGGGCGGTGGAGTGATAATGTATGTTAACAACAACTGGTGCAGACCGGGACATATCACTGTTAAACAACGACACTGCAGCAAAGACATTGAGTTGCTAGCTGTTAGCATGAGGCCTACATATCTCCCGAGAGAACACTCACACGTGATCTGCATTGTTGTTTATGCAAATCCGACGGCGAACGCTGGGACAGCACGTGACGTCATCCATTCAGTAACCAGCAGGCTGCAGACAGAACACCCAGATGCTCTTCTCCTCATCTCAGGCGATTTCAACCATGTTTCACTGTCTCCCATTCTACCCACGTTCACCCAGTATGTCACATGCCACACTAGAGACAATAAAACACTGGATTTATTCTACGCAAACACTAAGGAGGCGTACACCTCATCACAACTCCCCCCACTCGGGAGATCGGATCACAACTTGGTTCATCTCCGGCCGGTGTACAAACCCCTAGTGCACAGACAACCTCCGGCCATGCACACTGTGGAGTTATGGTCTGAGGAGACAATGGACACCCTAAAGGGCTGTTTTGAAGCCACCGCCTGGAAGCAGCTCTGCGATCCACATGGTGAGGACATCGATGGCCTCATTCACACCTTCACGGGCTACCTCAGCTTCTGTGTGGACAAATCCGTTCCCACCAAGACCATACGGCGTCACTCAAACAACAAACCCTGGATCAACCCTGAGATAAAAACACTTCTGAGAGAGAAGAAGAGGATCTTCAGGTCAGGGAACAGGGAGATGCTGAAGTCCGTACAGAGGGAGCTGAGGAGAAAGATCAGAGAAGGCAAGGACAGCTTCAGGAAGAAGATGGAGGACAAGCTGCAACAGAGCGACATCAGCGGGGTCTGGAGAAACCTCAAAACCATCTCGGGGCTCCAGAATACCTCCCCCCAGGCCACAGGGGGCAGGGAGTGGGCGAACAACCTGAATCTGTTTTTCAATAGATTTGACCAACCGCCCTCCCCCCTGACTGCACAACAACCACTGCTGCCTCTAAAGAAATCAAGTCCTGCTGCCCACTCCCCACTCCACCAACACCCCCCCACTCCCAACACACAGCCCCCCATCCTGACCCTGACCAGGACCCAGGTGAGGACGGAGCTGAGGAAGATCAAGGCGAGGAAGGCGCCGGGACCGGACGGCATCAGCGCAAAGCTCCTCAAGTCCTGTGCAGACCAGCTGTGTGGGATTGTGACGTATATCTTCAACATGAGCCTGAAACTGGGGAGGGTACCACAGCTGTGGAAAACATCTTGTGTGGTACCTGTACCAAAAACTTCCCACCCCAAAGACCTGAACAGCTACAGACCGGTGGCCTTGACGTCCCACTTGATGAAGACCCTGGAGAGACTGCTCCTTGCTCACCTCCGCCCCCTGGTGGAACCAGCGATGGATCCACTCCAGTTCGCCTACCAGCATGGCATTGGGGTGGAGGATGCGGTGATCTTCCTCCTTCACCGTTCTCTGTCCCACCTGGAGAAGCCCGGGAATATGGTGAGGATCATGTTCTTTGACTTCTCCAGTGCTTTCAACACCATCCAACCGATGATCCTGAAGGACAAGCTGCTGCGCGCAGGGGTGGACCAGCACCTGTCATCATGGATCCTGGACTACCTCACGAACCGGCCTCAGTTTGTGAGAACCCGGGACTGTGTGTCCGACACGATCATCAGTAGCACGGGGGCCCCCCCAGGGAACGGTGCTGGCTCCCTTCCTGTTCACTCTTTATACTGCGGACTTCTCACACAACACAACACACTGCCATCTACAGAAGTTCTCTGATGACTCTGCGATCGTTGGCCTCATCTCCAATGGAGATGAAGCTGAGTACAGAGGGCTTATCCAGGACTTCGTGGTCTGGTGCCATCGGAACTGCCTCCAGATCAACGCGAGGAAAACTAAGGAGCTGGTGGTGGACTGCCGCAGGCATGGGCAGCCCCTCACAGTACCAGTAAATATACAGGGAACAGACATCGAGATGGTGACATCCTATAAGTACCTGGGTATTCATCTGAACAATAAACTAGACTGGTCACACAATACTGATGCACTCTACAAGAAGGGACAGCGCAGGCTGTTCCTGCTGAGGAGACTCAGGTCTTTTGGTGTACAAGGGGCGCTGCTGAAGTCATTCTATGACACGGTGGTGGCATCAGCCATCACTTTTGGAGTGGTCTGCTGGGGCAGTGGCATTACTGCAGCCGATAGGAAGAGACTGAACAAACTGATTAAGAAAGCTAGCTCTGTCCTGGGGCAGCGCCTTGATCCGATGGAGGAGATAGGAGAGAGAAGGACGGTGGCTAAACTGTCATCTCTGCTGGAGTCCGAGTTCCACCCTATGCAGGACATACTGAATGCACTGAGGAGCTCATTTAGCAGCAGACTACATCATCCCAGGTGCACAACTGAGAGGTTTCGTAGGTCCTTCCTACCAACGGCTGTCAGACTGTACAACCTAAGCAGGGCTGCTTGCAGAGATAGCAAAAAGACGTAACAAACTAATAGTTTTTTGAATGCAAAAGATGCAATAGACTTACACAATGGTCCCCTCCGGCATACAACTAGGAACTTACCGGTCGCTATGGAGGGTGAGAATATGTATGGGCACATAATCATACCATGTAGGATAACTAAGTAGACGGTTATGCTGTTTCATTCCATCTAGCAACAATGCTCTGCACTGTGTGTGTTTATATATTTACATATTTATTCCATCTAGCTACAATGCTCAGCACTGGGTGTGTTTATATATTTATATATCTACATATTATTCCATCTAGCTACATTGCTCCGCACTGTGTGTGTTTATATACTTGCATATTTATTCCACCTAGCTGCAATGCTCCGTACTGTGGGTGTTTATATATTTACATATTTATTCCATCTAGCTACAATGCTCTGCACTGTGTGTTCATATATTCATATATTTATTCCATCCAGCTACAATGCTCTGCACTGTGTGTCTGTGTGTGTGTGTATATATATATATTTTATAGTAATACGTACATATGTATATTAGCTGCTCTTGCTTGCTTGTTTTTTTTTGTTTGTTTTTTTTTCTTGCCTTCTGATTGTTGCTCTGAGTGTTGCTATCCCTGTGCTGTTGCAATCCTGGAATTTCCCCGTTGTGGGACTAATAAAGGCTTATCTTATCTTATCTTATCTTATCTTATATATTTGCATCCTTTTATAGAAACGTGGACAGACTGTAATTTACTGTACATACTCTGTGTCATTGAAATCTTATTTAAATCTTACACCTGAACAACGAGAGCAAGTTTTAGCCAAAGTCAAATTCCTTGTATGTGTTGTGCATACTTGGCCAATAAAGCTGATTCTGATTCTGATTCTGATCATATCATACGCTGTCAGGCAGGCATCACTGTATATGACATCATAAAGACATGAAGGCAAGCTTGATGTCCTATGATGCCGACATCATAGGGACATCCTTGGCACATCATAGGCCGTCCTATGATGTCCTACGGTCATGACACACAGACAGACGCATACAGTGATTTCTTGAATTTATAGAGTGATTTATAGAGTGATATGACGGCATCGCGAGTCCTACGGTGCCTGAGTATTCATAGGGTCATCATAGGTCCTATGATGAGGACATCATGCAGACATCATAGGCCGTCCTCTGAACGCCTGAGATCATAGGATCGTCATAGGTCATAGCAAGTGCTATGATCATGAGTGATGTCTGCCGTTGATCACATAGCCAAAGATACCTGTCTATATGTCTATATGACGTCATATAGCCATCCTATCTATTCAATTCAATTCAACTTTATTTATTTAGCGCCATTTCACAACAACAGTCATCTCATAGCACTTTCAACTGTAGGGGGAACCCCCACAGTTGCAGAAAGACCCCAGCAATCAGGCAATCCCCTGTGAGCAAGCGCTTGGCGACGGTGGAGAGGAAAAACTCCCTTTTAACAGGAAGAAACCTCCAGCAGAGCCAGACTCAGGGAGGGGCAGTCATCTGCTGTGACTGGCTGGGGGATGAGGGGATAGAGAAGAAGAAAAGAACAGACATGTAGAGAGCAAACAGCATGATGGGGACTCAATCTATGGGAGAGAACAAACAGATGTTAATGACCAGCAAAAAAAAAAAAATATTTCATTGAGAGTGAAGAAAGGAGTGAGGCCCAGTGCATTATTGGAGGTCCCCCGGCTGACTAAACCTATTAGCAGCATAACTAAGGAAGGGTTCAGAAACACATGATCCCTCCCTAATTGTAGGCTATATCAAAAAGGAAGGTTTTAACCCTATTCTTAAAAACAGAGATTGAGTCTGACTCCCAAATCCAGATTGGCAGCTGGTTCCACAAGAGAGGAGCTTGATAACTGAAGGCTCTGCCTCCCATTGTACTTTTGGAGATTCTAGGTATTACAAGTAATCCTGCATTTTGGGAGCGTAGTGCTCTGTTAGGATAATACGGTAGTATCAGATCTTTTAAATAAAAAGGGGCCTGATTGTTTAGTTTTGTAAGTAAGAAGAAGGATTTTAAACTTAATTCTAAACTCTATGGGAAGCCAATGAAGGGAGGCCAGAACCGGAGAGATATGATCTCTCTTTCTAGTACCTGTTAAAACTCTTGCTGCAGCATTTTGGATCAGCTGAAGACTTTTTAAAGATGTTTTAGGACAACCTGATAATAAAGAATTACAATAATCTAATCTCGAGCTAACAAAAGCGTGGATCAGTTTCTCAGCCTCACTCTGAGACAAGATGCTCCTAATCTTGGCAATATTACTCAAATGATAGAAGGCAGTCTTAGAAACAAATTTAATATGTGAATTGAAAGAGATCTTGAGCAAAAATAATTCCAAGGTTCCTCAGAGAGCTATTAAGAGAAAGAGTAACCACATCCAAACTGAAAGTTTGATTTGGAAAGGTATTTCTAAGGTTTTTTGGACCAACAAGAATGACTTCAGTCTTATCTGAATTTCATAGCAGGAAATTACAAGTCATCTAAGCCTTGATTTCCTTAAGACAGGCTTTCCAACTTGGCTAATTGATTACTATCATCTGACTTCATTGACAGGTATAATTGTGTGTCATCTGCATAACAATGAAAATGTATACAGTGCTTTCTAATAATGTTGCCTAACGGAAGCATATATAAACTAAAAAGAGTAGGGCCTAGCACAGATCCCTGTGGAACTCCATGACTGAGCTTTGAGTTGAAAGAAAACTCATTATTGACATGAGCAAACTGGAACCTATCAGATAAACATTGGGCGCATGTGCACGCAGCGACCGGCAGCGGGTGAAAAAAGTTTTGACGTCTGTGTCTCTGTTTTTATGCACTTTAAGGCATTTTAACGTAATTCTCTGTGCTGTTTTTGTTCTTGAATGTTTGGACTGTGTAACAAAGAGCTCCCTGGTTCCATCAGTATGGATTTCCTTCGTTTCTTTCGTACCGGCTCTTTGTCTTGGTGGTAAGCGCGATCGCAGTCACGCTGGGAAGAATGCAGTATTCCAGAGACATGTTACTGCATTTAAACATGGATAATGCAGCATCTGTGTTTGAGTCTGTGCCGCAACTGCCAGACTTTATTTTAAGAGATTTTCATGGACACAGCGATGGAAAGAGAGACAAGAGGAGGAAATGCGGAAAGCGTAGAGGTGTAAGATTAAATCTGAGGAGGCGTCAGCTTAACCGTATTCCTCTTCCTTCCATTATTATGGGGAACATACAATCCCTGAGAAATAAAGTGGATGAAATTCAAGGAAATGTACGATATCAGAAGGATTTCAAGAACTGCTGTGTCATGGCTTACACGGAGACATGGCTTACGGCGCATGACCGGGACCCAGACCTGTGTATTGACAGCTTTGGAGCCCCACTTCGCTCGGATCGGCAGGAAGAGGTAACCGGGAAACGTCAGGGGGGCAGCGTATGTTTATATATTAATAAACAGTACTGTACGTCTGTCACAGTCAGAGAGCGCATCTGTACACCAGATGTGGAGCTTCTGTCCGTGCCACTACGCCCCTTTTATCTGCCCCGCGAGTTCCCCCAATTTTTCATAACGACTGTGTACATTCAACTGAGAGCAGATGCTGCCTCCGCCTCCAGCACCGTCTTTGATGTGGTACAGCGGTTGCAGTCGATTTCCCCAGAGGCTCCAAATTTTACTCTTGGGGATTTTTTTTTTTTTTATTTAAGTTTTTGTAAAGGGTATACAGGTCATTACAGCATTGCATTGTTAACATTTTCATTGTACGTTCCCTTATATTTTGCTATTTGACAACATTGGTAGAATAGTTATTACAACACCCCCTTTTTTTTTAAGTGAAAGAAAAAGTGAAATTAAAGAGAATTAAATTAAACAAACAAACAAACAAAAACCGAATAAACAAACAAACAGAACAGTAAAAAACAAACAGAAAATTAAGTCATTAAAAGTAAAAGAGCATCTGAGTAGCATTGGAACAAAGAGTGGGACCATCATTGAAATGGTATTTGTCAAAAGATTAGATCTAATGGAAGACACATATGCGATCCAGGGTTGCCAAAAGTTCATGAACCCATCCATGTCCTGTCTCAGTGCGAATGTCAACTTTTCCATCGAGTAAATGTCTTGAATCACGTTAAACCAATCTTCAGGTGTAGGACAGTCCTTCAGCATCCATTTTTTAGTTAGGGCTTTTTTACTTGCCAATATTAAAACACTGAATAAGTATTTATCTCCTCGTCTTTCCAGTGAGTCCGGTAGTAAACCCAAATACAAAGTTATAAAAGAAAAGGGAACTGTTATTTTGAATATTTTCCCCAATATTGTCTGTACATTGGTCCAATATTGGTGGATAACTGGGCATGACCAAAACACATGAAAATGATTTGCAGTCTTTTCACCACACAAGCGCCAACAGTTCAACCCCTTATGGGTAAATTTGTTTTGTGCAGGTGTTCTGAAAAATCTTACCAAATTTTTCCATCCAAATTCTCTCCACTGCAGGGATGAGGTACTTTTCCATTGCTGTCTATTTAGCTTTTCCCATATTTCCAATTGTAAAGTGAAATTCCCCTCTTTTTCCCATCTCTCTTTTATATATGATGTGTTGTCTCCTTTTAAGTCTTGAAGACCTTGGTATATTTTAGAAATGTATCTGATTACATGTTGTAATGACAATAAAGTTGAATCTCATCATCTCATCTCATCTGATCCCTGGGATCCCTTTATATGCCATTAAGAAGACCTTCAGAACACCTGACTGGGCCCTTTCCAAATCCTCCTTTTTAAGTATATTGTTTATGTGGTGTCTAAGCTGAAAGAACCTGTAAAGGTCTTGATTTATTAGACCTTGTTTTTTCAAATCTTCAAAACTTCTTAAAGTTTGCCCCTTAAAGAAATTGTAATATTTTATCAGCCCTTTCTCTTTCCACTCTTTAAATCTAGTGTCTGTTTTATTGGGGGTAAAGTCTTGATCATAGGCAATCCATTGCAGAAGTCGATAGGGCTCTTTAGCTTGATTCTCTCTGACTATCTTAAACCAAATTTTTAGCGGGGTCTCTATCCACGGGTTAGTGTTATTCAAGAGTTTAGGTAAGGCATTGTTCCCTATTATCGCCTGTAGGGGGATGTCACTTGTTATTTGGCATTCCATCTCCTTCCATTGTGCAGTGTAGACTGGGTTACATATCTCTACTAAAGTTTTAATTTGTGCAGCTATAAAATAGTCCCTGATATTTGGCAGCGCGAGCCCACCTTTGTCTTTGTTTAGCTGTAGGGTTCTATATCTGATTCTAGGTCTCTTGCCCTGCCATATGAATCTTGAGATCCTTCTGTCTAGCTCCTGCCATGTTTTTTGGGGGGGTTCTACCGGTATTGTTTGGAAAAGGTATAGAAGACGTGGGAGTATATTCATTTTGACTGCTTCAATTCTTTGTGCAGTACCTAAGAATGGTATCATATTCCATCTTGCTAGGTCAGATTTTATTTTTGTCACCAGTGGATCATAGTTTAGTGTTATAATTTTGTTGAGTTGTTTCGGGATATTGATCCCCAGGTATTTCATAGATTCCAGCTCCCAGTTAGTTTTGAGTTCACTTAGTGAATAATGATTTGGGTCATAGTTGAATGTTAAAACTTGGGTTTTATGCATGTTTACTTTGTACCCCGATAAATCTCCATAGTCTGAAAAAACTGAGATTAGTTCTGGTAAAGAAGTGTCTGGTTGCCCTAGGTATATTAAAATGTCACCAGCAAAGAGTGCTATTTTATGTTCCTTCTGACCAAGTGTAATACCTTGAATTTTTTGATTTTGTCTTATCCATTGGCTCAGAGGTTCTATGAAGATTGCAAAGAGCAGTGGAGACAGGGGGCAGCCTTGACGACATCCTCTTTCCAGCTCAAAAGATGATGATAAATTACCGTTAATCCTTATTTTAGCTGTTGGTTTTTTATATAATGCTTGTATAGTTCTAATGAAGTTGTTATGAAAATTGAAACTGGATAAGATTCTATATAGGAAAGACCAGTCAACCGAATCAAATGCTTTTTCAGCATCTAATCCCAATATGACTGCATTTAAGTTATATTTTTTTATATGATGAATTATGTGTAAAGTGCGTCGAATGTTGTCTTGTGTCTGTCTTTGTCTTATAAAACCTGTTTGGTCTAAGTGAATTAAGTCTGCCAGTATGTTTTCTAACCTTTTGGCAAAGATAATGGTAAAAAGCTTATAGTCCTGATTTAATACACTGATTGGTCTGTAGTTGGAGCATTCTAGTTTATCCTTTTCAGGTTTAGGTATAACTGCAATGACCCCTTCTCTCCAGGAGGGGGGGATTTCCCCTGTGTGGAGGACATAGTTAAATGTTTTCAAGAGGAGAGGAGATAGTTGCTGTTTAAAGGTTTTGTACCATTCTGCTGTATAGCCATCTGCTCCTGGGGATTTGTTAGCTTTAAGTTTCATAATTGCTTTTTCCAATTCTTTAGGTTGTATTTCTGACAGTAGTGTTTTATTTTGTGATTCCGTAAGTTGGGGAAGGTGTAATGTGTTTAGGAATGTCTCGGATGCGTTTTTATGTTTTTTGTGGGAGTATAAGTTCTTGTAGTAATTCTCGAAGCTTTTAAGAATATCCTGAATTCTGAATTTTATTTCCTTTGATACTGGGTCTCTGATTTTGTAGATTGCTCTTTCTGTTTGTTGTTTCCTCAATTTATAGGCTAGTAATTTTGCCGATTTACTGCCTGCTTCAAAGTGTTTTTGTTTCAGAAATGTAAGTTTCTTCTGGATTTCTATTGTGTAGATCTCATTTATTTGATTTTTAATTTCTTTAATCTTGAGCGAGCCATTAGAATGAGTGTTGTCTTTGTGTTCTTTTTCTAGGTTCTTGAGTTCTGACTCTAGTGTGATTAGTTTTTCTTGTCTCAGCTTCTTTTGGGTTGCCAGTTTTGCAATAATTTTTCCCCTTATTACAGCTTTGCACGCATCCCACAGTATTAAAGGGGATACTTCTCCATTATCGTTTTCTTCCAGATATTTGAAAATATCTGATTCCAATTCATCTTTCAGTGGTCCTTTCAGGACATTTGAATTCAACCTCCAGGAAAATGTATTATTTGTGTATTTTTGGATGTTTAAGTCCATATAGATCGGACTGTGGTCAGAGAGATCCATCAGTCCTATTTTACATGTTTTTACTCTTCCAATGTCTCTATTAAACATAAAAAAGTAATCAATCCTTGAGTAAGATGAATGTGGCATTGAATAAAAAGTATAATCTTTTACATTGGGGTTGAATTCCCTCCATACGTCACAGATTCCCATTTCTTTTAGTAGCATCCGAGTTTTCCTATTTTGAGTGTTATTTTGATGTGAAGAATTACCTGTTGCATCCCAGTATGGATTCAGTCTTAGATTGAAGTCTCCACCACATATCACTAAACCTTGGGCTTTAGTTATCATTAGGTCGAATACATTTTTATAAAATTTCCATTTAGCCCCTGGTGGTGCATATACATTCAGCAGGGTGATATCTTCTCCCTCTAGCCGCCCAATTACCAAACTGTACCTCCCTTCTTTAGCTTTGTGTTCTGATTTTTTTTCAAATGTAATTTTGGTTGATATCAATGTCGCTACTCCCCTCCTCCTCCCTGACTTATATGAAGATGAAGAGATCATTTTAAACCCTTGTCTATTGAGTTTAGTGTGTTCCACGTCTGTTAGGTGGGTTTCTTGTAAAAAATATTATTTCTGCTTTGTCTTTTTTCATTTTGCATAGAATCTTGGATCTTTTAACTGGATTCAGGATCCCTTTTACATTATATGAGGCTATTTTGGTTACACCCTGTTTCTCCATTGTATTTTCTTATTTAGTATAACAGTGTGGTGGACCTCTTTTTTGCTACTCAGAAACTGAAAGAACATTAAGAACATAAAAAACATTAAGAACATAGTGTATGAGACTTTAAAACAAAAAACTGTCAAAAAAACTTCCTGAGCTGGGGTCTCTTTAAAGACCCTGTAAGAGCCTTGATGGAGTGTAGGCTCTGAGGGAAATTCCTCAAACTCTGTTACGTGTTGAGGGCCCTCTCTTACCCCTGTAAGTTGTCCCATGTTTTTAACGTGAATTTCAGACCCCAATCCGAATTTGTAATGATTTTTTTTAATTTTTTTTATGCCTATACCCTATGAGATTGTGTGCACCCTCCCACCCCCATCACAGCAAACCTTCACTCTAATACAGTATTTGTTAGTGTGGGGAGAACATGTGGGTCATTGTTACATTTCTATTTTAACAAGATTTTTTTTTTTCCTTTAAATTAAGAAGACATTTGTTTCTAATGCTATAACTGTTCCATGAAAGATTTTACCACATGCTGATTCTGCATCTCCTTTAATGTTTGTTACCTTGTAGGAGGGGGGATGGAAGTGCAGAATGACTGAAAAGAGAGAAAAAAAACAAAAAGGTCGCTATTCCTTCCTGGAACTGGAAAGCTTATCTTTGTAGCTCTGGGGCTGGGTTTCCCGCTGCTGGCCCGTGGATTTAGAAGGTCTTTGAGTGGACCACGTTTGAGCTCTGATTTTCTCGCTCAGATTCGCTGCGGGTTTAAACACCGTTACCGGGAGTCCTCTTCTCGCCATGTCAGTTGTTGCTTCTTCCGCTGAATTGTAGAGACATGACTCTTCACCGTAAAAGACCCTTAACTTCGCCGGAAATGGCGTCTGAAAGCGTAGATTCTTTTCCCGTAGAACCTTTTTGGCGTCGTTATATTCCCGTCGCTTTTTAAGAACCTCAGGGGCGTAATCGTGCTCCACGAAGACTTTTCTTTCTTGATGCATAAATCCTTTTTTCTGCCAAGCCCGTCTTACAACCTCTTGTTTTATTTTGAAATCGGAGAATCTTACCAACACTGAACGCGGGTGTGCTTCTGCCGCTGGCTTTGCGGCTAATGTACGATGGGCCTTTTCTATTTTCAAATCGGTGGTTTGTGGAATATCCAACTTCTCTCTCAATAAGGATTCCACGCATTCCGCCACTGTGTTGAAACCATCTTCAGCTCCTTCTTTCAGACCGTGAATTCTGATGTTATCTCGTCTCTGTCTTCCTTCTTGGTCAGCTAGCTTAGCCTCCAGCCTTGACTGTTTTCTGTGTAAATCCAGCACAGAATCTTCAAGCACTTTACTCTTTCTTCAGCTTCCAAGATTCGGTTTTCGGCCTGGTCCATTCTGCTGTTCGTCCTTATTAGTTCCTCTCTGAATTCGTGAAATTTGGCCCGAAATCGTCGTAATTCATCATATAGCGATTTCAGGCTAACCTTTTTGTTAGCTAGGCCCAGCTCTTCGTCTCCTGAATGGAGGTCCTCGGGATCAGATTCTGCGGCCGCCGCGCGTCCTGACCTGGGGAATGCCAGTTTCTTCTGTTTGTGGTTAGGCATGGTGTTTTTGTCTTTTGATTTTTATTCTTCCAAAAATCCGTTAAGTCTGATTTTGACGATGTTTTCCTTGGATTGGATCTGGGAGGTTCAGCGTTAAGTTGCTATCACCATGGCGTCCAGACCAGAAGTCCTCTACTCTTGGGGATTTTAACCATGTGTCTCTAAAGAAGACACTTAAAAACTTTTATCAGTATGTCTCCTGCCCAACCAGGCGAAAAAAGACATTGGACCTGTGCTATGGATCCATAGAGAGGGCCTATAAATCTATTCCCCTTACTCCTTTAGGATCCTCAGATCACAACTGTGTACATTTGCTGCCCACATATCAAAACTGCTCTCAGAAGAGACAAGGCGAAGACCAGAGACATAAACGTGTGGACAGAGGATTCAGTGCACTGCCCCCAGGAATGCTTTAACTGTATGGACTGGGAGGTGTTCACACTGTCCTGAGGAGATGATTTGGACTCTTTAGTGGACGTGACATGCTCATACATGGCTTTCTGCAGAGACATGATCGTTCCACGTAAACGTGTCAAAATACAGTGGGGCAAAAAAGTATTTAGTCAGCCACCAATTGTGCAAGTTCTCCCACTTAAAAGATGAGGTCTCCAATTTTCATCATAGGTATACCTCCACTATGAGAGACAAAATGAGAAAAAAAAATCCAGAAAATCACATTGAAGGATTTTTAATGAACTGGCAAATTCCTCAGTAAAATAAGTATTTGGTCACCTACAAACAAGCAATATTTCTGGCTCTCACAGACCTGTAACTACTTCTTTAAGAGGCTCCTCTGTCCTCCACTCGTTACCTGTATTAATGGCACCTGTTTGAACTTGTTATCAGTATAAAAGACACCTGTCCACAACCTCAAACAGTCAGACTCCAAACTCCACTATGGCCAAGACCAAAGAGCTGTCAAAGGACACCAGAAACAAAATTGTAGACCTGCACCAGGCTGGGAAGACTGAATCTGCAATAGGTAAGCAGCTTGGTGTGAAGAAATCAACTGTGGGCGCAATTATTAGAAAATGGAAGACATACAAGACCACTGATAATCTCCCTCGATCTGGGGCTCCACGCAAGATCTTACCCCGTGGGGTCAAAATTATCATGAGAATGGTGAGCAAAAATCCCAGAACCACATGGGGGGACCTAGTGAATGACCTGCAGAGAGCTGGGACCAAAGTAACAAAGGCTACATCAGAAACACACTACGCCGCCAGGGACTCAAATCCTGCAGTGCCAGACGTGTCCCCCTGCTTAAGCCAGTACATGTCCAGGCCCGTCTGAAGTTTGCTAGAGAGCATTTGGATGATCCAGAAGAGGACTGGGAGTATGTCATATGGTCAGATGAAACCAAAATAGAACTTTTTGATAAAAACTCAACTTGTCGTGTTTGGAGGAGAAAGAACACCATACCTACTGTGAAGCACGGGGGTGGAAACATCATACTTTGGGGCTGTTTTTCTGCAAAGGGACCAGGACAACTGATCCGTGTAAAGGAAAGAATGAATGGGGCCATGTATCGTGAGATTTTGAGTGAAAACCTCCTTCCACCAGCAAGGGCATTGAAAATGAAACGTGGCTGGGTCTTTCAGCATGGCAATGATCCCAAACACACCGCCCGGGCAACAAAGGAGTGGCTTCATAAGAAGCATTTCAAGGTCCTGGAGTGGCCTAGCCAGTCTCCAGATCTCAACCCCATAGAAAATCTTTGGAGGGAGTTGAAAGTCTGTGTTGCCCAGCGACAGCCCCATAACATCACTGCTTTAGAGGAGATCTGCATGGAGGAATGGGCCAAAATACCAGCAACAGTGTGTGAAAACCTTGTGAAAGCTTACAGAAAATGTTTGACCTCTGTCATTGCCAACAAAGGGTATATAACAAAATATTGAGATGAACTTTTGTTACTGACCAAATACTTATCTTACCGAGGAATTTACCAATTAAGATAAGATAAGATAAGATAAGATAAGCCTTTATTAGTCCCACAACGGGGAAATTCCAGGATTGCAACAGCACAGGGATAGCAACACTCAGAGCAACAATCAGAAGGCAAGAAAAAACAAGCAAGCAAGAGCAGCTAATATACATATGTACATATTACTATAAAATATATATATACACACACACACACACACAGACACACAGTGCAGAGCATTGTAGCTGGATGGAATAAATATATGAATATATGAACACACAGTGCAGAGCATTGTAGCTAGATGGAATAAATATGTAAATATATAAACACCCACAGTATGGAGCATTGCAGCTAGGTGGAATAAATATGCAAGTATATAAACACACACAGTGCGGAGCAATGTAGCTAGATGGAATAATATGTAGATATATAAAAACACAGTGCGGAGCATTGTAGCTAGATGGAATAAATATATAGATATATAAATATAAACACACCCAGTGCAGAGCATTGTAGCTAGATGGAATAAATATGTAAATATATAAACACACACAGTGCAGAGCATTGTTGCTAGGTGGGATGAAACAGCATAACCGTCTATTTAGTTATCCTACATGGTATGATTATGTGCCCATACATATTCTCACCCTCCATAGCGACCGGTATGTTCCTAGTTGTATGCCGGAGAGGACCATTGTGTAAGTCTATTGCATCTTTTGCATTCAAAAAAAAAAACAAACAAAAAAAAACTATTAGTTTGTTACGTCTTTTTGCTATCTCTGCGAGCAGCCCTGCTTAGGTTGTACAGTCTGACAGCCGTTGGTAGGAAGGACCTACGAAACCTCTCGGTTGTGCACCTGGGATGATGTAGTCTGCTGCTAAATGAGCTCCTCAGTGCATCCAGTATGTCCTGCATAGGGTGGAACTCGGACTCCAGCAGAGATGACAGTTTAGCCACCGTCCTTCTCTCTCCTATCTCCTCCATCGGATCAAGGCGTTGCCCCAGGACAGAGCTAGCTTTCTTAATCAGTTTGTTCAGTCTCTTCCTATCGGCTGCAGTAATGCCACTGCCCCAGCAGACCACTCCAAAAGTGATGGCTGATGCCACCACCGTGTCATAGAATGACTTCAGCAGCGCCCCTTGTACACCAAAAGACCTGAGTCTCCTCAGCAGGAACAGCCTGCGCTGTCCCTTCTTGTAGAGTGCGTCAGTATTGTGTGACCAGTCTAGTTTATTGTTCAGATGAATACCCAGGTACTTGTAGGATGTCACCATCTCGATGTCTGTTCCCTGTATATTTACTGGTGCTGTGAGGGGCTGCCCATGCCTGCGGCAGTCCACCACCAGCTCCTTAGTTTTCCTCGCGTTGATCTGGAGGCAGTTCCGATGGCACCAGTCCACAAAGTCCTGGATAAGCCCTCTGTACTCAGCTTCATCTCCGCTGGAGATGAGACCAACGATCGCAGAGTCATCAGAGAACTTCTGTAGATGGCAATGTGTTGTGTTGTGTGAGAAGTCCGCAGTATAAAGAGTGAACAAGAAGGGAGCCAGCACCGTTCCCTGGGGGGCCCCCGTGCTACTGATGATCGTGTCGGAAACACAGTCCCGGGTTCTCACAAACTGAGGCCGGTTCGTGAGGTAGTCCAGGATCCATGATGACAGGTGCTGGTCCACCCCTGCGCGCAGCAGCTTGTCCTTCAGGATCATCGGTTGGATGGTGTTGAAAGCACTGGAGAAGTCAAAGAACATGATCCTCACCATATTCCCGGGCTTCTCCAGGTGGGACAGAGAACGGTGAAGGAGGAAGATCACCGCATCCTCCACCCCAATGCCATGCTGGTAGGCGAACTGGAGTGGATCCATCGCTGGTTCCACCAGGGGGCGGAGATGAGCAAGGAGCAGTCTCTCCAGGGTCTTCATCAAGTGGGACGTCAAGGCCACCGGTCTGAAGCTGTTCAGGTCTTTGGGGTGGGAAGTTTTTGGTACAGGTACCACACAAGATGTTTTCCACAGCTGTGGTACCCTCCCCAGTTTCAGGCTCATGTTGAAGATATACGTCACAATCCCACACAGCTGGTCTGCACAGGACTTGAGGAGCTTTGCGCTGATGCCGTCCGGTCCCGACGCCTTCCTTGCCTTGATCTTCCTCAGCTCCGTCCTCACCTGGGTCTTGGTCAGGGTCAGGATGGGGGGCTGTGTGTTGGGAGTGGGGGGGTGTCGGTGGAGTGGGGAGTGGGTAGCAGGACTTGATTTCTTAGAGGCAGCAGTGGTTGTTGTGCAGACAGGGGGGAGGGTGGTTGGTCAAATCTATTGAAAAACAGATTCAGGTTGTTCGCCCACTCCCTGCCCCCCGTGGCCTGGGGGGAGGTATTCTGGAGCCCCGAGATGGTTTTGAGGTTTCTCCAGACCCCGCTGATGTCGCTCTGTTGCAGCTTGTCCTCCATCTTCTTCCTGAAGCTGTCCTTGCCTTCTCTGATCTTTCTCCTCAGCTCCCTCTGTACGGACTTCAGCATCTCCCTGTTCCCCGACCTGAAGATCCTCTTCTTCTCTCTCAGAAGTGTTTTTATCTCAGGGTTGATCCAGGGTTTGTTGTTTGAGTGACGCCGTATGGTCTTGGTGGGAACGGATTTGTCCACACAGAAGCTGAGGTAGCCCGTGAAGGTGTGAATGAGGCCATCGATGTCCTCACCATGTGGATCGCAGAGCTGCTTCCAGGCAGTGGCTTCAAAACAGTCCTTTAGAGTGCCCATTGTCTCCTCAGACCATAACTCCACAGTGTGCATGGCCAGAGGTTGTCTGTGCACTAGGGGTTTGTACACCGGTCGGAGATGAACCAAGTTGTGATCCGATCTCCCAAGTGGGGGGAGTTGTGATGAGGTGTACGCCTCCTTAGTGTTTGCGTAGAACAAATCCAGTGTTTTATTGTCTCTAGTGTGGCATGTGACATACTGGGTGAAAGTGGGCAGAATGGGAGACAGTGAAACGTGGTTGAAATCGCCTGAGATGAGGAGAAGAGCATCTGGGTGTTCTGTCTGCAGCCTGCTGGTTACTGAATGGATGACGTCACGCGCTGTCCCAGCGTTCGCCGTCGGATCTGCATAAACAACAATGAAGATCACGTGTGAGTGTTCTCTCGGGAGATATGTAGGCCTCATGCTAACAGCTAGCAACTCAATGTCTTTGCTGCAGTGTCGTTGTTTAACAGTGATATGTCCCGGTCTGCACCAGTTGTTGTTAACATACATGATCACTCCACCGCCCCTAGTTTTGCCACTCTCTGGTGTTCGGTCAGCTCGTATCGTGTGAAAACCCTCCAGCTCAATGTTAGCATCTGCTGCTAGTTCAGTTAGCCACGTCTCAGTAAACAAAAGGAGAGAGCACTCCCGGTAAGTGCTATCATAACGGGAGATAGCCGCTAGCTCATCTAACTTTCCCAGTATCGACCGTACATTTCCCATGACAACAGATGGAAGGGAGGGTCTGTACCTTATATTTTTTGTCCTCCGCCTTACTCCAGCCCGGCAGCCGCGGCGTTTTCGCCTCAGTTCTCTCGGTATGTCGAGTTTTTCCAGTGGGACCGGGTGGCGGTTAAATGCTAGCAGCTCTTCCCTGTTATATCGTATCCTGCTATAAACAGTGGCTCCGTCCACCGGCTCAGGAGACATTTGGGATGATCTGTGTGTCCGTGATATAAGTGGGGTGAAAAAAAAAAGTGATCAAAAGAGAGAGGAAGGGAAAAAAAACTCGGAATCGAGCCGCTGTTGCAAAAGGCAGCCGACTGGTGTGGCGCCGAGAGGAGAAGAAAAAATTAATTCATTAAAAATCCTTCAATGTGATTTTCTGGATTTTTTTTTTCTTATTTTGTCTCTCATAATTGGAGACCTCTCTCATCTTTTAAGTGGGAGAACTTGCACAATTGGTGGCTGACTAAATACTTTTTTACCCCACTGTATATCCCAACAACAAGCTATGGGCTACAAAATCAGTTAAATCCTGCTTACAGAGGAAAGCACTTCCCTTTAAACAGGGGTTTGTTTCTGAGCTGCAGGTTGCCACAAAAGAGCTGAAGGCCAAAATTTTGAGAGCAAAACAGAATTATACATCAGAGTTGGAAAGCAAGATGGCAACAAAGAAACTTGGTTCAGCCTGGGCCAGTATGAAAACTATTGCAGGCCTTCAGAACACAGAGCGCAGTAATTGTGTGTTTTTAGATGGTTTTAATTCAGACACAGAGCTGGCTAATGCTCTTAATTGTTTTTATGGTCGTTTTGACTCCTTTGATTTTAGCACAGAAACCCAAGATTTGAAACAGAAACTCAAAAGACAACCAGCACTTTAATATTGAGGTGCAGGATGTTAAAAGGGCGTTCTGTGCTGTAAAAGTGAACAAAAGTCAGGGCCCTGATAATATAGTATGTGGGCACTTGGTAAAGTCTTGTGCACATGAACTGAGTCCTGTACTTCACTACATTTTCAATAAGTCCTTACAGACACAACATGTACCTAAGATCTGGAAAGATGCTGTGGTTGTCCCCGTTCCAAAATCCAGCTGTCCTAAAACGGTAAATGATTTTAGACCAGTTGCTTTGACTTCAATTTTAATGAAAATTTTTGAAAAACTGGTCAGATTTGAGGTCCTAAAGCAGACTGAGCATGCATTGGATCCTTTGCAGTTTGCCTATAGGCCTCACAGAGGAGTGGAGGATGCCACTGTCACTCTGTTTAACATGCTTTTTGAACATCTGGATTTTAATGGGACACACACCAGGCTTTTATTTGTGGACTTTTCTTCTGCCTTTAATACAATCCAACCTCATATTTTAGTTGAAAGGCTCCTGCAACAATTTGATTTGAGTAATAATCTGGTGGGTTGGATTCTGGATTTTTTAACCAACAGGACACAGAGAGTAAGGGTCAATGGTACATTGTCTGACCAAAAGTGTTCTTCTACTGGCTCTCTGCAGGGGTGTGTTGTCACCACTACTCTTCATCCTGTACACAAACATGTGTCGAAGCAGACATGACAACAGACACATTATAAAGTATGCTGATGATTCAGTTGTTGTCAGTCTCCTCCAGGATGGTGAGAGTGGCCACGGCCCAGTAGTTGATTTTGTTCATTGGTGTGAGGATTCCTACCTGCAACTGAATATGACAAAAACTAAAGATATGATTATTGACTTTAGGGGGAAAACTCCCAGGCACGAAGTCACTGTACTAAAAGGCCAGACCACTGAATGTGTACAATCCTACAAATATCTTGGGACGATTATTGATAGTAATTTAAACTTTGAAGAGAACTGTGAAAGGGTGTGCAAAAAGGGTCAGCAACACTTCCGGTTCCTGTAAGGTGAGGACGCACAAGTAAAGGCTCCCGGTTCGTTTTTGTTTAAAACGCAGTTTAGAGCTGGCGTTTTGAGCTTTTTTTTTGTTACTACCGCTGGAGAATAGACCTGCTCGTGCGAAAAAAGGAGAAATTGCCAGTCTCATATTGTAGTGGCTGGTGAAGCAATCAAGGCCCCTCACGCTCAGGGAGAACAAAGGGATTTCTCCCACACATGATTTTTTTTCTCCTACGACCATAATCAACGATCATCGGCCGGGATCATGGCTCCCAGGAAAACTCAGCAGACTGAGGAGGTGGACGAAATAAAAAAAGCGCTGGATTTCTTGGCGGAAGAGACTTCTGCTGTTAAGATGCAGCAAAGAACCATCCTGGACCTGGTAGAGGAGATGAAAGCGCTGCGGAGCCAGAACGCTGAGAAGGAAAAGAGGCTAGCGTATCTGGAGAGCAGAATGTCGGAACTGGAGCAGAACACTCGGGTGAACGACGTGATCATCACGGGGCTCCACATTAAACTCCGATCATACGCGAGAGCAGTGGCCACGGACAGCAGTGGAAGTGAGCTAGAAGAGGAATCCACGGAGCAACAAATGGCGGCCTTCATGCAGTCCAAAGGAATCCAGCTGGACTGCAACACCATTGAGTCCTGCCACCCTCTGCCCAGGAAAAACGGCGACAAACCGGCTGTGATCATGAGGTTTTTGTGAACAGAAAACACAAGACTGCGCTGCTGAAACAAGGTAGGAAATTGAAAGGAACGAACATTTACATAAACGAGCACCTCACGAAGGAAAACGGAGAAATAGCCAGAAAAGCAAGATACCTGAAAAAGCAGAAAAAGATTCAAAACACCTGGACATCAAACTGTAAAATATTCATCAAATTAAACGGATCACCTGAAGAAGCCAAGGTCATTAACATCCATAATATTATGGAACTGGACAAGTATCAATGAATATTATGAACTGGAGTCACAGTAACAATCAGACAACTGTAGGACACTGAAGGATTATACTCATCTGCTACAAGACATTCAACAACATGAATCAAAAGATCAACAAACAGGAACAACAGGAACTGAAAGTTTTTGAATATACAGATCACAACCCACAGGACGTAGAATATAACATAGACCCTGATAATAATTTATTTAGCTCCATCAATAATGACTGTAATTACTACACAGATGATCAGTTTAACACAATGGTCACATCTGATTTCAATATTTCTATGATCCACTTCAACAGCAGAAGTCTCTATGCCAACTTTAATAACATTAAAGATTATTTACATCAATTTAAAGAGCCATTCAATATTGTGGCAATATCAGAGACATGGCTCAGTGAAGAGAAAGGAGTGGATTTTACCATGGATGGCTATGAATTAAATCAGGGATGTCAAACTCACTCCATTCTGGGCCAAGACCCTGCACATTTTACTTCCTCCCAGTCTCTTCGGCAGGTGTTTTTGCTAATCAGCAATCAGTGTGAAGAAATTCAGTTAAATCACCAGTGGAAGGCACTGGGTGGAGATAAAACCTGCAGGGTCTTGGCCCAGAATGGAGTGAGTTTGACATCCCTGAATTAAATTATATAAATAGAAAAGTGAAAAAAGGAGGAGGAGTTGCAATTTATGTTGACAAGATGTCACGTGTGGCTCTAGGGAGCCACACAATGAGAGCCAAGGACAAGCCAGTGAGTTATGATGTTTATTGGTGACAGGGGTAAGGGATGAGGAAAGCACAGATGCTCACACACATTAACACTCATGGGCAGTACAGCAGCAGAGATAACAGTTGGCACCGGGCGTAGGGGTACACAACGAGAGAGCTCACAGCAGGTAACACTCATGGGTTAAGCAGCCAGAAGAGTAGAGAGCTGGCACTGGGCAAAGGACTCCAATACACAGGACACTCATACAAGATGGTTCTCCCAAGTGACACAGTAAGGCAAGTAGCGGGCTAGCACCGGACATGGGGGTACAAAAGGCACAATTACTCCTTACGGGAAGACACTTGCGAGTAATGCTGAAGATGAGACAGGGACTGGCACCAGACAAAGGGGCTCCAGCCTAGCAGTGCTTATGTCGCAGCCCCGAGTGATCGAGGCTGCTCCTCTTTATCCTCATTAGCAGCACCCCAGCTGATGAGGATTAATTGGCCCCAGCCGTCCCATGACACTGACAGCTGGGAGCCAGCTGAGACGCTGTCCAATGAGAGGCAGGGATGAGAAGGAGCATGGGCTGAGCGCCGAGCCGGCGTCTCACCCCATGGTGACACAAGAGCTGTTGAAAATCTGTCAGTAACTGTGGATGATTTATTTGAATGTATTACAATAGAAATCTGTCTGGACAATGTGAAGAATGTAGTAGTGAGCTGTGTATATAGAACACCTGGATCAAACACTGACTTATTTAAGGACTGGATGGAAAAAAATGTATGCAAAACTAACTCATAAAGTTATGTTCATCTGTGGGGATTTCAATATAGATCTGATGAACTCAAAACAACATAGTTTGACAGAAGAATTTATCAACACAATGTACAGTATGGGCTTACATCCAACAATTACCGGACCTAGCAGAATCACGTCACACATTGCCACACTAATAGATAACATATTCACAAACATTATGGAAAATAATATCAGGAGTGGGCTTTTATTGAATGATATCAGTGACCACCTGCCGATTTTTGTTGTCTATCAATGTGATTATAGGAAGAAAAAGCATACCAAAAATATTAAATATAAAAGAATAAGAACCGAAGAATCAATGTATTTACTGACAAAGGAATTATTAATACAAGATTGGAAGATAGTTTATGATGAAAATGACATAAATAAAGCATATGATAATTTTTTCAAATATTTCAATCATTGTACAATAAAAACTGTCCTATAAAACAATACAGTGACAGACAACAACAAAAAAATATTCCTTGGGTCACCAAGGGGTTAATAAATGCATGTAAAAAGAAGAATACATTATATAAACAATTCATTAAATGCAGAATGGTGGAAGCTGAGATCAAATATAAAAGATATAAAAATAAGCTTACTAATATAATGAGGACCTGTAAGAAAGAATATTACAACAGAATATTAGAGGATAACAAAAATAACTTAAGAGGAATATGGCAAGTACTCAATGGGATTATTAGTAATCGTCCTAAGAACGCAAATTATCCAGAATATTTTATTGAAAATGGCAATTTGATAAATAATATGGAAGATGTGGTCAGTGGTTTCAATAAATTTTTTGTAAATGTTGGTCCTGAATTAGCAAAATCAATAGTGACACCAGAAACAAACTACAGTGGTTCTGTGAATGAAATAGAAGATAGAAATCCAAACACAATCTTTTTGGGTGCAGTTACTGAAAAGGAAATTATCGAGACTGTGAGTAAATTTAAGAACAAAAAATCAACGGACTGGAATGAAATTGGCATGACAATAGTGAAAAAAGTAATTGAAGGAATTGTTAAGCCACTCACCCACATCTGTAACCTGTCATTTCAAACTGGTACATTTCCAGACAAAGAAAGTAACACCTCTATACAAAACAGGAGACAGTCATCGCTTCGCAAATTACAGGCCAGTCTCTTTACTCTCACAATTCTCCAAAATACTTGAAAAAATCTTCACTAAGAGACTGGATGATTTCATTGAAAAACACAACCTCCTTACAGATAGCCAGTATGGTTTTAGAGCAGACAAATCTACATCTTTGGCACTGATCGAACTTATAGAAGAAATTACTAGTTGTATAGATAAAAAAAAAAAGGTTGCTGTAGGAGTATTTATAGATTTAAAGAAAGCTTTTGACACCATTGACCACAGAATACTACTAAGGAAACTGGAAAGGTATGGGATAAGAAGGGTAGGACTGAGTTGGGTGGAAAGTTATTTAAGTAACAGACAACAATTTGTACAAATTGGTGAGCACAAATCACCCTTCATGGACATCACTTGTGGTGTGCCCCAGGGGTCAGTTTTGGGACCCAAACTCTTTATTTTGTATATAAATGACATATGCCAAGTATCAAAAATTCTGAAATTTATTTTGTTTGCGGATGACACAAATATCCTTTGCACTGGTGAGAATTTGCAGCAGGTTTTAGAGGTGGTCACAACTGAAATGAAAAAAGTTAACACAGTGGTTCAACAAAAATAAATTATCTCTAAATCTAAAAAAAACAAAGATTATGTTGTTTGGAAATTATAAAATAAATCATGAAATAATGGTAACGATAGATGATACCAGAATAGAAACAGTACAGGAAAATAAGTTTCTGGGGGTGACGCTAGACAATAAAATCTGCTGGAAACCTCACATCAGTCACATCCGGGTCAAGTTAGCAAAATGTATAGGCATACTGGGGAAGACAAGACACATCTTGGACTATAAATCATTGGTCTTATTGTACAATTCACTGTTTTTACCTTATCTTAACTATTGTGTAGAAGTCTGGGGAAACACCTACAAGACCAACCTACAGTCAATATGCACATTACAAAAAAGAGCTATAAGGATAATAAACAATGTAGGATATAGAGACCATACCAATTCGTTGTTTTTAAAGTCACATGTCATAAAGTTCATCGATTTAGTTAAATTTAAGAGAGCACAAGTAATGTACAGGGCAATTAATAATCAACTCCCAACTAATATACAAAAAATATTTTAAAAAAAGAGACAATGATCATAATTTGTGTCACGCCTCGCCGCCCATCTGCGGCGCCAGCTGCACGCGCACCTGCACCTCATCAGCGGCGAGGGATTTAAGCCGCCTCGCCCTGGGCTTCGGCCTGAAGCCGTCAGTCTTCACTTGCTACAATTGCTGTAAGGATTCTCAACAGCTCAGCAACATTCTGGTAAGAAGCTCTTACCTCATTCTTCTCCCAGTCTGCTCCCCTGTGCACAGGTGGATTTCCCGGCGGCGGACCACTCCTCTCCGCCTCCATTCCCTCGCTGCTGCACCGGGCGCTCCAGGTCGCTGTCTACCGGGCCTCACCCTTGCTGTGCCAGCCACCTGCTAATTCCAAGTAAGCCAGTCACCATTCTTATATCTCCTGTGTTGGTGTGGTGCCCATCACCCTTCTCCCTTTGCTTCTCCCATAGGGTTGTCCGGCTGTACGGTCTCCTGCCTCTGTGCCCGACGCAGATGCCACCACCAAAACATTCACATCCCGCAGACACACATTCATACACACTTGTTGTTAATAAAGCTATTAGATCTACCCTGAGCCTGCGTGTGTGTCTCCTGAGCCGTGCATTATGTCAGTACGGCTTCAGCAGAGCGGCTCGGCAGACGGCGGGCTCACACGCCGACTTTCCACCCTCGAGGCTCGGGTAGACCTAATAGCCCACCAGCAACAGGTGATTTTAAATCAATTGACCATCATTACTAACCGATTGGACCGCTTGGACCCCCAACAGCCGTTCCCCCCGGCTCGTCAGGGCGGCGCGGCTCCTGCTGCTCCAGCGGCCGTCCAGCCTGCTCCGGTAGCACCGGTTCGGCTCACACCCATTCCGACCCCCGCCCGCTTTAGCGGTAAGCTCGGCGGAGCACGGGGGTTTATAATGCAATGTGAGACCGTGTTCCACCGTGTGCCCGGAGATTTTCCCTCAGACCATAGCCGAATTGGCTACATAGGGAATCTCCTGGAGGGGCGAGCGCTTACTTGGGCTTACTCCATGATGGCGAAGCCCAGTTATGCCACCCTCACCTATAGCCAATTCGTGAGACAGTTCCTGGAGGTCTTTTGATTATTCTCGTACAGAGAGCGTTCAGGTCGACCGGCTTCTCAGCCTTCAGCAGGGAAGCCGGTCGGCAGCTGATTATGCGATCGACTTCCGGGTAGCGGTGGAGGAGGTTGGCTGGGGAGAACGTTCTCTCTGCGGCATCTTCCTCCGCAGTCTCAGTGATGATCTGAGGGACGAACTGGCTGGACGGGACATCCCAGAGACTTTAGCGGAGCTAACGTCCCTAGCCATCAGCTTGGATAACAGGTTGCGCGAGCGCACCTCGGGGCGGAAGTCGTCTTCTTCTCGCCCTCGTGGTGTCTCGTCGCGCCTGTCCCAAGCTCGCCCCCTGGCGTTGCCGCCACCATCGCGCTCCGAGGAGTCGGGAGCCGATGGTGACGGGCTGGACAAAGCTCCCTCCTGCGGAGAAACAACGCTGCCATGAGTTGGGTCTCTGCATGTATTGCGGAGACAGCCAACACACGGTGGAGCTTTGCCCACAGAAGCCAAACGCGGAGGTCCGCGAGTCACTGTAGGGGGCCTCGCGGACGTCAATCGGTTAAATCCCCTCTCCCAATTGAAGCTGCCCGTCCCGATTTTGTCACAACTCCACTGGGCACCTCACTCACGCACTGGTGGATTCGGGCGTGGAGGGCAGCTTTATTTCACAAAGCCTGGCAACCCGATTGGGCATCCGTTGCCAAGCCCTTAAATCTCCTCTCGCCCTGGTCAACCTCTCCCATGTCTCCCTGGGGAGAGTTACACATCAGACCGTCCCTGTCCCTGTGATCATCTCTGGGAACCACCGGGAGGAAATCACCTTCTACGTCCTCCCCAACTCTGTGTCGCCCGTCATCCTGGGGTACCCCTGGCTTCGCCTCCATAACCCCGTCCTGGATTGGAAGTCCGCCAGGGTATCGGCATGGAGTACCTACTGCATGAGCGCCTGCCTGCAATCCGCTGCCTGCTCTCCGTCCTCTTCTCCAACTCCTATGGACGCTGCGCCCCCGGATCTCTCCCTGGTGCCATCAGAATTTCACGACCTGGGTATGGTTTTCAGCAAGTCCAAGGCGATGTCTCTTCCTCCACACAGGCCCTACGACTGTGCGATAAACATCCGCCAGGGGGCACCCTTACCCTCTGGGCGACTCTACAGCCTGTCGGCACCGGAGAAGGAGACCATGAATTCCTACCTCAAGGAATCGCTGAGTGCTGGAATTATCCGTCCCTCGTCATCACCATTAGGCGCAGGATTCTTCTTCGTGGGCAAGAAGGACGGTTCCCTCCGTCCTTGTATCGACTACCGTGCCCTGAATGATATCACGGAGAAGGATCGCTACACCCTGCCACTTATGGACACCGCCTTCCACTCCCTCCAGGGAGCGACTTGGTTCACCAAGCTGGATCTACGCAGCGCATACCACCTCGTCCGGATCCGGGAGGGAGATGAGTGGAAGACAGCCTTCCGTACCCCGAACGGCCACTTCGAGTACCTGGTGATGCCGTTCGGGTTGACCAATGCTCCAGCCGTCTTTCAGCGCCTAATAAATGACGTCCTCCGGGATTTCATCGGCCTATTTGTGTTCGTCTACCTGGATGATATCCTCATCTTCTCCAAATCCAGGGATGAGCACCGGGTCCATGTGAGGCGGGTCCTCCAAAGGCTGCTGGAGAACCAGTTGTATGTGAAGGCAGAAAAATGTGAATTCTACGCTAAGACAACGTCCTTCCTCGGGTTCGTCATCTCCCACGACCAGGTGCTTCCGGACCCAGTGAAGGTGAAGGCGGTGGTGGAATGGCCTACACCTACATCGAGAAAACAGGTGCAACAATTCATTGGGTTTGCAAACTTCTACCGCCGCTTCGTCCCGAATTTTGGCACCATCGTCGGCCCTCTGACCCGCCTCACGTCCCCTAAGGTCCCGTTCCGGTGGACCGAAGAGGCCGCGGCTGCTTTCCAGGCGCTGAAGGCGGAGTTCTCCTCCTCCTGGGTCCTTAGCCAAGTCGACCTGTCGCTGCAATGCATCGTGGAAGTGGATGCTTTGGACACGGGAGTGGGGGCGGTTCTATCTCAGCGGTCGCCAGATGACGGAGTCAAACGGCCCTGCGCTTTCTTCTCTCGGCGCTTGTCCCCGGCGGAACGGAACTACGACGTGGGGGACAGAGAGCTCCTCGCCATCAAGCTCGTGCTGCAGGAGTGGCGTCACTGGCTAGAGGGGGCGGACCTGCCGTTCGTGGTCCTGACTGACCACAAGAACTTGGAATACTTGAGATCTGCCAAGCGTCTGAATGCCCGCCAGGCGCGTTGGTCCTTGTTCTTTGCCAGGTTCCGCTTTAACATCACCTTCAGGCCTGGCTCCAAGAACGGCCTGCCCGATGCCCTCTCTAGGCAATTTGCCCCTGAGGCGTCTGAGGACACGGTCCACACCATCCTGCCCAGGTCGTGCATCGTGGGAGCCGTCACTTGGGACATAGAAAGCAAGATCCGGAAGGCGCAGGAAGTGGAACCTGACCCTGGCGGCGGACCGGAGGGGAGGCTTTTCGTGCCATCCACGGTTCGGGGGGAGGTCATCCACTGGCTACATACATCTAAGGCTCACCTGCCACCCTGGTTCCTCCCGGATGATCGACCTTCTTCAACGGTCCTTCTGGTGGCCGGGCCTGCGGAAGGACGCTGCCCGCTACGCCCGGGCCTGCCCTGTATGTGCCACCAGTAAGTCAGGTAATGCCCCTCCAGCGGGTTTGCTCCAGCCTCTGCCCGTCCCTGGCAGGCCCTGGTCGCATATCGCCCTGGATTTCGTCACCGGACTCCCAGTCTCTAACACCTTCGACACCGTCCTGACCATCGTAGACCGTTTCTCCAAGGCAGCGCACTTCATCCCGCTACGAGGTCTTCCATCTGCCCTGGAGACGGCGGACCTCCTAGTCCAACACGTGGTCAAGCTGCACGGGATTCCGGTGGACGTGGTCTCGGACCGGGGGCCCCAATTTTCCTCAGAGGTTTGGAGGTCATTTTGCAACGCCCTGGGAGCCAAGGTAAGCCTCTCCTCCGGCCATCACCCCCAAACCAACAGGCAGTGTGAGCAGACCAACCAGGAGCTGGAGGCTGCGCTCCGCTGCGTCACTGCGTCCAAGCCTGCGTCCTGGAGTAACCATCTCGCCTGGGTTGAGTACGCCCACAACACTGCCCGCTCTTCTGCCACAGGGATGTCTCCCTTTAAGGCGTCCATGGGCTACGACCTCCCTCTTTTCCCAGCGCAGGAGAGTGAGGTAACTGTTCCCTCAGTTCGGGCGCACCTCAGGCAGTTCCGCTCCATCTGGGCGTCGGCATGCAATGCGCTTTTACGCACGGCGGAGCGCAACAGAACCACGGCGGACCGACACAGAAGACCTGCCCCAGCGTACCAGGTGGGTCAGCGTGTCTATGTGTCAACCCAGGACGTCATTTTAAAGGGTGAGAGGAGGAAGCTGGCACAGCGTTTTATGGGCCCGTACCCCATCACCAGGATTATCAACCTGGTGGCTGTGCGTGTAGCTATTCCCCCCCTCCCTCCGCATCCATCCCACCTTCCACGTGTCCAAGGTGAAGCTGGCAGTCTCCGACCCCCTTTGCCCTCCTCCTGCTGCGCAACCCGCGCCCCGGATGGTTGATGGCCATCCGGCCTGGCCCGTCTCCTCCATCCTGGACTCCTGGCGCCAGGGTCGTGGGTTGCAGTACTTGGTGGACTGGGAGGGCTATGGGCCTGAACATCGGCAGTGGGTACCCTCGTCGTTTGTGTTGGACCCATCGCTCATCGCTGATTTCCACCGAGTGCACCCAGAGAAGCCATCGCCAGGAGGCGCTGCTAGAGGGGGGAGTACTGTCACGCCGCGCCGCTCATCAGCGGCGACACCTGCACATCATCAGCGGCGAGGGATTTAAGCCGCCTCGCCCTGAGCTTCGGCCTGAAGCCGTCAGAATTCCCTACGCATCGCTGTGAGTTCCTTCACCCTCAGCTGATCATTCTGGTAAGAAGACCTTACCTCCTTTTCCTTCCAAGTCTGCTCCCCTGTGCACAGGTGGATTCCCCGGCGGCGGACAACGCCTCTCCCATCGCCTGTTCCTCGCTGCTGCACCGGGCTCTCCAGGTGGCTGTCTACCGGACCTTGTCCCTTGTTGTGCCAGTCATCTGTCCTCTCCAAGTAAGCTCCTCTCTCGCTCTTATATCTCCTGTGTTGGTGTGTGCCCATCACCCTTCTCCTTGTGCTTTTCCCATAGGGTTGTCCGGCTGTACGGTCTCCTGCCTCTGTGCCCGAAGCAGACGCCGCCACCAACACATTTACATCCCGCAGACACACATTCATACACTCCTGTTGTTAATAAACTATTTGAACTACTCTGAGCCTATGTGTGTGCGTCTCCTGAGCCGTGCGTTATGTCAGGACCAACAGAACATAAAATCTCCCTGTATGCCAATGACATAATTTTGTTTATGTCGAATCTTAAAAAATCAATCCCGACCTTATTGTATTTAATAAAGAATTTTGGGGAAATATCAGGATATAAAATAAATAAAACTAAATCTTCAATATTAATGCTAAATGAGACCCAGAGAAATCACCCAGCTCCTGAGGTACATCAATTCAATGTTGTAAATCAGTTTAAATATTTAGGAATTCAAATTGTGCCTAAGCTAGAATTAGTTGCCAGTGCCAACTATGAAGCCTTAATGACAGACATTAATGAGTTACTTCAGAGATGGATGTCACTACCAATGTCGATGATTGGGAGAATCAATATACTTAAAAGTAATATTTTACCCAAAATACTTTATTTTTTTCAATACATTCCTTTACCACCACCTTCAGATCTATTCTCAAGAATTAAAAAAAGTTAGTGGAATTTTTATGGAACAATAGGAAGGCTAGATTACGTCTGTCCTTACTATATTTACCATTTGATCGTGGAGGTCTGAAATGTCCAAACTTTATGTTGTATTACTGGTCAGCACAACTGAGGTCTATGACATATTATTTTTCATCAAATGAGCTTCCTCACTGGACTGAAATGGAATCATACAATTTACCTTTACCTCTTCCCATATTCATATACTCAGACTCGGCAAAAAAGTTACAGAAACAAGTTAAAAATCCATTTGTAAAGCATATGATCAAAATATGGTGTGAAACCACAAAATATTTAAAAGAACCACACTTACTGTCACAATTTAGCCCAATATGGGGTAATCAATATTTTAAACCAGGGAGAGCAGATGCTGTATTTAAAGTATGGAATTTAAAAGGGATTCAAAAGATTCAAGACTTATATTTGTCACGTTCAGATAACATAATGTCTTTTGAAGAACTGAGGATCAAATTTAATCTTAATAGAACACATTTTTTTAAATATCTTCAGCTTAGGAACTTTATTCGATCAAATCAAAATAATGCTCTCATCCGACCTACTTATTCATCCTTGGAAAAAATCTTGACGAAAGATAGAAAGAGAAAGGGTATTATTTCAGAGTTTTATAACTCATTGACATTATCCTCAAGTGAAAACTCACAGAAAAGACTGAATTATTGGAAAGAAGACCTGCAAACTGAAATTTCAGAGGAACAATGGGAATTGGCTTGTGCAGAAGCTCAAACCAAATCAATAAATGTACGTCTTAAATTGATACATTTTAAATGGTTAATGCGGATGTATGTTACACCAGTGGAGTTAAATAGATATAACAAAAACTTACCAGATACGTGCACAAAATGTATGGAAAGTAAAGGAACCCTATTTCATTGTTTATGGGAATGTAGAAAAATTAGAATGTTTTGGGAAGAGGTGAGGGTAACAATTGAAAAAATAATTTCAAAACAAATCATATTGAATCCTAAACTGTTTTTGTTGGGTCTTTATCCAGAAAAGCATAACCTTAATAAGAGTGAGAGAGCATTCATAGACCTCAGTTTGCTTAACGCCAAAAAATGTATTGCACTATTGTGGAAAAAGACTCATAGACCAGATGTGACTCAGTGGTTAAGACAGATGTTAACAAACCTTCCACTAGAAAGAATAACATACATACTGAAATCAAAAGAAATTGTGTTTGAGAATATATGGAGACCTTTCATTGATTATGTAAAGAATTTAAACATAACTTTTGAAGAGGAAGGTGAATGATGTGTGTGGACCTTGTAAATTCCAAATTGGTGAATGTATAGTATGTATACTTACGTAATGGATTGCCTAGACTAAATAGAGGAGCATTGTTGAAGACCTGCCTTTGGTAGTGGTTGTTGGTGTTTTTAGTAATTTTTTTTAATTATTTTGGTGTTAGTGTTTGATTGTTTGTGTTTTGTTTGTAAAAAGGTTCAATAAAAATATTGTGGGAAAAAAAATCCAATTGTAAAACATATGATCAAAATATGGTGTGAAACCAAAAAATATTTAAAAGAACCACACTTATTGTCACAATTTAGCCCAATATGGGGTAATCAATATTTTACACCAGGGAGAGTGGATGCTGTATTTAAAGTATAGAATTTAAAAGGGATTCAAAAGATTCAAGACTTACATCTGTCACGTTCAGATAACATAATGTCTTTTGAAGAACTGAGGATCAAATTTAATCTTAATAGAACACATTTTTTTAAAATATCTTCAGCTTAGGAATTTTATTCGATCAAATCAAAATAATGCTCTCACCCGACCTACTTATTCATCCTTGGAAAAAATTTTGACAAAAGATAGTAAGAGAAAGGGTATTATTTCAGAGTTTTATAACTCATTGACACTATCCTCAAGTGAAAACTCATAGAAAAGACTGAATTATTGGAAAGAAGACCTGCAAACTGAAATTTCAGAGGAACAATGGGAATTGGCTTGTACAGGAGCTCAAACCAAATCAATAAATGTATGTCTTAAATTGATACATTTTAAATGGTTAATGCGGATGTATGTTACACCGGTGGAGTTAAATAGATATTAACAAAAACATACCAGATACATGCACAAAATGCATGGAAAGTAAAGGAACCCTATTTCATTGTTTATGGGAATGTAGAAAAATTAGAATGTTTTGGGAAGAGGTGAGGGTAACAATTGAAAAAATTATTTCAAAACAATTCATATTGAACCCTAAACTGTTTTTGTTGGGTTTGTATCCAGAAAAGCATAACTTTAATAAGAGTGAAAGAGCATTCATAGACCTCAGTTTGCTTAATGCCAAAAAATGTATTGCACTACTGTGGAAAAAGACTCATAGACCAGATGTGACTCAGTGGTTAAGACAGATGTTAACAAACCTTCCACTAGAAAGAATAACATACATACTGAAATCAAAGGAAAATGTGTTTGAGAATATATGGAGACCTTTCATTGATTATGTAAAGAAATTAAACATAACTTCTGAAGAAGAAGGTGAATGATGTGTGTGGACCTTGTAAATTCCAAATTGGTGAATGTATAATATGTATACTTATGTAATAGATTACCTAGACTAAACAAAGGAGCATTGTTGATGACTTGCCTTTGTTAGTGGTTGTTGGTATTTTTAGTACTTTTTTTTTAAAATTACTTTAGTGTTAGTGTTTGATTGTTTGTGTCATGTTTGTAAAAAAAAGGTTCAATAAAAAATATTGTGGAAAAAAAAAACTGCATTGTTTGGTGTTGTTTTGACGGCTCCAATGCACAGGCAAAGCGCTCTATGCTGCATTCTGTCTATTTTTTTCAGTCGTCTTTGCTGCTGCTCCATAAATCATGCACCCATAGTCTATTGACGATCTCATTAGTGCTCTGTAAATGTCAATTAATTCCTGTTTATCTGCACCCCATTCGTGTCCAGCTACAGCTTTTATGAGATTAATGACTTTTTGCACTTTGTCTCCAGAGCTCTCCATGTGTATGCACTATCAATCCACAATCCTAGATATTTGAACTCACTCACTTTCTCTATTGGTTGATTATATAATGTTAATGGTTCTGTACCAGTTCTGTGTTTTTTGAGAAAATCATATAGCAGGTTTACTGTTTGAAAATTTAAATCCCCACTCATATGACCGCTTTTCCACTTTCTCCATTGCTTTCCTGATGTTTTTGAACACAAATTTCTCATTTCTTCCCCTTGTCCATATGGCTCCAACATCTGCATATAGTGCTGTTTTATTGGATCCCTTTTGATCCTCAAACATGTCATTAATCATTATGTTGAATAAAACTGGGCTTATCACCCTTCCCCTGAGGAACACCATTTTCTATTTCAAAGTCATGAGAAACTTCTGATCCTACTTTAACCTCTTGCACTACGGTGTACCGCGGACGGGCACGTCTCTGCGTCCTAGAGCGCACGAGGGCGCACGAGAGCACGCAAGGGCGCATGAGGGCGCTGCATCCAAGAGCGCACTGAAAAAAAAAGCTGCATTTCCGTTCTTCCACTACAGACACAGCCGCAAACAGATTAGATATGATTGACCTCTCATTCGACTAATAAGAGCCTTGAATTGGGTTTCTGAAACCTTGAAGAACCAATGACTGAAAACCTAGCAAGAAGGACCCGCCTACCAACGCTGCGAATGCAGCGAGCCAATTGAAGCACAGAAGTTCGAAAGCTGTTTTGTGTAAGGCTGGGTGAAGAGAGACTGCTGCAGCAGATGAAAAAAGGACCCACAGGAAGAACCGCCACAGACCCAGCAGCACGGAGACCACCCACAAGTGCGACCTGTGTGACAGGGACTGCCATTCGCGCATCGGCCTGTTCAGCCACAGGCGGTGCTTTCTTTTAATTCCAGCAGAATAGACATTTAGGATTCTCTTCCATGGTCATCATAGACCAACGGAGGCCGACGACGAAAGCTGGGTGACACACACGCGTTCGCCAGTCTTTTTTGATTACTACTGTTATTTGTTTTGAAAAATCGTTCGCCAAAACCGCAATCATGGAAGCGCAAAACCGCAATAATGGAATTATGTTTTGACCGGGTCGCAAGACCAGAACCACGAGTCCGTAAGAAGCAGACCAGCTTCATGTTCGTCTGACAATGAGGAAGAGAAGTTCGCCAGCTACGCTGCTGCTGTGAGCAGGTAAGTGTTATAAGCTAAATTATTCTTTATCCCTGAAAATTGTAATCAAAAATGACTTTTGACCGATGGGTAAATTACAACTGTGCGGCGCACGAAGTCCGAAGTCCGTGCGCCGCGGTACACGGTTCGTGCGCCGCGTCTGGACTGTGAACGCCACCCCCCGCTACTCTTCTGTAGCGAGGGGGGGGGCACGGTGACCACGGTGACTGTGCGTCGCGGTCGCCACATCGCCACATGACTATTCCATCATGTAGGCCGATGTTCGTCCTCTGTAGCGGGGGGGTGGGGGGGGTCGGAGTTGTTATCTTCTACATTACAAATATTTTACAATAATTTTTAGTGCACTGTAGGTTATTTTTTCTTGTAAAAAAAAGCCACACATTTTTTACGTGGCATGCTTCTTTGTGTGTGGGGGCTTGTTTGTTCATTCATTCATTCATGAATGAATAAACAACCCCCCCACACACACACACACACACAGCCCTGAGTGTCACCTTTCATTAGAGCCCAAGATGAAGCTTCTATATTGAATCATTCAAAAGTTACAGACGTTTTTCCAAACTGTGCCATTTGGCACAATTTGGCACAGTTCAAAAACGCCTGGGAACTACCTGAGAACAAAGCTGTGTAATATATTCAATTTTTGTGGTATTGTTACAAAATTTTGACCTCAGCTGGATATCACTTGGTTCTACATTTCTGTTGCATTTTCCAGCCCGGATCTGAAGCTGTGTGTAATTTTGCAAGCATTTGTATCCAAAAAAACACCCAGGCGAAATTTATTTTCTTCAAGTTCACTATGTTTAGATGACTGTTACTCAGTGCCAGGAGCACTTAGAGAGATTATGACTGTTTTGCCAAAAAATTCAAAGTGTTTTCTTTTAAATGAGACCAACCCCATGAAGAAGATGCAAAGGGTTGAAGAACAGCTTTTGATTTACTTTGGGCACATTATTTTTTGGCGTTTTTAGGGAAATTGACCAGAGTGCAAGGGGTTAACCCTAATTGTCTTGTGTGTTAAAAAATCCATGATCCAATTATACATCCTCCCACCAATGCCCATTTTTTTTCCCACAATATCTTTATTGAACCTTTTTTTTTAACAAACATGACACAAACAATCAAACACTAACACTAAAGTACTACAAAAAAAAAAAAAATGCACTAAAAACACCCACAACCACCAACAAAATCAAGTCTTCAACAATGCTCCTCTGTTTAGTCTAGACAATCCATTACATAAGTATACATATTATGTTCACCAGTTTGGAATTTACAAGGTCCACACAAATCATTCACCTTCTTCTTCAAGAGTTATGTTTAAATTTTTTACATAATCAATAAAAGGTCTCCATATATTCTCAAACACAATTTCCTTTGATTTCAGTATATATGTTATTCTTTCTAATGGAAGGTTTGTTAACATCTGTCTTAACCACTGAGTCACATCTGGTCTATGAGTCTTTTTCCACAGTAGTGCAATACATTTTTTGGCATTAAGCAAACTGAGGTCTATGAATGTTCTTTCACTTTTATTAAAGTTATGCTTTTCTGGGTACAGACCCAACAAAAACAGTTTAGGATTCAATATGATTTGTTTTGAGATTATTTTTTCAATTGTTACCCTCACCTCTTCCCAAAACATTCTTATTATTCTACATTCCCATACACAATGAAATAGGGTTCCTTTACTTTCCATGCATTTTGTGCACGTATCTGGTATATTTTTGTTATATCTATTTAACTCCTCCGGTGTAACATACATCCGCATTAACCATTTGAAATGTATCAATTTAAGACGTACATTTATTGATTTGGTTTGAGCTTCTGTACAAGCCAATTCCCATTGTTCCTCTGAAATTTCAGTTTGCAGATCTTCTTTCCAGTAGTTTAATCTTTTCTGTGAGTTTTCACTTGAGGATAGTGTCAATGAGTTATAAAACTCTGAAATAATACCCTTTCTTTTATTATCTTTCATCAACATTTTTTCCAAGGATGAATAAATAGGTCGAGTGAGAGCTTTATTTTGATTTGATCGAATAAAGTTTCTAAGTTGAAGATATTTTAAAAAATGTGTTCTATTAAGATTAAATTTGATCCTCAGCTCTTCAAAAGACATTATGTTATCTGCACATGGCAAATATAAATCTTGAATCTTTTGAATCCCTTTTAAATTCCATACTTTAAATACAGCGTCCGCTCTCCCTGGTTTAAAATATTGATTACCCCATATTGGGCTAAATTGTGACAATAACTGTGGTTCTTACCAATGCCCATTTTATTCAATTTGATAATAAGTCCATCCCTCCACAGTGAGTCATAAGCCTTTTCAATATCCAGATAAACTATAACCATTACTTCTTTCATTCTGAGTCTTTTCAATATCATTACTTACCGTAACTAGAGCATCCACTGTGGATCTCCCTCTTCTAAAACCATTCTGATAGTTGTTTTATTAATCGTCTTTGCTCTAGTATATATGAGAGTCTGTAAACTAACACCTTCTCCATCCATTTCCCAAAGTGTGACGTTAATGCTATTGGCCTGTAGTTGCTTGGATGAGCTGGATCTTTTCCTGGCTTATTAAATGGTAAAATTACAGCCTTTTTCCACCCACTTGGGATAACCCCCTCCTTCCATATTCAGTTGAACAATTTCAGCACCAGTTGCATTGATTGCGTTGGCAACTGCCGGAACGTATCATAGCTTAACTGATCATATCCTGGAGCTGTGTGTATCCACTGTCTTGCAAAGATCTCTTAAGCTCCGACACAGTCATATCTTCTTTCACTTCCTTTTTCAAGTTTGCATTTTCTCTGAGTTTATGCTCTCTTTGCTGTCTATGACTCTCACCAGGATGTTCTCTTTGCACTGCAGCAAATGCTCTACCTAGGACTTCTGCCTTTTCTTTGTCTGATACTGCCATCTTGTCCCCATCCACGAGAGCTGGGGCTTTAACTGACACTCTCTTCCCACTCATTTTTTTTAAACATACCCCAGACATTACCTAGTTCTGTTTTCCTACCAAGGGTGGAACAAAATTCTCTCCATGTTAAGTTTATTTTCAATAGAAAAAAGGATGTCACTAACCTCAGCGCTGTCTCGTGATTCCTTGGGCATTATTTTCGGCGAGTCTGCCAGTCTCAGTTGTTTCGACTGGGAAACAGGGATGGGAGACTGCTCCATGACACAATAACAGAAATAAAACTCATCAATATAGTTCTCTAGCTCCCCCAGCTCTGTACAAGCCCCCTGGACACTCATGGCACTGGTGGCCCTGGTAGGCCATGGCCTGGAAGTCTCCTCCACACTCTTGTGTTGTGCCTGAACCTACATAAAAAAAACAGTATTGCTCAAAGATTTTATTTCCAATAGCCACAGACTGACAATAAAATAGTTTCTATGCGTCATATAAAATAATTTACAAAAACACATACCAGACAGACTTATTCAAAATTCACCTACCTGCTGCTCCACCAAAGCAGTCTTGCAATGTCTGGTAGATGATGCCTGGGATATCACCTCCACAACCTCTGCCGCTGTCACCACCTATAGAAGATAAAATTAAGATGAACTGATTCAATAGAATAAAAAAAAATCATTGTGCTACAAAGTAACTCACCCCTGACTCTGGATCTCGCTTGTCGGGAGCAGCAGCCTTTTGGCAATGTCGCAAGTGAGACATCTTGCTCCCGGTGAGAACACTGATCCACTCAGCTGACTCAAGATCCGATGGAAAAAGTGTATCCATCGCATCAAGATTCACAGGACTGAAGCGGGGAGGGGACGGAGGGAGAGGTGCCTGTAAAATAAAAACACAAAAGTAAATATTTTAATCAAAATATTAAAATATTTCAATTATCCATGATGAATTTTAACTGACCTGCAGATGAACCAACTCCCCCATGGATCCACGGTGGGACCCCTCTGCTGTAGAAAGTTGAGTCTTCTGTAATGACAAGAAACACTTAATGTAATCAGATGTTCTTTAAATTGTTACACCACCATATCAATAGGGACGTTACAGTGAAATGCCTTACCCCCCCCCAACCCTGTCCCACAACAGTCCACTCAAAAGAGTTGATTGGACAAGGCACAGCCTGCTGCCCCGTCACAACCAGTTTGGGTGACACCCTTTTGACTGGACGCGATGATGGCCTGGTTGAAGCCAGAGGAGATCCCTGAACCGGAGGCTCTAGCTGTTCACAGCAGGTGTTCCACAGCAAACGGGAAAGAATCTCCATGCCTCCAGAATCAGATAGATGGACCTGAAAATAAGAAATTTAAGTGTCTGATTATGTATCTGTCTGAACTAACACGTCTTAAAATAGAGTTTTCTGATTTCCTTTCATAACTTCAACAATAGTACCTTCCTGCTGGGAGACTCTGCTGGAATTACCAACTTGTGGCTGCGTCCGGTGAAGGATGAAGTTGGCCATCTTTGCACGGTATGGCGATGACCAGTGCCCCAACCTGTTTAAAAAAACACAAAATGTCACCAACTTAACACACTCCATTTTCCAACATCAAGACAAAAATAACTTAAATGGTTTACCTACTAGAGGTTGAAAGTATCACAATTATAAGACTTACGCATGTGGGAAGGAACCACCTGTGATTGCGATAGCTCAAGACACTCGCCCCGACTCTTCTTGGCTGCCTGGGATCGACTGAAGTACTTTTTATGAGGCATCTAATAGGAAAATACAAAACACATCTATGTTAAACAGTATACTGTATATAGACCCGGCCAGATGATATGAAGTACATGGCGGTAATGTACTTGTATCATCACGTCATTCTATATATAATTCAAGAAATCTCTGTGTTTCACGACCATAGGACTCGCTAAAAGATCATAGGATCGCCGCTGGTGTGCCTATGATGTCTACATGATGTCTATGTGACATCATATAGACACCATGTGTCTGCCACAATCATAGGACTTGCTAAAAAATCATAGGACTCGCTATGACATCATCAAAGATCAAAGGCAGGCATTATGGTGTCTACAGACGTGGACAAAATTGTTGGTACCCCTCTGTTAATGAAAGAAAAACCTACAATAGTCACAGAAATAACTTGAATCTGACAAAAGTGGTAATAAATAAAAATTCTATGAAAATTAACCATTGAAAATCAGACAATGCTTTTGAACTGTGGTTCAACAGAATTATTAAAAAAAAAAAAAAACTCATGAAACAGGCCTGGACAAAAATGGTGGTACCCTTAATATTTTGTTGCACAACCTTTTGAGGCAATCACTGCAATCAAACGATTTCTGTAACTGTCAATGAGACTTCTGCACCTCTCAGCAGGCATTTTGGCCCACTCCTCACGAGCAAAACGCTGCTCCAGTTGTCTCAGGTTTGAAGGGTGCCTTCTCCAGATGGCACGTTTCAGCTCCTTCCACAGATGTTCAATAGGATTTAGATCAGGGCTCATAGAAGGCCACTTTAGAATAGTCCAATGTTTCGCTCTTAGCCATTCTTGGGTGTTTTTAGCTGTGTTTTGGGTCATTATCCTGTTGCAAGACCCATGACCTGCGACTGAGACCAAGCTGTCTGACACTGGGCAGCACATTTCTCTCTAGAATACGTTGATAGTCTTGACATTTCATTATACCCTGCACAGATTCAAGACACCCTGTGCCAGATGCAGCAAAGCAGCCCCAGAACATAACAGAACCTCCTCCATGTTTCACAGTAGGGCCAGTGTTCTTTTCTTGGTATGCTTCATTTTTGCGTCTGTGAACATAGAGCTGATGTGCCTTGCCAAAAAGTTCCAGTTTTGTCTCGTCTGTCCATAGGACATTCTCCCAGAAGCTTTGTGGCTTGTCAACATGCAGTTTGGCAAATTCCAGTCTGGCTTTTTTATGATTTTTTTTTCACCCTTATTGTCATTCAACTGTACAACCAATCATGTACAGCAGAACGAGATTGTGCTTTACCTATCTACAGTGTAAATCATACACACCCCAAGTGCAGAATCAGAGGGCCGCTGCCATGCAAGGCGCCGCCACAGAGTTCCCTCCTCCATTCCATTTATTGCTGAGCACCAAGCTGGACGGCAGGAAGTTCCACTTTTATATGGTCTTTGGCATGACCCGGCCGGGATTTGAACCCCTGCCTCCCGGGTGTGGGGCGGATGCTCTACCAAATGAGTCACCACTCCGATTTGTTTTCAACAGTGGTGTCCTCCTTGGTCGTCTCCCATGAAGTCCACTTTGGCTCAAACAACGACGGATGGTGCGATCTGACAGTGATGTACCTTGACCTTGGGAGTTCACCATGAATGTGTTTAGAGGTTGTTCTGGGCTCTTTTGTTACCATTCGCATTATCCGTCTCCTCCTGTGGCCACGTCCAGGGAGGTTGGCTATAGTCCTGTGGATCTTAAATTTCTGAATAATATGTACAACTGTAGTCACAGGAACATCAAGCTGCTTGGAGATGGTCTTATAGCCTTTACCTTTAACATGCTTGTTGTAGCATCCAGTCAATATTGAGAAGGCCAGAACTGATGGTTAAATGACTTTATTGCCTTCCGTGTCATCAGCTAACGTAAGAGCTATGGTAAGAACAAAATAGACAATAATTACCATATAACTGTTTCAACCGTTACATAGCTCATACATTAGTAACCTTTTCTGTTAGCATAACTAATTTACAACTTTACAATAAACATTTTCTGTACAATCACTAACCTTGTTCCCTTATCGACTGAAGCTAAAATCTTTGCCGTTTTTATCCTTTTCCGTAGTCTTTTTTGTTTTTCCCTTAACCTTCTCGCTTTTCTTTGCGTCTTTCCTTTGTCCGTCAAATTGATTTTCGTTACCTGACTTCGGCTCATGAGAAAGTTACCAAAATAAAAGCATATCCTTGCACCGTAATTACTATACATGTAAATAGAGCTAACCTTACTTTGTCTACCTTTACACTCCCACCAAATTATTTGTTGTCACACATATAAAACAAATAATTTCTTCAAATTACTTAACAAAAAACAATAACTTTGTAAACATGTTGTAAGTACAACTTTCAACATTTCAAAACACCCTTTAGCATTCTACATTTACTTTTCCTAATCTCCTAATAGCAGAACTAACTTATGAACTGGGCGTTCTACTATAGACATTTTATTCACACGCTGACCCTTTTTGGTAAGATTTCTGTCTGCAAAAGCGATTTTGACCTTTCTGACAAGTCCATCTGTGTCTTTTGCAGTGTCCAAGATTCGTCCAAGTTTCCATTGAGATCGTGGTTGCGTTTCATCTTTGTCCATTACTATGTCTCCTGTTTGCATGTTCCTTTTTTGGCGTGTGCCATCTTTGTCTAACCATGATGTTTTGAAGGTACTCCTTTTTCCATCTGCTCCAAAACTGCTCGAGTAAGTACTGTACTTGACGCCATCGTTTTTGTGCATACAAGTCTTCCTTAACGAACTGTCCAGGGGAAGGCAGAGCAGTTGAGGTTTTCATCGTGACATGATGATTTGGAGTTGGATCATTGAGATTGTCTGTTGTTAAGGGGCGGCTGTTTACTATTGCAGCTGCTTCATAGAAGAAGGTTCTGAGTGAAGAATCAGTGAGTTGACCTGGTGTGAGAGCCAATGTTGCATTAAGAACGCTTCTCACAGTCCATATTTGCCGTTCCCATACTCCACCTGCGTGACTAGCATGAGGTGTGTTTAGGACAAAATCACATTGTTTCTCTGCAAGGAAGGATGATCAGTTTGTCAGTGTCTATTTCACTTTATGCTGCGTTCAGTTCATTTTTGGCACCTACAAAGTTAGTACCCTGATCACATTTTATTTGCCTGACAGAGCAGAGCCTCTTAAAGCAATAAAGCATCTGAGTCCATTTATAAAGGCGTTTGTCGATAGGTCCTCTAACATTTCAACATGAACTACACGTGAATAGAAACATGTGAGAAGGAGGCCATACCTTTTGTATTCCTTTCGTGCTTGTTTGGTCAGGAACAGGCCAAAAACGTCCATACCACAGTATGTGAAAGGTGAAGAGAGCTCAGTTCTTTCTGTGGGCAGATCTCTCATTTTTTGTCCTTTCACAGGTCTCCTTTGTTTCCGACAAAACACACACTGGTGAATGTAGGATGTGACTGTTTGACTTAACCTTGGAATCCAATAGCCACTGGATCGTATCTCATTTATTGTGAAACCTTTTCCCTGATGATTGACCCTTTCGTGACAGTGAGTAATTATCAGTTTTGTGATGTGATGTTCTCTGGGAATGATTGTTGGATGTTTGAATGCGTTGGGAAGAGATGAGTGTCGTAGCCTTCCTCCCTCCTTCAGCACATTGTCCTCGCCCAAGAAAATATCCAAGTTGTACATTTTGTTGTTCTTTGGTAGTTGTTTGCCTTTAATGTCTCTGTTTCGTTTTGATATGCTCGTCTTTGTAAATCTTTGATAATCACAGTTTCTGCATTGTCTTTCAGTTACAGTAGTAAGTGTGTTTGATTTGTTTTTGAGCAGATAACGTCTAAGACGTGCTACTGCGCTGACTGCACGGGACCAGGATGAGAACTTTGTGAGGCGGTCACTAAGACTTGGATGTTCAATAGTTTGTGTGCTTAGTGTCTGCACTTTTCTCACCTCTGGGTCTCCTACTGGAAGTTCAATAGTCTCTTTTGTGGGAAGCCGTATCTCCTTTTCCCACAGGAACTGAGGGCCTGTGAGCCAGTTGGATGAAAGCAGTTCATTTACTGATGTACCCCTGGATGCTATGTCTGCAGGGTTTTCGCTGGTAGGCACATAAAACCATTGTTGTGGAGTAGTACTGTTGTGGATTTTCTGCACTCTATTAGCAACAAATGTGTGAAAGCGTCTCGCTTCGTTATTTATGTATCCTAGAGTGACCTTTGAGTCTGTCCAAAAGAACTCCTCAGCGTTGTTATAGAGCAGTTCCTCTTTTAGTATGTTGCTCACAGCGACTGACACTGCAGCTGCGGTAAGTTCTAACCTTGGGATTGTGGTGACCTTTGTGGGAGAGACACGTGCTTTGCCCATGATGAAGGTACAGTGAACGTCTTTGTTTTTGTTTCTGAGTCTGAGATAAGAACATTGTCCATATCCTGTGGTGCTTGCATCGGAAAAGTGATGTATTTCTCTTTTCACTACATCTCCAAAATCTGCAGGAACATAACATCTGTTTATTTGCAGTTTTTTCAGATTGTGTAGATCTCCTTTCCAGCACTCCCACCGTGGCCTAAGAAGTTCAGGTAGTGGGTCATCCCAATCCCGTTCCTTGACGACACATCTCTTGGAGAATTCCTTTGCCATTGAGCACACAGGGAGCAATGAATCCAAGGGGGTCGTATATTGCTGCGACTGTGGACAAGATGCCATGCCTGGTTAGTGGTTGGTCTTTCAGCGTGATGTTGAATGTAAAGCAATCTTTCTCCACATTCCAATAAATGTCAAGAGCTCTTTCTATTTGTGTTTCACCAAATGTTAAGTCCTTTGTTTTAGTATTCGTTGCATGCTCTGAAGTTGGAATACTGTTTAGAATGTCATTGTTATTGGGCACGAACTTGTGTTACCTTAGTCCACCTTTTGCACATAGTTCACGTGCTTCCTTCGCCATTTCAGTAGCGTTGTTTACCGTCTCTGCGCTGGTGACTCTGTTGTCTACATACTGTATAAGTCTCTGGTTATGAACTGTGAGCCTACAGGATATGCAAGGCTGTTCTCTTTGGCTAAACGTTTAAGTCCATAGTTCGCACAACCAGGCGACTTTCCACCATAAGAAGCACAAGTAGTTGGGATCATTTTCTTTGACTTGGAACTGGTGAAACATTTTTTCAGTGTCGCACATCAGAGCTACTTGGTGCTTTCTGAAGCGCACAAGAACACCAGTTAGATTGTTAATAATGTTGGTGTGGTCTATATTAATCATATATCCCATAATCTACATATGTATAAGCATGTGAGAATGTTTGGTGATTACATATGTAAAGCGACTTCACACCTCAGAACAGGACAAAAGGTCTCAACCGCTAGTGAAGATCAAAGAGCATCCGAGGCGCTGCGGTGGAGACCAGATAGGTCGCCCTGACCTCCCAGGGCCAGGTGGAGGGGTACGAAGACAAAGGAGGGGGATTAAGATAATGAGGGATGTCAGCTTTGATATGCATGTCTTTTGTTATGTGTGAGTATAAGTACGTAGAGCCGAATGTGTTCGATCTCTTACTTCTTCTGCTGCTGCACTAGATGAGACTTGTTAGAGGAGTGAAGCTGATAATAAACTTTGGTTTATAAGTCACATCGCCTCGTTATTCCAAGCTCTTCTATAGTTGGGACCATTCAGTAAATGTTCGTTAAGACAGGTACCTTTGTGCTTTGCAGAGCAGTCGAAGACAATGCGCAACCTATCGGGGTTTCTTTGGATGATAGATGCCGTGGTGTGGTATGTACCATGTCTCACCAGGCGGTCCATAATCATCAGTCTCTTCGGCATCACCTCTTTTGATGATGTCACTCATGTATTTCATGTAATCCTCTTTGTATTTTTCATCCTTCATGAATTTGCGTTTGAGCTGGTTGAGTCTGTTTTAGCGAGTTGTCTGTTATCTGGCATTTGTGGCCTTTCTTTAAATGGCAATGGCATTTTATAATGTCCATTTTCAGTTTGTGTTATGCCTTGCTCGAGTTTCTGGAGGAACACTAAATCTTCTTGTGACACAGTTTTTTCATTTCTGTCAGTCTCTTTAAAATCTCTTTCCAAAGCACGTATTGCATCTGCTGGAGTGGAGGGAGGAATTTCCTTAACGGTCACTCGATAACAGAGACTGCTTGCCATGTCTGTTTCATTGCAAGGTACCGAGTTGCCAACTATGCTCCATCCTAAGTCAGTTTGAATGGCATAGGGCTCATTTTCTTTGCCTAAGATTACTTGTTTGGGTGCGAGAGCTCTAGGACAAGTATAACCAATGAGGAGGCTTACTTCACAACTGAGGAGTGGGGGGACCTCATCTACAACAGGCAGCAAGTGACTCCACAGTTTTGCTGTTTCACATGTTGGTATGTGCTCTCTGTTGGCAGGTATGTAGTCTTTTGTGTATGCAGTGGGGAGCTTTATGACTGTGGCTGAGTTATAACCTCTCACCAAGAGATCAGATACCTTTCCACTGCTTACAACTGCATTTTTACCCATCATAGTAGTCAGTTTCAGCTTTACTGGACAAACATTTGCCTGCAGTTCATGTGTCACATCTTGATCAATGAGGACAGTGTCGCTCTGCGTGTCTAATAACGCATAGACCAATTTTTCCTTGTGTGGATTGGTAGCAGTTGACAGCCACACTGGAACTATCATTGAGGTACTGACTGTGCTCAAATCTGGCAACATTAAGTAACATGGCTGTTGCTGTTTCAGGTGAGTTACTTTGAGTTGCGTTATGTGTATGCACGTGTTTCTCTTTGTTGAATGTTACTGTAGTTCTCATCTTGAAGACAGGCTGGGTGCCTCTTTGTGCAGGTTTCACAAGTGAGGCGGTGTTTGCAGTCCTTAGCACTGTGTCATTGTTTTAAACAATCATAACAAAGTTTATTTTCTTTCACATGTTTCTTTCTGTTTTCTAGAGGCATTTTCAAGAGGTCTGGGCACTTGTGGAGCTGATGAGCATCCTGGCATAATGTGCAAGGAGAGCAGTTAGGTGTTTTTGTTATTGTCCATCTGCCACTTTGTTCAGTGGTGTTTGTGTTAAATACAGTTGCCTTGTTCCTTTTGATTTCCTTTGTGTTCTTTTTATCACTGTTTGTTTCAGTGCCGCGAAGTGCGTGAATGGAGGTGACTGGGTTGCAAGTGACTTCAACTTCTAATGAGAGGAAGGATGCAAAATCACTGAAGCTTGGAAACTCACCACCTTCCTTTAAAGTCTTTGTAACCTGCCTGTTCCATCTTGCGTTTATCCAGTCCAGTAGCTTGTGCAACAGTTTTTGATTTTCTTCGCAGTCGTTGAGTATTTGTAATCCTTTTACATGTGACATAGTGAGCATGCATGCATTTATGAAATCTGCAAAGGTCCTAGGCTGCACCTTTGGCCAGTTTGAAAGCTTTTCTCTAAATGCCTTCTGTATCACGGATGGCTGGCCGTATCTTTGGTTTAGTTTGTTCCAAGCATCATTATATGCCTCTTCATCGTTTCTAAAGAAAGTTCCTTCAGGGCATTTGCGAGCTGGGCCAGTTACATATCGTTTCAAATAGTACAGTTTTTCTGCTGCTGAGATGCCCTTTTGTTCAATCAGTGATATAAATGTAGATTTCCATTCAATAAACCCTATTGGTTCACCACTAAACACTGTTGGCTCTGGTTTAGGAAGTCTGTTCATTTTTATGCCGTCTTGAACTGCTTGTGCGAATTGAGTGACACTAGGGGGAGCTGTTTGCTCAGGAATGAAAGTGGGTGCTGGTGTGGGAGGTTTGGGTGTGAATTTTGGGCTCACCTGTTCACCTTTTATTGACATCACCCACCTGTGATAACTCTCTGTCATATGCTTCAAACCTGGCTCAAGCTGCTTTCATATCCTTCTGTGCTTTCAAACGTTCCAACTCTGATGTTTGAATTGCAATCCTCTCTCTTTGCCTTTGTTCTTCTTTTGCAAACTCATACTCAGCCTCTTTTGCTGCTAGTTCTGCCGCTGCATCGGCTCGTTTTACGGTGAGCTGTGAAGCTGAGGACTGCTGACTGTGATTTGATGCTGTGGCTGATCCATATATGGGCAGAGCGTAGTCGTGCTCTAAAAGTCCACGTAAACAAATTCTTTCACGCTCTGCATCAAAATCTCCATCGACACCACTTATTCTTTCCAGAATTATTCTCACAATGTCATGAGTAACTGCATCACATGCATCAGTCTTTCTCCTTATATCAGCTGAAGGTGCCATTTGGTTCCTTATTTCTGAGTACAGCTTTAGGACATCATCTCTTTTTAGTTCTATCATGTCTGCAAGTTCTGCCATCTCCCTTTCAGTGATATTGGACTTTTAACTTTTCTCTTGTTTTACGTACCTGCATTTTCCATTGTTCATAAAGAGTTAATAGCCTTTTTTCCTTTTTACTCATTTCTTCCTTTTGATATACGTATAATCATCTTCTCTGTTTGTATTTTAGCTCTTTCAGAACGTCTTGGCAGATCTGACATGCATTGACTTATGCATGCATTGACTTACTGATGCAGCTTGTAAACCTTCCATTTTGAGCTCTTTTCTTTGAACCGTTTTATTTCTGACCAACTTCTGCCATCTGCTGGACGTCATGGGTATTACCACAGGAACCTTGAGACCACGTTGTGCAGCATGTGGCGGCAGTCAAGCTCTTACTGTAGCATCCAGTCAATATTGAGAAGGCCAGAACTGATAGTTAAATGACTTTATTGCCTTCCATGTCACCAACTAACGTAAGAGCTATGGCAAGAACAAAATAGACAATAATTATCATATAACTGTTTCAACTGTTACATAGCTCATACATTAGTAACCTTTTCTGATAGCATAACTTAATTTACAACTTTACAATAAACATTTTCTGTACAATCACTAACCATCCATCCATCCATCTATCCATCTTCTACCGCTTTTCCGGAGGTCCGGGTCACGGAGGCAGCAGTTCAAGCAGAGAAGCCCAGACTTCCCTCTCCCCAGCCACCTGCTCCAGCTCTTCAGAGAGGATACCAAGGCATTCCCAGACCAGCTGGGAGACATAGTCTCTCCACCGAGTCCTGGGTCTGCCCCGGGGTCTCCTCCCAGTGGGACGTGCCTGAAACACCTCAAGTGGGAGGCGTCTGGGAGGCATCCTAATCAGATGCCCATACCACCTCAACTGACTCCTTTCAGTGTGGAGGAGCAGCGGTTCTACTCTGAGCCTCTCCTGGATGACTGAGCTCCTCACCCTATCTCTGAGGGTGAGTCCAGCAATCCTACGGCGAAAGCTCATTTCAGCCGCTTGTATCCGCGATCTCGTTCTTACCTTGTTCCCTTATCGACTGAAGCTAAAATCTTTTTATCCTTTTCCGTAGTCTTTTCTTTGTTTTTCCCTTAACCTTTTCTCGCTTTTCTTCGCGTCTTTCCTTTGTCCGTCAAATTGATTTCCGTTACCCGACTTAAGCTCATGAGGAAGTTACCAAAATAAAAGCATATCCTTGCACCGTAATTACTATACATGTAAATAGAGCTAACCTTACTTTGTCTACCTTTACACTCCCACCAAATTATTTGTTGTCACACATATAAAACAAATAATTTCTTCAAATTACTTAACAAAAAACAATAACTTTGTAAACATGTTATAGATAGATAGATAGATTAGTTTATTTGACAGGGACAGTGCAATAAACATAGACAATTAATCAATGACAATAATCTGATGTGTTGCACATAGAGTGTATAGCTATTAGCTAATTTGCAACTCTTGTCCCTGGATGGGCTTTAGAAAAGAGAATCAAGTAAAAAAAAAGAAAAAGAAAAAGAAAATACACAATAACCACATACATCAATTCAAAAAGATTATAAATACACAATTATAAATATTATAAATATTATAAATACACAAATATAACAACCTGATTCACATTTGCCTATTTCAGGCCTCCCTCCCTTCGTCACTCATTATAAACAAACACATTCATTCCTTCCCTTCATTCACTCTCACTTTGCAGACAATCAATTCATACATGAGTACATTCTTGTTTATTTTTCAGCCAGTTTTTAACCTTTTTAGTGAATGTTTTAAAGTCCGTTATTATTTTAATTTCATTTGGCATTGTGTTCCAGATGTGACTGCCCTTTATAGAGAAAGCTGTTTGTCCAAATGTGGTTCTGCGGTGGAATATTTTACAGTTATTGTTAACAGAACTCCTGGTGGCTCTGCTGCTGTCCTGTCTTTGGACGAAACCAGCAAGTGGCTCGGGTGCTGATTTATGGAAACATTTGAACGTTAATTTCAGAAAACAGAGGTCAATGAAACTCTCAAAACTCAATAGGTTGTATTTTTTTAAAACATTACAGTGATGCCACCTAATGGGCTTTTGGTCCAAGATTTTTAGGGTTTGATTATATAATGAACCTATATGTCTTATTGTGGAAGGGGCAGCTTGAGCCCAGACTGTCAAACAGTATGATATATGAGAAAAAACCATAGAATGCATATACAGTACAGCTGCTTCGTAAGGTATGTAATATCTAATTAATTTAAAGCAGTTCAGATTTTTTTTTACTGTTTTTGAAATTTTCTTTATATGAAGATTAAATTTGAGTTGAGGATCTAGTACAATGCCAAGGTATTTGAATTCTGTAGCTAAACTGATGTCATGATCATGTATATTAACTTTAAAACGTTGCAGGTTACATTTTTTGATTGAAAAGCACAAGTTTATAAGTACAACTTTCAACATTCTTTCTAATCTCCTGAGACAACTCTCTCCTTTGCTTCCTCTGGTCCGTTTAGTGTGGTACACACCATGTCAACAAACAGCACAGTGACTACTTGTCACCCTTTAAATAGGCCGACTGATTACAAGTTTGTGGACACCTGTGATGTTAATTAGAGGACACATATTGGTTGAACATGTCCCTATGGTCACATTATTTTCAATCTTTTCTAGGGGTACCATCATTTTTGTCCAGGCCTGTTTCATGAGTTTGTTTTTTAAAATAATTCTGTTGAATCACAATTCAAAAGCATTGTCTTATTTTCATTGGTTAATTTTCATAGAATTTTTATTTATTACCACTTTTGTCAGATTCAAGTTATTTCTGTGACCATTGTGGGTTTTTCTTTCATTAACAGAGGGGTACCAACAATTTTGTCCACGTCTGTACGTGACGTCATCGCTATATATGTGGTGTCTATGCCTATGGTGTATATATGATGTCATATAGACATCTGGAGCATCATCTCCTTGGCTCTCATCTATAAAACTAGTATATACCCGTGCATGCCCGTGCATACCCATAGAAACCCAAGTACGTGGTACCTCTACTTACGAACGTCTCTACATACGGAATTTTCAGGTTACGACACGCCTCAACGGGAAAATATTGCCTCTTGTTACGAATGAAATTTCAGGACACGAAAGGCAAAAAAGTACGCGCTCCTCGCAGCTCCCGTAGTTTACCAAACGTAAACATACCTGTAGCTGCTCTGCCATTGGCTATTGCCTAGCATCTTCCTGGTATCCCATTGGCCACGAAGTGTTCGGGCAGTTTTACGTGTGTGTACAGTACAGAATTAACATTTATTCGCTATGGGCCCCAAGAAAGTGACGGAGATAAGTGGAAAAGGAGAAAAGAAGAAGAGAGTTTTTTTGTCCATAAGAAGGAGATAATCGAAAGGTATGAAAAAGGGATGCGTTTGGTTGATCTCGCCAAAGAATATGGCCGTAATACATCAACGATCAGCACGGTATTAAAACAAAAGGAAGCCCTTACAAGCCGACAAAAGCAAACGTCCTTGGATCGTTTCTTCACAAAACGTCAGGCAAAAACCACTGATGAGACAGAACATGAACCAAAGAAGGCAAAAGGTGACGACGACGATAGCAGTTAAAAGGTAAATGAACATAATGTAACGTGCTGCTCGACATGGCGACGTCCCACCGGGAGATTCGAACTCACGCCTCCCACTCCGGAGTCCCGCACTCTACCTGTGTCGCCAATAGGGTCAACCCACTTGGCAAGCCAAGTAGGGTGCTCATATTGAGTTCGCTACACTACTCCCCTCTGGTTCTCAACATTGTCCTGATGTCAGCGCCCCATTACTGCTTTGGACAGGAGATCCCACTTCTGACACCAATGTAATGTGCTGCTCGACATGGCGACGTCCCACTGGGAGGTTCGAACTCACGCCTCCCGCTCCGGAGTCCCGCACTCTACCTGTGTCGCCAATAGGGTCAACCCACTTGGCAAGCCAAGTAGGGTGCTCATATTGAGTTCGCTACACTAATCCCCTCTGGTTCTCGACATCTTCCCGATGTCAGCGCCCCGTTACTGCTTTGGACAGGAGATCCCACTCCTGACACCAATGTAACGTGCTGCTCGACATGGCGACGTCCCACCAGGAGATTCGAACTCACGCCTCCCGCTCCGGAGTCCCGCACTCTACCTGTGTCGCCAATAGGGTCAACCCACTTGGCAAGCCAAGTAGGGTGCTCATATTGAGTTCGCTACACTACTCCCCTCTGGTTCTCAACATCGTCCCGATGTCAGCGCCCCATTACTGCTTTGGACAGGAGATCCCACTTCTGACACCAATGTAACGTGCTGCTCGACATGGCGACGTCCCACCGGGAGGTTCGAACTCACGCCTCCCGCTCCGGAGTCCCGCACTCTACCTGTGTCGTCAATAGGGTCAACCCACTTGGCAAGCCAAGTAGGGTGCTCATATTGAGTTCGCTACAATAATTTTTATTATTCTTTCTCTTTTATTATTCTCTTTTATTATTCTTTCTCTCATTTTAAACTCTCATTTTATGTTTATTGTGCAGTAATCTAATTGTAACATGTATTTGTTACATGTTTTGATGCGTTTTTATGATTTATGCCCGAATTTTGGGGGGCTTGGAACGGATTACGGCATTTACATGTAAAACGCGCCTCTACTTACGGAATTTTCATGTTACGAGAATACTTCCGGAACGAATTAATTTCGTAAGTAGAGGTACCACTGTATTTCTGCATGCCCATAGAAAGCAGGTGCAAGAAAGGGTGTAAGCAAGCACGTCAGCACTCAGTGATGCCTGCCTTTGATCTTTGATGGTGTCATAGTGAGTCTTATGATAGTTGATGTCATAGTGAGTCCTATTTATCGTGAGGCATGCCTGCGTTTGATGTTTGAAAATGTCTTATGTCCTATGATCTGTGACACACAGACATGATGTACTGCTTCAAAAGGGTGTGGTTTAAAGTAGTGTGTTCTATTGTAGCGATTCCTGTGCTCTGTATGGCGTCATATAGACATCCTTCTGAGATCATAGGAACAGCAGCCTTACGGTTTATCTGACGTCATATAGAGTTCCGTTTATGTGATGTCATGTAGACATACTGTCCTATGATGCCAGCCACAGGAGGAGACCCTCCACCAGCAAAGGCATGACAGACAAGGGATGCACAGACAAACAGGAAACGTGTGGCAGTGCGCCATGCACGTGCTGAGTCACTTGAAGCCCGAAATGCCCGCAAAGTGAGCAACGCTGCATGCCAGGCAAGGCACAGACAAGCTGAGACCCAGGAGATGCGGAATAGTTGGCTGGCCACCAATGCTGCACCCCAGGGAAGGCACAGACAAGCTGAGACCAAATAGGACACACTACTTTAAACCACACCCATTCAAAGCAGTAAATCTGGAAATCTCACTCAGTAAGGCAGAAGGCACTCTAGAAATTCAAGAAATCTGTCAGTGTGTCAGTCTGTCACCCAATTAAGAATAGGACACCCTACTTTAAAACACACCCATTTGACGCAGTACCCAGGAAGAATGGCAGTCTACACTACAAATGTGTAAAATGCCAAGCAAAGCACTGACTTTCTCCGGGTGCTCCAGTTTCTGGGTTTCAACGGGCATGCACGGGTCTTCCTGAACAGGGTCGAAAGCCACTTTTTGCTCAGATCTATTTACATGACCCTGTCCATGAACTGGAATTACAACGCACCTATCGTTCAACCAGTCGTCACAATGATAGTAGAGTCATTTTTGGGGGTTTTGTGACCAACCTCCCAGGACCTTTTTTTCTCACTGGATTTAGCATTCTAGACCCATTTTAATGAAAATAAGCTCCCATGTACCTCCCAACAATTACGGGAAACCTTTTTTTTGCCCAAAATTCAAAATGGCCGCCAAAATGCATACCACCACCTATATCTCAGTAACTAATTCAGCTAGGAGGTTGATTTTGGTGTCTAGACATAGGTTTTTGGGGTCAAGCATTCCATTAATGCTATTAGTTTACTTGTGAAACAAACCCATCACGATGAAATCCAATATGGCCGCCAATATGGCCACCGATTAACATTTTTTTTGTTTCTTGACTACTAAGGCACCTAGAAAGCTGATGTTGGTGTCAAAACAGAGGTTTAAGGGGTCATACTATCTGTTTATTCCAATAAAAGTGTGTTTAAATGATTACATAATCAAGAAATCCAAGATGGCGGCCGGCTGTCATTTTCACATGCAATGGACTTTTTCATATCCATCACCAAATGAGCTAAAAAAAAGTCAAGTGAGGCTCCTGTGAACCATCCATTGTGTTCATTAGTGCCCTCATTGTCTATCAAGCTCAAAATGGCCCCCAGCCGCCATCTATCTATCTTGGAATACACTTTACGCAGGCACATTTTCTCTAGACCTTATGTTAATGCCACGCAAACGTCCAACTCAATTACATGTAGTCCACTATCAATCACCACATCACATCATACTAAGATGTCCAACTACACATCACTATCACTACTTGATTATCAAGTATTACTACTTGATTATATCACTACAGATCACTGAACACCCAGAAGTCTCGCAACATGAGGACATCATTGTAGCTGATGCCTAGGCCATCTTTGTGCAGCAGGTCTACGAGTCACGTTTCGTTACCTTGTATTCATACATGTGTAATGACAATAAAGTTGAATCTCATCTCATCTCATCTCTCTACTTTTGGTCATTCCATGTAGCAAGACAGAGAGATTCACCTCAAAGGAAGTGCGCCTTCCTGTGATGTAGCTCGTGAGGATCGACCCAATGGTCCGGACAGATGGGTTGTCATCAACTTCTGATTTACTTGGGTGTTTTAGCCATGTTATTAGCTTTAGGAGTAGCCCATTTAGGTCCTCCTTTTTCTCCAACTCTAATACATATGGAGGCCAGGGAACAGTATCAGTCGCTTCAACTTGCTCTTTGAGTCGTACTGCCACGTTCTTCACCAACTGATCCTCGCTTATGCCTAAGGAAGATAGTGCTGCTTCTACATAGGTAGCTGCAGCTTTCTTGTCATATACCAGTTCACTCTCATTTAACCGACTACGTCTATGGAAGCCAATGTCCTCCTCAAATCCCTTTATAAGAATTCCCTTCACATAATTCGACTTTACTTTTGCGTCATGTCCATGATTTAAGATAATTTGTTGATAGTCCTCCAGTAGACTCTGCAATGTCCGAAATTCATGTTCATCAAAGATCACCTTACGAACATGACTGAAGAAGATGGCTTGTGCTTCTCGCAGATTTACATCCTGCAGGTGTTGAGTGACTTCTTCTGTAAGAGGCTGGGAATCGGGAATGTAGTGTTTCCAGCAGCCGCGATGGTAATGGATTTCCCACCGAAAGCTGTTTCACAGTCTGGAATGGATGCAATCAGCGTCTTGAGCCTCGACCTCAGGACCGGATCATTCAGGTGTACAGTGTGTAACTTGAATTTTCTCCAGGCGTCCTTTGTTGATATTAGGAGCAATTGTTTCCAGTCCCGGTGACTGCTTTTCTGTGGTCCCTTATTGCACCACACGCATAGGTTCTTGTCATGCACAATACCAATGCTGGACCGGAGCCTCTTCGGTGAAAAGAGAGAAGCAGATGAAGATGGATCCCCCTGAACTGATTGATTGTCTCTTTCAAGATCTACCTCTAATTTATGCTTACGTTTCTCGGCTTGAGATAGACAACGCTTGTTAGATAACGTGGTGTAACATGTCTGGTGCATATAATGCCCTTTTGGCCCTTTGGCCCAATCAATATTCCCACATTGAAACCGATCAAGTCCTTTCCATCGTAGAGTTTTTTCACGAATTGAATTCCATTTTTGGTCCTTGGTATTATCCAAAGAGTCACTTTTGGTACATGGTTGACCACAACGTAGAATGCATTCGTATTCACCGGAAGACGTTGATGGTAATTCATCGTTGTCACTTGCAGTATCCATTTTATCCCTCACTTTATATGAATAAGTGTCTGAAAACAAAAACAAATTTGTCATTATCAGAACAGAGGAGAGAAAAAGGAGGGATGACAAGACCTAGAGTCAAAGGCCCTTGTACTGTCTACTGTCATTACGGTAGCATTAAGCAAGCAGCATGGTCAATATGCTAACATTACCTGACTATACAGTATGGAACAAGATTCAGAATTCTAACCTCTCCAGATAAGTTTAAAGCTAAATTTATACATACCTGGCAACCTTGGTTAAATTGGAAAGATTAGGACTACATATTATGGCAGCACAGACGTTACAAAATCACTGCATCCTCTCTCTTGCTATGCAAAAAGGAATCAATGAATCAAGCATAGGATTCCGGGAATCCTAAGAGGATTACCCAAGTGTTCCTCAGTGAAATCACTGAATCAATGCAGGAGCTTTCTAATAATTATTAAAAATGAATGTAAGGATACCTCATTTGACATTTTTAGCTCATTTGGTGACGGATATGAAAGTCCATTGCATGTGAAAATGACAGCCGGCCACCATCTTGGATTTCTCGATTATGTAATCATTTAAACACACTTTTATTGGAATAAACAGATAGTATGACCCCTTAAACCTCTGTTTTGACACCAACATCAGCTTTCTAGGTGCCTTAGTAGTCAAGAAACAAAAAAAATGTTAATCGGTGGCTATATTGGCGGCCATATTGGATTTCATCGTGATGGGTTTGTTTCACAAGTAAACTAATAGCATTAATGGAATGCTTGGCCCCAAAAACCTATGTCTAGACACCAAAATCAACCTCCTAGCTGAATTAGTTACTGAGATATAGGTGGTGGTATGCATTTTGGTGGCCATTTTGAATTTTGGGCAAAAAAAAGGTTTCCCGTAATTTTTGGGAGGTACATGGGAGCTTATTTTCATTAAAATGGGTCTAGAATGCTAAATCCAGTGAGAAAAAAAGGTCCTGGGAGGTTGGTCACGAAACCCCCAAAAATGACTCTACTATGAATAAGAGGAACAAGAAGACCCACCAGATGGAGAGCAATAGAGCAAGGAGAACTGCTGCACGGCAGAAAAGATGCTGTGAAATGAAACACCTCAGGTTCCACCAATACGTCGCAGGCATGACTGTGAACAACACAGCCATCTCAGACAGGAAGAGACCCTTCAGCAACGGGCATGCAGAAATACTTGCTTATACTTGGTTTCTACGGGCATGGACGGGTATATACGCACAGGTATGTACTAGTACAGATCACAATGGAAATGTTGTGGAAGAGATGTGAGATGAAAGATTGTTTTTTTTTTTCCACAATATCTTTATTGAACCTTTTTTTTTTTTTTAAACAAACATGATACAAACAATCAAACACTAACACTAAAGTACTACAAAAAAAAAAAAAAATGCACTAAAAAACACCAACAACCACCAACAAAATCAAATCTTCAACAATGCTCCTCTGTTTAGTCTAGACAATCCAACACATAAGTATACATATTATATTCACCAGTTTGGAATTTACAAGGTCCGCACATATCATTCACCTTCTTCTTCAAGAGTTATGTTTAAATTTTTTACATAATCAATAAAGGGTCTCCATATATTCTCAAACACAATTTCCTTTGATTTCAGTATATATGTTATTCTTTCTAATGGAAGGTTTGTTAACATCTGTCTTAACCACTGAGTCACATCTGGTCTATAAGTCTTTTTCCATAATAGTGCAATACATTTTTTGGCATTAAGCAAACTGAGGTCTATGAATGTTCTTTCACTTTTATTAAAATTATGCTTTTCTGGGTACAGACCCAACAAAAACAGTTTAGGATTCAATATGATTTGTTTTGAGATTATTTTTTCAATTGTTACCCTCACCTCTTCCCAAAACATTCTTATTAATCTACATTCCCATACACAATGAAATAGAGTTCCTTTACTTTCCATACATTTTGTGCACGTATCTGGTATATTTTTGTTATATCTATTTAACTCCTCCGGTGTAACATACATCCGCATTAATCATTTGAAGTGTATCAATTTAAGGCGTACATTTATTGATTTGGTTTGAACTTCTGCACAAGCCAATTCCCATTGTTCCTCTGGAATTTCAGTTTGCAGATCTTCTTTCCAGTAGTTTAATCTTTTCAGTGAGTTTTCACTTGAAAATAGTGTCAATGAGTTATAAAACTCTGAAATAATACCCTTTCTTTTACTATCTTTCATCATCATTTTTTCCAAGGATGAATAAATAGGTCGAGTGAGAGCTTTATTTTGATTTGATCGAATAAAGTTTCTAAGTTGAAGATATTTAAAAAAATGTGTTCTATTGAGATTAAATTTGATCCTCAACTCTTCAAAAGACATTATGTTTTCTGCACATGGCAAATATAAATCCTGAATCTTTTGTATCCCTTTTAAATTCCATACTTTAAATACAGCGTCCGCTCTCCCTGGTTTAAAATATTGATTACCCCATATTGGACTAAATTGTGACAATAACTGTGGTTCTTTTAAATAGTTTTTAGCTTCACACCATATTTTGATCATATGCTTTACAAATGGATTTTTAACTTGTTTTTGTAATTTTTTTGCCGAATCTGAGTATATGAATATGGGAAGAGGTAAAGGTAAATTGTATGATTCCATTTCAGTCCAGTGAGGGAGATCATTTGATGAAAAATAATATGTCATAGACCTCAGTTGTGCCGACCAATAATACAACATAAAATTTAGACATTTCAGACCTCCACGATCAAATGGTAAATATAATAAAGACAGACGTAATCTAGCCCTCCTGTTGTTCCATATAAATTCCACTAACTTTTTTTTAATTCTTGAGAATAAATCTAAAGGTGGTGGTAAGGGAATGTATTGAAATAAATAAAGTATTTTAGGTAAAATATTACTTTTAAGTATATTAATTCTCCCGATCATCGACATTGGTAGTGACATCCATCTCTGAAGTAACTCATCAATATCTGTCATTAAGGCTTCATAATTGACACTGGCGACTGATTCTAGCTTAGGCACAATTTGGATTCCTAAATATTTAAACTGATTTACAACATTGAATTGATTTACCTCAGGGGCTGGGTAATTTCTCTGGGTCTCATTTAGCATTAATATTGAAGATTTAGTTTTATTTATTTTATATCCTGATATTTCCCCGAAATTCTTTATTAAATTCAACAAGGTCGGAATTGATTTTTTAAGATTCGACATAAACAAAATTATGTCATCGGCATACAGGGAGATTTTATGTTCTGTTGGTCCAACTTTAATTCCATATATTTGTGACTGTAGACGTATCGCCATCGCTAAAGGTTCAATTGCCATAGTAAACAGTAAAGGTGAAAGTGGACAGCCTTGTTGACATCCTCTATTGATTTTTATTGATTTTGAAATATTGTTATTTGTTAGAATTTCTGCAGTAGCATTATTATATATTATCTGAACCCATTTTATAAAATTATTTCCAAGTCCAAACCTTTGTAAGACTTCAAAAAGAAAGGGCCATTCAACTCTATCAAAGGCTTTTTCGGCATCCAGTGATAAGAGAGCTGTATCCGGTGCTTCTTTATTAGAATAAATAATATTAAATAGTCTTCTTACATTATGGAAGCCTTGTCTTCCCTTTATAAAGCCATTCTGATCTCGATTAATAATATTTGGTAAAATTTCTTGTATTCGTCTTGCTAAAATTTTACAAATTATCTTAAGGTCGGCATTTAATAGGCTTATTGGTCTCATATTTTCACATTTATTAGAGGGCTTACCTGGTTTTGGCAACAGTATAATTAAGGCATTATTCATATATGATGGTAAATTACTATTTTGAAATGCTTCTAAAACCATTTCCAAAAAAGGTTTTGTTAATTTATTCTTAAATTTTTTATAAAGGTCAACTGGAAGACCATCTGGTCCTGCACTTTTTCCTGATTTCATATTATCAATGGCTAGTCCAACTTCTTCTTGACTAATTTTAGACTCCAGTATCTCCCTATTTTCATTTGGAATACACGGTATAAATAGTTCATTCAAAAACCCATGTAGTTTTGTTAAGTCAGATTCATTTTTGGTATCATATAATTTTTCATAGTAATCTCTAAAGGCTCTATTAATTTCTGAAGGATCTATAACTACCTGTCGAGATGAAAGATTGTTAATTTGTCTCAACAGTGGTGAAGGTACCAGGGTGGATGTGCATAGGGGCACATCATCATGTATTGACCTGACTCTGATACCTGATTCTTTAGTGGGTGCCTGTGAATGGATGGTGATGAACAGTGTAACTATGGGAAGTGGTCACATCCCAATATTTACAGTCATTAAAACTGAAGTATGTATACAAGAGGGGAGATAAACATTTAACAAGATGGTGTTTTGAGAAGGCAGATTGGGAAAAAATGTAGGCAATACTGTGTAGAACCATGTCATTTAGTAACATTAGAAGGTGGCATAGAAGAGTGTTCAAGTCAGGTAACCAATCATATTCTGAATGCTGCAAGCAGAAGCTAGCGATACTCAAAATACTTTGCAAGCAGTTTCATGAAATGGTCAGTCAGAAAGGAACTCACAGAGCTGCGTGGAGGAATCTGATCAGACCTAAATGAAACAGTCATTGTCGCCTGCGACAGACTGCTATGATGATGAATAGCAAGTATAAAAACAACACAGGGTGGGAAGAAGGTTGTACCCTGGTGGAATGAGAAATGTAGTATTGCAGTAAAGGAGCGAAACAAGGCATTCAGAGAGCTGAGGAAGAATATGAATAGTGAAAATTTAATAGATTTTAAAAAGGGCAGTAGCTAGAAGGATTATTAGAAACAGGAAAAGGTCAACATGGAGAGAATTTTGTTCCACCCTTGGTAGGAAAGCGGAACTAGGTGATGTCCGGGGTGTGTTTTAAAAAATGAGTGGGAAAAGGGTATCAGTTAAAGTCCCAGCTCTAGTGGATGGGGACAAGATGGCTGTATCAGACAAAGAAAAGGCAGAAGTCCTAGGTAGAGCATTTGCAGCAGTGCATAGAGGAGAACATCTTGGTGAGAGTCATAGACAGCAAAGGGAGTATAAACTCAAGAGAAAATGCAAACTTACAAAAGGAAGTGAAAGAAGATACGACTGCGTTAGACGTCAAGCTCACAATTTTGGAGCTTAACCCTTTGAGTGTGTGTGGTGCAGAACTGTGACATACCCCCTAGTGGTCAAGAGTGGTAAATATTTTTTGTCAATAAAATAGTTCAGATTTCCAAGGCTATAACTTGAAAGTGGTAAGAAATAATGACTTACTGTCAATTAGAAAGATGTAAAATATGATCCAAAGTTTCAGATAGGAATACATTTGTGCATCTAATTTGTATAATGTCGCAGCATCTCTTTAAATTCCATAACTCAGTCAAAACTGGACTTTGGACATGTTTACACAAAACAATGGTTGTCTTTTGGCACCGTTTTTTGTGCAGAGGTACCTCATCATCTTATCTTCAAAGTATACGAACAAGAAATCAGTACATTTAAAAAAAAACAAATTTCTCACTTACTCTTGACAGAGTCAAGAGTGAGAAGGCAGGCGCAGTGCCACGCTCTGCCACTAGGAGCATGAAAATTCTCACACTCAAAGGGTTAAGAGAGCTTTGCAAGACAGTGGATACACAGCTCCAGGATATGATCAGTTAAGCTATGCTATGTTCCGGCAGTTGCCTATGCAATCAATGCAACTGATGCTGAAATTGTTTAACAGGTAAGGAAGGAGGGGGTTATCCCGAGTGGGTGGAAAAAGGCTGCAATTATACCATTTAATAAGCCAGGGAAAGATCCAGCTCATCCAAGCAACTACAGGCCAATAGCATTAACGTCACACTTAGGGAAATACAGTAGATGAAGAAGGTGTTAAGTTTACGGACTCTCATATGTACTAGAACAAAGATGATTAATAAACAACTATCAGAATGGTTTTAGAAGAGGAAGATCCACAGTCGATGCTCTAGTTAGGGTAAGTAATGATATTGAAAAGACTCAAAATGAAAGAAGTAATGGTTATAGTTTATCTGGATATTGAAAAGGCTTATGACTCACTGTGGAGGGATGGACTTCTTATCAAATTGAATTGGCATGGGCATTGGGCATTGGGCATTGGAATGGGCATTGGTGGGAAGATGTATAGTTGGATAATGGATTTTTTAACACACAGGACAGTAAGGGTTAAAGTAGGCTCAGAAGTTTCCAGTGACTTTGAAATAGAAAATGGTGTTCCTCAGGGGAGTGTGATAAGCCCAGTTTTATTCAACATAATGATTAATGACATGTTTGAGGATCAAGAGCGATCCATCAAAACAGCACTATATGCAGATAATGGAGCCATATGGACGAGGGGAAGAAATGAGAAATTTGTGTTCAAAAACATCAGGAAAGCAAAGGAGAAAGTGGAAAAGTGGTCATATGAGTGGGGATTTAAATTTTTCAAACAGTAAAACCTGCTATATGATTTTCACAAACAAACACAGAACTGGTACAGAACCATTAACATTATATAATCAACCAATAGAGAAAGTGAGTGAGTTCAAATATCTAGGATTGTGGTTTGATAGTGCACATACAGTTAGGCCCAGAAATATTTGGACAGTGACACAAGTTTTGTTATTTTAGCTGTTTACGAAAACATATTCAGGATACAATTATATAATCAATATGGGCTTCAAGTGCAGACTCTCAGCTGTAATTTGACAGTATTCACATCCAAATTGGAGCAAGGGTTTAGGAATTACAGCTCTTTAATACGTAGCCGCCTCTTTTTCAAGGGACCAAAAGTAATTGGACAATTGACTCAGAAGGCTGCAAAAAAAAATAACAAGGCTGCATGGGCTCTTCCCTCGTTAACCTGTCATCAATTAAGCAGTTAAAAGGTCTGGAGTTGATTCCAGGTGTGGCGTTTGCATTTGGAAGCTGTTGCTGTGAACACACAACATGCGGTCAAAGGAGCTCTCAATGGAGGTGAAACAGACCATCCTGAGGCTGAAAAAAAAAGAAGAAATCCATCAGAGAGATAGCAGAAATGTTAGGAGTGGCCAAATCAACAGTTTGGTACATTCTGAGAAAAAAAGAGTGCACTGGTGAGCCTGGGAACTCAAAAAGGCCTGGACGTCCACGGAAGACAACAGTGGTGGATGATCGCAGAATCCCTTCACAACATCCACTCAAGTGAAGAACACTCTCCAGGAAGTAGGTGTATCAGTATCTAAGTCTACCATAAAGAGAAGACTTCATGAGAGTAAATACAAAGGATTCACCACAAGGTGCAAACCACTGATCAGCCTGAAAAATAGAAAGGCCAGAATTGACTTTGCCAAAAAACACCTGAAGAAGCCAGCCCAGTTCTGGAACAGCATTCTTTGGACAGATGAGACTAAGATCAACCTGTACCAGAATGATGGGAAGAAGAAAGTTTGGAGAAGTACTGGAACAGCTCATGATCCAAAGCACACCACATCTTCTGTAAAACATGGTGGAGGCAGTGTGATGGCATGGGCATGCATGGCTTCCAATGGCACTGGGTCACTTGTGTTTATTGATGATGTGACAAAAGACAGAAGCAGCCGGATGAATTCTGAGGTGTATAGGGATATACTTTCTGCTCAGATTCAGCCAAATGCAGCAAAGTTGATTGGACGGCGCTTCACAGTACAGATGGACAATGATCCAAAACTTACTGCAAAAGCAACCCAGGAGTTTTTTTAAAGCAAAGAAGTGGAATACACTGATCCCTCGCTACTTTGCGCCTCACCTTTCGCGCCCTCAGTGCATCACGGATTTTTCAAAAATATTCATCAAAAATTCAAAATTGAGAAAAAATGGGCGGGCGCTAGCAGAAGGCAGGGAGACTACATTAGAACATCAGGTATCAACACGGAGAGCCCGCACAACTCAAAATCCACCTCTCTGTTCGCTGTTCTCGTGTTGGCTCGGCTCGGGAATCTCGCAAGCTGATTGGCCGAGACGTTTTACCCAGCTTCTCTCCCTGCCGAGCGCCCATACCCAGCGAAGGAAGACCGCATTCATTGTTCTTTATCGCTCGTGTTGCTTAGTCTCGCCGCGTGGAACTTTTCGCTGTTCTCTTGTGCCTTTTTGTGCGAAATAGTCTTCCCGTCGAGCCACTACGCCACCTCCTGCAGCTTCTCCAGCTCTATCGGAAGCTGCCCTCGACGATCCTGCGCCTCTAGCACCTGACGATGAGGCGTCACCTGAGGAGCAGTAAAGCTCTCATTAACCTGTGCAGTAAATCATCTTCATCTTGAGTTACGTATCTTGTTATAAGAATAAAAGAGTTCTAAAAACATATTTATGTACACTTTATTTACATCTACGTATGTATGTACACTTACACACACACACACACACACACACGTATCATATGAGAGAGAGAGTGAGAGAATGAACGTACGTATTATTTATGGGTGACGTCATTAGGGGTGACGCTACTTCGCGGTTTTTCACTTTTCGCGGTCGGTTCTGGAACCCATTAACCGCGATAAGTGAGGGATCACTGTATTCTGCAATGGCCGAGTCAATCACCAGATCTCAACCCAATCGAGCATGCATTTCACTTGCTCAAGACAAAACTTAAGGCAGAAAGACCCACAAACAAGCAACAACTGAAGACAGCTGCAGTAAAGGCCTGGCAAAGCATCACAAAGGAGGAAACCCAGCATTTGGTGATGTCCATGGGTTCCAGACTTCAGGCAGTCATTGCCTGCAAAGGATTCTCAACAAAATATTGAAAAGTAACATTTTACTTAGGGTTATGTTTATTTGTCCAATTACTTTTGAGCCCCTGAAATGAGGAGCATTTGTATAAAAATAGCTACAATATTCCTACATGTTTAATCATATATTTTTGTTCAACCCCTTGAATTAAACCTTAAAGTCTGCACTTCAATTCCATTATAGTTGTTTCATTTCAAATCCAATGTGGTGGCATGCAGAGCCCAAATCATGAAGATTGTGTCACTGTCCAAATATTTCTGGGCCTAACTGTACATGGAGAGTTCATGTTGAAAATCTGGAGACAAAGTGCAAAAAAGTCATTAATCTCATAAAAGCTGTAGCTGGACACAAATGGGGTGCAGATAAACAGGCATTAATTGACATTTACAGAGCACTAATGAGATTGTCAATAGACTATGGGTGCATAATTTATGGAGCAGCAGCAAAGACGACTCTGGAAAAAATAGAATGCAGCATAGAGCACTTCGCCTGTGCATTGGAGCCATCAAAACAACACCAAACAATGCAGTTTCAATAGCAGCAGGAGAAATGCCAGTGGATTTGAGAAGAGATAAACTCGCATTATTATACTGGGTCAAGCTGAAAGGAAGTGTGGAAGCAAATATTTCAAAAACAACACTACAAGACTGCTGGGAATATTCTAACTTCCAGGGAGATGGGTTTGGGTGGACAATTGAAAGAAAAGCCAGGATGTATGGACTAGACACTATTGATATAGCTAACACCAGTCCAGTGAGTAATGCTCCCCCTTGGCTGTTTCCGGGAAAAGAAGTAGGCATTAGTCTGCTAATGAGGAAAAAGGATTGTCATATGAGTTAAGTTGGTGTTAAAACAAGCATTTACCTGAGGAACAATTACTATAACTACTTACAGCTCTATATTGACAGTTCAAAGAACAAAGAGAGCTCTGTTGGAGTTGGATTATACTGTACATTCCAGAGTTTAAAGTGACCATCTCAAGAAGACTCTCCAACTATACATCCAGAGATGGTGGCAATAATTATTGCTTTGCAGTGGGTAGAGGAGGTCAGACCAGACTAGGTGGTGGTGTGCACAGATTCACTTGCGGCTTTAAAAACTGTACAGACACTAAAATCAAAAAGGGAAGACTTGGTGATTGAGCTATATCACAGTTTATTTAGGGTACACAGGGGTGGTGGAGATGTTCAGTTTTGTTGGGTTGAAAGGGAATGACTGTGCTTACAAATTAGCAAAAAGTGCACTTGGGAAAGAAATAACTATACCATTGTTTCTTGGAAAAGGTGAAGGGAAAGCAGTAATAAAGAAAAAAGGAATTGAGCTATGGCAAAAAAGATGGGATGAAGATCATAAAGGTAGATCGTATTACAAAATACAAAAATCTATTGTAATAAAGAATTATAAAACAAGAAACAGGAGGGAAGACATCATTATCAGGTCTTTTGGTGTACAAGGGGCGCTGCTGAAGTCATTCTATGACACGGTGGTGGCATCAGCCATCACTTTTGGAGTGGTCTGCTGGGGCAGTGGCATTACTGCAGCCGATAGGAAGAGACTGAACAAACTGATTAAGAAAGCTAGCTCTGTCCTGGGGCAACGCCTTGATCCGATGGAGGAGATAGGAGAGAGAAGGACGGTGGCTAAACTGTCATCTCTGCTGGAGTCCGAGTTCCACCCTATGCAGGACATACTGGATGCACTGAGGAGCTCATTTAGCAGCAGACTACATCATCCCAGGTGCACAACCGAGAGGTTTCGTAGGTCCTTCCTACCAACGGCTGTCAGACTGTACAACCTAAGCAGGGCTGCTCGCAGAGATAGCAAAAAGACGTAACAAACTAATAGTTTTTTTTTTTTTTTTTGAATGCAAAAGATGCAATAGACTTACACAATGGTCCTCTCCGGCACACAACTAGGAACATACCGGTCGCTATGGAGGGTGAGAATATGTATGGGCACATAATCATACCATGTAGGATAACTAAATAGACGGTTATGCTGTTTCATCCCACCTAGCAACAATGCTCTGCACTGTGTGTGTTTATATATTTACATATTTATTCCATCTAGCTACAATGCTCTGCACTGGGTGTGTTTATATTTATATATCTATATATTTATTCCATCTAGGTACAATGCTCCGCACTGTGTTTTTATATATCTACATATTATTCCATCTAGCTACATTGCTCCGCACTGTGTGTGTTTATATACTTGCATATTTATTCCACCTAGCTGCAATGCTCCATACTGTGGGTGTTTATATATTTACATATTTATTCCATCTAGCTACAATGCTCTGCACTGTGTGTTCATATATTCATATATTTATTCCATCCAGCTACAATGCTCTGCACTGTGTGTCTGTGTGTGGGTGTGTGTGTATATATATATTTTATAGTAATATGTACATATGTATATTAGCTGCTCTTGCTTGCTTGTTTTTTCTTGCCTTCTGATTGTTGCTCTGAGTGTTGCTATCCCTGTGCTGTTGCAATCCTGGAATTTCCCCGTTGTGGGACTAATAAAGGCTTATCTTATCTTATCTTATTATGGCAAGACTCATAGACTGGATCATACAGGTTTAAATGGCACTTTATTCATCATGGGGAAAAGCGAAAGTGATAAATGTAGAGAATGTGGAGTAAAAGAAAATGTCAAGCACATCTTATTACGTTGTCACAAGTATGGAAATCAAAGAGAGCATGAAAAATCTCTGCGAGCAGGGCTGCTCGCAGAGATAGCAAAAAGACGTAACAAACTAATAGTTTTTTGAATGCAAAAGATGCAATAGACTTACACAATGGTCCTCTCCGGCATACAACTAGGAACATACCGGTCGCTATGGAGGGTGAGAATATGTATGGGCACATAATCATACCATGTAGGATAACTAAATAGACGGTTATGCTGTTTCATCCCACCTAGCAACAATGCTCTGCACTGTGTGTGTTTATATATTTACATATTTATTCCATCTAGCTACAATGCTCTGCACTGGGTGTGTTTATATTTATATATCTATATATTTATTCCATCTAGCTACAATGCTCAGCACTGGGTGTGTTTATATTTATATATCTATATATTTATTCCATCTAGCTACAATACTCCGCACTGTGTTTTTATATATCTACATATTATTCCATCTAGCTACATTGCTCCGCACTGTGTGTGTTTATATACTTGCATATTTATTCCACCTAGCTGCAATGCTCCGTACTGTGGGTGTTTATATATTTACATATTTATTCCATCTAGCTACAATGCGCTGCACTGTGTGTTCATATATTCATATATTTATTCCATCCAGCTACAATGCTCTGCACTGTGTGTCTGTGTGTGTGTGTGTATATATATATTTTATAGTAATATGTACATATGTATATTAGCTGCTCTTGCTTGCTTGTTTTTTGTTTTTGTTTTGTTTTTTCTTGCCTTCTGATTGTTGCTCTGAGTGTTGCTATCCCTGTGCTGTTGCAATCCTGGAATTTCCCCGTTGTGGGACTAATAAAGGCTTATCTTATCTTATCTTATCTTAAAAATGAAGTTCGAGAGACCGGAACGGAATGGGATTTAACTGGGATTCTGGGAACAGATGGAGATGGAGAGGCACTAAGAATCATGAGAAGGGCTCTTTTCTCTTTTTTAAATAACACAGGATTAAGTCATAGAATTTAGGGGTCGGGCTCAGATGACATAATGTTACACACTCTTGTACAGTTGTTTGCTATCCGCCAGTAACTGAGAGAAGAAGAAAGACATTGTTTCACCCAGGAAAATGCTAGTCAAGAATTGGTTTTCATCTCAGGACCACTGGAGAACACATTCCTTGTTAAAGAGGTACGAGAGATAAGGATTCCATCTCGTGCAAGGAACGGATTAAGTTACATCATAAATAACAAACTTCCTTCCTTACAAGGTAGTTTTATTGGTTAAATCACTCTATTGCCATCCTCTGAAACTCAGGGACATGTTGGATTTAACCAGTGAACTTTATTCCCTGACATTAATGACTACCTTTTTCAAAACTCTCATTGTTCAGATTATCCTCTTTTTCAGGACACCATGGAAAAGCGAGTGGAACTCTTAACATATCATTCTGTTGGACAATCAATAATGGGTTTGAAGAATTTATATTAATCCTTGATTTTAAATGTGTGCATGAATGTTTTAATGCTTCAATAGATCTTATTTTTGTCATATCCGGCTCTAGGGAGCCGGGCAATCAGAGCCTGGGACAAGCCAGTGAGTCGTGATGGTTTATTTTGGGTAAGGGATAAGGGATGAGGAGAGCACAGATACTCATGCAGAGGTACACTCACAGGTTGCACAGCGCAGAGGTAAGCAGCTCGTACCGGATGTGGGGGTAACAAGACGTACATACTCACAGCGGGATACAAACACAGGAATGCTGCAAGAGGAGTATAAGCTGACACCAGACGAAGGGGCTTCAGCTTAGCAATGTGTTTATGTCGCAGCCCCGAGTCATCGAGGCTGCTCCTATTTATCCTCATTGGCAGCGCCCCAGCTGATGAGGACTAATTGGCCCCAGCCGTCCGTAATGCTGCCAGCTGGGATGGGAGCCTGCTGAGACGCTGCTCAATGGGAAAAGGGAAAACATGGGCTGAGTGCCGAGACGGCATCTCAACCCGTGGTGACAGAGCCCCCCCCTCAAGGTCGGGCTCCTGAACGACCAGGAACATCCCAGCCCCCCCCCACCCCCCCACCTAGGGTGGGAGGAAGGGAGGCAGGATTGGAGGGGAAGAGGCCAAGGGAAGGACAACACCAATGGGGCAATGTAGGGTAGCAGGGAAAAAAAACCAAATACAATACTGAACAAAACAGGGAATAATCAACCCAGGTTCGAATGGGGAGAAGAACTGGGTCAGCACGCCGGTTACACACTACTCAGAGAGTACCAACAATGCGTGACCCAGAGCAAGGAAAAAAAACCACCAAAAAGGTACAGGGTAAAAATGCTGAGTAAGGTTAAATAAAGGGGAACACAATACACAGCGCCACTAAGTACATACACAGTCACCAAGAAAAGTGAAGGTGACTGGAACAAATTGACAACTACAGAGCATGGTGTTACGGAAAACAAGGCACATGACTCTATAATGAACCAACAGGGCATAAAAAAGAAATACTAAGTGCAGGCAAAGAAAAACCCACACACACGAATATATAAATACCCACAGCCACCTAAAGAAATGAAAGTGACTGGAATAAATGGATAACTGCAGAGCATGGTCTGAAAGGAAACAAAACATAACTCTACAATGAAAAAACGAGGCTAAAAACATGGCACAAAAAGTAAAATGCTGAGCATGAGCGATGGAAAACACAGCACTATAAAAACAAATCCACCAACAGGACAAAGTATTACACCCGAGTGACCTTCACAAAGATAAAAGAAAAAGTGACACCCGAGGTGAATGGCAGGCAGAGTCCACAAATAGCCGAGATGGCTCCGGAGATCTCCCCGCCCATCGTCCCGTTGGCGAATCAGGGAAAGAGAAGTGTTCGGACGGCGAACTCCGGACCCAGATCCCAGGAATCCAGTCCACCGGCAGCCAAACCAGGCTGCCCAGAGGGAAACACAGACCAGTGGGGGGAACCAGATCACCGAACCGAAAGTTCTGTGGGTCGGGTCGTCGACCCGCATCACTCAACCACCAGGACCGTTGAGACGGGCGAAGGATCAGAGCGGATCCCGGTGGAAGAGGCTCTGGGGAGAGCCGATGACGAGGGCGGTGGGCGTCAGGCCGCAGGGAAACGGCCACCTCCTCACCGGACCTGGACAATACTGGGGCAGCACCCACGTCGGACCCCGATCGGGCCTCAGGCGAACCCACGTTGGACCCCGATTGGGTCTCGGGCGAACCCACGTTGGACACTGCACCAGAACCGACCTCCAACGTTGAACCCGGACCCTCCAGCACCACGAGGAACAGCAACTCCTCGCCGGTGACCCTGGAAGAAGGCTCAGAAGAGAAAACAGAACCGGGATCAGGATCACCGGCAGCGCCAGAACCCGGCGAGACGAGCTCAGACGCAGCGGGCGGCTGCACCCTGCTCGTCTCCCCTGGAGATAGGCTGAAGTACTCAAAGATAAAAAGAGAAAAGAAAGGAGAGCACTCACCTGATCTCGGGTTCTGACGCCGTCCAGGACTGCGAAGATCCAGGATCCGTCGTCAGGTCGTTGTCAGGCTCCCATCTAGCCGCGTCGGGCCCCGCAGCCAGCACGATGGTCAGCGCAGCTTGAGATTCCTCCGGCTCCGGTGACCCCGCCGACGATCCACTCGGCGTGAAGCCAGAAGAATCTCGTCCCGCTGGACCAAACCGCTCCTCCGTGGAGACCCGGGGACGCTCAATCGTCGGCGTAGACTCCACGCAGCAGTCAGTCCCCCTCCTCCGTCCGCAATGTAGCTGCGGAACCACAGGCCCTCTCCATATCCCACCACGTTGACCCGGAGCCGGGGACCGCTCGGCGGAGAGAGACACAGAGGATGCGGGATTAGGAATACAAGTTACAGCAGGTGGGGAGAGTTCAGGGAGCTGCGAACCCTGAACTTCTCCTCCAGGGATGTGACAGAGCAAATCATTAAGCAGGTGTGAAAAAACAATGACTTGCCTGCCCCCTGGAGGTTGAGTATCGCCTGCTGTAGTGGATTCTGCTTCTTCCTCTCCCCGCCCGGCGATAACGGAGGACCCCCCGGGAGTTCGTCTGAGGATCGCTCGCGTTGTCTCCAGCAGAGAGCTCACCAGACCGGAATTCCAGGCACACACAGCAGTCAGAAAGCGCGTCGAGGAGGAGGGGAAAACAGCCGGGGTGAGCCAGCCCGAATGTCCAGGAATGACAGCGGGGAAATGAGGCTCAGGGAACGGGGCTGTAGAATCTCCACACAGACGAGGCGAAGAGATGACAGCTGCATGGGAGGAACTGTCCTGACGATGGCCCAGAACTGGATCCGGACGAGGTTCGTGCAGAGGTGACTCGGCGATGTGATGGCGACTATTCCCGGGGAACGAAGCGAGGGGGAAACCCAGGATTCGCCGCTCCAGATTGGAGATCGAGGCGAGGAAGGCGCCGAGCACGGGAAAGCTTCGTAGCCCTGAAGTCCTCTCCATCAACCTCACTGCCGCCGCCACATGCCTGAAGGTGGTGACAGGAAACACAGTGGAGCTCGCGACAGCCACTCGACCCCAGACATAACTGCTGTCAGCTGCGGCTCCTTGAAGGGAATCCCGAGTGACGTGGCGCAGGTCGGGGGAAGTCCTCTGGTTGGCGCGAACTCCCGGACTGGAATGGCAGCAGGAACGGGACTCCGAAGCGGGGAAAGACGTCGCCCACTTCGACTCCCTGCCGGGATTTCCATCCACCCCGTGGAGCTTCTCTCGCTGTGTACCTGCAGCGTCTATCCTGGCACTGTCCTCCAGATGGTACAGAGAGTGAGGGTGACAGTCCAGGAGTTCCTCAGCACGGCCCGGATGCCAGCGTCTCGCGTTGGAGGCGTCGTGCAGGGTGAAGAATGTCCCGTCGACAGCCTCCGAGATGGACCTCAGCTCGTCGCCCTGGCGCCGGAAGTGACTCCTGGGAAACGGCATGCTAGCAGCGCTGACACCCGGACAGAAAGGTACATTTCCACAGCGACTCATGGCCGCCGGCAACTCTTCTGGCTGCGACATACTGTCATATCCGGCTCTGATTGCCCGGCTCCCTAGAGCCGGATATGACAATTTTATTCTTGCATGTTAATTTTAAAAGTCCCAGTTATAAGGTTGCATGCCCACTGAAAATGCATGAATCACTGACTTGGCTTAAACTTTATACATAATTATGTTAAAAAATCTTCAGTATTAAAATGGGTGTCATCCTGTGAGAATACCCGTCATCTGACTCGCTCAGCCAATCATCAGTCAGCATATGCTGGGCAACAGCTCTTTCATTCCATTGGTTCTTTACAAAGGACTGCTTGCTCATTGGACTAAAGTTCATAAAACCTGCCCACGATGGGAGGTCCATCCATCCATCTTCTACCGCTTTTCCGGAGGTCCGGGTCGCGGAGGCAGCAGTTCAAGCAGAGAAGCCCAGACTTCCCTCTCCCCAGCCACCTGCTCCAGCTCTTCAGAGGGGATACCAAGGCGTTCCCAGACCAGCTGGGAGACATAGTCTCTCCACTGAGTCCTGGGTCTGCCCCGGGGTCTCCTCCCAGTGGGACGTGCCTGAAACACCTCAAGTGGGAGGCGATGGGAGGTAATTGGCTTATTTTCATGTCAACCAGAAAATTCCCATGAAAATTGTCTTGGTATAAGGACGGCCATCTTTATTCAGTTTTCAGTTCAATTTTTACAGAGGACATGGAGTATTGTGTTTGTGTAAACGTTTGTGTGTTTTAATATTTTTCTTTAAACGTCTGGGAATTAATTCTTTCTTTCCTGAGCTCAAAACCTTCATTAAATGAAGTCAAACTTCATGCGTCACAGGTGTTTGTTTTTCTAACTTTTTATCCTGTTAAAACTTTCTTTAAACTCACCATGTGTTTTTGTGTTTTTCAAAGAGACTGACCGATTGCTCATTTCCACACTGGAAGCTGTTTTCAACTCCACGAAGTAAGAAGAATATCTTTTAATTTTGCCATTGGGATCAGATTTTGAATTATTCTCAAATTCCCCTGGATGAAGCCACTGACCAACGAAAACCATTGACGCAGCTCACTATTACAGCTGCCCCTGAAGGAGCTCAGACACCAATGGAATGAAAACGAAGGAACCTTATTATCGCAGTCAAAATCTCATCTTGTGACTGTGGACTTTGAAAGCTGCTGTACCTTGTCTGAATATCTGCTGGCAAGATATTCTGGTTCTTGCACCACCTGTGAATAAAGCTTCAGGATCATCTCAACAACAATGCAAGGAGTCACATGAGCCATTTCTCTTTGTTTCCATCTGCTGAAAGTGAATAAAACGTCTTAAGGAGATTTGAGAATAATTCAGCATCTGATCAGATACAGAATTAAGAGAGAATTATTAACTTTTTTATTAAAATTCCATTTTTACTTTCTTAGAATAATTCAGAATTTTTCATATAATTAGTTTAATTTTCACAATAAATTTGCATCCACTTTATTCATATCCTCATCCCAGTGAATTCAGTTTACATTTTCACCCTGGTTCTACAGGTGTTCACATTCCGTTACTCAATAATCAGAGTTATACAAGTTGAATGTGATTGCTCAATGTTGATCATTTCACCTGCTTACGAATCATTTGAATGCAATGTCATTTAATCAGAGTTCCATCTAAATAAATCTGTAAAATGAGAGAAGTCATTGAGTAATTTACTCCTGTCTCTGAATGTTCTAAGCCCCAGTAGAACTCACTAATATTTTGAGACTGATTAATTAATTTAGTGTTTACCAGGTATAAAGTTGAATTAATAATTAATTGTTCACAATCGTGAGCTGGTGCCCCCAAAACGAGTGTGTTACTCTCTAGGTATGAGTGTTTGCTGTTATGATTCCCCATGCACTTTGACGCAGCGCACGGAGGAAGGAATGAAAAACCCAACCACAGGAGTAGATTCGTGCAATTTATTAACCCCAAGTAATGAGTCCAGCAAACAGTCATGCAAAAACACAGAGTGATGAAATGATTGGCTTAAGGCCACCAGACTTACAGGGACGCCTCCTGGATGCTCTACTGCCCGGCTACGGGAATGCCTAGTGCCGCTGAGCTGCAGTCAGCACGGGGTGAAAGACAAACCTGGACTTACAGTGCAGGGCAATCCAGGGCAGTCCGTGCAGTCCGGTGGATGAGAGTGAAGCAGGCTGACAGCGTAATGAAGGTAATAGCATACACGGAGGTACACACTGCCGTGTATGAATCTCAATGGCTATGTTTACATGGACACAAGTAACCGGATTAAAAGCCTCATCCGAATAAAAACGCTTCATGTAAACACGCCAATCTGAATATTCTAACCCGATCACGCTCATTCGGATCAAAATTTCATTCCATTCATTCAATTTCATTCCATTCATTCAATTGAGAGGGGTGGGTTATGCCGATTGTTAATCCGAATGGTGCGCATGAAAACACTTATTCCGAACATAGGGCAGAAAATATGTTTACTGCGCATGTCTATACACCAGCCGCACGTCGACGTGACGTATTTCCGCCTTAGCAGCAGCTAGCAGAAAACATAGCGGGAGTAAAACAAAATTGGTCTGTATTGTCCTGCTGTCTCCCTCTGTTCGTCATATGCAGAAGTATGTACTTGTAGCTTCATTACGGAGACCAGCAAAAGCACAAGTATAGTCTGAATAGCACAGTACAGGTCAATTTCGACACGAAGCGGGGCTTGCTAACACCGGAAGTTGCTTCTTCTTCTATTTTCGAAATGTCGACGTGCAGATGTCAAAATGAATTATTCCGTTCAAACTTGTGACACATGGAAATGCACGTCCTAATCGGATCAGCTTTTTCAGGATCCATGTAAACAGTAAAATTCTGATCTGAATTGTAATCAGACTGATGAAATTTTGACCATGTAACCATGGCTAATGGTCCGACGGTCTCTTCCAACTAACACAGTGTTTAAGTAATAATACCAACGAGGGAAGAGACCGCCGGTGTGAGGTAGTGTGGGCTGAACATAATTAATCCCAGGTGTGCATGAGTGAGTGTCTGAGTGTGTGAATGGGAATGAATGGAGTGTGTGTATGTGTGTGAAAACACCCAATAAGACATAGCTGATGGCACTGACAGGAGGAGGGGGGCGTGTCCGAGCTGTCAGGGAGCAAAGGACCCAAAGGGCTCCCTGACACGCCTGATGGAAAATAAATAGGGAGACGGGCAAAACAGCAACAGGTCAGAACTGGGTTTGGGACCACCAAATCCAGGTTCATGACAGAGCCCCCCCCCCACCTCCCCGGGGTGGATTCCAGACACCCCAGTGCCACCAGCAAGAACCAAGCCCCCCCCCCCAGAGACAAACAACTACCCAGGGCAGGAGGTGGGGGAAAACAGGTTAGGAGGGAAGCAACATGTGAAAAACACAACACATGATATGCATATATAATAATGTGCACCTCCTAACAGCCCCCCCACCTAGGAAACTAACCCCCCCCCCAGGAGTCCAAAGTTCAAGGGGTCGACCAGAGTCCCAGGCCCCCGGCATGGCGAGGGGTGACTGATCGGGTGGCCTGTTCGAGTCCCACATCCAGCAGGCGGTCCATTGAACAGCGTCCAGCAACCTGCCCGGGCTGATGGGCCACCCGACCCAAAGGCCAAGTCTTTCGGGTGGCCAACCAGCGAGGTGGAGCCACCAGGACCAGAGGGGAAGGAGGAGAGGCAGTCTACCCACCGGGGAACCTTGGTGGCCAAACCGGGGGACAGGAACCCCCCTGCCCTCCGAAGCTTGGAGCAGGGGGACCGTAGCACCCGCGATGGTCCCGGTCTGGAACGTGGCTGCACTCGCGATGGTCCCGGTCTGGGACATGGCTGCACCAGCAGTGGACTCCGGCTGGAGCTCTGCTGCACCGGCGGTGGGCTCCGGCTGGAGCACCATTGCACCTGCGGTGGTCCCCATCGGAGACCTCATTGCTCCCGCGGTGGCCTCCCCAACGGGGGAGGTAGGGTTCTCCACGAACCCCGGCATTGAACCCAGATTCCCAGCAGCCTCAAGTGGTGTTGGCAGCTCTCCGGTGACCTTGAGAGAGAGCTCAGAGACAGGACAGAGAAGCAAAGAGTCAGGGTCGCCGGGGGCGGCGGGGCCCGGCGAGGCGAGTCCAGGTGCAGCGGGTGGCTGCATCTGGCTCTCCTCGCCAAGAGCCAGACAAGGTTGCTCTAATTCAGAAGAGAGAAGCAAACGAGAGCACTTGCCTGGGCTCAAGCTCCACCGCCATCCAGAACTCCATCAATCCCGATGACGATACCGGCCCGACCTTGAGGCGGTCTGGCTCGGGTTCCTCCTCCGCTGCGACACCCTCGGTGGCTGGTCTGGCGGTGGTGGCAGTCCAGATGCCCCCAAGCAAGGACTCCCCAATGCTGGAGACTGGTCCATTGGGGAAGCAGGGGGCTCACTCCATGCTGGCACTGGTCTGAACTCCTCCAGGGCCACAGGCTCCTCCATTGTCCAGTGGCTAAATTCAGAGGCCGGCAGACACTCAGGGGAAATGGGGGAAACACGGAGAGAGTAGGAACAAATTCAATCTTTGCAGCTGGAGGAGAGGACCCAGCAGACTGCTGAGACTGGACCTCTCCCTCGGGAGACAGACAAGGCTTATCGTAATTAAATGGAGACAAAAGACAAAACACTTGTCTGTCCTTCCGGTCTCTGATGTCCACAGCTGCAGATGGGAGCCAACTGTCTCTTTCCGTGCCCAACCTGGATTCAGGCCCCCCTGTGGAGAGTGGAGGAGCCATCTCAATGGTGACGAAGGTGGATGGGACGGGCGGCAGGTCAGCCGAACTCTTGTGGCGGGCCCTCCGGGAATGGCAGCGATGAGAGGAGACAGGCGGCGGGAGCTCCACTCTCCCTGGTGACAGTCTCTGCTGCGTCTGGGACTCATCTCCCGGCATAGACAATGGCGTGGGAGAAACAGGGGAAACACGATCGTCAACTGAGAGTTCATCAGGAATCAGGCAGGCAGTTCCAGGTGACAGTAGAAGAGACTGAATTCCTGAGAAGTGATGGCGTCAGCTGTTGTCTCGGGGTTAGGTAGGTGTGGAGACTCCATCGATTGAGTACGCTTCTCCTCGGGCTGCGGCTCCCCTTCCCTCAGGGAAAATTCTTCCAATCTCCCGGCCATCTCCGGGAGGAGCCACGGCTTCTCCTCCAAGATGAGGTCCGTCTCCGCCTGAAGAGCCGGTTTGCATTCCTCCAGCTCCTCCGGGGATGGAGCGGGACACAGCTCAGGCCGAGGAGGCAGGGCTGTCGTCGGCTAGGCTGGAAGCTTCTTCCGCCGGAAGTTCCTTCTCTTCTTCTTCACGAATGGCTCGAGCACCAGATAATCTGGGATACGAAGTGCCACGCTGGGCAGTGAGTCACCCATGCTGAGAAGCTCCGTTTTATCCGAGGAAGACAGCAGAGTGGCCGCGAGGGGCTCGAACACTGGGAGATCCTCGTCCGACCCCTCGCATGGCACAGCGAAGATGTCCTGGAGAATCTCCATCGCCTCGGGATGATTCCAGAGGCTGTCTCTCTCCAGCACCCTCATTGCTGTGTCCCGAGCCTGTCGAACGGCCTGGGAGGAACAGGGCTTCAGTGTCCATGAAAAAATCTCCTCCAAGAGGCACAGCGAGCACAGCGCCCTCTCCATCCGAACCACCGTGTTGATGCTCGGGAGAAAAAAAAAAAGATGAAAAGAAAAATTCACGTCTACTCCACTGGGTTTTTTCTTGCTGGTCGGAGCATTCTGCTATGATTCCCCATGCGCTTTGACGCAGTGCATGGAAGAAGGAATGAAAAACCCAACCACAGGAGTAGATTCATGCAATTTATTAACAGCCCCAAATAATGAGTCCAGCAAACAGTCATGCAAAAACACAGAGTGATGAAATCATTGTGGCGTAAGGCCACCAGACTTACAGGGATGCCTCCTGGATGCTCTACTGCCCAGTTACGGGAATGCCTAGTGCCGCTGAGCTGCAGTTGGCACAGGGTGAAAGACAAACCTGGACTTACAGTGCAGGAGCGATCCAGGCCAGTCCCTGCAGTCCGGTGGATGAGGGTGAAGCAGGCTGACAGTGTAATGAAGGTAATAGCATACATGGAGGTTCACGCTGCCATGTATGAATCTCAATGCTCCTATGGTCTCTTCCAACTAACACAGCTTTTAAGTAATAATAATACTAACGAGGGGAGAGACCGCCGGTGTGAGGAAGTGTGGGCTGAACATAATTCCAGGTGTGCATGAGTGAGTGTCTGAGCGTGTGAATGGGAATGAATGGAGTGTGTGTGTATGTGTGTGAAAACACCCAATAAGACACAGCTGATGGCACTGACAGGAGATGGGGGTGTGCCCAAGCTGTCAGGGAGCAAAGGACCCAAAGGGCTCCCTGACACGCCTGATGGAAAATAAATAGGGAGACGGGCAAAACAGCCACAGGTCAGAACTGGGTTTGGGACCACCAAACCCAGGTTCATGACAGTTTGCAGTGATGGATCAAACATCTGTCCCCACACACATACACTTTTAATTAAATAATCTTTATACCTGATCATAATTACTAGTACATACAGTGCATACCCGTCCATGCCCATAGAAACCAAGTATAAGTAAGTATTTCTGCATGCCTGTTGCTGAAGGGTCTCCTCCTGTCTCAGATGGCTGTGTTGTTCACAGTCATGCCTGCGACACAGAATCAGAATCAGAATCAGAATCAGGTTTATTGCCATTGTTCATGTAGTACACAAACTAGGAATTTGTCTCGGTACAATGCTGCAACATTAAACATGATAAGATAAGAGAAATAAACTATACATGTAATAAAGTGTAGGATAAGATTAAGTGATACTGGTCAACAGTTAAAATATATATTAGCCAGCAGCAGATACTGTGGAGAACTATATAGTGCAGTCGGTAATGCAGGAAGAAAACAGTGATGATTGACATGAGTCTGGTTGAGCTGCTGTACATGGTGCACGAGAGTCACTTAGTGTTCAGCAGTCTAATGGCAGAGGGGAAGAAGCTGTTCATGTGACGGGAGGTTTTAGTCTGGATGGACCGAAGTCTTCTACCAGAGGGGAGGGGGGCAAACAGTACATGACCAGGGTGTGAGGGATCGGCTATGATCCGGCCAGCACGCCTCCGGGTCCTGGAGATGTACAGATCCTGGAGAGATGGGAGCTTGCAGCCGATCACCTTCTCAGCAGTGCGCACGACGCGCTGCAGCCTTAGTCTGTCCCTGGCAGTGGCTCCTGCGTACCACACGGTTATGGAGGTGGTGAGGATGGACTCGATGATGGCTGTGTAGAACTGCACTAACATCTTGGTGGGTAGCTTGAGCTTCCTCAGCTGCCGCAGGAAGAACATCCTCTGCTGGGCTTTTTTGATGAGTGAGCTGATGGTCAGCTCCCATTTGAGGTCCCTGGTGATGGTAGTGCCTAGGAAGCGGAAGGAATCAGCAGTGGTGATGGGAGAGCCTGAGAGGGTGAGGGGGGGCAGAGGAGTAGTGACTTTCCTGAAGTCTACAATCATCTCCACTGTCTTCAGAGCGTTCAGCTGCAGGTTGTTATTGCTGCACCAGGACGCCAGCTGGGCCACCTCTCTCCTGTAGGCGGACTCGTCGCCGTTGGAGATGAGCCCGATGAGGGTGGTGTCGTCCGCAAACTTGATCAACTTGACAGACTGGTGGCTGGAGGTGCAGGAGTTGGTGTAAAGGGAGAAGAGTAGGGGGGAAAGTACACAGCCCTGGGGTGATCCGGTGCTGATGCTAGTATAGTCTGAGACAGTCTTTCCCAGCCGCACATGCTGCCTCCGGTCCGTCAGGAAGTCGATGATCCACCTGCAGAGGGAGTCAGGCACGTTGAGCAGGGACAGCTTGTCCCGGAGCAGAGCGGGGCGGATGGTGTTGAATGCGGAGCTGAAGTCCACAAACAGGATCCTGGCGTAGGTTCCCGGGGAGTCCAGGTGCTGCAGGATGGAGTGGAGGGCCAGGTTGACTGCATCGTCTACAGACCTGTTGGCTCGGTAGGCAAACTGCAGCGGGTCCAGGAGAGGGGTGGTGATGGACTTGAGGTGGGACAGGACCAGGCGCTCAAAGGACTTCATGACTACAGAGGTGAGCGCTACAGGTCTGTAGTCATTAAGTCCAGTGATCCGTGGCTTCTTGGGGACAGGGATGATGGTGGAGGATTTGAGGCAGGACGGCACGTGGCATAACTTAAGGGAGGTGTTAAAAATGTCTGTGAATACAGGAGCCAGCTGTTTCGCACAGAGTCTCAGGGTGGAGGGAGACACGCCGTCTGGGCCGGGGGCCTTGCGCGGGTTCAGTCTGGAGAACTGTTTGAGCACATCCTGCTCACTGATGATAAGGGGAGGGGGGGAGGTGGGGGGGGTGCCTTAAATGAAGTAGGGAATGTGGAGGCTGTGGAGCTGGAGGGAGGGGGGGAGTTGGACACAGATGACGAGGTGTCAAAACGGGCATAGTGTTGGGACAGTCTCTGACAAAGGGCTTTGTCATCCTGACCTTTAGGAGCCTGAGGCCGATAGTTGGTGATCTGCCTCAGTCCTCTCCACACGGAAGCCGAATCATTAGCAGTGAACTGCTGCTGGAGTCTCTCTGAGTACACAGATTTAGCCCTCTTCAGCTCTCTGTTAAACCGGTATTTAACCTCCCTGTAGCAGTCCCTGTCTCCACTTTTCAGCGCTGCTTCCTTCTCCTTCCTGATCTGTCTGAGCTTAGCTGTGAACCAGGGTTTGTCATTAGAGTAACTCACCCTGGTGCGTGATGGAAGAATGTTCTCTTCACAAAAGTGGATATATGAGTTCACAGTGTCCGTGTACTCATCCAGATCATGCGTGGCTCCTTTAAGCATGCCCCAGTCAGATATTTCCATGCACGTTTCCAGCTTCTCCTCAGCATCACTGGTCCGTATCTTCGTAGTGCTCACAACAGGTTTAGTGAGCTTCAATCTCTGTCTGTATGTGGGAAAGAGGTGAACCATCACGTGATCAGATAATCCCAGCGCAGCTCGAGGGACAGCGCGATATGCGTCTTTCACTGTGGTGTAACAGTGATCCAGTGTGTTTAATCCTCTGGTGGGGCATTTAATAAACTGTTTGTAGCGGGGGAGATCGTGGCTCAGATTGCACTGATTAAAGTCGCCAGCCACAATAATCAGCGAGTCTGGAAAACTCCGCTCTGTGTGTTGAATGTGATCCGGAAAGCGCGCGTGTCCGCGTCGGGAGGGGCGTACACAGCGATCAGTATAAAAGAAGCAAACTCCCGTGGGGAATAAAAAGGCTTGCAGTTGATAACAAGAAATTCCAAGGCAGGAGAACAGTGTTTGGAAATTTCCGTTACATCAGAGCACCAGCTACAGTTGATGTAGAAGCAGACACCGCCTCCTGTGGTCTTGCCGGAAAGCTCTGTGTCACGATCAGCACGGAAGAGCTGGAAGCCGTCGAGGCGCAGCGCGCTGTCCGGTATATTTTCCCGGAGCCAGGTCTCAGTAAAGCAGAGGACAGCTGAGGAGGCGAGGTCCTTAAAACGCATCAGCAGTCTCAGTTCATCCACCTTGTTAGGGAGAGAGTTGGTATTGGACAGAAATATGCCAGGCAGCGCCGTTCGCGAGCCTCTCCTGCGAAGTCGTACGAGAGCGCCCACTCGTCTTCCTCTCTTCCGCCGTCTCACTTTCCGAGCCAAACAATAAACCAGATCGGCGGCAGGGGCTAGAAAAACTGGGAGGAGGTCCGTGGGGGTCAAAGTCCTGATATTTAAAAGTTCTTCACGGGTATAAGTGCAAGCAGACACACAATTGACAAACAAAAACAAACAAAGAGCGCAGCGAAGCACCATGTTCCAGGTTCCACACTAGTGGAACCTGAGCTGAGGTGTTTCATGTTCACGGCATCCTTTCTGACGTGCAGCAGTTCTCCTCATTCTATTGCTCTCCATCTGGTGGGTCTTCTTCTTCGTTCAGACCACTGGTTGAGGGATAGGTGTGTCATAATTCCAGTTCATGGGCACGATCCTGAAAAAGTGGCTTTCGACCCTGTTCAGGAAGGCTCGTGCATGCCCGTAGAAACCAAGAAACCGGAGCACCCATTCGTCAAGGTTACACATTTGCCGTCATGTAGGCATGGCGAGTCGTCCTGTGATGCCCGAGTTCATAGGACGTGCTATGATGAGGAGGCAGAGATCATAGGCCATCCTATGATGTCCTACAAACGTGCTTTAAAGTCTGTCATACCCTATGTTGGTTAAGGGTGTCCTCCTGTCTCAGACGGGTGCGATGTACTGCTGGTCCTGGTTTGTGTACGTGTTGCACTTTGGTGCTGTGCATTAAGTTGTGTAATTTCTTTCTAGAATGTGTTTCCACATGCCAGGGGTCCGCCTCCCTCAGCATGTTGTTTATATGGATACAGGTTAAGAGGACCCCAGTGTCACGCCGCGCCATTCATCAGCGGCGCCACCTGCTCACGCACCTGCTACTCGTCAGCGGCGAAGGATAAAAGCCGCCTCGCCCTGAGCGTCGGCCTGAAGCCGTAGACTTCATTTCCTTTGTATGGACTTCTACCACATTCTCTTCAGCATCCTCATCTCCGGTAAGAAGATCACTTACCTCATCTCTCCAGTCTGCTCCCCTGTGCACAGGTGGATTCCTCGGCGGCGGACAATCCCGTCCCTCGTCTCTCCTCGCTGCTGCACCGAGCCCTGCAGGTGGCTGTCTCCCGGGCTTCCATCCTTGAAGCGCCAGTCATCTGCCCAAACAAGTAAGCTTCTCTCCCTCGCCTATTCTCCTCCCGTGTTGGTGTGTGCTCATCACCCTGTGTCTGATTTCTCCCATAGGGTTGCCGGCTGAACGGTCTCCTGCCTCTGGGTCCGAAGCAGACGCCACCACCAACACATTAACATTCCGCAGACACGCACCCAAACATCCCTGTTGTTAATAAACAGTTTGAACTACTCTGAGCCTGTGTGTGTGCGTCTCCTGAGCCGAACGTTATGTCACCCAGGATCCAAAATCTCAGCATATTCAAGGGCATTTTCAAACCAGTGATGTATAAAATGATTCATATAATTTTCTAAAGCCTCAGAATAGACCCACATACCTATTCTGTGGATTTTCAAAAAAAAGTGTTGGAACAGTGTTGTCGTGCTGTTTGTGTTTCACCATAAATCCCTGTATTGAAAATGTACTTGTACATGTACAGAGTGGATCCTGGGGTGCTCACTGGTCAGGGAAATGAAGCATTTTTGTCACATCCCACCACAGACTTTCACAAGTGTATTTCCCTAATACAGGTACATCTCCAAAAATTAGAATATCATGAAAAAGTTCAATATTTTTGTCACTCATTTCAGAAAGTGAAACCCATATATTATATAGGTTCATTACACAGACAGTGATGTATTTCAAGTGTTTATTTTAATTTTGATGATTATGGCTTACAGCCCATGAAAACCCCAAATTCAGTTTCTCAAAAAATTAGAATATTACATAAAATTAATTTTAAAAAATAGTTTTTAAATAAAAATGTTGGCCATTGAAATGTTGGTTAAAAACTATTTTTTAAAATTAATTTTATATAATATTCTAATTTTCTGAGAAACTGAATTTGGAGTTTTCATGGGCTGTAAGCCATAATCATCAAAATTAAAATAAATAAACACTTGCAATATATCACTGGCCATGTAATGAGTCTACATATGGGTTTCACGTTCTGAAATGAGTGGCAAAAATATTGAACTTTTTCATGATATTCTCATTTTTTGAGATGTACCTGTACATGTTTTGAACTTGCTTGAACTAACCACCATCCATTTCTGTCTTTGGTCTAGGCAAGAGGAAAGGAAAAGCACCCACCCTGCAACGGACCTTGCAACTGTGGAAAGTACTGAAATCCTTTGCTTTTAAAAGTAGCACAATTTCCACTTAATATAAAAGGGACTGAACTGAGATTTATTTGATTGTGTAAATATTACAGAATAATTGAAAATGAATGGCACATCAACTGTAAAATAAACCCCCTGTTAATGTATTTTTTTTTTTTTGTCAGATCACTTGTGTGATTCTTTGTGAGTTATGTTCATAACTGTATGTTGCACTTTGGGGAATAGGAGTTGTTCAGTCATCAATATAATTTAGTTTATATGTGTAGTTTATAGTCTATCATCAATAAACTCATGCAGTATTATAATAGCAGGATAAATTAGAAATATTTGAGACACATTGTAGTGCATCCTTTTATATTTTGGCAATACAAGTACAAAACACCGCCTACACTTGAAGCCAGGGCAAGAAGAGACACAGTGGTGACAGAGCAGTGGCTAAACTTTTATTGATAAAAACTCCATATTTTGAGTGAGCGACTCCATACTAGGTGATGCACACCCTCAGTTAAAGTACTATATTCCATTCAACTGAATGTATTAATTCATTCTGATTGCTGAGGCTACAGTAAAAACAAATCATTTTAAACGTAACCCAGCGCCCTTGTAAAATCTACTGAAGCGCAGCTACAAAATTGAAAATTGTGGTTAAATACAACAATGAAGCACTTCTTTGTCACATTCCACCACTGGCTTTTAGCAACAAGTGTATTTCCCAAATATGTTTTAAACTTGCATTAACTAACCACCACCCATTTCTGTCTTTTGTCTAGGCAAGAGGAAAACGATCCACTCCAAACCGGACCTTGCCTCACTATTTACGGAGATGCAGGCTGAAGATCTGCTGACCAGGGACTAGTGTAAGCGGCACATCCCAGTTGCTTCTCAGTGAGACAGCATGGCCGGCATGTGTGACCCCATTCTAAGTTTTTTTGTTTTTGTTTTGTTTTTTTTTACAGTTTGAATTTTGCACATTCTGAATAATCTGGAATTTGCTGCTGATTGTAATAAACAATTTAGTGACATGTGTTTGCATCATGATTTTCTATTTTGTCTGTTAAGGCACCGGTGGGAAAAGAGTCAACAGTACAAACCATTTATCAGTGACTATGAAAATAATGACTCATTTTTAAGAAAAAGTAACCAAAACAATTATGCTGCAACAGTAATTAAATACATAAAGCCAATTTGACCAAAACTCATGTAAACAATAAACAATTTGAGGGGGAAAAAGTGACCAATTTCCACAAAAAAAAGCCAGAAGTTTATGAGAAAAAAATATTAAAATTTAAAACAAAAATGTCAAGTGTGAGAGAAAGTCAAATTTAGGTAAAACGTTTGCAAAAACAGCACAAATTTACAAGAAAAAAGTCACATTTAAACATTTAGACATGCCCTGAAACAGACTGTTCTGAGATGCTGCAATAATCAAAGCCAAGCCAACTAAAATATGGCAGAAACATTTCATTAAGACCTGTGGGTGCAGTCAACTTGGGAAAAGTGCATTCCTCGCCAATTAAGATGGACAGATAATTTTTCCACACATAAGAACTCCTTATACAAAGATATAGAGTGATGATAATCAAGTCAGTGGCAGTAATGCACCTGTAAGCTGGTTGCCAACCGCTAATCATCACTTCTCTCTATGAATTTAAGAAATCTCTGTGCGTGTGTCTGCCTGCCTGTCACAATCATAGGACATAGAACGGCCTATGATGTCCTATAATGTCTGTTTCATAGGACAATGATGTCTTTATGATGTCACATAGACCATCACTCACCAAAGAAGAGACACTCATCACCCGATGCCTGCCTTCATGACTTTATGATGTCATAAAGACCATCACTTGCCAAAGAAGAGTACAATTTCAAATCCCATTTAAGGGACACAGTCAATGCTTCACAAACAAAAAAGAAGTGAAAAGCGACAAATCTGACAAAGAATAGTGAAGATGTACGTAATGCTTAAAAAATTATACTATAATGTTGCTGTGATTGCATACATCTATCTATAAATTCAAGAAATCTCTGTGTGTCTGTCTGTGTGTCACGAGCATAGCACATCATAGGACAGCCTATGATGCGCCTATGCTCTCCCCATGAAGTACACATCATAGGACAGCCTCTAGGAGACACTAATTTAAACCGGGATCAAATGCAGGCATCATAGGACTCACTATACCATCATCAAAGATCATAGGACAAAGGACACCTTCAAAGATCAAACGCAGGCACAACTCATGCTCATAGGACTCGCTATGACATCATCACCGATCATAGGACAACAAAATATATTAATTCATGAAATCTGTGTCACAGGTGCACACTGTGTTCCTGTGATGTCACATGACCAAATGAGTTCTGAACTCCTCCTCCTATGATGTAATATAGACATAGGCACAGTGTGAGGTCACAACACTCTTTCTACAGGCATGCAGAAATGCTTGCTTAACCATGTCAAAGATCAAAGGCAGGCATCTGATAGAGGATAAGGGGAACTCCTTGGCCGTGTGTTGTCTGAAGATAGAGTTGAGGTTCGATTGGACACAGCAATGATGTTAGGACTACAGCTCCTGACCAGATAGAGTGATGATATAGAGCAGGGGTGTCCAACCATGTGCCATGGAGAGCCAAGACCCTGCAGGTTTTACCTCCAACCAGTGTCTTCAACAGCAGATTTCAGTGAACTTCTTCCCACTGATTGCTGATAAGTGAAAACACCTGCTGAAGAGACTGGGTAGAAGAGAAAACCTGCAGGGTCTTGGCTCTCCATGGCACATGGTTGGACACCCCTGATATAGAGTGAAGTATGTGGTGGTAATGCACCTGTAAGCTGGTTGCCAACCACCAGTCAAATCTAAAAGAAGAAGAAGTTACTGTTGCTATGGTAACAGTAACTTTCTACAGGCATGCAGAAATGCTTGCTTACACCTGCTTTCTACAGGCATGCAGAATACTTGCCTATACTTGGTTTCTATGGGCATGCACAGGTATACACTTGTCAAATCTAAAAGAAGAAGAAGTGTAGGCGTGGTGGACACAGTACACACGGCACTCCACCCAGGACGAAGGGGTGGGTGGGGGAGAAGATAGTTAGGGATGCTAATGGAGAAAGGTAAGGGGAGCCAAACAAACAAAGATGTGCCTTTCATCCTCCGCCATGCCAGGTTCACTCCTGAAGACACAGGGGTGCAAATGTATGGTAGCAAGACCTGCTCTGTGACGTGTGTGTCAATGTTATGTTGATGTGTGTGCATGTCTTTCATGTCTGTATGTTAAAAGGCAGTCATCGCTCATGATCATTGGACATCAAAGATCAAAGGCAAGCATCACTCACGATCATATGACTCGCTATGACATCATCAAAAATCAAAGGCAGGCATCACTTATGCTCACTCAGGATCATAGGACATTACAGATCAAAGGCAAGCATCACTCACGATCATATGACTCGCTATGACATCATCAAAAATCAAAGGCAGGCATCACTTATGCTCACTCAGGATCATAGGACATTACAGATCAAAGGCAGGCATCACTCACAATCATAGGACTTGCTATGATGTCATCAAAGATCAAACACAGGCATCACTCACGATCACAGGACTCACTGTGACATCATCAAAGATCAAATGCAGACATCATAGGACTTGCTATGCCATCATCAAAGATCATAGGACTCACTATCCATCCATCCATCTTCTTCCTCTTAATCCTTTTCGGGTCGCGGAAGGGCTGAAGCCTATCCCAGCATCTTTGGGCGAGAGGCAGGGTACACCCTGGACAGATCACCAGTCCATCGCAGGGCCAACACAGAGAGACAGACAACCATTCACTCTCACATTCATACCTAAGGACAATTTAGAATCCCCAATTTTTGACGCCAATTAACCTAACTTGCATGTTTTTGGCATGTGGGAGGAAACCGTAGAAATCCCGGAGTAAACCCACGCAGACACGGGGAGAACATGCAAACTCCACACAGATCACTGTTGGTCGGGGGCTGGGATGACATCATCAAAGATCAAAGGCAGTCATCACTCACAATCATAGGACTCCATATGACACCATCAAAGATCAAAGGCAGGCTTCACTGGACGAGTGCTGACGTGCTTGCTTACACCTGCTTTCTACAGGCATGCAGACGTACTTGCTTATACTTGGTTTCTACGGGCATTCACAGGTAAGCACCAGTATATACATATATATATATATATACATATAAAAAACATATTAAACATTTTCGTTCAATATAAACAAATCATAAAATTAGATTTAGCTGTTCAGGTATAAAATGATTGCTTATTACTGTATTTAGCAAACCCATATTCTATACATATTAATTATAAGGAACACTTATTACCTCCGCCAGGCCAAAAGGCCAGGAGGAGGTAATGTTTTTGCCGGGGTTTGTCTGTGTGTTTGTCTGTGTGTTTGTCTGTCTGTCTGTCTGTCTGTCTGTCTGTCTGTCTGTTTGTCTGTTGGTTAGCAAGATAACTCAAAAACTTTTGGACGGATTTCAATGAAACTTTCAGGCGTTGTTGGAAATGGTACAAGGAAGAACTGATTAAATTTTGGGGATGATCCGCATCACCGTCTGCATACAGGAATTTTTTAAAGCATTTTTCCACACTGTGACATACGGCCATTTTCAACATGTGCGCAGGCGCAATGGAGGGCGCTGGGCGTTGTGTCTGACCAACACAAACTCCGCCTTCTTCAACGTTTTAGCCACAAAAGCATGCGGAAAACACTGGTGGCCTGGGCCCGCCAGCGTGCCTGTGCCAGCCATAGGCGCTGCGCACATTGCGCTGGTCGTCGTGTCTGACCAACACAAACTCCGCGTTCTTCAACGTTTTAGGCACAAAAGCACGCGGAAAACACTGCTGGCCCGGGCCCGCCAGCGTGCCTGTTTTTGCGCCACGCTGCAAAACCTGACATGGCCACCTGTCCGCCGCCCGATTATTTGCCACAAATTCCCCGCCCAGCTATAGGCGCTGCGTAAAAACGACCTCTCTGCCGGGGAAGATTCTAAATTCTGTTTTGCCGCAGAGCGCAACCCCAATATAATATAAAACCCACGGCAACCTGTCTAACCAATCTGCATCCGTCAGTGGAGGAGATGGACACACCAACACTTCAGTTTATTACCTCCACCAAGGAGGCAATGCTTTTACAACCGTAAAACGGGGCTATAAGGGACGGCGGGGTAATATGGGACACTTTTCTAAATGTAATTCTGCTTTTTTAATTTTGCTTCCGCCTAGATTTGATGAAGGATTCATGGATATTTGACAATAACAACACAACTCAGCGTCCTGCTCAAAATAAAAAAAAGCAGAATTACATTTAAAACATTTCCCAGAAAAGTGTCCATTATTAACCCGCCGTCCCTTATAGCCCCGTTTTACATTACTGAACCACTAATCCTATCACTATCACATTGATTGTCATTCATTAATTGTCTGTTTATTGCACTGTCCATGTCAAAGAAACAAATAATCATTGTGAATCCAATTGCTAGTCATATCTTTTCATGCTCAGGGAATCTGAAAACGTACACACAAACACTGTATGGGGGGAACTGTGCCGCTTGGCGGAGGTCTGCGCTCTCCGAGTGCTTTTCTAGTTAATTAGTATTATTCAAAGAACATGTTTTAAGAATACACACTCTTGCTTATTTTATTCAAGAACATTCTTGTTAGGGTTTTTTCTTTTTAGAACATGAACAAGACAACCTAACAGTTAGGGTCTGCGCGTAGACCACCACGGGACCCAGTGTAGCTGGGTGGGTTATTCTGCCACCGTGTCAGCCGCGCTCCTACCTGAACAGTCCTTTTTTTTTTTTACGAACAGTCTTCCACGGGGAGAACAGTTCTGTCTGAGGGGCTTTGTAGCGGGCCCGTGGTGGCCTCATCCCTGGAGGTGTCGGACCCCCGGGGCCAGGGACAATTTTCATGATGCTGGAGCCTGGGTCCCACGCTACGGTAGCTGACTCCTGTGAAGCCTCGCCATCTGGAGTAGCCTCCTGGACATGCCATAGTTGGTTTGCGTGCCAAACCGAACCATCTGTCAGCTGAAAGCATGCTGTTCCCAGCTTTGCCGCGATCATCAGCAGCGCCCATTGTTTTGCTGGCTGTGGCCCGGTCAGTCACTGTCCCGGTCTCTCACCGGCACGAACCCAAACCCAGTCCATGACTTGGAGGGGAAAGTCCGAGGGTTACGAAATGTGGAACGTAAGTCAAGGTGACTCTCTTCTGTAGTTCTATATGGGTCTGGCAAAAGTACCTAAGATGGAAGTGTTGCCACAGCCACATGCCCAAGTTTACCTTATCACAATACGTTGGACAGTTGTAACTTGGACAAACTGTCCGATTTTCACCGTATTTGCTACAGTAGATATTAGTCCCGCCCCACACGCTCCTACATAAAAATGATTGACAAAAGTTATAGTGCCCCCCCCACTGCTCACAGGAAGTACTGCGACAAACGGTTTACTTTATTATTATTAACGCAGCGCTTGCCGCAACGATGTGATATTGTCCAAGCCAGCTAGGTCCAATGGGCACCAGGTTCCCCGGGTGCGCGGGGGGGCAAGGGCCCACTTACAGCTGGTTGCAGCTTTAATTTACCTTGTATTTGGTTGTAAGTAGTGATGGCAAAGTCAAAACAGTGTTTTAGTACGTACCGAACCTAGGTAGAACTTCTGAATCGAACCACTGTTCCGAGGTCTGTATCAGAAAGAGGATGTCAAGTGACTGTTCCATGTTGCGTTCCATTACGTCACCCACTGTTTTGAAACATCACAGTTGTTTTATGCGGTGATTTTGTCATCTCGTTTCTAAAATGGAATAATAAAATTCCACCATTATACAATATGAAAATGCCTATTCTATGCACAATATATGTATTATATACAGTATACTGTATTTTATATATAAAGTATGTACCTCTAGATTACTGGAAACAACATGCTGCTATATTCCCTCACCTCTTCCAGCTGGGCAGTGAGGAGTGGTGACCCCTGCCCTGTATTAGCTTTGGAAAGCGACCGAGATGTGGTCGTTCGCCTCATAGGCGACCAAATAATAATAATAATAATGTTCCAGCGGGCCCAGACATATCTCTCCATTCCAGCCATATCAGTCCCTTGCCAGAGAATATTCTCAAAAGCAGGAGAGATTTGAAACAAGGGGAGAAACCATCAAAGTCCGAGCACTGTTGAACAGATTGTTTTTCTGAATAAACATGCTTGAATGTACACAAGCACCCTCTGCAAATACTAATCAATTCATACCAATAAAACTATAAACCCAAACAAAACACAAAATGTTAAGAGATAAAAAACACACACGAAAACACTCGACTGTTTGAGTGTAGTATTATAACATTTGGTCACCAGATGTCGCTGTGGGGAGATGCTTCAAATGTTCTGAAGAATCGATTCTTTTTCTGAATCAATTGTTTCAAATGATTCGATCTCTCCAACATTCCATTTCTGCCATCACTAGTTGTAAGGTGAGGTGTATTCAGCAAGCCTGCTTAAAAGTGTCCTACCGCCACCAACTGCTCTAAATGTGTCAGATCAGAGGAGCCTCTGTGATGCTGTCAATGATGATGTCACAAAGGCATTCTAAGAATAATTCTTAGAATTATTTCAATTATTGAAATGGAATGTTTATTATTCCAAAGCAACAGTAACCATGGTGACCAGGCTTATGATTCATCACTCTATATATCATCATCACTCTATAATCACTCTATGAATTCAAGAAATCTACAGTATGTGTCTTGTCTGTGTGTCACGGTCATAAGACATCATAGGACAGCCTATGATGTTCCCATGATTTTCCTATTATGTCTGCCTTGATGTCTTGATGTCATATACAGTGATGCCTGTCTTGATGTCAAATTTAAGTCATATAGACCATGATGTCCTATGCTTGCCTTGATGTCTTTATGATGTCATACAGACCATCCCTCACCTGTTGGTTGCAATATCTGTGATTGGTGTCAATGCTGGACACACTCCCCTGATTCCACGAAACACACTCATACCATCTGACATGTTTCTATTCACCTTGCCATGTAAACCATTTACATCTGTGATTGGTGTCAATGCTGGACGCACTCTCCTGATTCTACAAATCACACTCTCACAACATGTTTCTATTCATCTTGTGATGTGAACAGTTTCCAGTAAGACCCTGCTTTGCCATGGATGCCTGCCTTGATTGTCTTTAGGATGTCATTTACAGTGACGCCTGCTTTGATGTCTATATGAAGTCATATACTAGACCATAATGTTCTATGCCTGCCTTGACGTCTTTATGATGTCATATAGACCACCCCTCACCTGTTGGTTGCAACATCTGTGATTGGTGTCAATGCTGGACACACTCTCCTGATTCCACAAATCACACTCACACCATCTGACAACATGTTTCCATTCACCTTGCCACGCACCTTTCAGTTGTTTGCTATCCGCCAGTAACCAAGAGAGAGAGAGAGAAGATGATGATTTTCATGATCCTGTCCATAAACTGGAATTACGACGCACCTATCCCTCAACCAGTGGTCTCAACGAAGAAGAAGAAGACCTGTGGTCTATATTAATCATATATTCCATAACCTACATATGTTGAAGCATGTGAGAATGTTTGGTGATTACATATGTAAGGCGACTTCACACCTCAGAACAGGACAAAGAGTCTCAGCCGCCAGTGAAGATCAAAGAGCTTCCCAGGCACTGCGGTGGAGACCGGAGGAGCTGCCCTGACCCCCCAGGGCCATGAGGAGGAGTACGAAGATAACGGGGGGATTAAGATAATGAGGGATGTCAGCTTTTGATGTGCATGTCTTTTGTTATGTGCAAGTATAAGTTCATAGAGCCGAAAGTGTTCGGTCTCTTTTTCCTTCTGCTGCTGCTGCACTAGGATGAGACTTGTTAGAGGAGCTGATAATAAACTTTGGTTTATGAATCACATCGCCTCGTTCTTCCAAGCTCTTCTACACTGGTGACCCTGACGCGAGGATGGACCAGAGGCGTTCCCCCGTGATCGACTCATCTGTGGCGACCCAGGCAGACGCCGGCGCCCATGCAGACAGGGGAACAGATGGATGACGTTCCCCCACGGCAGAAGTGATAGAGAGGGCTCAACCGAGCACCAGCGCTGCGGAGAGAGCCGAAGCAAGGCACTCTCACCCTGCGGACACAGCAGTGACGGTCTACACAAACGCCGTCACCGTCAACCTGCCGGACTTCTGGCAGGAAGACCCCGCCTCGTGGTTTCTGCAAGCTGAAGCCCAGTTTGCACTTGCGGGCATCACAGCTGACGATACAAAGTTCTATCACATCGTTGCCAAACTCAACGCCGCCACTTCGAGATGTGCGCGGAGCATAATCCAACGGCCGCCGGCCCAGGACAAATATTTTTATTTTTTTTATTTTTTTTTTTTTTTGTTACTTATTTGTACCCGTAGGTAGACTTGGTTTGCAGTCTGGTGACAAGCCACCGGCTGCTGGTCGCTGCGTGCGCGAGCGCCCTAAACCTACATGTTTTTGGTGTGCGGGAGGAAACCGGAGAAATCCCGGAGTAAACCCGCGCAACACGGGGAGAACATGCAAACTCCACACAGCTCACTGTTGGTCGGGGGCTGGGATCGAACCCACGATCTCATGATCCCCGCGATCCCCCGGCCGAGGGTAAAACTGTGCTGTCACAGTGCTAAACCACTGCGCCACCGTGCAGCCCAAATATGAAGAACTGAAAGCGACCATCGTGGCAAATTACGTCCCCTCAGCCGAGGAGAGAGCCGAGAGGATCCTGGCGGTTTACAGCCACAGAGGAGGCAGACCCAAAGCCCTCATGGAGGACTTGCTGCAACTTAAAGAAGAGGACAATGACAACTTCCTCTTCCATTTCATATTCCTCAGTACGCTGCCGCCACACATGAGAGGGACGCTGGCCAACATGCGATGCAGCACCCAGCAAGACTTCCGCACGCTAGCTCACAAAGCTCAACGGCTCATCAACGCCTGCAAGGAGCAGACACCCACAGCAGCATCTGCAGACCTCAACGCTGATGTCCGGAGCCACGAGGAGCCACAAATCACCGAGCAGAATCAGCCCGCGGTGACAGCGACACGGCCAGGACGCAACAGACGGAGCAACGTTTGTTATTACCACCACCGCTTCGCCGAGAAGGCTTACAAATGCGTTCCCCCCTGCAAATTCATAATTTCCGGAAAACGCCGAAGCCGAGAGCCGTTAACAGCGGCAGTTCTCGGCGAAAAAAGCAAGCTTTTATATGTGCCGGACGGACACACCGGCAAGCGGTTCCTTATCGACACGGGAGCTCAACTAAGTTTTGTCATGCCCTCCCAAGCAGACCGTGTCACGCCGCGCCATTCATCAGCGGCGCCACCTGCTCACGCACCTGCTACTCGTCAGCGGCGAAGGATAAAAGCCGCCTCGCCCTGAGCTTCGGCCTGAAGCCGTAGACTTCATTTTCCTTGCATGGACTTCTACCACATTCTCTTCAGCATCCCCTTTACCGGTAAGAAGTTCACTTACCTCATCTCTCCAGTCTGCTCCCCTGTGCACAGGTGGATTCCTCGGCGGCGGACAACCCCGTCCCTCGTCTCTCCTCGCTGCTGCACCGAGCCCTGCAGGTGGCTGTCTCCCGGGCTTCCATCCTTGAAGCGCCAGTCATCTGCCCAAACAAGTAAGCTTCTCTCCCTCGCCTATTCTCCTCCTGTGTTGGTGTGTGCTCATCACCCTGTGTCCAATTTCTCCCATAGGGTTGCCGGCTGAACGGTCTCCTGCCTCTGGGTCCGAAGCAGACGCCACCACCAACACATTAACATTCCGCAGACACGCACCCAAACATCCCTGTTGTTAATAAACAGTTTGAACTACTCTGAGCCTGTGTGTGTGCGTCTCCTGAGCCGAACGTTATGTCAGTACGGCTTCAGCAGAGCGGCTCGGCGGACGGCGGGCTCGCACACCGGTTTACCATCCTCGAGGCTCGGGTGGATCAGATTGTTTATCAGCAACAGGTGGTTCTTAATCAATTATTAGAACTGACTAACCGATTGAACCGCTTGGATCCCCAACAGCCGTTCCTCCCGACTCGCCAGGGTGGCGCGGCTCCTGCTGTTCCAGCGGCCGTCCAGCCGGCTCCAGTGGCACCGGTTCGGCTCACGCCGATTCCGACCCCCGCCCGCTTTAGCGGTAAGCTCGGCGGAGCGCGGGGGTTTATTATGCAGTGTGAGTCCGTGTTCCACCGTGTGCCCGGAGATTTTCCCTCGGATCACAGTCGAATTGGTTACATAGGGAATCTTCTGGAGGGGCGTGCGTTAACTTGGACCTACGCCGTAATGGCGAGGCCCAGTTATGCCACCCTCACCTATGACCAATTCGTGAGGCGCTTTCTGGAGGTCTTTGACCACTCACAAACCGAAACGGTCCAGGTCGATCGGCTTCTCGCTCTCCAGCAGGGAAGCCGGTCGGCAGCGGACCACTCGGTCGACTTCCGGGTAGCGGCGGAGGAATTGGGCTGGGAGGATCGCTCCCTCTGTGGCCTGTTCCTCCGCAGCCTCAATAGTGATCTGAGGGATGAACTGGCTGGTCGGGATATCCCTGGGACGCTAGCGGAGCTGACATCCTTAGTGATAAGTTTGGATAACAGGCTGCGCGAGCGCTCCTCGGGGCGGAGGTCTTCTTCTTCTCGCCCTCGTGGAGCCTCGCCGCACCTGTTCCAAGCTCGCCCCCTGGCGGCGCCGCCAGCATCGCGCCCCGAGGAGTCGGAGCCGATGGTGACGGGCTGGACTAAACTTTCCCCTGTGGAGAAACAACGCCGCCGTGAGTTGGGCCTCTGCATGTATTGCGGAGGCGACCAACACACCGTGGAGCGTTGTCCACGGAAAGCCAGTCGGTGGGGTCCGCGAGTCACTGTTGGAAGCCTCGCGGATGTCAATCGGTTAGGATCTCTTACTCAATTGAAGCTGCCCATCCGTTTCTGCCATAACCCTACTGGGCACCTCACCCACGCACTGGTGGATTCGGGCGCAGAAGGCAGCTTCATTTCACAAAGCCTGGCAACCCGATTGGGCATCCGCTGCCAGGCACTCAACACTCCCATCTCCCTGATCCACCTCTCCCGTGCCACCCTCGGGAGAGTGACACATCAAACTGTTCCCCTACCGGTCATCATCTCGGGAAACCACCGGGAGGAGATGACCTTTTACGTCCTTCCCAACTCTGTGTCGCCCGTCATCCTGGGGTATCCCTGGCTCCGCCTTCACAATCCGGTCCTGGATTGGAAATCAGCTGGGATCTCGGCATGGAGTACGTTCTGTATGGGCACCTGCCTTCAGTCCGCTGCCTGCTCTCCGTCCGCTCCTCCCCCTGCGACGGACGCTGCACCCCCGGACCTGTCTCTGGTGCCCCCAGAATTTCACGACCTGGGTATGGTGTTCAGCAAAGCGAAAGCTATGTCTCTTCCCCCTCATCGGCCCTATGACTGCGCCATCAACCTCCGCCAGGGGGCTCCCTTACCTTCTGGTCGCCTTTACAGCCTGTCTGCGCCGGAGAAGGAGACGATGAACGCCTACCTGAAGGAATCATTAAGTGCTGGGATTATCCGCCCATCATCGTCACCCGTGGGGGCAGGGTTCTTCTTCGTGGGGAAAAAGGATGGGTCCCTCCGCCCTTGTATCGACTACCGGGCCCTCAATAATATCACGGAGAGGGACCGTTACACCCTGCCTCTCATGGACACTGCTTTCCACTCCCTCCAGGGGGCGACCTGGTTCACCAAGCTGGACCTACGCAGCGCTTACCACCTCGTCCGGATCCGGGAGGGAGATGAGTGGAAAACGGCCTTCCGTACCCCGAACGGCCACTTTGAATATCTGGTGATGCCGTTCGGGTTGACCAACGCTCCTGCAGTCTTCCAGCGCCTCATTAATGACGTCCTCCGGGACTTCATTGGCCTTTTCGTGTTCGTCTACCTGGACGATATTCTCATCTTCTCCAAGTCCAGGGATGAGCACCAGGTCCACGTGAGGCGGGTCCTCCAAAGGCTGCTGGAGAACCGTCTGTACGTTAAGGCAGAAAAGTGTGAATTTTACGCCAGGAGTACGTCCTTCCTGGGGTTCATCATCGCCCACGATAAGGTGCTCCCCGACCCAGAGAAGGTAAAGGCGGTGGTGGAATGGCCTACACCTGCATCCCGGAAGCAGGTGCAGCAATTTGTTGGCTTCGCCAATTTCTACCGCCGCTTTGTTCCCAACTTCAGTGCCATCGTTGGACCACTGACCCGCCTCACGTCCCCGAAGGTCCCGTTCCGGTGGACCGAAGAGGTCGCTGCCGCCTTTGAGGCGCTGAAGGCGGAATTCTCCTCCTCCCGGGTCCTTCGCCAGGTCGACCCCGCGCTGCAGTGCATTGTTGAGGTAGACGCCTCGGACACGGGAGTGGGAGCAGTGCTGTCCCAGCGGTCACCGGACGATGGCGCCAAGCGACCGTGCGCCTTCTTCTCCCGGCGCTTGTCCCCGGCGGAGAGAAACTATGATGTGGGGGACAGAGAGCTCTTGGCCATCAAGCTCGCCCTGCAGGAGTGGCGCCACTGGTTGGAGGGGGCAAGCCTGCCGTTTGTGGTCCTCACGGACCACAAGAACCTGGAATACTTACGGTCTGCCAAGCGCCTGAACGCCCGCCAGGCGCGCTGGTCCCTGTTCTTCGCCAGGTTCCAATTTTCCATCACCTTCAGGCCTGGCTCTAAGAACGTCCTGCCTGACGCCCTCTCCAGGCAGTTCGCCCCCGTGGAGTCGGAGGAGGCGCCCCACTCCATCCTGCCCAGGTCGTGCGTCGTGGGAGCCATCTCGTGGGACATTGAGAGCAAGATCCGGAAGGCACAGGAGGTGGAACCTGACCCTGGCGGCGGACCGGAGGGGAGGCTGTTCGTGCCATCCGCGGTCCGAGGAGAGGTCATCCACTGGCTCCACACCTCCAAGCTCACCTGTCACCCTGGCACCTCCCGGATGATAGATCTCCTCCAACGGTCCTTTTGGTGGCCAGGCCTGCGGAGGGATGCAGCCCGCTACGCCCGGGCTTGCCCAATCTGTGCCACCTGCAAGTCGGGAAATGCCCCTCCAGCGGGTCTGCTCCAGCCCCTGCCCGTCCCTGGCAGGCCCTGGTCGCACATCGCTCTGGATTTCGTCACCGGACTCCCCATCTCCAACTCCTATGACACCATCCTGACCATCGTGGACCGCTTCTCCAAGGCCGTGCACTTCGTCCCCCTGCGAGGCCTCCCTACTGCCCTGGAGACGGCGGACCTCCTCGTCCAACACGTGGTCAGGCTGCATGGGATTCCGGTGGACGTGGTCTCGGACCGGGGCCCCCAGTTTTCATCTGAGGTTTGGAGGTCTTTCTGCAACGCCATCGGAGCCAAGGTGAGCCTCTCCTCTGGCCATCACCCCCAATCCAACGGGCAGTGTGAGAGGACCAACCAGGAGCTGGAGGCTGCGCTCCGCTGTGTGTCCAGATCCAAACCCGCGTCCTGGAGCAACCATCTTGCCTGGGTTGAATATGCCCACAACACCGCTCGCTCTTCTGCTACAGGGATGTCCCCCTTCAAAGCGTCCCTGGGTTACGACCCCCCGCTGTTTCCGGAGCAGGAGAGTGAGGTAACTGTCCCGTCAGTTAGGGCCCATCTCAGGCAGTTCCGCTCCACCTGGGCTGCCGCGCGCCATGCGCTATTGCGCACAGCGGAGCGCAACAGGACTGTGGCGGACCGGCGTAGGAGACCTGCCCCGGCGTACAGAGTTGGGCAGCTTGTTTACATTTCCACCCAGGACGTCACTCTAAAAGGCGAGAGGAGAAAGCTGGCACAGCGCTTCATGGGTCCCTACCCCATCACCCGGATCATCAACCCGGTGGCTGTGCGCGTGGCCATTCCCCCCTCCCTCCGCATTCATCCTACTTTCCACGTGTCGAAGGTGAAACTGGCGGTTACTGACCCCCTTTGCCCTCCTCCTGCAGCGCAACCCGCGCCCCGGATGATTGGTGGCCATCCGGCCTGGTCCGCCTCCTCCATCCTGGACTCCCGGCGCCGGGGTCGTGGGTTGCAATACTTGGTGGACTGGGAGGGCTATGGGCCCGAGCATCGACAGTGGGTGCCCCCGTCGTTTGTGTTGGACCCATCGCTCATCGCGGACTTCCACCGAGCGCACCCGGATAAGCCATCGCCAGGAGGCGCTGCTAGAGGGGGGAGTACTGTCACGCCGCGCCATTCATCAGCGGCGCCACCTGCTCACGCACCTGCTACTCGTCAGCGGCGAAGGATAAAAGCCGCCTCGCCCTGAGCTTCGGCCTGAAGCCGTAGACTTCATTTTCCTTGCATGGACTTCTACCACATTCTCTTCAGCATCCCCTTTACCGGTAAGAAGTTCACTTACCTCATCTCTCCAGTCTGCTCCCCTGTGCACAGGTGGATTCCTCGGCGGCGGACAACCCCGTCCCTCGTCTCTCCTCGCTGCTGCACCGAGCCCTGCAGGTGGCTGTCTCCCGGGCTTCCATCCTTGAAGCGCCAGTCATCTGCCCAAACAAGTAAGCTTCTCTCCCTCGCCTATTCTCCTCCTGTGTTGGTGTGTGCTCATCACCCTGTGTCCAATTTCTCCCATAGGGTTGCCGGCTGAACGGTCTCCTGCCTCTGGGTCCGAAGCAGACGCCACCACCAACACATTAACATTCCGCAGACACGCACCCAAACATCCCTGTTGTTAATAAACAGTTTGAACTACTCTGAGCCTGTGTGTGTGCGTCTCCTGAGCCGAACGTTATGTCAGACCGGGCCATGGGCCCCCGGGGCAATGGAGCGGTGGCAGCCAACGGCTCCACCATCGACACTTTTGGCGAAAAGAGCCTGCACCTCTGCATCCACGGCTGCAACTACAGATGGACATTTGTTGTAGCGGCGGTGAGTTTTAACTTGTTGGGCACAGATTTTTTGTGTGCACATGGGTTATTAGTCGATCTAGCGAACAGACGCTTGGTTAATGCACTGTCCTTTGCTTCTATTCCCTGCTCAGCTCGACTTTCTCCACCACCCGTGCAGGCTAGCGTCACCACAGCAGGAGGTAAGTTTGATCAACTCCTCACCCAATTTCCAGCACTCACAATTCCCAAATTCTCAGCCACAGTGGCTAAACACGGGGTTGAACATTTTATTCCCACAACGGGCCCACCCGTATTTGCCAAAGCTCGGCGCTTAGACGCAGCCAAGCTCGCCATAGCTCGGGACGAGTTTACCACCCTTGAAAAATTAGGCATTATTAGACGCTCGAAAAGCCCCTGGGCCTCACCACTTCACATGGTTCCGAAATCCGACGGTTCTTGGAGACCGTGCGGCGATTACCGCAGATTAAACAATGCGACAGCGCATGACCGCTACCCAATTCCTCACATTCAGGATTTTTCACTGCATCTGGCGGGTGCGCGCATTTTTTCTCAAATAGACCTGGTCCGCGGTTATCATCAAGTCCCAGTTCGAGCAGAGGACATTCCTAAAACAGCTGTAATAACCCCTTTCGGCCTTTTTGAATTTTTGCGAATGCCTTTCGGCCTCAAAGGCGCGGCTCAAACCTTTCAGCGGATGATGGACGCAGTATTACGCGACCTCCCCTTTGTTTTCGTCTACCTCGACGATATGCTGGTAGCCAGCCCATCTGAGGAAGAACACGAGCGGCATCTCACTATGGTTTTTCAGAGACTAGAAGAGCACGGGTTAATAATCAGTCCAGCCAAATGCAAATTCGGCGTGTCACAAATTGATTTTTTAGGACACAGAGTTTCTCCGAAGGGGGCAGTCCCACTTCCAGACAAAGTTCACGCGATAAAAAGTTTCCCACGGCCACAAACGGTCAAATCGCAGGAATTTTTGGGCATGGTTAATTTTTACAACCGTTTCCTCCCCCACGCAGCTCAGCTCATGCAGCCCCTACATGACGCGCTCAGAAAACAAAAAGCTTCCAACGCGGTCGAATGGACCCCGGAGCGCGAACGCGCCTTCGCGGAAGTAAAAAGTGCCCTAGCTAATGCCACATTGTTGGTTCACCCCGATCCCTCGGCCCGCATTGCGCTAACCACAGACGCTTCGGACATAGCTATAGGGGCAGTTGTAAAACAACATGTCAGCGGAATCTGGCAACCTTTGGCATTCTTCAGCAAATCGCTAAACCAAACCGAGCGTAAATACAGCACTTTTGACAGGGAGCTGCTAGCGCTTCATTTATTCATCCGCCACTTCCAGTTTTGGTTAGAAGGGCGGAGTTTCACGGCTTTTGTAGACCACAAACCGCTCACCTTTGCTATGGCTAAAATTTCCGAACCGTGGTCAGGCAGGCAACAAAGACAGCTGGCTGCGATTTCAGAGTTCACCACAGACATTCGACATGTGGCAGGCAAACTTAATGTGGTAGCAGACTGCCTCCCTCGCGCTGTGACATCGTCAGAGCGCGAGGAGACAGATTATACTACCTCAGCCGCGGAACTCTTCACCAACGCGGACACATACGCGGCCCCAATCCATGCAGGGATAGATTATGCAGCCATGGCAGAGGAACAAAGTAGTGACACGGACGTGCACGCACTCTTGTCTGGACCAACAGGGTTAAGGCTGGAGGAAAGGGGTTTACGCGACGGTGTGCCCCCCCTAATATGCGATATCTCAACCGGCCGACCTCGCCCGTTAGTCCCAGCTACATGGCGCCGCCGTATTTTCGACTCAATTCACTCCCTCGCGCACCCAGGTGTGCGCGCCTCGGTTAAAATGGTCGCCGAAAAGTTTGTGTGGCCTGGCCTGCGCAAAAACGTAAAAGAATGGGCAAAAACTTGCATTTCTTGTCAGCGCGCCAAAATACACAAACACACAAAAGCCCCTCTGGAGCCTTTTCCAATCCCTGCTAGAAGGTTCGACCACGTTCATGTCGACCTCGTGGGACCACTACCTTCCTCCCAAGGTTTCACACACCTGTTAACAATGATAGACCGCACCACGCGCTGGCCAGAGGCAGTCCCTCTGGCGTCAACCACAGCGGAGGAAGTCGCTCGCGTTTTTTTGACAAACTGGGTGGCACGTTTCGGCGTCCCATCGGACATCACGTCCGATAGGGGGCCTCAATTTGTCTCGGAGCTTTGGTCAGCCATGGCCAGCAGCTTAGGGGCAACAATTCACCGCACCACCGCTTATCACCCTCAGGCTAATGGGTTATGCGAGCGTTTTCACAGATCTTTAAAGGCCGCCCTCAGAGCCTCACTAACGGATACAAATTGGGTAAATAAACTTCCCTGGGTTTTATCGGGGTTGCGTGCTGCGCCCAAAGAGGATCTAGACGCCTCTCCAGCAGAATTAGTTTTTGCACAACCTCTCAGGCTCCCAGGTGAATTTTTACCAGAGAACCCAGAGCCTGGGTATCTTCCAGCCCCGAGGTTTTTAGGCAGCAACGGACCGGACTCTCTCCCCGGGCCGGCACATCACTCTTTTCCACGGGTTTTTGTCCCACAAGCTTTAAAGAACGCTGAATTCATTTTTGTTAGGCATGTAGCTTTAAAACCAACTTTCCGCCCACCATACGATGGGCCATTCAGAGTGCTGGAACCTGGTGATAAACACTTTGTGCTTGATTTTGGGGATAGAAAAGAAACAGTCAGCATTGACAGACTTAAACCTGCCTTCTTGTTGAAGGACGAGCCTGCACGGTTGGCGAGAGCACCTCGGCGGGGTAGACCCCCCAAGAGAAAAGACTCAGTCCCCCTGCAGGGAACAAATAATCACTCTCCTCCCCAAGCTGCAGATTCCTTTCAGGAAGGTCCCAGCAGGACGCCTAAGCGGACCCACAACAGATTCGGGAGAAGATTAAAACCCAGACAGCACAGAGACTGATGCAAACTACTCAACAGTTGTTCACTAATTGTGCTGTAACAGTTTAGGGCTGACTTGTGATTTTACTATGCTGTTATGATTACCACTGAACTCTCTTTGGAGCATGGCTGCTGGAAAGTTTCTTCTGTGGCAAGAGGTGTAGCAGTTAGTATGTCATAGTAATTATCTTAAACTGTGAATTTTTCTATTGTCCTTTTCTTAGTCGTTTGGCGGGGGGGGGCTGTGGTCTATATTAATCATATATTCCATAACCTACATATGTTGAAGCATGTGAGAATGTTTGGTGATTACATATGTAAGGCGACTTCACACCTCAGAACAGGACAAAGAGTCTCAGCCGCCAGTGAAGATCAAAGAGCTTCCCAGGCACTGCGGTGGAGACCAGAGGAGCTGCCCTGACCCCCCAGGGCCATGAGGAGGAGTACGAAGATAACGGGGGGATTAAGATAATGAGGGATGTCAGCTTTTGATATGCATGTCTTTTGTTATGTGCAAGTATAAGTTCATAGAGCCGAAAGTGTTCGGTCTCTTTTTCCTTCTTCTGCTGCTGCACTAGGATGAGACTTGTTAGAGGAGCTGATAATAAACTTTGGTTTATGAATCACATCGCCTCGTTCTTCCAAGCTCTTCTACAAGACCCATCAAATGGAGAGCAAGAGAATGACGACAACTGCTGCATGTCGAATCATGAGAAGGGCTCTTTTCTCTTTTTTAAATAACACAGGATTGATTAAGTCATAGAATTTAGGGGTCGGGCTCATGACATAATGTTACACACTCTTGTACAGTAGGTGGCGGTATGCACCTTTCAGTTGTTTGTTATCCGCCAGTAACCGAGAGAAGAAGAACAGTTTACATCTGTGATTGGTGTCAGTGCTGGACACACTCTCCTGATTCCACAAATCGCACTCACACCATCTCACAACATGTTTCCATTCACCTTGCGACGTAAACAGTTTCCAGTAAGACCCTGCTTTGCCATGACTGTGAATAAGTCATAGGACCAGTCTTTACAGCACGTTGTGTTGTTGTGTTTTCTGCACAACAGAGTTCTTCAGCCATGGCCAATTCTACGTTGCCGCGAGCAGAGTTGCCAGATCAAGCAGTCTTCATATTGTATTCTTGCTCAAGATGAAGAAACTAAGCAAAAGTGTCGCTTTCTGAGCAGTGTTGTTTTTAAAGAGGTGCTGACACAGTAAAAATGTGCAACCTTGAAGAATGGCAGTCTACACTACAAATGTGTAAATTACCAAGCAAAGCACTGATTTTATCCGGGTGCTCTGGTTTCTTGGTTTCTATGGGCATGCACGGGTCGAAAGCCACTTTTTGCTCAGATCTGTTTTCATGATCCTGTCCATGAACTGCAATTACAATGGAAGATGGCCTGGCTTATAGGGTGATTCCCTCCCCTGAGGATATAGAGTATAATATTATTGAAATATGTTTGCCAGTCAGTGCTTCATGACATGCACTACACAAAGAGCAGAGATAAACAAACCTATCATCTGGTCAGTCACTGCAACAGATACTGGAGTCAGTTTGTCTTGGCCTGTCCTTGCCACTGATAATACCTCTATCTGCCAAGAATGTGCCACTAGTCCAGCAAAAGCTAGCAGTACTCAAATCCTTTGCAAGCAGTTCCATAAAATGGTTAGTCAGAAAGCAACTCATACCGGCTTGGATGTCGCCTGGGTTTAGGTCAGGAGTTCCTGGCAGCGGAGGGCGAAGGACAGAGCTTTGTGGAGGAATCTGATCAGACCTAAATGAAACAGTCATTGTCGCCTCTGACAGACTGCTATGATGATGATGCTGATGATGATCCCCCTCAACCAGTGGTCTAAACGAAGAAGACCCACCAGATGGAGAGCAATACAGTGAGGAGAACTGCTGCATGGTTTGAGCAGTACGCCGCAGGCATGACTGTGAACAACACAGCCACCTGAGGAGACCCTTCAGCAATAGGCATGCCGAAATACTTGCTTATACTTGGGTTTCTACAGGCATGGACGGGTATGGATGGGTATGTACTAGTCTGTCTATTAATTTCAGAAATCTCTATCTGCAGGCAGAAGTACCTTACTTGAGAGTATTAGACCACCATCTGAGCAGGACTGCATTAGGTTGTTGGCAAACAGAGTTATCAGAAAATATCAGCATTCATATCTCCTACAACAAAAATACTAGCGGAAACATTACTTTGGATAAATGACCTAATAAATGCTAATCTGTTAAGAGATTCATCCTCATTTTGATAGCACTCATGAGTTGTATATATATTCAAAATGATGACCTTCTTGTGATGACAATTAATCTCTATACCAATAGCCCAGTCCGTATTTCTTAGTTCTTATTCCAAAGAATGGATTATCTAGAGGCACAAATCTGGGGAAGGGTACAGAAAAATTTCTGCTGCTTTGCGGTCCAAATGAGCACAGTGGCCTCCATCATCCGTAAATGGAAGTTCGGAACCACCAGGACTCTTCTTAGAGCTGGCCGGCCATCTAAACTGAGTGATTGGGGGAGAAGGGCCTTAGTCAGGGAGGTGACCAAGAACCCAATGGTCACTCTGTCAGAGCTCCAGCATTCCACTGTGGAAAGGAGAACCTTCCAGAAGGACAACCATCTCTGCAGCAATCCACCAATCAGGCCTGTATGGTAGAGTGGCCAGATGGAAGCCACTCCTTAGTAAAAGGCACATGGCAGCCCACCTGTTTGCCAAAAGGCACCTGAAGGACTCTCAGACCATGAGAAACAAAATTCTCTGATCTGATGAGACAAAGATTGAACTCTTTGGTGTGAATGCCAGGTGTCATGTTTGTTGGAAACCAGGCACCGCTCATAATCACGCCAATGGGGGTGGCAGCATCATGCTGTGGGGATGTTTTTCAGTGGCAGGAACTGGGAGACTAGTCAGGATAGAGGGAAAGATGAATGCAGCAATGTACAGAGACATCCTGGATGAAAACCTGTTCCAGAATGCTTGACCTCAGACTGGGGTGACGGTTCATCTTTCAGCAGGACAACGACCCTAAGCACACAGTCAAGATATCAAAGGAGTGGCTTCAAGACAACTCTGTGAATGTCGTTGAGTGGCCCAACCAGAGCCCAGACTTGAATCCAATTGAACATCTCTGGAGAGATCCGAAAAGAGTGAAGTACGTGGCGGTAATGTACCTGTAAGCTGGTTGCCAACCACCAATCTAAAAGAAGAAGAAGCAGGACCAGATAGAGTGTTATAGACATCATGTCGAAATGGAGGAGGAGGAGAAGGAGAAGGAGAAGCAGAAGCAGAAGCAGAAGCGGCAGAAGAAGCAGAAGAAGAAGATCAGAACTCCTTATAGAGTAATGACCAGATAGTGTTATAGACATCACGACTCCTTATGGAAGGTGATTTGACAAGGACACAAATTCAACTAGGAGGAATGGAGGTGGGAAGCGAGGAAGAGGAAGTTTGGAGCACGGTGGAGTCTAAAAGAAACAAACGTATGTCATGTTCGGGGTCGTCACCCCGAGCATGACTCGTGGTTGTTGGGTTTAATTATTGATTATTAATTCCAGCTGATGGATTGAGCCTTGCTCTCCCATCAGTCCTACAGCCATGCCTCCTCCTCACCAGGCATTCACCAGCGGCATGGTTCACCACACACACACACACACAGTCATGCACGCACACACAGTCATGCACGAACGCACATTCATGCACGCACACACACATACACTCACATTCACACTCACACATGCACACACATAGTTCAATCAGTCACGCACCTGTTGCCACACGTCTGGGTCTACTTGCTGTCATTAAGACTTTGTACAAATAGCTGTGCAGTACGACCAGCCGGAGTGGCAGCTTTGCAATGTCAACTCCAGATGTCCAGGCTTGCTTCTGTGGGTTCACCCTTGGACTAAATTTGTTGTTTCTCCAGAGCCTTTCCGCTCTGAGGCAATTATAAGTCCCTGCGCCTTTTTCTCCGCTCCTGCCTGTTTGGAGTGCGTTAGGCAATTTTTGAACCAGCCAAGTTTCTAGCCGGGTGTCTCACCCTTTACCTGTGACTGTATTTGGACTCTCCACACTTTCACCCATTGTAAATAAACACATTACTTACTCTGCGTTTTGGGCTCATTGCCATTCCCTATGTTCCCTGCGCAGTTTGCGCAGAGGAAATGACAGAAAGCTTCCACCCAAAAGAGCCCAAGCAGTAAGTAATGTGTTACTCATTTTTGTGTTTTTTTCACCCACCTGCTCGGAGCGTCATGTCCTGGTCTAGCCGTTCCCACACTGGGTGTAGTGAATGGCCAGCAGGACAGCCCAGCACAGAGGAGCAGCGGGCGGCCTGGTGAATCTGGGAGCTCCTGGAGGATGCGCACAACTCCTTTGGTCCCAGAGATCGGTTAGCCTGTCTCGACGGAATCATCCAGATCCTGAGGACTCACCGGGGCCTCTGGAATTACCCCAAATACTCCGAGCTGCTCTCCGGAATCTTCGCGCTCGAGCAGGCTTTACCCAACCTGAAGAGAAGGGCTTCCCGGACGAAGCCCAAACAAGGACACCCTTCTCCACCGGCGGCCATATTCTCCTCTTCTCCATCACCTGTTCCAAGATGGCAGCCGTCAGGTCAGTGTTAGCCTCACCTGGAATCCCGGAGGAACAATCCTGCCCCGCCGTCCTCTCCAGCTCCTACGCCAAGCCCAGTTACCTCCGCAGCAGATCATTGGTCCCTAGCAGTTCTGTCTGCAGGAATTCCCTCCATATAAGATAAGATAAGATAAGATAAACTTTATTGTCCCTCAAGGGGAAATTTGTCTTGGGCTTGTCACCCGTGCTGCAACCACACAATCCACACATACACAATTATTATTTATTTAGCGAATGCAAAGTCCTTAAGCCAAGCAGTTGCCTCCTGGTTTGCTGTATGGAGGGTGTGTAATCCTCCTTCCAGTCTTTGGAGCGGGCAAACCTCTATGATGTGTTCCATTGTTTGCTCCTCTCCACATGCGCACAGTGGGCTAGGGCTACTGCCCCATCTGTGAAGGCTGGCCAAGCAGGGGCCATGTCCAGTCCTGAAGCGATTGAGTATAGACCACTGTCTCCTTGGGAGGTTGGTGCCCGGGACCTGTTGGTTGGGGTTTATCACCAGCTGTTTGTTTGGGACCTCCTTGGTCTCCCATTCCTCTTGCCAAGCTGTCTGGATGGTAAAGTCAGCTGGGGGAGGGTTTTTCCAAATCAGCCGTCTGGATGAAAGTCGGGCAGTGGGTGGGGTGTAGATATCTGCATGGATTGGCAAGTGAGGAAAATCTTTAACTGTTTGGAGCATCCTTTGAGTTAATGCTGCTCGCCGGATGTGTGGAGGGGCTATGTTTGACAGTACAGAGAGCCAGGGGAGTGGTGTTGAGCGGATTGTTCCAGTTATAGTTCTCATGGTTGAGTTGAGCTGGGTGTCTACATGGTGTGTGTAAGATGACCTGGACCAGACAGGGGCACAATATTCTGCTACAGAGTATGAAAGGGCCAGTGCTGAGGTGCGCAGGGTGGAGACTGCCGCCCCCCATTTTGCACCAGCGAGCTTGCAGAGCAGGTTGTTTCGTACCTTCACCTTAGCAGCCGTCCCCTTTAGATGTTCCTTGAAGGATAAGGTCCTATCAAGGGTCACTCCAAGATAAGTTGGATTTGGGGCATGCTTAAGCTTGAGTCCGCTCAGGTGGATGTTTAGTTCTCTGGCAGCTTTTGCATTGTGGAGATGGAATACACTGGAGACGGTTTTTGCTGGGCTTGGTTTTAGGCGCCAGATTTTGCAGAACTGGTCCAGTTTGGCAAGATCTTCCGTGAGCACCCGTTCCAGTGGTTCAAAGTCTGGTGCTTGGAATGCCAAACAGATGTCGTCTGCATAGATGAATTTGCGGGATTTTGTAGTAGGCAGGTCGTTTATGTAGAGGTTGAACAGAGTTGGAGCTAGAACTGAGCCTTGTGGGAGTCCGTTTTTCTGCATTCTCCATGCACTTGTGTTCTGACTGAGGTGGACTCTGAACCTTCGGTTGGTCAGCAGGGTTTTTATAATTGCTGTTGCCCAAGCAGGGATCGCCTTTATAAGTTTCAGGAGGAGGCCTTTGTGCCAGACCGTATCATAGGCGGCTGTAAGATCGAGAAACACAGCCCCTGTCTTCAGTCTGCTCTCGAAGCCATTTTCGATGAAGGTGGTTAGGGCCAGTACTTGTTCTCCTGTACTGCGGTCCTTGCGGAAACCTGCTTGATCCACACTTAGAATATCCTCTATTTCTGGGGAAATGCGTTGCAGTATTAGGCGCTCCATGATTTTGTAAGGAACGCTGAGTAGGGAGATTGGGCGGTAGCTTGCTGGTAGTTTGTGGTCTTTGCCAGGTTTTGGGATGGCAATGACCTTTGCTGTCCGCCATTTCTTTGGGATCGAGTTTGTTTGTGTGATCCTTGTGTAGAATTGTGTCAACCAGGTTAGGGCTCGGGGGCCAAGATTTTTCATGAATTCTGGGAAGATGTTATCGTATCCTGCTGCCTTTCCACATTTCAGGCCCTGTAGGACTTTCTCCAGTTCAGCAGCCTCGAAGGGTTCAGGGTTCGTTTCCTCTACAGGCATTTTTTGGTGTTTTTTTAGCTCAGTTGTAACTGCTCTTCTGGTGTCTTTGTCTTGGGGTGCTTTGGCGATAGTCAGTAGGTGGGATGCAACTTGGTTGGGTGTGACGGATACTCGGCTTTGGCTAGGGGGCTTCTGTGCAGCTCCTAGGCGACGGATGAGGCTCCAACATTTCCTGCTAGAGTGGGTAAAGCTCTGGTCAGCAACTGTCTCCTCCCATTTCTTTCGCCGGGCTGTATTTAGCAATTCAATGAGATGGTCTGCTATCTCTGGGTCCCCTGATGTTTGATAGGATTGTAGGAGGGCAGCACTTTCTCCGTCCAAACATGGGACATAGAGGGGTCGGTAGCCTCGTGGGATTGCAGTATGGGCAGCCTTGAAGATTGCGCTGCAGAAGCGGTTGTATGCTTCATCTACAGTGATGGTGTGGAGTGGGATGGTAACAACACTCCGGTCCAGAGTTTCACTGAATTTCTTCCAGTTGGCTTTGCGGAAGTTCCAGCGCATCTTCCTTGGGCTGTTTATGACTGGAAGTTGTAGGCCAATGTGTACAAGCAGGGGCCGGTGTTGGCTGTGTGGAAAATCATCAAGAATGAGGATCTGTGTAGGACATGACTCCCCATTCAAAGAGCTGACCCAACACAGGTCAGGAGAATAGTCCTTCTTCCACCTAGCTTAGTGGAAGGTTCCTCTTTGTTTGGGGTCGTATATCAAAGCGAGGTCATTTCTGGACGCCCAGTCTGAAAGTGCCTCCCCATCACTGTCCACTGCTGGGTACCCCCAGTCAGGGTGATGGCTGTTAAAGTCCCCCACATAGATGGCAGGGTGGGGTAGGGTGGGTAAGACCTGCAGATCCCAGTTGGCATTAGGGGGCTTGTACACATTGACAATATGGAAGCCACCAATGATTATGATGTCTGAGAAATGTGTTGTTATCAGGTGATTTGCTTCAACTATGTCAGAACGCGCATAGGTGGCACGTCCATGTTTAGCATGTAGAACATAGCACATGTAGAACATAGCACACATACACAATGGATGTAGTACATAATAAATGAAATAAAACCCAATAAATAATACAAGTACATACATACATACTGTAAATATATAACAGCAGTCATTAAGAATAGGAGTTATAAGTGTCCCTGACCTATTAATCTGAGTTTAAAAGTTTTACTGACGTCGGGATAAATGAGTTCTTGTATCTATTGAACCTGCACTTGGGGACTCTGTATCTTCTCCCTGAGGGCAACCGCACATATTCATTGTTTAGTACATGGCTCATGTCACTGATTATTTTTTGAGCTTATCTACAGGCTGCCTGGTTGTGTAAGATCTGCATGGGTAAATACTCTTTAACTCCAATAATTTTCCATGCTGTATGAATTAAACGCAACACTCTGGTCTTTAGTTTCACAGAGAGGTTACCAAACCAAGCTGTAATGCTGTATCTAATACAGCTCTCCAACACAGCCTGGTAAAATATTAGCATAATCCTTTTATCAACGCCATGTATTCTTAATCTACGCAAGAAAAGCAGCCGCTGTTGTAGTCTACTACAGAGGTAATCAATATGTGTGCTCCAGGTTAATGAATTGTCAATAAATACTCCCAAATATTTATAGGAACTAACCTGTGTTATAGTGTGGTTGTGGATGACCACAGACCTGTGGTCACCAACTCCCCGAGGGTCAAACACCATCTCCTTTGTTTTATCAGTATTTAAAATGAGATGACTGTCATCACACCAATTGACAAACCTCTGAATGTCAATAAAATAGCTTGACAGATCATGTGATACAATAGCAGTGTCATCAGAAAATTTAATAATTTGATTGCCTGGAGAGACACTTCTGCACTCATCAGTGTACAAGGTGAACAAAAATGGTGAACTAACACAGCCCTGGGGAGCCCCTGTGCTGAGGGTTCTGGATTTAGATAAAGTTCCATTTACACTAACTTGCTGTTTACGATAAGTTAAAAATGAGTGGTACCATTTAATAATGACAGGATGCACTTTAAAATCATTTAACCTCTTAATTAAAAGGTGTGGCTGCAGTGTGTCAAAAGCTGAACTAAAATCAACCAATAAAAGACATGCATATGAGGTTGTCTCCTCCAAATGTTTAAACACAGAATGAGTTAAGGTTAAAATGGCATCCTCTGTACTTCTACTATTTTTATAAGCAAACTGCAGAGGATCCAAAAGTCCTCCAAAATCAGTTTTCAGAATGTCAATGACAATCTTCTCGAGGCACTTCATTACCAGTGAGGTCAGTGCAACGGGACGATAGTCATTATTCTCTTAGCAGCTTGCTTTTTTGGTACAGGAATTATAATAGAGCTTTTCCAAATTACTGGGACAGAACACGTACCTAAAGACTTCTGGTAGATGGGACTCCAGGCTTCTGCTAGCTCCTCACTACATGACTTCAGTAAGCGCCCAGAGATCCCGTCTGGTCCAGATGCCCTCCTGGGGCACATACGCGAGAAAAATCTTTCCACAGCGTGCTGGTCAACTATCATTTTTGCAGAGCCTGAACCTGATATAGCGTCCAGAGCAGCTTTTTGGTCATGAGAAAAATCTCTAGTCTCTAATCTGCAAAAGAAATTATTCAACTCATTTGCCTTTTTCTTCCTCATTTATTACATTAATGCAGGTTTTGGATGGAGTCATCTTTGTCATAACTTTAACTGAGTCCCACAATTTCCTAGAACTTTTTCCTAGGCATTCAGATTCAAATTTCTATCCACGGTGAAGCCTTCTTCCTCAGTCAGTTCACCGGCTGCAGAGCGGCGCCTACCTTCCTCACTGGGGTCTCCCGTTTCTGTGGCTAGAGGGGCAGCTCCCAGACCTTCTTCCAAGGAGCCAAGCACCGCCTCTCCCAGACGGACGGGTGAAGACGCCCAAACAGCAGCGGCTGCAATTTACACCAGAAACTGAGAGAACAGGTGAGTACATTTTCATTTGACTCAAACTAATAATGAAATGTCTTGCCTGATTCCCGGTAGGGAGGTTCAGAGAAAGCAGTCTCCTGAGCTCTCCCCACCTGCTGCTGTTTATAACTGTTCACCAGCCCTCTCTCCTCTTCCCTTGATGTGCCTGCCGGAACCGGAGCCGAGCAGTTTGGATCAGGAGGAGCCAGAGGTCCAGGAGGGATGTCCCAGCCACCACCCGGAGGAGTTACCAGCGTGGATCATGGCAGCTGGGAGAACTAAGACTGCTGAGACCATCACACCTGCTGTGGAGGCCACCACAGCAGAGTCAGCGCCCAAGCAGAACCTCTTGGAGGGCGAACCTGGGAGGACATCGCCCTGATCGCCGAAGTCCTGGACGGCAGTAGAGCTTGAGCTAAGGCAAGTGCTCTCTTTTGTCTTTCTCCTTTCCATAATTGAGCATTTTTGCCTAGCTTTAGGTGAGGAGAGCCAGCTGCAGCCAAACACTGCACCTGAGCACGCCTTGCTGGGCTCTGCCGCTGCCGGCTACTCTGACCCTTCCCCCCCTCTTTCTGAGTTCTCTTCCAGAGTTGTCGGAGAGGGTCCTCCATCACCGGACGAGTCCGTGGATCCAGGTTCGCAATCAGAGGTCACCGAGGTTCCGGACGAGGTGGTTGTCGGGGGCACCCAGTCCCAGTCCAGGGTGCCTGTGATTTATCGCCTCCTTGCTTGGGTGCGCATACGGGTCGGCTGGCCCATGGCCAAGATGGCGTTGGGGTCAGCAGTGGCCCAGCAGGGTCCCACCACAGGTGCAGCAGGGGTCCAGCTGGACTCCATCATGGGTGCAACCATGGCTCGGTCGGGGTCCATTGTGGGTGCAACGCAGGCCCAGTCGGGGCTCACCGCAGGAGCAATGAGGTCCCGGGAAGGGGCCACCACTGGTGCAATGTTGTCCCAGGCCGGGACCACCGCAGACGTAGCCATGGCCCAGCCCGGGCCCACTGTGGCATCAACGGAGTCCCAGCCCTTCTTCGGGACCACTGGGGGTGCAACAGGACAGTTTGGGGACACCGGGGCCTTCCTTTCCCTTTTGAAGGCCCTGTGGGTGTTCCTCCTCCTTCTGTTGGACACCGTCGGGGTCTTTCTCCCTTCACCGTCAAGTGTCCGCAGGGGTCTCTCTTTCCCTGTCTGGCCACCCACCTCTCAGCCCTCCGGTGGGTAGGCCGCCGTCTCATCTGCCCCTCCGGCCCTGGTGGACCCAATCATGTGGACAGGCCACCTGAAGGATTAGGTTCCCAAGTCAAGTGGCCCTTTTTCTCTGGCAGGCCGCCTGATACTATTCTGCAGGCCGCCTGCTGGCCCTGGGATTTTGGCCGGCCCCCCGAACTTTTGGCAACCTGCTGGGCCTTCTGGCTGGCCTCCCAAACCGTGGGACTCTTGGGGATTGGGTGAGTTAATTAGTTTTGGGGTTGGGGAGTGTGTTGCTATTGTGTTGTTTTGTGGTATTCCCCGTCTTTGATCCCTCCTAACCTGTTTCCCCCCACCTCCCGCCCTGGTTTGGTGTTGGTCTTTTGGGTGTGTGTGTGGGGGGGGGTTGTTCTTTGCATTGATGGTACGGTGGGTGTCTGGTTTCCACCCCTTGGGAGGGGGCACTGTCACGTTCGGGGTCATCACCCCAAGCATGACTCGTGGCTGTTGGGTTTAATTATTGATTATTAATTCCAGCTGATGGATTGAGCCTTGCTCTCCATCAGTCCCACAGCCATGCCTCCTCCTCACCAGGCATCCACCAGCGGCATGGTTCACCACACACACACACACACACACACACACACTCATGCACGCACGCACACATACACTCACATTCACACTCACGCAAGCACACACATAGTTCAATCAGTCATGCACCTGTTGCCACACGGCTGGGTCTACTTGCTATCATTAAGACTTTGTACAAATAGCTGCACAGTATGACCAGCCGGGGTGGCAACTTTGCAATGTCAACTCCAGACATCCAGGCTTGCTTCTGTGGGTTCACCCTAGGACTAAATCGTGTCGTTTCTCTAGAGCCTTTCCACTCTGACGCAATTGTAAGTCCCTGTGCCTTTTTCTCTGCTCCTGCCTGTTTGGAGTGCGTTAGGCATTTTTTGAACCAGCCAAGTTTCTAGCCGGGTGTCTCACCCTTTACCTGTGACTGTATTTGGACTCTCCACACTTTCACCGATTGTAAATAAAGACGTTACTTACTCTGCGTTTTGGGCTCATTGCCATTCCCTATGTTCGCTGCACAGTTTGCGCAGAGGACTGGTGGCACCAGTCCATGAAGTCCTGGATAAGTCCTCTGTACTCAGCTTCATCTCCGTTGGAGATGAGGCCGACGATCGCAGAGTTGTCAGAGAACTTCTGTAGATGGCAGTGTGTTGTGTGAGAAGTCCGCAGTATAAAGGGTGTACAGGAAGGGAGCCAAAACCATTCCCTGGGGGGCCCCCACGCTACTGATGATCGTGTCGGAACACAAGCCGGGGTTCTCACAAACTGTGGCCGGTTTGTGAGGTAGTCCAGGATCCATGATGACAGGTGCTGGTCCACCCCTGCGCACAGCAGCTTGTCCCTCAGGATCATCGGTTGGATGGTGTTGAAAGCACTGGAGAAGTCAAAGAACATGATCCTCACCGCATTCCCAGGCTTCTCCAGGTGGTACAGGGAATGGTGAAGGAGGAAGATCACTGCATCCTCCACTCCAATGCCATGCTGGTAGGCGAACTGGAGTGGATCCATCGCTGGTCCCACCAGGGGGCGGAGGTGAGTAAGGAGCAGTCTCTCCAGGGTCTTCATCATGTGAGACGTCAGGGCCATTGATCTGTAGCTGTTCAGGTCTCTGGGGTGGGAAGTCTTTGGTACAGGTACCACACAAGAAGTTTTCCACAACTGTAGTACCCTCCCCAGCTTCAGGCTCAGGTTGAAGATGTGCTCCACAATCCCACAAAGCTGGTCTGCACAGGACTTGAGGAGCTTCGTGCTGATGCCGTCCAGTCCCGAGGCTTTCCTCACCTTGATCTTCCTCAGCTCCTTCATCACCTGGGTCTTAAGTGAGGGTCAGGTTGGGGGGCTGTGTGCTGGGAGTGGGGGGGTGTTGGTGGAGTGGGGTGTGGACAGCAGGTCTCAATGACTTCAGAGGCGGCAGTGGTTGGTGTACAGGCGGGGGGGGGGGCAGTTGGTCAAACCTATGAAAAAACAGGTTCAGATTGTTTGCCCACTCCCTGTCCCCCGTGGCCTGGGAGGAGGTGTTCTGGAGCCCAGAGATGGTTTTGAGGTTTCTCCAGACCCCGCCGATGTCGCTCCATTGCAGCTTGTCCTCCATCTTCTTCCTGAAGCTGTCCTTGCCTTCTCTGATCTTCCTCCTCAGCTCCCTCTGTACGGACTTCAGCATCTCCCTGTTCCCCGACCTGAAGATCCTCTTCTGCTCTCTCAAAAGTCTCTCAAAAGTGTTTTTTATCTCAGGGTTGATCCAGGGTTTGTTGTTCAAGCAACACCGTATGGTCTGGTCTTGGTGGGTACGGTGTTGTCCACACAGAAGTTGACGTAGTCCGTGATGGTGTGAGTGAGGCCATCGATGTCCTCACCATGTGGATTGCAGAGCTGCTCCCAGGCAGTGATTTCTAAACAGTCCTTTAGAGCGTCCATTGCCTCCTCAGACCATATCTTCACCGTGCGCATGACCGGAGGTTGTCTGTGTACTAGGGGTTTGTACACCAGCAGGAGATGAACCAAGTTGTGATCCGATCTCCCGAGTGGGGGGAGTGGTGATGAAGTGTACGCCTCCTTAGTGTTTGCATAGAATAAGTCCAGTGTTTTATTGTCTCTGGTGTGGCATGTGACATACTGGGTGAACGTGGGTAGAATGGGGGACAGTGAAATATGTTTGAAATCACCGGAGATGAGGAGAAGAGCATCTGGGTGTTCCGTCAGCAGTCTGCCAGTTACTGAGTGAATGGCGTCACGCGCTGTCCCAGCGTTCGCCGTCGGATTTGCATAAATAACAATGCAGATCATGTGTGAGTATTCCCTCGGGAGATAGGTAGGCCGCATGCTAACAGCTAGCAACTCAATGTCTTTGCTGCAGTGTTGTTCTTTAAGCGTGATATGTCCCGGTCTGCACCAGCTGTTATTGACACATATTATCACTCCTCCGCTCCTTGCCTTCCCACCGTCTGGTGTCCGGTCTGCCCGTATTGCGTGGAAACCCTCCAGTTTGATGTTAGCATCTGTTGCTAGTTCTGTTAGCCACGTCTCAGTAAACAACATCATGCTAATCTCTCTGAAGACACTCTGGTAACAAGCCATAGCCGCTAGCTCATCTGTCTTATTGAGTAGCGATCGTACATTCCCCATAATAACGGATGAAAGGACTGGTCTGTACCTTATATTTCTCGCCCGTCGTCTTGTTCCAGCACGACATCCACGTCGCTTCTGTCTTATTTCTACTGGTATGTCAAATTCTTGCGTTAGCATCGTGGACTGATTAAGTGCTTACAGTTGGTCTCTATTGTACCGCCTCCTAAAAGCAGTGGCTCCATCCGCTGGTTCAGGAGACATTTGGGCGATCCGTGTGTCCGTGATGGATAAGGTGTCACCGGATCAGAAAGTTTAGCAAGAGAAGCCAGATAGTAAATAGAAACAGATCCGCTGTTGCAAAAAGGCAGCCTGCTCATGTGGCGCCGGAAGTGAGATCGGCCTGGGTGGCCACACTGCCACAGCCAAGATGTGTAGAGTGATGATATAGAGTGAAGTGATGATATAGAGCAAAGTACGAGGAGACGAAGAAGAGTGATGTCTGAAGATAGAGTTAGAGGTTCGATTGGACACAGCAATGATGATAGAAGGACTACAGCTCCTGACCAGATAGAGGGGTGATATAGAGTGAAGAATGTGGTGGTAATGCACCTGTAAGCTGGTTGCCAACCACCAATCAAATCTAAAAGAAGAAGAAGATCTATATGGAGTGTGTGGCGGTAATGCACCTGTAAGCTGGTTGCCAACCGCCAATCAAATCTAAAAGAAGAAGACATCATGTGACATGGAAATCTCACTGTTTGAAGAAAAAGAAGAGGAAGAAGATTGTTCAGAACTCCTTATAAAAACTCTCTGTTGAAGAAGAAGAAGGCAATTCGACCTGGACACGACTTTAACTAGGACGAATGGAGGTGCAAAGCAAGGAAGACAAAGTTTGGAGCACGGTGGAGTCTAAAAGAAAGAAAAGTAGACGTCAAGAAACTCAATCAAGACCGTTATCAAGTGCTGAGGAATCAGAGGATGAACGATCCCGGAATGAACAGAAGGAGTGGAAAGTAATCATTAAACTTACTCAGGAAGGGGCATCGTTTGGCGAGTGGAACCCAATTAAGCTCACAAATGCAATTAATGGGTTACTTGGAGAAGTTTTAGATGCAAAGGCTCTTCGTGGTGGTTCGTTGCTAGTTGCATGTAAAAATAGTGTTCAACAACGAAAAGCAATCAGAGTCACTCATATGGAGGGGGAAAATGTGCAGTGTTCAGTGCTGGAAGGAAATAAGGCAATGAGAGGAGTGATATTGGGCTTTTCAATGGCTGTCTCAACTGATGAAATAATGAGGAACTTAACTGAAGCAAAAGTGACAGAAGTATGGCGATTGAAAGCTAATAGAAATGGTGAAAAATGTGATAGTCTGTCAGTAATGTTAAAATTTGATGAAACAAGACTGCCAAGTAAGGTGTATATTGGCTGTATGAGCTATGAAGTCAGACTTTATGTTCCTCCTCCACTCAGACGTTTCAAATGTCAAAAGTTTGGTCATGTAGCAGTGATATGCATAGGTAGGCAACGATTTGCTAGATGCTCCGGTGAACATGAATATGGCAAGTGTGAAAGAGGAGCCAAAAAAGTGCTGTAACAGCAGTGGTGAACATAGATCTGCATATCAAGGTTGTGAAACCAGCAAAAGAGCAGCAGAAATTCAGCAGATAAGTCTCCCAGGGACTAACATATGTCATGGCGCCCGCTGGGCCATCATCAGTCCCAGCTGTGTGCACACCTGTCGCTAATCTCCAGCGGACTATAAGAGCCAGACCTGCCAGCGACTCAGCACGGAGCCATCTGTCATCACTATGGAGGCACATCCCTTATCTACAGCCATGGAGTGGCTCTTCGTCTTGACCAAGCACTTCACTTCGTCTCACGTAAGCAATCCAAGCTCTTACCTTGTCTAGCTCCTCTCCCCTGTGCACAGGTGGATTCCTCAGGCGGCGGATTCTCCCTCCCCGGCGGCGGCTCAGCTCCTCCCCAGCACCGGAGTCTTCCCTCTGCGTCGCGACACCGAGCAGGACACTCTTCTTCGGGCAGTCGCCCACAAGGCAAACAGAGGCTCAGCATTGCCACCTGTAAGTAAGCAGCAGACTTTGTTACACCTCCCGCTACTGTGCAGTGCTAATTCCTCTGCTTTGTCTCCCTAGGGTTGCCAGGCAGCACGGAGACCTGCTCAGCTCCAGCACGACACCAGCGCACCACACTACATCGCATACACGCACTCACACACATCACTTGGGTGAATAAAAGGATAATTGTAACTCCTTGAGTCTTGTCTTCTGTCCCCTGGGTCCAGCCATTATGTCAACATATGCAGAAGCTGCAAAAAAGGTGCCAGCTAAAAAAGTGGAAGTGGACTCGAACAGGGAAAGTGTGCAGACTTGCAGTGCATGCAGTAGAATTAAGGAAGATACTCTGGTTTTGAAGGAAAATAATTTTGTCTTATTTGTGGTAGATGTGATAAACTGCACTGCGCAGACTTCCAAGAAAACAGAAAAAAATCAAAATCATTGTGAAAGCAGCGGAAAAATATATTGGCATTAAGGGGCTACAGTGGGAAGCAGTTGAAGACTTGTTAAGTGGGGGACCTTTAAGTTCACAGACATCGTGGGCTGGTGGATCAACTGCCAATCAAGTCTAAAAGAAGAAAATGAGATACGATACGATACGGACTACAGCTAGAAGAAGAAGAATGAGATATGGGGTGTGTGGCAGTGGTGCACCTGTGGGCTGGTTGCCAACCACCAATCAGGTCTAGAAGAAGTTTTTCAGAACTCCTTATAAAAAGATATAGACTGATGATAATGAAGTCAGTGGCGGTAGTGCACCGGTAAGCTGGTTGCCAACCGCCGATCAAATCTAAAAGAAGAAGAGGAAGAATGCTCCTAACCAGACGGAGTGATGATATAGAGTGAAGTACGAGGAGACAAAAAAGAGTGATGTCTGAAAAAGTTGAGGTTCGATCGGACACAGCAATGATGATAGCAGGACTACAGCTCCTGACCAGATAGAGTGAAGTACGTGGCAGTAATGCACCTGTAAGCTGGTTGCCAACCGCCAATCAAATCTAAAAGAAGAAGAAGATTTAGACAGACAGAGGACCTAGAGAGGCAGTACCTTGGCCGCACCTTGGACACAGTCTGAGGACGGATAATTTTTTCACACATAAGAAGTTGTTCAGAACTCCTTATACAAAGATAGAGAGTGATGATAGTCAAGTCAGTGGCAGTAATGCACCTGTAAGCTGGTTGCCAACCGCCAATCAAATCTAAAAGAAGAAGATGATAGAGTGAAGTACGTGGCAGTAATGCACCTGTAAGCTAGTTGCCACCCGCCAATCAAATCTAAAAGAAGAAGAAGCAGCTCCATATGTGGCGGTAATGCACCTGTAAGCTGGTTCAACTGCCAATAAAATCTAAAGAAGAAGAAGATGATATAGAGTGAAGAAGACGAAGAGGAGGTTGCCAGCCGGGAAGAATTCTGACTTTTGATACAAAGAGTGATGTTTACTGAGTGAAGTACGTGGCGGTAAGGACTACAGCTCCTGACCAGATAGATTGATGATACAGAGTGAAGTACGTGGCAGTAATGCACCTGTAAGCTGGTTGCCAAGCGCCAATCAAATCTAAAAGAAGAAGAAGAAGAACGACTACTTATAGAGTAATGACGAGATAGAGACAGATTTCTTGGTAGCTAGTCAACGCCGCCGAGGACACAGCCCAATGACGGATTATCGTGTAGACATGGAAATCTCACTGAAGAAGATTGTTCAGAACTCCTTATAAGAACTCCTTATACAAAGATATAGAGTGAAGAAGACGAAGAGGTTGCCAACCGAGAAGAATTCTGACTTTTGATACACAGAGTGATGTTTGCTGCGTTAAGTACTGTATGTGGCGGTAAGGACTACAGCTCCTGACAAGAGTGATGATATAGAGTGAAGTATGTGGTGGTAATGTACCTGTAAGCTGGTTGCCAACTGCCAATAAAATCTAAAAGAAGACGAAGAAGAAGAAGAAGAAGAAGAAGAGTGTTATAGACTTCATTGTAGACATGGAAATCTCACTGAAGAAGAAGAAGAAGATTGTTCAGAGCTCCTCATAAGAACTCCTTATACAAAGACATAGAGTGAAGATGACGAAGAAGAGGTTGCCAACCGAGAATTCTGACTTTTGATACATAGAGTGATGTTTACTGAGTGAAGTACGTGGCGGCAAAGACTAAAGCTCCTGACCAAATAGCTACAGCTCACTACAGCTCACTCTATATTACTAGTATTATAGAGTGAAGTACGTGGCGGTAATGCACCTGTAAGCTGGTTGCCAACCACCAATCAAATCTAAAAGAATACAACGAAGAATGACTCCTTGTGTGTGAACTGTCCTATGATGTTCCTGTGTATAACGACTTCTTATGTGTGAAAAAATTATCTGTCCTTGGACTGCATCACTCACGATCATAGGACTCGCTATGACATCATCAAAGATCAAAGGCAGGCATCACTCACGCTCACTCACGATCTTCGATCATAGGACCACCTATGATGTTCATAGGACATCAAAAATCAAAGGCAGGCATCACTCACGATCATAGGACTCGCTATGACACCATCAAAGTTCATAGGACTCGCTATGACACCATCAAAGATCAAAGGCAGGCATCACTGAATGAGTGCTGACGTGCTTGCTTACACCCTTGCTTACACCTGCTTTCTATGGGCATGCACAAGTAGGCACTAGTCATATTATAATTTAAGAAGTCTCTGTCTTTGTGCGTGCATGCGTGCGTGCGTGCGTGCGTGCGTGTTCCGCGTATATCTCCCACACCATTCGTCAGACTGGCCTCAGATTTTATACGTGCTTTGCTGAGGTTATGAGTGTGTGCATCCCTCAATTTCAGCCTCCCTGGACATGCAGAAGTTTAGGAGGGGAAATCTTTAATGAACATCCATAGGAGAGCTATGGGCTTTCATAGCTATGACATTATAAACGCTCAGATGTTGCCATGGTTACTGTTGCCAGGCAGACACATCATCAAAGATCAAAGGCAGGCATCACTGAACAAGTGGTGATGTCAAAGATCAAAGGCAGGTTTCACCATGGTTACTGTTGCCATGGTAACCATGCCAAACATCAAAGGTAGGCATCACCATGGTTGCTGTTGGCATAGTAACAGTAACTTTCTACGGGCATGCAGAAATGCTTGCTTACACTTGCTTTCTACAGGCATGCAGAAATACTTGTTTAGTTGGTTTCTACGGGCATGCATGGGTATGCATGCTATACAGTGATCCCTCACTTATCGCGGTTAATGGGTTCCAGAACCGACCGCGAAAAGTGAAAAACCGCGAAGTAGCATTACCCCCCTTTGTGGAATTCCAGGCTGATCTCGTTAGTTTTTTGATACATAAAATAATGTATAAATAATATAAATAATACGTACGTTCATTCTCTTACTCTCTCTCTCTCGGGAGAGAGAAAGAGCGAATGAAAAGAATCTCGCGAGAGTGCATCTCTCGCGAGATTCCCGAGCCGAGTCAACACGAGAACAAAATCTAGAGTCGGGAGCGATCTCTTAGGGGGGAGATGCTGGCCAGCGAATCAGAGAGGTGAATTTTGAGTTGTGCGGGCTCTCCGTGTTGATACGTGATGTTCTAATGTATTTTTTCTCAATTTTGAATTTTTGATGAATATTTTTGAAAAATCCGCGATGCACTGAGGGTGCCAAAGGTGAAGCGCGAAGTAGCGAGGGATCACTGTATTTAATGAGCTGAAATGTTGCTAAATTATTTGCTGAAGTGCTATAACATTATGTAAAATGCTGAACAGTTTTAGCTGAAAGACTAAAAATACTGAAGCACTTGAGCTGAAATGCTGCTAAATTATTAGCTGAAGTGCTATGACACTATGTAAAATAACAGTTTTAGCTGACAGGCTAAAAATGCTCAAATAGCCGAAAAATGCTAAATTTGAGCCTTAAACTATAAAAATGCTAGCTTACATACTTAAACAGTCTAAACTTGAAAAATGTTAGCATAAGAGCAAAAAATAGCTTAATGTTGTAGGAAGTTAGCTCAAAAAATGCTAAATATAAGTGTAAAACTTAAAAATGCTTGCTTCCTAAGAACAGCTGGCCGCCGCCGCCGAGGACACGGTCCAAGAATGGATAATTTTTTCACACATAATGAGTTATTCAGAACTCCTTATAAGAACTCCTTACAGGTACATCTCAAAAAATTAGAATATCATGAAAAAGTTCAATATTTTTTTGTCACTCATTTCAGAAAGTGAAACCCATATATTATATAGAGTCATTACACAGATAGTGATGTATTTCAAGTGTTTATTACCTCCGCCAAGGTGGTTATGTGATCATCGGCGTTGATTTGTTACCTCCGCCAAGGGGGTTATGTGATCATCGGCGTTGGTTTGTTTGTCTGTTTGTTAGCAAGATAACTCAAAAAGTTATGGACGGATTTTCATGAAATTTTCACAGATTGTCAGAAATGGGGTATCCTACAGATGATTAGATTTTGGTGGTGATCCGGATTACCGTCCACAAGAAAACCGCCATTACGCAAAATGCCATTTTCGTGAATAACTACTGAACCACTAATCCTATCATTGTCAATCCAATTGCTTGTCATATGTTTTCATGGTCAAGGAATCTGAAAACATACACACAAACACCGTATGGGGGGAACTGTGGCGAAAACCGCCATTACGGAAAATGCAATTTTCGTGAATAACTACTGAACCACTAATCCTATCATTGTGAATCCAATTGCTAGTCATATGTTTTCATGGTCAAGGAATCTGAAAACGTACACACAAACACTGTATGGGGGGAACTGTGGCACTTGGCGGAGGTCTGTGCTCTCCGAGTGCTTTTCTAGTTTTTATTGTGATGATTATGGCTTACAGCCCATGAAAACCCCAAATTCAGTTTCTCAAAAAATTAGAATATTACATAAAATTTAAAAAAATAGTTTAATACAAACGTGGACCGACCTTAAAGTATGTCCATGTACACACTCAGTACTTGGTCGGGGCTCCTTTTGGATTAATTACTGTATCAATGTGGCGTGGCAGGGAGGTGATCAGCCTGTGGCACTGCTGAGGTGTTATGAAGGCCCAGGTTGCTTTGACAGTGATCTTCAGCTCATCTGCATTGTTGGGTCTGGTGTCTCTCATCTTCCTCTTGACAATACTCCATAGATTCTCTATGGGGTTTAGGTCAGGAGAGTTTGCTGGCCAATCAAACTGTCATATCCCGAGCGCTTTTGTCCGCGCTCGGGTTATTCCTCATCCCTGTCAGGTTTTGACAGCAGGTGTCGTCACTCGGGCTTCCCGGGCTCTGATTGGCCAGACGCTCGGGAGCTCTCCGCTGTCAGAGCCTGAGCAGCTGCGCTGCATGGCCAATCATGAGCAGCTGGCTTTAAATGTCAGTGCGAGTGAATTGGACTCTGCGGCTGTCTCGTCAAAAGTCTTATGACTTTCCCCTGTCTCCTTACCACATGCTCCCTGGGTTCCCCGACGTATCCCGCTGCATGCAAGTTGTCTACTATTTGGACTTGTACTTCTCCCTCGCTGACGTTCCTTCCTTATTGCGGCGGACGAGAGCTCCTCGTCTCTGCCATAACTCTCTCCCTGTTCCACGTTTAATATTCCTTGCCTTTGCGGCGTACGAGTGCCCCTCGTCCTAGCCGCTAACCTCTGTTGTGAATTCATATTGTGTTGTGTAACATAGCCCGCGTGGCAAGTTGTGTTGTACACCCAAGCCCTGTGCAATATAAATAAAAGAACTGAATTGCAACTTACTGAACTGTGGCGTCTTATGCTGGCTCGTGAGGGCCAGCCGTGACAGTAGACAGCCGCCAGAAGGAGACGCCGTTCTCAGTAAGTTGCGTTCTGGGAACTTTGCCCCTTCCTGTCCAGGTACGTGGCGTTGGAAACATGCCATCTCAGCGGAGTCGTTCTCGGGGTTCCCACGGCCTGCTGACCAAGGCGCTGGAGGAGGTAGATGAAATCCTCATCATCGCCTCCGACCTCGATGGGCATCCAGACACCTCCCTCGCCCCTCCTCTCCTCGGTTATCAGCCCGATGAACAATGGTATTTAGATCGGGCTGAGGAGGTGCTTGACCGTCTGCCTTCCTGCTACAACGGTCACCCCGAGGTCGACGCGAGGAGACTCGACATCGCTGCCCAACGCCAGATTATTCAGATGTACGAAGAGGAGGAAGCCGCAAGGTGGGGTGATCTCTGGCTCCAGCTGCCTGAGGCGCTGGAGGAGGTGAATGACTTCATTAGCGCTTCCGCCTGCCTTGACGACTCATCCGAAGTGCACTATTACCTGGACTGCGCTGAGAGAACGCTCGACCGATTGTCTCCCCGCTACACCGACCACTTGGACGTCCAAGCCAAGAGACAAGAGATCGCCGCCCACCGCGAGGCGCTCCAGGAGATCGAGGAGGAACGAGGCCAATGGCGGAGTAATCGGAGCTCCCGCTGCCCGCTCTGGAATCCGGATCCTTTCCTCGATCCAGTCCTGGAGTTCGCACCACCCGGGGCCCGTCGTAGACGTCGGCGCCGTGGCCAGAGACGTTCTCAGCGCGACTCCCTTCCGGAACCCGCTCCGGTTCACTGGACTGACCCCATTCATCCCACTGCTGTCTCTCCAGCGTCTCACCAGGAGGAGATCCCTGCAGCCTTTCCCCCCGGGCCTGCTTCCCCCGCTGAGCTGTCAGCGCGTCACGCCCGGCCCGACTCGGCTGTTGCCCCCTCCGCCTCGACACCTTCTCCAGCGGCTGGGAGTTTGAGAAGTTTTGCTCCAGTGGACAGCGCGGCTACACCATCCCGAGTGGCCCCCTCTCCTCCTTCAAGAGAGTCTCCGGCCACCACCCGGTGGGAGGAGGATGGAATGACGTTCCCTACAGCAGGTTCCACCGCCCCTCCGGGAGGCAGGCAAGTACAAGTTCACTTTTTTCCATCTAATAGTGATTTGTTCTGTCTGACTCCTGGGGGTGAGGCTCGGGGTTTGCAGCCCCCCGAGCCTCTACTCCCTGCTGATATGTTAATTAAACCCGCTGCTTCTGTGTCTCCCCCTGCTGAGCACGCTTCGCCCTCTGAGGAGCATCACCAGACGAGGAGTGAGCCTGCGGCCCTCGGGCAGAAGACCCCAGCCCCGCAGCCTTTTTCTGGGCAGAGGAGATCGGACGACTGGTTGGAGCCTGTGCCGACGACGGAGCGTCCCCGGGACTCCACAGATGAACAGTCCAGTCCAGCGGGCCGAGAGCCCCCCACCTCCACGCCACATGAACCGCCAGCGTGGACGATGACGTCGGGGGGTCCTCGAGCTGCAGGAGCCCCTCTTCCAGGGGCAGATGACGTCACGACGGAGTGGGAACCGGACGACGACCTCCTCCCGTTTGAACCCGGAGCATCGAAGTCCTGGATGGCGGCAGAACCCGAGATCAGGCGAGTGCTCTATTTTCTATCCCTCATCTACTTTCTGGAGCATTATTGCCTGTCTCTCGGGGGGGCAAGCCGGGTGCAGCCGTCTGCTGCGCTCGAGCCTGTCTCGCCGGGCCCTGCCGCTGCCGGTGATCCTGATCCCGGTTCCTTTTGTCCCTCTGAGCCTCTCCCCAGGGTCACTGGAGGCGAACCTGCTCTAAGTGCCACCTTGGAGGTTCCGGCTCTCAGCATGGGGTCCACCGGGAGTGCTCCGCCGGTTCAAGCGGAGCTCGACGTCATGGAGGTTCCGGCCCAATCTGGGTCCGACGCGGGTGCTGCCCTCGCTCGATCGGAGCTCGACGTCAGGGAGGTTCCGGCCCAATCGGGGTCCGACGCGGGTGCTGCTCTCGCTCGATCGGAGCTTGACGTCATGGAAGTTCCGGCCCAATCAGGGTCCGACGCGGGTGCTGCTCTCGCTCAATCGGAGCTTGGCGTCATGGTCGTTCTGACCCAGGCTGGTCCCGGAGATTGTGCAGCTGACCCACCGCTGAGCGCTTTCCAGGCCATGCCCTGTCCTCGCCATGGCCCCTCCTTCCCCGCTTTTGAGACTGCGGGAGTTAATTCCAGCTGGCCCGGTTCGCCGACCTTCCCCCAGCCATTCTGTTTCAGGCCAATACTGCCCAACCACCCGGTGACCGGCTCTTTCCTTTTGGCGTCCGGGCCCGGACTCCTGACAAGCAGGATGAGACGTTTGACGCTCTGGTCCGGCCGCCGGAGACTTGGTTTTCCTCGGCCCGGGGTTTGGGTGGGCCGTTAGGGTACGTTCTGCTGGCGGTCTGGATGCTGGGGGCTGGGAGGCCTCCTGAGCGGAATTATATAACTCTATTCCCCAATGGGTTTTTTTTCCTTTCCTTCTCTTGCCCCACCACTGGCTTGTGACTGGTTTTTCTTTTTCTCTCCTCCCCTCTCAGACTAAAATACCCCACTGGGGATTGATCTTCGTGTATAAAGTGACTGTTTTTCGTTAATGGACATATGTTCTCTTACCGTAGTTATTTTTCATGTCATTTTCTGGGATGACTGTTTGGGTTTGTTCCTTGCACTCCCGATTTGAGACTCTTCAGAGTAGAATTTCCTTTTCCTTTTGACAGAATTCTATCATGAGTATTGTATGTTTCTTATAGGGTGTGATTGTATATTTCCGATGTTACTCCCTTACTCGGGTCTAGTTCCTTTTTGGCACCTGTGTTTTTTGGAATTGAAGATTTTCTGTACACATTAACCTGGAGATGAAGGTATTATTTGTCCTTTTATTTCTTTAACCCTGCCTTGTAGTATTGACTGGTGTTCTATGTATCCTCATCTTGGTTTTCTTTTTTAGTGGCGATATGTGTGTGAAGTTACATGGGTTGGTAATTTGTGTCTTTTGTTATATGTGAGAGATGCCCATTTAGCGTTGGTTTTTCTTTTTATTCTTAATGTCCCCGTTTTTGTACGGTTTTTCCCTCCCTCCCCGATGTTTTTGCCCCCTGGTTGTTCTGCCCCTACCCCTTGTCACTTGTGAGGAGGGGTTCTGTCATATCCCGAGCGCTTTTGTCCGCGCTCGGGTTATTCCTCATCCCTGTCAGGTTTTGACAGCAGGTGTCGTCACTCGGGCTTCCCAGGCTCTGATTGGCCAGACGCTCGGGAGCTCTCCGCTGTCAGAGCCTGAGCAGCTGCGCCGCATGGCCAATCATGAGCAGCTGGCTTTAAATGTCAGTGCGAGTGAATTGGACTCTGCGGCTGTCTCGTCAAAAGTCTTATGACTTTCCCCTGTCTCCTTACCACATGCTCCCTGGGTTCCCCGACGTATCCCGCTGCATGCAAGTTGTCTACTATTTGGACTTGTACTTCTCCCTCGCTGACGTTCCTTCCTTATTGCGGCGGACGAGAGCTCCTCGTCTCTGCCATAACTCTCTCCCTGTTCCACGTTTAATATTCCTTGCCTTTGCGGCGTACGAGTGCCCCTCGTCCTAGCCGCTAACCTCTGTTGTGAATTCATATTGTGTTGTGTAACGTAGCCCGCGTGGCAAGTTGTGTTGTACACCCAAGCCCTGTGCAATATAAATAAAAGAACTGAATTGCAACTTACTGAACTGTGGCGTCTTATGCTGGGTCGTGAGGGCCAGCCGTGACACAAACATAGTGATGCCATGGTCATTAAACCAGGTTTTGATACTTTTGGCAGTGTGGGGGGGTGCCAAGTCCTGCTGGAAAATGAAATCAGCTTCTCCATAAAGCTTGTCAGCAGAGGGAAGCATGAAGTGCTCTATAACAGTGGTTCTCAACTGGTCTGGCTTTGGGACCCACCATCACCCCTCGATGACAAGCCGCGACCCAAATCAAAGATTTTCAAATTCTCAAATTTACTGAATGTAAAGATTGTGCATTTTGAACCTGAGGTAGAAGAACAGAATATCACAGTATACAAACACAAAACAAATTTAATGATTAACCAAAATGACCAGTAAGTGGCAATACAACAGAGGGAACAATTCCCTTTAATGCTGAATTAGCTGCATTTTAAATTAAAAATTAAACAAAAAGTGCAATTCAAAAGAATTCAAGTCTCAAAATTGACTTTTCTTCTGATTGTTTTTTCAGTATTTACCTACTGATAAGGTTATGTGCTTTGAAGAAAATGAAGGAACACTCACTAAAACCTGTAACAGTGACATCATAGACCTGAGTCTGGAGGAATTAATGGGAGAACTGGGGATGTTTTTTGCTCTTGATAAGAGTCTCAATGTCTGGAGTTATATTAGACAAAGCAACTCTGAGGTCATGCTCAATGTCCAGTCTGTTTCTCTGTTTTGTCTTCAACTGAACCAGAGCTGAGAAGCCACACTCACAGAGATAGGTAGTGCTGAAAGGTAGGAGGGTTTTTACTGCTCGAATGGCAAGAGAAGGATACTCGCTCATCACAGTGCTGCACGAGAATTGCGAGAGGCTTACCTCCGTGAACCTCTTTTTCAGCGTGCGGTCACATGATAGCTCCACCAGCTGACTCTCTTCGTTGCTTGGCAACGTAACGCTTTCCATGTCGATTCCAAAGGGATCGTGTATCCCAGGGGTCCCCAAACTTTTTCCTGTGAGGGCCACATAACTTTTGCCTTCTCTGATGGGGGCCGGGGTCAGTTTGTAACAGAAAAAGTGTGACGATCGCAGGGGTGCCTAAACGTAAACATTTATTGTTTTCCAGAAAGCCACAAATGACCAAATATAATAACCCTTTCTGGGATCTTCACAGGAAAAAAAGTCAGAAAATAAATAATAACACTATTAATGAAATAAATAATAACCAAATAACCCTCTCTGGGTTCTTCACAGAAAAAAGTCCATGGAACATTAACTTTGTGTTGTGCCGTGCACAATCTTAACAGGTAAAAGTTCAGCTTAGTTGTCAGAGCAGAATCTCTTCCTTAAATGACTCACATGAGCAGTCTCTCAAAGTTCTTGTGTTTCTTCCTTATAATCCTTTTGTAGGTTCCAGCAGGCTTGCAGACACCGCTGCTGAACAGCCTTTTCTTTGCATTGAACAAAAAAATAATCGTTTGTCCACTGCAGGTTAAATACCCTGTATTCTGAATCAATTTTTCTCTTAGCTAACCTTTTCACTATTCCATTTTATTTGACAGGGGTGAGTCTAGGATTTTTTTTTTTTCTGAGGGGGGGGGGGGTTCAGATAGGGGCACAGACAGAATGTCACATTCTATGCGTGTATTAGTCTCGATCGCGTGGCCAGACTGGAAAAAAAAAAAATCATCACGCTTACCAGTGTGGAGGAAAAATCAGTGCAGGCGGACACAGCAAGCCGAAGTTTAAAGGTGTTTTATTCCTCCATCACGAGGCTCACCCAGCGCTCGGTGAGAGAGCTCTGAGCAGATGTCTAAGAACGAATTCTAAGTGCGATAGTGAGGCATGAACAGTCAGCTCTTTATACAGTGATACAGAGAATCCATGGCACAGAATGCATGGCTGAGCACACGCTCAGCAGGGGAACGAGACGGCGCTCGGCCGACATGGAAGAGAGGTGCGGGAGGGGGTGGAGGGGGCAAGCGTCTGATATTGTTCAGGGGGCCGGGCCAAATGTGGAGGCGGCGCGGGCCGTAGTTTGGGGACCACTGGCGTATCCAGTCCGTTTCGCCATGCTCAATTAGCATATACAAACAAACAGTGCGAGTCTTCTTCTATGGTGCGAAATATGGTGTCGCCCACCACCTACTGCCATCTACTGTTAAGGAGTGTGAATGACACTATGTTGATTTATTTCTTGATATTTTATTTGCCCAGGCAAAGGCCCGCGACCCACTGAAAACAGGTCCGCGACCCACTTTTGGGTCGCGACCCACCAGTTGAGAATCACTGCTCTATAATTTCCTGGTAGACGACTACACTGACTTTGAAGTCTTGATAAAACACAGTGGACCAACATCAGCAGATGTGACTACTCAAGATGGCGACCGGGATGGTCACACTTTTTCAGTGCTGAGACAAAGTCACTGATTTTGCCATTAAAAGTGGCTGGCCTGCAGCGATCGGCGCTCGTGGCGAACACGCACGGGCTGAATTGCCACCTCCGCTGGATTGCCCTTTAATCGCCTTTCTCCAGCGACTTCCTGCGCCTTCCTGAAGCGATTGCTAAGCTAACACTAGTTAGCTTAATGCTACCTGAAGCGATTGCTAAGCTAACACTAGTTAGCTTAATGCTGGCGCCAGTCTCTAAATAACTAACCTACAGCGATCGGATATACCTCCGGTGGATTACCCCTTTGATCGCTTTTATCCGGCCACTGTGAGTAAACTGACCAGCGATTCCAGCGCTTCCTTGTGATTCACTGATGTGCCCTACCTGAAGCGATTGCTAAGCTAACGCTAGTTAGCTTAATGCTGGCGCCAGTCATTCCACCTTACACCAGCCTGAATCGAAGCCCAGCTGCGAGGCCCAGCGGAGATACTACCAGGCAAGCGGCTATTTGTTGACGGGGCTCAGCAGAGATTTCACCCAGGCAGACGACGGTAGGTGGCGGTGCCTAGCGGAGGACTTACCGTGACCTCAGCGGAGCTCGGTGGCAGCGGCGGTGTGTGACGAGACTCGGTTGGAGGAGCGGGACGGGAGACCAGTTACGGCGACTATGAGCAACGAGACCAGCAACGGAAGGGGCTAGTTGGCTAGCTGAGGCCCAGCTGGATTCGAGGACGATCGGATCAGATTCTGGCGATATAAGCAGAATTTATTTTACTATCCACAGATTTTCTTTTTCCTTCTTTCCAAGAAAGACTGAAGATGGCTGCCACCGGATTAAAAAGTGGGCTGATGGGCACCACTAATAAGCCTTTTCTACTTCTCTACTTCCTCTTCGTTTTGTCTTTGTGTGTCTGGACCTGCAACAAGAAGGATTTTCCGACAAACTCAACCAAAGGTGAAGTTAAAAAGTTTTATCTGTATGGATTTGGGCTTGGACATCTCACCCTACACTCTATGTGGTCTTTAAAAGCCCTGAGCAAAAACTTCCAAATTAAGGCAAACATGGCTGTTAAGCAAAAATCACAATATGGCAGAGGATATACAATTAAAGTTCTGTTAGTTCTGCTACTTCTGGCAGGAGATATTCACCTTAACCCTGGACCTGCCACTATTAAACAGCAGACCACTGGGTTAGCACAAAACCGAGCTGTACAAAAGCAAAAACAACATTTATTTTTCCAAACTGTTAATCATGCACGAGTTCTTTGGGACACCAAGGCTAAACCAAAGGGGATCCTCGGCGGTCATTTAAACATACGGAGCATAATCCCCAAAAGAGATGAGATTTCGGTGTTGTTGTTGGACTCAAATCTGGACTACCTTTGTCTCTCAGAAAGCTGGCTACACAGGAACATAGACACTAATATGATCGATATTGTGGGCTACCAGTGTTTTAGAAAAGACAGGCAGGTAGGGAGGGGAGGAGGTGTTTTAATTTACATCAAAGAGAAATATAAATGTCAACTGGTTGATTTGAATACTTCACTTGAATGTTTAGCTGTTAATGTATGTCTCTCTCCGGTAATGAATTTCAACATTGCAGTAGTGTACAACCCACCGTCACACAACTCTTCCTTTTATAATGAATTAAGTGATCTGGTTAAACAACTTGAGAAGAACAGAGAAACGATAATTCATGGTGACTTTAATATCAACTGGTCTGATAAAAAAGACAAACAAAAACTGAAAAGCCTCATGACTAAATTTAATTACCAGCAAATCATCAAAGGACCCACCAGGATAACCAAACAATCCAGAACACTTATTGACATGGTATTTACTAATAAACCAGAACGAATAACCAGAACCTATAATCTTGTAACTGGTCTCTCAGATCATAACATGGTTCTTGCTGTCAGGAAACTTACTAAAAAGCGACTACAGTATTTTGGGGGAGTCGATATTGACAAATCAAATTTTATTATCCCCAAATCAAAAAATGAGGAGTTTGAACATTACTTAGAGAATCAAAATTGGGAGCAGCTCATGTCAACATGTGAAGTAGATGATTGTTGTAATTTTATAACTGCAACAATCACAAAGTCTATAGAAAAATTTTCAAAGCAAATTAAAAGTAGACAACAGAAGATTAGCCTACCATGGTTAAATAATGAAATAAGAAAACTTATGAAGAGGCGAGACTATGCACTGAAAACATCACTAACCTCCAAACTACAAAATGATCACCTTGTGTACAAAAGTTTAAGAAATAAAGTGGTACATGAGCTGCGAAAATCAAAAATATCTTATTACAATAAACTGATAGATCATGCAAAGGGTAACAACAGTTCCCTATGGAGGCATTTAAATAACTTAACTAATAAAAAAAACGATCAGAAGGGGGTAAAGGAACTTAGAATCAATGGCAAGACCGTCAGTGACAAGGCTACTTTGGCAAATGAATTTAATTCACACTTTGTGGGCTCTGTGGAAGACTTAACAAAAAATTTTGTGCTGCCAAATGTGCTCAACAACACAAATTCCATACTTCCAACAGATACTTTTCACATCGATGAGGTAAATGAGAAGTTAATTGCTGGTATTGTTAAAACACTGTCAAACTCAAAAACTAATGATATCTACAATATGAGCACCTCCTTTCTCAAAATGCACAGCAAAATATTAATCAAACCACTGACTCACCTCATTAATCTCTCCATTAGGTCTAGTACATTTCCATCTGGCTGGAAAAAAGCTGTCGTCATACCAGTTCATAAATCAGGCAGTAAAGACGATATATGCAATTACCGCCCAATCTCTATTTTACCAGTCCTATCTAAGGTTCTTGAAAAAGTTGTAGCTACACAGCTGATAGACTACTTACAAGACAGTCAACTTCTTCATCCACATCAATTTGGTTTTAGACCAGGATACTCAACAGAAACAGCAAATTGTTGCCTTATTGAAAACGTCAAACAGTCCTTGGACAGGGGTAATGTGGTAGGAGCTGTTTTTCTAGATCTCAAAAAGGCTTTCGATACTGTAAACCACAGTTTGCTTTTATCCAAAATGGTATCTTTAACTTCTCCCCAAATACATTAGAATGGTTTGCATCTTATCTCCAGAATAGAGAACAGTGTGTAAAAGTTCACCAGGATAAATCCTCATTTTTAAACAACCGCATGGGTATCCCACAAGGGTCCATTCTTGGTCCTTTACTTTTCAGCATTTTTATTAATGACTTGCCGTTACACTGCTCAGCTGCAACATGCCAACTTTATGCAGATGATGCAGTTATTTACACAGCTGCCAAGACTCCAGCACAGGCTGCAGATGTACTGTCTACAAGTATGGTTGATGTCCAAGAGTGGCTCCTCAAGAACCATCTATTGCTGAACCTTCAGAAAACAGTCTCAATGTGCTTTTCAATCAAAAAATGTAACCTGCAACATTTTAAAGTTAATATACATGATCATGACATCAGTTTAGCTACAGAATTCAAATACCTTGGCATTGTACTAGATCCTCAACTCAAATTTAATCTTCATATAAAGAAAATTTCAAAAACAGTAAAAAAAAATCTGAACTGCTTTAAATTAATTAGATATTACATACCTTACGAAGCAGCTGCACTGTATATGCATTCTATGGTTTTTTCTCATATATCATACTGTTTGACAGTCTGGGCTCAAGCAGCCCCTTCCACAATAAGACATATAGGTTCATTATATAATCAAACCCTAAAAATCTTGGACAAAAAGCCCATTAGGTGGCATCACTGTAATGTTTTAAAAAAATACAACCTATTGAGTTTTGAGAGCTTCATTGACCTCTGTCTTCTGAAATTAACGTTCAAATGTTTCCATAAATCAGCACCCGAGCCACTTGCTGGTTTCGTCCAAAGACAGGACAGCAGCAGAGCCACCAGGAGTTCTGTTAACAATAACTGTAAAATATTCCACCGCAGAACCACATTTGGACAAACAGCTTTCTCTATAAAGGGCAGTCACATCTGGAACACAATGCCAAATGAAATTAAAATAATAACGGACTTTAAAACATTCACTAAAAATGTTAAAAACTGGCTGAAAAATAAACAAGAATGTACTCATGTATGAATTATTTGTCTGCAAAGTGAGAGTGAATGAAGGGAAGGAATAAATGTGTTTGTTTATAGTGAGTGACGGAGGGAGGAAGGCCTGAAATAGGCAAATGTGAGTTATGTTATATGTGTTAAATGTGAGTCAGGCTGTTATATTTGTGTATTTATAATATTTATAATATTTATGTTAAATGTGAGTCAGGCTGTTATATTTGTGTATTTATAATATTTATAATATTTATAATTGTGTATTTATAATTTTTCTGCATTGATGTATGTGGTTATTGTGTATATTTTTTATCTTGATTCTTTTTTCTAAAGCCCATCCAGGGACAAGAGTTGCGAATTAGCTAATAGCTATACACTCTATGTGCAACACATCAGATTGATTGTCTTTGATTAATTGTCTATGTTTATTGCACTGTCCCTGTCAAATAAACTAATCTACTACTACTACTACAGATGACCTGGTTCTTCAAATCATCACTGACTGTGGAAACTTCACACTAAACCTCAAGCAACTTAGATTCTGTGCCTCTCCACTCTTTCTCCAGACTCTGGCACTTTGATTTCCAAATGAAATGCAAAATGTACTTTTATTTGAACAGAGGTCATCTGCTGGTATTGGTCCACTGTGTCTTATCAAGACCAAAGTCAGCGCAGTCGTCTACCAGGAAATTACAGAGCACTTTATGCTTCCCTCTGCTGACAAGCTTTATGGAGAAGATGATTTCATTTTCCAGCAGGACTTGGCACCACCACCCCCCCCACACACACACACACACACACACCGCTAAAAGTATCAAAACCTGGTTTAATGACCATGGGATCACTGTTTGATTGGCCAGCAAACTCTCCTGACCTAAACCCTTAGAGAATCTATGGCGTTTTGTCAAGAGGAAGATGAGAGACACCAGACCCAACAATGCAGACGAGCTGAAGGTCACTATCAAAGCGACCTAGGCTTTCATAACACCTCAGCAGTGCCACAGGCTGATCACCTCCATGCCACGCCACATTGATACAGTAATTAATCCAAAAGGAGCTCTGACCAAGTACTGAGTGTGTACATGGACATACTTTTCAGTCGGGTCCACATTTGTATTAAAAAACTTTTTTTTAATTAATTTTATGTAATATTCTAATTTTCTGAGAAACTGAATTTGGGGTTTTCATGGGCTGTAAGCCATAATCATCACAATAAAAACTAGAAAAGCACTCGGAGAGCGCAGACCTCCGCCAAGCGCCACAGTTCCCCCCATACAGTGTTTGTGTGTACGTTTTCAGATTCCTTGACCATGAAAACATATGACTAGCAATTGGATTCACAATGATAGGATTAGTGGTTCAGTAGTTATTCACGAAAATCGCATTTTCCGTAATGGCGGTTTTCGCCACAGTTCCCCCTTACAGTGTTTGTGTGTACGTTTTCAGATTCCTTGACCATGAAAACATATGACTAGCAATTGGATTCACAATGATAGGATTAGTGGTTCAGTAGTTATTCACGAAATCGCATTTTCCGTAATGGCGGTTTTCGCCACAGTTCCCCCCATACAGTGTTTGTGTGTACGTTTTCAGATTCCTTGACCATGAAAACATATGACTAGCAATTGGATTCACAATGATAGGATTAGTGGTTCAGTAGTTATTCACGAAAATTGCATTTTCCATAATGGCGGTTTTCACCACAGTTCCCCCCATACAGTGTTTGTGTGTACGTTTTCAGATTCCTTGACCATGAAAACATATGACAAGCAATTGGATTGACAATGATAGGATTAGTGGTTCAGTAATTATTCACAAAAATGGCATTTTGCGTAATGGCGGTTTTCTTGTGGACGGTGATCCGGATCACCACCAAAATCTAATCATCTGTAGGATACCCCATTTCTGACAATCTGTGAAAATTTCATGAAAATCCGTCCATAACTTTTTGAGTTATCTTGCTAACAAACAAACAGACAAACTAGAAAAGCACTCGGAGAGCGCAGACCTCCGCCAAGCGGCACAGTTCCCCCCATAGAGTGTTTGTGTGTACGTTTTCAGATTCCCTGAGCATGAAAAGATATGAGTAGCAATTGGATTCACAATGATTATTTGTTTATTTGACATGGACAGTGCAATAAACAGACAATTAATGAATGACAATCAATGTGATAGTGATAGGATTAGTGGTTCAGTAGTGTAAAATGGGGCTATAAGGGACGGCGGGTTAATAAGGGACAGTTTTGTGGGAAATGTTTTAAATGTAATTCTGCTTTTTTTATTTTGAGCAGGACGCTGAGTTGTGTTGTTATTGTCAAATATCCATGAATCCTTCATCAAATCTAGGCGGAAGCAAAATTAAAAAAGCAGAATTACATTTAGAAAAGTGTCCCATATTACCCCGCCGTCCCTTATAGCCCCGTTTTACGGTTGTAAAAGCATTGCCTCCTTGGCGGAGGTAATAAACTGAAGTGTTGGTGTGTCCATCTCCTCCACTGACGGATGCAGATTGGTTAGACAGGTTGCCGTGGGTTTTATATTATATTGGGGTTGCGCTCCGCGGCAAAACAGAATTTACAATCTTCCCCGGCAGAGAGGTCGTTTTTACGTAGCGCCTATAGCTGGGCGGGGAATTTGTGGCAAATAATGGGGCGGCGGACAGGTGTCCGTGTCAGGTTTTGCAGCGTGGCGCAAAAGCAGGCACGCTGGCGGGCCCAGGGCAGCAGTGTTTTCTGCGTGCTTTTGTGCCTAAAACGCTGAAGAACGCGGAGTTTGTGTTGGTCAGACACGACGACCAGCGCAATGTGCGCAGCGCCTATGGCTGCCACAGGCACGCTGGGGGTCCGAGGCCAGCAGTGTTTTCCGCATGCTTTTGTGGCTAAAACGTTGAAGAAGGCAGAGTTTGTGTTGGTCAGACACGACGCCCAGCGGCCTCCATTGCGCCTGCGCACATGTTGAAAATGGCCCTATGTCACAGTGTTGAAAAATGCTTTAAAAAAATTCCTGTATCCAGACGGTGAACCGGATCACCCCCAAAATTTAATCAGTTCTTCCTTGTACCATTTCCAACAACGCCTGAAAGTTTCATGCAAATCCGTCCAAGACTTTTTGAGTTATCTTGCTAACCAATAGACAGACAGACAAACAGACAGACAAACAGACAAACACACAAACCCTGGCAAAAACATAACCTCCTCCTGGCCTTTTCGGCCTGGCGGAGGTAACAAACCAACGCCGATGATCACATAACCTCCTTGGCGGAGGTAATAAAACACTTGAAATACATCACTATCTGAGTAATGACTCTATATAATATATGGGTTTCACTTTCTGAAATGAGTGACAAAAAATATTGAACTTTTTCATGATATCCTAATTTTTTGAGATGTACCTGTATACAAAGATAGAGAGTGATGATAATCAAGTCAGTGGCGGTAATGCACCTGTAAGCTGGTTGCCATCTACCAATCAAATCTAAAAGAAGATGCTTGCTTCCGTACTACGTCTTCTCCCTATCAGAGAAGACATCTTGGCTAACGGGAGCATAGACATCTTGCTTCCTTTACGTGACACTTGTGTTTTAAAACAAACAGTAAGTTCTTCAGAAATGAACCTTGACTTGTGCTGAAATGTATAGAGACAGTCGATGTGGACTGAGTTCTCAAGACAAATCTCATATACAACAAAAGAGAAAATATTTTACCTTGTAATTGGTTGTGAGGTGAGGTGTGGTATTCATCAAGCCTGCTTAAAAGTGTCGTACTGGCACTAACTGCTCTAAAACTAAATGTGTCAGATCAGAGGAACCTCTGTGATGCGATCACTGATGATGTCACAAAGGCATTCTAAGAACTGAAATGTAATGTCTACTATTCCAAAGCAACAGTAACCATGATATAATGAACTGATAGAGAAAGTCAGTGAGTTCAAATATCTAGGATTGTGGTTTGATAGTGCATACACATGGAGAGTTCATGCTGAAAATCTGGAGACAAAATGCAAAAAAGTCATTAATCTCATAAAAGGTGTAGCTGGACATGAATGGGGTGCAGATAAACAGGCATTAATTGACATTTACAGAGCACTAATGCGATCGACAATAGACTACGGATTCACGATTTATGGAGCAGCGGCAAAGACGACTCTGGAAAAAATAGACAAAAATGCAGCATAGAGCGCTTTGCCTGTGCATTGGAGCCGTCAAAACAACACCAAACAATGCAGTTTTAATAGAAACAGGAGAAATGCCACTGGATTTGTGAAGAGATAAACTTGCATTATCATAGTGGGTCAAGCTGAAAGAAAGTAAGGAAGCGAATATTTCAAAAACAACACTAAAAGACTGCTGGGAATATTCTAACTTCCAGGGACAAGGGTTTGGGTGGACAATTGAAAGAAAAGCCAGAATGTATGGACTAGACACTACTGATATAGCTAACACCAGTCCAGTGAGTAATGTTCCCCCTTGGCTGTTTCCGGGAATAGAAGTAGACGCTAGTCTGCTAATGAGGAAAAAGGATTGGCATATGAGTGAAGTTGGTGTTAAAACAAGCATTTACCTCAGGAACAACTACTATAACTTCTTGCAGCTCTGTACTGATGGTTCAAAGAATAAAGAGGGCTCTGTTGGAGTTGGAGTATATATCCCAGAATTCAAAGTAACCATCTCAAAAAGACTCTCCAACAATACGTCCATGTTTACAGCAGAGATGGTGGCAATAATTATTGCTTTGCAGTGGGTGGAGGAGGTCAGACCGGACCGGGTGGTGGTGTGCACGGACTCACTTGCAGCGCTAAAAACCATACAGATGCTAAAATCTACAAGGGAAGACCCGGTGATTGAGCTATATCACAGTTTATTTAGGGTACACAGGGGTGGTGGAGAAGTTCAATTTTGTTGGGTTCCTGCACATGAAGGGTTGAAAGGGAATGACTGTGCAGACAAATTAGCAAAAAGTGCACTTGGAAAAGAGATAAGTATACCATTGTCTCTTGGAAAAGGTGAAGGGAAAGCAGTAATCAAGAAAAAAGGAACTGAGTGTAGCCCAGCTGAGAAAATGACCCCTTTTTTTCTCAGATGTCAATTGTATTAATACAGTTGTGTGATTTTATTTTGAAAACCGATTATCTTGGGGAACAGGAAGTGTGATCCTCGTTATCCAACTTTTAAATTCCCGTTTCATGGTCACATTGGGTGATCTGGGTCTTTCCATTCGTTAAGAGTGATATTAGCCCCGCCTTCCGAGTAGAGGCAGCAGGCCCACACTCGGGTTTCGGTCTTTCACGATCCGAGAGCGGACGAGAGAGGTTGTAGGCGGTCTGGTTCACACCGATACCTCTTCTTGGTGAGTTAATTCAGAAAGATGCTATAAATGGATCCAAACACTCTCCAAACGCTAATTTGCAACCTTTATTATCCTAAGTTGATGGGAGCACAAGCTTGAGAGGCTGTGAAGCGGTGACTTTTGCTGTGTTCACACTGAGACCTCATCTTGGTGAGTGAAATACATGCTAATGTTAGCGTTATGCTAATGCTAATCGCGAGTGGATTTTTTCCTGTTTAAAAACAATGGAAAAGGCTGTCTTTGTGTCTGTATGGTTTTCCTAAATGTGATTTCAGTTCCCAACAGTATGCTGAAGTACTTTTAGTTCTTATGCACTATTTCTGTCAAATGTAATGTGTAGTTTGATGCTAAAAGCACATGGTGTTGGTCCCCTATGTAAAAAGCATAGGTTATGCTAAACCTAGTAGCTCAGACTGGGTTTTACTGATTTTAAAAGGGAATATTGGAAAGGATGGGACAGTATATTCCCTGGTTATGTGATAAATTAATTGTATTTCATTTCATGAATTACAAAGACAAGGTTAGAAAGGATTAATCATAATTTCATGGTTAAATGATGCAGAGATAAAAAAAAGAGGAATTCATTTAATTGGTTACATGAAAAAAAGGGTATTTCATGTGCTACCAGAGAGATTGTGAGAAAAGAACGCATGCATGTAAGATGTAAGATGTGAAATGTAAGATATTACTATATTGCTGGATTGTAATAATAGTAATATGAGAGAAGAATTTTAACACTAAGCTATGGTGTTATATAAGAAGGGATTGGAAGACGAATTACTCTAGCTGTAAACAATAATACCATTATTGTTGTGCAGGCTAGGGTTTTTTTTGGTTGCCGATCAAGAACCTTCTGGATCCTGGATTCTCTCCGAATGGAGATGGCGAGCCTGACCCGAGACTGAACCGAGATTGAACTGAGATCTAACCAAGATCTCGATTGAAGAGCATCCCTCCTCTCTCCAGTGCCCAGGATTCAAAGTGGTAACAACCCAAGTCGCCGCTTTAAAAGAGGAAAAGAAACCTGAGTCTGGAGATACAAGATATCTTGACTGGTCAAACGACTAAACCGAAAGGACAAACAAACACTGAGCTCAGTAGGACATCTTTGGGGTTTTATTCCATACCGGCCATTGTTATATTTGTATAGTTGTAAATTGTCTGTATTGCTCACTTTATTCCTATAAATAACAACCATTATTGCTCATTTCTTGCCTCCAGCTATTTCATTCCACACTCACTTTAAGTCCCTATTGTAACCCTTACAAACCTAGCAACTGGTCTACACTTAATTATTTCCCTTACCTAATTAACATAAGGCACGGGTTACATGAGCTATGGCAAAAAAGGTGGGATGAAGATCATAAAGGTAGATCATATTACAAAATACAAAAATCTATTGCAATAAAGAATTTCATAACAACCAAAAAGGAGGGAAGACATCATTCTGGCAAGACTCAGACTGGATCACACACGTTTAAATGGTACTTTATTCACCGTGGGGAAAAGCGAAAGTGACAAATGTAGAGAATGTGGAGTAAAAGAAAATGTCGAGCACATCTTATTACTCTGTCACAAATACGGAAATGAAAGACAGATAATGGAAAATGAAGTTCGAGAAGCCGGTAGGGAATGGGATTTAACTGGGATTCTGGGAACAGATGGAGATGGAGAGGCAATAAGAATCACGAGGAGGGCTCTTTTCTCTTTTTTAAATAGCACAGGATTAAGTCATAGAATTTAGGGGTCGGGCTCAGATGACATAATGTTACACACTCTTGTACAGTAGGTGGCAGTATGCACCTTTCAGTTGTTTGCTATCCGCCAGTAACCGAGAGAAGAAGAAGAAGGAAGACCCATGGTGACCGGGCTTTTGATTCATCACTCTATATATAATTCAAGGTTCTCGCCAAAAGATGCTGGGATAGGCTCCAGCCCCCACGCAACCCGAAAAGGATTAAGCGGAAAAGATGGATGGATGGAGATCTCTGTCAGTCTGTGTGTCTGTGTCTTCTTCTTCTTCTTTTAGATTTGATTGGCGGTTGGCAACCAGCTTACAGGTGCACTACCGCCACACACATATGTCTGTCTGTCTGTCTGTCTGTTTTTCCTCCCTTTGTGACGTTTTCCTCATAGCTTTGTGACCTTCTTCTTCTTCTTTAATCTCGTATCTGCGTTACGTCATCACAAAGCCACAAAGCAATGAGGATTACATCAGAAAGCTATGAGGAAGACGTCACAAAGCTATGGGGAAATCATCACAAAGCTATGAGGAAAACATCACAAAGCTATGAGGAAAAGGTCACAGAGCAATAAGAGGAAAACGTCACAAAGCTATGAGAGAAATGTCACAGGGCTATGAGGAAGATGTCACGGAGCTATGAGCAGGACGTCGCAAAGCTATGAGGAAAACCTCACAAAGCTAGGAGGAAAATGTCACTAAGCTATGAGGGAAACATAATCAAGGCAGTGGTGGTAATGCCTTTGAACTGGTTGCCAACCACCAATCAAATCTAACAGAAGAGGAAGATCTCATTCTTCTTCTAGCTGTAGTCCATATCTGCGTCTCATCTCATCATCCCCCTCCCCGCCCCAGAGCCGACTGGCAGTTGATCCACCAGCCCATGATGTCTGTGAACTTAAAGATCCCCCACCCAACAAGTCCCCAACCGCTTCCCAATGCAGCCCCCCAGTGCCAAGACATTCCTCCACTGCCTTCACAATGATTCTAATTCTTTCTGCCTTCTTGGAAGTCTGCGCAGTGCAGTCTACCACATCCACCACAAACAAGACAAAATTACTTTCCTTCAAAACCAGAGCATCTTCCCCAATTCCACTGCATGCAATGCAAGTCTGCATACCCTCCCCGTCAGAGTCCACTCCCACTTCTCCAGCCGGCACCTTTCCCGCAGCTTCCACACATGTCAATCCCTGAAAGACTTACAGATGTGGACAAAATTGTTGGTACTCCTCTGTTAATGAAAGAAAAACCCACAATGGTCACAGAAATAACTTGAATCTGACAAAAGAGGTAATAAATAAAAATAATATGAAAATTAACCAATGAAAATCAGACAGTGCTTTTGAATTGTGGTTCAACAGAATTATTTTAAAAAACAAACTCATGAAACAGGCCTGGACAAAAATGATGGTACCCTTAATATTTTGTTGCACAACTTTTGAGGCAATCACTGCAATCAAACGATTTCTGTAACTGTCAATGAGACTTCTGCACCTCTCAGCAGGTATTCTGGCCCACTCCTCATGAGCAAACTGCTCCAGTTGTCTCAGGTTTGAAGGGTGCCTTCTCCAGACGGCATGTTTCAGCTCCTTCCACAGATGTTCAATAGGATTTAGATCAGGGCTCATAGAAGGCCACTTTAGAATAGTCCAATGTTTCGCTTTTTGCCATTCTTGGGTGTTTTTAGCTGTGTGTTTTGGGTCTTCTTCCGGCTTTCAGAGAGAGCAGACGCATTTCTTCTCCTCTCCCTTCTCCCCCTCCCTTCACTAATCCCAGCTTGCTGTGTCCTGTCTGTGTTTCGCTCTTCTTCTGTTGCATCTCGACCCAAACGGAAAATTATGAATTGAGCTGGGCTTTAAATGCAATTGACACCACCTTAAAAGAAGAGCGGGCCAAGGGGAGCCCAAGTGGGGAGACTCATGGACAATTGGGAACTCATGTGTCTGTGTGATTCGATTGAAGATGCGGAAGGCATCTATCTGTTTGGCTTATGATCACAGGATTTCTACTTTGGCTTTGGAGTTTCCTGATGTATCAGAAATTAAAGAAGTTGGGAGAGCTGATCAAAATGCGGACCCGGCAAAGCTCCTTCAACAATTCGACCAGTTGGGGAGTGCACTGATAGCGGCAAATGGTGAACTGAATGGTGGCTGATTCAGTAGGTGGAATACATCTTGGAGTCGCTGGTGCTCTCCAGGGAATGATTTTAAAGCCTGTGAATGTGTTGCACAGAATCACATGAGATGGAAAATTTTTATGCTCTAAGTGAGCTGTGCTCATCTGGCCTTGATTCGGCATCCTTGGTATTCATCCCTCCAGGAGAGAAGATAAGGCAGAAGTGAGTTTTTGGCTTCTCCCTAACCCAAACAACCGGTGTGCAGTAATCTGATCTCTCAAGGACAGCGTCATGTGACCAGCATGGAATTTACCATCGGACATGCACTGAGAGAATGAACTCTTGTGGACATGCTATCTATGTTTTGAGGACACTAAAGACATAACATCTAAACGTTGCTAAGGGAGGATTTTTGCTGTTCACCAGTAACTGATACACACACTGCATACAACATTACATGACTGATACACATACACTGACACACACACACTCACACTGTCTCTCTCAACTTTTGCTGCTTTGTTAATGTGTGGTCTGTATTGTCTGCTAATTGTGCATTAGAGGGGTTTTTCTATGTAATCACAATTTTGCTCTGTTTTATGAAAATATTTAGACAGGTTCGTGAGAAGTCGGCACATAGAAAAGAATGTACACTGAGACAAAGTATTCACACTGAGACACGGCTGCTAGAATAAAACTGTATCTCTTTATTCCCCACAGACCATATCTCCATACACAAAAGAGAAATCATTGCATGTCACACATTTCCTTCACACACACAAGGATCAATGCATTTCATGTCATTTCACAAGCTCTTACCGTTTGATACAGGTGACCGGGAGCCCACGGTCCGCAAGAAAGAGCGTGATTTCTCTTAGCCGGACGTTCTGCGCAAAAAAACTCACGGCAGACTCAACGTATTGAGGGAAAACCCCTGTTTTTAAAGGAAGGCTAGGTACAGAACAGAGTGGCCATCTCTGCTCCGAGCAAGCCCCCCCCTCATCATAGAATTGCGTGGGGAGCAGGAAGGGCCAGTTTTCTGCTCCCAGGCAATTCAACTCTGCCTGGTTCCCAAAACATACAGGAACACCTGCTACATTTCTCCCAATACACATATAAGGAATAAAGGTCACGCCTTCGTTTCATAAGCATGAACAGTGATTTAAGGAGTGAAAGACTTGCTGTGCTAGGAAAACTTGCTGTGTCTAAGAACAGGTCATACTGTCCAGGTCATGGTGTGCCTTAAGATAAAGAGAACTGGATTCATGGGAAGAGAACTGGATTGTTAAAACATATTAAAAACAACTGAGAAACAAATCAGGGCACACATTAAAAACACATTTATATTACATGCTCATACGAGCTTTATTTTGATAACTATGTTTTTTCTCTCTGCCCAATGTGTTCCCTCCCCTTCCCCCTTCCCCTCTTTACCCCCCACTGTATGACAGGCGCCTTGCATGGCTGCCGCGTCATTGGGAAGCGCTTATCGAGCGCGCCCAATGTCAAGTCAAATTCCTCGTATGTTTACATGTAAACATGCTTGGCAATAAAGCTTATTCTGATTCTGGGTCATTATCCTGTTGTAAGACCCATGACCTGCGACTGAGACCAAGCTGTCTGACACTGGGCAGCACATTTCTCTCTAGAATGCCTTGATAGTCTTGAGATTTCATTGTACCCTGCACAGATTCAAGACACCCTGTGCCAGATGCAGCAAAGTAGCCCAGACCATAACAGAACCTCCTCCATGTTTCACAGTAGGGACAGTGTTCTTTTCTTGGTATGCTTCATTTTTGCGTCTGTGAACATAGAGCTGATGTGCCTTGCCAGAAAGTTCCAGTTTTGTCTCGTCTGTCCATAGGACATTCTCCCAGAAGCTTTGTGGCTTGTCAACATGCAGTTTGGCAAATTCCAGTCTGGCTTTTTTATGATTTGTTTTCAACAGTGGTGTCCTCCTTGGTCGTCTCCCATGAAGTCCACTTTGGCTCAAACAGCGACGGATGGTGCGATCTGACACTGATGTACCTTGACCTTGGAGTTCACCTTGAATGTGTTTAGAGGTTGTTCTGGGCTCTTTTGTTACCATTTATATTATCCGTCTCCTCCTGCGGCCATGTCCAGGGAGGTTGGCTACAGTCCCGTGGATCTTAAATTTCTGAATAATATGTGCAACTGTAATCACAGGAGCATCAAGCTGCTTGGAGATGGTCTTATAGCCTTTACCTTTAACATGATTGTCTATAATTTTCTTTCTAATCTCCTGAGACAACTCTCTCCTTTGCTTCCTCTGGTCCATGTTTAGTGTGGTAAACACCATGTCACCAAACAGCACAGTGACTACTTGTCACCCTTTAAATAGGCCGACTGACTGATTACAACTTTGTAGACACCTGTGATGTTAATTAGAGGACACATCTTGGTTGAACATGTCCCTATGGTCACATTATTTTCAATCTTTTCTAGGGGTACCATCATTTTTGTCCAGGCCTGTTTTATGAGTTTGTTTTTTAAAATAATTCTGTTGAACCACAATTCAAAAGCATTGTCTGATTTTCATTGGTTAATTTTCATAGAATTTTTATTTATTACCACTTATGTCAGATTCAAGTTATTTCTGTGACCATTGTGGGTTTTTCTTTCATTAACAGAGGGGTACCAACAATTTTGTCCATGTCTGTATCTGCTGAATTTCTGCTGCTGTTCCGCTGGCCCCACAACCTGTGTGTCACGACCATGGGACTCGCTAAAAGATCATAAGACCGCCTATGACGTTTACATGATGTCCTATGATGTTCCTATGATGTCTATATGAGACCATAGGACTCCCTGAAAGATCGTAGGAAAACCTATGATCTCTACATGATGTCTATACGACATCAAAGGCAGGCATCACTCGTGATCATAGGACTCGCTATGACATCATCTAAGATCAAATGCAGGCATCATAGGACTCGCTATGCCATCGGCCTATGGTGTCTATATGATGACATCATCAGAGATCATAGGACTTGCTATGACATCTTCAAAGATCAAAGGCAAACATCACTCACAATCATAGGACTCGCTATGACATCATCAAAGAACATAGGACTCCCTATGGCATCATCAAAGATCATAGGACTCCCTATGACATCATCAAAGATCAAAGGCAGGCATTACTGAACAAGTGGTGACGTGCTTCAAAGATCAAAGGCAGGCATCACCATGGTTACTGTTGCCATGGTAATCATGTCAGAGATCAAAGGCAGGCATGCAGAAATGCTTGCTTACACTTGAATTTTACAGGCACGCAGAAATACTTGCTTTTACTTGGTTTCTATGGGCATGCACGGGTATGCACTAGTCCAGGGGTGGGCAATCATGTGCCATGGAGGGCCATTCCACTGCAGTTTTTCTGTTCCACCCAGTCCCTTTATCAGGTGTTTCCAATGATTAGCAATCCTTGAAGCTGATCAGAGCAAACACCTGCTGAAGGGACTGAGTGGAACAGAAAACCTGCAGTGGAATGGCCCTCACTGCCCACCCCTGCACTAGTCTATTAATTTAAGAAATCTCTATCTGCAGGCAAAAGTGCCTTTCTTAAGAGTATTAACCATGTGAGTAGGACCGTATTAGGTGGTTGGCAAACCAAGAGTTATTATCAGAAATATCAACATTCATATCTCCTACAACAAAAATACTAGTGGAAACATTACTTTGGATAAATGACCTAATAAATGCTAACATGTGAAGATATTCAACCTCATTTTGATAGCACTCATAAGGTGTATATATATTCAAAATGATGAACTTCTTGTCATGACAATTAATCTCCATACCAATAGCCCAGTCCACTGTCAATCTAATCACATTTGTCAAGGGGTTGTATTTCTTATTCCAAAGAATGGCCACACCCCGGTATCCTACCTTGTGTGGTCTATATTAATCATATATTCCATAACCTACATATGTTTAAGCATGTGAGAGTGTTTAGTGATTACATATGTAAAGCGACTTCACACCTCAGAACAGGACAAAGGGTCTCAACCGCCAGTGAAGATCAAAGAGCATCCGAGGCGCTGCGGTGGAGACCGGATGGGTTGCCCTGACCCCCCAGGGCCAGGTGGAGGAGTACGAAGACAAAAGAGGGGATTAAGATAGTGAGGGATGTCAGCTTTTGATATGCATGTCTTTTGTTATGTGCGAGTATAAGTTCGTAGAGCCGAAGGTGTTCGCTCTCTTACTTCTTCTGCTGCTGCACCTAGATGAGACTTGTTAGAGGAACTGATAATAAACTTTGGTTTATGAATCACATCGCCTCGTTATTTCAAGCTCCTCTACACTGGTGACCCTGACGCGAGAATGGACCAGAGGCGTTCCCCCGCGATCGACTTATCTGTGGCGACCCAGGCAGACGCCGGCGCCCATGCAGACAGGGGAACAGATGGACGACGTTCCCCCACGGCAGAAGTGATAGAGAGGGCTCAACCGAGCACCAGCGCCGCGGAGAGAGCCGAAGCAAGGCACTCTCACCCTGCGGACACATCAGTGACGGTCCACACAAACGCTGTCACCGTCAAGCTGCCGGACTTCTGGCAGGAAGACCCCGCCTCGTGGTTTCAGCAAGCTGAAGCCCAGTTTGCACTTGCGGGCATCACGGCTGACGATACAAAGTTCTATCACATCGTCGCCAAACTCGACGCCGCCACTTCGAGATGTGCGCGGAGCATAATCCAGCGGCCGCCGGCCCAGGACAAATATAAAGAACTGAAAGCGACCATCGTGGCAAATTACGTCCCCTCAGCCGAGGAGAGAGCCGAGAGGATCCTGGCGGTCTACGGCCACAGAGGATGCAGACCCAAGGCCCTCATGGAGGACTTGCTGCAACTTAAAGAAGAGGACAATGACAACTTCCTCTTCCAATTCATATTCCTCAGCACGCTGCCGCCACATATGAGAGGGACGCTTGCCAACATGCGATGCAGCACCCAGCAAGACTTCCGCACGCTGGCTCACGAAGCTCAACGGCTCGTCAACGCCTGCAAGGAGCAGACACCCACAGCAGCATCCGCAGACCTCAACGCTGATGTCCGGAGCCACGAGGAGCCACAAACCACCGAGCAGAATCAGCCCGCGGTGACAGCGACACGACCAAGACGTAACAGACGGAGCGACGTTTGTTGTTACCACCACCGCTTCGCCGAGGAGGCTTACAAATGCGTTCCCCCCTGCAAATTCACGATTTCGGGAAAACGCCAAAGCCGAGAGCCATTAACAGCGGCGGTTCTCGACGAAAAAAGCAAGCTTTTATATGTGACGGACGGACACACCGGCAAGCAGTTCCTTATCGACACGGGAGCTCAACTAAGTTTTGTCATGCCCGTCCAAGCAGACCGGGCCATGGGCCCCCGGGGCAATGGAGCGGTGGCAGCCAACGGCTCCATCATCGACACTTTTGGCGAAAAGAGCCTGCCCCTCTGCATCCATGGCCGCAACTACAGATGGACATTTGTTGTAGCGGCGGTGAGTTTTAACTTGTTGGGCGCAGATTTTTTGTGTGCACATGGGTTATTAGTTGATCTAGCGAACAGACGCTTGGTTAATGCACTGTCCTTTGCTTCTATTCCCTGCTCAGCTCGAATTTCTCCACCACCCGTGCAGGCTAGTGTCACCACAGCAGGAGGTAAGTTTGATCAACTCCTCACCCAATTTCCAGCACTCACAATTCCCAAATTCTCAGCCACAGTGGCTAAACACGGGGTCGAACACTTTATTCCCACAACGGGCCCACCCGTATTCGCCAAAGCTCGGTGCTTAGACGCGACCAAGCTCGCCATAGCTCGGGACGAGTTTACCACCCTTGAAAAATTATCAGACATTAGGCATAAGGCATTATCAGACGCTCGAAAAGCCCCTGGGCGTCACCACTTCACATGGTCCCGAAATCCGACGGTTCTTGGAGACCGTGTGGCGATTACCGCAGATTAAACAATGCGAGAGCGCATGACCGCTACCCATTTCCTCACATTCAAGACTTTTCACTACATCTGGCGGGTGCGCGCATTTTTCCAAAAATAGACCTAGTCCGCGGTTATCATCAAGTCCCAGTTCGAGCAGAGGACATTCCTAAAACAGCTGTAATAACCCCCTTCTGTCTTTTTGAATTTTTGCGGATGCCTTTCGGCCTCAAAGGTGCTGCTCAAACCTTTCAGCGGATGATGGACGCAGTATTACGCGACCTCCCTTTCGTGTTCATCTACCTCGACGATATGCTGGTAGCCAGCTCGTCTGAGGAAGAACACGAGCAGCATCTCACTATGGTTTATCAGAGACTAGAAGAGCACGGGTTAATAATCAATCCAGCCAAATGCAAATTCGGCGTGTCACAAATTGATTTTTTAGGACACAGAGTTTCTCCGAAGGGGGCAGTCCCACTGCCAGACAAAGTTCACGCAGTAAAAAGTTTCCCACGGCCACAAACGGTCAAATCGCTGCAAGAATCTTTGGGAATGGTTAATTTTTACAACCGTTTCCTCCCCCACGCAGCTCAGCTCATGCAGCCCCTATATGACGCGCTCAGAAAACAAAAACCTTCCAGCGCGGTCGAATGGACCCCGGAGCGCGAACGTGCCTTCGCGGAAGTAAAAAGTGCCCTAGCTAATGCCACATTGTTGGTTCACCCTGATCCCTCCGCCCGCATTGCGCTAACCACAGACGCTTCAGACCTGGCCATAGGGGCAGTTGTAGAACAACACATCAGCGGAATCTGGCAACCTTTGGCATTCTTCAGCAAATTGCTAAACCAAACTGAGCGTTGATACAGCACTTATGACAGAGAGCTGCTAGCGCTTCATTTATCCATCCGCCACTTCCAGTTCTGGTTGGAAGGGCGGCGTTTCACGGCTTTTGTAGACCACAAACCGCTCACCTTTGCGATGGCTAAAATTTCCGAACCGTGGTCAGGCAGGCAGCAAAGACAGCTAGCTGCGATTTCAGAGTTCACCACAGACATTCGACATGTGGCAGGCAAACTTAACGTGGTAGCAGACTGCCTCTCTCGCGCTGTGACATCGCCAGAGCGCGAGGAGACAGATTATACTACCTCAGCCGCAGAACTCTTCGCCAACGCGGACACATACGCAGCACCCATCCACGCAGGGATGGATTATGCAGCCATGGCAGAGGAGCAAAGTAGTGACGCGGACGTGCGCGCGCTCCTGTCTGGACCAACAGGGTTAAGGCTGGAGGAAAGGGGTTTACGTGACGGTGTGCCCCCCCTAATATGCGACATCTCAACCGGCCGACCTCGTCCGTTAGTCCCAGCTGCATGGCGCCGCCGTATTTTCGACTCGATTCACTCCCTCGCGCACCCAGGGGTGCGCGCTTCGGTTAAAATGGTCGCCAAAAAGTTTGTGTGGCCTGGCCTGCGCAAAAACATAAAAGAATGGGCAAAGACTTGCATTTCTTGTCAGCGCGCCAAAGTACACAAACACACAAAAGCCCCTCTGGAGCCTTTTCGAATCCCTGCTAGAAGGTTCGACCACGTTCATGTCGACCTCGTGGGGCCACTACCTTCCTCCCAAGGTTTCACACATCTGTTATAAGTCACACTTCACAAGGTTCAAGGCACTTCCTCATCACAGCATGACTTCTACACTACGTTTCATTCAACCCCCTCTCACCCACTTGGGCATTGTTCTCCCATGTGTATTCATTGTCTCTGTCTAAGGTGTGAAATAACCTGAGGCCCATACACCTTCCATTGGTGTTTTTAAGAAGCAACTAAAGACCCACCTTTTTAGCCTGGCTTTTTAATTAACTATGTGTTGATTGTATTTTTATGTGCTTTTACTGTCTACTTTGTTTTTTTTGCTGTTTTATGTGCCTGTGTTTTTATTTTGTTTTTTACCATGTTAAGCACTTTGTGACTCTGTCTGTGAGAAGTGCTCTATGAATAAACTTATTATTATTATTATTAAGAAGATGAATGAATGAATGTTTCAAATAAGGGAGAAACAATATCATTTCAGAGGAACATGTATATTTCAAAAACCTTCAGTGAGATCTACCACCAAGCAACACTGTGTCTCAGTGCAAGGAGTCAGATTGTGGAACGCTTTTGGACCTGAATTAAAATCATGTACAACGCTTGCACAATTTAAGCAAAAAACTAAAGGAAGAAATACTCCAAACATGTATACAAGATGACATGTAAAATCACATAAGAATTATCATATTCAGTCTGTGTTGTGCTGTTGCTTAGTTTTTTTTCTGTTTTTTTGTCATGTTTTGTCTTAGTTTTGTTCTGAGTTGTAATCGCTCCTGTTTTGTTTCTCTTTTGAATTCTTGGATGGAATATGGGTGGGCAATATAAGCTGTGGCTTCAGCCATCACCCAGTTCGGATAACTTATGTTTAACTGTATAATCAGATGAGTTATTGTTTAATTTGACCTTGTTAGATTTTTTTCCTCCTTTGTTATATTATTCTGTTCTTTTCTTTTAATCTTTACTTTTAATCTATCCGAAATAAAGATTCATTCATTCATTCATTCATTCATTCATTCAGATACTCCAAAAAGGATGGGTACTTTGAAACATCATTTGGTGCATAGGCACAAATGATGGTCAGGACCCGTTTCCCAACCCAAAGGTGCAGGGAAGCAACCCTTTCATCCACCGGAGAAAACTCCAATATAGAGGCAGCAAGGTGAGGGGATACAAGAATACCCACCCCTGCTCGTCACCTCTCGCCCGGGGCAACTCCCCAGGCCTGGCTCCAGGGTGGGGCCCCGGTAACCCCATATCGGGCGGGGTACACTAAATCCTTGATCTATCATGAGAGTCTGTTGGATCGTTCTTAGGCTGGCCCTTCACCCAGGACCAGTTTGTCTTGAGTGTCCCTATCAGAGGCAAATTGCCCCAGACAACATAGCTCCTGGGATCACTGGAGCACGCAAACCCCCCCCACCATGATAAGGTGACGATCCATGAGGGAGTGGGTTATAATAATTATTCAGGCTAATATTTTCTTGTCCATTTGGCCTACATATTTCAATAATATTACACTCTATATCCTCAGGGGAGGGAATCACCCTATACGCCAGGCCAGCTTTAATGAAAGTGGCACATCCTCCTCCATTTACAGTGTTATTTCTATCCTGTCTGATTTTTTTTATTTTATTTTTTTTTTTTTTTTGTTACTTATTTGTACCCGTAGGTAGATTTGGTTTGCAGTCTGGTGACAAGCCACCGGCTGCTGGTCGCTGCGTGCGCGAGCGCCCTAAACCTACATGTTTTTGGTATGCGGGAGGAAACCGGAGAAATCCCGGAGTAAACCCACGCAACACGGGGAGAACATGCAAACTCCACACAACTCACTGTTGGTCGGGGGCTGGGATCGAACCCACGATCTCATGATCCCCACGATCCCCCGGCCGAGGGTAAAACTGTGCTGCTACAGTGCTAAACCACTGCGCCACCGTGCAGCCCATGATTGAACTGTATCCTGGAATAACAAAATCTAAGTGAGGTTGAAGCCATGTCTCCTGTACACACACTACCTGTGGAACAACTTCTAGTTCGTAAAGATACTTCCTGAGTTCTTGTCCGTTTGCTATAAGACTCCTGGCATTCCACTGTAGTATGTGTAGTACCATAATTAAGGTCTTGTTTCGCCATGTGCAGTCTCCCCAGTTTCAGCATTCAATAAAGCATGAATCTGGTCAGCTGTGATATCTTTCACATTTAGGAATCTTCCTGCTGCTTCCACAATGGTTTTGATTCTTTCACGTTTCTTCTTTAGCTTTGCAGCAACATTCATGGTGTGGCAGATAAAAGCTATAAAATTTGTCCTCTTAACTATCAGTGTGTCATCATCCATTTTGCATTTGTGAACACAAACATTCCTTGCAGCAGCACGATCCTGTGCTTGCGTGGGACCCATTGATTGCTGGGCTTCCATTTGAACTGAACTTCTTTGAGGAAGGCCTGCTGTGTTTCTGACTATTCCTGCCTCTCTAACTATCTTTAGAGCTTCCACATACAAGATTTTCTTAGTTATTCTGATTTACTGGGCTTGTCTAGCTTCCCTCTGCACAACACATTCTCCATATGCAGCACTGTGCTCACCCCAGCAGTTGCAACACTTTACTTTGGCGTCCTTGTCACATTTACCATATTTGTGCTCCCCTCCACATCTAGCACATCTTAGCTTTCCCTTACATTGCTGAGCAGTGTGACCCATCTCCTCCCCACCGCTGCTCTTGTACTTTGGCCGACATCACCACTGGAAGGATGGAGCGCTGACCCCCTCTATTCCCCGGTATTTCCCTGGGCCGCCATCTTACTACTGTAGTCCCTATTTACATATGTAACACTTATGGTTTAGATGTTGTACATGTGTGCATATTTTGATGGTCATGGGGTATGACTTATTTGTTGTCTCTAGACTATTTTACTCTATATGTTTGGGATTAATTTATGGTTTGTTTAGGACACAGTGTGGCGGCATGAAATAATAAGCAGCGAATTGAGAGTTTTTGAGGGAGTTTATTAATCATACCGCCATCACAACACCCTCTCCAGTGCCGTGCAGGCGCGCCGGAGCGGGGCCGGAGGCTCTCGTCAGGAGACAGGGAATGCGTCTCGTCAGATGAGCAGCAGAGAGAGAGAATGTTACAAAGCGATCTGCAGTTCAAATACCCCACTACAGACAATACATGAAAGGCACATTAGCATCACAGTACGGAGCAGGAAGCCTGAACACCTGCATTTGAATCACACATATCAACAGGATACTGGCGCCTGAACTAGACAAAGAAAGGCTGCCTATTGATCTCAATACACACATCTCATTGTTCTGCTAATTGCCCCAGCTGAGCGCTCTGCTTGTCCGTAGGCTGTGGGGGTGACCCCACACACTCCCCCCCAGAGGGCTCAGCAGGAAACTGAGGCCTCGATAGTCCGGCTTTGGAAGCGAGCTGCGGGGAAGGCTCTGTGCCGAGGAGGTGGAGGGAGAGGGGTGGGGGTAGCAAGTGCGAAGTTGTCTGGGCCGCGCAAAAATTGCATGTGGATCCACGGTGTTGAGGGGCTGTCCCGTTAAATGTGCGGTGGTCCACAGCGGCTGTGAGAAGAAAAGTTTCTCTGACTCCTCTCGCGGCTATGAAGAAAAAAAAAAGGAGCTGCAGCAGTGTGGGACTTGGCGTGTTGACTTTAGGTGCGCGCGCAGCCCTCAAGCCCTCGGGAACAGCTGACGGCTGAATTCCCTTGTGCGCCGTGGCTGAGACCCGTACAAAATCCTGTGAGCGAGCTGCGTGCGTGCTTCAGGTGTGTGAGCAGCCCTGAAGGTTCTGTGTGCAGCGGCGAAGGACGATGGCGGTCTGTGGAGCCGTTATTGTCCCGTGCGTGGTGCGCTGTCCTCGTAACCCCCCAGTGTGCGCGCGGGGGTTCGGTGCGTGGGTGGTCCGCTGTTGAGAGGTGAGTCAGGGTCAGGGAGCTTGATGGAGATCAGCGTCGTCGGCGCCAATGGTCATCCCTGTAGAGCTGTTGCGTCGTTCGCTCGTGGTGCGTTGGAGCGGTGAGAGGAAATAGACGATCTTTGTCCCACGGGCTCGTGCAGATGCGTTGGAGCGGTGAGAGGGAGTAGACGATCTTTGTCCCCTCGGCTCGCGTAGATGCGTAGGAGCGGTGAGAGGGAGGAGGAGCGGTGAGAGGGAGAAGACGTTCTGTGTCCCTCGGCCGGTCCAGCATGGATGTCCCGATCTCAGGCGAGGGTCGCACCATGACGCTTTCTGCAGCCTTCACGGTCGTGGGTGATCTCCGAGGGAGTTCGCCTGGTGGTGGCTCTGCGTCGAGGTCTCCCTGTAGCAGAAGGGAGGGCAGATCATTTGCGTCAGGCTGCTGCGTTCGCTTGTCATCGGAGAGTCACCGCCGGGGGCTGCCAGCGTGTTCTCTTCTTGGTCGGGTCACCAGAGTAGATGTCCAGATCAGAAGGTTGCGTTGCACAAAGCGTGTGCTTTCTTTCGGGGTCACCAATGTGGCGGCATGAAATAATAAGCAGCGAACTGAGAGTTTTTGAGGGAGTTTATTAATCATACCGCCATCACAACACCCACTCCAGCACAGTGCAGGTGCGCCGGAGCGGGCCCGGAGGCTCTCGTCAGGAGACAGGGAATGCGTCTCGTCAGATGAGCAGCAGAGAGAGAGAATGTTACAGAGCGATCTGCAGTTTAAATACCCCACTACAGACAATACATGAAAGGCACATTAGCATCACAGTATGGAGCAGGAAGCCTGAACACCTGCATTTGAGTCACACATATCAACAGGATACTGGCGCCTGAACTAGACAAAGAGAGGCTGCCTATTGATCTCAATACACACATCTCATTGTTCTGCTAATTGCCCCAGCTGAGCACTCTGCTTGTCCGTAGGCTGTGGGGGTGACCCCACAACAGCGGTATTTTAAGTGAATTTGTTTCCATTATAAGCGGCAGAATAACCTGCTTTGCCGTGTGGGTGAGGTGGCAGTCTACCCATCTCCCCCTAGTTTTAGTTATTTTGGAGTGAGTGGGTGAGGCCATTTGTATTGTGTTATCTCATTACTTTAGTGTGTGATTTGGGTTCTAAATTGGGGTGGGTCAGAATTGGGTGTGTGTTTGTTGTTGGTTTTTTTTGGGGGGGGTGTCTTTTTGTGAAGGGGGAGGACAATGTTGTGTCAGAGTTTGGTCTTTTATTTGTGTGGTATATACTGTATATAGTCGGCCTCCGTCGGTCTGTGATGACCATGGAAGAGAATCCTAAACGTCTACTCTGCTGGAACAGCACCGCGTGTGGCTGAACAGGCCGATGCGCGAATGGCAGTCCCTGTCACACAGGTCGCACTTGTGGGTAGTCTCCGTGCTGCTGGGTCTGTGGCGGTTCTTCCTGCGGGTCCTTTTTTCATCTGCTGCAGCAGTCAGTCTCTCTTCACCCGCCTTGAGCTGTCTGGTCAGGGTGCCTCTCCATTTGGAGCGGTCCGTTGCAAGGTCCTCTCAGCGCTCTGTGTTGATCTCCAGGGCCTTCATGTCTCTCTTGCAGACGTCTCTAAAGCGCAGCTGTGGGCGGCCAACGTCTCTCCTGCCAGTCGCCAGTTCTCTGTAGAGGACATCTTTGGGGATTCTGCCATCCTCCATACGGTGAACGTGGCCTAGCCAGCGGAGCCTGCGCTGCCTAAGTAGAGTGAACATGGAGGGAAGGCCAGCGCGGGACAGAACTTCTGTGTTGGGCACTTTGTCCTGCCAGGATATGTCCAGGATGTGGCGAATGCAGCACAAGTGGAAGGAGTTCAGTCTCTTTTCCTGTCGGGCGTATGTTGTCCACGTCTCACATCTCTCTTCCAAATGAAATTAAAATAATAACGGACTTTAAAACATTCACTACAAAGGTTAAAAACTGGCTGAAAAATAAACAAGAATGTACCCATGTATGAAATGATTGTCTGCAGGGTGAGAGTGAATGAAGGGAAGGAATGAATGTGTTTGTTTATAGTGAGTGACGAAGGGAGGGAGGCCTGAAATAGGCAAATGTGAATCAGGTTTTTATATTGTGTTGTGGAGAGCGTGGAAGGACGAGGCTGAGTTTATTTCACAGGCCAGGTTTATTCACGTTCTCCAACATCATCCAAACAGAAAAGAGAAAGAATCCCCCCACATCTGTCCCTTTTATACCCCAGGACATCAAAGCACACAGTCACATTGTCTTTTAATCCCAAGACACAATACGTCTTCTTCCCGGTTTTCTCCCCTCCACCTAAAGTCACTGGTGGTCAGGAAATCCCTCAAGGCCATCTTTTTGCATAACAAAGATCACATTTCACATCCTCCTGTTATCTCTAGGAGACTCAGTCCTATTGTTCATTCTGAGACGTGAAGCAACAGTAATATACATATGAAGCCTATGAAACCCACATATGTGTCCCACATGACCCCCCCAAACGTCTAAGATGGAACAATATAACACAGTCTGCATATCATGATAAAATCACAACATCAGTCCACGTGCTATTGGGCCTCAATCTTCTCCCGTATCTGCTGTAAGCGGGCTTTACCACTCCCGCGGCGCCATCCTGCTGGGGGCTGCTGTCTGGGGATAAGAACTGTTAGTCAATCCCTGTGGGAGCTCTGGGGAAAGCTCCCTAGGGGGTCTGCCGCGCCGAGGAGCCCTAGCCAACTGCACAGCTTCGTCAGCCATCACAAAAGCGGGTTTGAGCCTGTTTATGCCAATCATTTCCTTTCTGCCCCCCAAATCTAGCAAAAAGTGCTTATCTCCTGTTTCCAGAACTCTATATGGTCCGTCATAAGGTGGTCGCAAGGTTGGGCGATGGGCATCATGTCTGACAAAAACAAACTCCACATTTTTTAAAGCCTTAGGCACAAAAACGCGCGGAAAACTGTGATGAACGGGGCCAGGAAGCGTGCTCGATCCCGTGTCACTCTGCAACCGCTGAGTAGGGGAGCACTCTGGCGCAGGATTATCTGGGAGAAATTCCCCGGGCAGCCGGAGCGGCTGTGCAAAAACTAACTCAGCTGGGGAGGCTTCTAAATCCTCTTTAGGTGCAGAACGCAACCCCAATAAAACCCATGGAAGCCTGTCCACCCAATTTGCATCCGTAAGCGACGCTCTGAGGGCTGCCTTCAATGACCTATGGAAACGTTCGCATAAACCATTAGCCTGCAGGTTGTATGCGGTAGTGCGGTGGATCGTTGCCCCCAGGCTGCGGGCCATCGCTGACCAAAGCTCGGAAACAAATTGAGGACCTCTGTCGGACGTAATGTCCGATGGAACTCCAAAACGCGCTACCCATGCCGATAAAAACGCGCGCGCCACCTCCTCGGCTGTGGTTGATGCCAGTGGGACCACTTCCGGCCAACGCGTGGTGGGGTCCACCATTGTCAGAAGGTGTGTGCACCCCTGTGACGGCGGGAGGGGGCCTACGAGGTCCACATGAACATGATCAAACCTCTTAGCTGGGATGTGAAATGGCTCCAAGGGAGCTCTCATGTGTTTGTGTACTTTGGCTCGTTGACAAGCCATGCAGGCTGCTGCCCACTCCTTAACTTGCTTGCGCAGGCTCGGCCAAACAAATTTCTCTTCTACCATTTTGACCGACGCGCGCACCCCCGGGTGTGCCAGAGAATGAATCAAGTCAAAAACGTGGCGGCGCCACGCGGTCGGCACCACCGGACACAGTCGTCCCGTGGAGACATCGCAGATTAGGGGGGGCATACCATCTTGCAGCACCCTGTTCTCCAGCCTTAACCCTGTTGGTCCAGACTGGAGCGTGCACACGTCTGCGTCGCTAACCTGATCCGCGGCCATGGCTGCATAATCTATCCCTACGCGGACTGGGGCCGCGCGCACTTCCGCGCCGCTAGCCTGTTCCGCGGCCATGGCTGCATAATCTATCCCTACGCGGACTGGAGTAGTTACGGCGCGCAAGAGACAGTCTGCCACTACATTTAGTTTACCTGCTACGTGCTGAATATCGGTAGTAAACTCTGAGATTGCAGCCAGCTGTCTTTGCTGCCGGCCTGACCACGGTTCTGAAACCTTGGCCATCGCGAAAGTAAGCGGCTTGTGGTCGACGAACGCAGTGAAACGGCGTCCCTCCAGCCAGAACTGGAAGTGGTGAATGGACAAGTGGAGCGCTAACAACTCCCTGTCGAACGCGCTGTATTTTCGCTCGGTATCGTGCAAAGTCCTGCTGAAAAAGGCAAGCGGCTGCCAAGCCCCGGCAACATACTGCTCCACGACCGCCCCTATGGCCACATCTGACGCGTCAGTAGTGAGCGCTATGCGGGCCGTTGGGTCTGGATGTGCTAACAACGCAGTGTTTGCCAGGGCTGTTTTGACCTCTGAGAATGTGCGCTCCCGCTCCGGAGACCATTTAATTTTATTTGTGGGTTTTTGTTTTTTAAGCGTGGCATACAATGGTTGCATGAGCTGCGCTGCGCGGGGGAGGAAACGATTATAAAAATTCACCATTCCCAAAAACTCCTGTAACGCTTTGACCGTTTGTGGCTGGGGAAAATTTGTTACTGCGCGCACTTTGTCAGGCAGAGGCATCGCTCCTTCTGGAGAGACGCAGTGCCCCAAAAAATCAATCTGTGTCACCCCGAACTGACACTTCGCTGGGTTGATTATTAACCCGTGCTCTCCCAACCTCCGGAAAACTGCCGTGAGGTGATTTTCGTGTTCATCTTCGGACGTGCTGGCTACCAAGATGTCGTCCAGGTAGACGAACACGAAGGGGAGATCACGCAACACTGCGTCCATCATGCGTTGGAACGTCTGCGCAGCGCCTTTAAGCCCAAACGGCATGCGCAAAAACTCGAAAAGGCCAAACGGAGTTATTACTGCTGTTTTGGATATGTCCTCAGCACGCACTGGGACTTGGTTTTACCCGCGGACCAAGTCTATCTTGGAAAAAACGCACGCCCCCGCCAAATGGACTGAAAAATCTTGGATATGCGGGATTGGGTAGCGGTCGTGCGCTGTAGCGTTGTTCAACCTGCGGAAATCACCACAAGGTCGCCACGAGCCGTCAGCTTTAGGGACCATGTGAAACGGGGAAGCCCATGGGCTTTTCGAACGCCTGATGATGCCCAACTTTTCCGGGTTGGCGAACTCCTCGCGCACTATGGTCAGTTTAGCTGCATCCAAGCGCCGAGCTTTTGCAAAAACAGGCGGACCGGTGGTAGTAATAAAATGTTCCACTCCGTGTTTAGCAACGGCTGCTGAAAATGTGGGAACCGTGAGTGCTGGAAACTGAGTGAGGAGTGTGTGGAACTTACCGCTTGCCGTTGCGACGTTGGCTTGTGCTGTGGGCGGGGTCACTCGGGCTGCACAGGGAATAGTGTAAAAAGAAAGTGCATTAACCAGGCGCCTATTAGCAAGATCAACCAACAAACCATGTGAGCACAGAAAATCAGCCCCTACCTAACATGTTGAAGCTCACTGCAGCTATAACAAAAGTCCACTCAAGTGCACGGCCATGTAGGGACAGAAGCAGAGTCCTCTCACCGAAGGTCTTAATCCTCGAGCCGTTCGCTGCTGATGCTCCGTGACTCCCGGGGCCTGCCAGCCGGTCAGCATAGGTTGGCATGATGAAACTCACTTGGGAGCCTGTGTCCATGAGGAATTGCTTCCCCGAACGCGCATCCGTCAAGTAGAGCAGCTTGTTCTCTTCCCCGAGGGCCGCGGCTGCTACCGACCCCCGGCTCTGGAGTTTCCCGAGCTCTTGAACTGGCACGGTGGTATACACTTGCGTGCCTTCTCTGCGAAGCAGCAATGGTAGAAACAGAGGTCGTCTCCTCTGCGATGTTTGGCCTTCAGCGCCGCCGTTGTCGGTGGGTCTGCTGCCACCGCCTCTGGCCCCCTGCCATCTCCGGCCGTCGCGCCGAGTTCTGTCGCTGTTGCGGTGGCCGCACGCTGTCTGCTGGCGTTGAGAATCCGCTGTGCCTCCTGGGCCAGCGCGCGGAAGTCCCGCTGGCCCAACAACTGTGAACCGGCCAGGGTCGCTCTCGTCTCTGACGGTAGGGTTCTCAGGAAAATGTGGGTGAAAAGGAAGTCGCCGTCATCTGAGCCTCTCAGCCTCAGCATGTCCTCTATCAGGTCGACGGGTGTGCTATCTCCCAAGTCGTTCAGATCCAGGAGCCTCTCCGCTCTCTCCTGGACTGAGGGAGTGAAACGCTGGATGAGCACAGCCTTCAACCCGCCGTATTTGTCGTCGGCCGGTGGGCGCTCCACCAGGCTCTGCACATGTCGAGCCGTGCCGTTGTCGAGCTTGGCAATAACGTGGTAGAATTTCGTGTCATCTGCCGTTATTCCCCGGAGAGCGAACTGAGCTTTGGCCAAGTGGAACCAGGAGCACGGGTAGTCTTGCCAGAAGTCTGGTAGCTTGACTGAGGCTGTGTTCGCCTGGCTGGTTCCTGATGAGTCCGGCTCGGGGGAATTATTTCTGCTCATGATACGTCTTAGGGTCACCAGTGTGGAGAGCGTGGAAGGACGAGGCTGAGTTTATTTCACAAGCCAGGTTGATTCACGTTCTCCAACATCATCCAAACAGAAAAGAGAAAGAATCCCCCCACATCTGTCCCTTTTATACCCCAGGACATCAAAGCACACAGTCATATTGTCTTTTAATCCCAAGACACAATACGTCTTCTTCCCGGTCTTCTCCCCTCCACCTAAAGTCACTGGTGGTCAGGAAATCCCTCAAGGCCATCTCTTTGCATAACAAAGATCACATTTCACATCCTCCTGTTATCTCTAGGAGACTCAGTCCTATTGTTCATTCTGAGACATGAAGCAACAGTAATATACATATGAAGCCTATGAAACCCACATATGTGTCCCACAGTGTATTTATAATCTTTTTTGCATTGATGTATGTGGTTATTGTTTATTCTGTTTTCATTTTTTCTTTTCCTTATCCTTCTTTCTTTTTACTTGTTTCTTCTTTCTAAAGCCCATCCAGGGACAAGAGTTGCAAATTAGCTAATAGCTATACACTCTTTGTGCAACACATTAGATTGATTGTCATTTGATTAATTGTCTATGTTTATTGCACTGTCCCTGTCAAATAAAAAACTATCCTATCCTATCCACTTCCATAGAGCAGTGTGCTGATGACGCAGGCGTTGTACACTGCCATCTTCGTCTTGACAGAGAGTTTGGGATTCTCCCACACTCGTGTGGTGAGGCGAGCGAGTGTGGAGGCTGATTTTCCAATCCTCTTGTCGATCTCTGTATCAAGGGAGAGGTTGCTGCTGATCGTAGACCCCAGGTACGTGAACTGATTCACAACCTCCAGCTTGTAGTCGTCGATGGTGATGGTTGGTGGTGCTTTCGTGCCTTGCGCCAAGACGTTAGTCTTCTTCAGGCTGATGGTAAGCCCGAAGTCGTTGCATGCCTGGGAGAAGTGGTCCATCAGGGTCTGAAGCCCCTGCTGTGTGTGGGTCGCGACTGCAGCGTCGTCTGCGAACAGCATGTCTCTGATTAGAGCCTCCCGTACTTTGGTTCTGGCTTTCAGGCGGGCGAGGTTGAAAAGCCTGCCGTCAGATCTTGTGTGCAGGTAGATTCCCTCTGTTGCTGTGCTGAAGGCATGCCTCAGGAGTATAGCAAAGAAAATCCCAAAGAGGGTTGGCGCAAGTACACAGCCCTGTTTCACTCCGCTGCGTATGTTGAATGGCTCTGAGACATTGCCATCGTGCTTCACTATCCCCTGCATGTTGGTGTGAAACGATTCGATGAGGCTTTGGAACTTTGGTGGGCATCCTATCTTTGGCAGGATCTTGAAAAGGCCCTCTCTGCTGACCAGATCGAACGCTTTGGTGAGGTCGATGAAGGCGACGTACAGGGGCATGTTCTGTTCTCTGCATTTCTCCTGGAGTTGGCGGATGGAGAATATCATGTCTACCATCGATCGCTCAGCGCAGAAGCCACACTGAGACTCGGGGTAGACACGTTCAGCAAGCTTCTGTAGACCAACGAGAACAACTCGTGTGTAGACTTTGCCAACAACGCTGAGGAGGGAGATGCCCCTGTAGTTGTAGTTATACTGTATATACTGTATATATTACTGTGTGTATATATATATATATATATATATATATATATATACACATATATAGTATATGTATATACATATACAGTATATGTATATATATGCCCTCTTATAGCCGCCACACAATATATCTTATTGTGTGGCGGCTATAAGAGGGCAGTGGGCAGGAGGGGCAGTCTCTTTGCCACCTCTCCGCCTGGTGGCTGCATCCGTTTGCTCTGTAGTGCTTCTCAATAAACGTGTTTAGTTCGAGACCTGACCTCGTCCGTCCTTGGCTCCTTTTTACCAACATAACTGTAGAAGAGCTTGGAATAACGAGGCGATGTGACTTATAAACCCAAGTTTATTATCAGCTTCGCTCCTCTAACAAGTCTCATCTAGTGCAGCAGCAGAAGAAGTAAGAGAGCGAACACATTCGGCTCTGTGTACTTATACTCACACACAACAAAAGACATGCATATCAAAGCTGGGGCTGCACGGTGGCGCAGTGGTTTAGCACTGTGGCAGCACAGTTTTACCCTCGGCCGGGGGATCGCGGGGATCATGAGATCGTGGGTTCGATCCCAGCCCCCGACCAACAGTGAGCTGTGTGGAGTTTGCATGTTCTCCCCGTGTTGCGCGGGTTTACTCCGGGATTTCTCCGGTTTCCTCCCGCTTACCAAAAACATGTAGGTTTAGGGCGCTCGCGCACGCAGCGACCAGCAGCCGGTGGCTTGTCACCAGACTGCAAACCAAATCTACCTACGGGTACAAATAAGTAACAAAAAAAAAAAAAAAAAAAAAAAAAAAAAAAAGCTGACATCCCCCATTACTTAATCCCCTCCTTTGTCTCCGTACCCCTCCACCTGGCCCTGGGAGGTCAGGGCGACCTATCTGGTCTCCACCGCAGTGCCTCGGATGCTCTTTGATCTTCACTGGCGGTTGAGACCCTTTGTCCTGTTCTGAGGTGTGAAGTCGCTTTACATATGTAGTCACCAAACATTCTCACATGCTTATACATATTTAGGTTATGGGATATATGATTAATATAGACCACAGCCCCCCCACCAAACGACTAAGAAAAGGACAATAGAAAAATTCACAGTTTCAGATAATTATTATGACATACTAACTGCTACACCTCTTGACAAAGAAGGAACTTTCCAGCAGCTATGCTCCTGTAGAGAATTCAGTGGTAATCATAACAGCATAGTAATATCACAAATCAGTCCTAAACTGTTACAGCACAATTAGTGAACAACTTTTGAGTAGTTTGCATCAGTCCCTGTGCCGTCTGGGCTTAAATCTTCTTCCGAATCTGCTGTGGGTCCGTTCAGGCATCCTGGTGGGACCTTCCTGTAAGGAATCTGCAGCTTGGGAAGGAGAGTGATTATTTGATCCCTGCAGGGGGGCTGAGTCTTTTCTCTTGGGGGGTCTACCCCGCTGAGGTGCTCTCGCCAACCGTGCAGGCTCGTCTCTCAACAAGAAGGCAGGTTTAAGTCTGTCAGTGCTGACTGTTTCTTTTCTGTCCCCAAAATTAAGCACAAAATGCTTATCACCAGGTTCCAGCACTCTGAATGGTCCATCGTATGGTGGGCAGAAAGTTGGTTTTAAAGCTTCATGCCTAACAAAAACGAATTCGGCGTTTTTTAAAGCTTGGGGGACAAAAACCCGTGGAAAAGAGTGATGTGCCGGCCCGGGGAGAGAGTCTGGTCCGTTGCTGCCTAAAAACCTCGGGGCTGGAAGATGCCCTGGCTCTGGGTTCTCTGGTAAAAATTCACCTGGGAGCCTGAGAGGTTGTGCAAAAACTAATTCTGCTGGGGAGGCGTCTAGATCCTCTTAAGGTGCAGCACGCAACCCCAATAAAACCCAGGGAAGTTTATTTACCCAATTTGTATCCATTAGTGAGGCTCTGAGGGCGGCCTTTAAAGACCTGTGAAAACGCTCGCATAACCCATTAGCCTGAGGGTGATAAGCGGTGGTGCGGTGAATTGTCGCTCCTAAGCTGATGGCCATGGCTGACCAAAGCTCCGAGACAAATTGAGGCCCCCTATCGGACGTGATGTCCAATGGGACGCCGAAACGTGCCACCCAGTTTGTCAAAAAAACGCGAGTGACTTCCTCCGCTGTGGTTGACGCCAGAGGGACCGCCTCAGGCCAGCGCGTAGTGCGGTCTATCATCGTTAACAGATGTGTGAAACCTTGGGAGGAAGGTAGTGGTCCCACGAGGTCGACATGAACGTGGTCGAACCTTCTAGCAGGGATTCGAAAAGGCTCTAGAGGGGCTTTTGTGTGTTTGTGTAAATTGGCGCACTGACAAGAAATGCAAGTCTTGGCCCATTCTTTTACGTTTTTGCGCAGGCCAGGTCACACAAACTTTTCGGCGACCATTTTAACCGAAGCGCGCACACCTGGGTGCGCGAGGGAGTGAATTGAGTCGAAAATACGGCGGCGCCATGCAGCTGGGACTACCGGGCGAGGTCGGCCGGTTGAGATGTCGCATATTAGGGGGGGTACACCGTCGCGTAAACCCCTTTCCTCCAGCCTTAACCCTGTTGGTCCAGACAGGAGTGCGCGCACGTCTGCGTCACTACTTTGCTCCTCCGCCATGGCTGCATAATCTAGCCCTACGTGGATTGGGGCTGGGTATGTGTCCGCGTTGGCGAAGAGTTCTGCGGCTGAGGTAGTATAATCTGTCTCCTCACGCTCTGGCGATGTCACAGCGCGAGAGAGGCAGTCTGCTACCACGTTAAGTTTGCCTGCCACATGTCGAATGTCTGTGGTGAACTCTGAAATTGCAGCTAGCTGTCTTTGTTGCTTGCCTGACCACGGTTCAGAAATTTTAGCCATCGCAAAGGTGAGCGGTTTGTGGTCTACAAAAGCCGTGAAATGCCGCCCTTCCAACCAGAACTGGAAGTGGCGGATGGATAAATGAAGCACTAGCAGCTCCCTGTCAAAGGTGCTGTATTTACGCTCAGTTTGGTTTAGCGATTTGCTGAAAAATGCCAAAGGTTGCCAGGTTCCGCCGACATGTTGTTCTACACCCGCCCCTATGGCCAGGTCTGAAGCGTCTGTGGTTAGCGCAATGCGGGCCGAGGGATCAAGGTGAACCAACAATGTGGCATTAGCTAGGGCACTTTTTACTTCCGCGAAGGCGCGTTCGCGCTCCAGGGTCCATTCGACCGTGTTGGAAGGTTTTTGTTTTCTGAGCGCGTCATATAGGGGCTGCGTGAGCTGAGCTGCACGGGGGAGGAAACGGTTGTAAAAATTAACCATTCCCAAAAATTCTTGCAGCGATTTGACCGTTTGTGGCCATGGGAAACTTTTTACTGCGTGAACTTTGTCTGGCAGTGGGACTGCCCCCTTCGGTGAAACTCTGTGTCCCAAAAAATCAATTTGTGACACGCCAAATTTGCATTTGGGTGGATTGATTATTAACCCGTGCTCTTCTAGTCTCTGAAAAACCATAGTGAGATGCTGTTCGTGTTCTTCCTCAGACGAGCTGGCTACCAGCATATCGTCGAGGTAGACGAACACGAAAGGGAGGTCGCGTAATACTGCGTCCATCATCCGCTGAAAGGTTTGAGCAGCGCCTTTGAGGCCAAAAGGCATCCGCAAAAATTCAAAAAGACCGAAGGGGGTTATTACAGCTGTTTTAGGAATGTCTTCTGCTCTAACGGGGACTTGATGATAGCCACGGACCAGGTCTATTTTTGAAAAAATGCGCGCACCCGCCAGATGTAGTGAAAAATCTTGGATGTGAGGAATAGGGTAGCGGTCATGCGCTGTCGCATTGTTTAATCTGCGGTAATCGCCGCACGGTCTCCAGGAACCGTTGGATTTCGGGACCATGTGAAGCGGTGACGCCCAGGGGCTTTTTGTGCGCCTGATAATGCCTAGTTTTTCAAGGGTGGTAAACTCGTCCCGAGCTATGGCGAGTTTGGTCGCGTCTAAGCGCCGAGCTTTGGCGAATACGGGTGGGCCCGTTGTGGGGATAAAGTGTTCGACCCCGTGCTTAGCCACTGTAGCTGAGAATTTGGGAATTGTGAGTGCTGGAAATTGGGTGAGGAGTTGATCAAACTTACCTCCTGCTGTAGTGACGCTGGCCTGCACGGGTGGTGGAGAAACTCGAGCTGAGCAGGGAATAGAAGCAAAGGACAGTGCATTAACCAGGCGTCTGTTCCCTAGATCCACTAATAACCCATGTGCACACAAAAAATCTGCGCCCAACAAGTTAAAACTCACCGCCGCTACAACAAATGTCCATCTGTAGTTGCGGCCATGGATGCGGAGGGGCAGGTTCCTTTCGCCAAAAGTGTCGATGATGGAGCCGTTGGCTGCCACCGCTCCATTGCCCCGGGGGCCCATGGCCCGGTCTGCTTGGGAGGGCATGATAAAACTCAGTTGAGCTCCCGTGTCAATGAGGAACTGCTTGCCGGTGTGTCCGTCCGTCACATATAGAAGCTTGCTTTTTTCGCCGAGAACCGCCACTGTTAACGGTTCTCGGCTTTGGCGTTTCCCGAAATCGTGAATTTGCAGGGGGGAACGCACTTGTAGGCCTTCTCGGCGAAGCAGTGGTGGTAATAACAGACATCGCTCCGTCTGTTACGTCTTGGCCGTGTCGCTGTCACGGCGGGCGGATTCTGCTCCGTGGTTTGTGGCTCCCCGTGGCTCCAGACATCAGCGTTGAGGTCTGCGGATGCTGCTGTGGGTGTCTGTTCCTTGCAGGCGTTGACGAGTCGCTGCGCTTCGTGAGCCAGCATGCGGAAGTCTTGCTGGGTGCTGCATCGCATGTTGGCAAGTGTCCCCCTCATGTGTGGCGGCAGCGTACTGAGGAATATAAATTGGAAGAGGAAGTTGTCATTGTCCTCTTCTTTAAGTTGCAGCAAGTCCTCTATGAGGGCCTTGGGTCTGCATCCTCTGTGGCCGTAGACCGCCAGGATCCTCTCGGCTCTCTTCTCGGCAGAGGGGACGAAATTCGCCACGATGGTCGCTTTCAGTTCTCTGTATTTGTCCTGGGCCGGCGGCCGCTGGATGATGCTCCGCGCACATCTCGAAGTGGCGGCGTCGAGTTTGGCGACGATGTGATAGAACTTTGTATCGTCAGCCGTGATGCCCACAAGTGCAAACTGGGCTTCAGCTTGCTGAAACCACGAGGCGGGGTCTTCCTGCCAGAAGTCCGGCAGCTTGACGGTGACGGCATTTGTGTGGACCGTCACTGATGTGCCCGCAGGGTGAGAGTGCCTTCCTTCGGCTCTCGCTGCGGCGCTGGTGCTCGGTTGAGCCCTCTCTATCACTTCTGCCGTGGGGGAACGTCGTCCATCTGTTCCCCTGTCTGCATGGGCGCCGGCGTCTGCCTGGGTCGCCACAGATGAGTCGATCACGGGGGAACGCCTCTGGTCCATCCTCGCGTCAGGGTCACCAGTGTAGAAGAGCTTGGAATAACGAGGCGATGTGACTTATAAACCCAAGTTTATTATCAGCTTCGCTCCTCTAACAAGTCTCATCTAGTGCAGCAGCAGAAGAAGTAAGAGAGCAAACACATTCGGCTCTGTGTACTTATACTCACACACAACAAAAGACATGCATATCAAAGCTGACATCCCCCATTACTTAATCCCCTCCTTTGTCTCCGTACCCCTCCACCTGGCCCTGGGAGGTCAGGGCGACCTATCTGGTCTCCACCGCAGTGCCTCGGATGCTCTTTGATCTTCACTGGCGGTTGAGACCCTTTGTCCTGTTCTGAGGTGTGAAGTCGCTTTACATATGTAGTCACCAAACATTCTCACATGCTTATACATATGTAGGTTATGGGATATATGATTAATATAGACCACAATAACAGTCAGCAATCTTATATACCTTCTATACTGCTCCTTCTTATAAAACGCAATTACCAAATCAACTTTTTCATTTTCCTTTCAAATCAAAACATCCAAATCTACCTCTAAGTTTTCAAGAATCCATGTTGGGACTGGAGGTGAATGAATGAATGAATGAATGAATCTTTATTTCGGATAGATTAAAAGTAAAGATTAAAAAGAAAGAATAATATAACAAAGGGGGAAAAATCCAACAAGGTCATAATTAAACAATAACTCCTCTGATTATACAGTTCAACATAAGTTATCCGAAATGGGTGATGGCTGAAGCCACAGCTTAAATCCAGACCTCCATGGAGGTCTGGATTTAATCTTTTTTTTTTTCCACAATATTTTTTATTGAACCTTTTTTTTTTACACACATAGCACAGACAGTCAAACACTAACACTAAAGTAATTTAAAAATTAAAAAACAAACACTAACAACAACAACAAAAAAATATACTAAAAACAACAACAACCATTAACAAAAGCAAATCAACAACAATGCTCCTCTGTTTAGTCTCGGTAATCTATTACATTGTGGAGAAGTGTGGAAAGGACGATGCCGAGTTTATTTCTCAAGCCCAGTTTTATTCACATTCACATTCTCCAACATCCAAAAGCAGTAAGAGATTGAATCCCCCAACATCTGTCCCTTTTATACCCTTAGACATCAAAGCACACAGTCACATTGTCTTTTAATCCCAAATCCAATGCATCCCCCTCCAGGCCTTCTCGCCTCCACCTAAAGTCCTGGTGGTCAGGAAATCCCTCAAGGCCATCTCTTTGCATACAAAAGGCCAGATTTCACATCCTCCTGTTAATCCTAGGAGGTTCAGTCCTTTTGTTCCTCTGAGACGTGAAGCACACAATAAGCATACAGTAATATACATGTGAAGCATATGAAACCCACATATGTGCACCACATACCCCCCCCCCAAACGTCTAAGATGGAACAATACAACCACAGATTGCATGTCATAATAAAATCACTACACATCAGTCCACATGCTGCTTGGGCCTCAGTCTTCTCCCGTATTTGCTGTAAGCAGGCTTCACCACCTCCGTGGCGCCCTCCTGCTGGGGAGCTGCTGTCTGAGGATTAGAACTGTTAGTCAATCTCTGTGGGTGTTCTGGGGAATGCTCTCTAGGGGGTCTGCCACGCCGAGGAGCCTTAGCCAACTGCACAGCTTCGTCAGCCATCATAAAAGCGGGTTTGAGCCTGTTTATGCCAATCATTTCCTTTCTGCCCCCCAAATCTAGCAAAAAATGCTTATCACCTGTTTCCAGCACTCTAAATGGTCCGTCATAAGGTGGTCGCAAGGCTGGGCGATGGGCATCATGTCTGACAAAAACAAACTCCGCATTTTTTAAAGCCTTAGGCACAAAAACACGCGGAAAACTGTGGTGAACGGGGCCAGGTAGCGTGCTCAGACCCGTGCTATTCTGTAACCGCTGAGCCGGGGAGCACTCTGGCGCTGGATTATCTGGGAGAAAATCCCCGGGCAGCCGAAGTGGCTGTGCGAACACTAGCTCAGCTGGGGAGGCTTCTAAATCCTCTTTAGGTGCAGAACGCAACCCCAATAAAACCCATGGAAGCCTGTCCACCCAATTTGCATCCGTAAGCGACGCTCTGAGAGCCGCCTTCAGCGACCTGTGAAAACATTCGCACAACCCGTTAGCCTGCGGGTTGTATGCGGTCGTGCGGTGGATCGTTGCCCCGAGGCTGCGGGCCATCGCTGACCAAAGTTCGGAAACAAATTGTGGGCCTCTGTCGGACATAATTTCCGACGGGACTCCAAAACGCGCTACCCATGCCGTTAAAAACGCGCGCGCCACCTCCTCGGCTGTGGTTGACGACAGCGGAACCACTTCGGCCAGCGCGTGGTGCGGTCAACCATTGTCAGACGATGTGTGCACCCTTGTGAGGGCGGTGGGGGGCCTACGAGGTCCACGTGGACATGATCAAACCTTTTAGCTGGGATGTGAAACGGCTCCAAGGGAGCTCTCGTGTGTCTATGAACCTTGGCCCGCTGACAAGCCATGCAGGCTGCCGTCCCCTCTCTAACTTGTTTGCGCAGGCTCGGCCATACAAATTTCTCTCCTACCATTTTGACCGAAGCGCGCACTCCCGGGTGCGCCAGAGAATGGATCGAGTCAAAAACGCGGCGGCACCACGCGGCCGGAACCACAGGACGCGGCCGCCCAGTGGAAACATCGCAGATTAGGGGGGGCATGCCGTCTTGCAGCACCCTGCTCTCCAGCCTTAACCCTGTTGGTCCAGACTGGAGCGCGCGCACGTCTGCGTCGCTACCCTGCTCCGCGGTAATGGCTGCAAAATCTACCCCTACGAGGGCTGGAGCCGCCACGGCACGCGAGAGGCAGTCTGCCACTACATTAAGTTTACCCGCCACATGCTGGATATCGGTAGTGAACTCCGAAATCGCGGCCAGCTGTCTCTGCTGCCGGCCCGACCAAGGTTCTGAAATCTTGGCCATCGCGAAAGTCAGCGGCTTGTGGTCAACAAACGCGGTGAAACGGCGTCCCTCCAGCCAGAACTGGAAGTGGCGAATGGCCAAGTGGAGAGCTAACAACTCCCTGTCAAATGTGCTGTATTTTCGCTCACTATTGCGCAAAGTCCTGCTGAAAAATGCGAGCGGTTGCCAGGCTCCGGCTACATACTGTTCCACAACCGCCCCTATGGCCACATCTGACGCATCAGTAGTGATCGCCATGCGGGCCGTTGGGACTGGGTGTGCTAACAACGCAGCGTTTGCCAGGGCTGTTTTGACTTCAGAGAATGCGCGCTCACGCTCCGGAGACCATTCGATTTTATTTGTGGGTTTTTGTTTTTTTAGTGCAGCGTACAATGGTTGCATGAGCTGCGCCGCGCGGGGGAGGAAACGGTTATAAAAATTCACCATTCCCAAAAACTCCTGTAACGCTTTGACCGTTTGTGGCTGGGGAAAATTTGTCACTGCGCACACTTTGTCAGGCAGAGGAACCGCTCCTTCTGGAGAGACGCGATGCCCCAAAAAATCAATCTGCGTCACCCCGAACTGACACTTCGCTGGGTTGATTATTAACCCGTGCTCTGCCAACCTCCGGAAAACTGCTGTGAGGTGGTTTTCGTGTTCGTCTTCGGACGCGCTGGCTACCAAAATGTCGTCCAGGTAGACGAACATGAAGGGGAGATCGCGCAACACCGCGTCCATCATGCGTTGGAAAGTCTGCACCACGCCTTTAAGCCCAAACGGCATGCGCAAAAACTCGAATAGCCCGAACGGAGTTATTACCGCTGTTTTGGGTATGTCCTCAGCGCGCACTGGGACCTGGTGGTAACCGCGTACCAAGTCTATCTTAGAAAAAACGCACGCCCCCGCCAAATGAACTGAAAAATCTTGGATATGCGGGATTGGGTAGCGGTCATGTGCTGTAGCATTGTTCAGCCTGCGGAAATCACCGCAAGGCCTCCACGAGCCATCAGCTTTAGGGACCATGTGAAGCGGTGAAGCCCATGGGCTTTTCGAACGCCTGATGATGCCCAATTTTTCCAGGTTGGCAAACTCCTCGCGCGCTATGGTCAGTTTAGATGAATCCAAGCGCCGAGCTTTTGCAAAAACGGGCGGTCCGGTGGTAGTAATAAAATGTTCCACCCCGTGTTTAGCCACGGTCGCCGAAAACGTTGGAACCGTGAGTGCTGGAAACTGAGTGAGGAGTGTGTGGAACTTACCACCTGCAGCTGTGACGTTGGCTTGTGCTGTTGGCGGGGCCACTCGAGCTGTACAGGGAATAGAATAAAAAGAGAGTGCATTAACCAGGCGTCTGTTAGCGAGATCGACCAACAAACCATGCGAGCACAAAAAATCAGCCCCTAACATGTTGAAATTGACAGCCGCTATGACAAAAGTCCACTCGAATGTACGGCCGTCTAAAGACAGAAACAGAGTCCTCTCACCGAAGGTCTTAATCGCCGAGCCGTTCGCTGCTGACACCCCAGGACCACTGGAAGGTGCCAGCCGGTCAGCGTAGGAAGGTGTGATGAAACTCAGCTGGGAGCCTGTGTCCACGAGGAAATGCCTCCCCGAGCGCGCATCCCTCAAGTAGAGCAGCTTGTTCTCCTCACCGAGGGCCGCAGCTGCTACCGACTCCCGGTCTTGGCGTTTCCCGAGCGCTTGAAATGGCACGGTGGAATGCACTTGCATGCCCTCTCTGTGAAGCGGCGATGGTAAAAGCAAAGGACGTCGTCTGCTCCGTGTCTCCTGGCCCCTACCTCCGCGGTCGTCGGTGAGTCTAGTGCTGCAGCCTCTGGCCCCCTGCCATCTCCGGACGTTGCGCCCAGCTCCGCTGCCGCAGCCGTGGCCACGCGCCGTTTATTGGCGTCGATGAGTCGTTGCGCCTCCTGGCCCAGCTCGAGGTAGTCTCGTCGGGCCAGCAGCGGTGAACTGGCCAGGATCACTCTCACCGCTGACGGTAGGGTCCTGAGGAAAAGGTGGGTGAAAATGAAGTTATCATCTTCGGAGTCTCTCAAACTCAACATCTTCCCCATCAGGTCTGCAGGTCTGTCGCCTTTAAATTCAGTCAGTGCCAGGAGCCTTTCTGCTTGCTCCTCCACCGAGGGGGTGAAGTGACGGATGAGTGCAGCCTTCAACGTGCTGTACTTGTCGCTGTCTGGCGGGTGGTTGATCAGGCTCTCCACTCGCTGGGCTGTGTGGTTGTCCAGCTTCGCAACCACATGGTAGAACTTTGTGGCGTCTACCGAAATCCTCCGGAGGTGGAACTGTGCCTCGACTGCGTTAAACCAGGAGCGCGGATTGTTCTGCCAGAAGTCCAGTAGCTGAACTGTGGCTGCATTAGCTTGGTTGGCTCCTGACGAGTCTGGCCCGGGAGAATCGTCTCCGCTCATGATACGTCTTAGGGTCACCAGTGTGGAGAAGTGTGGAAAGGACGATGCCGAGTTTATTTCTCAAGCCCAGTTTTATTCACATTCACATTCTCCAACATCCAAAAGCAGTAAGAGATTGAATCCCCCAACATCTGTCCCTTTTATACCCTTAGACATCAAAGCACACAGTCACATTGTCTTTTAATCCCAAATCCAATGCATCCCCCTCCAGGCCTTCTCGCCTCCACCTAAAGTCCTGGTGGTCAGGAAATCCCTCAAGGCCATCTCTTTGCATACAAAAGGCCAGATTTCACATCCTCCTGTTAATCCTAGGAGGTTCAGTCCTTTTGTTCCTCTGAGACGTGAAGCACACAATAAGCATACAGTAATATACATGTGAAGCATATGAAACCCACATATGTGCACCACAACATAAGTATACATAATATACATTCACCAGTTTGGAATTTGCAAGGTCCACACATATCATTCACCTTCTTCTTCAGAAGTTATGTTTAATTTCTTTACATAATCAATGAAAGGTCTCCATATATTCTCAAACACATTTTCCTTTGATTTCAGTATGTATGTTATTCTTTCTAGTGGAAGGTTTGTTAACATCTGGGATTTAATCATTTTTAATCAATAATGTGATGAGGTAATGCTACCTTTACTGAATCACAATTTCTGGTTATTTTACCCAGTTCTTATTATTTATATTTATTTCTATTTTGATTACAGTTTTCGGTTCTATTTTTGCATTTGGCTAACCATGATTTCCTTCTTGCATCTTTTGTTGTCTCCGGTAGAGGCCGCTGTTTCTCTGATTAATTCAAAGACCGTAGAAGAAGAGCAACGCCACTTTTTCTGTCAAACATGGCTGCTCCCTTCTTAGGCGAACATATCTTTTGTGGTTGTTGAATAAATTCACCGGTATTGATAACATTTGTTACTCCAGTCGTATTTAAAATTCCAGTGAGAATAATCACGCATATAGTCAGCTACGGGGTAAGTAGTTGTTTCTTTTATGCCTCTATAGGGAAGTTAAAGTGCGTTGTAGCGCGGTTAGCATAAGCTAACACTAGCTGACAGAACGCTCGCAAAAATGCCTTCAGTTACCGACAGACTTTCGCTAATAAGGCTGGGTGTCCACCAAACGCGTTTTGTCCGCTCTATAAAACGAGCTTCTAGGGGTTTGTAAATCAGTCTATAGAGGGTGTGCATATGATGTCACCAAAAGGAACTCATGTCAGTTAAAAAAAAACAATGTATTTAAAAAAAAATACACACAATAGTCAGTCACGGCAGTACACAGAGTGCCTGCTTGTATTGTGGAGAGCTAATCTTATTCCATCTTTGGCAAAAAAAAAAAAAAAATTAAATACACGGGTGTCTACCAAACACGTTTTTTTGTCGTCCGACTGCCCTGAGCATTTTTTTTTTTTCCCAGCGTTTGTGTGCTTCGCTCTGGGGGAAAAAACGTGTGTGCCCCTGTATCCCAGCAACAGCTTGTCACTCTCAGCTCAGCACTTTTCCTATTGTCAGACTTTCTACTGATTTTTTAATAGTCTCTAAATAACAATGGACAGGAAACGTATTTTAAGCAGCTCTGGATGTGAAATATGAGAGCAGGAGTCTGAGTACAGAGGAGTACCGGCGTCTTATGTCACGCCCACGCAGCAGTTCTGATTGGCTTCTTAGGTCTGACATTGACGAGCTCAGCTGTAGTCTCTGAAAAGTTTAACTTTTTTCAGCTCTGAACGCCCTGAGCGCTGCGACAAAAAACGGCCACCGCTGAGAGCGCTTCAGCGCCGTAAACGCTGGACCACATAGAGAATGAATGGAAAATAGCCGCCCAGAGTGGAAAAAACGCGTTTGGTGGACACCCAGTCTTTCAGCATTTGTGCGCTGGGGGGGGGTCTGTGCCCTGTATCCCAGCAACAGCTTGTCACTCTCAGCTCAGCACTTTCGCTTTTCCTATTGTCAGACTTTCTACTGATTTTTTTAATAGCAGTCTCTAAATAACAATGGGCAGGAAACATTTTCTATCAGCTCTGGATGTAAAATATGATGACACGGAAAGCAGGAGTCTGAGTACAGGCTAGTACCGGCGTCCTATGTCCCACCCACGCAGCAGTTCTGACTGACTGCTTAGGTCTGACATTGACGAGCTCAGCTGCAGTCTTTGAAAAGTTGAACTTTTTTCAACTCTGAGTGCCACGACAAAAAAACGGCCACCGCCGAGGGTGTGCAGCGCTGTAAACTCTAGACTACATAGAGAATTAATGGAAAATAGCCACCCAGAGCGGCAAAAACGTGTTTGGTGGACACCCAGCCTAAAGGCTCTGAATCAGTTCTTCACTTACCATGTGCTCCTTGGTCTTTACCCACACATCACTACAGTCAAGTAAATGGTGTGTTATTAACATCTAAAGTTTAAAAAAGGTACTCTGTGCACTGCTTTGACTAAATATTTGGTGTGATTTTTATGTTTTGCTGCATACAAAATAAATCTCTCACATGTGATTGCCACTCAGTGCTGTGTTGCTATGGTGACTGTCCTATAACTGCCAAGAATTCTGTTCCAATGCATTCCCTCTATAAATGTACTAAAATGAAAGTATTATGATAATTTCTCACTGATGAGTAGGATTAGATTGAGAAAAAAGGTAAATCAATGGCATAAAAGCTACAGCACTGCATGAATACTTTTGAAAATGTGCAACTGAAAGTTCATAAAACATCTCACATTTATGAGACAAAAGCGGCATATTTATAAGAAAAAAGTAGCACATTCTCAAGTAGTCCCAGGTTTTAAATTGACAAAAAAAAAAAATACTATTTCTGATAAGTCATTGATGCTGATGCAGTCCACTGAGGTAGAATAAAGACAGTATTTGGTTATTCGGTTTGCATTACTGCTAAATATTCCTATCAGTTACTGAACACTCCGTACCCTTGCCACTCCGTCCCAAGTCACTCCGTACTCAAATCGCAACATACCCTTGACGTTCTGTACCTGCGTAATTAAATACTTCACCAAACCAAAATACTGTTGTGCTTTATTAATATCAAATTGTGAGTCAAAACAGAAGCTGAATTAATTAAGGCTGAAATTAAACTCTCAAAAATGTCATGGCAATCAGTGGCGTAAGAGCAGCAGCTGATTTTAATTAACTGACGCATTAATGGCTGGGCAGGCGGATCAAGCTTGCCATTTTACAATCTTGTGCTACTTCTTCATAAAATCAAGTAGTTTCCCTACAGATGAGATTAGATAGTGCAAATAAACTCAAACGGTACCAACACCAAGTGATATTTGATCTTTGGTGTAATGTAGTTATAAGATGTATTATTGTGTGATGTGGGTGGTGGCTCCACCTTTCCGGTTCCGCTGCCACCCTGGGTATAAAGGGCTGATGCGGAAGAGGCACAGTCTCTTTTGACCTCGCCTCTGCCTAGACGAAAGCGCCTTGTGTTACTGTGAGTCACCCAATAAAGTCACGTTCTATTGCAGCTCCGGCCTCGTTATTGAAGTACTGGTTACAGACATAACACTTGGCAATGAGGATAAAGACATAGAGGAATTTTGGGCATTCGGCCATTTCTGGAGCTTCCCAGCAAGCCGCTGGTTCCGTGGGAGAGGTGGTTTGCCACATTTGAGAATTATCTGGTATCATTGAACCTTGGCAAACTAGAGAAATTGCATGCACGAGCGATACTGGTCCATAATCTTGACATGGAGGGACAACGTATTCTCAGCACATTGGGTGAGAGCAACAGTTTTGAGGATGTGGTTGGGCTAATGGCGCGCTACTTTCACACTCCTGAGAACGTCATTGTCCAGAGGATTTAGTTCCGACAGCACCGCCAGTGGACTGGAGAGTCGGTGTAGCGGTATGTTGCAGACCTGCGCCAGCTGGCTGAGAATTGCCAGTTTGGGACCTTAGAAGAGGAAATGGTCCGTGATCAGTTGATGGAGCACACGCTGTGTGCAGCAGCACAGTCAAGGCTCCTCACACATTCCGGTGAACTGACGTTGGCCAAGGCTATGGAGATAGCCCAACAGTTTGAAGCAGAGGATAAAATGTCACACGACCTCGGTGAGAGAACAACATTGAGGCAAGCTGACTCACAATCAGTGGCGCAGGCTGTAGACCCAGATAATGTGGAAGACAAAGAATAATACACTACAGCTATCAAAATAAGGTCCGCCCCAGGATCACCAAAATGTTTGGGCTGCAGGTCTACAAAGCACTGGTACAAGACAAGAGAGTGTTTGGCAAAAGGCAAACGCTGTGGCAAGTGCAGACTCCTCCATCATTTCGCCAGGGTCTGTAAAAAATTTGAGCAAGGGGAACGGCAACATGAAGTGGACTCCCCCGCCACGACTCGTACGGTTATCCACACCATCTCCCTGAGCACAGAAGGCCGTACGTATTTAATGGTTGAGTTGGAAAGCGAGAAAGTGCCGTTATTGGTGAGGTCCGTGTTGAACTGGCCTACTGTGAGTAGTTCTTTCCCCTACCATCATGTGAGAGGTTTGTCAACGCCATTGTGTGGGTATGGCAGTGATAGGCTGTCCGTCGTGGGTTCGCTGGAGCTGACGGCAAGGTACAAGTCAGCGGTGGTGTCCAGCCTGCAGTTCGTGGTGTCCGCGAGTGGGTCGAATGTGATGGGCTGCAACCTTTTCTATGGATTGGGCTTCTCAATCACCAGCAGTGGCGAAGAGGAGTGGTTGGGCTGTGGTTTGTGGGACCGGCCTGTTCCGCAAGTGGTGGACAATGCGGTTTGGGGTGATACATGGCCTAGCATTCTGAGAGATGAACAGGACCAATACCACCCAGAGCCATCGCCGGAGGGTTCCGGTGCCAGGGCACAAGTTACCCTAGGTGAGGGAACTGGGCGGCACAGTGGAACGCCCATGACTGTGGGTGGAGCCAACTGGATGGTTCCCACTGCTTCCAGAGTTCAGCCGGGAGGTACCGAGAAGCATGGCGCTACAACGGCTTCGCCGGCGTTGCAAATGAAAGCAAGCGGGGCAGGACCGGCTGGCACGGGAAACAGACGTGCCACACAGAAACACTGGAGGCCGAGTTGGGCTTTGCGGAGGGTCGCCGGTGTGGCGCGACCCAGTGAGGAGGCCCGGTTGAGACATCATGGACATTGGAAGCCGAGTTGAGCTCCTTTGGGAGTCGGTGATGTGGTTCAACCCAGAGAGGAGGCTCAGCTGAGAGGGGTCCATGGAAAATGGTAACGACGGGAGGACCAGGGACGGCTGAAGGTAGTAGCTGTTCGGGGGCACGGGTACCTTCGGCTGTCAGATGACTCATGGGCTACGGTCACACTGCAGGTTTTAATGCCCAATTCCGATTTTTTTTGCACAAATGTGACCCATATCTGATTTTTTTTTTTTTTTAATGGCTGTCTGAACAACACCGATCCGATTTTTTCACACCAGACCCAGGCCACTTTCATATGTGGTCCTAATTCTGAATCGTATCTGATATTTTTCAAAGCGACCTCCGTCTGAACGGTCATGTTGCATTTCATCTGACTTCTTCCTCATTGAAGTGAGACAGATGCTACAATTCTGTGGTGGAGGATGCCGCAGGCATGGGAGACACAGCTAATTTGTGCTCTCTTTTTAATCAATCTCCTTCCCTTTATCACTGGATTGTAATTTTTGTCTGCTCAGACTGCACAATAACTTCAAAATTGCAGGCGGGGGGGGGGGCGGAGTTCGGGGCTGAAGCCATAGACATTACATGCACACAGTAACGGCACATTTATAAAAAAAAAAAAAAAAAGTGGTCATCTGGCATGGAGAAGAATGAAGGTGGCCTCATTTATTTTGTGCATAAACATTTCTGAATGTTTTTTTAACATTTATTTTGCTGCGCTGCATCAAAGGTGAAGAAGTTCTGTCCCCTCAATCGTTCGGTGCTATTTACTTCCTCAAACACAGCGCTGTTTCTGACGTGTTTTCTTCTGCGCATGTGGGTCACTTCATAGCTGGAGACCATTCATACTCCAGTCTGATGGGGGTCGCATTTAAATTACAATGTGAATGCCCACACAAAATAATCGGATCTCAGTAAAGAAATCGGAATTGAGCATCAAGTCCTGCAGTGTGACTGTAGCCATGGAGACACCCCAACGAACTGCGGCGTGCCAACGAGGAGAAGGAGGTGTCGGGGCTCCGATGTGGCTCATCTCCAGGGGTGAAGAGACGGAGAAGCTCTGGACGGGACTCGCCAGACAAGTCCCCCAAGGGGTGGCCTCTCCATCAAGACTGCACGGTAGCAAAGGGGCGATAGGTTGATCTACATGTGTGATGTGAATTGCCCGAACTACGTAGTCAATATGTTTCTTATGCAGAGTTGCTATATAAATTGCCCGTGTATAAAACGCACACAAAAAAAAGACCATGTAATGTTTGTACAACCATGTTCAGGGTATATATTACTGTGTTTTTTGCCCGGAATGTGGGGTGGTTTTATTGGGAGTGTTAATAGCTGACCATGAATTTCCGTGTTGACTGGTTAACTGTTAAATCGAGCTTTTGATCTGTGTGTATATGTTTATGGGGTTATTTTATGTTATAATAGGAACACAGCAGTATTTATTTCAAGGACTTTATATTGTCAAAGACGGCAGAATAATCTACAGTGGGGCAAAAAAGTATTTAAGTCAGCCACCAATAGTGCAAGTTCTCCCACTTAAAAGATGAGAGAGGTCTCCAATTTTCATCATAGGTATACCTCAACTATGAGAAACAAAATGAGGAAAAAAAAAATCCAGAAAATCACATTGTCTGATTTTTAAAGAATTTATTTGCAAATTATGGTGGAAAATAAGTATTTGGTCACCTACAAACAAGCAAGATTTCTGGCTCTCGCAGACCTGTAACTTCTTCTTTAAGAGGCTCCTCTGTCCTCCACTCATTACCTGTATTAATGGCACCTGTTTGAACTCATTATCAGTATAAAAGACACCTGTCCACATGCTCAAACGGTCAGACCCCAAACTCCACTATGGCCAAGACCAAAGAGCTGTCAAAGGACACCAGAAACAAAATTGTAGACCTGCACCAGGCTGGGAAGACTGAATCTGCAATAGGTAAGCAGCTTGGTGTGAAGAAATCAACTGTGGGAGCAATTATTAGAAAATGGAAGACATACAAGACCACTGATAATCTCCCTTGATCTGGGGCTCCACGCAAGATCTCACCCCGTGGGGTCAAAATGATCACGAGAACGGTGAGCAAAAATCCCAGAACCACATGGGGGGCCTAGTGAATGACGTGCAGAGAGCTGGGACCAAAGTAACAAAGGCTACCATCAGTAACACACTACACCGCCAGGGACTCAAATCCTGCAGTGCCAGACGTGTCCCCCTGCTTAAGCCAGTACATGTCCAGGCCCGTCTGAAGTTTGCTAGAGAGCATTTGGATGATCCAGAAGAGGATTGGGAGAATGTCATATGGTCAGATGAAACCAAAATAGAACTTTTTGGTAAAAACTCAACTTGTTGTGTTTGGAGGAGAAAGAATGCTGAGTTGCATCCAAAGAACACCATACCTACTGTGAAGCGTGGGGGTGGAAACATCATGCTTTGGGGCCGTTTTTCTGCAAAGGGACCAGGACGACTGATCCGTGTAAAGGAAAGAATGAATGGGGCCATGTATCGTGAGATTTTGAGTGAAAACCTCCTTCCATCAGCAAGGGCATTGAGGATGAAACGTGGCTGGGTCTTTCAGCATGACAATGATCCCAAACACACTGCCCGGGCAATGAAGGAGTGGCTTCGTAAGAAGCATTTCAAGGTCCTGGAGTGGCCTAGCCAGTCTCCAGATCTCAACCCCATATAAAATCTTAGGAGGGAGTTGAAAGTCCATGTTGCCCAGCGACAGCCCCAAAACATCACTGCTCTAGAGGAGATCTGCATGGAGGAATGGGCCAAAATACCAGCAACAGTGTGTGAAAACCTTGTGAAGACTTACAGAAAACGTTTGACCTCTGTTATTGCCAACAAAGGGTATATAAAAAAGTATTGAGATGAACTTTTGTTATTGACCAAATACTTATTTTCCACCATAATTTGCAAAGAAATTCTTTAAAAATCAGACAATGTGATTTTCTGGATTTTTTTTTTCTCTCATTTTGTCTCTCATAGTTGAGGTATACCTATGATGAAATTTGGAGACCTCTCTCATCTTTTAAGTGGGAGAACTTGCACAATTGGTGGCTGACTAAATACTTTTTTTCCCCACTGTATCTAGCCGTGTGGAGGTGGGACAGTAGTCTACCTGTCCCCCTCTACTTTTAGTTGTTTGTGCACATGGATAGGCCTACTTTACTTGTTTATTATTAGAGTGTGACTCGGGTACTAAATTTGGGACGGTCTAATTGGTGTGCATGCGTTTTGGACTTTTTTTTAAAGGGGGGTGTAATGTAGTTATAAGACTTATTATTGTGTGATGTGGGTGGTGGCTCCACCTTTCCAGTTCCGCCACCACCCTGGGTATAAAGGGCTGATGCGGAAGAGGCACGGTCTCTTTTGACCTTGCCTGTGCCTAGACGGGAGTGCCTTGTGTTACTGTTAGTCACCCAATAAAGTCACGTTCTATTGCACCTCTGGCCTCGTTATTGAAGTACTGGGACATAACTAATTTGGGACCAGTATGAAGGTGGGTTACAGTCGGCCTCCCAGTTGCTTCAGGCCTGCGAGAAAATCTATGGACCAACCGAGTGAGCTGTACAATATTTTATATGGTGTGATCTGAAATTTTTATTGTTTTATTTGTTTCTTAAATCTTTTTTTCTGTTTTGAATCACATTTTGATATCAAAAAATAAACCACAACAGCTCGGGACAGCTCAGCTCTAGTTTTTAATCAGGGGACCGTAGTTATGTTGTACATGTAACACTTTCACAAAATTTAGTTAGTAGATTTTATGCAGGATACCTTTTTTTTAACGAGTAAAAAGTAGAGGAAAGTGTACTTTTACTCAAGTACATTTGGTTGTACTCCTTGAATAACCTTTGATTTCACCTGTTTGAAAACTGGTAAGAAATTTGCTTGCCAATACTTGTTCTCCGCAGAAATTACAGTGCCTTTAATCTTTTTTCGTAATTGTGTCATTTTACTTCTACAGCTGTCCCAGATACCAGTTTTGGAGCTCCAAATATTCAATAGTATACCAAGGGAATATCAAAATATTCTGCATTATCTTTTCCTCCTTCAGTGCACTGCTGCAGCATCAGTACCTTACCAGAAATTTCTTCCCAGCATTTATGCTTTGCTTGAAAGGGTGGAGGGAAAAAAAAAAATCTTTTTTTAGGTGAGCTGCACTGCCACATTTGGATAATTCTGAATCGAGGACAAATGTGAAAGAATCCATTTATAAATGTCCAGAGATCAGTAGCAATTCATGTCATATTCATGCCAGAGCTGAATAGGAACTAAGCAGAATCTGTCCTACCTGTATTAGATATATGTGGATTAAATGTAACATTCCAGTTGACTTGTCACATCTGTCTTCTATTTGTTTTTTAATTTATAAAAGATAAAAGATATGGGAAGTAAATTCATTATGGACCGTTACAAAAACTTATGTTAAAGTACCAAGTTGTCATACAATGAGGCGGAAAAAGTCTTGGCTAGAAAACAAGATGCATATCTTAAATTTAAAAATGACAAACATGTAGGATCATCCATCCATCTTCTACCGCTTTTCCGGAGGTCCGGGTTGCGGAGGCAGCAGTTCAAGCAGAGAAGCCCAGACTTCCCTCTCCTCAGCCACCTGCTCCAGCTCTTCAGAGAGGAAACCAAGGCGTTCCCAGACCAGCTGGGAGACATAGTCTCTCCAGCGAGTCCTGGGTCTACCCTGGGGTCTCCTCCCAGTGGGACATGCCCGGAACACCTTAAATGGGAGGCGTCCAGGAGGCATCCTGATCAGATGCCCATACCACCTCAACTGGTTTCTTTCAATGTGGAGGAACAGCGGTTCTACTCTGAGCCTCCCCCGGATGACTGAGCTCCTCATCCTATCTCTGAGGGTGAGTACAGCGATCCTACGGAGAAAGCTTATTTCAGCCACTGTATCCGCGATCTCGTTCTTTCGGTCATTACTCAAAGCTCGTGACCATAGGTGAGAGTAGGAACGTAGATTGACTGGTAAATCGATAGCTTTGCCTTAGAACTAAGCTCCCTCTTCACCACAACAGACCGGTACAACGTCCGCATCACTGCAGATGCTGCTCCAATCCATCTGTCAATCTCTCGCTCCATTTTCCCCTCACTCGTGAACAAGACCCCAAGATACTTAAACAACTCCACTTGGGGCAGGAGCCTGTCCCCAACCCGGAGAGGACAATCCACTTTTTTCCGGCTGAGGACCATTGACTTGGACTTGGAGGTGCTGATTCTCATCCCAGCCACTTTCTCAGTGGCAAACCGTCCCAGCAAGAGCTATGTAGGTCATTGCTGGATGAAGCCAACAGGACAACATCATCTGCAAACAACAGAGATGAGATCCTGTGGTCACCAAGCATGACACCCTCCATTCCCTGGCTGCGCCTAGAAATCCTGTCCATAAAAATTATGAACAGGATCGGTGACAAAGGGCAGCCCTGGCAGAGTCCAACTCTCACTGGGAATGAGTCCGATTGCGTGTTGGTAATACAAACCAAACTGTCACAACGGTCGTACAGAGACCGAATAGCTTGTAACAACAAGCCTAATACCCCATACTCCTGAAGCACCCCCCACAAAAAACCACGAGGGACGCAGTCAAATGCCTTCTCCAAGTTCACAAAACGCATGTAAACTGGTTGGGCAAACTCCCCTCATGGATCATCGCCTTATCGTGGTGGGGGATTTGCGTGCCCCAGTGATCCCAGGAGCTATGTTGTCCGGGGCAATTTGCCTCTGATAGGGTCACTCACGACAAACTGGTCCTGGGTGAAGGGCCAGACTAAGAACAATCCAACAGATTCTCATGATAAATATTAGAACAAGGATCCAGTGTACCCCGCCCGGTATGGGGTTACCGGGGCCCCACCCTGGAGCCAGGCCTGGGGGAGGGACTCGATGGCTAATGTCTGGTGGCTGGGTTTCCACCCATGGGACCCGGCTGGGCTCAGCCCAAAGGAGTTACATGGGTACGCTCTCCAGTGGGCTGACCACCTGCAGGATGGATCATGGGGGTCTGGTGCTATGTGAATCAGGTGGCGGTCAAAGGCGGAGACCTTGGTGGACTGATCCCAAGCTTCCTAAACTGGCTTTTGGTACATGTAGGACCAATGCAGAAAAAAAAATGCAGATATTAAAGTCACAAATTCACAGATTTGGGAGTGTTTGTTGACAGAGGTGTCAGATTTACAAAATGGAAAAAGTATTCTACATTTATGATGTGTAGCCAAAAAAAGACAAAAAAAAATCAGAAATCAGAAATTTTAGTGGGGGAAAGGTTGTACATTTATGAGTAGGGAAACAAGTTGCAAAAAATACAAGTGATGGGGAAAAATTGCAAATTTAAGAGTAGGAAAGTCTTAAATTTAACAGGGCTGAGAAAGGGATTTGCTAAAAGCAAAGTTGAGGGGAGAGTGGTGCAAATTTACAAGAGGAAATAAGCTGAAAATTTATTTACATGCTGGAAGAAATGTACTGAAGGGCCATATTTGGCTCCTGGCCTTCATATTGATACACATTTTAACAGTATAGCGTGATCTTTAATTGCTCTTTTCTGTGTAATTGTCTTTCCACAGGTCCTGGTATTTGAAGGATTTTGAAGACCATGCTGTGCTCACAGTGAAGGTACAAAGTGACACATCATGGAGTTTTCTGCAGAGGAGGGGTTAACTAAAGGCCCCGGTGTCATCATTATGACCACCAGTGAAAAGGTGTGTTTGATTTTGAAGAAGATGATGACGATGACACGCATCATTGTCTGTTGAGAACACATCAGTCATATTAATATGTGTAGGTCAGGGCAGGTCACAGGACTTTTAGACCAAAACTAATCCTAGCCCATCTGTAACCCTCAAAACAGTATCATGGGTGGAATCTAAACTGGTGTCAGAATTGCGGATTATGTGAGCTCGGTAATAAACTTTTTCTGAAAACAAATGAGTAAAAAATGTTTCTGAAAACCTTTGAGGGAAGAAATAATTTGTTCAGTTGCTTAATCTGTTTTAGTTCTGCCAGGATGCCCAGTTTCACCCTCCACACCCTCGGAAGGGCGGGGATACAGGTCTGTGGTGGACCACTCCCAGTTACACGGGGTGAGACTGGACATCCTGGCAGATAAGCACATCTGTTGCAAGGTCTGTGGTGGACTTTTGCCAGTTGGTGCATCGAGACATGCACTACACAAAGAGCAGAGATAAACAAACCTATCATCTGGTCAGTCACTGCAGCAGGTACTGGAATCAGTTTGTCTTGGCCTGTCCTTGCCACTGATAATACTTCTGTCTAAGTTAGCGGTACTCAAATACTTTGCAAGCAGTTTCATGAAATGGTCAGTCAGAAAACAACTCATACCGGCTCGAACATCGCCTGCGTTAACAAGGTCAGGAGTTCCTGGCAGTGGAAGGCAAAGAACAGAGCAGCATGGAGGAATCTGATCAGACCTAAATGAAACAGTCATTGTCGCCCCCGACAGACTGCTATGATGGTGATGATGCTTGATTTGTTTTCATGTGACATCATCTACTGCTGGTTTAAACGTTTTGTGGCCCAAAGTGTTCACTGTGCTACACCTGTGACCTACAGGAACTGCTGACTACTGACTGCTATTATAGTGTGTTCCAGAAGTTGTCCTTGGTTGGCTTTTCAAAGTCATTTGCCATAAGTTGTGGAATAGCCTGGCTTCTGAATGTGAATTTCTTATCATAAATGTGCTCCAGCACATTTTCATCAAGCCCAAAAGCCATGATGGGCAGCTCCATGGAAAACTGCTATTGTGCTCGTTCTGTCAGAAGTGCTAAAAGTTAGTAAGTCTTACTTAATTCTTTCAGGTCGTGGAGCTCCTGAATCATGCCGCTCTGATATCAACTGATGAAAAGTTGATTGTGCTCAAACAGGTTTGTGTTCTAATCTTTATGACTAATGTTATTATGTGATCTAGAATAAGATATTTTTTCCACATAGAGCTGATATAGATGTTTGACCATGTTTTTTATGTCTATTCTCTGTATAATTTACTCATCCCTCCAGATAGTTATGCTCCTAGCTGGTTTATTAGTCCAAGGTTGATTATTATAAACATATATTGCTTCCAGGCATCATTCTGGCTTTTTCAGTATTTTGGCCAGGTCAGCCCGGTAATCCCACCTGTAGCTAGAATAGTTTAGTTACCACTTCTAGTTCTCCTTGACATAACTCACCCACCACATTCATCATTCTTTATCCCATCTGGGTCAACCACCACCAACTGTCTCTATGTTTCATTCTAGATGTTATTTTAGCATATTGGTTTATACTGTGGCTGTGATGGCTCTTTCACCAGCAGTCGTTGGCTGCAGTTAGCAGCGCTAGCCATTCACTCATCGAGGGTTATTTCTATGCTTATTATGCCCCAGAGATGTGCCATCTTATCCTATAAACCACTCAAACCACACACCTCTGTCCTCAATAATGGTTTGCTTAGACGTTTACATACTCACATTTAGCCATTTTTACATTAGTTAACGCCGGCTGGCTAACATTAGTTCAACTACACATCTCCAAAATGATGAGTGTATGTGTGTGCTGAACTGTGGCTCATTATTAGCATTTAAAGACACAGACACTGAAGCACATTGTTGTGATGAAGTGTTTAATCTTGGTGAAAAACGGTGTTGCAGTATTTAATCCTTGAGGTATTTTGACCGAAATGTGTCAGACATTTCATTAAGATTTTTGGGAACTGCATCAACATGTGAGGAAAATGACATACAGTATGTTCCCTTTAATCAGGAATAAGAAATAAAGGAATTTCCTTAATCTGTAGGTCCAGGAGCTAATCATTAACAAGGATCCATCTCTTCTGGACAATTTCTTGGATGTAAGTATGCATAGATAAATCTTTTTGTCAACTTACTAAATTTTTATTCATGATCCTTCCTCTTTGCTGATTTTTTTTTTCTCCCTGTAGGAAATGATCGCCTTTCAGACAGACAAGTCTATTGAAGTGAGGAAATTTGTGATCGGCTTTATAGAAGAGGCGTGGTGAGTCCCTGCACAACCTTTCCAGTCTCATGCCTGTGAAAGAAAATGTTTTTAAAGTCGCCAAATGTTTTGATCAGCAAACGGGACAATGAGCTCCTCCTCCGGCTGGTTGCCAACCTGAACATGCTGCTGAAGGACGAGAGTGTAAACGTGGTGAAAAAAGCCATCCTCACTCTCACCCAGCTCTACAAAGTTACTCTGCAGGTAAAACAAGGGCCTCAGTTTTTTTTTTTTTGTTGTTGTTTTTTTCAATAATGTAGATTTATTACAAGTCTGTGTTTTGCAGTCAATTGTTTGTTGTTTAGAAGTGAGAAACGGAGAAACGGATTTATGGATTCTTTTTTTTAGTTTGGATAACAAGAAATGGAAAACGAACATTAACAGTAACTGAATTTTCACTGATGAGCATATACAGATGTGGGCAGATTTGTTGGTATTCTTCCACCTATACCTGACATGGACAAAAAAAGATGGTATCATTAAATTTAAGATTTTGTTTCCACTTCTAAACAAAAAAAACAGCCAACCACAAAGTACACAGACTAATATAGTGTCTCCTGCTGTTTTCTGTGTCCTTACTTCCTCTGTCTCTCTTCTGTCAGTGGTTGGTTCGCTCGAAAGCCGTGTCTGAGATGCAGGAGGCCTGCTGGGATCTGGTCACGCAAATGAAGGGGGACGTTTTGGTCTTGCTCGACTCGGAAAATGACGGTGTTCGTACTCACGCCATCAAGTTCACAGAATCCCTAATCATCACTTTGTCACCGCGGACAGCTGAGTCCGATGTTCCCAAGCGACAGGAAGGAGACATCAGCCTGGATAAAGTTCCCAAAGATCACTCATACATTCACTACGGTACAGATATCAGAACTTTTTGTCCAGATGCAATGTAATAATGTCTGTTCCGTTTTAAAATGCATATTCTGTGTGTTGTCCAATAAACAGATGTGTTGTGTGAGGAGGGGAAGAGTGCGCTGGAGAAGCTGCTGAAGTTCATGGTCCACCCGGCTATTTCCAGTATTAACCTCACTACAGCGCTCGGCTCACTGGCCACCATCGCCCGGCAGAGACCCATGTTCATGTCGGAGGTGGTGCAGGCATACGAGATGCTGCATGGTGAGTTCCTGTGTTATTCGTGAAACGGATATTTAAAAATTTGTGTGAGAATGCATGAGTGTGCACCCCCCCCCCCAAAAAAAAAGGACATGGGGGGGGTGATGTTGTGATTTGTAATTTAATTCAAAAAGCTTTAATATATTTTTCTTTACATGCAATGAATATACAGTATTTAAGTGTACCTTTTTGAATTCAATTTTGGAGAAAAAAAATCAGGATGTTCTATTTTTTTTTTTTTTAAGTTTTTGTAAAGGGTATACACGTCATTACAGCATTGCATTGTTTACATTTTCATCACATGTTCCCTTATTTTTTGTTATTTGACAACATTGGAAGAATAATTATTACAACACCCCTTTTTTTAAGTGAAAGAAAAAGTGAAATTAAAGAGAACAAAAAAAACAAAAAAAGAGCAAAAAACAAACAAAAAATAAATAAAAATAAAAGAGCATCTGAGTAGTGTTGGAACAACGAGCAGTGCCATTATTGAAATGGTATTTGTCAAAGATTAGATCTAATGGAAGACACATATGCGATCCAGGGTTGCCAAAAGTTCATGAACCCATCCATGTCCTGTCTCAGTGCGAATGTCAACTTTTCCATCGAGTAAATGTCTTGGATCACGTTAGTCCAATCTTCAGGTGTAGGACAGTCCTTCAACATCCATTTTTTAGTTAGGGCTTTTTTACTTGCCAATATTAAAACAGTGAATAAGTATTTTTCTCCTCGTCTTTTCAGTGAATCTGGTAGTAAACCCAAATACAAAGTTACAAAAGAAAAGGGAACTGTTATTTTGAATATTTTCCCCAATATTGTCTGTACATTGGTCCAATATTGGTGGATAACTGGGCATGACCAAAACACATGAAAATGATTTGCAGTCTCTTCACCACACAAGCGCCAACAATTCAACCCCTTATGAGTAAATTTGTTTTGTGCAGGTGTTCTGAAAAATCTTACCAAATTTTTCCATCCAAATTCTCTCCACTGCAGGGATGAGGTACTTTTCCATTGCTGTTTATTTAGCTTTTCCCATATTTCCAGTTGTAAAGTGAAATTCCCCTCTTTTTCCCATCTCTCTTTTATATATGATGTGTTGTCTCCTTTTAAGTCTTGAAGACCTTGGTATATTTTAGAAATGTATCTGATCCCTGGGATCCCTTTATATGCCATTAAGAAGACCTTCAGAACACCTGACTGGGCCCTTTCCAAATCCTCCTTTTTAAGTATATTGTTTATGTGGTGTCTAAGCTGAAAGAACCTGTAAAGGTCTTGATTTATTAGACCTTGTTTTTTCAAATCTTCAAAACTTCTTAAAATTTGCCCTTTAAAAAAATCGTAATATTTTATCAGTCCGTTCTCTTTCCACTTTTTAAATCTAGTGTCTGTCTCATTAGGAGTAAAGTCTTGATCATAGGCAATCCATTGCAGAAATCGATAGGGCTCTTTAGTTTGATTCTCTCTGACTATCTTAAACCAAATTTTTAGCGGGGTCTCTATCCACGGGTTAGTGTCATTCAAAAGTTTAGGTAAGGCATTGTTCCCTATTATCGCCTGTAGGGGGATGTCACGTGTTATTTGGCATTCCATCTCCTTCCATTGTGCAGTGTAGACTGGGTTACATATCTCTACTAAAGTTTTAATTTGTGCAGCTTTAAAATAGTCCCTGATATTTGGCAGCGCAAGCCCACCTTTGTCTTTGTTTAGCTGTAGGGTTCTATATTTGATTCTAGGTCTCTTGCCCTGCCATATGAATCTTGAGATCCTTCTGTCCAGCTCCTGCCATGTTTTTTTGGGAGGTTCTACCGGTATTGTTTGGAAAAGGTATAGAAGATGTGAAAGTATATTCATTTTGACTGCTTCAATTCTTTGTGCAGTACCCAAGAATGGTATCATATTCCGTCTTGCTAGATCAGATTTTATTTTTGCCACCAGCTGATCATAGTTTAGTGTTATAATTTTGTTGAGTTGTTTCGGGATATTGACCCCCAGATATTTCATAGATTCCATCTCCCAGTTAGTTTTGAGTTTGCTTAGTAAATATTGATTTGGGTCATAGTTGAATGTTAAAACTTGGGTTTTATGCATGTTTAGTTCGTACCCCGATAAATCTCCATACTCTGGAAAAAACAGATTAGTTCTGGAAAAGAGGTGTCCGGCTGCCCCAGGTATATTAAAATGTCATCAGCAAAGAGTGCTATTTTATGTTCCTTCTGACCAAGTGTAATACCTTTAATTTTTTGATTCTGTCTTATCCATTGGCTCAGATGTTCTATGAAGATTGCAAAGAGCAGTGGAGACAAGGGGCAGCCCTGACGACATCCTCTTTCCAGCTCAAAAGATGATGATAAATTACCATTAATCCTTATTTTAGCTGTTGGTTTTTTATATAATGCCTGGATAGTTCTAATGAAGTTGTTATGAAAATTGAAACTGGATAAGATTCTATATAGGAAAGACCAGTCAACTGAATCGAATGCTTTTTCAGCATCTAATCCCAATATGACTGCATTTAAGTTATATTTTTTTATATGATGAATTATGTGTAAAGTGCGTCTAATGTTGTCTTGTGTCTGTCTTTGTCTTATAAAACCTGTTTGGTCTAAATGAATTAAGTCTGTCAGTATATTTTCTAACCTTTTGGCAAGGATAGTGGTAAAAAGCTTATAGTCCTGATTTAATACACTGATTGGTCTGTAGTTGGAGCATTCTAATTTATCCTTTTCAGGTTTAGGTATGACTGCAATGACCCCTTCTCTCCAGGAGGGGGGGATTTCCCCTGTGTGGAGGACATAGTTAAATGTTTTCAGGAGGAGAGGAGATAGTTGCTGTTTAAAGGTTTTGTACCACTCTGCTGTATATCCATCTGCTCCTGGGGATTTGTTAGCTTTAAGTTTCATAATTGCTTTTTCTAATTCTTTAGGTTGTATTTCTGACAGTAGTGTTTTATTTTGAGACTCAGTAAGTTGGGGAAGGTTTAATGTGTTTAGGAATGCTTCGGATGCATTTTTATGTTTTTTGAGGGAGTACAAGTTCTTATAGTAGTTCTCGAAGCTTTTAAGAATATCCTGAATTCTGAATTTTATTTCCTTTGATACTGGGTCTCTGATTTTGTAGATTGCTCTTTCCGTTTGTTGTTTCCTCAGTTTATAGGCTAGTAATTTTGCCGATTTGCTGCCTGCTTCATAGTATTTTTGTTTCAGAAATGTAAGTTTCTTCTGGATTTCTATTGTGTAGATCTCATTTATTTGTTTTTTAATTTCCTTAATTTTGAGCGAGTCATTAGAATGAGTGTTGCCTTTGTGTTCTTTTTCTAGGTTCTTAAGTTCTGACTCTAATGTGATTAGTTTTTCTTGTCTCAGTTTCTTTTGGATTGCCAGTTTTGCAATAATCTTTCCCCTTATTACAGCTTTGCATGCATCCCACAGTATTAAAGGGGATACTTCTCCATTATCATTTTCTTCCAAATATCTGAGAATATCTGATTCCAATTCATCTTTCAGTGGTCCTTTCAGGACATTTGAATTCAACCTCCAAGAAAATGTATTATTTGTGTATTTTTGGATACTTAAGTCCATATAGATCGGACTGTGGTCAGAGAGATCCATCAGTCCTATTTTACATGTTTTTACTCTTCCAATGTCTCTATTAAACATAAAAAAATAGTCAATCCTTGAGTATGATGAATGTGGCGCTGAGTAAAATGTATAATCTTTTACACTGGGGTTGAATTCCCTCCACACATCACAGATTCCCATTTCTTTTAGTAGCATCCAAGTTTTCCTACTTTGAGTGTTATTTTGATGTGGAGAATTACCTGATGCATCCCAGTATGGATTCAGTCTTAGATTGAAGTCTCCACCACATATCACTAAACCTTGGGCTTTAGTTATCATTAGGTCAAATACATTTTTATAAAATTTCCAGTTAGCCCCTGGAGGTGCATATACATTCAGCAGGGTGATATCTTCTCCCTCTAGCCGCCCAATTACCAAACTGTATCTCCCTTCTTTATCTTTGTGTTCTGATTTTTTTTCAAATGTAATTTTGGTTGAGATCAATGTCGCTACTCCCCTCCTCCTCCCTGACTTATATGAAGATGAAGAGATCATTTTAAACCCTTGTCTATTGAGTTTAGTGTGCTCCACGTCTGTTAGGTGGGTTTCTTGTAAAAATGTTATTCCTTCTTTGTCTTTTTTCATTTTGCCTAGAATCTTGGATCTTTTAACTGGATTCAGGATCCCTTTTACATTATATGAGATTATTTTGGTTACACCCTGTTTCTCCATTGTATTGTCTTATTTAGTATAACAGTGTGGTGGACCTCTTTTATGCTACTCAGAAACTGAAAGAACATAAAAAACATTAAGAACATAGTGTATAAAACTTTAAAACAAAAAACTGACAAAAGAACTTCCTGAGCTGAGGTCTTTTTAGAGACCCTGGAAGAGCCTTGATGGAGTGTAGGCTCTGAGGGAAATTCCTCAAACTCTTACGTGTTGAGGGCCCTCTCTTACCCCTGTAAGTTGTCCCATGTTTTTAACGTGAATTTCAGATCCCAATCCTAACTTGTAATGATTTTTTTTTTTTTTTTTTTTTTTTTATGCCTATACCCTATGAAATTCTGTGCACCCTCCCACCACCATCACAGCAAACGTTCACGCTAATACAGTATTTGTTAGTGTGGGGAGAACATGTGGATCATTGTCACATTTCTATTTTAACAAGTTTTTTTTTTAAAAAAAAAAAGACTTATTTGTTTCTAATATTATGACTGTTCCATGAAATGTTTTACCACATGCTGATTCTGCATCTCCTTTAATGTTTGTTACCTTGTAGGAGGAGGGTTGGATGTGCAGATTGACTGAAAAAATCGTTATTCCCTCCTGTAAACGGCCAGTTTTTCCTTGTATCTCTGACGCTGGGTTTCCCGCTGCTGGCCCGTGGATTTTGAGGGTCTCTGTGTGGACCACGTTTGAGCCTTGATTCTTTCACTCGGGTCTGCTGCGGGTTTAAACACCGTTACCGGGAGCCCTCTTCTCGCCATATCAGCGGTTGCTTTTTCCGCCAAATTATAGAGACATGTCTCTTCACCGTAGAAGACCCTTAGCTTCGCCGGAAATGGCGTCTGGAAGCGCAGTTTTTTCTCTCGTAGCACCTTTTTAGTGTTGTCGTATTCCCGGCGCTTTTTAAGGACCTCCGGGGCGTAATCGTGTTCCACGAAAACTTTTCTCTCTTGGTGCATAAATCCTTTTTTCTGCCAAGCTAGTTTTGCAACCTCTTGTTTTATTTTGAAGTTGGAGAACCTCACCACCACCGATCTTGGTGGCGCTTCCGCCGCCGGCCTAGGGGCTAAAGTACGGTGCGCCCTTTCCATCTTCAAGTCGGTGGATTGGGGAATATCCATCTTCTGTCTCAGTAAGGATTCCACGCATGTCGCCATTGTGGTGAAACCATCATCGACTCCTTCTTTCAGACCATGAATTCTTATGTTGTCTCTTCTCAGTCTTCCTTCGTGGTCGGTTAGCTTAGCCTCTAGTCTTGACTGCCTTTTGTGCAGATCCAGCACGGAATCTTCCAGCCCTTTTATTCTTTCCTCTGCTTCCAAGATTCGGTTCTCGGCCTGGTCCACTCTGCTGTTTGCCCTTTTTAATTCTTCTTTGATTTCACGAAATTCGGCCCAACACTCTCGGCGAAATCGTCTTTATTCTTTAAATACCATTTTCAAGCTAACCTTTTTGTTAGCTTCATTCAGCTCCTTGTCTTCTGAATGGAAATCCTCCGGATCAGATTCTTCGGCCGATGCGTGTCCTGGCCTGGTAAATGTCGATTTCTTCTGTTTTCCTTTAGGCATGATGACTTTGTCCTTTGATTTTTCACTCTTCCAAAAATCCGTTAAATCTGATTTTCAAGGTATTTTACAGGATTGGGTCTGGGAGCTTCAGCGTTAAGCTGCAATCACCGTGGTGTTCAGACCGGAAGTCAGGATGTTCTATTTTTTGAGCTCCACACAAGGGTTTGTTTTCATTGCAACTGTACAACAGTTATTTGACTTTTGAGCTATTTGTTCAATGATCAGCAGTGTTGGTCAGTGTTATTTACCCAGCAGATTTAGAACCACCAACCTTCCAATTAGGGAAAAAAAATCAATTAAAATGTCTAATTACTGTCATGATTTCCATGGTTAACTTGTAATTAATCACACTTAAAAACAAACTCTGCAAATGTATCTTAAAGGTACATTTTGCACATTTTTATTATTAGTACTAATGGATCTGTAATGGTTTGTCAGGCTGGAGTGCCAGTCAGACCAAGTTTTAGCTCTCACAATTACGAGGGGGGGCTGAAAAGCTCATAGTGGTCAAATTTGACCAAATGTGGTTTATTTTTCCACCACGGGGATCCAAATGCTGCATTGTAGAAGTGTGTGAACCGAAGGGAAGACTGTTGAAAAATAAACCACATTTGGTCAAATTTGACAACTATGAAATCAGCCCCCCCCCCCCCCCCCCGTATTAAGGTGAAAAAAACCCAAGCTGTACAAAAGTTCAAAAATTAAATCAAGTTCAGTGTATTTGAAAAAAAAATGGACTATGACGGTATTCAGAAAAGAGAAAGTCACAGAAGTGTGAACATGTTTTGTTCTCTCCCTACTTTTACAAAGAAGTTGGATTTTGAAATGCTGTATTTTTTTAACGTTGTTTTCTTGAGCCATTGAACATCACATGTGCCACCACAGCCCCTTTAAATGTACCCTGGCGAGCCACGCAAACCCAGTAAGATCCGGGTTCCCTCTGTTAGCTGCTAGGGCTGCAACTAATGATTATTTTGGTAGTCAACTAATGTAACGACTATTTTTTCGATTGACTAATCACAATTATTTCTGTCATGCCCGCCATCTCTGTTTCCTGCTGGCACAGCTCCTTTTTTTTTTTCTTTTTTTTTCTTTTTTTTGCACGGCTCATGTTCAAGGCTCCAGGTCATGTTTAACCTCACCTGTTTAAGCCTGCACACCTGTGAAAATCACTTTGTCAGTCTCTGCCTTAATATAAGGTAGCCTATTATAAAAAGTTCCCATAGCTAGATAAAGTAATGACCCATGAAATAAGTTGGAAATTTGAACTTGCCAGCTTAATAAAAAGTGTTTGGAGCAACACAATTAAATAACAGAAACTAAAATGCAGTCTTTTTACCCCAAAATAAAGTGCAAAAACTCAAATAGCAGCTTCTGCTACAGCATGAAAAGTTGCTGTAACTCCATGTTCAAAACAAACTAGAGTAACATTCAAATCCATAAAAATAAAAAATGAAAACAAACTAGTCCATCTTCTTTCCTTTCTGGGTTTGGAAGTTTAAAAGTTCACTGTTAGGCTTTAGATGAAAATTAAAAGAGCTTCCAGTCCAAAATAACAGTTTGCAAATGCTTTAAGTTACAGTGCAGGAATGTCAGCATTCACTACACATACAGTGAAATATTTAAGCCGTTTTAATTTATTTTTGATGATTATGGTTACAGTTTTTATCCCTTGCCGGTCAAAGAGCCCTTTGGGTGAAGACCAAAGGGGGATTATGTTATGGGTCAGTCCATCTGTCCCACTTTTGTGAAATCAACTCCTCCTATAGTTTTGGACGTTTGCTTCGAAACTTGGTGTCATGGTTTGATATACACTGAAGATGCGCATATTGCAATTTGGTTCTGATCGGATGATTTTTGCGCGAATTGTAGTCCCTGACCTATGACCTTCTCTTTCACCTCATTTCATAGACAGTAACTGTCTTGTGAAATAAACTCTTCTTACACTTTTGTTCTGATTGTTTTTGAAACAAGAGAATCAGCACCTCCAAGTCTGAGTCCATGGTCCTCACCCGGAAAAAGGTGGATTGTCCTCTCTGGGTTGGGGACAGGCTCCTACCCCAAGTGGAGGAGTTTAAGTATCTTGGGGTCTTGTTCACGAGTGAGGGGAAAATGGAGCGAGAGATCGACAGACGGATTGGAGCAGCATCTGCAGTGATGCGGACGTTGTACCGGTCTGTTGTGGTGAAGAGGGAGCTTAGTTCTAAGGCAAAGCTATCAATTTACCAGTCAATCTACGTTCCTACTCTCACCTATGGTCACAAGCTTTGGGTAATGACCGAAAGAGCAAGATCGCGGATACAAGTGGCTGAAATGAGCTTTCTCTGTAGGATTGCTGGACTCACCCTCAGAGATAAGGTGAGGAGCTCAGTCATCCGGGAGAGGCTCAGGGTAGAACCGCTGCTCCTCCACATTGAAAGGAGTCAGTTGAGGTGGTATGGGCATCTGATCAGGATGCCTCCTGGACACCTCCCACTTGAGGTGTTTCAGGCACGTCCTACTGGGAGGAGACCCCGGAGCAGACCCAGGACTCGGTGGAGAGACTATGTCTCCCAGCTGGTCTGGGAACGCCTTGGTGTCCTCTCTGAAGAGCTGGAGCAGGTGGCTGGGGAGAGGGAAGTCTGGGCTTCTCTGCTTGAACTGCTGCCTCCGCGACCCGGACCTCCGGAAAAGCGGTAGAAGATGGATGGATGGATGGATGTTTTTGAAACTTGGTACCATGGTTTGAGATACTCTGATGGTGCACATATTGCAATTTCACTCTCATTGGATGACCTTGAGGTCAAAGGTCAGGTCAGATTTCTCCCTAAATCTTCTAAACACAGTAACTACTGAAAGAAATAATGTAGGCTTTTCAAATCGATACAGTAGTTGTATCAATACACATCATGGACCACTTACACCCTCACCTAACTATGGGGTTTGGAGTCAAAGGTTCAAAATTAACATTGCAGTTGCACTGTTTACTATTACTATAAAACAAGTAAAGCTAGGGCCACTAAACCTGGTACACAGGTTCACCTTGGGATCCTGACCTCTGACTATGGGTTGTATACTTTGTTGTATATTTGTGGATGATGGGCTTATCATAATTTGGTTCTGCCACAGTAATTATATTGAAAAGTTGAAAACTGCTGTCCGTCAGTAAGTATTGGGATCTTGAAAGAAAACTGAGGCAGGGGATATTGCACTCACCTCAGAGTGCTCTTGTTATAAATTAAATTAACAACTCATGGTATTGTAATTTACTGAGATGCACTAATATTCAGAATGGGGGCTGATATTGCCATGACAAAAAGAGAGAAGATAAGAGAGTAAGCCACTCCTGTAATTCACAAATTTAGTGCACTTAACACATTAGCCAGAGGAACTGAAACAGCTTAGCTGTCAGCAGCCATCATCCAAGACAGATTATTGTCCAACAGGTAAGCTAACATAAGCAGTACATGCTAACAGTTTAATCAGTCTTCTAAAGCTGAGACAGTTGCTCATTGAAAATAAGAAGTGCTAATTTTACTCGCTAACTTGCTAACCTTACCAGTGTGGTATTTAGAAGTGGCCCAAGTTCAGTCCTTCATCACCAGGGCAGAGCATAGCAGAAGCCTGCTTGGCTGAGCCAGGGGACGGAGCAGAGGGGGAGGAGGAGGATGATGAATGGATGCGTCGCTGTAGTGCTGCTGTGATGATGACAACTCTGCTTTATAGAGTTTGCATTTAACTTGTTTCATTTGTTTATTTTTGGTAAAATGCTCCCATACTTTGGATAGTTTTGGCCTCTTCTTCTCCGTGATTTTCTCTCTTCTGTGTCACCATGATGCACTCCTTTTTCTTTGCTGGAGCAGTTAAACTGAACATTTCCATGGCATTCATACAAACTTTAAAATTAAACGATTTGTCGACAGTAAAAATCTGTCAGCAATTTTTTTTATGCTCAACGTCGTTGATGACATCGACTAATCGTTCCAGTCTTATTAGCTACATAGGGTTACCTGGACTACTTGACCCGGGCTAATTGATCCTGCTAGAGATGGGTCGTTGCCCACCTCCTCTCAGCTCGGCTGACATTTGAATAGGACAGCGTGGATAAATGCTCGATGCAGTATGTGTCACCGTCGCCACAGCACAGTGACAGAGTGAAGAGGAATCTAAAAGCTGTCCGTCATTATTCTGACAGATTATATTATTTTTGAAGCTGCAGCAGACATCTGTGTGTCCTACAATTACACAAATATCACAGCGGCTGAGTGCGAACAGTTTCTTTTAAGAGCATCATATTTCATTCAATCCGCCTGGAGTCTGCAGCGGCTGGTCTTGCCTCACATTTTGAGGCAAGACCAGCCTGTCGTGGAACAAAAGCTGTGGGAGACACACTGGGTTGCCTCGGTACAGTCTCTCTGTTCAGCCTGCATAGATGTGCATGGTGCAGTCCTGTGCTTCATGCTCATTTGTGCATCCCGGTTCACCAGGTTTTGTGAGATGGTCCCTTCCGAAAAAAAACCCCCACTTATTGTATCGTGCTTCGTGTGGTGCTGGACATGAAAAGTCACACAAAACCACACAGCCCCACCAGATAAGTGCAACCCCAAACACACACACACACACACACACACACACACACACACACACATCTACCCTGTGTCTTTTCTTGTATGAAAACTGTTCAGGGCTGATATGAAAAAAAATTACAGTAATTATGCAAAATGTGAGGTACATTTTACAACCCTGTCCATTAAAATGGAGGACAAATGGTAGCAACCATTAAACTCAATCAACCACTGGTCTGCGCTCAATTTGACAGTGACAGAATTAAAAGGCTTGTAAAAACGCTGGTGATGACTCTCAACTATATTGTAATATACAATAGATCAGTAGCCAGTGATCACTACATCCCCAGCTTCCAGGCTGACCGCTGCATTCGTGTGACGTCAGCAGTGTGAGGATATGAAACAATACACCGGAGAAATGCGCTGTTATTTGCGAGCGATCAGACCTGCGTCTCTTTAAAGTTTGAAAAGTCCATGGAGGATTGTTGAGCTGTTCATTTATTCCAATGGTACCTGTGACTGTGGCTCACCAATTGTAGTTTGAAAGTGGTTTAAGCCACAGCCCACCCCATCATATTAGGAATAAACATAATCTGATTTTTATTTAGATTAAAACATTCACTGTGTATCTCACCTTTTTTGTTTTCAGCAAACTTGCCACCCACTTTGGCCAAATCTCAGGTCAGCAGCGTGCGAAAGAACCTGAAGCTTCACCTGGTGGCTGTCCTGAAACACCCCTGCAGCCTGGAGTTCCAGGGTCAGATCAGCACTCTGCTGCTGGACCTGGGGATGCCCCAGAGTGACATAACTCGCTCCACTCCTGCACCACGCGAGCTTCGCAAAAGGCCCCGTCATGAACAGTACACAGAGGGGAAAAAGGTCAAGATGGGTGAGTGATGGCCATGTATTCTCATTTAGTGTGTCATGAGATTGTAATTGGTTTAACAGTGTGAGAGGTCTATAAATTATGGTGAGACCTTATAGATGTTGTTGAAAGTTTCGTCATTTATACACCTTTACATTTGTTTTTGAGACTCTTCAAATGAATGTTGTCTACATTTGGACATCAGCACTTTTCCAACTTTTCCAGGGTACAATAATTCATAAAGTCACAATTCATACAATGAGTCATCTCGGGGTGTTTTAAATTTTAACACCTCTGCAATATTAAAGATTGAATTCCAACTAAATATTTAGTCCCTATGAGCAAGTATTTACCAACAGCGAGGAGGAAAACTCCTCGTTAGCAAGAATTGACCAGATGGCTGCAGCATCATAGCCACCTGTCTGCTAGTACAAGGTGGAAAGTGAGGAGAAATGGAGGACAGAAAAGAGGAGGATGGACAACAGTTTACCAAATAAAAGCACCAAAACATAAGCCTTTGCTTTTGGAGAATAACCGTGATATTAAATGAGATGCTGGTTGCTACAGATGGAATTTGAGTCCCTACAGAGATTTCTTCTTTCTCTGATCAGCATGTAGAATCAGCTAGACTTGAATGAATGGATATATTTACTCTTTTTTGCCATATATTGCTTATTTTTGTTTTGAAAAAGGGCTGTGTGCCTGTTAAGCCTTCCTTTTGAGTTAGAGCTATATTTCTAATTGGAATTAAGATTTAAGAAATCAGATTTAAGAACAAGATCAAAGCCTTTTCTTTTTCCTAAAATCTACGTAACCTACAATTAAACAGCCAGGCTCATCTTGACCCTGATTATTCAGATTGTATGTTGTTACAAGTTTTTGCTCATTCAAAGGCATCCTTCTTTAGATTTTTTTTTTTTTTTTTTACTTCAGTTCACTTGAAAGTTCAAGCCAGAATGATCTTGTTTAGGACATTTGTATATTTCTCAATGCCTTGAATGTGTACAGCATGTCTTTTGTGTCAAACTGCTGTCAACACCTTCCTTTGCATTCAGAGGGAACTCTGATTGATGACGATGAGGAGAAAGAGGAGCCAGCACCCATTTCTGCCCCTAAGCCAGCTGCCGTTCCTGTTGCTCAGTCTGCTATTGACCTCACAGCTGAGTTCCTTCACCCACTGCTCAATTCTGAGAATGTAGCCAACTTGGTGAGCGGTTGTGGTGTTTCATTTCTGTTTGTTTCCTTCTAAATTTTTACAGGTTTCCATCCAGCTTACCTTTGTGTCCCAATCTCACTCTTCAGGTGCTTATTAGCATGGTCTATCTGCCTGATGTCATGCCAGCGTCTTTCCAGGCGACATACACACCTGTGGAGTCGGCAGGCACTGATGCCCAAATTAAACATTTGGCCCGACTGATGGCCACACAGATGACTGCAGCTGGAATTGGTCCAGGTCAGTGACAAAATTATGCATCTCCAAACAAAAAGGAAAAAGATTATATACGTATTTCCTAGATAGAATAGAAAGTCTTTGTCATTGCACATAATAATGCAGCGAAATTAGTGGGCACTCTGTTTACATAAAACACACATTCAAGACATTAGACACAATCTGACACCTTTAGTATATGAAAAACAAAAACAACTCGGCATTATGATGTAAACTTGAGCTAAAATATATATATGATAAAATGTAAGAGTCTGCATAAAAGTGGCTGAGGTACTTATGAGTATAATTTCAAAATTGGTAAAGTGCCTGAAGTACAAGGAGATTATGAGTTTGGTTATTGCTTGTTTAGTAGGCTAATGGCAAATGGATAGAAACTCTCTAAATCTGGATGTCCGTGCTCTGGCAGCTCTGTAGCATCTGCCAGAGGGTAACAGTTCAAAGTAGTGGTATCCAGGGTGGGAAGGATCCTTGATGATGTTTGCAGCTCTGCTAAGGTAGTGTGATGTGGTGATGTCTTCCAGAGGGGGCAGGGAGCAACCAGTGATCTTTTCTGCAGACCTTATGACTCTTTGTAGAGCCTTTTTGTCAGCTGTGCAGCCTGCATATCAGACCGAGATGCAATAAGTGAGGATGCTCTCAATTGTTGCTATGTAGAACGCCACCTGCAGCTTCCTCTCCACACTGTTCATTTTGAGCACACAGAGAAAGTAGTCTTTGTTGTGCTCTTTCAGTGATAGCAGTGATGTTTGGTGTCTGGGGGAGGTCCTCGGCTACATGGACTCCAAGGAATTTCAAGGTTTACATTCTTTCCATGCCCACACCATTAATGTAGAGAGGGGGAGGAGGTGCATCATGCTTTTTCTTGAAGTCCAGCATCATCTCCTTCATCTTGGTGGTGTTGAGGGTCAGATTGTTTACCAAACACCACTTCAACAGTCTCTCAATCTCTTTCCTGTACACTGTCTCGTTGTCTCCAGAGATGAGCCCGATGATGGTTGCATCATCCGCAAATTTAATGATGGAATTAGATGAGTGGGCAGGACAGCAATCCTAAGTGTACAAAGAATAAAGGAGAGGACTCAACAAACAGCCCTGGGGGTTGCCGGTGCTGAGGGTGATGGAAGAGGAGATGTGAGGGCTGGATTTAACTCTTTGGGGACGTTCTGTCCCCAGATAAAGATATTCATTTTGCTGTTACCAACAATCTCTGTAGACATAGGATGTTTCTCAGTTCCCTCTTTTTTAAATTTTGCTCTTCCTCAAGGTTGTCCTCTTCCCACTATCATCCATCCATCTTCTATCGCTTTTCCGGAGGTCCGGGTCGCGGAGGCAGCAGTTCAAGCAGAGAAGCCCAGACTTCCCTCTCCCCAGCCACCTGCTCCAGCTCTTCAGAGAGGATACCAAGGCGGTCCCAGATCAGCTGGGAGACATAGTCTCTCCACTGAGTCCTCTGTCTGCCCCAGGGTCTCCTCCCAGTGGGATGTGCCTAAAACACCTCAAGTGGGAGGTGTCCAGGAGGCATCCTAATCAGATGCCCATACCACCTCAACTGACTCCTTTCAATGTGGAGGAGCAGCGGTTCTACTCTGAGCCTCTCCTGGATGACTGAGCTCCTCACCCTATCTCTGAGGGTGAGTCCAGCAATCCTACGGAGAAAGCTCATTTCAGCCGCTTGTATCCGTGATCTTGTTCTTTCGGTCATTACCCAAAGCTCGTGACCATAGGTGAGAGTAGGAACGTAGATTGACTGGTAAATCGATAGCTTTGCCTTAGAACTAAGCTCCCTCTTCACCACAACAGACCGGTACAACGTCCGCATCACTGCAGATGCTGCTCCAATCCATCTGTCAATCTTTCGCTCCATTTTCCCCTTACTCGTGAACAAGACCCCAAGATACTTAAACTCCTCCACTTGGGGCAGGAGCCTGTCCCCAACCCAGAGAGGACAATTCACCTTTGTCCGGCTGAGGACCATGGACTCGGACTTGGAGGTGCTGATTCTCATCCCAGCCACTTCACACTCAGCGGCAAACCGTCCCAGCAAGAGCTGTAGGTCATTGCTGGATGAAGCCAACAGGACAACATCATCTGCAAACAACAGAGATGAGATCCTGTGGTCACCAAGCATGACACCCTCCATTCCCTGGCTGCGCCTAGAAATCCTGTCCATAAAAATTATGAACAGGATCGGTGACAAAGGGCAGCCCTGGCGGAGTGCAACTCTCACTGGGAATGACTCCGACCGAGTGTTGGCAATACGAACCAAACTCTCACAACGGTCGTACAGAGACTGAATAGCTCGTAACAACAAGCCCCATACCCCATACTCCCAAAGCACCCCCCACAAAAAACCACGAGGGACGCGGTCGAATGCCTTCTCCAAGTCCACAAAACACATGTAAACTGGTTGGGCAAACTCCCACGAACCCTCAAGAATTCTCGAGAGGGTAAAGAGTTGGTCCGATGTGCCACGGCCAGGACGAAAACCACATTGCTCCTCCTGAATCCGAGGTTCGACCAACGGCTGGACTCTCCTCTCCAGTACCTTGGCATAGACCTTCCCAGGGAGGCTGAGGAGTGTGATCCCTCTAAAGTTGGAGCACACCCTCCGGTCCCCTTTTTTGAAGAGAGGAACCACCACCCTGGTTTGCCATGCCAAAGGCACTGCCCCCAACCTCCACACAATGTTGCAGAGGCGTGTCAACCATGACAGCCCAACAACATCCAGGGCCTTGAGGTACTTGAGGTTTTTTGTTTTCTTTTTAATGGCGCCGGAGGCAGGGCGGCCATACCAGTAGCAACTCTCTCGTGTCTTTGTGTTTCTATCTGTTTATACCTGTATATAGTGTGTCTCTTACTAACCAGGGTTTCTGTAATTTCCCAGTTTGGGATCAATAAAGTACATCTGTCTATCTATTTACTCAGGGCAAATCTCGTCCACCCCCAGGGACCGGCCACCAAGGAGATTTTTAACCACCTTGGCGACCTCAGCCCCTGTGATAGGGGCTGTCAAAGGTGGAGACCTTGGCAGACTGATCCCACTATCATTTTTTCTTAAATATATATGAGTAGGCCAGTTATAAACATTGTTGAACATTTGAAACAAAGCTCAGTGTTTCCTTTCAGATTAGATTATATTTTGTAGAAAAGGCATACTTGTTTTCTTTGAAAAGTACTGAATATTATAAATTAGTCGACTCTCCTGATCTGAAGTTGCCACTAATAGTTTTGTTCTGCTTTGCCTGTGTGCTTGGTGTAACAACACATGATCCGTTTTTCTTGTAGCTTTTAGTAAGAAACTTACTGCCACAGCTACATGTAGAGTTAGTTAGTCCCTCTAGGATTTCGCAGTGTTGTGATTCTACCAGTTCCCATGACTTCAGCAGGTCCTGCATAATTTAAATTTTGTCCAATCACCGCAACATTACCACAATTTTGGCCAATTATCATTAACTACTGCCAATTTTGCCAGTCAAATTTGTCAGTGAATAGCATGCAAGCGTGTACGTCATCAGTCTGACCAATCAAATGCGGCACTGCACCACGCTCACTTCCGTGTTTACAGTGAGTATATACAGAACACATCAGCAAAAAACAGTGTGTGATTTAAAAAAAAACCCCACTGAACTGCAAGTTTTCCCATATCGTTCCTTCCTCCATCTCCACTGGTGAATATCTCCTCAAGGTTCTGTAATGACTGCGTGTATGAAATGCCGGGTTTGTGTTGAAAAATGTCCACCTGCCTGAAAACACCTCCATCTCGGGAGCGCGCATGAGGAGACATGCCGTAAAACCACAAAAAAACGAGCAAATCTAATACTACAACTAGTGTTGTAATGGCTTATATGTCTTTTGACGTAAAAGTCACTACTACATCTTGTCAATGAGTTTTAAAGCTGTGAATCTCCAGTCTGGACACGGTCCGCGATTCAGGCAATCCCCAAGGAGAGCCCCGCAACTTACCGCAACAATAAAAAAAAAAAAATCCCATGAAATCCTGGAGGGGCTAGTTAGTGGAGTCTGATTACATCTGAATGTGGAACAAAAGAGAAAAGCTGAATGGGAACCATCACAACAGCAGGAAAGTGGGAAAGATGTAAAATGGCCATTTAAGTCAGGGCATTCTCCATACCTGCCTGCATTCAGATCATTTTCATAATGGCTTTTCATTTCTGTCCTTGATAAATCAGCCTGCCCACCCAGCTAACCAACCAATGAAAATTTAGCTTCCTAAGCTTTTTCTTGTTGGCTAAAACTTAGTCAGCTATAGGGGGCAGCCCTCGTTTTCCCACAGTGTTTTTACTTCTTCCTCTGAAACTCTTTGCAGCTTTGTTAAGAAATGTGATGTAATGTTTATTACCATGAATTTTGTCTTTATGAAAAACATAACACTTGACTAAACTTTGTTTTATGCGTTAATTCATAGGTCTTGAGCAGTGCAAAGCCAGAGGGGATGAACTAACAAAAGAGGAAGATAAAGAAGATGAATCTGGTGGTAAAGACTTTCTCATCAAGCGCAAAGTTCCACCAGTGTTAGTGGGTCAAGCCATCTCTGTGTTGGGAGGCTACTCAGAAAAGGTCCCAGCTGGAATTCCTGCAGTGAAGAGACTTCCTGAGCCCATCCTTCCTTCTGCACAAACCAAGTCAGTTTTCAATATGATCCTACTCATCATAAATGCAGGAGAAATGTCACAAGTACCAAGAGAATTAAACCATAATGATGTTTTTCAGGATGGCAGGGGCGAGCGGGAGGAAAAAGATGTTTCGGCTGTCTGATGTCATCCATCCGCTATCTGATACCCAGATTGAGAATTTAACCTCCAAAGCAGTACAGCGCATCCTGAATTCAGAAAAGACGATCACTCAAAGTGGAATGTCTCATGTAAGTCACCATCAGTTTGTCACTGAAGCACAAAACAGTTTCATCTTAACCTCTTGCACTCCAGTGTACCGCGGACGGGCACGTCTCTGCGTCCTAGAGCGCACGAGAGCGCACGAGGGCGCTGCGTCCAAGAGCGCACTGAAAAAAAAAAAGCTGCATTTCCGTTCTTCCACTACAGACACAGCCGCGAACAGATTAGATATGATTGACCTCTCATTCGACTAATAAGAGTCTTGAATTGGGTTTCTGAAACCTTGAAGAACCAATGACTGAAAACCTAGCAAGAAGGACCCGCCTACCAACGCTGCAAATGCAGCGAGCCAATTGAAGCACAGAAGTTCGAAAGCTGTTTTGTGTAAGGCTGGGTGAAGAGAGACTGCTGCAGCAGATGAAAAAAGGACCCGCAGGAAGAACCGCCACAGACCCAGCAGCACGGAGACCACCCACAAGTGCGACCTGTGTGACAGGGACTGCCATTCGCGCATCGGCCTGTTCAGCCACAGGCGGTGCTTTTTTTTTTTTTTTTTTTTTTTATTCCAGCAGAATAGACGTTTAGCATTCTCTTCCATGGTCATCATAGACCGACGGAGGCTGACGACGAAGGCTGGGTGACACACACGCGTTCGCCAGTCTTTAATTACTACTGTTATTTGTTTTGAAAAATCGTTCGCAATCGTTATTCCCCCCCCCACACACACACAGCCCTGAGTGTCACCTTTCATTAGAGCCCAAGATCAAGCTTCTATATTGAATCATTCAAAAGTTAGACGTTTTTTCAAACTGTGCCATTTGGCACAATTTGGCACAGTTCAAAAACGCCTGGGAACCACCTGAGAACACAGCTGTGTAATATATTCATTTTTTGTGGTATTGTTACAAAATTTGGACCTCAGCTGGATAACACTTTGTTCTACATTTCTGTTGCATTTTCCAGCCCAGATCTGAAGCTGTGTGTTATTTGCAAGCATTTGTATCCAAAAAAACACCCAGGCGAAATTTATTTTCAAGTTTACTATGTTTAGATGACTGTTACTCAGTGGCAGGAGCACTTTGAGAGATTATGACTGTTTTGCCAAAAAATTCAAAGTGTTTTCTTTTAAATGAGACCAACCCCATGAAGATGCTGCAAAGGGTTGAAGAACAGCTTTTGATTTACTTTGGGCACGTTATTTTTTTGCGTTTTTAGGGAAATTGGCCAGAGTGCAAGGGGTTAAAGGGGTCATTGACTGAAAACTTGTGTTTTGTAGGCTTTAACCATCTTAAATGCATCTATTGGCCACGCAATTAACGAAAAAATATCAAAACCCTCACTTCTCTTAAAAAAAAAAAAAAACACGCATGCCCTTTCCCAGCGAAATAATTTCGTCAACTTCAGGCTCAACTTCACCCTCCACCTCGAACCCCTCAAAATCTCGTGGGGCAACAGTATCGGGCCACAGCTTTCTCCAAGCTGCATTAAGGTTACGTCTGGTCACCTCCTGCCAAGCCATGTCGATTATCTTGAGGCAAACAACAATATCGAAGTGCTGCTTCCAAAACTCACGAAGGGTAAGCTGGGTGTTTTCAGTGATGTCGAAACACCTCTTGAACAGGTGTTTTGTGTAGAGTTTCTTGAAGTTCGAAATGACTTGTTGGTCCATGGGCTGGAGGATAGAGGTGGTGTTAGGTGGGAGGTACAGCACCTTAATAAACGAGAACTCCTCCAGGATATCATCTTCGAGGCCGGGCGGGTGGGCAGGGGCATTATCGAGAATGAGGAGGCACTTGAAGGGGAGATTGTTCTCCTCTAGGTACCTCTTAACAGCAGGGCCAAAAACCAAATTGACCCACTCAACAAAAAATTGTCGGGTGACCCAGGCCTTGGCATTGGCCCTCCATAGCACCTGAAGTTTTTCTTTTAATATTTTGTGAGCCTTGAATGCTCTGGGATTTTCGGAGTGGTACACCAGCAGGGGCTTGATTTTGCAATCCCCACTGGCATTGGCACAAAGGGCAAGCGTAAGGCGGTCCTTCGTGGGCTTGTGGCCTGGCATTTTCTTCTCTTCTACTGTGATGAAGGTACGGCGAGGCATCTTTTTCCAAAAAAGGCCCGTCTCGTCACAATTAAAAACTTGCTGTGCAACGTAGCCTTCATCGATCACCAATTGTTTGAATTTTCGCACAAATCCGTCAGCCGCTTTGTGGTCGGCGCTACATGCCTCGCCATGCCGAAGAACAGAGTGAATTCCAGTCCTCCTTTTGAACTTCTCGAACCACCCACGTGATGCCTTAAACTCCTGGTGTAGTTCTTGCACCGAAGTTCCCTCGCCTGCGTCCTCCTTCACGAGGTCATTAAAGATGGCGGTTGCCTTTTTGCAAATTATGGCCTCGGTCACTGTGTCACCAGCTATCTCTTTCTCCTTTATCCACACGAGTAACAACCTCTCCATCTCATCGTTCACTGCCGACCTCCTCTTCGAAATGACAGAGAGGCCTTTGGAAGGAATCGTAGCTTTTAGGGCTTCCTTTTGTTTTAATACCGTGCCGATCGTAGATGTATTACGGCCATATTCTTTGGCGAGATCAACCAAACGCATCCCTTTTTCATACTTTTCTATTATCTCTTGCTTTGTTTGTATGGACAAAAAAACTCTCTTCTTCTTCTTTTCCACTTTTCTCCATCACTTTCTTGGGGTCCATAGTGAATAAAAGTTAATACACACACGTAAAACTGTCCGAACACTTCGTGGCCAATGGGATGCCAGGAAGATGCTAGGCGATAGCCAATGGCAGAGCAGCTACAAGTATGTTTACGTTCGGTAAACTCTGGGATCTGCGAGTAGCAGCGCGTACTGTATTTTTGCCTTTCGTATCCTGAAATTTCTTTAGTAACAAGAGGCAATATTTTCCCGTTGAGGCGTGTTGTAACCTGAAAATTCTGTATGTAGAGACGTTCGTAAGTAGAGGTACCACTGTATTAATCCTACATGTATTGTGTGTACGTTTTCAGATTCCTTGACCATGAAAACATATGAGTAGCAATTGGATTGACATGGATAGGATTAGTGGTTCAGTAGTTATTCCGGGAAATCGCATTTCGCATAATGGCGGTTTTCTTCTGGATGTAGCTCCATAGCTTTTAAAGATACAACCAATCCGTTGACACACTACAGATTCCACAGTGTCTTGGCTACATAATGGTGTTTGTTGAGTGATTTTAGCTTCATTTGTTCTCTTCCTATGAGGAAAATTGCAAAGGTCCCCTATTTTTTTTGATATTGTGGATCATAGTATCCAGAATTATTGCATTATCCGGATCAGTGTTGGATATATTATAGAACCTGTGGGCATGTTGTCCTGTATTTTTTTTTGTTTTGCAAATGTTCTGACGATTTTTGGCAGACTTACATGCACAAATATTGAAAATGGCCCTATCTCGCAATGTTAAAGAATCCTTTAAAAAATTCCTGGATCCAGACGGTGATCCGGATCACCACCAAAATGTAATCATCTGTAGGATACCCCATTTCTGACAATCTCTGCAAATTTTATGAAAATCCATCCATAACTTTTTGAGTTATCTTGCTAACAGACAAACAAACAGACAGACAGACAAACCAATGCTGATGAAAACATAACCTCCTTGGCGGAGGTAAAAATTGCGGGCTGATTATCTGCATCGCTTCACTGTTTTTTTAAAAGATGGCAGCAGTCTGAAACGGCCTTAAAACTAAATTACTTTCTCACAACCAGATGAAGATGTTCAAAGCATGGAGCGCACACTTCCCGCGCCATGTTTTTTTTCCCATTTCTATGGTAACCCGTAACTTTCATTGGCAGCATAACGGACCCCAAATATCACAATATTCATTTTTACACCGGTATCAAAATTTATACCGGTATTATCGTGAACGATACCATATGGCACACCCCTACTGTCTGCCAGTGATGCTTTATTTCAGGGGTGTCCAATCTTGTGCCATGGAGGGCCAAGACCCTGTAGGTTTTCTCTTCTACCCAGTCTCTTCAGCAGGTGTTTTCACTTATCAGCAATCAGTGGGAAGAAATTCAGTGGAATCTGCTGTTGAAGACACTGGTTGGAGGTAGAGCCTGCAGGGTCTTGGCCCTCCCTGGCACACGATTGGACACCCCTGCTTTGTTTCATTCATTCTTGAAGACAAATTTACATTAGTTGGCTTAGGCTCACTATCCAAGCTAGGAACTAGCTAGCTAACATTAGCAATAATGACATAAGTGGGTGGGTGGAGTTAACTGGTTCTTGGGCATTTAACGAGACATGCACTGGAACAATCCATTCTGAGTAAGGTTGCAAAAGATGATTCATAATATGATGCAATAATTAAAGACAATTTGACCAAAATTTGTCACAAAGTAGCTTGAACTGATTTCTGTATTTATATATACAGTATATTTCTGTGTATATATATACTGTACATACTTACTGAGGCAGTGCGGTGGGGGAGTGGTTAGTACTGCGGCAGCACAGCAACTCACCCTTGGCTGGGGGATCCTGGGTTCGATCCCAGCCCCTGACCAACAGTGATCTGTGTGGAGTTTGCATGTTCTCCCCGTGTCTGCGTGGGTTTACTCTGGGATTTCTCCGGTTTCCTCCCACATGCCAAAAACATGCAAGTTAGATTAATTGGCATCAACTAGGGATTCTAAATTGTCCTTAGGTAAGACTGTGAGAGTGAATGGTTGTCTATCTCTCTGTGTTGGCTCTGTGATGGACTGGTGATCTGTCCAGGGTGTACCCTGCCTCTCGCCCAAAAAGACGCTGGGATAGGCTCCAGCCCCCCCGCACCCTGAAAAGGATTAAGCGGAAGAAGATGGATGGATGGATGGATATACTTACTGACACAGTGAAGCCTCTGAAACCTACAAATTGCTCACTGGATGTTGTTCCTGCTGGAATCCTGAAAAGGGTTTTTAATACTGTAGGGCCTGGTCTTTTGGTTATTAATTTCTGTCTTCGTTCAGGATTTGTCCCACCTGCTTTTAAACATGCTGTGGTTAGGCCTCTTTAAAAAAGAAGAAAAAAAACTCACCTTGACCCTTCAGTCTTATCTAATTTTAGAGCTGTTTTTCATTTGCCCTTTTTATCTAATGTTTTAGAAGAAGTTTTTATACAATTGCAATCCTTTTTTTTTTTTTAGAAAACAACTATTTTTGAGACGTTTCAATCCGGGTTTAGATCTCATCACAGTCTGCTCTGCTAAAGGTGCACAAGGATATTATGAAGTCTGTTGATGCCAAGTGCCCCATTATTTTAGTGCTGCTAGATCTCACAGCAGCCTTTGACACGGTGGACCATACTGTCCTTCTGTCACACCTGACTCACCATGTTGGCATCCATGGTACTGCACTTAAGTGCTTTGAATCCTACTTACTTAACATAACTTTTTTTGTAACGATTGGTGACATGTCCTCATACAGTGCCTCTCTCTCCTGTGGGGTCCCACAGGGCTCTGTCCTTGGCCCTATTCTGTTTTCAATATGTATGCTACCACTCGGGTCAATAATGGCCAGGCACAACATGTCTTTCCACTGTTATGCAGATGATTTGCAGCTTTATTTACCTTTGAGCACAGAACAAACTGACTCACAAAGTGTTCTATTGGACTGCATCACTGACATGAAGTTGTGGTTAAGCCAAAATTTTCTCCACTTAAATGAAGAAAAAACAGATTGTATTGTGGTTAGGGATACTGTAATGGCAGGCTTTGGTACCCTGTCTTGTTTGGGCGAGAGGCAGGGTACACCCTGGACACTAAAATAAATTTTGAACTTACCCTAAAACTGGGGTCAGCAACCTCTATAATGGAAAGAGACATCGATTTTACATTTTTTGTCCAAATAATCTGCATGGAGCCTTAAAGATTAAGCTAGTAACGTTGGGGGAAAAAAAACTGAATTGTGAGTGAATACAGCAAAAGATAATCTTTGACACAGCCCCAAGATCCCTTCCAATCCTTTGCAGGGTCCCCAACGTTGTTTTAGGTTCAGCCTCTGATGCACTTCCCCACAAAGTATATCGTGAATTCTCATTGGACGTTCACACCAATCAAATTCCTCCAAACCATCGTTGGTAAAACCAGGTGTAAAACATATTTTTTTATTTATTTATTTATTTTTTTTAACAGATCATCTGTGTCATGTACTGCTGCTATACTTAACCTCTTGCGCTCCGTTGTACCGCGGACGGGCAAGTCTCTGCATCCTAGAGCGCACGAGGACGCATGATGGAGATTGTGATGTAGGCGGTGTATGGCGTCCAAGCGCGCACTGAAAATAAAAGCTGCAGACACAGCCGCGAACAGATTAGTTCATCTGATTGACCTCTCATTCGACTAATACGAGCCTTGAATTGGGTTTCTGAAACCTTGAAGAACCAATGACTGAAAACCTAGCCAGAAGGACCCGCCTCCCAACGCTGTGAATGCAGTGAGCCAATTGAAGCAGAGAAGTTCGCGAGCTGTTTTTTTTAAGGCTGGGTGAAGACTGGCTGCTGCAGCGGATCAAAAAAGGACCCGCAGGAAGAACCCCACAGACCCAGCAGCACGGAGACCATCCACAAATGCAACCTGTGTGACAGGGAGTGCCATTCGCGCATCGGCATGTTCGGCCACAGGCGGTGCTTATTTTGTTTTGGTTCCAGCAGAGTAGACATTATGATTTCTTCCATGGTCATAGACCGACGGAGGCTGACGACGAAGGCTGAGTGACACACATGCCTTCGCCAGTCTTTTTTTAATTACTACTGTTATTTGTTTTGAAAAATCGTTTGCCAAAAACCGCAATCATGGAAGCACAAAACCGCAATAATGGAATTATGTTTTGATCGGGTCGCGAGACCAGAACCACGAGCGGACCAGCGTCGCGTTCGTCTGACAGTGAGGAAGAGAAGTTCGCCAGGACTCTGCTGCTGTGAAGAGGTAAGGTGTTATAAACTAAATTATTATTTATCCCTGAAAATTGTAATCCAAAATGACTTTTGACCGATCGGTAAATTACAACTGTGCGGCGCGGCGCACAAGGGGTTCGTCAAACAGGTTCATTTTGTCTTCTTTCAATTATTTATCCTTTTTTTTTTTTTTTTTTTTTCCTTTGAAAGACAAAAGTAAAATAGAAAGATGTCTTTACCTTCTTTACATGTTTCAACTGCACTGCAGCCTTCATCAGAAGAGTCAGCTGATTGCTGCCAGGTGACATTTATCAGCTGATTTTCATAGGCGGGGTCAGCTCAGCAGATCTGTCAGATCCGCCGAGCCGGCCCCGCCTCCTGCCGTCAGAGACCATCTGACGGCGGGAGGCGGGGCCGGCTCGGCGGATCTGACAGATCTGCTGGCTCTGACGGCGGGAGGCGGGGCCGGCTCGGCGGATCTGACAGATCTGCTGAGCTGGCCCCGCCTATGAAAATCAGCTGATAAATGTCACCTGGCAGCAATCAGCTGACTCTTCTGATGAAGGCTGCAGTGCAGTTGAAACATGTAAAGAAGGTAAAGACATCTTTCTATTTTACTTTTCTTTCAAAGGGGGAAAAAAAAAAAAAAAGGATGCACAAGGGGTTGTTCGCCGCGTCCAGACCGTGAACGCCCCCCCCCCCCGCTATTCTTCTGTAGCGAGGGGGGGGGATCCGCGGTGACTGCGCTGCTGTCCCACTTCGCCACATGAGGCTAATCCGTTGTGTAGCGATGGCCGATGTCCATCCTCTGTAGCGGGGGGGGGGGGACGACAACCACCCCACCCCACCCCCACCCCCCACACACACACACACACACAGACAGCCCTGAGTGTGACCTTTCATTAGAGCTGCACGGTGGCGCAGTGGTTAGCACTGCGGCAGCACAGTTTACCCTTGGCCGGGGGATCGTGGGATCGTGGGTTCGATCCCAGCCCCCGACCAACAGTGATCTGTGTGGAGTTTGCATGTTCTCCCCATGTTGCGTGGGTTTACTCCGGGATTTCTCCGGTTTCCTCCCACATGCCAAAAACATGCATGTTAGGTTAATTGGCTGGTCTAAATTGTCCCTAGATATCTGTTTCCTATAGGCCCTTAGAATAGAGGGTTAGTATTAATGAAAGCACTTTGAGTGGTCTTTGTGACTAGAAAAGCGCTATATAAGTGCAGGTTAGTTAGTTAGAGCCCAAAATGAAGCTTCTACATTGAAGCATTCAAAAGTTACAGACGTTTTTCCAAACTGTGCCATTTGGCACAATTTGGCACAGTTCCAAAACACCTGGGAACTACCTGAGTAAAAAGCTGTGTAATATATTCATTTTTTGTGGTATTGTTACAAAATTTGGACCTCAGCTGGATAACACTTGGTTCTACATTTCTGTTGCATTTTCCAGCCCGGATCTGAAGCTGTGTGTTATTTGCAAGCATTTGTATCCAAAAAAACACCCAGGCCAAATTTATTTTCTTCAAGTTCACTATGTTTAGATGACTGTAACTCAGTGGCCAGAGCACTTAGAGAGATTGACTATTTTGCCCAAAAATTCAAAGTGTTTTCTTTTAAATGAGACCAACCCCATGAAGATGCTGCAAAGGGTTGAAGAACAGCTTTTGATTTAATTTGGGCACGTTAATTTTTGGAGTTTTTAGGTAAATTGCCCGGAGTGCAAGGGGTTAAGTTCCCCCCCCCCCCCAAGAATTGCCAACTTCAGCTTTAAAATGAAAGTAGTAGAGCAGATTAAAAAGTAAATTGCCTGTTAACCTTAGTAATAGTTTTTTCTTCCTCCTAAAAGGCAACGTTTCTTTCATATTTATTACTTTTCAGGTAATTTTGCAACTTTTTCCTCCATGCAAATTAAGACTTTTGTTACCCCTCAGCCTCTAAAAGGCTAATGGGATATTGTCGTCACTCCGCTGGGTGAATCGGTTATTGTCATTATCAGCAACTACCTTTTAAATGCAATAACTAGAGAAAAAAATGATATAGGCTTTTCAAATCGAATCCATAGTTGTATCTCTGAAAAATCTGTGATAAGTTTGAATTTTGGTGTCCATGACCTCAGGTCAAGGTCACAGGTCAACTCTCAGAAAACCTTGCAAATATGATAACTTGTGAATTAAATAAATAAATTAATATTGTATCTTAAGTAATATACTATTATAATATACTATTATTTGATACGTTAGTTTTCCTTTCAGATTTATTTTTTTTAGATGAGTATGAGTAAGAACAAGAAAGCATGTACTTATTTGACATGTGATTTTATTCTTGACAATTGATAATTTGAATTATAAGCGTAGTTTTCCCATAGAAGAGTTGCAGCCGGCCTGTGTCACTCTCCCACTGTCCTGGAACATAATCTGATGCTGCATTCACTTACACTCAGAAATTTTACGATCTATCAAACTTTTCATAACTATAAATTAATAAATGAAACAAAGTTCAAACTAAACTATTCCTGAATTCAGTAATATTTCCGGGGTCGGATGGGAAGCTGTGGCAGGCTGGATGTGGCCCGCGGGCCACCAGGTGACATTCACTGATGTATGATTTATTTTTCAATAGGAAAATATCTTTTATTGAATGGCTGGAGTTGTCGGCAGTGTTTCCAAAGCTGCAGCTCCATGACCTGATCTGGGAAACTGGTTAATTAAACCACGCTGATTCTGCATCTTAGGTCAGAGTGAAGCTCCTCTCCCGGCTTGTGACACAGTTTGAAGGGATAATGAAAGAAGACGTGCTGAGATTCATCCTGGATGACATAAGGACGAGAAGCGACCTGGCATTTTCTCTTCTCTACCAGGAGTATAACACTTACCTCAGCCAGCTGCCGTCAGGGCTGCTGGACAGCTACGACCACTGTCTCTACACTCTCCTGTCAGGCCTGCAGGAGAAGCCTGAGCAGAAGGATGGGTGAGGCCAAATACACTTTCCCTCATGTCTGCAGATATTTTTCCAATATCTGTCTTGTATTGAGTGAAACTGATCACCTTGTTTTGTAATTTTTTCCCCCAGACTTTTCACCAAACTTGTGCTGGAGGCTCCCCTCATAACAGAATCAGCGTTGGAGGTAGTACGACGATACTGCGAGGACGAGGTAATGTTTGTTTCATTTGTTGCTGCTTTTGGGATGGTTTTGGGGTTGCAAAGTTCAAGGTCAAATTGCCATTTAAATTATATCAAAACAACAAAGAAAACTATGGTTGATTCCATTTATACCATTATTGGTTTATTCCCAGTAGTCGGTTTGTTGTGACCATGTAACTCGGGTCATTGACAGACTTGGTGTCACCACCCCCTCATAATGCCACGGCTGACCTTCCCCACCCTTCAGGTGGATTTATGCTCCACCTTCGCTCTGCGCGTCAGTGACTTGGTTTTTATTAACAGAGTAGTTTGCTGTTGTAACTCATGCTAATACCTTATAAGGTTTGGATAGCTTTAGCTTATCGGCTGACCACGAATTGATGTTTGGCTAGCATTAGCTTGTTGACTGAGTACAATAGCAGAGTTCACCAATTTTAATTGGCCTCACTTGGGGATTTTTTTTAAACCTCACAAACACCTGGAATTCAGGGTTTTTACCACCGGGCACCGGGCTGCACGGTGGCGCAGTGGTTAGCACTGTGGCAGCACAGTTTACCCTCGGCCGGGGGATCACGGGGATCGTGAGATCGTGGGTTCGATCCCTGCCCCCGGCCAACAGTGATCTGTGTGGAGTTTGCATGTTCTCCCCGTGTTGTGTGGGTTTACTCCGGGATTTCTTCGGTTTCCTCCCACATGCCAAAAACATGCAGGTTAGGGATAAGGGGCGCTTGCGCACACAAGCAGCTGGTGGCTTGTCACCAGACTGCAAAACAAATCTACCTACGGGTACAAAATAAGTAATAAAAAAAAAAAGGGTATCCAGAGCAGTATTTTTTGAAAGTGTCTCCACTTCTGTTCACCCTGTTTCCTTTCAATTGTATCTGCCTAATAAAGGCAAAATTCCCCGAAATAAATGACATCTTTAGAAACTGTGGAATTTTAAAAGGGTTTTGTTGTCTTATTATATCCAGTATAGATGCAGCATATAGATTATTTATCTGTCTGTACCCTTTGTTTCAGTCTCGCGTGTATCTGGGGATGTCCACTCTGAAGGACCTCATCATCAAACGACCATCCAGACAGTTTCAGTACCTGCACGTGCTTTTGGATCTCAGCTCCCATGAGAAGGAGAAGGTGATGCTCAGAACTTCAAAGAACTGTGAACTGGCGCCTAATTGCTGTGTTTAAAATCCTTCTCTCCCCCCCCCCCCCCCCCCCCCCCCCCCACCCATCCCAGGTGCGCAACACAGCCTTGTCCTTTCTGAAGCGCATGTATGAGAAAGACAACCTCAGGGACTACATAGAGAAGTTTGCTCTGAACTACATGCAGCTCCTGGTTCACCCCAACCCCCCGTCTCTGCTGTTTGGGGCCGACAAAGACACAGGTCTGGATTATTGTTTTTACATGTATTCCCTAAAACAGTGATTACATCTAGTGTCCTCAGTGTTTCATACACTGTAAAAAAACTTAAAAACTTTGGTGAAGAAGGTAGTTTATGGTCTCCTCAGATTTTGAAGTTGGAGTGAGTCTGTAAGTTTTAAAATTAAAACCATATGACCAAGATCCAAGACAAAATAACCAGGAAATGAAGTTGCTACTTTTATAATCTCATACATTTAACATTTGTTGTGACACTTCTTATATAATATGGTCACATAGCTAACAGGCTGATTGATACTAATATGTTGCTATCTTTATTAGTAGTTTCATAGCTGCTATAGTTGTTCTAGATGATTTTTGTTTGTAGGGAGTGTTTCACACTTCGTTAGAGTCCTTACAGGCAAACTTCTTGCTTTGGTCAGAAGTCCAAAGTCCAGAGGTTAATTTTACTGTCATGTGTAGCAAAGAAAAGAATCAAATTTTCTTGAAGTGGATGTTGAGCTTTCAGTTTGTGTATTTTTTTTTTGTTTTTGTTTTTTTTTTTTTAGCTTGTTGAGGATTTTTTGTTTTATTTTTGAACCTGAAAACCAGAAAAATAGGTTAAAACTGTTTTTAATATGCTTTATTTTTAGTCTTGGTAGTCACGGACACAGTTTTTCAATTATTGTTTCACAGTCTTTCGCAGCTGTTAAAAATTGCAAGGGGAAAAATGGCTCTTTGCTTTGCAGACCGCTCTCCTAGGCAGTTTCCCCAGTGTTCAGCAAACTCATGCACAGTGATCCTCAAGTGTCTAGACTGTGCTCAGGGCCAACAGTCAGGAGATCTGAGCACTCTCAGGGAGCTTTAATCAGGCAGGAATGAGCTACTTCATCAATGACGGTCTGGTCGCAAAAAAGAATTCAAACCTAAATGAATTGTTTTACATCAGACTTTATGTAACATGAGGCAGTAGATGTTACTGTCTGTGTTTTGCACATTAGAGGCAGTCCCTGTGGATGTCTCACAGTTGTCTGTACATGGATATAAATCCATAAATATGGTTTGTCTAGCATGGACCTTCAGATTAAGGAGATGTTGTCTAATAATTGTCTAACTTGCTCAAAAGAGGCATTGTTTGTTTTTTTAAATGTGTCACTTATTTGGCATTAATAGATTCTTGCCTGGTGCTGATGATTAACTTAAACTTGAAACTAATTTCATACTTCATCTCTTTAACTCGTGGTGAAGAACTTTCAAGACATGTTCACAGGAGTTTTGTATAATGTTTAAAACCTCTCCTGAGTCACACTGCTCTGTGTGCACTAGCCTCATCTTTATAGTATTACACCAGTGTTTATCTTTTGAAAGTCATTTGACTGTAATATGAAGGAGATGATTATTTACTTAATGATTTACTTATTTTACCTTTTGTTAATTAAAATGGATATAATCAACATGACATGCAATTGCAATCTGTCACTTTTCTGATGTTGTGGTGTATGATTAAATGCTCTTTTACAGTTTTCTGGAAAGAGTTATATAATCAGATGACTGCACAATTCATCCATCCATCCATCTTCTATCGCTTTTCCGGAGATCCAGGTCGCAGCCACCTGCAGTAGCTCTTCAGAGAGGACACCAAGGCATTTCCAGACCAGCTGGGAGACATAGTCTCTCCAGCGAGTCCTGGGTCTGCCCCTAGGTCTCCTCCCAGTGGGACGTACCCGAAACACCTCAAGTGGGAGGCGTCCAGGAGGCATCCTGATCAGATGCCCCTACCACTTCAACTGGCTCCTTTCAATGTAGAGGAGCAGCGGTTCTACACTGAGCCTCTCCCAGATGACTGAGCTCCTCACCCTATCTCTGAGGGTGAGTCCAGCAATCCTATGAAGGAAGCCGCTTGTATCTGCGATCTCATTCTTTCAGTCATTACCCAAAGCTCATGACCATAGGTGAGGGTAGGAACATAGATTGACCGGTAAATCGACAGCTTTGCCGTAGAGCTTAGCTCCCTCTTCACCACAACAGACTGGAACAATGTCTGATAACTGCAGATGCTGCTTCGATCTGTCTGTCAATCTCTCGCTCCAGTCTCCCCTCACTCATGAATAAGACCCCGAGATGCTTAAACTCCTCCACTTGGGGCAGGAGCTTGTCCCCAACCCGGAGAGGACAATCCACCTTTTTCCAGCTGAGAACCATGGACTTGGACTTGGAGGTACTGATTCTCATCCCAGCCACTTCACACTCATCGGCAAACCATCCCAGTAAGACGTGTAGGTTATTGCTGGATGAAGCCAACGGGACAACATCGTCTGCAAACAACAGAGATGAGATCCTGTGGTCACCGAGCATGACACCGTCCGTTCCCTGGCTGCGCCTAGAAATCCTGTCCATAAAAATTATGAACAGGATCAGTGACAAAGGGCAGCCCTGGTGGACTCCAACTCTCACTGGGAATGAATCCGACCGAGTGTTGGCAATATGAACCAAACTCTCACAACGGTCGTATAGAGACCGGATAGCTCGTAATGACAAGCCCGATACCCCATACTGCTGAAGCACCCCCCAAAAAAACCACAAGGGATGCGGTTGAATGCCTTCTCCGAGTCCACAAAACACATGTACACCTTGGCGACCTCAGCCCCTGTGATGGGCGAGTCGTCCCCCTCGTCCACAAGCCCTGCTTCCTCTGTGGAAGGCCTGTCAGTGGGATTGAGGAGATCCTCAAACTATTCCTTCCATCACCCGACAATATCCCCAGTCGAAGTCAGCAGCACCCCATCCGCACCATACACAGTGTGGACAGGGACCTGCTTCCCCCTCCTGAGCTGCCGGACAGTTTGCCAGATTCTCTTCGATGCCGACCGAAAGTCTTGTTCTATGGCCTCACCGTACTTCTCCCACACCTGCATTTTTGCTTCAGCAACCACCCGAGCTGCACTCCGCTTGGCCTGCCGGTACACCTCAGCTGCTCCGGGAGTCCCACAAGCCAACCAAGCTTGATAGGACTCCTTCTCGAGCTTAATGGCCCCCCTCACCACTGGTGTCCACCACTTGGTTCAGGGATTGCCACCACGAGATGCACTGACGACCTTGTGGCCGCAGCTCCAGGCAGTCGCTTCAACAGTGGAGGTGGAGAACATGGCCCATTCAGACTCCATGTCTCCAGACTCCCTCAGAATGTGGTTGAAGTTCTTCCGGAGGTGGGAGTTGAAAACCTCACGGACAGGGGCCTCAGCCAGACGTTCCCAGCACACCCTCAACTATACGTTTGGGTCTACCAGGTCTGAATTGCGTCCATTCAGACACCATTCAGACTTCACAATTAAAAAAAAAAAGAAAACTCCAAATCTTCACAGTATTGGCCCAGTTCATGTTCACCATATCAGAATCTCATAGCTGTAGCTGAAAGTTGGCAACCCTGATGAACCGTTTTGGCATTCATGCATGTCAGAATCTCAAATTCTTTGGTAAGAAATCCAACCTGAAGCCCTTCAGAGAAATGAACCAAGAAGACTCCCAAGTGTTTGAGATCAAGAAGTGTCACTAAAACCAGTTTCAAAGTTGCATAGGTTCTGCGTGCTTCTGATCAGATTAGCCCATGTCTGACACAGGGCTTGGAGGCAAAGGAATGTTAGTCAGTCTGCTGAGGGGCATCAAATAAGGCACCTCCACTCAGGAAGTGAAATGGAGTTCTTTCCATGAACCTCCAATGTAGGTGGTGAGTCCGTAGGGAGCGGAACCACATGGTGATTGGCTGACAGATTTAGACATCAAAGATGCCACTTCATGATCCAGAGAGGAAGAACTATTCCTTTTTAATTCTGGATCTGTTTCAGCAGTGGCAACAGGAGAACTTGGAGGAAGTGGAACATCAGAGGGTGGTGGACTGAGAGATTTGGCTATCAAAGCGGTCAATTCATCATCCACAGAAGTCCTTCTTTTTGTCAAAGCACCAGCAGGTGGAAATGTGGGAGGAAGTAGAACATCATAGTTTGATATATCGAGGGATTTGGACAGTAAAAAGTCCAGTTTCTCATCCACCGAAGAAGCCCCATTGTTTGTAGGACCTTCTTCTCATCAGTGGACATTGTTTTTGTCACAGCACCAACAGGTGGAGCTGTAGAAGGAAGTGAGCTCCTTTTCTCTGTCTGTGGTGGTGATGGAGTTGGAGGCAGAGAACAGCAGCCACCCCTCCAGCCATTGTCACCAATCGTCACTGTCAATGAATGACTTGAGCGTAATGAAATAATCCATCCATCTTCTACCGCTTTTCCGGAGGTCCGGGTTGCGGAGGCAGCAGTTCAAACAGAGAAGCCCAGACTTCCCTCTCCCCAGCCACCTGCTCCAGCTCTTCAGAGAGGATACCAAGGCGTTCCCAGACCAGCTGGAAGACATAGTCTCTCCACCAAGTCCTGGGTCTGCCCCGGGGTCTCCTCCCAGTGGGACGTGCCTGACACACCTCAAGTGGGAGGCGTCCAGGAGGCATCCTAATCAGATGCCCATACCACCTCAACTGACTCCTTTCAGTGTGGAGGAGCAGCGGTTCTACTCTGAGCCTCTCCCGGATGACTGAGCTCCTCACCCTATCTCTGAGGGTGAGTCCAGCAATCCTGCGGAGAAAGCTCATTTCAGCCGCTTGTATCCGCGATCTCGTTCTTTCGGTCATTACCCAAAGCTTATGACCATAGGTGAGAGTAGGAACGTAGATTGACTGGTAAATCGACAGCATTGCCTTAGAACTAAGCTCCCTCTTCACCACAACAGACCGGTACAACGTCCGCATCACTGCAGATGCTGCTCCAATCCGTCTGTCAATCTCTCGCTCCATTTTCCCCTCACTCGTGAACAAGACCCCAAGATACTTAAACTCCTCCACTTGAGGCAGGAGCCTGTCCCCAACACAGAGAGGACAATAAGATAAGATAAGATAAGCCTTTATTAGTCCCACAATGGGGAAATTCCAGGATTGCAACAGCACAGGGATAGCAACACTCAGAGCAACAATCAGAAGGCAAGAAAAACAAGAACAGCTAGTATACATATGTACATATTACTATATATATATATATATACACACATAGACATAGACACACAGTGCGGAGCATTGTGGTTGGTGGATGTGCAGCAGAAAGTCTAAGCTCTCTCTCCGCGGATGCAGCGGGCCAGCTGGATGTCTTTGGGCATGATGGTGACCCTCTTGGCGTGGGTGGCGCACAGGTTGGTGTCCTCCAAGAGACCCACCAGGTAGGCCTCGCTGGCCTCCTGCAGAGCCATGACGGCGGAGCTCTGGAAGCGCAGGTCGGTCTTGAAGTCCTGAGCGATCTCCCTCACCAGGCGCTGGAAGGGCAGCTTACGGATGAGCAGCTCCGTGGATTTCTGGTAGCGACGGATCTTCCAATCCACCTTTTTCCGGCTAAGGACCATGGACTCGGACTTGGAGGTGCTGATTTTCATCCCAGCCGCTTCACACTCAGCGGCAAACCATCCCAGCAAGAGCTGTAGGTCATTGCTGGATGAAGCCAACAGGACAACATCATCTGCAAACAACAGAGATGAGATCCTGTGGTCACCAAGCATGACACCCTCCATTCTCTGGCTGCAACTAGAAATCTTGTCCATAAAAATTATGAACAGGATCGGCGACAAAGGGCAGCCCTGGCGGAGCCCAACTCTCACTGGGAATGAGTCCGACCGAGTGTTGGCAATACAAACCAAACTCTCGCAACGGTCGTACAGAGACCAAATAGCTCGAAACAACAAGCCCCATACCCCATACTCCCAAAGCACCCCCCACAAAAAAACCACGAGGGATGCGGTCAAATGCCTTCTCCAAGTCCACAAAACACATGTAAACTGTTTGGGCAAACTCCCACGAACCCTCAAGAATTCTTGAGAGGGTAAAGAGCTGGTCCGATGTGCCACGGCCAGGACGAAAACCACATTGCTCCTCCTGAATCCAAGGTTCAACCAACGGCCGGACTCTCCTCTCCAGTAGCTTGGCATAGACCTTCCCAGGGAGGCTGAGGAGTGTGATCCCTCTAAAGTTGGAGCACACCCTCCGGTCCCCTTTTTTGAAGAGAGGAACCACCACCCCGGTTTGCCATGCCAAAGGCACTGCCCCCGACCTCCACGCAATGTTGCAGAGGCGTGTCAACCATGACAGCCCAACAACTTCCAGGGCCTTGAGGTACTCAGGGCGAATCTCGTCCACCCCCGGGGCCCGGCCACCAAGGAGATTTTTAACCACCTTGGCGACCTCAGCCCCTGTGATAGGCGAGTCATCCCCCTTGTCCCCAAACCCTGCTTCCTCTGTGGAAGGCGTGTCAGTGGGATTGAGGAGATCCTCGAAGTATTCCTTCCACCACCCGACGATATCCCCAGTCGAAGTCAACAGTGCCCCATCCGCACCATACACAGTGTGGACAAGGAGCTGCTTTCCCCTCCTGAGCCGCCGGACAGTTTGCCAGAATCTCTTCGAGGCCGACCAAAAGTCTTGTTCCATGGCCTCACCGAACTCCTCCCATACCCGGGTTTTTGCTTCAGCAACCACCCGAGCTGCGCTCCGCTTGGCCTGCCGGTACACCTCAGCTGCTTCGGGAGTCCCACAAGCCAACCAAGCTTGATAGGACTCCTTCTTCAGCTTAATGGCCCCCCTCACCACTGGTGTCCACCACCTGGTTCGGCGGTTGCCACCACGAGATGCACCGACCACCTTGCGGCCGCAGCTCTGGGCCGCCGCTTCAACAACAGAGGTGGAGAACATGGCCCATTCAGACTCCATGTCTCCAGACTCCCTCGGAATGTGGTTGAAGTTCTTCCGGAAGTGGGAGTTGAAGATCTCTCGGACAGGGGCCTCAGCCAGACGTTCCCAGCACACCCTCACTATATGTTTGGGTCTACCAGGTCTGAATGGCTTCCTCCCCTGCCATTGGATCCAACTCACCACCAGGTGGTGATCAGTTGACAGCTCTGCACCTCTCTTTACCCGGTTGTCCAAGACATACGGTCGCAGGTCTGATGACACGATAACAAAATCGATCATCGACCTGCGACCTAGGGTGTCCTGGTGCCAGGTGCTTATGCTTGAACATGGTGTTCGTTATGGACAAACTGCGGTTAGCACAGAAGTCCAATAACTGAACACCACTCAGGTTCAGATCGGGCAGGCCGTTCCTCCCAGTCACCCCCCTCCAGGTTTCACTGTCGTTGCCCACGTGCACATTGAAGTCTCCCAGTAGGACAATGCAGTCTCCAAGAGGAGTACCCTCCAGCACCCTAGTCACAGACTCCAAAAAGGGTGGGTACTCTGAAACATCATATGATGCATAGGCACAAATGATGGTCAGGACCCGTTTCCCAACCCAAAGGCGCAGGGAAGCAACCCTTTCGTCCACCCTTTCGTGGTGGACGTATACTATGCTATATCTAGCCGGACGTATACTATATACGTATACTATGCTTTCTGTAGTATAAAAGAATGCAGAGCTGTAAAGGCACAAACACAGAGCTGAATCTATATTCTGCAGAAGTTTAATATCAGTGTTTTATGTCGTTTTGGCTTATATATTGTAATTTTAATTCTAAAATGCAAGTACTGCAAAAAAAATATTTGAGGCAGGTCATTTTTTGTGAGGAAGGAAGGAATATAGTCGGCCTCACCTCAACACACAGCTCCGGTTCCGGAACCAGTCTCCTGGAGAGGGGCTAGAGCTTGGCCTTTTCTCGAAAGGGTAATGAAATAAGATGTAGTTAAATATGCTGAGTGTTTCATAATAACATTCACTATTTAATGTTTTATTTATATATTTTTTATTTTAAAATGCAGATTGCTTAAATATACTTTTTCAGGTTTTATTTTTTCCTTTTACACAACTTTATTTCTGTATTTTTTTTTCCTGGGGATTAATAGAACACGGTACAGAACGTTCTGTACATGTCCTGCACGGAACATATTCCTTCCTTCCTCACAAAAAATGACCTGCTTCAAATATTTTTTGTGCAGTACTTGCATTTTAGAATTAAAATTACAATATATAAGCCAAAACAACATAAAACACTGATATTAAACTTCTGCAGAATATAGATTCAGCTCTGTGTTTGTGCCTTTACAGCTCTGCATTCTTTTTTACTACAGAAAGCATAGTATGATTATGTAACGCATTCTCTAGTTGTGGTTCTAATCCCGTGACCTTTATTTTTCCTGTGTTGACACAGAGGTGGCTTCCCCCTGGACAGAGGAGACGGTGAGACAGTGTCTGTTCCTCTACCTGTCCCTCCTTCCTCTGAACCACCGGCTGGTCCATGAGCTTGCTTCTGTCTACACCGAGGCCATCGCTGACATCAAACGTAGCGTGCTTCGAGCCATTGAACAGCCCGTAAGTCTCCTCCCTCTCACTGATTTTTTAACTGCACAAAGTGCTATGAGATGACTGTTGTTCAGAAATGGCGCTATATTAATAAAGTTGAATTGAATTGAACTGCTAAATTTGTATTATCCATTTACCCTTACTTCCACTGTTGCAGAATGCTAAAAAACCCAACTGACTTAAGAATTCAAGCTGGTTCCTCTAATACACCATGCATCAACCCTGTAAAATGTACTATTTATTAGCACTTCTGGTTTCTGTATCTCATCTCTAGTCAGTTGTCCACATTTCTAGTGTTTGGGTTAAACTTGCCTGAAAACACTGGTAAATGGTCTTTGATTTCCGGGTTATTTTTATGGAACGCTGTAGACTTGGACATGACGTAATTTCAATTCAATTCAATTCAACTTTATTTATATAGCGCCATTTCACAACAACAGTCATCTCATAGCACTATCAACTGTAGGGAGGACCCCCACAGTTGCAGAAAGACCCCAGCAATCAGGCGATCCCCTGTGAGCAAGCACTTGGCGACGGTGGAGAGGAAAAACTCCCTTTTAACAGGAAGAAACCTCCAGCAGAACCAGGCTCAGGGAGGGGCAGTCATCTGCTGCGACTGGCTGGGGGGTGAGGGGATAGAGAAGAAGAAAAGAACAGACATGTAGAGAGCAAACAGCACGATGGGGACTCGATCTATGGGAGAGAACAAACAAATGTTAATGACCAGCAAAAAAAAAAATATTTCATAGAGAGTGAGGAAAGGAGTGAGGCCCAGTGCATTACTGGAGGTCCCCCGGCTGACTAAACCTATTAGCAGCATAACTAAGGGAGGGTTCAGAAAACACATGATCCCTCCCTAATTGTAGGCTATATCAAAAAGGTAGGTTTTAGCCCTATTCTTAAAAACAGAGATCGAGTCTGACTCCCGAATCCAGATTGGCAGCTGATTCCACAGGAGAGGAGCTTGATTCATGAAATGGTTTTAACGTCACAGAAATGGAACTCGCCTGCAATGTTGTGATGAACTGGAATAGTCGGTGGAAATTGAAAAAAGGTGTTTCTCCAAATGAAATGCTGTTTCTCTGAATAGCTGCCAGGTTTTCTTTTGGTCTTGTTTTTGTAGATCCGTGGGATGGGGATGAACTCCCCCGAGCTGCTGCTGTTGGTTGAAAACTGCCCTAAAGGAGCAGAAACGCTGGTCACCCGCTGCCTCCACATTCTTACTGATAAAGGTTAAAAAAAACTCTTTACACCTGTACAGGAGGATTTAGCTCATTGACAGTTTAGTCAAATAGAAACATGAATGAAATACCATAATTTGTCATTTATGTTTAAAATAAGTCTTCCTTTCCTCCTCTCAGTGCCTCCATCTCCTGAGCTGGTGGAGAGGGTGCGAGATCTTTACCACAAGAGAGTGCCAGATGTTCGCTTCCTGATCCCAGTTTTAAACGGTCTTGAAAAGGTAAAGTTTCCCCCCCCAAAAAAAAATACAGTCAGTGAATCATTTGGAGTAGAAATCCTGCAACAACCCAGCATACATATACACATAAACACACAGCACTGAATCGTCAATGACAGTCAAGTTTGTAAATTTGCACCCTTTTTTTTCCTTAAGTGTAAGTTTATACAGTGGTGTGAAAAAGTGTTTACCCCCTTCCTGATTTCTCATTTTTTTGTATGTTTGTCACACTTAAATGTTTCAGATCATCAAACAAATTTAAATATTGGACAAAGATAACACACGTAAACACAAAATGCAGTTTTTTAAATGAAAGTGTTTATTATTAAGGGGGAAAAAAATCCAAACCTACATAGCCCTGTGTGAAAAAAGATTGCCCCCAAAACCTAATAACTGGTTGGGCCACTCTTAGCAGCAACAACTGCAATCAAGCATTTGCAGTAACTGGTAATGAGTCTGTTACAGCACTGTGGAGGAATTTTGGCCCATTCATCTTTGCAGAATTGTTGTAATTCAGCCACATTGGAGGGTTTTTGGGCATGAACCTCATTTTTAAGGTCATGCCACAGCATCTCAATCGGATTCAGGTCAGAACTTTGACTAGGCTACTCCAAAGTCTTCATTTTGTTTTTCTTAAGCCATTCAGAGGTGGACTTGCTGGTGTGTTTTGGATCGTTGTCCTACTGTAGAACCAAAGTGCGCTTTAGCTTGAGGTCATGAACAGATGGCCAGACATTCTCCTTCAGGATTTTTTGGTAGACAGCAGAATTCATGGTTCCTTTTACCACAGCAAGTCTTCCAGGTCCTGAAGCAGCAAAACAGCCCCAGACATCACACTACCACCACCATATTTTACTGTTGGTGTGATGTTCCTTTTCTGAAATGCTGTGTTACTTTTACGCCAGCTGTAATGGGACACACACCTTCCAAAAAGTTCTTTTGTCTCATCAGTCCACAGAGTATTTTCCCAAAAGTCTTGGGGATTATCAAGATGTTTTCTGGCAAAACTGAGACGAGCCTTTATGTTCTTTTTGCTCAGCAGTGGTTTTCGTCTTGGAACTCTGCCATGCAGGCCATTTTTGACCAGTCTCTTTCTTATGGTGAAGTTATGAACACTGACCTTAACTGAGGCAAGTGAGGCCTGCAGTTCTTTAGATGTTGTTGTGGGGCTATTTGGGACCTCTTGGATGAGTCATCGCTGCACTCTTGGGATAATTTTGGTCGGCCAGCCACTCCTGGGAAGGTTCACCACTGTTCCGTGTTTTTGTCATTTGTGGATAATGGCTCTCATTGTGGTTCGCTGGAGTCCCAAAGCTTTAGAAATGGCTTTATAACCTTTTCCAGACTGATTGCTTTGTTTCTCATTTGTTCCTGAATTTCTTTGGGTCGCGGTATGATGTCTAGCTTTTGAGGATCTTTTGGTCTACTTCACTTTGTCAGGCAGGTCCTATTTAAATAATTTCTTGATTGAGAACAGGTGTGGCAGTAATCAGGCCTGGGTGTGACTAGAGAAATTGAACTCAATTTTCCAAAGATGTGATAAACCACAGTTAAGATAAGATAAGCCTTTATTAGTCCCACAATGGGGAAATTCCAGGATTGCAACAGCACAGGGATAGCAACACTAATTAATTTATGTTTTAACAGGGGGAGCAGTCACTTTTTCACACAGGGCCATGTAGGTTTGGATTTTTTTTCCCCTTAATAATAAACACCTTCATTTAAAAACTGCATTTTGTGTTTACTTGTGTTGTCTTTGTCTAATATTTAATTTTGCTTGATGATCTGAAACATTTAAGTGTGACAAACATACAAAAAATGAGAAGTCAGGAAGGGGGCAAACACTTTCTCACACCACTGTATATGTGGTATACAGGGATGGCAATTTTCCGCCGATCCACGGATTTCCGCCGATTTATTTTCAAATTGAGCATTTCTGTGAATCGTCTAAATCCGTTGAGAAAATTTTAGGGGGGGTAAGGTACCTTATTGTTACCGATTTTAGCGAAAATCAACACTATTACATAAGCGCTCTGCGCTTCCCCGGAAGTCGTCTCCCGCGATAACCCGGATGTGCTGTGTTCAAGCTACTGCTGTATTGTAAACAGCCCTGCGATTGGATAGTTGCAAACGATTGGACCAATCAAATGGCTCGTTGTATGCTTTGTGAAAAATTCATGGCGGCGTGTTCTCAGGGATGTGATTTTCTGCTAATTCGCCGAATTCCGCTTTATTTTATCTTCCAGGAAGATAAAGTACGTTAAGTACGTTAGCTGCTTGTGGTCCACTAACGCAGTGAAGGTGCGCCCTTTCAGGCAGAACTGGAAGTGGCGTATGGCCCGGTGGAGAGCCAGTAACTCTCTGTTACTGGTGGCGTACAACGGCTGTATGAGCTGGGCTGTGCGGGGGAGGAAACGGTAATAAAAGTTAACCATCCCCCAAAACTCCCGCAGCGTCCTGACATTGATGTTGAGGAGAAAAAAATAGCAAAACAATTTAGTTCGATTACTTTTATGATTCCAAACAGTTTGAAATTGACAGTGCACAGTGGACATTGACTCATAACTTTTGAATATTTCTAAGACTTGGCTACATCAGTGATTGTGCAAAATGAACTGCTCAAGTGTCAATGGAGATTGAAACTGGTGATCTGAAATGAATGCTGAAATTATAAAAAGTAATGGTATGTTGGGATTTTATTTCTATTATGGAATGGATAAAATTAACTGATTTTGATTTGATCAAGTGTTAAAGCATGTGATGGATAATGCTTGTTGGAATATTTTAGGAATGCTGTCTTTTTGGAACATAAGTCAATATTACACAGTAATAAGTGGCATTCAGCTGTTTGTTTTATGTCATTTAAGCACAGTTCTGGTACTTAAAAATCATAAAACCCAGGAGCTTCGGGGGGCTTTGCCCCCCTTGCCCCCCACCCCACCGGGGCTCTGCAGGGGGTCTGGGGGCTGAATTTTCAAATAATTTTCCCAACCCCAAATCGCATCCCTGGTTCGTGTTGGAATTCTGAGCTTTCGGTATTGTTTTCAGCGGAATTATGAGATTTTTATCGAAGGTTCAGGAGTCATCAGTGCTAGAAATAGACAAAAGTGTCAAAAATAAGTTCCGATGGAATTGGCTTGAGAGAAAAGTGACGGTAAAGGTGAAAATTGGCTCCAAGTTCGACGAGGTAACAGAAACACTCGGACAATTTCTGAAGAAACCAGAAAAGGAGATGAAGTTCAAAGTTCAGAGACTGACACAGCTTGCTGCCAAAAGGAAGAAAGTTTCACATTAGAAGTGACTTGGTGACCAGTGTAAATAGTGTAATAAACTCTTATAGAACTGTTAAATATGTTGGACTAAAGACAGTGAGACAACATTGAAGAAAAAGTAAGTTAACTTTTCATTAAATTTAATGATTTATCTAAGTCTAGTATTTCATTTTTTTTTATCATTTTTTTCAGTCTAAATTACTTCTGTTTTACTGAAAACCTCCCAGCTTCAGGGGGGCTGTGCCCCCCCAGCCCCCCCATAAGTCAATCGACCAAATTAGATTTCAGCTGAAATCAGAATTTCCTGTTGCCATCCCTGGGTATACTCATAAATATGAAATCATTGTGTTTTGTAAAATTCTGACTTGTAAATTACCAACTTTTTGTGTTGTAAATTTGCAGCTTGTTTGGTAGAAGTGAGGTAAACTTGTCAGTTTTCTCATGATTTTTTGGCTTTTTCTTGCAACCATTTTTCTCCTAAATTAACAACTTTTTTTACCTGTATATTCATGACGTCTCTCTTTTCTAAAATTTTTTGATAAAAATCACAAATGTGTGTTTTTCTTTAAAGTTTGCACTTTTCACAAAAATTTAGTTTTTTTTTTTTTTTTTATAAAGTCTGGCCACAACATAATTTTTTTTTCTATTCTGTGCTTCCTCAACTGATCCTCCCTCAACACTGTTAATTTGGTAAATAAAAAAATACTGTCCACCTGTTTACTGACCACAGTACTATATCGGGCCTTAAATTTATATTACCAATTTCCACGTTTCCCTCCCAGTTTAACCAGCATTTCCCAGTCTCCAACTCTCCCAAGCAGACCTGATTTCTCCCCCACCCCCAATCAAACTAATTCTTGTTCTGGATTTTTTTTTTTTCCTGATCCATTTCTCTCACACAGAATGAAGTCATCCAGGCTCTGCCCAAACTCATCAAACTCAACCCCATTGTTGTGAAGGAAGTTTTCAACAGACTCCTGGGAACTCAGCACAGTAAGAAACTCATTTGTCTTCCATTGGCTGATGTCACTCTACCTGTTCTTGATTTTTCTGTCACATGTATGCAGCTCCAACAGTATACAGTGGGGCAAAAAAGTATTTAGTCAGCCACCAATTGTGCAAGTTCTCCCACTTAAAAGATGAGAGAGGTCTCCAATTTTTGTCATAGGTATACCTCAACTATGAGAGACAAAATGAGAAAAAAAAATCCAGAAAATCACATTGAAGGATTTTTAATGAATTAATTGGTAAATTCCTCAGTAAAATAAGTATTTGGTCACCTACAAACAAGCAAGATTTCTGGCTCTCACAGACCTGTAACTTCTTCTTTAAGAGGCTCCTCTGTCCTCCACTCGTTACCTGTATTAATGGCACCTGTTTGAACTCGTTATCAGTATAAAAGACACCTGTCCACAACCTCAAACAGTCAGACTCCAAACTCCACTATGGCCAAGACCAAAGAGCTGTCAAAGGACACCAGAAACAAAATTGTAGACCTGCACCAGGCTGGGAAGACTGAATCTGCAATAGGTAAGCAGCTTGGTGTGAAGAAATCAACTGTGGGAGCAATTATTAGAAAATGGAAGACATACAAGACCACTGATAATCTCCCTCGATATGGGGCTCCACGCAAGATCTCACCCCGTGGGGTCAAAATTATCATGACAACGGTGAGCAAAAATCCCAGAACCACACGGGGGGACCTAGTGAATGACCTGCAGAGAGCTGAGACCAAAGTAACAAAGGCTACATCAGAAACACACTACGCCGCCAGGGACTCAAATCCTGCAGTGCCAGATGTGTCCCCCTGCTTAAGCCAGTACATGTCCAGGCCCGTCTGAAGTTTGCTAGAGAGCATTTGGATGATCCAGAAGAGGATTGGGAGAATGTCATATGGTCAGATGAAACCAAAATAGAACTTTTTGGTAAAAACTCAACTTGTCGTGTTTGGAGGAGAAAGAACACCATACCTACTGTGATGCATGGGGGTGGAAACATCATATTTTGGGACTTTTTTTCTGCAAAGGGACCAGGACGACTGATCTGTGTAAAGGAAAGAATGAATGGGGCCATGTATCATGAAATTTTGAGTGAAAACCTCCTTCCATCAGCAAGGGCATTGAAGATGAAACGTGGCTGGGTCTTTCAGCATGACAATGATCCCAAATACACCGCCCGGGCAACGAAGGAGTGGCTTCGTAAGAAGCATTTCAAGGTCCTGGAGTGGCCTAGCCAGTCTCCAGATCTCAACCCCATAGAAAATCTTTGGAGGGAGTTGAAAGTCTGTGTTGCCCAGCGACAGCCCCAAAACATCACTGCTCTAGAGGAGATCTGCATGGAGGAATGGGCCAAAATACCAGCAACAGTGTGTGAAAACCTTGTGAAAACCTACAGAAAACGTTTGACCTCTGTCATTGCCAACAAAGGGTATACAACAAAGTATTGAGATGAACTTTTGTTATTGACCAAATACTTATTTTACCGAGGAATTTACCAATTAATTCATTAAAAATCCTTCAATGTGATTTTCTGGATTTTTTTTTTTCTTATTTTGTCTCTCATAGTTGAGGTATACCTATGATGAAAATTGGAAACCTCTCATCTTTTAAGTGGGAGAACTTTCACAATTGGTGGCTGACTAAATACTTTTTTACCCCACTGTATGTCCATGTTAAAGTCTTTTTTTTTTTTTTTTTTTTTTTTTTTTTTTTTTTTTTGTTACTTATTTGTACCCGTAGGTAGACTTGGTTTGCAGTTTGGTGACAAGCCACCGGCTGCTGGTCGCTGCGTGCGCGAGCGCCCTAAACCTACATGTTTTTGGTGTGTGGGAGGAAACCGGAGAAATCCCGGAGTAAACCCGCGCAACACGGGGAGAACATGCAAACTCCACACAGCTCACTGTTGGTCGGGGGCTGGGATCGAACCCACGATCTCATGATCCCCGCGGTCCCCCGGCCGAGGGTAAAACTGTGCTGCCACAGTGCTAAACCACTGCGCCACCGTGCAGCCCTCAAGTCTGTTGAGTTTTGCATTATGAGATCAGCATGGGCAAAAGAAATTTCACTGTAGCAAAAGCTCAGATGTCAGACACCTAAAGGGCTCATTGACTGCACTTTTTCCTCATGTTGACAGCTCTCACAGGTCTTAAATTGACGTTTTGATCAAATTTCCTTTAATTATTTAATTTGCAAAAACAATTTTTCAGTCAATGGTCCCTTAAACAACCCAGTGTTAGTTTTTTCAATGCTTCAATCTCTTTGATGTTATTAAAAGACAATTGCCTTCTACCGTCATCTCAGATGTCTGCACATCTACAACCCTTCTGGTCTGAGGGCAGCTCATCAGAAGACGGCTGATTTAAATAGAAGAAAAAGAAGCTAAAACTATTTATTTCACAGCTGAGGGTCTCTGTATAAAATTTTTAAATCAGAAAAAAAAAATGGAGGACTTCAAATATCTCCCTTTATATGTTATGAATAAAGAAAAGCAATATTTACTTTTTAATTAAATTGCCAAGCTACACCTGTAATACTTAATTTTATAGAGGGCTTAACACTGACACAGTGTAACTTGTTTTTCTTTTACAGGTGAGGGAGGTTCGTCCGTGTCCCCTCTCACACCCGGAGACCTGCTCATTGCCTTACATAACATCGACTCAACCAAATGTGACATGAAATCTATTATAAAAGGTCAGCGTCTACATAAACACCTGCTGTTAGATGTAAAGCTTTTGGGGGTAAAAAGTTTTTGTCATATTATGACATGAAATCAGCAAAAGTTGAACAGGAATGTTTTAGTTTTGCCTTTTGTAACTTTTTGTTAGCTTCTTTTTTAATTTCAGGGAGTGCCTACATAATTTTTTTTTTTGTTGTTGGTGTCAGACTGTGAAAGGCATTTTAGATACAGTAGGACTGTAAACTTGCAGGAATTTTTTGCACAAAATGCTGCTGATTTTGCAGACCTTTAGGTTATGTAAATCCAAGTACACATGGCAAAGACGATGCGCTACCTTTTTCCATCTCTTTATTTAAGTTCATGGTGAATTTGGTCATGAGTTTCTATGCATACATACAGACATGGACAAATTTGTTGGTACCCTTCCACAAAACTAAATGTAACATTTTGTGGCACCACCTTTTGCAGCAAACAATCTCTGTCCTTCACAATGAGACTTTTGCAGTTGCCAACCATCACTCAACCTATTTGAAAGTTTAAAAAAAGACATGCTACTGTGTAGAATGGTATTGTGGTATGTACTACACTGAACATAGGCCAGAGAAAGCAAAGGTGAGAGCTGTCTGAGGAGCTCAGGAAGAAGATTAACCATGTTGAAGCCTTTACCTTTAACATGGTTAAAGGTAAAGGCTATAAGGCCATCTTCAAGCAGCTTCATGTTCCTGTGACCGCAGAACTGTGGCCAACCTTCCTGATGTGGAAACAAGAGGAAATGAAACCCCAGGTTGAGCAGAAGAATAGTGAATATTGTAGAAGAGCCTCGGAAACCATTGAGTATCATTCAAGCTGAATTCCAAGGTCATGGATATGTCACGTTCTGATCCCACCATCTGTTACATTTTGAACAATAATGGAGTCCATGGAAGAAGCCCAGGAGGGCTCCACTGTGGACAGAAAAAGCATGAAAAAGCCAGCCAAATGCCTGCTGACAAACCCCAAAGTGTCTGGCAGAATATCCTTTGACTGATGAGACAAAATTGGAGCTTTTTGGTCAGTTGCATCAGCGCTATGTTTACAGAACAAAAATTGAAGCTTCAAGAGAAGAGAACATCATACCTACTGTGAAACATGGAGGCTTTGGGGCTGCTTTACTTTGTCTGGCACAGGGAACAATGCAGTCTCAAGACTGCCAAGGTGTCCTGGAGAGAAACATGCTGCCCAGTGTCAGAAAGCTCAGCCTCAGTCACAGGTCATCGGTCCTCCAACAGGTTAATGACCCAAAAAGGGTAAAAGCACTTGAGAATAGTTGTCTGTGGAAGGCTACACACAAACTGTGTTGCATTGATAACTGAAATTAAAGCAGATATTTTGATTGGCTCATCAAAATAACCACAAGGTTATTCAGTGAGAACAACTACCAAGCAACACTGTATTTCAGTGCAAGGTGTCAGATTATGGAACGATTTTGGACCTGAATTAAAATCATGTACAAAGCTTGGACAATTTAAACAAAAACTAAAGGAAGAAATACTCCAAACATATTTACAAGACGACATGTAAACTCACATAAGGATTGACATTTCCAGCCTGTGTTGTGTTATAGCTTAGTTTTTCTTTTTTCTCTGTGACACTATGTCTTAGATTTGTTTTTGAATAGTAACCGCTTAACTTAGACTAGCTCAGTTTTCTTTTTCTCTCAGTCATATTTTGTCTTAGCCTTGTTTTAAATTGTAATCGCTCTTGTCTTGTTTTCTCTTTTTTCTCCTTTGAATTCTTGGATGGAATATGGGTGGGCAATATAAGCTGCGGCTTCAGCCATCACCCATTTCGGATAACTCACGTGGAATTGTATAGTAGAAGGAGTCTTTGTCTAATTTGACCTTGTTGTTATATTATACAGTTTCTTCTAACCTGTAATGTACTATCCGAAAATAAATAAATAAAATAAATAAAAAATAAATAAAGACTTTGTCGAAAGTTAAAGTTAAAGAACAAGGAAGAGGAAATAAACCTCACCACTGTTCTGGTCTTAGACTAAACCCATTGCAATAGAATTGCATCAACATTAAATTAATGCTAAATTTGCCTCCAGATTCCTTGGGTCAACCGTGCCTGTGAATGTTTAATTTTCTCTTTTATAAGATTGTTTTCTTTTTCTGATACTGGGGGCTGGATTTAAATAATATGTGATCAGGAGTTAATTTGTCGTTCTCTGTGCCACATACAGCCACCAACCTATGCTTTGGGGAGAAGAACGTGTACACATCAGAGGTTCTGGCTGTGGTGATGCAGCAGCTGATGGAGCAGAATCCCCTCCCTATCCTGCTGATGCGTACCGTCATCCAGTCCCTCACCATGTACCCCCGGCTGGGAGGCTTTGTCATGAACATCCTGGCACGGCTCATCATCAAACAGGTTAGCACCCACCACTAACGAGCCCACCTCAGATCAGTTATTAAGACACATTTTCCCACGCTGTTTTACTGTTGTCCTGCAGGTGTGGAAGTATCCCAAAGTGTGGGAGGGCTTTGTGAAGTGCTGTCAGCGGACAAAGCCCCAGTCGTACAGCGTCCTTCTGCAGCTGCCACCTGCACAGCTAACCAGCGTGTTCGAGCGCTGCCCGGAGATGAGGGCGCCTCTTTTACAGCACGTCCACTCCTTCACTCCTCACCAGGTCATAGCTGAAGCTTTTCTCTGCTCTAATGTTGCATTTCCCTCAGAGAGGGTTTGTAAATCAGCAGCTTCTTTCTCTCCTAACAGCAAGCTCACATACCCTCCTCCATTATGGCGATCCTGGAGGCCACTAAGAAACCAGAGCCAAAGCCTGCAGAAGCTGTTGCAGAGAAAGAGGTGAGATGGCAAATCTGAAAACTCAATACCAGAGTAATGAATGAATGTCCTAACAATCACATATTTGGATACAGCCCTAATAATTATTAACTAAAAGACCTGAAAACTGATCATTGGATTTGATACACACTGTATGAAAAGTAGGGCTGAAATGATTAGTCAATGTTGTCGATAACCTCGACAATAAAAATTTGTCGACAATTATTTTTATTGTCAACAAATCGTTTAATTATAAAGTTTATATGCATGCCACGGTAAAGTTCAGTTGTAACTGCTGTGCATGACTGGAACTCAACTTCACGGACGGAACTGCCGAGGGCAGTAGCGCCTCTTGTTGTCCAGCATGCGTGAACAACTTCCAGCGAAGACGAAGAGGAGCACAGTATAGCGCTACATGTCAGCAGCAGCAGAGAACAGAGGAGTTGGAGCTGGGAGCGCGAATTTCAAACGAGGAAGTAGGGTAAAGTTTAACAGTGACTAAGCGTACTTTTTGACGAGTCTTTAGGATCAAAAACTGTTATTATTTCAAACGTCAACCCCCCAACCTGGAAAGGTGGGGAATGATCTGCTAATGGCAGGTTTGGGAGGTTCTAGTGAGGAAAGTATGGAGGATACAATTGAAAATTGGTCAGAGTCGCATCGCAAAGAGAAAAGTAAAGGGAAAAAAATTATAAGTCAGGGCAGTGATACGGATGTAAGGAGTGAAAATGAGAGGGTCATACGCAGGAAAATAGATGTTGAAGGATTAAGGATTCTGATTAAATTCAAAGAAGGACAGGATATTAAAAATGTTGGACCAATGGTGATCTCCCAGTTCATACGTGGAAATTTAGGAGAAATAAAGAAAGCGAGAATTCTTAAAAGGAACTCCGATTATATTGGCATGTTAGCTCTATATGCTTTATTTTTATGTTAGTAACATAACTATAATATAATTTTTTTGAAAATAATTCCCAGTTTTATATATTTTTAAAAAACTTTATTACGATGTAAATTGCCATTTTTGTTTACGTCGCAATGCATTCTGGGTAGTGACGTAGAATGGTTGCAGCTGTTTTTTTATACAAGCCAAGAGGCAAAGCTCCTAACTACTGCCATTTGTCAGTGAAAATGGAAATTACATCCAAAAGCCGCGCAATGTGGCAATCAAAGGGAAATAAAGAGAGCGGGGTGAGCCTCCATAGCTTTCCTAAAGAGGGAAAGTGGAGGAAAATGTGGGGCGGCAGCGGCTCAGGAGGTAGAGCAGGTCGTCTAATAACCCGATGGTTAGCGGTTCACATCACGCTGTCCCCAGATATCCTGCCGTTGTGTCCCTGGGCAAGACACTTCACCCGCATTGCCTCCAGTGCCCATAACACTGGGTATGAATGTGTAAAAATGTTCGGTGGTGGCTGGAGAGGCCGTTGGCGCGGATTGGCAGTCACATTTCCGTCACTCTGAGTGTCTGTGATCACGCGCTATAGCGCACCCTTGATAAAGCTGACATATATATTAATCACGCTATGGTAATAGCACTATATCGCTCAAAGCGCGCGCATGAGACATGTCTGTGATCGCACGCTTGATAAAGCTGACATATGTATTAATCACGCTATGATAAAGCACAATATCGCTCAAAGCGCACGCATGAGACATGTCTGTGATCACGTGCTATAGCGCATGCCTGATAAAGCTGACATATGTATTAATCACACTATGATAAAGCACGATATTGCTCAAAGCGCTTTGCGCACGCTCAAGCGAATCACGGTTCGAATTTTGTCACGGTTCGAATTTTTATCAAGCGCACTCTTGATAAAGCTGATATATATATATTTATCACACTATGATAAAGCTCTATATCGCTCAAATGAGCGATATAGCGTGCGCTCGAGTGTTTCTCCGCTCCGCGAGTGTCTCTCCACTCTGAGTGTCTCAAGCGTGTGCTTGAGGAAGCATTATTTTAAGGTGAAACTTATATATTGTTGATTTACTTACAATAGAATGCTCAAACACAAAAAATTGTCTACAAGCATGATGGGCACTGAACTGATAAACATGGACTCTCAGCAACATAAAGCAGTTTCTCTGTTGCTTTCTCAGACTGCGGGTTGAACGTCCATAAGCAGTGCTCCAAAGTCGTTCCAAATGACTGCCAGCCAGATCTTCGACATGTCAAGCCAAGCGTGCGCTTTGAGTGATATCGTGCTTTATCATAGCGTGATTAATACATATGTCAGCTTTATCAGGCGTGCGATCACAGACATGTCTCATGCGCGCGCTTTGAGCGATATAGTGCTATTATCATAGTGTGATTAATATATATGTCAGCTTTATCAGGCATGCGCTATAGCGCGTGATCACAGACAGAGTGACGGAAATGTGGCTGCCAATCCGCGCCAACGGCCTCTCCGGCCACCACCGAGCATTTTTACACATTCATACCCAGTGTTATGGGCACTGGAGGCAATGCGGGTGAAGTGTCTTGCCCAGGGACACAACGGCAGGATATCTGGGGAGAGCGTGATGCGAACCGCCGACCATGGGGTTTTTAGACGACCTGCTCTACCTCCTGAGCCGCTGCCGCCCCCACTTTTTCCTCAACTTTCCCTCTTTGGGAAAGCTATGGAGGCTTACCTCGCTCTCTTTATTTCCCTTTGATTGGAAATTACATCCAAAAGCCACGCAATGTGGCATTTTCACTGACAAATGGCAGTAGTTCGTAGCTTCGCTTCTTGGCTTGTATAAGACAGAAAAAACGGCTGCAACCATTCTACGTCACTACCCAGAATGCATTGCGACGTAAACAAAAATGGCAATTTACATCATAATAAAGTTTTTTAAAAATATATAAAACTGGGAATTATTTTCAAAAAAATTATATTATAGTTATGTTACTAACATAAAAATTAAGCATATAGAGCTAACATGCCAATATAATCGGAGTTCCTTTTAATGATGGAAGTCTAGTCACAGAGTGTGAGAGTGTGGAACAGCGAGAAATAGCCCTGAAGCTTTATTGCCAGTGGGCAAGAATTTAAAAGATTTATTTATGAGCAAAGAAATAAACCTGATATAATATGTATAGAAGAAACTTGGTTAAAACCTCATCTTAAATTTGCAATTAATGGATATTCATGTGAGCGAAGTGATAGAAATGATAGCAGACTCTACATCTCCCATGGCTGATGTCATATCCAGACAATGATTTGTCATTGCATGATAGGAAGAGTCACTACAGAACAGCCACAGCATATATAAATCAGTTTTATGGTTTTTTGCAAATATTCACTGATGGTTCAAGGCATCCAGCTTCAGGTAGAGCGGCAGCAGCTTTTGTCATTCCAGAACTCCCAAGTCAAAAAAATCAGCTCAGATATTGGACCATGTGTCGGTCTTTTCCGCAGAGTTAATAGCAATAATTATGGCCTTGCACTGGATTGAGGAAACCAAACCGGCTAAGGTGTTGATACGTACAGATCCTTTGTCCGTCCATCTATCCATCTTGTACCGTTTAATCCTTTTTGGGTCACGGGGGGCTGGAGCCTATCCCAGCATCTTTGAGCGAAAGGGAGGGTACACCCTGGATAGATTGCAAGTCCATCACAGGGCCAACACAGAGAGACAGACAACCATTCACTCTCACACCCATACCTAAGGACAATTTACAATCCCCAGTTGATGCCAGTTAACCTAACCTGCATGTCTTTGGCCTGTGGGAGGAAACCAGAGAAATCCCGGAGTAAACCCACGCAGACACGGGGAGAACATGCAAACTCCACACAGAAGGGTCACCGATGGTCTGGGGGTGGGATCGAACCCACAATGGTCAGGAGTGGAATCGATCCCATAACCTTCTTGCTGTGCTGCCACTGTGCCAACCACTGTGCCACCGTGCTGCCCCAGATTCTTTCAGTTCTTGAAAATCTACATTCACATAATACAAGTGAAAGACAAGATCTAGTTTGTGAGCTGTTAACATGCCACAATGTATTTTGCAAGTCAGGCATAGTGGTCAGGTTTGTCTGGATCCCTGCTCATACAGGGATTCTTGGAAATGAGTTGGAAGACAAATGTGCAAAAACCACCATTCATTCAGAATATACACTACCGTTCAAAAGTTTGGGGTCACCCAGACAATTATTTTGTGTTTTCCATGAAAAGTCACACTTATTTACCACCATGAGTTGTAAAATGAATAGAAAATATAGTCAAGACATTGACAAGGTTAGAAATAATGATTTGTATTTGAAATAATAATTTTCTCCTTCAAACTTTGCTTTCGTCAAAGAATCCTCCATTTGCAGCAATTACAGCATTGCAGACCTAACATGATTGCACAAGGGTTTTCTAATCATCCATTAGCCTTCTGACGCAATGAGCAAACACATTGTACCATTAGAACACTGGAGTGATAGTTGCTGGAAATGGGCCTCTATACACCTATGTAGATATTGCACCTAAAACCAGACATTTGCAGCTAGAATAGTCATTTACCACATTAGCAATGTATAGAGTGTATTTCTGATTAGTTTAAAGTTATCGTCATTGAAAAAAAGTACAGTGATCCCTCACTTATCACAGTTAATGGGGTCCAGAACCGACCGCGAAAAGTGAAAAACCGCAAAGTAGCGTCACCCCCCCCCCCATACATACATTTTTTTTGCATATATATATAATATCAATAAGTGTATATTAACCCTATAAATGCATATGTTATCATTAGAACATTAAAGAATAGTTTGAAACATGTAAATAAAATAATAATAATAGTAATATAAATAATATACATAAAATAATGTATAAATAATATAAATAATACGTACGTTCATTCTCTCACTCTCTCTCTCGACGGGAAGGCGTAGAGGCAGCAGGAGGAGGCGTAAAGGCAGCAGCGACGTCTCGGCCAATCAGTTTGTGAGATTCCCGAGCTGAGCCAACACGAGAACAAAATCTCTTGGGGGGGGGGGGGGGTGCTGGCCAGCGAATCAGAGAGGTGGATTTTGAGTTGTGCCGGCTCTCCGTGTGGTCTCCCTGCCTTCTGCTAGCGCCCGGGCAACTTTTTTCTCAATTTTGAATTTTTGATGAATATTTTTGAAAAATCCGCGATGCACTGAGGGCGCGAAAGGTGAGGCGCGAAGTAGCGAGGGATCACTGTACTTTTCTTTCAAAAATAAGGAAATTTCTAAGTGACCCCAAACTTTTGAACGGTAGTGTATATCAGTATGGACAAGCCTTGGTAGGCCAGATTAAATCAATAATAAAAAAGGGAATTACAGAAATGTGTCAAGAGCTCTGGAATAATGGTGATAATGGAAGAGATTTATATTTCATTGATGCCAGTTGTAGGGAAAGTCGGGAAAGAAAGTACATATCGGAGACAAGAGACCACTTTCACTAGACTGAGAGTGGGGCACACTGGATTAAATAAGACACTGTTTATTTTGGGGAAACATGAAAATGGGAATTGTGGCTTTTGTAATGTAACTGATTCAGTGGAGCATGTTATTATAGAATGTAAAAAAAATATATGGAAAGGAAATGGAGGTGCTAAAAGGAAAGAGGAAATGGGGGGAAAATTTAACTTAAGGGGTGTATTAGGGAAATCGTTAAGGGAGAAAAGCTCTAAGTATTTATTTGAATTTCTGAGGGAAAGTGGCTTGGACAAAAGGATATGAGGTTTTTTTAATGCAAGTCTTTAAGCCATAGGAGATCATTCCTCACCTGTGGGTGGCAGTTATGCACCAATATGGTGTCAAGCGCCGTAAAGCAAGCAAGCAAGCAAGAAGAAGAAGAGCACCGTACGGCGAAGAGAAAGGATAAGCCAGTCGAAGTGGATTAAAAAAAAAAAGCAGACCCAAACTTTCTGTTGTTTGGGAACATTTTACAGAAGACAAAAACACAAAACAAGTAAAATGCAGACTTTGCAAGGCAGATCTCTCCACGGCAGCACTACAGTGATGCGTGAGTCTCTGAAACAACGGCATCCGGGAGCCACGACATTACCATCTGCTTGGACTTACCGAAGTTTTAGCAAGTAAAGAAAGTTAGCGCCGCTTATTTTCAATGGCCAACTGTTTCGAGCTTTAGAAAAATGGCAATACTGTTGGTACATATTGTTTGTTAGCTTACCTGTTTGACAGTAAGCTCTCTGGTTGCTGAGGGCTGAGCTATCATGGCTAACGTGTTGAATGCAGTAAATGACTGAATTACAGGAGTCGCTATCTCTTTTTCATCTTTGTTAACCCCTTGCACTCCGGTCAATTTCCCTAAAAATGCCAAAAATTAACGTGCCCAAATTAAATCAAAAGCTGTTCTTCAACCCTTTGCAGCATCTTCATGGGGTTGGTCTCATTTAAAAGAAAACACTTTGAATTTTTTGGCAAAACAGTCATAATCTCTCTAAGTGCTCCGGCCACTGAGTTACAGTCATCTAAACATAGTGAACTTGAAGAAAATAAATTTGGCCTGGGTGTTTTTTGGGATACAAATGCTTGCAAATAACACACAGCTTCAGATCCAGGCTGGAAAATGCAACAGAAATGTAGAACCAAGTGTTATCCAGCTGAGGTCCAAATTTTGTAACAATACCACAAAAAATGAATATATTACACAGCTTTTTACTCAGGTAGTTCCCAGGCATTTTGGAACTGTGCCAAATTGTGCCAAATGGCACAGTTTGGAAAAACGTCTGTAACTTCTGAATGCTTCAATGTAGAAGCTTCATTTTGGGCTCTAATGAAAGGTCACACTCAGGGCTGTCTGTGTGTGTGGGGGGGGGGATTGTCCCCCCCCTCGCTACAGAGGATGGACATCGGCCATCGCTACACAACAGATTAGCCTCATGTGGCGCAGTCACCGCGGCTCCCCCCCTCGCTACAGAAGAATAGCGGGGGTGGGGGGGCGTTCACGGTCTGGACGCGGTGAACAACCCCTTGTACCGCGGCGCACAAACAGTTGTAATTTACCGATCGGTCAAAAGTCATTTTGGATTACAATTTTCAGGGATAAATAATAATTTAGCTTATAACACTTTACCTCTTCACAGCAGCAGAGTCCTGGCAAACTTCTCTTCCTCACTGTCAGACGAACGCGACGCTGGTCCGCTCGTGGTTCTGGTCTCGCAACCCGATCAAAACATAATTCCATTATTGCGGTTTTGTGCTTCCATGATTGCGGTTTTTGGCGAACGATTTTTCAAAACAAATAACAGTAGTAATTAAAAAAAGACTGGCGAAGGCGTGTGTGTCACTCAGCCTCCGTCGGTCTATGACCATGGAAGAAATCATAACGTCTACTCTGCTGGAACCAAAACAAAATAAGCACCGCCTGTGGCCGAACATGCCGATGCGCGAATGCTGTCACACAGGTTGCATTTGTGGATGGTCTCCGTGCTGCTGGGTCTGTGGGGTTCTTCTTGCGGGTCCTTTTTTGATCCGCTGCAGCAGCCAGTCTTCACCCAGCCTTAAAAAAAACAGCTCGCAAACTTCTCTGCTTCAATTGGCTCACTGCATTCACAGCGTTGGGAGGCGGGTCCTTCTGGCTAGGTTTTCAGTCATTGCTTCTTCAAGGTTTCAGAAACCCAATTCAAGGCTCTTATTAGTCGAATGAGAGGTCAATCAGATGAACTAATCTGTTCGCGGCTGTGTCTGCAGCTTTTATTTTCAGTGTGCGCTTGGACGCCATCACCACCTACATCACCACCATCAGTATCTCCATCATGCGTCCGAGAGCGCTCTCGTGCGCCCTCGTGCGCTCTAGGACGCAGAGACTTGCCCGTCTGCGGTACAACGGAGCGCAAGAGGTTAATATTAGCCCTCATTCTGAATGTTAGTTACACTGTGTCCAGCTAAGACAAAATGGCATTTAAATGCCTCCCACCCACGGGAGACAGAATGTTAAGAGGTATTAAATTGCGGGTGAGGTAAAATATGTACTAGTGTAGAGCCCCAACAGGAAGCAGAGATGGTGGACATGAGAAAAATAAACGCGATTAGTCGACTAGTTGAAAAAAATAGTCATTAGATTAGTCAACTACTAAAATAATCTTTAGTTGCAGCCCTAATGAAAAGTAATGATAATCTGAAAAATGTGAATATTGACATGGCTAATTAACCTGTCCCTACATTTAACACATTCTCTAGGAAGAGCTTTTGAATAATAAAAGTTTCACCTGTTTGTTGGACAAGATTTTTGCTATGCGATTCTTTTTGACTTTGGTATATGAAGAAAACATGGGTAGTTTCTTTTTGTCTGGCTCAGGAAATCTTTGATTACTTTCTTTATATGATTTAGATTATGTTATTTTCACCAGATTATCACATCTGAGAGAAAAATCTAACTTGGTGAAAGCAGAATAACAATTTACAAGAAAACTTGTGAAAAAGACTACAGATTTAGCACAGATATTGGAAAGTGATAAGAAAAATGTAGGGATATACCAATTGTGAAATGTAGTAATCAGACGATAGATTATTTCAGTTGCTTCTTTTGTTTTTGTTGTCATCTATTCCATCTATAATGACAAACAGAAATATGCATAATAAGAAAAAAAACAAAATTATATAAATATATATAAAAATTTAATTAAAAAACAAATTTATTAGAAAAATGTCACAAATTAGCAACAAAATTACAAATTTATGAGAAATTAAATGCTAATTATTGTCGTACACCTCAGAAACTTGGTAAGAGGAAAATATTTAATCGTTACTCAAGTTTTTTTTACTTTCTTATCAAAGACATTTCTAAAGTGACTGCTCTTATTTATACTTGAGTAATTAATTTCATAAGGCAACACTACTTTTACTTACAGACTACCTCGATACCGCTGCTGTTTTTATTAGCTTCTGTTTTATTTATTCATCTGCCTGTATAAACGGTGAACTCCAGTCTGCTTTAAACTACTATATGGATCTTCAAGAGACTCTGATTTTAAGTGTCACTATTACAGTAATCAATAATACAGTAAACGCTTCACTCACTGTTCTGATCTCCACCTGCAGACTGAGCATGCACTGGCTGCCACGGCTGGAGAGGAGGCTCCCACAGAATCGCCTAGAGAGACGCCAGCCCAGCAGGAGGCGGCTACAGTTAAAGAGGAGGAGGAGTCGATGGAGCAGGAGGAGTCTGACCCAGTGACTCAGGAAGAGCCTGCTGAAAACACTGAACAGGTAAAATGAAGCTTCTAGGAATTGTGTTAATGAACTGATAACAGCTGGATGCAAGTTAGTGTCTTTGTTTTGAATTGCACACTGGCTGTTCGAGGTTTCCTAAACACCTCTTAATAAGCCTTAAACTTGTTTATCCATAATGAGAGCCTTAAGATGGTATCTCACTGGGCTGCGATGGCTCGCAGCTAGCTGGAGAACAACATTCACGAGGGAGTTCACAAAATCTCCAAACATTCATGGGGGTTTGCAGTCCTCTCATGAGTCACAGGGCCTTGCTCTCGTGTTGCAATTTGTGCGACAAATTTTCTCTCAAAATAGTCAGTTGTCGCGGGTGTCTCGAACCCTTCTCAGTTTAGTTTCTGTGAGTCAGAAGGTGTGAGAAAAATTGGACAACTTTACGAGGGGTTGGGGATCTTTGAAACTAGTGACTGATTGGAGACAAAAAGGGCAAGACAGTTCACACGCGAGATGGTGCAAATGGCCCGGTGATTTTCTAGCACGCACTGACACAACTGTGACCGACAGTGTGACCTTGCCACCTAAGGACAAGAAAGGCAAGGCTAGGGATACGGTGGCTGCTGTCTCTGCCCCACAGGCTCCTATAGAGGAAGCGGAGCCGGTCCTGATGGTCCGAGGTGGAGGACTCAGGGGCAGCCTCCTCATCCAGCAGTCTCTGCACTTCTTCTCTGTGGTTGAGCTTGGTTGATGTCTGATGATATGACTGCTGGAATGGAGAGATACGGTCCTGATTTTGCGAATGATCATTGATTATCATGAATAACTGTTGTGTGAGCCATCATGGGACAGGCGTAAATGCAAAAAAAATTCACAACTTTGTCGCACAAATGTTGTGCAACAGGCATATGGCATGTATGCAAACTCCTAGCAAATTTTGGCCCAAAATTCACTGTTTGTTTTTTTTTAATTTAAAGGACAATGCATGTTCATGTACATCAATAACACAGGGTTACAAAAATAATTTTTTTGTAAGTTGTCTGTGTTTTTTCAACTGATTTAAGACCATTTTGCACCGCTGAATCTGAAAATGACATCCGTTTCTCTCAATCAGGTGCTAAGTAAAAACCTGTACTCACTTAGTACTTACTTAGTACTATGAAATTGAATATTACGTCATCATTGTTCAAAATTCAGAGAATTTCAAAACATAAAAAAGAATTTTGCATCATATAAAGCAAAAATATCCGTACATGTAAGCAAAAATGTATGAAAAAACATGTAGCCATAATTCAAAAAGTTGACCTGATTGAGCAAAACCAATGTGATTTTTGGATTCAGCACATCAAAATTGTCCCAAATCAGCTAAAAAAAACTTACAGTAAATTTGGTGTTGACCAGTGTAATCAAAGTAAACAGGCCAGATTATAGCCCATGGCTGATTTCCATCTGTTGTCCATAAGTGATGTTCCCTATATAAAAGAAGGAAGATTTGGGGTGACATTCCTGCAGTATTTGTGACATACGCAGATTAGGGCTGTGTGATATGACAAAAGAAAATTATGTCATGATATAAGTCACCTTGTATCATAACGATGTATATCACAATATACATTTTCTGTAAATTCTACAGTTTAGATAATCATATTAAAAGGACCATCTCTTTTTTTATATGTAACATTTTCCCTCATAATTTTGCAGTGTTATAAAATAGTTTTTAATGTGCATTTGAGACTTGATTCTCATAAATTTCAGGTTTTTCTTCTAAATAATATATGAATAAAAAGTAAACCTCAATAAGTTAGATATTTCCTGAGCCAGATGAAAATAGCAAAAAAACCCAAAACACATAGCATAAAAAAAATGTCTGAAAATGAGAAAATTACCAATCGCTGCCATCTACAGATATAAATTAGCTGTTAGTCTAAATCAATGAAAATTTAAGTGTGTTGATAGAGCCTGCAGCCTGCCATTCTGGCCTCATTTAACCCGTTTGCTTCTTAGTAAAAATATTTCAAATTGGTCATGATCTGAAAATCAAAGACACAAAAGCTAATGTAATAAAATACTTGTGATGACTTTAACTTTATTCATTATTGCTACTTGACGAATTAAAATGATTAGAAATCAAATAAATTACATTAAGAGCCAAGTTGCTCTTCTGACCAGTTTTAATTTATTTTGTGTGTATGTGCCACCATCATACACTTTTGCAGCTTTAATACATTTTTTTCAGACAAAACTAAGAAACTCTGCAGTAATTTAAACCAAAGAAACGAAGATCTGCTACAGTTTCCAGTTAGCACAACTTAGCATCGTCATTTAGCATTTTATAATTAGACATGGTGTTAATGTTACTTACCTCCTATTAAAACAAGGTTAGCGAACTATCCTCTCTGATGCAGCATGTTGGAAAAACAGTCCCACATCCCTGCAAACAGGAGTAGCAGCTATCTGAACTGGTAATTTGGAATTAGGATAAGCAACCACCCACTGAACCCTAGCCATCCACCACACCTGTGCCACTGCACGCAGTCATGCACTGCGAGGGAGAGACGGGGTGCTGACAAGTAGTGGTGAGGAGCTTTACTGAATAAACGGGAGTATGTGCATTTTAAATCACTTTATAAACGATAGAGTATTCAATGAAATGGGGGGGGGGGGGGGTTGTGAGGTGAACCGGTGCATAGATTGCTCCTTGCCAATAGGACAGGCTGGTCTCTACTCTGCTGCGCCAGGCTCCGAGGGAATAACTGAAAAAAAATGCTCTTATAAAGAAATTTTTTTTTCTGTTTCTTCCGGCTTCTCCTGGGTCCACAGCAGGGTAATTTTGTACAGGTCTCTGGAGGAATGTGACGGAGAAAGACGAAGCTCCTTGGGGCAACGTAGGCTAGTCTAGGGGTGTCAAACATGTGGCATGCAGGCCAAAACTGGCTCGTTAGTGTATGTGGTGTGGTGATTGTGTTTAGGTGGTTAGGATTAATTAATGATGTGGAAATGTGTGTAAAATTAAAATAATTTGTAGATCTTGACAAATTGTTTTTTTTTATCATAAAATGAAATACTATATTTTTAATGAGTAAACTGCGCTACCTGCACAATGATACAGGGGCTAGCACTGTAACGTAGAAGGTGCCAGGTTCAAATCTCCAGGCTGGCAGGGGTAGGAACCTTTCTTTGTGGAGTTCTCCCTGTGCTGTGTGGGTTTACTCCAGGTGCTCTGGTTTCCTCCCACAATCCAAAGACATGCATGTTAGGTTAATTGGTGATTATAAATGGTCCCTAGGTATCTGTCTATGGTAGGCCCTTAGAATAGAGCAGGGGTCACCAACTGGCGGACTCCAATCCAGACCTGGAGAGTCCTCTGTCCAGGCCCCGAAGCCTTTTGATACAGTTTGGGGAAAAAGGGAGACTGTTTTGTTTTTATGGGGAAAAACGTGGAACTGAACTGCTGTATTAGCGACCGCCCAGGTAGGTTATGGCACGAACCCTTGGGCGCTCTCCTGCTGCAGACTCCCCCCTCAGCTATCCCACAAATGCCACTCTGCTGCAGCTCCAACTGCTCCAGAGTATATGCAGCGGGTCGCAAAATCACAGTTTGCTGCGGGTGCCATACACACAAGGCTGACAGCCAGGACATCCACTCCGCACAAACACGCTTCATTTCTGGTCTGTATCCAGGAAATGAAGCGCTGTTGTGAAATTTAATGTATTTACCAGGGCACTTCTTCCTCTATTCTGCCGAGAGTAGTCTATGCTGGGATGTACAGGTGAGGTTGCTGGTTACGAAGGCCCTTTTTGTAGCCTCTGATATCACATAAAAACTCAGTAAAAACTCTGTGTGTTACTGAACATGAAAAGCTCCACGTCCCCTCTCCCTGTAACCATGGAGTTACAGCTCCATCCATGCTGTAACAGAGTTTACCGTTAAGATTTTAAAGGTCTGATGATACATTTTTGACTTCATCTAATTTTTCAACACAATACAATATGACGAAATAGGTTGGTCTGTGCAGTTCTAAGTCAAACAGGCTTTTTTTCACACGAATATCCGACATTTTCATGAGCGCCATGTCGCCAATTGCATCAGTGGCTGGAAAAACCCCCGGCCATGTTGTAACGTCATCCGACAGAACACAGCGCTTGGCTGCCCATTGTACACACAAGATGGAAGTGGTAGAAAACATCCACGATGGTTCCAGCACATGTAGTCTGGAATTGGTTTGTGTTGTCCAATCTTCAGACGATTATAGTTCGGAAGAATGGGATGACAATGAAGAATCTGGGGGCATCAGACCGTATAGGTTTGAGCCGTGCCAAGCAGGCATCGTGCCTAGCAAGTCAGACTCAGAGAGTGACAGTGGAGAGGCATACATGCCCACCACAGCAGCAGCGACAAACACACGGCAGGGGAACACCGAGTGTTATTCTTTTGTTACAGATATTGCAACAAATTATTTGTTCATAAATATAATTTATTTAAACCCGATTTTTCAATAAAATCAAAGCAGTGTATTCTCTGTGGCTCAGGCATCGGGTTTATTATGTATTATATTTTTTTAAGTTCTTGTTGTTTTTGTTTTGTACATGTGTTTTTTGTGCGTTTTGACCCACTTTCAGGTGGGCACTGTCCCAAAATTCGCCAGTCCGACCACGCGCCCTCTCTCTTTGACAGTCAGCTGTTCATGTTTTGTGTGCATCATCTGCCGTGTTGTCAGCCAGCCAATATTGCCAACACTATCACGACGTGTTAGCCACTCCACACAGCCGTGGTTCTGCTGCGCCCCTTGAAGCGATGTCGGCCATGGGGCGCAACCGTGGTTAACACATCCCCTCTACATGTTCGCTGGGTGATGTCAGCCCCGAACGCCAACCATAAGTGTTTCTGTTTATTTTTGTAAGTCTTCACCTTTTTGGGAACTATTGTCATCATTCGTATGTTCAATACATGTGCTGTGGTGAGTTCTGCGCATAAATCCATTCATCATGACCCTCCGTGCGCTCTTACGCAGGGCACGGAGAGGGAGGATGAAATAATGAGGATTTACGTGCAGGGTTCACCACAGCACATTTAATACAGAAAGACAGACAATTCCCTGAAAGGTGAAGACACAAAAAAAACAAACACACTTACTGATGGCGTTCGGGGGCCGGCATCGCCCAGCAAACGAATGAGAGGAAACGTGTTAGCCACAGTTGCGCCCTAGAGCCGACATCGCTTCAAGGACGCACGAGAACCACGGCGAACATGGAGTGACTAACATGTCACAAGAGCGCTGAAAATACTGGCAGACTAACAGCATAGATGGCAATACTACGGACCAACAGTGCGTGAGTGGCAAACGGCCGCTAAGTACATGCACTGCTGGTGATGGTGTGATGAGAAGCACCTGGGCGAGGACTGGGAAAGATGATCAGCGGGAGTGGGAATCAGCTGGTGATATGACAGAGGGGACGTGGCCGGATCGGCGAGCGTCAGTATGCGATCACAGAAAGTAGGTCAAAGCTGCGCGTAAATCCATTAATCCTTCCCCTCCTCGTGTGCTCCTCCTGCGTAAAAGCGCATGAGGAGGCTTTTGACAGTTGTAGCTGAAGCGTGTGATGTGGTTTTTCATGGCCTGCTGTTTATCTAAGCCTGCGACACAACACGAAGGCACAGCCGTAAAATTAAAACAAGAAACCAGAGAAACTGTGAGCTACAAAGCTGCTGTCATTCCAGTTAACAACACCGGAGTCCATTCTGTCGCTTACGTCATGGGGGTGCCGCCCTTCATTCGGTGGGCGGCACCACAGTCCAGTCAGTGGCTGTGGTTCTTTGATGATAACTAGTTTATGCAGGCGCAGTTGTAAATATTATATTGATCATCGACAACGACTTTTGGGTTTACACAACATGCTAAAAAATGTCAAAATCGTGTCATCAGACCTTTAAAAAATGTCAGCAGAATTCTGTAGTATGGAATTATATTTTGTGTCACTTTTTTTGTGTCTTACAGTTTGAAACAGTTTTTCCTGCTCTAAAAATATTGTATAGAGGTGGACTTTTTGTGAAATTTTATTTTTTAGATATTTTTTTAATGCAGTACAATTTAGTTTGTGTTCTCCTGAAAAACATTTTTAGGATTTTAGTTGTAGATTTTAGAATTTTAGACCTATTTATTTGGAGTCAACAAACAGTGTTCCTCAGTGTTCTCCTGTATTATAAAATTTTACATTACATATTTTGTTTGAAATTGAACAAAGAATTCATTTTAATTTTTTGTTTAAAAATTAATAGAGCTACAAGCAGCTAAAACATGAGCTTAATAAAATAATGTGTGAAAGCAGGTTAAATGACACTGACCTGTCTGAAGACCGTTGTGGTCTTCTGAAAGATCTATCCATCCATCTTCTACCGCTTTTCCGGAGGTCTGGGTCACGGAGGCAGCAGTTCAAGCAGAGAAGCCCAGACTTCCCTCTCCCCAGTCACCTGCTCCAGCTCTTCAGAGAGGATACCAAGGCGTTCTCAGACCAGCTAGGAGACATAGTCTGTCCACCGAGTCCTGGGTCTGCCCCGGGGTCTCCTCCCAGAAGTACGTGCCCGAAACACCTCAAGTGGGAGGCGTCCAGGAGGCATCCTGATCAGATGCCCATACCACCTCAACTGGCTCCTTTCAATGTGGAGGAGCAGCAGTTCTACTCTGAGCCTCTCCCGGATGACTGACCTTCTCACCCTGTCTCTGAGGGTGAGTCCAGCGATCCTACGAAGAAAGCTTATTTCAGCCGCTTGTATCCGCGATCTCATTCTTTCAGTCATTACCCAAAGTTCATGATCATAGATGAGGGTAGGAACGTAGATTGACTGGTAAATTGACAGCTTTGCCTTACAGCTCAGCTCCCTCTTCACCACAACAGACCGGTACAACGTCCGCATCACTGCAGATGCTGCTCCGATCCGTCTGTCAATCTCTCACTCCATTCTCCCCTCACTCGTGAATAAGACCCCAAGATACTTAAACTCCTCCACTTGGGGCAGGAGCCTGTCCCCAACCCAGAGAGGACAATCCACATTTTTCCAGCTGAGGACCATGGACTCAGACTTGGAGGTACTGATTCTCATCCCAGCCGCTTCACACTCAGCGGCAAACCGTCCCAGTAAGAACTGTAGGTCATTGCTGGATGAAGCCAGCAGGACAACATCATCTGCAAACAACAGAGATGAGATCCTGTGGTCACCAAGCTGCGCCTAGAAATCCTGTCCATAAAAATTATGAACAGGATTGGTGACAAAGGGCAACCCAAGCGGAGTCCAACTCTCACTGGGAATGAGTCCGATCGAGTGTTGGCAATACGAACCAAACTCACAACGGTCGTACAGAGACCAAATAGCTCGTAACTACAAGCCCCATACTCTCGAAGCACCACCCACAAAAATCCACGAGGGATGCAGTCGAATGCCTTCTCCAAGTCCACAAAACACATGTAAACTGGTTGGGCAAACTCCCACAAACCCTTGAGGATTCTTTAGAGGGTAAAGAGCTGGTCCGATGTGCCACGGCCAGGACGAAAACCACATTGCTCCTCCTGAATCCGAGGTTTGACCAGCAGCCGGACTCTCCTCTCCAGTACCTTGGCATAGACCTTCCCAGGGAAGGTGAGGAGTGTGAGCCCTCTAAAGATGGAGCACACCCTCCGGTCTCCTTTTTTGAAGAGAGGAACCACCACCCCGGTTTGTCATACCAAAGGCACTGCCCCCGACCTCCACGCAATGTTGCAGAGGCATGTCAACCATGACAGCCCTACAACATCCAGGGCCTTGAGGTACTCAGGGCGAATCTCTTCCACCCCTGGGGCCCGGCCACCAAGGAGATTTTTAACCACCTTGGCGACCTCAGCCCCTGTGATAGGCAAGTCGTCCCCCTCATCCATAAGCCCTGCTTCTTCTGTGGAAGGTGTATCAGTGGGATTGAGGAGATCCTTGAAGTATTCCTTCCACTGCCCGACAATATCCCCAGTCAAAGTCAGCAGCGCCCCATCCGCACCATACACAGTGTGGACAGGGAGCCGCTTCCCCCTCCTGACCTGCCGGACAGTTTGCCAGAATCTTCTCGAGGCCGACTGAAAGTCTTGTTCCATGGCCTCACCGAACTCCTCCCATACCCGAGTTTTTGCTTCAGCAACCACCCGAGCTGCACGCCGCTTGGCCTGCCGGTACACCTCAGCTGCTTCGGGAGTCCCACAAGCCAACCAAGCTTGATAGAACTCCTTCAGCTTAATGGCCTCCCTCACCACTGGTGTCCACCACTTGGTTCGGGGGTTGCCACCATGAGATGCCCCGACAACCTTTCGGCCGCAGCTCTGGGCCACTGCTTCAACAATGGAGGTGTAGAACATGGCCCATTCAGACTCCATGTCTCCAGACTCCCTCGGAATGTGGTTGAAGTTCTTTCGGAGGTGGGAGTTGAAGACCTCTCGGACAGGGGCCTCAGCCAGACGTTCCCAGCACACCTTCACTATACGTTTGGGTCTACCAGGTCTGAATGACATTCTCCCCTGCCATCGGATCCAACTCCCCACCAGGTGGTGATCAGTTGACAGCTCTGCACCTCTCTTTACCCGAGTGTCCAAGACATACGGTTGCAGGTCTGATGACACGATAACAAAATCGATCATCGACCTGCGACCTAGGGTGTCCTTGTGCCAAGTGCACATATGGACACCCTTATGCTTGAACATGGTGTTTGTTATGGACAAACTGTGGTTAGCACAGAAGTCCAATAACTGAACACCACTCAGGTTCAGATCGGGCAGGCCGTTCCTCCCAATCAACCCCCTCCAGGTTTCACTGTCGTTGCCCACGTGCGCACTGAAGTCCCCCAGTAGGACAATGGAGTCTCCAAGAGGAGCACCCTCCAGCACCCCAGTCAGAGACTCCAAAAAGGGTGGGTACTCTGAACCATCATTTGGTGCATAGGCACAAATGATGGTCAGGACCCTTTTCCCAACCCGAAGGCACAGGGAAACAACCCTTTCGTCCACCGGGGAAAACTCCCAATATTGAAGCCACAAGGTGGGGGAATACAAGAATACCCACCCCTGCTCGTCGCCTCTTGCCCAAGGCAACTCTACAATAGGCCAAGCTCCAGCCCCTCTCCAGGAGACTGGTTCCGGAACCAGAGCTGTGTGTTGAGGTGAGGCCGACTATATCTAGCCAGTATTTCTCAAACTCATGCACCAGCTCAGGCTCCTTCCCCACCAGAGAGGTGACATTCCACGTCCCAGAAGCCAGTTTAGGAAGCTTGGGATCAGACCGCCACCTGATCCACATAGCACCAGACCCACATGATCCCTCCTGCAGGTGGTGAGCCCACAGGAGTGCAGACCCATGTAACTCCTTCGGGCTGAGCCCGGCGTCTGGTGGCCAGGTCCCCACCCATGGGTGGAAACCCGGCCACCAGACGCTAGCCATCAAGCCCCTTCCCCAGGCCTGGCTCCAGGGTGGGGCCCCAGTAACCCCATACCGGGCAGGGTACACTGAATCCATGTTCTAGTATTTATCATGAGAGTCTGTTGGATCATTCTTAGTCTGGCCCTTCACCCAGGACCAGCTTGTCTTGGGTGACCCTACCAGAGGCAAATTGCCCCGGACAACATAGCTCCTGGGATCACTGGGGCATGCAAACCCCCCACCATGATAAGGTGACGATCCATGAGGGGTCTTCTGAAAGAATATTCATGAAATGATGACGGTTCTTAAAAGCACATTTTGAGATATATTTGTCTGTGTGTCAGATTTCTCTTCCATTTTTTTAATGAAAGATGTTGGAAGTAAATTCATGGGTCATTGCAAATACTTTGCTTTAAAAGGACCAAGTTGTCACACAGTGGGAGGGAAAAATCCTGAATAGAAAAAAATGCATTAAGATGCATTGAGAATGGTTTTAGAATCAAATCGGAGTTCTGAATCATAATCCAGTCATGAGGTACCTAAAGATTCCCACACCTAGTTCGGACCTTGGCTGGGGAGGAGGACCGACTTATTGGTCCTCTTGCAGTTTTAGTTGGTGACCCCTGGAATAGAGGATTGGTACTAGTGAAGCGCTTTGAGTGGTCTTTGAGACTAGAAAAGTGCTAAATAAGTGCAGGTCCTTATCCTTGCAGTCAGTTTTAGAGAAGTAACAATGTTTTTATCGTGCTACAGGTTTTGTCTTGTGCTACATGACTATGATCCTCTGTAGCACCAGTGCTATGAGCAAAAAAAAGTTAACGTACAGCCCTGCTAAGTGAAAATTGGCATTAATTTTGCATGTTTGTTGCCATTTTTTTTTTAAATCTCCGATTAGTTGTGAGCTGTCGCAGTCCAGGGAGACATTACCCTTGTTTCTCCTGAAAATGTCCACTAATCCTTAAATTTGCTTTTCAGTGAAATGAGCAGAACAGGCACCAGTGGTTTCTTGCGCTTTTTTGAATATTTGACTCTTTTTTTTTTTTTTCCCCACTTTTTTTGTAAATTTGGATTTTCTCTTGTAAACGGTGCAACTTTTTTCTGGTAAATTTGTGACTTAAGTTGCTTCTTTTGACTGTGGGGGTATAGACTACAGTTGGTTATTTTACCATCAAGCTTGGGGAGGTGCACATTTTGATGACTGTAAATTTGCAGTAATTTCAGGTCTGGCAAACAGCCTGATGAGGCTGTCTGTAATGTTAGAATTTTTACCTTTACATAAATTTAAATCTTAAATTTGATCAAGTGGCCTTAAGAAGTCTCAAATTTGGCTTCCTTAAATGCACAGATCATATAAAAGATGGAAATTACATCTTGAAAATGTCATTTTAACAAGTTGAGATCTTGGTTTGACATGTTTCACTGATCAGTGATGGGGACTTTTTTGTTTTGTTTTGTTTTTTTAACTTGGTGCTGAAGCTGGTTTCAAACATGTTTAAATTTTGATTATTTTTCTCAGGAGGCGGCTGAGAAAGAAGCGTTACCTGAAGAAGAACCAGCCGAAGAGCCGATGGAGGAGGCTCCGTCTGAACACTCGGATAAACAAGAAGTGGAAAATGAAGCCGACGAGGCACCCCAGACTGAAAGTGTTAGCGAGGACATGGAATGATGAAGCGTTCAGTTTTTCAAGATTTTCTTTGTTTTTGTAGAAAACAGGTTGTGAGGAGAAAGTGATGAGTGAATTTGTGTTTGAAAACATTCCATAAGTCTGTTTCATTATTATTAGTTGGAAAATAAATAAAAGCACCCGTTTCCCCCTTTATTGCTTCCTGATTATTATTCTGTGGCAAGAATGCTAATATCTGGCTTTAAGCTCTTGATTTGAGTTTTTAAAGAATCTGGAAATTGAAGAAAAAAAGATGTAGTAAATTTACAAAAACACAGAAAAGACGATATAGGATATTTAATCAGGATTACTCCCAGATCAGCTGTGGCAACCCCTAAAGGGAGCAGCCGAAAGTAGAAGAATCTGGATTACTCCCAAATATTTGGATACTGGTTGCAGCCATATAAAGGTAAATATGTAGTATTGAGTTCCTCTTGCTTTTATGATTTATTAGAAATGGCATGCAAATTTATGAAACAAAAACACAAATTTACACACGTGGACAAAATTGTTGGTACCCCTCTCTTAATGAAAGAAAAACCCACAATGGTCACAGAAATAACTTGAATCTGACAAAAGTGGTAATAAATAAAGTCTATGAAAATTAACCAATGAAAATCAGACAATGCTTTTGAATTGTGGTTCAACAGAATTATTTTAAAAAACAAACTCATGAAACGGGGCTGGACAAAAATGATGGCACCCTTAACTTAATATTTTGTTGCACAACCTTTTGAGGCAATCACTGCAATCAAACGATTTCTGTAACTGTCAATGAGACTTCTGCACCTCTCAGCAGGTATTTTGGCCCACTCATGAGCAAACTGCTCCAGTTGTCTCAGGTTTGAAGGATGCCTTCTCCAGACGGCATGTTTCAGCTCCTTCCACAGATGTTCAATAGGATTTAGATCAGGGCTCATAGAAGGCCACTTTAGAATAGTCCAATGTTTCGCTCTTAGCCATTCTTGGGTGTTTTTAGCTGTGTGTTTTGGCTCATTATCCTGTTGCAAGACCCATGACCTGCGACTGAGACCAAGCTGTCTGACACTGGGCAGCACATTTCTCTCTAGAATACCTTGATAGGCTTGAGATTTCATTGTACCCTGCACAGATTCAAGACACCCTGTGCCAGATGCAGCAAAGCAGCCCCAGAACATAACAGAACCTCCTCCATGTTTCACAGTAGGGACAGTGTTCTTTTCTTGGTATGCTTCATTTTTGCGTCTGAACATGCAGCTGATGTGCCTTGCCAAAAAGTTCCAGTTTTGTCTCGTCTGTCCATAGGACATTCTCCCAGAAGCTTTGTGGCTTGTCAACATGCAGTTTGGTAAATTCCAGTCTGGCTTTTTTATGATTTGTTTTCAACAGTGGTGTCCTCCCTGGTCGTCTCCCATGAAGTCCACTTTGGCTCAAACGACGACAGATGGTGCGATCTGACACTGATGTACCTTGACCTTGGAGTTCACCTTGAATGTGTTTAGAGGTTGTTCTGGGCTCTTTTGTTACCACTTGTATTATCCGTCTCTTCCATTTTTCATCAAGCTTCCTCCTGTGGCCACGTCCAGGGAGGTTGGCTACAGTCCCGTGGAGCTTAAATTTCTGAATAATACATGCAACTGTAGTCACAGGAACATCAAGCTGCTTGGAGATGGTCTTATAGCCTTTACCTTTAACATGCTTGTCTATAATTTTCTTTTTAATCTCCTGAGACAACTCTCTCCTTTGCTTCCTCTGGTCCATGTTTAGTGTGGGGCACACCATGTCACCAAACAGCACAGTGACTACTTGTCACCCTTTAAATAGGCCGACTGACTGATTACAAGTTTGTAGACACCTGTGATGTTAATTAGAGGACACATCTTGGTTGAACATGTCCCTATGGTCACATTTTCAATCTTTTCTAGGGGTACCATCATTTTTGTCCAGGCCTGTTTCATGAGTTTGTTTTTTAAAATAATTCTGTTGAACCACAATTCAAAAGCATTGTCTGATTTTCATTGGTTAATTTTCATAGAATTTTTATTACCACTTTTGTCAGATTCAAGTTATTTATGTGGCCATTGTGGGTTTTTCTTTCATTAACAGAGGGGTACCAACAATTTTGTCCACGTGTACATTTAAAAATTTGGTAGGCCCTCCTACCAAACTTATATCAACACGTAAACTTTGCAACAAGAGGAGACAATTTGCTGGAGCTGGTGTACACAACTCCGAAGAAAATAGGCAGACCCTCCCCTCCCACCGTCTCTGATCACATCACCGTCTGGGTGTACAAACCCAGAGTGAAAGCCATCAGACCAACAAAAAAGCAAGTACGTGTGTGGCCTGGGATGCTCTGAAAGACTGCTACAGTACTACAGACTGGGACACTTTCAAGCATACAGCCACTCGCAATGGACACACAAACCTAGAGGAGTACACTGAGGTTGTGGCATACATAGCTAAATGCACTGATGATGTCACTCACTGCAAGACCATCATTGTGTTAACGAGAAGCCATGGATGACAGCAGAGGTCCACAGGCTCCTGAGGGCTCTGAACGCAGCTTTCAGGGCCGGCAACATTGCAGGACTAACAACAGCTAGGGCCAACCTGTCCCGTGGCATTAAGGAGGAAAAACATCAGTACAGCAAGAAAATATCCGGACACTTCAGCAACACCAGAGATGCACGTTCCCTCTGGCGTGACAAACAGACCCTCACCAACTACAAACCTCCACCTCAGACCTGTGCGAGTGACATCACACTGCTCAACAACCTAAAGGACTTCTTTGGCCAATTTGAAGCACAAAACAGCACAGAAGACCACTCCTCCTCCGGACGAGCAGGCCATGAGTCTGGATCTGGTTAGCGTAGAGGACCCTCTGCAGGATCAACTCACACAAGGCAGCTGGACCAGACAACATACCATGTGTCGGCCAGGAGCTTAAGAATGTCCTGGCCGACATCTTCAACATCTCCCTGACTCAAGCTGTTGTCCCCACATTTCAAAACTGCCGCCATAATACCAGTCCCAAAGAAGCCCATCCTATCCAGCTACAATGATTACCGGCCCGTAGCACTGACCCCCATTATAATGAAGTGCTTCAAGCGGCTAGTCATGCAGAACATCAAGTCCATCCTGTCTCCCTCCCACGACCCATCCCAGTTTGCATACAGGTCAAACAGATCCACAGAAGATGCCATCGCTGCTGCTCTCCATCCAGCCCTCACCCACCTAGACTCAGAACTTCTATGTGTGAATGCCGTTCTTGGACTTCACTTCAGTATTCAACACAATCATCCCCCAGCACCTGACACAAAAACTCAGGACACTTGGGACTCAAAACCTCTCTCTGTAACTGGGTGCTGGACGTTCTCACAGGGAAGCCACAGTACGTGCGGGTTGGCAGCAGCACCTCCCAGACCATCACTCTGAGTACAGGGGCCCCAGAAGGGTGCGTGCTCATCCCGCTGCTCTTCACCCTGCTGACCCATGACTGTGTACCAGCCTACAACACCAACCACATCGTCAAGTTTGCGGACGACACAACGGTGGTGTGCCTCATCACCAACGAGGAGGCCAACTACAGAAATGAGGTGAGTCAACTGGTCCAGTGGTGTAAAGACAATCTCTTCCTGAATGTGGGAAAAACCAAGGAGATTGTGGTCGATTTCAGGAGGAGTCACACACAGCATCCTCCTTTGATCATCGATGGTGCAGCTGTGGAGCGAGTGAGCAGTATCGAGATCCTGGGGGTGCACATCTCTGAGGACCTCTCCTGGTCCAACAACACCACATCACTGGCCAAGAAGGCTCAAACTCGCCTCCATTTCCTCCGCAAACTGAGGAGAGCACGAGCCCCCCCCCCCCAAAAAAAATGTGTTCTTTCTACCAGGGCACCACTGAGAGCATCCTCACCAGTTGTACCGCCTCCTGCCAGAAGACACTACAACACACAGTGAAAGCAGCCAGCAAGATCATCGGTGCCCCCCCCCCCCCCCAACATTACCTCACCCGCAGAGCCATCAACATCGCAGGCGACACCTCTCACTCCCTCTTCAGCCCCCTGCCCTCAGAGAAAAGGTACCGAAGCCTCTGGGCCCACTCCACAAGACTGCTTAACAGCTTCATTCACCAGGCCATCAGTACCCTGAACTCTGTCCACTTCCTCCCCTCGGACGGTAACAATCGCCCGCACAATAACTACCTCAGCTGTTGGCACACCAACAGTAATACATTTGCTGCTGTATGTCTCTGCACTTTAAGTGCAACCATTTACACAAATGCCTGCCGTGTCTGCTGCTGTTTGTCATTGCAATACTGATCATGTGCAGTCCTGTTACTATCTGCACCTACAGTATTGCGTTGAACTGCAACTACGGGTATTACATCTCTAGTTTTCTGTATATAGGATTGCTGGTTTTATGGTCATTGTTTGTACGTACTATGGGAGATCTGGGTCTATCTTGTCACCATTTGCACTACAGGTTGCATGCATTCCTGTACATAGACTGTTCTTTTTCCCCAGCCTTATTCATTTTAGATTATGCACACCAATGAACAAACACCATTTCAATTCTCCTGTATGTCCTGCACTTATAGTATTGACAAAGTCTTTTAATCTTGAAAAACTAGCAAACTTGTGCAGTTGCACAGAAAAAAAAAGTCAGTTTAATCTAAATGTACCAGAAGATTAAAGACTTAACTCAGCATCAGTATGTTCTAATTTATGTATTTTTACCCATAAACTGAGGGTCTAAACATGTACTACCTGAATGCAACAGTTATTCAGAACAGCATAGGAATTTAATAGCACACACTGAAGAAAAACTGGAAATAACATTGGGAAATTTACTAGGAAGGGCTTCAGAAAGACTTACATTTACTGTTTTTATTTGTATTCCACACTTCAGTCCGGTAGGTGGCAGTACTGCTCCTCAGCTGGTTCCCAACCCCCAACAAAACAAAGAGGAAAACCCAGCAGCTGTTCATTGGACAATCTTATTTGCTGAAAAAAAACACTGTAAAAAAGGATATTGTGGCAGGTGTTTCTGACAAGGAAATAAATTTATTGTGGATTCACAGTATGGATAAGCTAGTAGCTAATGTTGGTGTGGAAGGGGTGATATGGTGAAGGAGGTTACCCAATTAGTGGAACCGAACCAATTAACTTTTTCATTAGCCTCCAATAAAACAAACCCCTTTTAGGTTCCCAATACGAGGGTGAGCAGTACTTAGTAAGCATCCAACACCAAGGTTTCAAGCACAAACATTTATTGCAAATGGTAAAATCAGATAAAAATCACAAATGTTGCCAGTGTAACCTTAAAAATACAACAGCCTTTAAAAGGCAAAAGTCACTAAAACTTTCTTTAGCCAGTCCCAGAGGCTCCCTGCCACACTCCAGGCCTCGTCCTCGTTATCTTCAATGGAATCCAAACATCCAGGAATCTTCCTCATCTGCACCTAAAAGAAGGGAAAGTGGCCAGTAGTCTATTCCTCACACACAAGGATCAGTTCCACCCAGACCTCCAACAACAGTGTATTGGATTAAAAAAAAAAAAAAAACCTTACAGCTTTGGGCAGAAGCAGCTCCCCGCACCCAAGGCCTCCAATACACTTCTAGTCATCACACTGGAACTGCCTGGAAGCTGCTGCAGATTCTCCAGCCATCTGGCAAGATGGTGGGCCTCAGTTGAGGTGAACAAAAGACTCTCCATGCAGGTCTCCCCCTGCTTGTGCAGGAACTGGGAAAACCCGCCCCCGTATTCCCATTGGGCCATGTGGGCAGCCTGTAGCAGTCTATTGGCTGGTTCAGTCTGTCAGTCAATGCTTGAGTTTCTCACTCATTGTGTCCAGCTGTGTTCAATCACTCAAGAAGCATGCATACAAAAAAACCACGCAAACTCTACACACCAAATAATCATAATTATCAACACAAAAGTATAACATGCAAAAGTACAACAATATGCAATAAGATTAAACAATATATCCAAACACTTCATGGCGCTCAGCGTGACATCGGCAGCTTCATTAGCGGCGTCTCATAATTAACTCCATGCCATAGACTTCCTGAAAGTCAGATCCATGATCGAAAAACGGCAAAATTAGCATTATAAATAACAGCTGACTGCAGTGCTTCATAGCACTAATATGCACTCCCCGGCCACTTTAACAGGTACACATGCCATAACTGAGTTGGACTCCTTACGTTCAGAACATCCTTAATTCTTCATAGTGATATGCCAAAAATAGATCGCGATTCGCGCCGCCATCGATCACGTTTTGGTACGAGACCGTCCGGAACCAACTCATCTCTCCAGAAGCCAGCACTGTTGATAATCTCGCGTAGTTTACGGTAGCTGGCCATTCTCAACGACCGCTAAACATCGCGAGAAGAAGGCAAAATCTGCTTTTTGAATTGTGTTTAACAACTTTGCCCGACTTTCCCGTTGTTGACCCACAGTTTATAACCACAGTCTACCCGGTAGCACAGCTAACAACCAACACCATTCCTGCCGGGTTACACCCCAAATGAAGGCTGTAATCCTCGCCGCCGGGTACGGGACCAGGCTCCAGCGGGATGTGGTGGCCGACAACAGCGGGAGGTTCGCTCACCTGGCCGGCGTCGCCAAACCGCTGCTGCCGGTGGGTCGGTGTGCGCTGATATCACACTGGGTTAACGGGCTGACCGCCTCCGGCTGGGTGGACTCCATCTGCGTGGTTGTAAGTACCGTTACTACAGTCTGAACACGTTAGTCACTGCTGGGAAGTAATACAAGTACATTTACTGCATTATTCTAACAAATTAAGTATTGTGACAATGTATTATGTTCTTTAACTCCATAAGCGTCGTTGGTTTCTTACAATTTATGTAGCCAGATACAATAAAGATTGTAAATGCACAGTTTTCACCTGGTACTGTACTGGAAACTCTTTTCTCTTTTAAAATAGGAAATGAAATGTAAGTTTTAGTGACTAAATGAACAGTGAAGTGGCTGCAGTTCTCTTTCTCGCCACAAGGTGCCACTAAATTCCAAGTTTTCATAAGTTCCTTTCATAGCCTGCATTAAAGGGATCATTGCACTTTGACATTTTGCAAGTCATAAAAAAACGTTAGCCACATTAACAAGAAAAAAACGTGATTTTTGGCAGCGCATCACACTAATGAAATGTGACATTTTGATCACAACTTCTTAATAATTGCAATATATTTGTGAATCGTCTTTTCCTCAGAACTGCTCGTTTCAGTGCATGTCTATTTAAATGCCCAAGAACCGCAGTTAACTCTGCCCTCTCTCGAATGTCACTTTTGCTAGTCTTAGCTGGCTAGCTCCTAGCTCGGGTAATGAGCCATTAAGACAAGATAAACTTTTATTAGTCCTGCAATGGGAAAATTACAGATCCCTAACCCTGCTTTTTGATACAAGCATCTGAAATTGATACAGAGTATATTGTTATTAATGGACTTCACCCACCAGGATCCTCTGTCCTCTCCACAGACCAACGACCTTTACCGTGCCGCATTTGAAGAATGGGCAACTCATTTCCCAAATGTCAAGATCGTCAGTGATGGGACAAGAAGCAACGATGTACAGTTTACACTTTGATAACAACCTAACATATTTCAGGGATTATTTAGACCTTTTTTTGTGTGTGTGTGGGGGGGGGGGGGCAAGAGTTAATCGGCTAACCTGTATGTTTGTGCTCTCCCTCCATTAGGAGCGTCTTGGTGCCATCGCCTGCCTGCAGCTTGCAGTAAAACACTTTAAGACAGATGACCATGTTGTAGTTATTGGAGGGTACGTCGATGTTTCTGAACCATCAGCTGAACCAAGTGAGTGCTGTGGTGTGAAGTCAGTTCTGGCATGCTGTTCTCTCTGTCCTAAACAGTGACACACTCTTCAAAGAAGACTTCAGCCTCCATAAAGTTAGAGAGCAATTCGCTGATGTTCAAACCAAACATGGGGAAGCCTGCCTGGTGCTGTCGTATCGCTGCAAAGATGAAGGTTAGTTTACAATGAAGAAGCAGCTGATGAAGGAGACCTAGAACTTTCAAATGACAAACTTTATCTTGCCTAGAGGAGTTTAGTGATGGGGATAAATCAAGGGGGATGGGGGGGCGACATGTCCTCCAAAACCTGGAAAAAAAAACAGAGTTGCAACTTTTTCTGCCCACTCATAAATTTTTGACATTTCCCACCCAATCTTAACAATTTGTAATTTTTCCCACCAGCTGTAAATTCGCAGGGTTTTTTTAATGTCCTTTTGTAAATTTGGAATTGTCCCTCCCCACTCATAAATTTATCACTTTCCCCAACATTAAATGTGTGACTTTTCCCTCTCATAAATTTTAAGCAAACATGCTATATAAATTTCAGTTTTAAAGCAGCACTATGTAATTTTCTTCTTTTGGGTAGGAACACAGAAAAGGCTACGACTACGGCGACTATGACCTCAATCCCAACATCCAGCCACACGGTGCTTAGTTGTTGGCGGCTACAGTTGTGCACTGTGATTGATTGGCTGCTGGGACTGAGGTCATAGTCACCACAGTTGTAGTCCTGCCAGTGTTCCTACCAAGAACTGAACTGTTGCAGGCAACAGCACACTTTGGCTATGGGGGAAATGACATTCAGCCAAAGGTTGGTGTACCATTAAAATAATTCAAACATTTCAAGATGAAAATCTTACTTCGTGTTTAAGTTATAATAATTTTTTGATTAAAAAATTAGATCATGAAAGCACCTTATGTGCTAATGCCATGGTGCTTGTGGTATTAAGGTGAGCAAATCATGGCTTATCTTGACAACAATAGCTTTATCTTGAAATTAAAAGTCAAGAAAATATGGTAACACTTTGATAAAAGCCTTTAGTTCCACTTGGTTTTGGTCAGGCAAGCTGAAGACCTGGTAACAGACAAACACAGACACATTGACCATGTTTACAAGCACATGAATAAACTGGTTATGATGGGATTTCTGGAGTTATCTGATTATTCAAGTGGCCATGTAAACAGAATAGTCCGATAAAGGCCATGTAACCAGGGTCATTAACTCAAGTAGTTTACCCTCCAATAATCTGTTTATTCAGTGCATGTAAACACAACAAAACTGATTATTGCCATTATGTTTATTCCCAGTAATCGGTTTATTGTGACCATGTAAACCAAGGTCATTGACACACTACTTTATGCCTACATTGTGCAGGTGCACTGGGGCATAATTTAAAAAAAAAAAAGCCCAGCCCCTGGTTTTATTACAACCCCAGTACCAGTGAAGTTGGGACGTTGTGTAAAGCATAAAACAGAATACAGTGATTTGAAAATCCTTTTCAACCTATACTGAATTGAATACACTACAAAGACAAGATATTTAAGCTTCAAACTGACAAATGTTTTTTAACAAATATTCACTCCTTTTGAATTTGATGCCTGCAGCATGTTCCAAAAAACCTGGAACAGGGTCATGTTTACCACCGTGTTAGAGCACCTTTTCTTTTAACAACACTCAATAAGCATTTAGGAACTGAGGAGACTAATTGTTGAAGCTTTGTAGGTGGTATTCTTTTCCATTCTTGCTTGATGTATGACTGAGTTGCTTAACTAACTAACTAACCTGCACTTATATAGCGCTTTTCTAGTCACAAAGACCACTCAAAGCGCTTTCACTAGTACTAACCCTCTATTCTAAGGGCCTATAGGAAACAGATATCTAGGGACAATTTAGAACAGCCAATTAACCTAACATGCATGTCTTTGGATTGTGGGAGGAAACCGGAGCCCCCGGAGTAAACCCACGCAGCACAGGGAGAACATGCAAACTCCACACAGAAAGGTTCCAACCCCTGATAGCCTGGGGATTCGAACCAGGAACCTTCTAGCTGTAAGGCAGCAGTGCTAACCACTGCACCACCGTGCTGCCCCAAACAATTAACAATTCAGGGTCTCCATTGTCGTATTCTGTGCTTCATAACACACCACACATTCTCACTGGGAGACAGGTCTGGACTGCAGGAAGGTCAATCTAGTAGTACCTGCATTCTTTTACTACAAAGCTGTGCTATTGTAGCATGTGCAGAATGTGGCTCGGCATTGTCGTGCTGAAATAAGCATGGACGTCCCTGAAAAAGACATTGCTTGGATGGTAGCATATGTTGCTCCAAAACCTGTATGTACCTTTCAGCATTAATGGTGCCTTCACAGGTGTGCAAGTTACCCATTCCATGGGCACTGACACACCCCCATACTATCACAGATGCTGGCTTTTGAACTTAACACTGGTAACAATCTGGATGGTGTTTTTCCACTTAAGCCTGGAGGACACAATGTCCATGATTTCCGCAATCTGAAATGTGGACTTGTCAGACCACAGAGCACTTTTCCACTTTGCATCAGTCTATCTCAGATGAGCTCGGACCTAGAGCACTCGGTGGCATTTCTGGGTGTTGTTACCTCCGCCAAAGGGGGAGGTTATGTGATCATCAGCGTTGGTTTGTCTGTCTGTTTGTTAGCAAGATAACTCAAAAAGTTATGGACGGATTTTCATGAAATTTTCACAGATTGTCAGAAATGGGGTATCCTACAGATGATTAGATTTTGGTGGTGATCCGGATCACCGTCTGGATCCAGGAATTTTTTAAAGGATTCTTTTTCTTTTTTTTTATTACCTCCGCCAAGGAGGTTATGTGATCATCGGCGTTGGTTTGTCTGTCTGTTTGTTTGTCTGTTTGTTTGTTAGCAAGATAACTCAAAAACTGTATGGGGGGAACTGTGGCCGCCATTACGGAAAATGACATTTTCGTGAATAACTACTGAACCACTAATCCTATCATTGTCAATCCAATTGCTAGTCATGTTTTCATGGTCAAGGAATCTGAAAACATACACACAAACACTGTATGGGGGGAACTGTGGCGCTTGGCGGAGGTCTGCGCTCTCAAAGTGCTTTTCTAGTTGATTATGTGACTTTAGCTTTGCATGGCAGAGTTTTAACTTGCACTTGTAGATGTTGGAGATTAACTGTGAACGGACAATGGTTTGAGCCCACGTGGTGATATCCTTTACACAATGATGTCGGTTTTTAAAGCGGTGCAAAATGAGGGATTGAAGGTCACAGGCATTCGGTGTTGCTTATGTGTTGAAATTTCTCCAGATTCTCTGAATCTTTTGATAATATTATGGACTGTCGATGATGAAATCTCTAAATTCTTTGCAAATGAACATTGAAAAACACTGTTCTTGTTCTTTGCCCACGCAGTTGATCACAAAGTCATGAACCTCGCCCCATCCTTGCTTGTGAACGACTGAGCCTTTCAGGGTTTTTATACCTTTAATTCCTTTTATACCCAATCATGACACTCACCTGTGGAACTTTCCCAGTCTTTTCTTGCCCGTCCCAGCTTTTTACCTCCGCCAAGGAGGTTATGTGATCATCGGCGTTGGTTTGTCTGTCTGTTTGTTAGCAAGATAACTCAAAAAGTTATGGACGAATTTTCATGAAATTTTCATGGATCGTCACCTTATCGTGGTGGGGGGGTTTGCGTGCCCCAGTGATCCCAGGAGCTATGTTGTCCGGGGCAATTTGCCTCTGATAGGGTCTCCCAAGACAAACTGGTCCTGGGTGAAGGGCCAGACTAAGAACGATCCAACAGACTCTCATGAATTGTATATCAAGGATTCAGTGTACCCCGCCCGGTATGGGGTTACCGGGGCCCCACCCTGGAGCCAGGCCTGGGGGAGGGGCTCGAAGGCTAGCGTCTGGTGGCCGGGTTTCCACCCATGGGACCCGGCCGGGCTCAGCCCGAAGGAGTTACATGGGTCCGCCCTCCAGTAGGTTCACCACCTGCAGGAGGGATCATGGAAGTCCGGTGCTATGTGGATTAGGTGGCAGTCAAAGGCGGAGACCTTGGCGGACTGATCCCAAGCTTTCTAAACTGGCTTTTGGTACGTGGAATGTCACCTCTCTGGTGGGGAAGGAGCCTGAGCTGGTGTACGAGATTGAGCGATACCGGCTAGATATAGTCGGCCTCACCTCAACACACAGCTCCGGTTCCGGAACCAGTCTCCTGGAGAGGGGCTGGAGCTTGGCCTTTTCTGGAGTTGCCCCGGGCGAGAGGCGACGAGCAGGGGTAGGTATTCTTGTATCACCCCACCTTGCTGCCTCTATATTGGAGTTTTCCCCGGTGGACGAAAGGGTTGCTTCCCTGCGCCTTCGGGTTGGGAAACGGGTCCTGACCATCATTTGTGCCTATGCACCAAATGATGTTTCAGAGTACCCACCCTTTTTGGAGTCTGTGACTGGGGTGCTGGAGGGTGCTCCTCCTGGAGACTCCATTGTCCTACTGGGGGACTTCAATGCGCATGTGGGCAACGACAGTGAAACCTGGAGGGGGGTGATTGGGAGGAACGGCCTGCCCGATCTGAACCCGAGTGGTGTTCAGTTATTGGACTTCTGTGCTAACCACAGTCTGTCCATAACGAACACCATGTTCAAGCATAAGGGTGTCCATATGTGCACCTGGCACCAGGACACCCTAGGCCGCAGGTCGATGATCGATTTTGTTATCGTATCATCAGACCTGCGACCGTATGTCTTGGACACCCGAGTAAAGAGAGGTGCAGAGCTGTCAACTGATCACCACCTGGTGGTGAGTTGGATCCGATGGCAGGGGAGGAAGCCATTCAGACCTGGTAGACCCAAACGTATAGTGAGGGTGTGCTGGGAGCGTCTGGCTGAGGCCCCTGTCCGGGAGGTCTTCAACTCCCACCTCCGGAAGAACTTCAACCACATTCCGAGGGAGTCTGGAGACATGGAGTCTGAATGGGCCATGTTCTCCACCTCTGTTGTTGAAGCGGCGGCCCAGAGCTGCGGCCGCAAGGTGGTCGGTGCATCTCGTGGTGGCAACCCCCGAACCAAGTGGTGGACACCAGTGGTGAGGGGGGCCATTAAGCTGAAGAAGGAGTCCTATCAAGCTTGGTTGGCTTGTGGGACTCCCGAAGCAGCTGAGGTGTACCGGCAGGCCAAGCGGAGTGCAGCTCGGGTGGTTGCTGAAGCAAAAACCCGGGTATGGGAGGAGTTCGGTGAGGCCATGGAACAAGACTTTCGGTCGGCTTCAAAGAGATTCTGGCAAACTGTTCGGCGGCTCAGGAGGGGAAAGCAGCTCCCCGTCCACACTGTGTATGGTGCGGATGGGACACTGTTGAGTTCAACTGGGGATATCGTCGGGCGGTGGAAGGAATACTTCGAGGATCTCCTCAATCCCACTGATACGCCTTCCACAGAGGAAGCAGGGTTTGGGGACAAGGGGGAGGACTCGCCTATCACAGGGGCTGAGGTCGCCAAGGTGGTTAAAAATCTCCTTGGTGGCCGGGCCCCAGGGGTGGACGAGATTCGCCCCGAGTACCTCAAGGCCCTGGATGTTGTTGGGTTGTCATGGTTGACACGCCTCTGCAACATTGCGTGGAGGTCGGGGGCAGTGCCTTTGGCATGGCAAACCGGGGTGGTGGTTCCTCTCTTCAAAAAAGGGGACCGGAGGGTGTGCTCCAACTTTAGAGGGATCACACTCCTCAGCCTCCCTGGGAAGGTCTATGCCAAGGTACTGGAGAGGAGAGTCCGGCCGTTGGTCGAACCTCGGATTCAGGAGGAGCAATGTGGTTTTCGTCCTGGCCGTGGCACATCGGACCAGCTCTTTACCCTCTCGAGAATTCTTGAGGGTTCGTGGGAGTTTGCCCAACCAGTTTACATGTGTTTTGTGGACTTGGAGAAGGCATTTGACCGCGTCCCTCGTGGATTTTTGTGGGGGGTGCTTCGGGAGTATGGGGTATCGGGCTTGTTGTTACGAGCTATTCGGTCTCTGTACGACCGTTGTGAGAGTTTAGTTCGTATTGCCAACACTCGGTCGGAGTCATTCCCAGTGAGAGTTGGACTCCGCCAGGGCTGCCCTTTGTCACCGGTCCTGTTCATAATTTTTATGGACAGGATTTCTAGGCGCAGCCAGGGAATGGAGGGTGTCATGCTTGGTGACCACAGGATCTCATCTCTGTTGTTTGCAGATGATGTTGTCCTGTTGGCTTCATCCAGCAATGACCTACAGCTCTTGCTGGGACGGTTTGCCGCTGAGTGTGAAGCGGCTGGGATGAGAATCAGCACCTCCAAGTCCGAGTCCATGGTCCTCAGCCGGAAAAAGGTGGACTGTCCTCTCCAGGTTGGGGACAGGCTCCTGCCCCAAGTGGAGGAGTTTAAGTATCTTGGGGTCTTGTTCACGAGTGAGGGGAAAATGGAGCGAGAGATCGACAGACGGATTGGAGCAGCATCTGCAGTGATGCGGACGTTGTACCGGTCTGTTGTGGTGAAGAGGGAGCTTAGTTCTAAGGCAAAGCTGTCGATTTACCAGTCAATCTACGTTCCTACTCTCACCTATGGTCACGAGCTTTGGGTAATGACCAAAAGAACGAGATCGCGGATACAAGCGGCTGAAATGAGCTTTCTCCGTAGGATTGCTGGACTCACCCTCAGAGATAGGGTGAGGAGCTCAGTCATCCGGGAGAGGCTCAGAGTAGAACCGCTGCTCCTCCACATTGAAAGGAGTCAGTTGAGGTGGTATGGGCATCTGATTAGGATGCCTCCTGGACGCCTCCCACTTGAGGTGTTTCAGGCACGTCCCACTGGGAGGAGACCCCGGGGCAGACCCAGGACTCGGTGGAGAGACTATGTCTCCCAGCTAGTCTGGGAACGCCTTGGTATCCCCTCTGAAGAGCTGGAGCAGGTGGCTGGGGAGAGGGAAGTCTGGGCTTCTCTGCTTGAACTGCTGCCTCCGCGACCCGGACCTCCGGAAAAGCGGTAGAAGATGGATGGATGGATGGATGTCAGAAATGGGGTATCCTACAGATGATTAGATTTTGGTGGTGATCCGGATCACCGTCCACAAGAAAACCGCCATTATGCAAAATGCCATTTTCGTGAATAACTACTAAACCACTAATCCTATCATTGTCAATCCAATTGCTTGTCAATATGTTTTCATGGTCAATGAATCTGAAAGCGTACACACAAACACTGTATGGGGGAACTGTGGCGCTAAACCGCCATTACGGAAAATGCCATTTTCGTCAATAACTACTGACCCACTAATCCTATCATTGTGAATCCAATTGCTAGTCATATGTTTTCATGGTCAACGAATCTGAAAACGTACACACAAACACTGTATGGGGGGGAACTGTGGCGCTTGGCGGAGGTCTGCGCTCTGAGTGCTTTTCTAGTTTGGAATGTGTTACAGGCATCAAATTCAAAATGAGTGAATATTTGCAACAAAACAAAGTTTATCAGTTTGAACATTAAACATCTTGTCTTTGTAGTGTATTCAACTGAATATGCAGGTGCATCTCAATTAGAACGTCATAGAAAAGTTAATTCAGTAATTCAATTCAGAAAATGAAACTCTTATATTAAATAGATTAATTACACACACAGTGATGTATTTCAAGTGTTTATTTCTTTAAATTTTGAAGATTATGGCTTACAGCTCAAGAAAACCCAAATTCAGTTTCTCAAAAAATTAGAATATTACATAAAATTAATTTTTTTTAAAAAATGGATTTTTAATAGAAATGTTGGCCTACTGAAAAGTATGTCCATGTACACACTCAATACTTGGTCGGGGCTCCTTTTGCATGAATTACTGCATCAATGCAGCATGGCATGGAGGTGATCAGCCTGTGGTACTGCTGAGGTGTTAAAAAGGCCCATGTTGCTCTGATAGCGGCCTTCAGCTCGTCTTCATTGTTGGGTCTGGTGTCTCTCATCTTCCTCTTGACAATACTCCATAAATTCTCTATATAGTTGAAGTCAGGCTAGTTTTATGGCCAATAAAGCACAGTGATACCATGGTCATTAAACCAGGTTTTGGCACTTTTGGCAGTGTGGGCAGGTGCCAAGTCCTGCTGGAAAATGAAATCAGCATCTCCATAAAGCTTGTCAGCAGAGGGAAGCATGAAGTGCTCTAAAGTTTGCTGGTAGATGGCTGCGCTGACTTTGGACTTGATAAAACACAGTGGACCGGCACCAGCAGATGACCTCTTTTCAGATGAAAGTAAATTTTGCATTTCATTTGGAAATCAAGGTCCCAGAGTCTGGAGGAAGAGTGGAGAGGCACAGAATCTAAGTTACTTGAGGTCCAGTGTGAAGTTTCTACAGTCAGTGATGATTTGAGGAACCATGTCATCTGCGGGTGTTGGTCCACTGTGTTTTATCAAGACCAAAGTCAGTGCAGCCATCTACCAGAAAATTTTAGAGCACTTTATGCTTCCCTTTGCTGACAAGCTTTATGGAGATACTGGTTTCATTTTCCAGGAGGACTTGGTGCCTGTCCACACTGCCAAAAGTACCAAAACCTGGTTTAATGACCATGGTATCACTGTGCTTTATTGGCTATAAAACTAGCCTGACTTCAACTCCATAGAGAATTTATGGAGTATTGTCAAGAGAAAGATGAGAGGCACCAAACCCAACAATGCAGATGAGCTGAAGGTCACTATCAAAGAAACCTGGGCCTCCATAACACCTCGGCAGTACCACAGGCTGATCACCTCCATGCTACGCTGCATTGATTCAGTAATTCATGCAAAAGGAGCCCCGACCAAGTATTGAGTGTGTACATGGACATACTTTTCAGTTGGCCAACATTTCTATTAAAACATTTTTTAAAATTAATTTTATGTAATATTCTAATTTTTTGAGAAACTGAATTTGGGTTTTCTTGAGCTGTAAGCCATAATCATCAAAATTAAAAGAAATAAACACTTGAACTACATCACTCTGTGTGTAATGAATCTATATAATATAGGAGTTTCATTTTCTGAATTGAATTACTGAATTTAATTAACTTTTTGATGACATTCTAATTTATTGAGATGCACCTGTATGTTGAAAAGGATTTTTAAATCCATGTATTCCGTTTAAAGTTTCACATACATCCCAACTTCATCAGAATTGGGGTTGTAACTTTACAAGGGCAAAAATAGTAAATTTACCAAAAACTCAAATTTAGAGGGGACCAAAAACTCACATTGACAAGAATGAAGTTGTTACATACTACTGAAATAGCTTCTTAAATTTACGCTCTTATTCAAGTAACATTTCTGGTGACTATATTTTTAATGTTATAGTGCTGCATTTACTTGAGTACCCATTTGCAGCTACTGTGCCCTCCTTAGGTACTGCCTCATGCTCATGATTGTGTTGTTTGTATAGAAACTCATAAATACGGAATACTGGAGGTAGATGGAGATCTTCGTGTCCACTGTATGAAGGAGAAACCCCGTTCTTCTGAGACTGAGTCCAGGAGAGCAGTAAGTCCAACACCAACAAACCCAGCACCAGAGTCGAGGAAGATATTTTACAAACTTCGAGCAGACATGAGCGCCGATACTTTTCTTCATTACATTTTTAGTTTAAATATTTGAGCAGTCAACAAAAATGGCTCTTTGTGTGCAGCTGCATGAAATTCAATGTATGTTTGATATCAGTGAACCACTCTTCTTCATACACTAAATGGACAACAGCATTGGGACACCCACATCTGCAGGTATTACACATCTGCAACACTTCCACTGCTCTGGGAAGGCTTTCTCCAAGATTTTGAAACATGTGATTGTCATCCAAAAGAGCATATATGAGGTCAGACACTGATGTTGGACCAGAGAGTCTGGCTGTGGTCTGAATTAAGAGTTTCTGCCCAAAGGTGCAGGCTAGGGTCGAGTTCAGGGCTCTGCAGGCCAGACAAGTTCTTACACTCCAAACTCATCCAAGCATGACTTACTGGAGCTTTATGAACTTGACTTTGTGCACTGAAGCATTCATGATAGGACAGGAAAACAGCCTCCCTTAAACTGTTGCCACAAACTTAGAAGTGTAGAATTATCCAAAATGTCTTGGTAAGCTGAAGCATTAATTTCCCTGGAATGAAACACCTGAACTCAGTGATTAAGAGGTGTGACCCAACACTTGTGTGCATATAGTGTATCAAACATTAATGTAAACCTTCAATTTATTAGGATTGGCAACTGCGCACCGGAGTGGTGGCTCAGTTGGTAGAGCATCCGCCCCACACCCAGGAGGCAGGGGTTCAAATCCCGGCCGGGTCATGCCGAAGACCATATAAAAAGTGGAACTTCCTGCCATCCAGCTTGGTGCTCAGCATAATGGAATGGAGGAGGGAAATCTGTGGCGGCGCCTTGCATGGCAGCGGCCCTCTGATTCTACACTTGGGGTGTGTGATTAACACTGTAGATAGGATAAAACACAATTTCGTTCTACTGTACATGATTGGTTGTATGGTTGACAATAAAGGGTGATTAATTTAGAATAAAAGTTTCAGTATTTAAAATATTATTTCAGTGAATCTAATACTTTAACTGCTTTAAACATTTAAAAAACAAAACAAAAAAAAACAGGATTTTTCTCCACTACTGGAGGTTATATTAGAGCTCTGCTCTCGAACCTAAAACAAAGCTATAGGTTAGCCACACCTCCTGACACCCAATTCATGGTGTTACAAACAAGTTAGTACGTGAGATAAATTTCATCTTCCCTTCCACAGAGGGCGAGCACAGACCAAGCATATGACCATTTATACTGAAATGAGCACCTTTTTGTTCTTTCATTTCATTTAATTCTGGGTGTTCTAATGATTTTGGCAGAGCGTTGCTGTCATACTATGTGCACATCTGGACCACAGATTATTAATTGACCGCATGTGAAACACGATTGTGTAGCAGACGGCATCAGTCTGAAAACTACTTTGAACAGTGCTGTGTACCAGTGACGTGTGGTGAGGTTTGTGGCTGGTGAGGCACCCACAGTCAGATTTACATATACAGTATATGAACACAATAGCATAAGCTTGAATTTCAATTTAAAGTTTATATGTTTTATGATCTCTTAATTGTACATAATAAATTGCATATCATCGGATTTTATAAACAAAAACAATTAAGGCATTTTACTGAATTGCCTCTTGCTAGAATGGGCAGTGAATTTAAATTCAGTTCTGCAATGCATGTCTAGAGCATTTATTGTGAAGGGAAGAAGCAGAAATGGTACACTCCAGTTGCTTTGTTTTGCAGAAAGGCAGTTAAAGTTCTGCTGACTAACTCCATTTGTTTTCATTTCATTCAACTCTCTTGAATTTGTGTGTGTGTGTGTGTGTGTGTGTGTGTGTCTGTGTGTGTGTGTGTGTGTGTGTGTGTGTGTGTGTACTTTATTGATTCCCAGAGGGGAAATTCAGGGCATCCACCTAGATGGATGAAGCAGCCACAGTATGGCGCCATCCCTTCACTATTCACACCCACTTACTCTCCAATTAACCTAAGGCTGCATTCACACCAGGATGGTCCGGGGTCTCAGTTCGATTAGGCGGAGAATGCCGAGAATTTTCGCACCTTCGTTTGGTTCACATTCACACTACACTTTACTCAAGCGGACCAAACTGCCTGGACAGCATCATGCAGTTACAACAGCTGCTTGTTTGGGGCGCTGTAGCCGAAACCAAAATTCCAAAATTGCATTTAGACCTACAAGACAAATTAGTGGACAAATAATATATTTAGAATTCTTTACTTTTTCATGATAATGCCTCACCTGCCTCCCCTGACCGCACGTCACTGCTGTGTACGCAAGTGCTGTCCACAGACTGTGTGTTTTACCCTGGCAGCTACCCTGAATCCAGCTTAACACCCACCACCATCTCAAGGCCTCTTCCAGCCTGCCACCCCCAGGTTCTCACTGGTAGATCTCCTTTCTGGTCCCAAGGAGCGCCCCAGCGGCTTACTCTCGGAGCTCACTTTCTCCTCCAATGAGCAAGTTGCATCCACAACAGACAAGATGTTGAAATAGTCTTGGTTTGCACAAGAGCGAACCCTTCCTGCTTGGGCAGCCAAAAGGCTTGGGAAGAGCTCTTCTATAGTGAGCTTTGCTTCAGACTCCACTGATTATTAGCTTTGTCAAATGACCCACTTATGCAAGCTGTGTATTTACACCGTTTCAATATATGCTTAAATTCCAGCACACACTCAGTTATTGATGTGACTTCTTTTACAGTGTCCTTGTTTCTACGTGTTTTCAAAGACGAGCCTACCCATGCTGGACATGTTCCTGGAAGAAAAGAAGGTCAGAAGTCACACAGATGAACTAAGAGTTTACTTTTCCCCACTATTAATACCCAACTTTCTCTTTTCCATAGAATGCTCCTATTGAAGAAAAAGACGCTCCTGGAATCTTTGTGTCTTGGCTCATTTCAAGGTAAATTCAGATTGTTTTAAATTATTCAGGACTCCTTAAAATTTTTTTAAAAGGCTGTTCTAAAACTCTTCACATTTTTCCTCATTAAAAATACCTTTCTTTCAGGAAACCAGTTTATGTTCATGAGATTTCTGGACGCTTCGATGTTGGAAACTTGCCTTCCTATGTTGAATGTGACCTTTACTTCAAAGAGAAACTTCAGGATGTCGAGTCTTACATGGTGTAGAAGAAACTTTATTCCACCATGTTAAAAATAGTGATTCAAAAGGAAAAAAAAAATCAATGTCTAACCATTTTTTTTTTCCACAATATCTTTATTGAACCTTTTTTTTTTTTTAACAAACATGATACAATCAAACACTAACGCTAAAGTACTACAAAAAAAAAAAAAAAAAAAATGCACTAAAAACACCAACAACCACCAACAAAATCAAGTCTTCAACAATGCTCCTCTGTTTAGTCTAGACAATCCAATACATTAGTATACATATTATGTTCACCAGTTTGGAATTTACAAGGTCCACACACATCATTCACCTTCTTCTTCAAGAGTTATGTTTAAATTTTTTACATAATCAATAAAAGGTCTCCATATATTCTCAAACACAATTTCCTTTGATTTCAGTATATATGTTATTCTTTCTAATGGAAGGTTTGTTAACATCTGTCTTAACCACTGAGTCACATCTGGTCTATGAGTCTTTTTCCATAATAGTGCAATACATTTTTTGGCATTAAGCAAACTGAGGTCTATGAATGTTCTTTCACTTTTATTAAAATTATGCTTTTCTGGGTACAGACCATGTCTAACCATTTTTAATGTAAAATTTATTTTATAATATTTTCTATTAAAATTATTATTTTTTAATCTAGCCAGTGAGGAGTCTTGTGCATTTGTCGGATGCCTTCTCATGGCTGTCCTCCATCTTTGCAATGCGGGAGCCGAACTGCATGGCTCTCTTGGGCAAAACAGCCGATCGGCCGAGGCCCAGCTGTTTAGCAGTCAGTCTCAGGAGAAGTTTCTCCCCGACTCCTCGAGGGAGTGACAGGTCGGCTTTCTCCCACACGGGCAGAGAGTTCAAGTAGCTCACCACGTCCTCGTCCAAGTAAGGAAACCTGCAAGTAAAAATCAGAGAAAGAGATCTGAAAAATACAGACCAAGGAGTGTGCCATGGTGGCCCAAGACCCTGCAGGTTTTCTATTCCACACGGTCTCTTCAGCAGGTGTTTTCACTGATCAGCCATCAGTGGGAAGAAATTCAGTGACATCACCTACTGAAGATGGTGGTTGGAGATGAAACCTGCAGGATCTTGGTTTTCCATGAGGGTTGGGGACCACTGCTCTACATAACGTGCAGCATATAAAGGAGAAGCACACATGGGTGCAGCACATTTACACAAAATTGTTTATTAATGCACACTGTTCCTGTTAAATAAGCGGGATCGACCACAACGCAGACACTGCTGGATGAGGAGGCTGCCAATGTCCAACATGAATGGTGATTTTGTAATTATGCATTTGTAAGATATGCTGAGACAGCAGAAAAATATCCGCCAATCTCATTTGCCAATAAGCCGATCAGTCAACAAGGTGAATATCAGTTGATACCAAAATATCTGTGGATAACTACTGTGCAGGTTTAACTGGGAGAATACAGTGATGGGATGACTAACCCTGGGTCTATCATTGTCTTAGAAACCACTGAAATCGGCATTATGAAGAGACATATTCACCAGTATAAATTAAAACAATACAAAGATTGGCAGATATGGTCTTGATGACACTAGAAAAACAAAAGGAAGATAGTTTTATAGTCATTCTGTCTATACACAGCAGATAATGTGGCCACTGCCATGAGCATATCTTGAATTGTGGGTAGAACCCAAACCGCACAGAGAGAACATGCAAATGCCACACATATGAGCGCACAAAAAAATGGTTGTGACATGTGATCAAACCCAAGCTCAATCCTACCTTTTATCTGTGAGGCAGCAGTGATCCAGTTTTTAAAATATCACCACCGACATCACATTACTCTGCTTCTGGACACATCGGGGGACTAAGACAATGGCCCAAAGCAGATCTTTATCTCAATGTTTTAATCATAAAAGTAAGTTCCTCCAAATGATTGTGCCGTTTGCACAGCTCATGTGTTCCATTAGTCTCAAGACGTAAAATTTAAAGGCTGATGCTGAATTATGTGAAAGACCAGGAAGAAAGAGATGAAATAATTTGGCCATTTTTTAAAATTATTTGTAGCCCAGTGGTCTGCAACCTGGGCAGCGCGGTGGCGGAGGGGTTAGCACTGCGACAGCAACTCACCCTTGGCCGGGGGATCCAGGGTTCAATCCCAGCCCCCGACCAACAGTGATCTGTGTGGAGTTTGCAGGTTTACTCCGGGATTTCTCCGGTTTCCTCCCACATGCCAAAAACATGTAAGTTAGGTTAACTGGCATCAAACTGGGGATTCTAAATTGTCCTTAGGTATGACTGTGAGAGTGAATGTTTGTCTGTCTCTCTGTGTTGGCCCTGCGATGGACTGGCGATCTGTCCAGGGTGGACCCTGCCTCTCGCCCAAAGATGCTGAGATAGGCTCCAGCCCCCTCGCGACCCAAAAAGGATTAAGCGGAAGAAGATGGATGGTCTGCAACCTGGCTCCCCATTGTGGGACTAATAAAGGCTCATCTTATCTTAAAAATTAAGATGAGCCTTTATTAGTCCCACAATGGGGAAATTCCAGGATTGCAACAGCACAGGGATAGCAACACTCAGAGCAATAATTAAGAAGATATAAATAAGAGCAGTGGATATACATACATACACATCAATATATATATATATATATATACAAAGTGCGGTACATATTCATAAGTGGGTACATATTCATACTATGTAGGAATATGTACCCATACATATTGTCACCCTCCGTAGCGACCGATACTGTCCTAGTTGTATATACTGGAGGGGACCATTGTGTAAGTCTATTGCGTCTTTTGCATTCAATACTATTAAGTCGTCACGTTTTTTTGCTATCTCTGCGAGCAGCCCTGCTTAGGTTGTTACAGTCTGACTGCCGTAGGTTGGAAGGACCTGCGAAACCGCTCGGTTGCGCACCTAGGATGATGTAGTCTGCTGCTAAATGAGCTCCTCAGTGTGTTCAGTATGTCCTGCAGAGGGTGGGACTCGTACTCCAGCAGAGATGACAGTTTAGCCACCATCCTTCTCTTTCCCATCTCCTCCACTGGGTCAGGGCGCTGCCCCAGGACAGAGCTAGCTTTCTTGAAGTATTTCCCTCATTTTGCAGCTTTTTCCTTCTAAATTGTGAATTTTGTTACTTTTCTGGTAAATTTGCTACTTTCTTATAAGTTTGTGAGGCTTTTTTTTTTGTCTTTAGTAAAAGCCACAAGGAGCTGACCTCTGCCTTATCTGATGTTTGGCCCTTTACTGTGTGATTGCATTCATGTTTTAGGACAAGCAGAACCCACACCAAGGACACACAACATGATGTGGTAACAAACACCAGCTGTAAACTCTAAAGGAAACAAAAAAATACTTGACCAACAGAACCTGGATTTTCTAGATCAGGGGTGTCCAATCATGTGCCATGGGGGGCCAAGACCCTGCAAGCTTTACTTCCAACCAGTGTCTTTAACCGCAGATTCCACTGAATTTCTTCCCACTGATTGCTGATAAGTGAAAACACCTGCTGAAGAGACTGGGTAGAAGAGAAAACCTGCAGGGTCTTGGCCCTCCATGGCACATGATTGGACACCCCTGTTCTAGATGTCACTTAGATCTCTGGTGACTTTATTTGGGTTTTCAGATTCAGGTTTTTACCTCGCCTCCTTCCCATGGTCTCCTATCACTCTGTCGTCACGGCCCAGATTCCTGGAGGAGATCCTGCCCAGTTCCAAGGCCAGTTCCTGGATCAGTCCTTCATGTCCGGAAGATTTGAATTTGACTCTGTGTCTGGAGTAGCCTGCTAGCTGCTCATCTGCTCCAATTCCCGTCAAAATGACCTGTGGGAGAGAAGCTTCTGTAAATTAGGAAGTTATTTTAGCTTCAATTACGACCCAGCTACACTAACTTAAAGGGCTCATTAACTAAACAATGTGTTTGTAGGTTTACAAACTACATCATCATGTAGGTCTACTGGTCATGTGATTACCAAAATATATACACTACCGTTCAAAAGTTTGGGGTCACTTAGAAATTTCCTTATTTTTGAAAAAAAAGCACTGTTTTTTTCAATGAAGATAACTTAAACTAATCAGAAATGCACTCTAATATCTAATATACATTGCTGATGTGGTAAATGACTATTCTAGCTGCAAATGTCTGGTTTTTGGTGCAATATCTACAAAGATGTATAGAGGCCCATTTCCAGCAACTATCACTCCAGTGTTCTAATGGTACAATGGGTTTGCTCATTGCGTCAGAAGGCTAATGGATGATTAGAAAACCCTTGTGCAATCATGTTAGCACAGCTGAAAACAGTTTAGCTGGTTAGAGAAGCTATAAAACTGACCTTCTTTTGAGCAGGTTGAGTAACTGGAAAAAATTATTATTTCAAATACAAATCATTAGTTCTAACCTTGTCAATGTCTTGACTATATTTTCTATTCATTTTACAACTCATGGTGGTAAATAAGTGTGACTTTTCATGGAAAACAAAATAATTGTGTGGGTGACCCCAAACTTTTGAACGGTAGTGTATATCAAAACACTTCTTAAAAAAAAAACAAACAAAAAAAAACAAACACGTAGTCTTCATCTCGTTTCTCCCTCCAAAAAGCCATTTTGACTCTTCCAGGGTTTTTCCTGTACGTCAAGAAATGGGAAACCTCACTACCCTTCATACCTGCCCTCTGCTCCATTATTGGCCCACCTAGCAGTCTGTTATATACACTGGGGCAAAAAAGTATTTAGTCAGCCACCAATTGTGCAAGTTCTCCCACTTAAAAGATGAGGTCTCCCAATTTTCATCATAGGAATACCTCAACTATGAGACACAAAATGAGGGGAAAAAAAATCCAGAAAATCACATGGTCTGATTTTTAAAGAATTTATTTGCAAATTATGGTGGAAAATAAGTATTTGGTCAATAACAAAAGTTCATCTCAATACTTTGTCATTGCCAACAAAGGGTATATAACAGAGGTTAAACGTTTTCTGTAAGTCTTCACAAGGTTTTCACACACTGTTGCTGGTATTTTGGCCCATTCCTCCATGCAGATCTCCTCTAGAGCAGTGATGTTTTGGGGCTGTCGCTGGGCAACACAGACTTTCAACTCCCTCCAAAGATTTTCTATGGGGTTGAGATCTGGAGACTGGCTAGGCCACTCCAGGACCTTGAAATGCTTCTTATGAAGCCACTCCTTCTTTGCCCGGGCGGTGTGTTTGGGATCATTGTCATGCTGAAAGACCCAGCCACGTTTCATCTTCAATGCCCTTGCTGATGGAAGGAGGTTTTCACTTAAAATCTCACGATACGTGGCCCCATTCATTCTTTCCTTTACACGGATCAGTCGTCCTGGTCCCTTTGCAGAAAAACAGCCCCAAAGCATGATGTTTCCACCCCCATGCTTCACAGTAGGTATGGTGTTCTCTGGTTGCAGCTCAGCATTCTTTCTCCTCCAAACACGACAAGTTGAGTTTTTACCATAAAGTTCTATTTTGGTTTCATCTGACCATATGACATTCTCCCAGTCCTCTTCTGGATCATCCAAATGCTCTCTAGCAAACTTCAGACGGGCCTGGACATGTACTGGCTTAAGCAGGGGGACACGTCTGGCACTACAGGATTTGAGTCCCTGGCGGTGTAGTGTGTTACTGATGGTAGCCTTTGTTACTTTGGTCCCAGCTCTCTGCAGGTCATTCACTAGGTCCCCCCCGTGTGGTTGTGGGATTTTTGCTCACCATTCTCGTGATAATTTTGACCCCATGGGGTGAGATCTTGCATGGAGCCCCAGATCGAGGGAGATTATCAGTGGTCTTGTATGTCTTCCATTTTCTAATAATTGCTCCCGCAGCTGATTTCTTCACACCAAGTTGCTTACCTATTGCAGATTCAGTCTTCCCAGCCTGGTGCAGGTCTACAATTTTGTTTCTGGTGTCCTTTGACAGCTCTTTGGTCTTGGCCATAGTGGAGTTTGGAGTCTGACTGTTTGAGGTTGTGGACAGGTGTCTTTTATACTGATAACGAGTTCAAACAGGTGCCATTAATACAGGTAACGAGTGGAGGACAGAGGAGCCTCTTAAAGAAGAAGTTACAGGTCTGTGAGAGCCAGAAATCTTGCTTGTTTGTAGGTGACCAAATACTTATTTTCCACCATAATTTGAGCAAATAAATTCTTTAAAAATCAGACAATGTGATTTTCTGGATTTTTTTTTTTCTCATTTTGTCTCTCATAGTTGAGGTATACCTATGATGAAAATTGGGAGACCTCTCTCATCTTTTAAGTGGGAGAACTTGCACAATTGGTGGCTGACTAAATACTTTTTTGCCCCACTGTAGATGGACAGGGAGCTAGAGGTATTAGCCCCTGAGCTAACAGTAGTACTAGCCTAGGAAGCTCACACCAAGCGCAGTTTATCTTACGCTCTTCAGATTTCACCCACCCTAATAGAGATCCCCATTTTACTGATAATCAGCAGTCATGGACACCCAAGAGATAGTTAGGATGGCGTATTAAGCATGTATTTTAAAACAGACCAAAAAAGCCAGTGGAAAGTTGCGTCATATTGCCAATAAATAGTGATGGAAGAAAAAAGCCAAAATTTAAGAGAAAAATATATTTACAATGAAAATATGCTAATTTATATTCCAAAAAAATAAAAACTGGGGGAATAAATTTTTGGAGATGGAATTTTGCAACTCTTCAAAAAATATTTGCATGGAAAAACAAGAAAAAATGTATGTTGGAAAAAAAAAAACTAGAGTAAAAATGGTGGAAATTTAGGACAAAACTTGAAAAATTACAAAGGAAAATCAAGCCATTTATAAAAAAAAACTTACATGGGAAAAATACTAATTTATGTGGAAAAAAATGCAAAACAGTGGAAAAAAATGAGAGAAAAACATGTTAATTTACAAGAATAATGTAAGTTTAAAAGAAATACATTTGTAACAAGAAAAAAAATGATTTGCATTAAAAACTAAAGTTTAAGAAATATACTGAAACTTTCAATGGAATTAAAATATATTGTTTAAAAGACCAGATAACCCAGTCACAGGGGGTGCACAACCCAGTGTACTCCTAGTGCCAGTCCCAAGCCCGGGTAAATGGGGAGGGTTGTGTCAGGACGGACATCCAACATAAAACCTTTGCCAAATCAAACATGCAGATCATGACGAATGATACTTTCATACTGGATTGGTCGAGGCCCGGGTTAACAACAACCGCTACTGATGCTGTTAACCGACAGGGTGCTGGTGGAAATTGGGCTACTATTGGTCAAAGATCGAGGAGGAAGGAGTGTTAGGAGGGAGAGAGAGAAAGGCAGAAGTGTGGAGGTGAGAGTAGGGACGTTAAATGTAGGGACTGGTAAAGGCAGACAGTTGGCTGATATGATGGAGAGAAGAAAGGTATACTGTGTGTTCAAGAAACCAGATGGAAGTGAACCAAGGCTAGGAGCATTGGAGGCGGATTTAAACTGATCATGGTGTAGACCATGGTCTACACCATGGTGTAGATAGGAAGACAAATGGAGTAGGAGTAATCTTGAAGGAAGAGTATGTGAAGAGTGTTCAGGAGGTAAAGACGGAGTCAGACAGAATCATGACTTTGAAGCTAGAAGTCAAAGGTGTAATGATGAGTGTTGTCAATGCATATGCCCCACAAGTTGGATGTCTGGTAGAAGAGAGAGGAATTCTGGAGTAAGTTGGATGAAGTGGTGGAGAGTGTTCCCAGGGGGGACAGAGTGGTGACTGGAGCGGACTTTAATGGACATGTACGTAGATGAAGGGAACAGAGATGATGAGGAGGTCCTGGGTAGGTATGGTCTTAAGGAGAGAAATGTGGAAGGACATATGGTTGTGGGTTTTGCTAAAAGGATGGAAATGGCTGTGATGAACACATACTTCAAGAAGAGAGAGGAACATAGGGTGACTTACAAGAGTGGAGGAAGGTGCGCACAGGTGGACTATATCTTATGCAGAAGGAGAAATCAGAGATAGGAGACTAAGGTAGTGGCAGGGAAGAATGTAGATAGACAGCAGCGGATGATAGTCTGTAGGATGACTCTGCAAAGCAAGAAGAGGAACAGTGTGACGGCAGAGCCAAAGGTTAAGTGGGGGAAGTTACAGAAGGAAGAAAGTCGCACAGAGTTCAGGAAGGAATTGATACAGGCTCTGGGTGGTAGGGAAGAATTACCAGATGACTGGGAAAGTACAGCAAAAGTATTGAGGGAAATGGGTAGAAAAGTATGTGGTGTATCCAGTGGACAGAGGAAGGAAGACAAGGAGACTTGGTGGTGAAATAAGGAGGTACAGGGAAGTATTCAAAGGAAGAGGTTGGCAAAGAAAAAGTGGGATAGTCAGGGAGATTAAGAAAGTAAAGAGGAGTATTTGGAATCTGGGCGCATGGCAAAGAGAGGTGGCAAAGGAAAAGGCATATAGTGAGTTGTATGAAAGGCTTAACACTAAGGAAGGAGAAAAGGACTTGTATCGATTGGCTAGACAAAGATCGAGCTGGAAAAGATGTACAGCAGGTTAGGCTGATTAAGGACAGAAATGGTAATGTACTAACAAGTGACGAGTGTGTGTTGAGAAGGTGGAAGGAGTACTTTGAAGAGCTGATGAATAAAGAAAAAGAGAGAGGAGGATGGATGAAAGAAAGATGATGAACAAGGAAGTCCCGAGGATTAGCAAGGCAGAAGTGAGGGCAGCTTTGAAGAGGATGAAGAATGAAAAGGCAGCTGGTCCAGATGACATACACATGTGGACAGAATTGTTGGTACCCCTCTGTTAATGAAAGAAAAACCCACAATGGTCACAGAAATAACGTGAATCTGACAAAAGTGTTAATAAATACAGGGATGGCAATTTTCCGCCGATCCGCGGATTTCCGCCGATTTATTTTCAAATTGATCATTTCTGTGAATCGTCTAAATCCGTTGAGAAAATTTTAGGTGGGGTAAGGTACCTTATTGTTACCGATTTTAGCGAAAATCAACACTATTACATAAGCGCTCGGCGCTTCCCCAGGTCAAGTCTCCCGCGATAACCCGGATGTTTTGTACTCAAGCTACTGCTGTATTGTAAACGGCCCTGCGATTAGATAGTTGCAAACGATTGGACCAATCAAATGGCTCATTGTATGTTTTGTCAAAAATTCATGGCGGCGTGTTCGTGTTGAAATTCTGAGCTTTCGGTATCGTTTTCAGCGGAATTATGAGATTTTTACCAAAGGATCAGGAGTCATCAGTGCTAGAAATAGACAAAAGTGTCAAAAATAAGTTCCGATGGAATTGGCTTGAGAGAAAAGTGATGGTAAAGGTGAAAATTGGCTCAAAGTTCGACGAGGTAACAGAAACACTCGGACAATTCCTGAAGAAACCAGACATGGCCGGAAAAGCTTTTTGTGTGTATTGTAAAGACTTGATTAACTATGGATCGCGTGGATGTGTGGCGCTGTAAGACCACGCATCAAAAGTAAAGAAACATGCCGACTACCTTAGAAGTGACTTGGTGACCAGTGTAAATAGTGTAATAAACTCTTATAGAACTGTTAAATATGTTGGACTAAAGACAGTGAGACAACAGTGAAGAAAAAGTAAGTTAACTTTTCATTAAATTTAATGATTTATCTAAGTCTAGTATTTCAATTTTTTTTTTTATCATTTTTTCAGTCTAAATTACTTCTGTTTTACTGAAAACCTCTCAGCTTCAGGGGGGCTGTGCCCCCCTGGCCCCCCCATAAGTCAATCAACCAAATTAGATTTCAGCTGAAATCAGAATTTCATGTTGCCATCCCTGTAAGTAAAAATTCTATGAAAATTAACCAGTGAAAATCAGACAGTGCTTTTGAATTGTGGTTCAACAGAATTACTTTAAAAAACAAACTCATGAAACAGGCCTGGACAAAAATGATGGTACCCCTAGGAAAGATTGAAAATAATGTGACCATAGGGACATGTTCAACCAAGATGTGTCCTCTAATTAACATCACAGGTGTCTACAAACTTGAAATCAGTCAGTCGGCCTATTTAAAGGGTGAGGGAGGGTACCACAGCTGTGGAAAACATCTTGTGTGGTACCTGTACCAAAAACTTCCCACCCCAAAGACCTGAACAATTACAGACCGGTGGCCTTGACGTCCCACTTGATGAAGACCCTGGAGAGACTGCTCCTTGCTCACCTCCGCCCCCTGGTGGAACCAGCGATGGATCCACTCCAGTTCGCCTACCAGCATGGCATTGGGGTGGAGGATGCGGTGATCTTCCTCCTTCACCGTTCTCTGTCCCACCTGGAGAAGCCCGGGAATATGGTGAGGATCATGTTCTTTGACTTCTCCAGTGCTTTCAACACCATCCAACCGATGATCCTGAAGGACAAGCTGCTGCGCGCAGGGGTGGACCAGCACCTGTCATCATGGATCCTGGACTACCTCACGAACCGGCCTCAGTTTGTGAGAACCCGGGACTGTGTGTCCGACACGATCATCAGTAGCACGGGGGCCCCCCAGGGAACGGTGCTGGTTCCCTTCCTGTTCACTCTTTATACTGCGGACTTCTCACACAACACAACACACTGCCATCTACAGAAGTTCTCTGATGACTCTGCGATCGCTGGCCTCATCTCCAGTGGAGATGAAGCTGAGTACAGAGGGCTTATCCAGGACTTCGTGGACTGGTGCCATCGGAACTGCCTCCAGATCAACGCGAGGAAAACTAAGGAGCTGGTGGTGGACTGCCGCAGGCATGGGCAGCCCCTCACAGCACCAGTAAATATACAGGGAACAGACATCAAGATGGTGACATCCTACAAGTACCTGGGTGTTCATCTGAACAATAAACTAGACTGGTCACACAATACTGACGCACTCTACAAGAAGGGACAGCGCAGGCTGTTCCTGCTGAGGAGACTCAGGTCTTTTGGTGTACAAGGGGCGCTGCTGAAGTCATTCTATGACACGGTGGTGGCATCAGCCATCACTTTTGGAGTGGTCTGCTGGGGCAGTGGCATTACTGCAGCCGATAGGAAGAGACTGAACAAACTGATTAAGAAAGCTAGCTCTGTCCTGGGGCAGCGCCTTGATCCGATGGAGGAGATAGGAGAGAGAAGGACGGTGGCTAAACTGTCATCTCTGCTGGAGTCCGAGTTCCACCCTATGCAGGACATACTGGATGCACTGAGGAGCTCATTTAGCAGCAGACTACATCATCCCAGGTGCACAACCGAGAGGTTTCGTAGGTCCTTCCTACCAACGGCTGTCAGACTGTACAACCTAAGCAGGGCTGCTCGCAGAGATGGCAAAAAGACGTAACAAACTAATAGTTTTTTGAATGCAAAAGATGCAATAGACTTACACAATGGTCCCCTCCGGCATACAACTAGGAACATACCGGTCGCTATGGAGGGTGAGAATATGTATGGGCACATAATCATACCATGTAGGATAACTAAGTAGACGGTTATGCTGTTTCATTTCATCTAGCAACAATGCTCTGCACTGTGTGTGTTTATATATTTACATATTTATTCCATCTAGCTACAATGCTCCGCACTGTGTTTTTATATATCTACATATTATTCCATCTAGCTACATTGCTCCGCACTGTGTGTGTTTATATACTTGCATATTTATTCCACCTAGCTGCAATGCTCTGTACTGTGGGTGTTTATATATTTACATATTTATTCCATCTAGCTACAATGCTCTGCACTGTGTGTTCATATATTCATATATTTATTCCATCCAGCTACAATGCTCTGCACTGTGTGTCTGTGTGTGTGTGTGTATATATATATATTTTATAGTAATATGTACATATGTATATTAGCTGCTCTTGCTTGCTTGTTTTTTTCTTGCCTTCTGATTGTTGCTCTGAGTGTTGCTATCCCTGTGCTGTTGCAATCCTGGAATTTCCCCGTTGTGGGACTAATAAAGGCTTATCTTATCTTATCTTACAAGTAGTCACTGTGCCGTCTGGTGACATGGTGTGCCCCACACTAAACATGGACCAGAGGAAGCAAAGGAGAGAGTTGTCTCAGGAGATTAGAAAGAAAATTATAGACAAGCATGTTAAAGGTAAAGGCTATAAGACCATCTCCGAGCAGCTTGATGTTCCTGTGACTACAGTTGCACATATTATTCAGAAATTTAAGATCCACCAGACTGTAACCAACCTCCCTGGACGTGGCCACAGGAGGAAACTTGATGAAAAATGGAAGAGACTGATAATACAGGGATGAGAATGGGGTTTGGGAAAAAAAGAGGAAATTAAGCTGGGGGTCTTAGCTAGGCCTGTGTCCCCCAAGCTGGATCCAAGGCAGAGCCTTGGTGGGGGGTCTGGGGGGCAACGCCCCCCAGAAGCTAACGAAATCTGGTGTTTTAGAATGCTCAAATGTGGTCTTATATTTAAAGTTAGAAGTAAGTACAAATGCATTTATAGTTTACCTTTTTAATCTGCTGCTGCATCACGTGTAAATTTATGATATCTGAATGGTATGTTGATGTAATAATACTAAATTATATTTTTTTTTTCCACAATATCTTTATTGAACCTTTTTTTTTTTTTTAACAAACATGATACAAACAATCAAACACTAACACTAAAGTACTACAAAAAAAAAAAAAATGCACTAAAAACACCAACAACCACCAACAAAATCAAGTCTTCAACAATGCTCCTCTGTTTAGTCTAGACAATCCAATACATAAGTATACATATTATGTTCACCAGTTTGGAATTTACAAGGTCCACACACATCATTCACCTTCTTCTTCAAGAGTTATGTTTAAATTTTTTACATAATCAATAAAAGGTCTCCATATATTCTCAAACACAATTTCCTTTGATTTTAGTATATATGTTATTCTTTCTAATGGAAGGTTTGTTAACATCTGTCTTAACCACTGAGTCACATCTGGTCTATGAGTCTTTTTCCATAATAGTGCAATACATTTTTTGGCATTAAGCAAACTGAGGTCTATGAATATTCTTTCACTTTTATTAAAATTATGCTTTTCTGGGTACAGACCCAACAAAAACAGTTTAGGATTCAATATGATTTGTTTTGAGATTATTTTTCCAATTGTTACCCTCACCTCTTCCCAAAACATTCTTATTAATCTACATTCCCATAAACAATGAAATAGGGTTCCTTTACTTTCCATGCATTTTGTGCATGTATCTGGTATATTTTTGTTATATCTATTTAACTCCTCCGGTGTAACATACATCCGCATTAACCATTTGAAATGTATCAATTTAAGGCGTGCATTTATTGATTTGGTTTGAGCTTCTGTACAAGCCAATTCCCATTGTTCCTCTGAAATTTCAATTTGCAGATCTTCTTTCCAGTAGTTTAATCTTTTCAGTGAATTTTCACTTGAAGATAGTGTCAATGAGTTATAAAACTCTGAAATAATACCCTTTCTTTTACTATCTTTCATCATCATTTTTTCCAAGGATGAATAAATAGGTCGAGTGAGAGCTTTATTTTGATTTGATCGAATAAAGTTTTTAAGTTGAAGATATTTAAAAAAATGTGTTCTATTGAGATTAAATTTGATCCTCAGCTCTTCAAAAGACATTATGTTGTCTGCACATGGCAAATATAAATCCTGAATCTTTTGTATCCCTTTTAAATTCCATACTTTAAATACAGCGTCCGCTCTCCCTGGTTTAAAATATTGATTACCCCATATTGGACTAAATTGTGACAATAACTGTGGTTCTTTTAAATAGTTTTTAGCTTCACACCATATTTTGATCATATGCTTTACAAATGGATTTTTAACTTGTTTTTGTAATTTTTTTGCCGAATCTGAGTATATGAATATGGGAAGAGGTAAAGGTAAATTGTATGATTCCATTTCAGTCCAGTGAGGGAGATCATTTGATGAAAAATAATATGTCATAGACCTCAGTTGTGCCGACCAATAATACAACATAAAATTTGGACATTTCAGACCTCCACGATCAAATGGTAAATATAATAAAGACAAACGTAATCTAGCCCTCCTGTTGTTCCATATAAATTCCACTAACTTTTTTTTTATTCTTGAGAATAGATCTAAAGGTGGTGATAAGGGAATGTATTGAAATAAATAAAGTATTTTAGGTAAGATATTACTTTTAAGTATATTGATTCTCCCGATCATCGACATTGGTAGTGACATCCATCTCTGAGTTAACTCATTGATATCTGACATTAAGGCTTCATAATTGACACTGGCGACTGATTCTAGCTTAGGCACAATTTGGATTCCTAAATATTTAAACTGATTTACAACATTGAATTGATTTACCTCAGGGGCTGGGTAATTTCTCTGGGTCTCATTTAGCATTAATATTGAAGATTTAGTTTTATTTATTTTATATCCTGATATTTCCCCAAAATTCTTTATTAAATTCAACAAGGTTGGAATTGATTTTTTTAGATTCGACATAAACAAAATTATATCATCGGCGTACAGGGAGATTTTATGTTCTGTTGGTCCAACTTTAATTCCATATATTTGTGAATGTAAACGTATCGCTATCGCTAAAGGTTCAATTGCCATAGTAAACAGTAAAGGTGAAAGTGGACAGCCTTGTCGACATCCTCTATTGATTTTTATTGGTTTTGAAATATTGTTATTTGTTAGGATTTCTGCTGTAGCATTATTGTATATTATTTGAACCCATTTTATGAAATTATTTCCAAGTCCAAACCTTTGTAGGACTTCAAAAAGAAAGGGCCATTCAACTCTATCAAAGGCCTTTTCGGCGTCCAATGATAGGAGAGCTGTATCCGGTGCTTCTTTATTAAAATAAATAATATTAAATAGTCTTCTTACATTATGGAAGCCTTGTCTACCCTTTATAAAGCCATTCTGATCTCGATTAATAATATTTGGTAAAATTTCTTGTATTCGTCTTGCTAAAATTTTACAGATTATCTTAAGGTCGGCGTTTAATAGGCTTATTGGTCTCATATTTTCACATTTATTAGAGGGCTTACCTGGTTTTGGCAGCAGTATAATTAAGGCATTATTTATGTATGATGGTAAATTATTATTTTGAAATGCTTCTAAAACCATTTCCAAAAAAGGTTTTATTAATTTATTCTTAAATTTTTTATAAAGGTCAACTGGAAGACCATCTGGTCCTGCACTTTTTCCTGATTTCATATTATCAATGGCTAGCCCAACTTCTTCTTGACTAATTTTAGACTCCAATATCTCCCTGTTTTCATTTGGAATACACGGTATAGATAGTTCGTTCAAAAACCCATTTAGTTTTGTTAAATCAGGTTCATTTTTGGTATCATATAATTTTTCATAGTAATCTCTAAAGGCTCTATTAATTTCTAAAGGATCTATAACTACCTGTCCCTTACTTATAATACTGGTAATTGGTGTTTTAATTTCCAATTGTTTAATCTGCCATGCTAATAATTTTCCTGATTTTTCACCTTGTTCATAAAAAGATTGTTTCAATCTTAGAAGACTCGAGGCAGCTCTATTCGCTGATTTTTTGTCGTATTCAGCTCTCAAAATCAGTAATTCATTCTCCAACCTTGGGTCACTTCCTGCATACACTTTTTCCTGAAGATTTTTTATTTTATGTTCCAATTTAGCTCTCTCCTCTCGAGTCTTCTTAGATTTTGATCCTGTATAACTAATAATATGTCCCCTAATAAAAGCTTTGAAAGCCTCCCACTTTACACATGCTGATGTTTGTGTAGTATTGATGTCAAAGAACTCGTCTATCTGTTTTTCTATATACTTGACAAATTCCTCATCCTGAAGCCATTTATGCTGAAATTGCCATCTACCTGATTCCTTTGTCAATTTTTTATCTACATATATTAGACAACAGGGTGCATGATCAGAGATCACGATGTTATCATAAAAGCAGTTTTGAATCTTGGACCTTAATTCTGTGGAAATCAAAAAATAATCAATACGTGAGAATGTCTTGTAGGTACTGGAATAACAAGAATAGGCTTTAACTTGTGGTTTCATTTCTCTCCATATATCTAACAATCTCAATTCTTTCATAAAATGATTAATAGTCATCCTACATTTAATGTGCGTACAATCCAGTCCTGTTGATCTATCCACACCTGGATTCAATGTACAATTAAAATCCCCTGCTATTATATGTTGCCCTGTAAGTGATGATAAGATGAGAAATAAATTAGCAAAGAACTTCTGATCATCTATATTGGGACCATATAAGTTCACAAGATTTATATTTTCTAATAGCAAAGAACCTTGAATGATTACATATCTTCCAAATTTGTCTCCAATTACATTTTTCACTTGAAAAGGAACTGATTTATGTATGAGAGTCATAACTCCCCTGGCTCGGGATGAAAATGAAGAGGTGAATACACTTCCCTGCCATCTACTCCTAATTCTTTTAACATCCTCCTCTATCAGATGAGTTTCTTGTAAAAACACAATTCTTGAACCCATGTCCTTTATTTTATTCATAACTTGTTTAAGTTTTTTTAAATTTTGTAGACCTCTGCAATTCCATGAAGTTAAATTAAGATTAACACTTTGGTCCATGATCAATAGAGAGTTTGGGATTACCTTGCAGTGTAAACATGCTCATACAGAGAAGCAAAAACATGAGTGGTTGAACATTCATCCTACAAACTACACACAAACAAATTTCCCCTTCCCACACTTGTGGCAAACCCCCCAAAATCAAAAGAAAAATTCTGTCTCCCGATATAGCCATCGACCGTTCCACACCCACGGGGAACAGCCTAAGCCACTCCTTCTTCATCCTCCCAATCACCCTAACTCTACTGCTTTTAATGACGTAACATTAACTCTCCTCTGTAGTTTTCCAACTTAACTCCAAAATTTTTAACAACTTTGTACATCGTAGTTTTTGTTTTTTTTTGTTTTTGTTTTGTTTTTTTAATATATAATACAATCTATATTTTGTAAACTTAATATTTACTTCAAGTCAGTCAGATGCCTGTGCAAATGCTTAATTATTCTACCTTATATTTTGTTCATGCTTAGCTCCCACCAGTCTCTTCTTCTTCTTTGATCTTCTTGATGAACTCCTGCGCCTCCTCTGGGGTCTTGAAGATGTGGGTTCTGCCCTCATACGTGGTCAGCAGTCTCGCAGGATAGATTACACCATGACGAATCCCAAGGTTGCGCAGCTCCTTACGTACGGGATCAAACTGCTTCCTCAATTGCTGGATTCCTGTGGCCAAATCTGGGTAGAACCGCACCTGCTGGTCCTGGTGTTTAATCTCTCCTTTTTTAGCTCGTGCAGCGTTGAAGATCTTCATCCTGTCTCTGTTGCTAAGAAACTTCATAATTAAGGTCCTCGGCGGTCCCTTATCTCTCCGTGGGCCAATACGATGTGCTTTTTCCAGAACCACTGCTGATTGCAACTCCTCGCTGCCCAGCACCTCCGGAATCCACTTTTCCAGAAAGGAACATACGTCCCGACCTTCTGATTCCTCTGGAAGACCCACCAGCCTCAAATTATTCTGTCTCGACCGAGATTCCAAATCCAAAATATTATCTTCCAGAGATTTATTTTTTTTTTCCAAAGTGCGCACCTTTAATTGAAGACGGGTGACGTCATCTTCAGCACTAGCGAGACGGAGCTCCATCTGCGCCGTTCGTTCTACACAGTCACCCAATTCCTTTCTTATTCCTTCCAACGCTGTCATAATCCCATCAAATCTAGAGGAAAAGTCCGCTCTCATTGAACTCATGGCAGCCATCAGCGCATCTGCGCCATTCCCCGCAGAAATCGCACCGTTGCCAGCTTCCTCCGCCATATATGGAGTTTTGTTTGCTGCGTCACAGACCTGAAAGTCCGTTAATTTGGACTGTTTCGGCGGCTCGCTTTTTCCTTTTCCTGGTTTTCCAGCCTTAGGCTTCGCCGACATATCCTCGCCCAAATGCTGGGATACGTTCTGTCCCAAATGAGAGAGTTATTTGCCGATTTTTTTCTCCAGGAGCAGAGCAGAGCGAGACACGTCCGTCCTACGTGGCAGCCATAACCGGACACTAAATTATATTTTACTACTATTTAATATGTTTAGAATGGTAAATGGCGTTCACTTATATAACGCTTTTTCTCATCTCTGGATGACCAAAGCACTTTACAGATCCTGCTATCCACCCATTCACGCACACATTCACACACTGTTGGCGGCGTAGCTGCCATACACACACAGGCGCTAGCCTGGCCACCAGGAGCAACTGGGGGTTCAGTGTCTTGCTCAAGGACACTGACATGCAGACTTCAGACAGAGTGGGAATCGAACCCATGACCCTCTGATCAGTAGTCGGTCACACTACACCTGCGCCACAGCCGCCCCTAGAACTGACACAGAATTACATTTACATAGTTCTAGAACAGACAAAATAATTTAACCAAGTAAAATAAATTATAAATATTAACAAAATTCCATCACCAAGTCCATCACCCATTTATTAAAATATACTGACATTCTGCAAGCATTTTGATTTATTAATGTGTGCATTTGTTAGTGTTACTAGGAATATAAAAAAGTTGCATATTAGTATATTTTAATATTTGAAAGATAATCTAAGAAAGTAAGTAAAACCTAAAAGATGTTTAATTAGTGTTTCAAATTATCAATAGTGTTTCAAAACAGGCATGACGTCACAACTTACACATGCCATTTCATAATAAATTCATTACGCGAAAATTCTCAAGTACATTACTTATAACGAGAAAAAAATCTGACCTCGGAATGTGTCTTCCGATCACTAATTGCTGTAATCGGGGCCGATTGTGATGAACTTTGACTGGCATCTGAATTTAACCGTGTCCATCGATTGTTTTGAACGCAGCACGAGCGAGTAATTCGATCTCCTTGTAGCCACAATTTTGAGATGTTTCTGGTTTTTTTCGAGCCATTCCCAACGAAAATTGTTCCTTATCCCTTTGTCTTCTTGCTTTGTTGTCTTTCATGAGTTTTAGGTTCACCATTTTCACGAAATCGGGAAAACTCAGTTGATTGAATTGTCCGCCATTTGCATTTCGCTCCGCGTGTGGGATATGACAAAGGAATAACAAAATCGTCGATTGGTTGCTTCAATAAGTATCAGCCAATCAGTGGCCTTGTTACATTACATTACTGATCTCGCTGGGTTAGCGCGTTCTGTGCGGTGGATTTGAGCAGCCGATTGAAAATACGACTCGCCGCTCATAACAGACCCCCCCACCCCACCCCAAAATTTTCTCCTCGAATTTAGACGATTCACGAGAATGACCCTAGACATGATCAAATCCGAGGAATACCTCGGATCCGCGGAGGATTCTCATTCCTGATAATACGAATGGTAACAAAAGAGCCCAGAACAACCTCTAAACACATTCATGGTGAACTCCAAGGTCAAGGTAAATCAGTGTCAGATCGCACCATCCGTCGTTGTTTGAGCCAAAGTGGACTTCATGGGAGACAACCAAGGAGGACACCACTGTTGAAAACAAATCATAAAAAAGCCAGACTGGAATTTGTCAAACTGCATGTTGGACAAGCCAGAAAGCTTCTGGGAGAATGTCCTATGGACAGACGAGACAAAACTGGAACTTTTTGGCAAGGCACATCACCTCTATGTTCACAGATGCAAAAATGAAGCATACCAAGAAAAGAACACTGTCCCTACTGTGAAACATGGAGGAGGTTCTGTTATGTTCTGGAGCTGCTTTGCTACATCTGGCACAGGGTGTCTTGAATCTGTGCAGGGTACAATGAAATCTCAAGACTATCAAGGTATTCTAGAGAGAAATGTGCTGCCCAGTGTCAGACAGCTTGGTCTCAGTCGCAGGTCATGGGTCTTGCAACAGGACAATGACCCAAAACACACAGCTAAAAACACCTAAGAATGGCTAAGAGCGAAACACTAGACTATTCTAAAGTGGCCTTCTATGAGCCCTGATCTAAATCCTATTGAACATCTGTGGAAGGAGCTGAAACATGCCATCTGGAGAAGGCACCCTTCAAACCTGAGACAACTGGAGTAGTTTGCTCATGAGGAGTGGGCCAAAATACCTGCTGAGAAGTGTAGAAGTCTCATTGACAGTTACAGAAATCGTTTGATTGCAGTGATTGCCTCAAACGGTTGTGCAACAAAATATTAAGTTAAGGGTACCATCATTTTTGTCCAGCCCTGTTTCATGAGTTTGTTTTTTAAAATAATTCTGTTGGACCACAATTCAAAAGCATTGTCTGATTTTCATTGGTTAATTTTCATAGAATTTTTATTTATTACCACTTTTGTCAGATTCAAGTTATTTCTGTGACCACTGTGGGTTTTTCTTTCATTAACAGAGGGGTACCAACAATTTTGTCCACGTGTGTACCTGTGGAGGTATGGTGATGTTTAGAAGAAGTGGCAATGGACTTTTTAACCAGATTGTTTAACAGTCTTGGAGAGTGAGAGGATGCCTGAGGAGTGGAGAAGAAGTGTTTTGGTACCAATCTTCAAGAACAAAGGTGATGCTCAGAGCTGTAATAACTATAGAGGCATAAAGTTGATCAGCCACACTATGAAGATATGGGAAAGAGTTGTTGAAGCCAAGTTAAGAGGAGAGATGACAATCAGTGAGCAGCAGTACAGTTTCATGCCAAGAAAGAGTACTACAGATGCAATGTTTGCTTTAAGAGTGTTGATGAAGAAGTATAAAGAAGGTCAGAAGGAGTTGCAATGTGTCTTTGTGGATCTAGAGAAAGCATATGATAGGGAGCTAAGAAAGGAAGTGTGGTACTGTATGAGACAGTCAGGAGTGGCACAGAAGTATGTGAGGGTGGTGCAGGACATGTATGAGGACAGCGAGACGGTGGTGAGGTTCGCTGTAGGAGTGACAGATGGATTCAAGGTGGGGGTGGGATTACATCAGGGATCGGCTCTGAGCCCCTTCTTGTTTGCCATGGTGATGCACAAGCTGACAGACGAGGTCAGGCAGGATTCTCCGTGGACCATGATGTTTGCAGACATGTGATACGTAGTGAGAATAGGGTGGAAGAGAACCTGGAGAGGTAGAGATATACTCTGGAGAGAAGAAAAATGCAAGTCAGAAACAAGACAGAATATATGAGTGTGAATGAGAGGGAGGCAGGTGCAACGGTGAAGATGGAAGAAGTAGCAGTCGTGAAAGTAGATGAGTTTAAATACCTGGGGTCAACCATCCAAAGCAATGAAAAATGCACAACAGAGGTGAAAAAGAATGCTGGCAGGATGGAGTGGGTGGAGATGAGTGTCGGGTGATTTGTGACAGAAGGGTAGCAGCCAGAGTGAAAGGGAAGATTTGCAAGACAGTAGTGAGACCTGCTATGATATATGGTTTGGAGACGGTGGTGCTGACAAAAAGACAGGAGGTGGAGCTGGAGGTGGCACAGTTGAAGATGCTAAGATTTTCATTGGGAGTGACCAGGAGGGACAGGATTAGAAATGAGTATATCAGAGGGACAACTCAGGTTGAGCGGTTTGGAGACAAAGTAAGAGAGGTAAGGCTGAGATGGTTTGGACATGTGCAGAGTAGGGATAGTGGATATATTGGACAAAGGATGTTGAAGATGGAGCTGCCAGGCAGGAGGAAAAGAGGAAGACCACAGAGAAGATTCGTGGGCATGGAGAGGGTTGGTGTTACAGAGGAAGATGCAAGGGATAGGGTGAGATGGAGACAGATGATTCGCTGTGGCAACCCCTAAAGGAAGCAGCCAAAAGAAGTTTATAAAATCATGTCAAACCCGTTGTCCTCTTCAGCCCACCTGACATTTGAAATTTGAAACTGTCCAAATTTTTTTTTTTTTTTAAAAAGGGCACTCACAAATTTCTTTTCAAAACAGTGCAAACTTACTATAAAATTTTCCAACTAATATTGACAATTCAGAACTTCCTGGTTCTAACGTGGGGAACCAGGGTACCCCATGAGTACATTTTGAACCATATCACCCATCTCTACTAAACTTAGTCAACCCTCACAGACTCATGTATCGAAGTGGATTTGGGTTGTTTTTTCCTACCAACCTTTGCTGTTGATGTGAAATCCCTCTGCTCACCGTCCTCCGAGACCATGCCTGCTCCTCTGGCAGCGAACCACACAGCACATCCGATACTGTCGTCCAGCACCGTGTCCAGTGGATGCACCAAATGACAGATGTACTGCACACGCATCTCCTGCAGCTCCTCCTGTGTTACGTTGATCTCCACAAACCTCCACCTCCGTTCAGGGTTCAAGTGCTTTAATTCATCAAGGCCAGCTCTTCCAGTGATTCTGTCTGGAACGTCAAAGGGGTTAAATACTCGGTGATCAGCTTTGGAGTCTGCGAGGTTATTTTTGTGTTTCTTGGGCTTCTTTGTGGGCTCTTTTTGCTTCTTGGGCTCCTGCAGTCTGAAGGCAACATTGAGCAGGTCTATTGGCTGATGAGCAGGTACATGGCGGTCGGCTAAAGCGGCGAGGATCATTGAATCAATTCCTCCTGAAAAAAGTATGGCAATGCTAGCATTGTCTTTTGGTGAATGTTTCTGCGCCTCCACAGGCAAAGACTGAACACGCCGCCTCACTGCCTCACTGAGAACTTCAATAAGTTGTTTCACCTCTACGGTTTTCTCTTTGCTGGCCAGCAGCTCCTCCAGATCCTCCACAGATAGGTGAGAGTTCAGAGGAATTTCCATCTTGTTTGATGACTCTGGAAGGGAGAAGTTTAGCGGTGAAACAGGTGAGGTGAGGATAAGGCCTGATTGATTCATGGTGGCCCTGCAGCCACTGGCGATAGCCTCAGATATCAATTCATTTCCTGGACGAGCCCACGGATAAACCTCCAATGACACAGAGGCAGCTTCTGCCACTGCCTTCAGGTCAATCCTGTACACACCAACCGCCGGGACCTCCTGCCAAAAACTGCAGTCAGGTCCAGAAACTTGGGCTGCAACGGAAGTCAGGGTCAAGGCGAGCATGTTGGCATCAAAGTTCCACAGCAAGCTCCGCCTGCCAAAGTAGTCTCGGCCAAACCAGAGGAAGTCTCCGTCTTTTTGGTAGTAAACAAATGCCCACGGACCCCTCACGGCAGACAGCAAGGTGAGAATCTGTGAAGGGTTTTTACAGAATGAGAGCCGCCGACAAACAACAGCCGTGTCATTCTCCTCAGACCCCACTGCCAAACCACCAAAAATCTCCCCGTTCCACATGAGGACATTTCCAGTGGCGTCCTGTACTGGTTGAGTGGTCAGAAGGCCTCTCATGTGAAGGACATGAGCGGAGAAGAAACATCGGTAGCCAAGATCTGAGCCTGTCACGGTGAGATCGTTGCTCCAGTCAGGCCCTCTTCTTTTCAAATGTTCGGGAACAGAAGTGTGTGGCTCGCTGTGAGCCGAGGACAGACTCAGTTGACAAAAGATGCCGCACATTGTTGTAGTGTTACATATCTTGTAGTTCCTTCTTCATGTAATCCAGCTCCTCTGCAGACACAAAAATCATGCCACAATTCAGAAAGATCACATTTTAAATTCAAATAAAACACCCTTTATAAAATGAAAGCAGCATATTTATGAGGAATACACTTGGCAAATATGACAAAAAAACAAACATATGCAAGGAAAAGGCAAAATTGGAAGGGAAAAAATAATCTTGTGATCTTTGAATATAGAAAAATCTTGTGAATATTGAAGAGCATATTCCTGAGTCCGACTTACGAGAAAACGTAATGCTCATATTTATGAGGATTTAAAAAAATTGTTAATTTACCAGGAAAGTAAACCTTAGGCAAATCCATGGAGATAGTATCAAAAATTATTAGAATGCAATAATTTCTCATGACCTTCTAATTCAGTTAAATTGTGCAAAGATAACATCCATATCTGAAACTGCAAAATTTTACATTTTTTTTTAAAAAAAAGGACAAAAAAGGGAAACACGCTCCTGTGCCAGTTTGTTCAGGGCATTTGCAGACCTTTTTTTATTTAATTCAAACTTTATGGTTTTAGTAGTAAACATCAAATTCACTTACTTTTGCAGGAACTCAGAATCTGATTTCTGTCTACCAAAAAGAAGATGTTACTGTTCCTCTGCTGGATGAACACTTTCTGAACAACAAAAATTATTAAAAATAAAAATGTGCAAATAAAAGCAAAACAGCATATATCAATATATATTTGAAACCAGAAGTTTGTATACACTGTATAAAAAGATAACCCTTTTTCCCCCTCACTGTCTGATATTAAATCAGACTAAACTTCTCCTGTTTTAGGTCAGTTAGGATTACCAAAATTATTTTTATTTTTTTTTTGACAATTTTTTTTCATTACTCTTCAAAGTCAGAAGTTTACATACACACATGGCCCTTTTCCACTCGTGTCAGTTTGGCCCAGTTCGGTTCGCTTTGTAGGCTTTTCCATTAGGGACTTTAATGGTTACGTCCTGATTTTTCGGACCTGCTGGAGAGTGGTTCCAACCATTCCGTACCGACACAAAAATGTGATGTAAAAACACTGCAGGCCACTGATTGGTCCGGGCGTTAACGTCATGAGAGCGGCATTTGAGGCTGAGTTTACAGAATAGCAAGCCGCCATTTGCAAAGATTTGTCCGTGAGCCAGCCAGCAAGCAAGCAATACAAACAACAATGACAGAATGGCTTCACAGAAATCAACACCGTGGTCCAACAGAGTTTTCTGTGCCTTTCGGCTGATGAGAGAATCCAGAGGGAAGTAGACGGAGCCACCTGAAATGAATTTACGGCTGCGGGAGCACCCAACTTCAGCAGTTGATATGAGAATATAGAGGATGGTGAGTGATGTGACATTATGCATCTTTTACGTTATTTATCCCAGCAGTGTAAAGTTCACTTTGAACAGACAACGTTGTTGCTTGTGTGCAAATAATGAGCTAGCTAGTTAGCCATCAATGCTAACTCCTTGCTCTTCTTGTATTTTGCGCTTGTGTTGACAATATCTGAAGAAATAAGCTAGTTGTATCCTGGTTTAAAAGGTGGGGTTTTTTTTACATGTTGCACCTTGGTGCTGTGCATGTACTTAAGTTGTGTGTATTTTCATTGTAGAATCCGATCAGCATCTGCTGTGACACTGGCGTTTGGCACGACACAGCAATGTGTTATCAGTGGCGAGTTCCACATCCCGTTATTTTTTTAGTAGTGGTGGAATCCTTTGCTTTTTAAGGTGAAGTATAAGTAAAGTGCCAAAATTAAAGTAGCACAATTTCCACTTAATATGAAAGGGACTGAAGTGAGATTTATTTGATTGTGTGAATATTAATTACAGAATAACTGGAAATGAGTGGCACATCCAATAAACCGCTTGTTTATTTTTTTTTTTGTCAGATCACTTGTGTGATCCTTTGAGTTATATTCATAATAATATGAATATAACTCATATAATATGCCCAAAGACTTCCAGCTGGCCCGCTGCATCCGCGGAAAGAGAGCTTAGACTTTCTGCTGCACATTCACCAGCCATAATGCTCTGCACTGTGTGTCTCTATATATACATTTATAGTAATATGGACATATGTTTACTAGATGTTGTTTTTTCTTGCCTTCTGATTGTTGCTCTGAGTGTTGCTATCCCTATGCTGTTGCAATCCTGGAATTTCCCCATTGTGGGACTAATAAAGGCTTATCTTATCTTATCTTATAATAGTGTATCTTGCACTTTGGGAAATGGGAGTTGTTTAGTCACCATTATAATTTAGTTTATACAGTGGGGTAAAAAAGTGTTTAGTCAGCCACCAATTGTGCACATTCTCCCACTTAAAAAATGAGAGGTCTCCAATTTTCATCATAGGTATACTTCAACTATGAGAGACAAAATAAAAAAAAAATAATCTAGAAAATCACATTGTCTGATTTTTAAAGAATTTATTTGCAAATTATGGTGGAAAATAAGTATTTGGTCAATAACAAAAGTTTATCTCAGTACTTTGTTATATACCCTTTGTTGGCAATGACAGAGGTCAAACATTTTCTGTAAGTCTTCACAAGGTTTTCACACACTGTTGCTGGTATTTTGGCCCATTCCTCCATGCAGATCTCCTCTAGAGCAGTGATGTTTTGGGGCTGTCACTGGGCAACACGGACTTTCAACTCCCTCCAAAGAGTTTCTGTGGGGTTGAGATCTGGAGACTGGCTAGGCCACTCCAGGACCTTGAAATGCTTCTTACGAAGCCACTCCTTCGTTGCCCGGGCGGTGTGTTTGGGATCATTGTCATGCTGAAAGTCTCAGCCACGTTTCATCTTCAATGCCCTTGCTGATGGAAGGAGGTTTTCACTCAAAATCTCACGATACATGGCCCCATTCATTCTTTCCTTTACACGGATCAGTCGTCCTGGTCCCTTTGCAGAAAAACGGCCCCAAAGCATGATGTTTCCACCCCCATGCTTCACAGTAGATATGGTGTTCTTTGGATGCAACTCAGCATTCTTTCTCCTCCAAACACGACAAAGTTGAGTTTTACCAAAAAGTTCTATTTTGGTTTCACCTGACCATATGACATTCTCCCAATCCTCTTCTGGATCATCCAAATGCCCTCTAGCAAACTTCAGACGGACCTGGACATGTACTGGCTTAAGCAGGGGGACACGTCTGGCACTGCAGGATGCGAGTCCCTGGCGACGTAGTGTGTTACCGATGGTAGTCTTTGTTACTTTGGTCCCAGCTCTCTGCAGGACAGAGGAGCCTCTTAAAGAAGAAGTTACAGGTCTGTGAGAGCCAGAAATCTTGCTTGTTTGTAGGTGACCAAATACTCATTTTCCACCATAATTTGCAAATAAATTCTTGAAAAATCAGACAGTGTGATTTTCTGGATTTTTTTTTCCTCATTTTGTCTCTTAGTTGAGGTATACCTCTGATGAAAATTGGAGACCTCTCTCATCTTTTAAGTGGGAGAACTTGAACAATTGGTGGCTGACTAAATACTTTTTTGCCCCACTGTATGTGTAGTTTATAGTCTATTGTCAATAAACTCATGCAGTACTATAACAGGACACGTTTACAAATATTTGAGACCCAATGTAGTGCCTCCTTTATGTTCTAGCAATATAAGTACAAAACACCGCCCACACTTGAAACCAGGGCGACACAGCGGTGACAGAGCAGTGGCTAAACTTTTATTGATAAAAATTACATATTTTGACTGAGCGACTCCAGACTCAGGGATGCACACCCTCAGTTAAAGTACTAGATTCCATTAAACTGAAGGTATCAACTCATTCTGATTGCTGAGGCCACAGTAAATACAAATTATTTTAAATGTAACCCAGCCCTTGTAAAATCTACTTTACTGAAGTGCCACTACATGAAAATTGTGGTTAAATACAACAACAAAGTACTTTTTTGTCACATTCCACCACTGGCTTTTAGCAACAAGTTTATTTCTCAAATATGTTTTAAACTTGCTTTAATTAACCACCACCCTTTTCTCTCTTCATCTAGGCAAGAAGAAAACGATCCACCCCAAACTGGACCTTGCGTCACTATTTACAGAGATGCAGACTGAAGAGCTGCTGAACTGGGACCAGCTTGAGCGGCTCATCCAGTTGCTTCTCAGTGACGGAGCATGGCCGGTGTGTGTGACCCATTCTAATTTCTATTTTTTTTACAGTTTGAATTTTGCATATTCTAAATAATCTGGAATTTGCTACTGATTGTAATAAACAATTTAGTGACTTATATGTTTGCATCATGATTTTAGCCAGAGTTTTAGCCAAAGTCAAATTCCTTGTATGTGTTGTGCATACTTGGCCAATAAAGCTGATTCTGATTTTCTGTTTTATCTGTTAAGGCACCGGTGGGAAAAGAGTCAACAGTACAAACCATTTATCAGTGACGTTGAAAATAATGGCTCATTTTTAAGAAAAAGTAACCAAAACAATTATTTTATTTACTGAAGACTGTATTGCTGGATGTGCCAGTGCAGAAGACGCTGCACACTTTACTGATAGTACCAGTATATGGAGGAATTCTGGGCCATATTAGCATCTGGATTTTCTAATAATGGGTTAGGGCAGGGGTGTCCAATCATGTGCCATGGAGGGCCAAGACCCTGCAGGCTTTACCTCCAACCAGTGTCTTCAACAGCAGATTCCACTGAATTCCCTTCCACTGACTGCTGATCAGTGAAAACACCTGCTGAAGAGACTGAGTAGAAGAGAGAACCTGCAGGGTCTTGGCCCTCCATGGTACATGATTGGACACCTCTGGGTTAGGGTTTAATGGGATTTAACATTTTAACACAAACTGCTTTATGACACAATTCTGTTGACAGACTTACACCAAACCAAAAGTGATTTCTCAAACTGGTGGATTGTTCTTAGACAGCTTTTCCAATCTTTCAGTATTTAATTTATGTCACTTGGTGGTAACCTTCACACATAAAACAAAAGAGACACATCTGCAAAATGTACAAAGGTTTATTGTCAAACTTCCTAGTGCAATACTAAATGAATACATGTATAGTTCACTGTTGATGCAGAGAATATATATTTATACAGTATCTACATGTAGTCAGTAATACTCGATACAGTGGGGCAAAAAAGTATTTAGTCAGCCACCAGTTGTGCAAGTTCTCCCACTTAAAAGATGAGAGAGGTCTCCAATTTTTCTTCATAGGTATACCTCAACTATGAGAGACAAAATGAGAATAAAAAAAAATCAGACAATGTGATTTTCTGGATTTTTTTTAAGAATTTATTTGCAAATTATGGTGGAAAATAAGTATTTGGTCACCTACAAACAAGCAAGATTTCTGGCTCTCACAGACCTGTAACTTCTTCTTTAAGAGGCTCCTCTGTCCTCCACTCGTTACCTGTATTAATGGCACCTGTTTGAGCTCGTTATCAGTATAAAAGCCACCTGTCCACAAGCTCAAACAGTCAGACTCCAAACTCCACTATGGCCAAGACCAAAGAGCTGTCAAAGAACACCAGAAACAAAATTGTAGACCTGCACCAGGCTGGGAAGACTGAATCTGCAATAGGTAAGCAGCTTGGTGTGAAGAAATCAACTGTGGGAGCAATTATTAGAAAATGGAAGACATACAAGACCACTGATAATCTCCCTCGATCTGGGGCTCCACGCAAGATCTCACCCCGTGGGGTCAAAGTGATCACGAGAACGGTGAGCAAAAATCCCAGAACCACACGGGGGGACCTAGTGAATGACCTGCAGAGAGCTGGGACCAAAGTAACAAAGGCTACCATCAGTAACACACTACGCCGCCAGGGACTCACATCCTGCAGTGCCAGACGTGTCCCCCTGCTTAAGCCAGTACATGTCCAGGCCCGTCTGAAGTTTGTTAGAGAGCATATGGATGATCCAGAAGAGGACTGGGAGAATGTCATATGGTCAGATGAAACTAAAATAGAACTTTTTGGTAAAACTCAACTTGTCATGTTTGGAGGAGAAAGAATGCTGAGTTGCATCCAAAGAACACCATACCTACTGTGAAGCATGGGGGTGGAAACATCATGCTTTGGGGCCGTTTTCCTGCAAAGGGACCAGGACGACCGATCCGTGTAAAGGAAAGAATGAATGGGGCCATGTATCGTGAGATTTTGAGTGAAAACCTCCTTCCATCAGCAAGGGCGTTGAAGATGAAACGTGGCTGGGTCTTTCAGCATGACAATGATCCCAAACACACCACCCGGGCAACGAAGGAGTGGCTTCGTAAGAAGCATTTCAAGGTCCTGGAGTGGCCTAGCCAGTCTCCAGATCTCAACCCCATAGAAAATCTTTGGAGGGAGTTGAAAGTCCGTGTTGCCCAGCGACAGCCCCAAAACATCACTGCTCTAGAGGAGATCTGCATGGAGGAATGGGCCAAAATACCAGCAACAGTGTGTGAAAACCTTGTGAAGACTAACAGAAAATGTTTGACCTCTGTCATTGCCAACAAAGGGTATATATAACAAAGTATTGAGATGAACTTTTGTTATTGACCAAATACTTATTTTCCACCATAATTTGCAAATAAATTCTTTAAAAATCAGACAATGTGATTTTCTGGATTTTTTTTTTCCTCATTTTGTCTCTCATAGTTGAGGTATACCTATGATGAAAATTGGAGACCTCTCTCATCTTTTAAGTGGGAGAACTTGCACAATTGGTGGCTGACTAAATACTTATTTACCCCACTGTATATCCACTAAATCCATGTATTTTCCATGTCACCTTGTGACTGCATTATTTTAATTGCTTTTAATCCTACATCCAGTTTGTTTTGGCTTAAAATGCATCATAATTGTTAAATGTATCTTATTATTCCTAACTCAGTACTGTTTACCTGTTGAAATATATATTTTACAGCCAATATAACCCCATAACTACAATATAGCACCTGGCAATCAAGTTTTGGCAGTTGATCATGTTTTGTCACGACACCAGCGGCTGGAGCAGGTACATCCCATGACGTCTCAACAGTCTCTCCATGATTTTCACACAGATCCGAGCAATTTGTTGCACAGGAAGCTTAACATTTCTATGCGTTCATAAAGCTAGGGTGACATCTCATCACTGGGAGCCTGTGTTGAACACCCGGACCCATGGTTTGAAGTGATAATTTTGCCACAAGAGAGCCATCTGAAACAGAGAATACATATTTTAGTACCTAATAGCGATAACTTGCCAACATTACAATGTAGTACGGCGGACTTAAAGCAAAGTAGCATTCGCAATCATTAGCTTACCTTCATATGTGATGTAGTTCGTATCTTCATGTCCTCTGCTTTCTACTGCTCTATGTGGTTTCCTAAACACTCCAGTACTTTTCCAGTGTCCTCTCGCCGCTTATAGCCTTCTGCTCTCCTTTTTTGCCTTTACTCTGGCAAAAAAAAAGCCAGACACCGCAGTCACCTCGTACCCTGCCATCTTGTGTTTTGCCTGGGTCACTTGTTTTATGTAACAGGAGGGTTGCGCCGCCTCCCTGTAATAAATCCCACCCACATCAAGCAGTACTCTGGTGTAATGGAAACACAAGCAAATCGAACTGAACTGTACCGTACCGAACTGGTACTAGCGGAAAAGGGCCATAAGATTACTATGCCTTTGAACGATTTGGGACTGCCCAGATGATGATGTCATGGGTTTGGAAGCTTCTGATAAGTTAACTCACAGCATTTGAGTTAACTGGAGGCACATCTATGGATGTATTTTAAGGCACACCTCAAACACACTGCTTCTTTATGTCAGTGTCTCCCAACTTGGGGTCCCCTGAGCCCACTGGGGGGGGGGGGGGGGGGGCGCGCCTCCGTCTGTTTTGAGGTCATGAAATCCGTGGGTAAAAAAATGCATTTATTTTATATGTTGTTGCTTTTTTTAATCCAAGCATTTCTAGGCAGACATGTTGTAAAGCATATGTATTTAACTAATAAAATTTGTTGGAAAGAAGTTTCACTTTATTTATATTACAGTATGTTGATGACCTCTGACCTGTTTAGTCTCGTACTGTAGCTGGCGCTAAACACGAGGAATTTATTCATCGCTGTTGAATGATATCAAAGAAAGAAAGAGGATGGCAGAGAAACGTAAATGTGTGGAGGACCCTGTGGAGTTAAAAACGACAATATATTGACAGTTACCTGAACTATATATTTAAAGAAGCACAAGACTCTTTTTGGCCAGAATGTGTTATTTGTGGTGAAAAGCTAGCTAATGACAGCGTGAAGCCCAGCAAACTGAGACGGCATCAGGAGACTCGACACCGAGAGACCATTGGTGCAAGTTAGGATTTTTTTGAGAGGAAACGGCACCTGGCGCTTTCAAGGAGACACAGGAATATCAGAAAATCCTTTGAATGGGCAGGTAGTGATTTACTCAGAGCCACTTTGACTGTGCGCTGCTCGCTGCAAAGGCAAAAAAGCCACACAATATTGGTGAGCAGCTGATCAAGCCCACATGCCTAAAAATTGTGGAGAAAATGTGTGGAGCACAAGCAGTTGATGAAGTCAAGACTGTGCCCCAAACAAGCAGATGCAGGGACCTGAATCAAACATCCTACAATGCAAAGACGCACTGGACGCTTTTGTGTGAAAACTGAAGTACAGGGTCGCTAAAAACATCCTACAATGCAAAGACGCACTGGACGCTTTTGTGTGAAAACTGAAGTACAGGGTCGCTAAAATGTCAAAAGGAGAGCTGCAGCAGTTTCCACTTCTGCAGAAGCAGTCCGGCGGCACCGTGCGTGCATCTTCACGCGCCACATGAACCTGCTGTGTGATGAGATGAGGAGTCGCTTTGCCGACATCAACGAATATTTATCATGGGTGATAGACCCCTACATTTCCAGTCACAAGGATGCTGAATACTTGGGCTGTGAAGATGAGCTGTGTGACCTTCAATCTGATTCAGTGTCAAAAAAATATTTGCAGGAAAACGGATACAAAAATTTTGGATGGTCAAAGGACACACTGTCGCTCCTACACTGGCCAAACACGCAATCAAGAGGGTCATTCTTCCTTTTGGTACTACGTACCTGTCTAAGGCAGCTTTCAGTGCCCTTCTAACTATAAAAACAAAAGTAAGGAACGGGCTGGATGTCCACCAGGACTTTAGACTGGCTATCACCACGATCACTCCAAACATCGCATCCCTGGCCTAATATTCTTTTTTTTTTAAAAAAAAAATCAACAGACTGGAGAGCGTAAAAAGCAAAGAATCAATGAATTATTTTTTGCAATGTTAACTGATGGGTAGCATTATGAGAAAGAGCAGTCAAGGATATTTGTTCTTTGTGTATGACGGGTGTTTTTAGGCCTACTGCCATTAGGCCAATACTGACTGACTTTTAGGCTTTTACTGATTTACAGTGAGGCAAAAAAGTATTTAGTCAGCCACCAATTGTGCAAGTTCTCCCACTTAAAAGATGAGAGAGGTCTCCAATTTTCATCAGCGGTATACCTCAACTATGAGAGACAAAATGAGAAGAAAAAAATCCAGAAAATCACATTGTCTGATTTTTAAAGAATTTATTTGCAAATTATGGTGGAAAATAAGTATTTGGTCACCTACAAACAAGCAAGATTTCTGGCTCTCACAGACCTGTAACTTCTTCTTTAAGAGGCTCCTCTGTCCTCCACTCGTTACCTGTATTAATGGCACCTGTTTGAACTCGTTATCAGTATAAAAGCCACCTGTCCACAAGCTCAAACAGTCAGACTCCAAACTCCACTATGGCCAAGACCAAAGAGCTGTCAAAGGACACCAGAAACAAAATTGTAGACCTGCACCAGGCTGGGAAGACTGAATCTGCAATAGGTAAGCAGCTTGGTGTGAAGAAATCAACTGTGGGAGCAATTATTACAAAATGGAAGACATACAAGACCACTGATAATCTCCCTCGATCTGGGGCTCCACGCAAGATCTCACCCCGTGGGGTCAAAATGCTCACGAGAACGGTGAGCAAAAATCCCAGAACCACATGGGGGGACCTAGTGAATGACCTGCAGAGAGCTGGGACCAAAGTAACAAAGGCTACCATCAGTAACACACTACGCCGCCAGGGACTCAAATCCTGCAGTGCCAGACGTGTCCCCCTGCTTAAGCCAGTACATGTCCAGGCCTGTCTGAAGTTTGCTAGAGAGCATTTGGATGATCCAGAAGAGGATTGGGAGAATGTCATATGGTCAGATGAAACCAAAATAGAACTTTTTGGTAAAAACTCAACTTGTCATGTTTGGAGGAGAAAGAACACCATACCTACTGTGAAGCATGGGGGTGGAAACATCATGCTTTGGGGCTGTTTTTCTGCAAAGGGACCATGACGACTGATCCGTGTAAAGGAAAGAATGAATGGGGCCATGTATCATGAAATTTTGAGTGAAAACCTCCTTCCATCAGCAAGGGCATTGAAGATGAAACGTAGCTGGGTCTTTCAGCATGACAATGATCCCAAACACACCGCCCAGGTAACGAAGGAGTGGCTTCGTAAGAAGCATTTCAAGGTCCTGGAGTGGCCTAGCCAGTCTCCAGATCTCAGCCCCATAGAAACTCTTTGGAGGGAGTTGAAAGTCCATGTTGCCCAGCAACAGCCCCAAAACATCACTGCTCTAGAGGAGATCTGCATGGAGGAATGGGCCAAAATACCAGCAACAGTGTGTGAAAACCTTGTGAAGACTTACAGAAAACATTTGACCTCTGTTATATACCCTTTGTTGGCAGTGACAAAGTATTGAGATGAACTTTTGTTATTGACCAAATACTTATTTTCCTCCATAATTTGCAAATAAATTCTTTAAAAATCAGACAATGTGATTTTCTGGATTTTTTTTTCCCCTCATTTTGTCTCATAGTTGAGGTATACCTATGATGAAAATTGGAGACCTCTCTCATCTTTTAAGTGGGAGAACTTGCACAATTGGTGGCTGACTAAATACTTTTTTACCCCACTGTATGCTGTCATGTGTGTGTATACCCACTATTTTGATTGTTAGAAATTTTTGCTTTCACAAGGGACATGTTCTTGTTAACATTTCTATTTCATACCTCTGGCAAAGATGAAAACTTTGTTACTGACAATGAAGACTCAGGACTGCCTTCTGGTGTCAAAAAAGGCCATGTTTAAAAGTAATGCTGTCTTAAAACAAAAGGACAACTACTGTTGCATTCCAAATAACCGTACATGTACGGGTATTTATTTCGCCCAAAAATACAGCCCTATACGGTCTTATTTGGGTCTATACGCTTATTGGGATATGCCCTATGTCACCCTATACGGTTTTATTTGGGTCTATACGCTTATCAGAACGCGTAGACCTGAACGCAGGTCACAGTCGTGGGTGTTCTCCGGAGAGTTTCACCTGGAAACTCTGCGTCGAAGTCGCTGAAGCAGAAGGGAGAGCAGATCAGTCAGGCTGCTGCGTTCACTTGTCGTCGGAGAATCACCGCCGGGTGCTACGTTCGTTGCCATCAGGACACCAGCGTGGCTGTCCAAACCAGAAGGTTGCGTTGCACAAAGCGTGTGCATTTTCGGGGTCCGCGCCAGCTTTGACATGAAGGACATTTTTTCGAGATTTATTCAAAGCTTTACCGATTGAAGTGTGGCACTCGTATGTATATATTTTTTCAAGTGTGTGTGTACTAAGCAGCAGGCCCGCAGCCACTAAATCACTCCTCGTAATTGGCTGAAAAAGCTGTCGGAGGCACTTCCTTTATTTCCGTATTATCTCGGCTGTGTTCGGGATACACGTGCCGGTTGTTTACAAAACAGTCTACATGTCGTCATGCCATGTGCCCGGGGCCATGCGCGGAGCAGCAGACAATGGCTTCTGAAGTGTTTGACCCGGTGTCTGACGCTTTTGATTTAAAGTTGAAGAAATACTCTATGAAACAGAAAGAGGAGTTGAGAAAGCAAATTGAACTGTTTAAAGGTAGGTTCATGTTAATGTTTAGCTTAGATTTGAACCAAAACAACTTGAACATCTGTGGATGTGTTTGTGTATGTGGGCTTTGCAAGGCACCACCCCACGATGCTTGTACTGCATACTGCATTAATGCAAAGATGTATCTTCATCTACCATTACTGATACATTCACTGGTAACATTTACTGGTAACACACATGTATCTGAACTAGAAGTACAATAAGGAAACAAGTTTAATAATATGTCTGTATGTGAACCCCACTACCCTATTAATCAACAATAAAATCATTATATGCTATATTGTTTATAAAGTAAATATATATATTTGTAAACTAAATCCTCATATTTTTGGCAGGTAGCAAGTTTTAGTAAGCTGATTTGCAATATTATGAATATACTGGTACATTTGTTGTATTATTTTTTTTTTCCAAATGTTTAAACTTGACCATTAAATTTGGTAAATTTTTGTTCCTCTGATAAATTGTTCATACAATATTTTCAAAAGAAATAAAACCAATTCAGAAGGTGGTTTCTTTTAATTTTGTAGATATTTCAATATCTCAGGCATAATTATGAACATTATTTAACTTTGTATGTATTGTGCATCCCTATACTATTATTGCGCACCTATACTTTTACTGAAATTTTAACAAATTTCCAGCCTATACTATTATTACGCCCTATACTCTTATTAAAATTTTCAGTTTTTTTCCACCCTATACTATTATTCCTACCTATACTCTTATTTGGAATGCACCAGTAATTTAATACCATTGCAGTCATTTGCCGCATTTATTTTCTGTCTGTGACACGCATGTTCATATAATTCAACTTATTTTAAGTATAAAGGAAACTTGAGGACAATTTAGAATTCCCAATTAACCCCCATTTAACCTAACTTGCATGTTTTTGGCCTGTGGGAAGAAACCGGAGTGCCCAGAGTAAACCCACGCAGACACAGGGAGAACATGCACGGTGGCGCAGTGGTTAGCACTGCGGCAGCACAGTTTACCCTTGGCCGGGGGATCGTGGGTTCGATCCCAGCCCCCGACCAACAGTGATCTGTGTGGAGTTTGCATGTTCTCCCCGTGTTTGCGTGGGTTTACTCCGGGATTTCTCCGGTTTCCTCCCACATGCCAAAAAAAAACAAAAAAAAAAAACAAAAACATCCAGGTTAGGTTAATTGGAGACTCTAAAGTGGCCCTAGGTGTGAATGTGTGTGTGAATGGTTAAGGGATAGCGCCGTATCGTGGCTGCTTCATCCATCCAGGTGGTGGATGCCCTCAATTTCCCCTCTGGGGATCAATAAAGTATACTAAATCAAAAAAAAACAAAAAAAAAACATGCAAACTCCACACAGAAGGGTCACCGATGGTCTGGGGGTGGGATTGAACCCACAATGGTCAGGGGTGGAATCGATCCCATGACCTTCTTGCTGTGCTGCCACAGTGCTAACCACTGCACCACCGTGCTGCCCCCGACGTTCATCTGTTCTAACAAATATACACAAGTATAAACACCATGGCACTGTCCAGTCATTAAGGCTGTGCGGGATGATGATATAAAAAAAGTATCGTTTCATAGAATACTCTATCCTTTATATCGTGATTTAAAATGCACATACACCTGTTTCTTCGGCAAAGCTCCTCACACACGCACTACTTGTCAGCACCCCACCTCTCCCCCGCACTGCGCACAGCGGAACAGGTGTGTGGAGGGTGGCTAGGGTTCATTCTGGTGATTAGGACAGAAGCTAACTCCAAACTACCGGTTTGGTCAAATAGCTGTGACTCCTGTTTACCAGGGATGTGGGATTGTTTTCCATTGTGCTGCGTCAGAGAGGATAGTCCACTAACCTTGTTTTAATAGGAGATAAATAACATTAACACCAGGTCTAACTATAAAACAGCAAATGCTAAATGACAATGCTAAGTTGTGCTAATAGGAAACAGTGTATCAGACCATCATTTCTTGAGTTTCTTAGTTTTGTCTGAAAATTTTTTATTAAAGCTGCAAAAGTGCATGATGAAGGCACATACACACAAAATAAATAAAATGGGTTGGCGGAGCAAGTTGGCTCTTAATGTAATTTATTTGATTTCTAATAATTTTAATTAGTCAAGTAGCAATAATGAATAAAGTTAAAATCGTCATATGTATTTCATTACATTACCTTTAGTGCCTTTGATTTTCAGATCATGGTTTTTTGCTATTCTAATCTGACTCAGGAAATATTTAACTTATAAATGTTTACTTTTTATTCATACAATATGATTTAGAAGAAAAACCTCAAATTTATTAGAATAAAGTCTCAAATGCACATTAAAAAAAAACTTTTATAACACTGCAAAATTATGAGGGAAAAAGGTGCATGTAAAAAAAGAGATGGTCCTTTTAATGCGATTATCTAAATAGTAGAATTTACAGAAAATGTATATTGTGATGTATATCTCTATCATGATATAAGATTACTTATATTGTGATATGAAATTTTGGTCATATCACACAGCCCTACCAGCTGTCATACCACTCAGAAAGGAGACGGGTTCTATGTCCCAGAGATGAACGTGTTTTGATGCAAAATGTATATATCAACCCCATAACAAAAGCAAAAGACCTTGTGAAGATGCTGGCTGAAGCTGATAAAACAGTGTCATTATCCACAGTGAAACGAGTCCTGTACCAACATGGGCTGAAAGGCCACTTAGTGAGGATGAAGCCATTACTCCAAAAGCAACATAAAAAAGCCAGATTACAGTTTTTGGAGACATGTCCTATGGTCTGATGAAACTAAAATTGAACTGTTTTGCCATAATGACCATTGGAGGTCATGTGGAGGGAAGGGGGGGGGGGGGGGGCTTGCAAGCCTGAGAACATCATCCCAACTGTGAAGTATGGGGGTGACAGCATCATGATGTTCAGGTGTTTTGCTGCAGGAGGGACAGGGGCATTTCACAAAACAGATAACGTCATGAGGGAAAAACATTATGTGGAAATACTGAAGCAACATCTCAAGACAGCAGCCAGGAAGTTAAAGCTTGGGTGCAAATGGGTCTTCCAAATGGACAATGACCCTAAGCATACCACCAAATTGGTTACAAACTGGCTTAAGGACAACAAAGTCAATGTTTTGGAGTGGCCATCACAAAGTCCTGATCTCAATCCCACAGAAAATTGGCAGTGGCTATGGATACGGAACCATACCCATAGAATTCTTGCTACAGATACGGCTTGAATCAGATTGGCCCGCATGTTCTATTAATGCACACCTTAAAAGCAAAAGGCTACAGGTACGGAAATCTGAGGCATTATCCATCCATCCATCCATCTTCTACCGCTTAATCCTTTCGGGTCGCGGTGGGGCTGGAGCCTATCCCAGCATCTTTGGGCGAGAGGCAGGGTACACCCTGGACAGATCGCCAGTCCATCGCAGGGCCGACACAGAGAGACAGACAACCATTCACTCACATCCATACCTAAGGACAATTTAGAATCCCCAGTTTTGATGCCAATTAACCTAACTTGCATGTTTTTGGCATGTGGGAGGAAACCGGAGTGCCCGGAGTAAACCCACGCAGACACGGGGAGAACATGCAAACTCCACACAGAAGGGTCACCGATGGTCTGGGGGCGGGATCGAACCCACGATGGTCAAGGGTGGAATCGATCCCATGACCTTCTTGCTGTGCTGCCACTGTGCTAACCACTGCGCCACCGTGCTGCCTTATTTGTTTCAAAATTTTAATTAATAGCCTTTACTACCTTTTTAACCTTACCCACTCCCAAATCCTAAGGCTAACCTCTTAATTTTAACTCTAAGTTTCATCTCATATCAACTAAAATGGTGTGAGAAAAGTGCTGATAGCAGGACACGTAGCAGCAACTTTCCAATCACAGGCCCACTATACTATCTACCTAAGCCACAGTGGCAGTTGGCTTGGAGTTGATCTGAAAAGGCTTTATCAGATTATCATCTCTTCTGTAGCAATAGATACGGCTTCCGTATCCATAGCCACTGCCTACAAAATTTGTGGGCAGAGCTGAAAAGATGTGTGCGAGCAAGGGGGCCTACAAATCTGACACGGTTACACCAGATCTGTCAGGAGGAATGGGCCAAAATTGTAGCAAGCTATTGTAAGAAGCTTTTGGAAGGATACCGTCTGACCCAAATCATACAGTTTAAAGGCAATGTTACCAAATACTAAGGAAATGTATGTAAACTTCTGACTATGAAGAAATAAATAATTATTTTAGCAAATATAAAAATTATTTAGCAAACAGAAATAATTTTGGTAATACTAACTGACCTAAAACAGTAAATTTTTAGTCTGGTTTAATGCCAGGCAATGAAATAAAAAAGGTAGTGTCTTTTTATTTTATATAGTTTTTAAGTAAACGCCTGGTTTCAAAATTAACTCATGTTTCTAAAGTGTGTTGCTCACCCTGTTTTTCTTCAGGTTTGAGAGTTCGTCCACAGCAACCTTCTGCTCCCTGATCTGTAAATTAACAATGGCAGATGTTTAATAAGGGCATAAATTAGTTTACTTATCGGTCACCTCCGTGACCAATACTGAAGCTAACATTAGCCTGTCAAAACCAAGTCATTTTAAAACTACTGTTACCTTTCTGTTCAGTTCCTCTTTGAGCGCAGACACTTCTTCTACACTATCGTCGCTGTTTTGTTTTTTAGAAGACATGTTGGTCAAAAGAAACCTGACAAAAAAAAAAAAAAAACACACCACAGTTTTTAATTGCAGCTTCAGCTAAACTAAACACGTTACCACTGTTCCGGATGCGGTTTCTCCACTACTGACTTCATCACCCCCTGGTGATGGGAGGTTGACATTACACTGTTTTAGAATCAGAATCAGGTTTATTGCCATTGTTCATGTAGTACACAAACTAGGAATTTGTCTCGGTGCAATGCTGCAACATTAAACATGATAAAATAAAAGAAATAAACTATACATGCAATAAAGTGTAGAATAAGAGTGAGTGATACTGGTCAGCAGTTAAAATATATTAGCGAGCAGCAGATACTGTGGAGAATATACCTGTTATTATACCCGTTTGTCCTGTAAAAATGAAAATTTATTGACAGAAATCAAACGACATCTATAAACTAAGATATACCCATGGATTCTACCATAGTTGTGGTAATTGTGACACCTAAAGACAACACATTTTACAGCCAAAAAGTAAAAAAAGAATTCATAGAAGGGTTCCTTGCAAAAATAAGTACAGTTTAGCACCTTGGCTCAGCCAGATTATTCAGCATCTCAGACAAGAGACAGTGGATAAACATGGGAGAACAATACGCAGGAGGTTCCTGGCGAGATAGCAGGAAGGAGTCAAGGACATAGGGGGTTGAATGCAGTGTGATGCAAATGTCACGTTGTGTGTGGAGAAATGCCATGAGACTTAAGAGGAGAGTGCCTGCTGAAATGTCAGTCTGTTCTTTGCTTGTGAGATGTGAGTGTGTAATAAATCGTCTGAAATGAATCTGCCTCTTCATTTACACACTCCACACTGGTGACCCAAGACGTATTATGGAACACTAGGCAAGATCCCCGGAGCTGGCCCGGTCAGGAAGCTACAGCGAGGCAGCAGCCATCCCACAGACAGCCCGGACTGGAACCTCTAGCCACGCGTGTGCAGTTTCAGTCAAGCTACCAGATTTCTGGCAGCACAACCCGCGCTCTTGGTTCCACCTCACCGAGGCCCAGTTCGCCCTCCGGGGAATAACGGCAGACGACACCAGATTCTACCATGTGGTCGCAGCGCTTGACGCCCGCACAGCTCAGCAGGTAGTGAGCCTGCTCGATCAGCCACCAGCCAGCAGCAAATATGAGGCGCTCAAGGCTGCGCTCATCCAGCGCTACACGCTCTCGGACTGTGAGAGAGCGGAGAGGCTCCTGACGCGGACCGAGTTAGGAGATGGTTCAGCCGTAGACCTGATGGAGAAGATGCTGGCGTTAATGGGCACGGACGACGGGCACTTTCTGTTTTTGGGGATGGTGAATTTTTAGAACCATTTCCTTCCCCGTGCAGCGCAGCTCATGCAACCATTGTACGCCACGCTCAAGAAACAGAAACCCGCGGATAGGGTCGAATGGACCCCGGAGCGAGAGTGGGTGTTCTCGGAAGTTAAAGCAGCCCTGGCAAACGCCGCACTGCTGGCGCATCCGGACCCGGCAGCCCACATAGTGCTCACCACCGACGCTTCAGACGTGGCCATAGGGGCTGTCGTGGAGCAGCGTGTCGCCGGGGCTTGGCAGCCGCTCGCCTTTTTCAGCAGAATTTTGCATGACAGCGAATGTAAATGCAGGGCGTTCGACAGAGAGTTGCTGGCTCTCCACCTGGCCATACACCACTTCCAGTTCTGGCTGGAAGGGCGCAGCTTCACCGCGTTCGTGGACTACAAGCCGCTAACATTCTGCGATGGCCAAGGTTTCAGAACCGTGGTCGGGCCGGCAGCAGAGACAGCTGGCCGCGATCTCAGAGTTTACTACCGATATTCCAACATGTGTCGGGTAAACTGAATGTGGTGGCGGACTGCCTCTTGCGTGCCATGGTGGCCCCGGTCTGCATGGGGATAGATTATGCAGCCATGGCCGCGGAGCAGATTAGCGACGCAGACGTGCGTGCGCTCCAGTCTGGACCAACAGGGTTAAGGCTGGAGAGCAGGGTGCTGCAAGATGGCGCCCCCCCCCCCTAATCTGCGATGTCTCCACGGGTCGCCCGTGTCCCGTGGTCCCGGTCGCGTGGCGCCGCCGAGTGTTTGAGTCGGTTCACACTCTGGCGCACCCAGGAGTGCGCGCGTCGGTCAAAATGGTAGGAGAGAAGTTTGTGTGGCCGAGCCTACGCAAACAAGTGAAAGAGTGGGCTGCAGCCTGCGTGGCGTGCCAACGAGCCAAGGTACACAGACACACGAAGGCTCCCTTGGAGCCGTTTCATATTCTGGCTAAGAGGTTCGACCATGTTCACGTGGACCTCGTGGGCCCCCTCCCGCCATCACAGGGGTGCACGCACCTCCTGACAGTGGTGGACCGCACCACGCACTGGCCAGAAGCAGTCCCGCTAGCGACAACCACGTCTGCAGACGTAGCGCGCATTTTTTTAACAGCATGGGTGGCGCGTTTTGGAGTCCCGTTGGACATTACGTCCGACAGGGGCCTTCAATTTGTTTCCGAACTCTGGTCCGCGATGGCCCTCAGCCTGGGTGTTACAATTCACCGCACAACCGCGTAAAACCCACAGGCCAATGGGTTATGCGAGCGTTTTCATAGATCACTGAAAGCAGCACTCAGGGCTTCATTGACGGATGCAAATTGGGTAGACAGGCTGCCGTGGGTGTTATTGGGGTTGCACTCCGCGCCGAAAGAGGATCTGGAAGCTTCCCCGGCAGAGCTCGTTTTTGCACAGCCACTACGGCTGCCCGGGGAATTTCTGCCAGATAATCCCGCGCCGGGCAGCTGCCCGTCTCAGCTTTTAGAGCGTAGCGCAAACACAGGCATGCTGCCGGGCCCTGCCAACAACAGTTTTCCGCGTGTTTTCGTACCTAAAACTTTGAAGAGCGCAGAGTTCGTGTTTGTCAGACACAACGCCCACCACCCTCCATTGTGCCCACCCTATGATGGACCGTTCAGAGTGTTGGAAACAGGGGATAAGCATTTTTTGCTAGACTTGGGGGGTAGGAGGGAAAAAATTGGCATAGACAGACTCAAACCCGCTTTCGTTGTGGCGGACGAGCAAGTGCTGTTGGCTAGGGCCCCTTGGCGTGGAAGACCCCCACGGAGAGCTCCCCAGGGAAACGATTCACCAGAGCAGCCACACGGACAGGCCGAAGTGCCCCCCCCCTAGTCACAGCCCACCCGCAGTCAGACACACTCCCAGCAGCCCCCCACCGGCACAGCAGAGCCACGGAGGCGGTAAACCCCAGTTACAGCAGATACGGGAGGAGACGGAAGTCCAAGCCCCATGTGGACTGATATTCTATTGTTCTATCACAGCATGTGGACTGTTATTCTATTGTTCTATCTAAGATGCTGGGGGGGGGGGGAGTTTAGCACCTTGGCTCAGCCAGATTATTTAGCATCTCAGACAAGAGACAGTGGATAAACATGGGAGAACAATACGCAGGAGGTTCCTGGTGAGATAGCAGGAAGGAGTCAAGGACGTAGGGGGTTGAATGCAGTGTGATGCAAATGTCATGTTGTGTGTGGAGAAATGCCATGAGACTTAAGAGGAGAGTGTCTGCTGAAATGTCAGTCTGTTCTTTGCTTGTGAGATGTGAGTGTGTAGTAAATCATCTGAAATGAATCTGCCTCTTCATTTACACACTCCACAACATCCAAAATGAAAACCATAAATAAAAAACATCTAAAAGAAAATAATAGATTCCCACTTTAAAATTTTAGAAAGCATTTTTTCTCTTGCAAATTTCAAGGGAGAACGCACAGCATTTTCAAGAAAACTATCCTTCCATTTAAAAATAACAATTTATATTACATTGTGGGGGCACAGTGGGGGTTTCTCCACCCAGAGAGGGCAGGGGGAAGGGGGGAACAATGGACCGAAGGAGGAGGTGTCACCGAGGGGTATCAGACAGGACTGTTGGGTCTATGCGCCCCCCAGGGAGAGTGAGAGCTGTCAGTCACTGAGGGTAGAAAGGTGTAAGAGCAGCCCCAGCGTAATGTCATGTTAATGTGCCACACATTCCTTTGTTCAAACGACAATGGTTATGGTCGGAAGTCCCGGGTCTCGATGCATGGAAATAAAGAGATAAAAGTGGAATGCACAGAGACCCGGGATCACTGTTTGCTGTACTTCATGTTGGAGAAAGAACAAAGTTTGAGTCGTTCAGCTCGTTGCCTCGTCTGCCTCCTTTCTCCACAACATGTCCAATTTTTGAGACCGCAGGTTTTATACATTGATGTATTCTGACTGTGCATGTCTGAGAATTTGCTTTTATATTTTCAATACCATGCATGCCTCTTTTGAAATTACCTGAACAATTATTATACTATATTCTAATATGCATTTATTCACAATAAACTGAACTACAATAGGAGCACAGAGATAGAACTGTCTAAATAAAGCTATAACTGGTGCAAAAGTAGGCTTTCTAAATAACAGAGACACTTTGACAATACTACAACAAACCCCAGGAATGAGAATAGGTCAGGGGTCATCAACCTCTATACTGGAAATAGTAATTTTTGGCCCCACCAAAAATATATTTGAGCCTTACAATAAAGCCAGAACAACCAAGTTACAAGAATAAACTGCCCTGTCAAAAACAGCAATTTTTTTTTTAATTAAATTTGAAAAGTTTTATCTAAAAGAAATTCAAGGATTCTTATAAATTTGCTTCTTTTTTTTGGCAGATTGTATTTCAAGTTTCATTTTATTAGAAGTTTGCCATGGTAGGAAAACACAGCATAAAAACACCTTGTTAAAAACCATGGCTCCTGAATTGAGACAAACATACTGTAACGTTGGGGCCATGTTAAGGGGGGCAGGGATTTCCCAGCATGCTTTGCCAGTTGGAAACCTTACTGTGTGTGTGTATTAAATGTGTTATTACTGAGTTATTATACTGCGGTGTCATTATAACTGTGTTATAATGACCCAGCAGTGTTTATAGGCAGGATTAGGGCAAGATGTATCATGTGTGTGTAACCATGATTGAAACGGAGGTCTGGGAGAATGACCTCCCCTCCTGTCTGTGCTCAGTGGTGGGTAGTTGGGGTTGGTGGTGTGTGAATAAAGCCTGTTCGTCACAACTATCTGCTCCTCTTCTTTGTGTGAACCTTGCCTATGTCACACTGGCGTCAGGAGTGGGGATGGAGCAAGATGAGGACCCAGGCGGAGGTCCAGCGGCCGAGGCGGTTCATCGCTTGGCTGGGAACGGAGCGTAGAGCTGAGAAGCCGGCCCCCGGAGTGGCTCGCCACGATGGACGGAGCAGCGGACCCGACGGGACTGCTCTGCCTTTTTCTGCCTTTTTCAAGGCAGAGCGGGCCAAGCAGAGCAAACCAGCCTCGTTTCCTGCCCTTTTCAAGGCAGGACGGGCTGGCGATTCCAGAGCGATTAGGAGCGGCGATCGACTGGGAGGTGACCGTCCCATCCAACGGCGAGAACCTGTTGGATGACCACCTGGCCCAGGTCGAGTTGGCTGCCGCGCTGAACGACTGGTCATCGGAGGAAACCGCTGTGCTGAGAGCGAGTGGGAGGAGGAGCTACGGCAGACCACGGCAGCGCGTGCACGAAGGAGACAGCCGCGGCGACGCAAGGAAGGGGGGCTTCCGCTGCGCAGAGCCAGGGTACATCACACGGTACTGCCCCGCATGCAGCACACAACAAACTGGCCACTCGCCGACGTTAAATTAGAGCGAGGTGGTATGGACGGGGAAAGGCCGCCTCCTGCAGATGCTTCCCCCAGCGGTGACGCCACAGAGGCCTTTGGAGCGCAGCAGCAGCGGAGCGAGCAGGACAGATCCGGTCTTTTCCAGGGGTCGGCAGGGGCTGGATGCCTGGACGCGGGCCAGCGGCCGCCTGGGAGGTCCTGGCAGCGATGGGAGTCATGACTCCCGCTGCCAGGGGAGGAACTGTGCGTAGTCCTACCGCCACCCGCAGATGCTTCCCCTTTCGGTGACGTCACGGAGGCCCTCGGCGCAGCAACGACGCGCAGCAGCGGAGCGAGCAGGACAAAGATCCGGCCATTTTTTCAGGCGCGGCAAGGGCTGGACGCATGGACGCGGGCCAGCAGCCGCCTGGGAGACCTGGCAGCGGTGGGAGCCGGCCGGAGCGGGCATGGGACTCCCGCTGCCAGGGAAGGGACTGTGCGTGGTCCTACAGAGGCTGTCAGATGTGTCCATCCGCCCGCTGGTGGTCGAACCGGAACCGTACCCAAACCAGGTACTCCGACCGAGACTCAGATGGACACTGGATGGCCCGTGCGTGCCGCCCCGGTACCGGGCTGACTCGCGTTGGATTTCTGAAAGTGGACTTTGAATTTTCTGGGGACAGAAATCAGTCCAGCAAGGGGCAGTGTAATGTCGGGGCCATGTTAAGGGGGGCAGGGATTTCCCAGCATGCTTTGCCAGTTGGAAACGTTACTGTGTGTGTGTATAAAATGTGTTATTACTGAGTTATTATACTGCTGTGTCATTATAACTGCGTTATAATGACCCAGCAGTGTAACCATGATTGAAACGGAGGTCTGGGAGAATGACCTCCCCTCCTGTCTGTGCTCAGTGGTGGGTAGTTGGGGTTGGTGGTGTGTAAATAAAGCCTGTTCATAACAACCATCTTGCTCCTCTTCTTTGTGTGAACCTTGCCTACATCACAATACAATAAAAACCATGATTGTTATCACTAAGTTAAATCTAAAACTCATCAATCCAAAAAACACAATTACAGTTTAAAAGCACTGGGAATTAAAGAGAGTTCATGTCTTTTGGTTTTACTCCTGGGTACAACAAGTTCTGTGGGCTGCCGAAGAGAATAAACATCTGGAGGGGCAGCAGATAGGAAGCTGTGCAGAAGGGAAGAGCTGTCCCTCAAGATGTTGGTGAAGGTACTTAGGGTAGCCTCATCTCGCCGCTCACGGGTGGGAAGAGAGGAATGTGGGATGCCAGTTATTCTGCAGCACCGCTTCTGTACCTTCTCTAACTCTTTAGAGAGGCTATTTGTGAGACCTCCCCAAACTGGACTGGCATATTTCAGAACAGACAAATGAAGGTCAGATAAATCTGTTTTAAGACATCAGGTGGGAGGCCAGCTCTTTTAGCCAGACAAAGGCAGTGAATCCTGGGTCTTGTTTTAGAGAGCATGTAGTTGACATGGGCATCTCATGACAAATCTGATGAGATCTGAACTCCAAGCAGCTTAAATGTGGAGACTCTACTGATGCTATGACTAGAGACCATTGGCAGTGGAGGAGAGGGAATGTGAGTCTGTCTTCTTGCACTAATAATCATATTCATGGCTCCATTTATGATCAGAAGAAAGTCCTGTCCCCGTGCAGACACAGAGTCCAAGGCCTTCTGGGTCAGGCCAGGTACAAACCCCATCAGCAGGTCAGTGAGTGTTATCATCAACATATTTCACAGGAAAACAGAGGAAGACTTGAGTCTAGTCTGTTAATACATATCACAAGAAGTAATGGTGATAATATCCCACCCTGAGGGACACCAGCTGAGACGGAACAAGAAGAGGATGTACGGGTTCCTCACTGCACCCTTTGCTCTCTGTCGCTCAGATAACTCCTCACAATAAGCCAGAGAGAGCATCTAGCATGCATGTTGGCCAGGGAGTAAAGCAGCTGATAGTGATTAACTTGTGGTGTGAAGGGTGTGTGAAGTGGTGTGAAGAGTTTCTTAAATGTGTCACTTTTTTCTCAGAAATTTTGCAACTTTTTTCTTGTAAATTTGCACCGTTTTAGTACCAAATTTGCATATTTTTTTAAAATAAAGGCATGATCTGAATGTATAATTTTTTTACTGTTGCTTTTATTTTTTTGCAAATTTATTACTTCTTATTTTATTATTGCAAATTTGTGAAGTTTTTCTCTTGCATTGGCAGCTTTGTCATAAATGTGAGATGGTCAGCCCCCACCTCCCACCCCCCAAAAAAAGGAGCTGCTGTTAATTGGCAAGGGCATGGGTGATTGTTTTTAAAAGTTTTATCATGGTAGCACTTGATTTATTGGATAGCTGTTGGGGAAAAACTTTAAAGGTAAAAAGGCAAGATTAGTTGGACTATTCATTTCTTAGCTTTTTGCTATGCTCTGCTTTTGAGTTCTGGCAGAAACGTATTTTTAAAAAAATATCCTTTTTTATTTTGAACAGTTTGTCCCAGTCACTGAATGCATTAGGACCCAAACAGTGAAGAGCAGGACCTTCAGTGAAGCAGGCAGGGGTCACACACAGAGAAGTTTTTGGAGTGGAAGTAAACAAATCCAAACAGGGAGCAAAAATCCAAACAGCCAAGAGGTCATTCACAGGGAATCCACTAATAAACACAAAAGAGGATGAACCAGAAACACAGAGGGGGAAACAAAACAACACTGGAAGGTCAGGAATTTGACAATGCTGAAAGATCCTTTAGGTCTGTATTAGACATAAAATATGAGCATATTGTGATGAAAATAATTTGTCTTTTTCTCACAGATTTGCATTTTTTCTCTCATAAAATTACCAGGGTTTTCTACTAGTTTTCTTCCTGGTACATTTTGAATTTTTCCATATCAATTTTCAGAGACTGGCAGAAGTTGTATATACTACTCACAAAAAGTTAGGGATACTCAGCTTTCAGGTGAAATTTCAGGATGCACACAAAATGCACTTTTACCTTTACAGATGAACTTAATTTGACCTCTCTAACCTTTTGAATGCACATTTCCAACTGTTCAGTGTTTCAGTACTTTTGCGTAACTTGCTGTTCTCTAAAAAGGTGCTTATCAGCAAAATTCACAACAGGTGTTTGATCCATGAATCGACCAATAAATTTTCTGGTTCAATTAGAATTGCTATTTAAACAGTCCTCTTCATCATGCCGTTCACATTTTAACATCATGAGACCAAGACGACACCTCACAATTGAGCAACAGTACTGTGATGTAGTTATTTGCTGTTCATATATTGTTCTGTATTTGGAGCTCTTATTTGTGTAGCACGGGGTGGTGCTCCACCTTCCAGTTCCGCCAACCCCATGGGTATAAGAGGGGCTGCAGGTAGAGGGGTGGTCTCTTCCACCTTACCACCCTTGGTGGCTCCGGGCTGGAGCAGAGTTGCACCCACGGTGGCTCCGGACTGGGACAGAGCTGTACCCACAGAGGCCCCAGGCTGGGACGGAGCACCTGGACTGGGTTCGAGCTCGGGCAGAGGCGAGGTCCAAGCAGGTGAGAACCAAATGGCAAATAGAGCAGTACCAGGGCTGGCTGCAGATGACGGGCGAGCGGCAAGATGGATACCTTCTGCTGTCAGATGGCTTGTGGTGCCATCCTAATGAGTTGCGGCGTGCCCCGAAGAAGGCAGATGGGCACAGCCCCAGACGGTTGGAGGAGAAGACACATCAGGACTGAGGTGACCAGCTGTGGCCCGGGAAGCGAACTACCTCCAGGGGCGGACTGATTGGTGAAGGGTCTGTGGGGGGCATGGGTCATCTTCACCGAGTCATGAATGTGTTCTGGTTGTTAAATTTTGTTCTGTGTTAATAGTTTTGGGGATTGTTTTAGCATTATACTTTACATAGGAGACACGGCAGTAGTTTTTTTTTTACAGTGTGGGGGCATGGTGTTGGATTTCTCCACCCAGAAGGTGAAGGGTGATGCAAACGCATGATCAGTCACTGCTCTGACTCTTCTTATAACACTCTTCTTATAACACTGCTGTGTCATTATAACTGCGTTATAATGACACAGCAATAACACTTTAGAACACACGAATGATAACACCCTTTGAATCCTCCGCTGCCAAAGCATGCCGGGAAAATCCCCGCCCCCTTAACACAGCCCCGACTTTACACTGGTCCCCCCCTGGACTGGTTTCTGGGACACGAATCTGTCCAGGTGTCGGGGCAGCCTCCATTGTCGACGACCAGCTCGCACAGGCCCGCTAGTGTTCATCTGTACCTCGGTCGGAGTATCTGGTCGGGATGAAGGCTCCAGCTCGACCACCTGCGGGGCAGATGGCTGGTATGGGGCAAGACGGTCACGGTGGAGTACCACGACCCGGTCCCTTTTTTTCAGCCTCACCCTGTACACCACATCCGACAGACTCTGTAGGACCACGCACGGTCCCAACCAATGGCTCGCCAGTTTTGGTGACAGTCCCCTTTTTCGCTCCGGGCAGAAAACCCAGACTCGATCTCCTGGTGCAAAGTCCCTCCCCTGGCAGCGGGAGTCATATGCCCGCTTCTGCCGGCTCCCTGCTGCTGCCAGAGCCTCCCGAGCCAGTCCGTGCACTGTGTGGAGACGTTCCTTCAAGTAAAACAAATAATCCAACCCCGGTTTGCCCTCCACCTCCGGCTCGGGGGGGGGGGGGGGCAATACCAAATCCACCGGTGTGCGCAGCTTGCATCCAAACATCAGCGCTGCAGGGGTGCACTGGGTGGATTCCTGTGCTGCCGTCCGGTATGCCCACAGAACAAAGGGCAGATGCAGGTCCCAGTCTCGCTGTCGCTGGTCCACTAGGACAGCGAGCTGGGTGGTAAGGGTCCGGTTGAACCGTTCTACCAGGCCATCGCTCTGTGGATGCAGCGGGGTGGTCCAGGTTTTCCGGATGCCCAGCCGCTTGCAGACTTCCCCGAAGACCTCTGCCTCAAAGTTCTGACTCTGATCGCTGTACAGCTCCTCCGGTGCGCCAAACCGACAGAACACCTCGTCCACCAGCTTTGATGCCGTGGTGGCGGCGCTCTGATCAGGGACCGCGTACGCCTCTGGCCATTTGGTGAAATAATCCATTGCAACCAGCACGTAGCAGTTTCCCCAGTCCGTGGTCAGGAAAGGGCCCAGAATGTCCACCCCTACCCGCTCCATAGGTGCTCCCACCCGGTACTGCTGCAAGGGAGCGTGGGATCGCTGAGTTGGCCCCTTCTGGGCCATGCAGGTGTCGCAGCGATGGATGTGGAGCTCTACATCCTGGTGACATCCGGGCCAGTAGAACCGGGCTCGAAGACACTGCAGAGTCTTTGTCACCCCGAAGTGGCCCGTTCCTACCACTCCGTGGACCAGCTAGAGTACATTGGGCCGGAGCCGCCGGGGAACCAGCAGCTGCCAGATGTGACACTGCCCAGCTGGAGTCTGCCACTGCCAATACACAACACCCTCATGACAGCGGAGATTGGCCCACTGGGAGTGTAGGGCCTTGGTTTCTGGGTCCAGCACAGACACAGCCTCCCAGGTGGGCCACTGGCCCGTGTCCAGCCACTGCTGAACCTGGGAAATGACCAGATCTCTGTCCTGCTCACTCTGCAGCTGCTGCACGCTGAGGGCTTCTGTAACATCATCGCTGGGGAGAACTGCCTGATTATCTGAGAATGAGCTGTGCGCTGCTGTGTTATTCCTGCTCTCAGCGTGCAGAGAGCAGCAGCCCATGGGACGGCTTGGTCTCGATCTTCTACCCGCTGGCAGTGACGACAGTCCTCCGCCGCACAGGGACGCCAAGACAGTGCTTCAGCGTTGGCATGGAGGCGGCCTGCTCGATGCACAATCTGAAAATTATAATCCTGCAGTGCCTCCAGCCATCTCGCCAACTGTCCATCTGGCTCTTTAAAGTTCAGTAGCCAGGTCAGGGAAGCATGATCCGTCCTGAGCTGGAACCTACCCCCGTATACATACGGGCGAAAATGGCAAAGCCCCTGGATGACAGCCAACAGCTCTCTGTGAGTAATGTAATAATTCCTTTCAACTCTGCTGAGAGTGCGGCTGAAAAAAGCAAGTGCTTGCTCTCCATGTTCTCCCCCCTGGGATAACACTGCTCTGATGCCCTGGTTGCTGGCATCCGTGTCCACGATGAAAAGGCGGTTCGGGTCAGAATACTGCAAGATGGGGGCTCCGATGAGCGCTGAGCAAAGCTGGGAAAAAGCAGCAGCACAGTTCTCACTCCACTGAAATGCACGGCCCTTCTGTGTCAGCTGATGCAGTGGGCTGGCGATGGTGGCGAAGTCTTTCACAAATCTCCTATAATAGGAGGCCAGTCCGAGAAAACTCCGTAGCTCTCCCACATCCCGCGGCACTGGCCAGTTTTTCATCGCCTCCACTTTCTCTGGATCGGTGGCGACTCCCGCTGCGCTGATGACGTGGCCCAGGAAGGTGGTCTCCCACCGGAATAGGTGGCATTTCCGCAGGTGTAGCCGCAGCCCGGCCTGTCGGATGGCGTCCAATGCTTCCCAGAGGTTGGACAGGGCGCTGTCAAAATCAGCTGCGTGAACCAGCAGGTCATCCAGGTAAACAATGCAGCGGCTCTGGGGCACATGAGCCAACACTCGCTGCATCAGACGTTCAAAGGTGGCCGGGATGTTGCAAAGTCCAAACGGCATCACCTTGAAACAGGAGGACAATGGACCGAAGGAAGAAGTGTCTCCAGGGGTTATCAGATGGGACAGTTAGTTCTATACCCCCCCCCCCCCCGGGGAGAGTAAGAGCTGCTGATGCCGCTGAAAGAATGAAGGTGAGATGGCGGGAATTATAGACTAAATGCACCATTGCCTGAATGCACCACTGCCTGAATGCACCAACCCCTAGTCTGAACGCATCACATGTCTGGACTGAATGCACCACTTTCCTGGACTGAATGCACCACTACTTAGTCTGAATGCACCACTCCCTATGGACTGAATGCACCACCCCAAATATGTTTTCCTATGTTAGTTTTTCAATGAAATAGGTTAATATTATATCATAGATGGAAGTTTAGGAGGTGTGAAATCCAGTTATGCAAACTTAATACTCAAAGCAGGAGGTTTTAACTTAATCTTCACACCTTTGTCCTAACCCTAACCCCTAACCCTAACCCTAACCCTAACCCTAACCCTAAGCAGAGCAAGAAGCAGGACTCGAAGCAGCAGAAGCTCAAGCAACTCTGGACTGCTTATGAAAACCACAACATCATCACTTCCGACTACCTGAAGCAGTGCAGCAACCTGACTGATCATGCAGAAGACTAAAACAGCTGGAATGATTGAATTACTTGAAATTGTGATGTTTGAATAAAGAAATAAAAAAAAAAACATTTTTGAGATTTGTTATATTGTTCATATTGTGTGCATTCAGACTAGGTAGGTGGTGCATTCAGTCCAGAGGGGTGGTGCATTCAGACTAGGCAGATGGTGCATTCAGACTAAGCTGGTGGTGCATTCGGTCTGGTGCATTCAGGCAATGGTGCATTTAGTCCGACACCCGATGGCAGTGCCTGTGTATGTTATGTTAATGTGCCACACATTCCTTTGTATGTTATGTTAATGTGCCACACATTCCTTGGCTAAACAACAATGTATGATGGTCGGAAGCTCCAGGTCTCCATGCATGGGAATAAAGATATAAAAAGGAGAATGCACGGAGACCGAGAGGCTTCAGCGCTGTAGTGCTGCTGCGCTGTTTGCTGTTGTTGGAGAAAAAATAAAGCCTTATGTCATCCAGCTCGTTGCCTTGCCTATTCCTTTTTCCACACTGGTGACCCTGACGTGCCATGGCAAGCAAGCCTCACCTATCCCTTCTTCCACAACAAGGGCTTTTATAGCATAGGCGGCAGAATAACCCACCTCGCCGTGTGGGGGGTAGGACGACAGTCTACCTGTCCCCCCTAATTTTAGTTGTTTTGTGTGAATGCCATAGGCCCCTTTTGTGATTTTAGTTCAGTTATGTTTAGTGGATGATTCAGGTTCCAAATTGGGGTGGGCTGATTGTATGTGTGTTTTGGATTCTTCTACGGGGGGGAAAATGTGATGTAGTTATTTGCTGTTCATATATTTTTCTGTGTTTGGCGCTCTTATTTGTGTAGCACGGGGTGTGGCTCCACCTTCCGGTTACACCAACTCCGTGGGTATAAGAGGGGCTGCAGGTAGAGGGGCAGTCTCTTCCGCCTTACCACCCTTGGTGGCTCCGGGCTGGAGCAGAGTTGCACCCGTGCTGGCTCCGGACTGGGACAGAGCTGCACCCTCGGTGGACCCGGACTGGGACAGAGCTGCACCCTCGGTGGACCTGGACTGGGACAAAGCTGTACCCACGGAGGCCCCAGGTTGGGATGGAGAACCTGCGAAGACCTCAGCCGGAGGGGGAGCAGCACCCATGGAGGTCCTGGGCTGGGACGGAGCACCCGCGATGACCTCAATTGATGGGGAAGCAGCACCCTCGGAGGCCCCGGGCTGGGGTGGAGCACCCGCGAAGACCTCAGCCAGAGAGGGAGCAGCACCCACGGAGATACTGGGTTGGGACGGCGCACCCGTGATGACCTCGGCAGGAGGAGCTAGACCCACGGTGATCTCGGGCAGCGAGGCTGGACCCACGGAGATGCTTGGCAAAGCTGAATGATCCTCAGTGACCCTGGGGAAAAGCTCAGATGGGAGAGGCAGAGAAACAGGGTCAGGGTCATCAGCGGCAGTGGAGCCCGGGGAGGTGAGCTGAGGTGCAACTGATGACTGCACCTGGCTCTCCCCAGCAAGACCCAGACAAGATCTCTCCGATATAGAAAGAACAGAAACAGAAGAGAGCGTTTGCCTGAGCTTGAGCTCCACCGCCATCTAGGACTCCGTCAATCCAGACAATGATGCCTCGGGTCCCGCCCTCTGGAGGTCCAGCTTGGAATCTGCTGTGGCGGCCCCAGCAGCAGGCATGGTGGTGGATGCAGTCCCAAGACCCCCCAATGAAGTGGCCCATGCAGATGGCTTGCCTGACGTGGACACAGGAGGTTGGCTTCCTGCTGGCACTGGATCCTGTTTTGCTGAGGCCAGGGGACACTCCATCGTTGGCACAGGCTTCAGCTCGGTCGCAGCGCTCTCCCTCCGTCCAGACTGTGGCTGCGGGACTAGGACCAGGTCCTCCGGAGCTGCAGGCTCCTCCACCGTCCGGTGGCTAAATTCAGGAACCGGCAGACACTCAGGGGGAAAAGGAGGAGACACGGAGAGAGCAGGTGAACAGTCTGAAGCTGTAGCAGATAGTGAGGACTCAGAGGACTGTCTAATCTGAGCCTCACCATCAGGAGTCAGGCAAGATAATTGATGCTTAATTGAATGAGAAGAAAAAAACACTTGCCTGAACTCCTGGGCTGTGATGTCTTCTGCTGCAGCAGGTTGAGAATCAGCCCTCTCCGTGACTTCTGTAGAAGAGGGCCTTGAGGAGCCACCCCTGCAGCCACAGTGACGGGTGGAGCCGGTGAAAAAATGGCCGAACCCTCAACAGCGGGACGAATCACCGAGGAGGAGGAAGAGGCAGCAGCAGCGGGAGGAACAGTTGACGGGACAGCCGGAGAAGAAAAACTAGATGAAGGGACCACTGCAGGAGTTTTCGACCTCGGCGACGGGGAAACTGCTGATGAGGAAGTGGAGGTGCTCTTCCGGCGTGACTTCCTTGAGCAACAGCGGGGAGCAGGAGGTGGAGACGTGGGCTCAGGGTGAAGAAGGAGAAGCTCCGGAGTCAGTGGATGCTCATTAGTTGGCTTAAACTCCGGGGCCCCTGATGAAACCTCCTCCTGCTCCTGCGTAAGGTCTGGGAGGAGCCATGGTTTATATTCTAGTAGGATCTCCGTCTCCATTAACTGGACCCGCCTGCACTCCTCCAGCTCCTCGGCGATGGTGTGGGCCACAGTTCAGGAGGAGAAGGTGGGGCTGCTGTGTCATGGCCTGAAGGTGTCCATTTGGGACCTTCAGGGGCCGTTGAAGATTTGGGTTCTGGATGGGACGAGCGAGTCTTTCGCGCCCGGGTGCGCTTCTTCTTGTGCCCTAGTGGCGCCGAAGGGGGGTCCCCCACCAGGCTACAGAGTTTGTGCTGTGCGTTAATCACGGAGGCAAGGAAAACTGTGAGACCCAGGTAGCTCCAAAGACTGGGATGCGTCTTGATCACCTGGGCCGTGCTGTCCACAAACCCCCAAGCCTCCTCAGGAGAATGGGAGGCTCCAGACCCCGAGGTAAAACTGGTGATGAGCGTAGCCGCTATGCACTCCTCCTCACTCAGTCCCAAAGTTGAAAAATCCAGGGTGGCCGACATGGCAAACCCCAGGTGAAAAAACAAAACTGGGGGAGAAATAAAATAAACTTGTGAGCCTTCGTTGTCGCTGGAGTGAAACAAAAAAATTAACTCAAACTGCAGCCGCTGGGTCTCAAACTGGCCGGAGTCTTCTGTCATGCCCCTCGGGGCAGAGAGGAGAGACCCACACACAGACTGCAGTTTGTGAATTTATTAAGAGAAACAAAACACAACATCCAAAAACCGTGCTCAACACTAAATCCAAAAGACAAGCAAAGAAAACTTACAATTTACCACACCAGAAGAAGGGCTGGGTTCTGGAGGAGATGAGGGTTGAGAACTTAAGACTCCGGCAAGGAGGAATAAACATAACAGCCCTTAAATACGGTTAAACACAAATGTAACAAATGATGACAGGTGCGAATCACATGAGCGGGCTGGGGAGAAAATGACAATCAGCTGTGAGTCATGAGGAGAGGAGACAGAGCTGACAGTTTGACAGGAGCACCGGCCACCACCAGGGAAAAACCCAGAAGTGCTCCTAACAGCTGCAACTCCGAAGAGAGAAAGAAAAGACACAGGCAAAAGTAAAGTGGAAGCACATAAGAACAAAACTACACTGAACGTAAACAGGAAAATAAATCATTCAAAGAAACAATACCAAATATGTGAAAACAAACTAGAAAACATAACAGGCATAGAATTCCAAAATACAAAATTATACCAATAAGGAAAAACCAAAAGGCAAAGAGATGGAGCACGGTGAAATCCCCCGTACTCAGATCGTGACAATAAATTTAAATAGTCTAGTGGCTAGGAGGGGTTCCCATGCACCCCTCGGAAATCAACTTTTAACCAGCATTTCTGGAATGCTCTGGATAAGCTGTTAACGAAATGCCTTGTTCCCAAGCTTGCAAAATGTCCCACGTGACTTTTTTATGCTAATTTTATGTAAATTATTGCCATTACCAGAAAATGCATTTTTTGTTATATCTCTTTAAATGTTTGAGAAAACGCCTTAATTATGGCTTCTACACCCATGTTATGAAGGTCAATTGTCACATTGAACCTATTTTCAGAATGCCCATATTTGTATAGAACAAGAAAATATGCAAATTAGGTCCGGAAGATCAGACCAGGAAGATCCTTTGGACCTAGACGAACTTATGAAGTTTCCGTTGTTACCAGTACCTCCCAGTCTTGGAACACCAGATGGCTTCTTCTCTAAGACGAACAAGGCCAGTGTCCTTCACTATATCCTCAACGACCATGCCAGCGAAGACCTTTCCTACCCCAAAGACGCCCTGTTTATTCAAGATGGCATGGCTCTGCTTCATACGCTGTCTAATCTTCCTCCCACTTGCGGCGAGATTTGCTTGCAAATACTCGACCAAATGGTATCCAGGAAGCATTTCTTGTTTTCCACTGACAGCTACTATCCACAATCAATCAAGGCGCAGGAGAGGTTGAGGCGCAGGAAATCAGAGAAGATTATTCTCGCAGGTCCCGCGACGAGGAAGCCATACAACTTCAAAGTGTTCCTCGCCAATGATGAGAACAAAAAGCAATTATGTAATTTACTACTACGCATTTGGAGTGGCCAAGAAGCAGCATCGAGGCTCCAAAACACGCAGAAAGCAGTGATTATTGTTGAAGGACGGGCCCATGAACTGGTCGTTTCGAACGGGGAGGTCTGTCGATAACATTTCAATTACTTTTATGCCCACGCAATTACTGAAGTAAAAAACTTTGTTTGTATTTTATTGCTTTCAGGTGGAAGAGCGAGAACCCCCCGAAATATAGAGTGATCAGGAAGAAACTGACACAAGGGTGGTGCTATACCTTCATTTTGCCGCCAGAATTGGCTATGAGAATGCTGTGGTCCGTACGCCAGACACGGACATCTTCGTGATTCTGCTCTACCATGCCCATACAATAAACCTTACTGTCTACTTGGACACAGGATCTGGCAAACACCGCAAGCTACTCAATCTCTCGGAAATTGCTGAGTCCTTGGGACGCAGCTACTGTTCCACCATACTTGGCTTCTATATGTTCACTGGAGAAGATTGTACAAGCTCCTTTAAAGGAAAAGGAAAAGTCGGTCCTCTGAAAAAACTTGAGAAGAGCCCAAGGTTTCATGAGGCATTCTGTCAGCTTGGAGAGAACTGGAACGTCGACCCTGAAGTGGTTACGCAGCTGGAGAAGTTCACCTGTATCATGTATGGGCAGCCTCGTGAATCGTCCGTGGATACCGTACGTGTCAAACTGCTTCGAAAGATGGTTGGTGAAGGTGAGAGGCTCACTACCAAGTCAAAAGTCGACCTGTCACGTCTCCCTCCGTGCCGCTCTACGCTCAAGCCACACATCCAGAGTGCAAACTACCGGGTTGCGCTGTTCAAACGAGCTCACCAAGCTATCTTCGAAAAGCCGAAACCACACGATGAGGGTCAGGGTTGGTTAAGAACAGACCAGGAAGTACTAGAATCCATCTGGTACTATGGAGAGGCGCTACCTACTTCACTCGTAGATATTCTAGATACTGCTGGTGAAGACGACAGTGAAGAAGAAGAGTCTGAAGACGAAGCAGAAGACGACATAGAAGAAGAGGATGATGATGATGATGATGCGTAATATTTACATATTACTGTTAGAAATGAACACGATTAGTTTTTATCATGTTCCTTGACCATGTTAATAGGGAGGTAGAAGCTCCCAGAAAACGTTTATCTCTAAAAGGAGCCAAAATAGGGCGAAAAAACTATTTTTTCTTAATGGCAGCCATAATTACAGGATTTCATAACATACTAGTAACACGTGTATTCACAACAATGATAACGTTATCGTATTGTTTGACCATGTAATAAGGGAGGTAGAAACCATTTTGGTGAGGCTATGTCCAAGACTGGTAGAGATATAGAGAAATAAAGATTTTTGCACAATGGCGGACCTAATTTGCATATTTTCTTGTTCTATACAAATATGGGCATTCTGAAAATAGGTTCAATGTGACAATTGACCTTCATAACATGGGTGTAGAAGCCATAATTAAGGAGTTTTCTCAAACATTTAAAGAGATATAACAAAAAATGCATTTTCTGGTAATGGCGGCAATAATTTACATAAAATTAGCATAAAAAAGTCACGTGGGACATTTTGCAAGCTTGGGAACAAGGCATTTCGTTAACAGCTTATCCAGAGCATTCCAGAAATGCTGGTTAAAAGTTGATTTCCGGGGGGTGCATGGGAACCCCTCCTAGCCACTAGACTAAAAAGAAAAATCTTCACTTATTAGTGAGACTAAAGCTGTAGGCAGTACTGAAGTAATATTTTTAGTAGATACTTTCTTACCCTTTTTGGCTTACTTGAGTAATTAATATCATGATGATAAGATGCTTTTACTTGAGTACAATTTCTAGCTACTCCACCACCCATATAAACTTACAAATTTACATTTTTCTCATAATTTTACAGCTTTTTAAATACATTTTTCTGTAAGATTAAACTTTTTACAAATAGATTTGCAGTTTTTTTCCTTTACATTTTCCTTTTACATTTACTTTACAGATTTTAAAGTTTTTTTTAAAACTAAATTTGTGTTTGGTTTGTATGTGTGTGTGCATGTGACCAAACTTGTGAATTTTAGCTCATTTCGACAGAGCCAAAAGGTGCTACTGCGATGACACAGCGTCCGTCTGTCCATCCACAATTCATGGGAATTGTTACTCCTAGGTCATCAGATTCACTCACAGTGAGGTATCAGGTAGGTTTGCATCCAGGTTGTTCTCAAGGTCATTGTCAAAGGTCAGGAGATCTGGGCATTTATGACTTCACGAAAGCGTTATCCTCCTAGGCAATTACCCCAGTGTGTGGCAAACTCATGCACAATGATCTTCAGGTGGGTCTGCATCTAGGCTGTGCTTAAGGTCAAGGTCAAAGGTCAGAATATCTCAGCACTCTCGGGGGTGATTTCATTAGGCCAGAATGAGCTACTCCGTCATTGACAGTCTGGTTGTCTCGTAAATTTGTAATTTTTTTTCCATTTGTTTATTTTTCCTCATAAATGTGCTTTTTTTGCTGACATGATCATTTCTAGTAAATTTTAAAGTTTGTCTATTGAAAATTTATGAAGTTGTTTAAACATAGAGCATATAAGTAATAACACATATTATCGTGCATAGAAATGTAACTTGTGTGCTGGTCGGGAGGTGCTGAATTGAGGGGGTAGTGCCTCTTGGCTGCGTGGGCTCCCCTGGACGGGGGGGGGGGGTGTCTTCTTTGGGTGAGGGGGTCTTTGGGGTGTGCGGCGGTGGCGCTGGGGTGGGGGCGGGCCTGCTGTGGGGGTGCCTGGGGGGGCTTGCACCAGGGGCGGGGACCGGTCTCTGGGCCAGGGGATGGGGGCACTGGCTTCCCAGTGCCTGGAGCCCAGGGGCTGGCATTGGCCCCACTGAGGGGGCGGGGGGTTGGCTGTTCTGGGGCGTGGGCCGGCTGCACCGGCCACCTGGCTCCCCAACCTCCCTCAGCCGCCCCTCCTGGGACCAATGCCTGGCTCTCCTGGGGCTTGTTGGCCTCGGACATTTGTGCTCTGTGGGGGTTGGTGGCATTGTCCTGGTTGCTCAGGGTTTCTTGGGGGGGGGGGGGGAGTTGCTGTGACCGGCTGCCCTCTTCAGATGTTTTCTGACAAACTACTCACATGCACACACTTATCTTGTGCATGCTGTCATACACACACACACACACACACACGGATATGCACACACATACACCGTGTTCCAAATTATTATGCAAATAGGATTTTAGTATCATAAGCATTCAGTTTTGTGTTTTTCAATTAAACTCATGGATAGTATTGTGTCTCAGGGCTCTTTGGATCACTGATATCAGTCTCAGACACCTGTCATAATTAGTTTGCCAGGTGAGCCCAATTAAAGGAAAACTACTTAAGAAGGATGTTCCACATTATTAAGCATGCCACAGGTTTCAAGCAATATGGGAAAGAAAAAGGATCTCTCTGCTGCCGAAAAGTGTCAAATAGGGAATGCCTTGGACAAGGTATGAAAACATTAGATATTTCATGAAAACTTATGTGTGATCATCGTACTGTAAAGAAACTTTTGGCTGATTCAGAGCACAGATGGGTTTGTGCAGATAAAGGCATAATGAGGAAGGTTTCTGACAGGCAAATTCATCAGATTAAGACAGCAGCTGCTAAAATACCATGACAACGCAGCAAACAGGTATTTGAAGTTGCTGGTGCCTTTGGAGTCCCACAAACCTCAAGGTGTAGGATCCTCCAGAGGCTTTCAGTTGTGCATAAACCTACTATCTGGCCACCCCTAACCAATGCTCACAAGCAGAAATGGTTGCAGTGGGCCCAGAAATACATGAAGACAAATTTTCAGTCTTGCTTACTGATGAGTGCCGTGCAATCCTGGATGGTCCAGATAGATGGAGCTGTGCATGGTTGGTGGATGGTCACCATATCCCAACAAGGCTGTGATGTCAGCAAGGAGGTGGTGGAGTCATGTTTTGGGCCGAAATCATGGTAAGAGAGCTGGTAGGCCCCTTAAGGGTCCCTAAAGGTGTGCAAATGACCTCAGCAAAGTATATAGCATTTCTGACTGACTACTTTCTTCCATGGTACAAAAAGAACTGTGTCTTCCGTAGCAAAATTATTTTCATGCATGACAATGCACCATCTCATGCTACAAAGAATATCTCTGTGTCATTGGCTGCTATGGTCATAAAAGGAGAGAAACTCATGGTGTGGCCCCCATCATCCCCTGACCTCAACCCTATTGAGAACATGTGGAGCATCCTCAAGCAAAAGATCTATGAGGGTGGGAGGCAGTTCACATCAAAACAGCAGCTGTGGGAGGCTATTCTGACATCTTGCAAAGAAATTCAAACAGAAACCCTCCAAAAACTCACAAGTTCAATGGATGCAAGAACTGTGAAGGTTATATCAAAGAAGAGGTCCTATGTTAACATGTAACTTGGCCTGTTAAGATGTTTTTGATTGAAATAGCTTTTGATTTCAGTAAATACGACCTCCTAATGCTGCAAATTCAACAAATGGCCATTTTCAGTTCTTTACAACCAATAAAATGTTTTGAAACTCTGTTGTACATAGTAATTTGAAACAGTGCATTTTGAGTTTTTGAGTTATCATTGGGAGGGTTATTCAATAAAATCTGAATTATGCTCTAACGGTTGATGACTTGAAAATTATACTGACTGTCATTTGCATTGACTATTTAGGAAAATCGGAGACAAGTATCATTTGCATAATAATTTGGAACGCGGTGTATGTCTCTCCTTTAACAGGTGTGGATACCAGACTTGTGTTGAGACCTCTTCAGTGGAAGAAGCAGTCTGTCTTCTGTTTGTTTTAGTTGTTGGTTTGTTTGTCTTCTTTGACTGTTCCTCTCCCTTTTCTTTCCCCCTCCCCACACCTCCTTTCCCCATTCCCCTCCTGTTGGGTCCTTCATGGGTAAAACAATTTAAATAAAGTATTAAAAGTTATTGCAAGAGTATTTTACAACAATACACAGTACATATACGTATATGTACTGTATAAAGATTCTTTTTACCAAAGTAAATCTGTTTGGCACAATAAGGGAAGCAGATTTCTGTTCTGCTCACCTAGCTGCCTGACAGGACAAGGGGAAAAAAAGTAACTTTTTTTTCATTCCAGCAAAGCTTAAACTATCAAGGTAATGGCACGCATCCAGCATCCGTCCAGCCATCCAAATTTCATGAGTATCACTACTCCTTCTATAGGCAATTGCCCTGATGCTCACAAAATAACACACAATGATCCTCAGGTGGATCTGCATCCAAGTTTTGTGCAAGGTCAAAGGTTGAGACCTCAGTGGTCTTGATGTGATTTTGTCAGGCTAGAATGAGCTACGGCCGTCATTAATCTTGTGCCCCAGAGCTCCCAGAACTGGGGCCTGACATCACTGCTCATAAAAAAAAAGTCATATTATATAAGATATGCTTGGCATATATGGTTCTAGTGGGTTTTCAGAAGAAAAAAAAACAGCTGGATTTAAGATAAGATGAGATAAGATAAGATAAGCCTTTATTAGTCCCACAGTGGGGAAATTCCAGGATTGCAACAGCACAGGGATAGCAACACTCAGAGCAATAATTAAGAAGATAAGAAAAATAAGAGCAGTGAATATACATATGTACACATAAATATATAAATATATACAGTATATACACAGTACGGAGCATTGTAGCTAGATGGAATAAACAGCATAACCATCTACTTATATCCTACATAGTATGAATACTGTATGTACCCATACATATTGTCACCCTCCATAGCGACTGATATTGTCCTAGTTGTATACTGGAGGGGACCATTTGTGTAAGTCTGTTGCGTCTTTTGCATTCAATACAATTAGGTCGTCACGTTTTTTTTGTTTTTTGCTATCTCTGTCAGCAGCCCTGCTTAGGTTATACAGTCTAACAGCCGTAGGCAGGAAGGACCTGCGAAACCTCTCGGTTGCGCACCTAGGATGATGTAGTCTACTGCTAAATGAGCTCCTCAGTGTGCTCAGTATGTCCTGCATAGGGTGGGACTCGGACTCCAGCAGAGATGACAGTTTAGCCACCATCCTTCTCTCTCCTATCTCCTCCACTGGGTCAAGGCGTTGCCCCAGGACAGAGCTAGCTTTCTTGATTAGATTATTTTCTTTATTATTTACATGGAATGAATATCTGTAGTGATATATAAGTGAAATGTAATTATTTTTATTGTTTGGTACCTGAGATGCCTCTCTTAAAAAAATCTATTTTTCATTATTTCTGCATACATTTTGGTGTAGGTGATGGTTTGATGCTCTGTTTTGATTTGCTAGAGGTTCTGAGCTGCTACAGCATCATTTACTGTAAGAATGTAAATTTCTTTTAGGTGAGAATGAAATTTGGAGTGTCATCTTCATTTCCTCTGACCCAGTAGTATATACAGTGATTCTTCTACCTCTGAAATAATCTCACAAGTGTTACCTTTATGACACCAATATAATACAAATAAACCTTGTGGTTGCTGAGATACGGTATACTCAATTAATTTTGTGCATGCTATTTTCAAGCAGGAGCTACAAAAATAGGCCTGGGGCCCAACAGGTTAACAGTCTGGTTTATGTTTTTAATTTGGCTCTTCCTGTAACACATATGAGTTTTAGCCTGTCAGAATGGTAATGATGGAAGTTCTCAGTTTGACGTTTCATATCAGGACTGGGTGGCATCACATCTGTCCATGTGTCCATGTCTTATAAACAGTCTGTATCGACCACAGCCACACGGTTGTGACCCCATCGAGGGATTCAAAGCAGGCACACTCCTGCCTCTTATGGTTGTCACCGTCCAAGCTCACATGTTTCAACACCACATTCCTGGCAGGGATGGGAAATTCAACTCAGTGACACCAGTATTGATTTTTTTGTGCTGCACCCATGGGTCAAGCACCTTTTCACCCAGAGCTTGACAAACACACCTGTTTGAAGCCTCACGTTGGTCCACTGTCCACAAAGCTGCCATACCATGCAACATTACTGATCAGAAACAGCTGTCTGATGTTTGTCGTTTCATTCCCTTGGAGTGCTGGATGACTGCCGTTTTGGAAATGGTGACCAGGTCATCACAGCCAGACAGTGACCTTTGATGTTTATTGTTCTCTCCGGTGGAGGTGTCAGTCTTAAGCCTCATATCCACAGAAACAATAAGACCGCAGCTCTGTAGTGCTCCCAAAATGGTGATTACCATCATTGTTGTCGGTGTTGTTTGGTCGCTCTAGATTGGCTGGTCATCTTGCTATTACCGGAGTCATCAGATTTAGGGATCCCAGCCTCAGTCAGTTCTATAGAAATGCACGGGAGCTGCTCTTTAATACCTTCAGCTCTTTTGTAACAAAGGTGAATAATCTGATCCACATCTCACATCTGCACCTCTAACCCTTCTTTAGCCGTGGCCCGTGCATGTCAGACCAAATGCAGCCCACAGGAGGCAAGTCATCCTCATATTTTTATCCTGGAAGTCCAAAATTAGCCGGCGTAAACACAGCTTGTTGTGCCGCAGGGATCCCTTCAGGGGCAGACGTACCTGCAGGTGAAAATGACAGAGCAGCCGTCTGACCGCTGATGACAGCCTCCTGACACAGCAGCGCACCACTAATCTGTTTTCTGCCAGCCCCAGTGTGTGCAGCTTCCCGAGCGGGCGAGGGCCCTCTATGTGATCCATGAAAAGATCACAAAGGGACACAAGTGCCTATTGTCGTCGCCCGGCTCAAAATATGTGCTTATGTTACCCGCCACCACCATTGCTGCATTCTGCTCCCTCACGCAATGAGACAGCACACAGAGCACAGCTCTGTTCAGCTCTGGGACAGAAAGATGCCATTTATTTTTACGGCATGTGTCATACAGTCAAAGTACCACATACCTCCACCACAGGCAAAACGATGAGTGGGGTTCTCACTTTAAGATTGTAGGGTTTTACCCGAGTAAATTTAACTGAACTCTGCCTTTGTGGAAGATGAAAACAGATGAGGCAGTGAGCTAGATGACACACAAGGTTTATTCCTCTTCCAACATAAGCACAGAAACTCTAAAAACCTGAGTGCCTGAGCAAACTCCTTTATACACTTTAATTCCCGCCTCCAGCACTCAGGGTAAAAACATTAACATTCAGACTTCAAGACATGCACACACATTAATGTAACATTGACCCACATGTCACAGAGCAGGTCTTGCTACACTATATTCGCACCCGTGCATCCTCAGGTGTCAGTCTGGCGCGGCAGGGGGCGAAAGGCACATCTTTGTTTGGTTGGCTCCTCTCACCTTTCCCCATTAGTGTCTCTAACTATCTTCAATTCAATTCAGTTCAATTCAGCTTTATTTATACTGCGCCACATCACAACAGAGGCCGTCTCATGGTGCCAGAGTGCAGAGAAAAACCCCACAGTCTCAGAAAAACCCAGCAATCAGACAATCCCCTATGAGCAAGCACTAAGCGACAGTGGAGAGGAAAAACTCCCATTTGGAAGGAAGAAACCTCTAGCAGAACCAGGCTCAGGAAGGGGCAGTCATCTGCTGCAACTGGCTGGGGGTGAGGGGATAGGGAGGATGGAGAGGACAGACATAAAGAACATAACAGTAAGGTGCCAAGTACATTATTGGAGGTCAACCAGCAGTATGGATCAAATAACAACAGAACAAAAGTGGGGATAAAAGACACAAAATCCCTCCTTAAACGTAAGCTATATTAAAAAAGAAGGATTTTACCCTGCTCTTAAAAACAGAGACCGAGTCTGACTCCCGGACCCAGAGTGGTAACTGGTTCCAGAGAGAAGGACCTTGGTAGCAGAAGGCTCTGCCTCCCACTGTGCTTTTGGAGATTCTGGGAACCACAAGTAAGCCAGCATTTTGGGAGCGTAATGCTCTATTAGGATGGTAAGGTAATATCAGATCTTTTATATATTGGGGGGCCTGATTATTAAGAGCTTTGAAAGTAAGACGAAGGATTTTAAACTTGATTCTAAATTCTATGGGAAGCCAATGAAGGGAGGACAGAACTGGGGAGATATGATCTCTTTTTCTAGAACCAGTTAAAACTCTAGCAGCAGCATTTTGAATCAACTGAAGATTTTTTTAAGGATACTTTAGGACAACTAGATAATAACAAATTACAATAATCTAATTGAGAGCTGACAAAGGCGTGAATCAGTTTCTCAGCATCACTTAGAGAAAAGATGCTCCTGATCTTGGCAATATTGCGCAGATGATAGAAGGCAGTCTTAGAAACAATTTTAATATGTGAATTAAAGGACAAATCTTGATCAAAAATAACTCCAAGGTTCCTCACAGAACTATTCAAAGTGAGAGTGGCGGCATCTAAATTAAAGGCATAATTTGAGAAGGAATTTCTAAGATGTTTTGGACCAACAAGAATGACTTCAGTCTTATCAGAGTTTAATAGTAGAAAATTACAAGTCATCCAAGCTTTGATGTCCTTAAGACAGGCATCTAACTTGGCTAATTGATTACAATCATCGGGCTTCATTGACAGGTATAGTTGTGTGTCGTCTGCGTAACAGTGAAAACGTACACAGTGCTTTCTGATGATATTGCCTAACGGGAGCATATGTACACTAAAAAGAGTAGGGCCCAACACAGATCCCTGTGGAACTCTGTGACTGAGCCTAGAGTTAGAAGAAACTTCATCGTCAATGTGAACAAACTGAAATCTATCAGACAAATAAGATCTAAACCACTGCAACGGAGTTCCATTTAGTCCAGCAAAGTGTTCTAATCTATCAAGTAGAATGGCATGATCGATAGTGTCAAAGGCTGCACTGAGATCTAAAAGAACAAGAACAGAGACAAATCCATTTTCAGATGCGATCAGGAGGTCATTAGTGACTTTCACTAAAGCAGTTTCAGTACTGTGATTAGCTCTGAACCCAGATTGAAACACCTTAAACAAACCAACTCCCTGCAAATGGTCAGTTAGTTGCACAGCAACAACTCTTTCCAAGATTTTTGAAATGAAAGGCAAATTAGAGATTGGTCGATAATTGGCCAAAACTCCTGGATCGAGAGTCGTTTTTTTGAGTAAGGGTTTAATTACAGCAGTTTTAAAAGCCAGTGGTACATAATCCAGAGTTAAAGAAGAATTAATTATAAGAAGAATACGGCTACCAATAATTGTGAAGATGATTTTAAATAACCTAGAAGGAATAGGGTCTAAAAGGCAAAATGAAGACTTAGATGAGGAAATTATTTTATCCAACTCTAAGAGGTTGATTGGAGTAAACTTATCTAAGCAGATATCAATTGAGGGAGCTGTAGAAGTTAATGTACTTGAGTTTACGGTAGGAAGAATCTGACTGATTTCATCTCTAATAGATAAAATTTTAATATTGAAAAAGTTCAGAAAGTCACTGACTAGAAAACTCAGGGGGGATGTGAGGATTGATTGAGTCCTGGCTCTTTGTAAGCCTGGCTAAAGTGTTGAAGAGAAACCTGAGGTTATTCATGTTCGCTTCTATTAATGCAGAATAATAGCTTGATCTAGCTTTTCTAAGAGATTTTTTATAGATTAGGAAATGATTTCTCCACGCTAAGTAAAATTCATCTGAATTAGTTGAATGCCATTTCCTTTCCAATTGACGAGTTTTCTGTTTTAAGCCACTAGTTTCTGAGTTAAACCAAGGGGTTAGAAATCTCTGGTTAGACTTTTTCTTTTTTAAAGGGGCTACCAAATCTAGAGTCTGATGCAGAGAGGCTGTAACACTATCAACTATGCCATCAATCACGAATGGAGCAGACTCTCCATCTATTATTTCTGTTGTTTCTGTTGTGTTCACCCATGGCATAGAGGAGACAATCTGCAAAAATTTGGCAACAACGTCATCAGAAAGACATCTGCTGTAGTAGTATTTTTCTTTAGGAAACAAGTGATCAGAGATAATGAAATCAAAAATTAACAGACAATGGTCAGACAGTACAGGATTATGAGGGGACACTACTAGATTTTCGATATCTACAGCATAAGTCAGAACAAGGTCCAATGTATGGTGGAAATGATGGGCAGAATTTTTTACTTTCTGGGAAAGTTGGTGGGGGAAAAGAAAATATCTTCTCCCCCACCAACCCTTGTCCTGGGTGGAGTGCCATGTGTATTGTGTCCACCACACAGCGCCCCCCCCGCCCCCGCCCTGAACACCCAGAAGAGGCTCTAACCCTCTGGCACCTTGGGCTTGAGCCGGCGCCTGAAACAGCTGTAATGTGGACCGGCCAAAGTGTCTTGCTGTTGAGGAGGGCAGGAGACAAACTCAGTCACTGACACACAGTCCCATGGAGGGGGAAAGGGTGGGGAGGGGAAAGACCTAGTCTGCTGCCAACAGTTCTCTGCAGGGGGAACACACACTTGCGGAGCCACTGTAGGTGGGCATTCACACCGGGGAACTTGAGCCAACACCACCTGTTCATCTGTCAACACATAAGCAGGCTTAAGCCTGTCAATGCAGATGTTTCCTTACCCCCCCCCATGTCTAACACAAAATGCTTTGCCCCGGTTTCCAGCACTCTGAACGGTCCGTCATACGGTGGGCGCAGCGGGGTTCTGTGTGTGTTGTGCCTAACAAAAACGAACTTGGTGCTCTGTAAGCTCTTTGGGATGAAGGTGTGGGGAAAACAATGGTGCGCCGGACCCGGCACATTAGCGGCCCCTGTACTGTAAAATAATTGCGTGGGCGAGTGGTCTGTTAAAAATTCCCCAGAGATCCGTAGTGGCTGAGAAAAAACAAGTTCCACCAGGGAGGCTGCCAGATCCCCCTTAGACGCAGAGCGCAACCCCAATAGGACCCAGGGCAGGTGGTCGACCCAATTTGCATCCATGAGTGAGGCTCTGAGCGCTGCTTTAAGCAACCTATGAAAGCTTTTATGTAACCCGTTAGCCTGGGGGTTGTACGCGGTGATGCAGTGGATTTTGACCCCCAGACAGACCACAAGAACCTGGAGTACCTGAGATCGGCCAAGAGCCTGAATGCCCGCCAGGCGCGCTGGTCTCTGTTTTTCGCACGCTTCAGGTTCACGATCACCTACCGTCCAGGCTCCAAGAATGGGAAACCCGACGCGCTGTCCAGGCAGTTTGCCCCTGAGACCCCGGAGGAACGGGACCACACCATCCTGCCCGACTCGTGTGTTGTGGGGGTGGTTTCCTGGTCCATCAGGGACAAGATCCGGAGGGCACAGGAGACCGAACCGGACCCTGGCGGCGGCCCGGCAGGGAGGCTCTTCGTGCCATCAGCGGTTTGGGGGGATGTCATCCATTGGGCCCACACGTCCAAGCTCGCCTGTCATCCTGGCATCTCCCGGCTGGTGGACCTCCTTCAGCGCTCTTTCTGGTGGCCCGGACTTCAGAAGGACGTCGCCAATTATGTCCGGGCTTGCCCCCAGTGCGCTACGAGCAAGACCCCGAACTCACCTCCTGCAGGGCTGCTCCATCCCCTGCCGGTCCCGGGCAGACCCTGGTCACATATAGCCCTGGACTTCGTTACTGGCCTCCCCGTTTCTAATTCATACGACACCGTTCTGACTAATGTGGACCGATTCTCCAAGGCCGCTCACTTTGTGCCCCTCCATGGTCTCCCCACGGCACGGGAGACAGCCGATCTCCTAGTCCAACATGTGGTCAGACTGCACAGGATCCCAACGGACGTCGTATCTGATCGGGGGCCCCAGTTCATGTCCCAAGTATGGAGGTGTTTTTGCAACACCCTGGGGGCCATGGTGAACCTCTCCTCCGGTCACCACCCCCAATCCAACGGGCAGTGTGAGCACGCTAACCAGGAGCTGGAAGCTGCCCAGCGCTGCGTCACCTCCTCCAACCCATCCTCCTGGAGCTCTTACCTGGCCTGGGTGGAATATGCCCACAATTCAACAGTGTCTTCGGTTATCGGGATGTCCCCCTTCCGGGCGCCACTGGGCTATGATCCCCCTTTGTTCCCCGAGCAGGAGGGCGAGGTAGCAGTTCCATCCATCCAGGCACACCTGAGGCGCTGCCGGAGCCTGTGGACCAGGACGCGCGAGGCGCTTTTACGCACGGTGGCATGCAACAGCACTACAGCTAATCGCCACAGGAAGCCTGCTCCCGGTTACCAGGTGGGCCAACAGGTCTGGCTATTGGCCTGGGACGTCAATCTCAAGGCCGAGAAGAGGAAGCTGGCGCCACGCTTTATCGGTCCCTTCACCATCTCTAAGGTAATCAACCCGGTGGCTGTGCGTTTGGCCCTCCCCCCCTCCCTCCGTGTTTGCCCCACGTTTCACATTTCCAAGGTCAAACCCATGATCTCTGACCCACTCTGTCCTCCTCCTAGGGCACCTCCCCCTCCCGTGATGATCGACGGCCACCCGGCATGGGGGGGCGCCTCCATCCTGGACTCCTGGCACCGAGGTCATGGGCTGCAGTACCTGGTGGATTGGGAGGGGTATGGCCCGGAGTGGAGATCCTGAGTGCGCTCTTCCTTTGTGCTGGATAAGGGTCTTATCGTTGAGTTCCACCGGGCGCACCCAGATAAACCAGTGCCAGGAGGCGCTGCTCGGGGAGGGAGTACTGTCACAACTCGCTGTCCCCAGTCATCTGCCTCAGCTGCGCACACACCTGCGCCTTGTCAATCACAGACTATTTAACCCACTCGGCCCAGAACATCGGTCTGGAGCTGTGTGTTAATCAACGCTCTCAATCCCTCTGCAGGATCGTTCCTTCCTGACCTGCAGCATCTCCTACCAGCAAGTAAGCTGTATCTTCACTCACCTGTCTTCCAGTCTGTCCCCTGTGCACAGGTGGATTCCCTGGCGGCGGATTCCTCCCATTCTCGCCACCTCCTCTTCCTCCTCATCCACTCCTCGTCGAGCGCGCAGCAGGGCGCTGTCTCCCAGGCAAGAGTTCCTTTGCCAACGCCAGCCACCGTAACATCTGCAAGTAAGCAACACTTAGTACATTAACCCCACATGGTGAAGGTTAACTCATATTCCCGTCTCTGCTCTGTCCATAGGGTTGCCTGGCTGCACAGCGTGTCATTCTGCCCCCGGAGCTCCTCGTTCACCCACAGACCATTCACATTCCGCATACACGCACCCATACATCTCTTGTTGTTGAATAAAGCCTTTGAATCTCACCTGAGCCTGCGTGCGTGTTCCCTGGGCCAGTTATTATGTCAGCATGCACCTTAACAGGCAGCAGAATTGCGCCCTCCAGCGAAATGCTGCAACCCAAAAAATCAATCACTGGCACAGCAAACTGGCACTTCGCCAGATTCACGATAAGCCCATGGGCTCCAAACCTCTGGAAAACTAATTTGAGATGGGCGAGGTGGTCCTCCTCGGACACGCTAACCACCAGAATGTCATCTGAGTAGACAAAAACGAAGGGCAGGTCACGGAGCACCCCGTCCATCATTCTTTGGAAGGTTTGCGCCACGCACTTTAACCCGAACGGCATGCATAAAAACTCAAAAAGGCCAAAAGGAGTTATGACCGCTGTTTTGGGAACATCCTCCGCACGCACTGGGACCTGGTGGTAACCATGGACCAGATCCACTTTCAAAAAAACACGTGTCCCGGCCAGGTGCACTGAAAAATCCTGGCTGTGGGGGATGGGATACCGATCATGTTCCGTGGCGTTGTTCAAGTGCCTGAAATCACCACACGGTCGCCACGACCCGTTGACCTCAGGCACCATATGTAGTGGGGATGCCCACGGGCTGTTGGAGCGCCTAACAATACCCAGCTGCTCTAAGTTGGTAAACTCCTCGCGCATGCTGGCTAGTTTAACCACATCCAGGCGCCGAGGTTGCACGAACACCAGCGGGCATTTTGTGGTTATGAAATGTTCAACCCCGTGTTTGGTTACTGTATCAGAAAATGTCAGAACCGTGAGTGCTGGGAACTGTGAAAGTAAAGGCTGGTACTTACCCCCCTGGAGCGATAATGCTAGCCTGTGTTGTTGGCCCAACTCCCCGAGCGGTGCAGGGGAAGGAGGTAAAAGAGACAGCATCCACTAAATGTCTGTTGGCAACATCGACTAACAAACCATAAGCACATAAAAAATCTGCACCTAAAATGAGGACAGAACATGCTGCCACCACAAAGTCCCATTGGTAATTGTGTCCGTGTAAGCACACCATCAACATCCGTTCGCCAAACGTCCTGATGTTGGATCTGTTGGCGGCTGTGAGCTCGGGACCACTGCCTCCTGCCAACCTGTCTGTGCTGACCGGCAGAATGAGGCTCTTCTGGGAGCCGAAGTCCACTAAGAAACATCTCCCCGAAAGTGTGTCTGTGATGAACAGCAGCTTGTTCCTGTCACCAGCAGTCGCAGCTGTTACTGACTGGTGGCCGTGCCGTTTCTCTGGCTTCTTGAATTGGCACGGTGGCAGACAGTGTTGAGAATCCGAGCCAAAGCAGCGGTGATAGACACAGAGCGTCCCATTCCTGCATCTCTTGGCGTCCGTCCCAGCCACCACCAACAGCTCCTTGAACTTGCTGGAGTCTTTCCCGGATGCCGGTGTTGTTGCGTGCAAGGTGAGAGTTCTGGTCGCTAGGGTAATGCGGTCCGCATCCTGCGCCAGAGGATGGTAGTTCCTGGTTACCAGCAGCGGCGAGTTGGCCAAGATCCCCCTCGCTGTAGTAGTCAGGTTCCTGAGGAAGAGGTGGGCAAAAAAGAAGGATTTGTCATTTTTCCCCCTCAATACTAACATGCTCTCCATCAGCTCCACAACTGATCTGTCACCTAACTCTGAGCGTGTTAGGAGTCTCTCTGCTCTCTCACTGTCCAACAGAGTATACTGCTGAATCAGCATCTGCTTGAGTGCGTTGTATTTCCCCTGGGATGGCGGTTCCTGGAGCAGGCTCATCACTTGTTGCATGGTGTGCACATCCAGTGCAGCGACCACATAATAATATTTGGTGTTGTTCACTGTGATCTCGCAGAGTGCGAATTGGGCTTCAACATGTAGAAACCAAGCAGTCGGATTGTGAACCCAGAAGTCTGGGAGCTTGACTGTGACAGCGCATGCCGCGCTGGTGTTCTCCCTCTGGGTTGTCTCCGCGGCGGTGCTCGACTCGTTCTCCATTGCGCGTCTTAGGGTCATCAATGTGGAAGATGGAAACAGACGAGGCAGCAAGCTGAATGGCACACAAAGTTTATTCCACTTCCAACATAAGCACAGAAACTCTAAAAACCTGAGTGCCTGAGCAAACTCCTTTATACACTTTAATTCCCGCCTCCGGCACTCAGGGTAAACACATTAACATTCAGACTGCAAGACATGCACACACATTAAAATAACATTGACCCACACATCACAGAGCAGGTCTTGCTACATTATATTCGCACCCCTGCGTCCTCAGGTGTCAGCCTGGCACGGCAGGGGGCAAAAGGTACATCTTTGTTTGGTTGGCTCCTCTCAGCTTTCCCCGTTAGCATCTCTATCTTCTGCCCCACCAACCCCCTTTTCCTGGGTGGAGTGCCATGTGTAGTGTCCACCACACCTTCAGGTTCTAGACTTAATGATAACCTACCATTCAAAAGGAATAAACAACAATTCAGTGATAATTTGAAAGTGGTTTTAGAGGATTCTTGCAACTACGTTGGAGGAAATAAGTATTGAAAGCATTAGCGTTTTTTTAGTACGTACAGTGCATCCGGAAAGTATTCACAGCACTTCACTTTTTCCACATTTTGTTATGTTACAGCCTTACTCCAAAATGGATTAAATTCATTTTTTTCCTCAAAATTCTACACACAATACCCCATAACGACAACATGAAAAAGTTTTTTGTTTTTCTTTTAGATTTTTCCAAATTTATTAAAAAAACAACAACCAAGAAATCACATGTACATACTGTAAGTATTCACAGCCTTTGCCATGAAGCTCAAAATTGAGCCCAAGTGCATCCTGTTTCCACTCATCATCCTTGAGATGTTTCTCCAGCTTAATTGGAGTCCACCTGTGGAAAAGTCAGTTGATTGGACATGATTTGGAAAGATACACACCTGTCTATATAAGGTCCCACAGATGATAGTGCATGTCAGAGCACAAACTAAGCATGAAGTCAAAAGAATTGTCTGTAGACCTCCGAGACAGGATTGTCTTGAGGCACAAATGTGGGGAAGGATAAAGAAAAAATTTCTGCTGCTTTGAAGGTACCAGTGAGCACAGTGGCCTCCATCATCTGTAAATGGAAGAAGTTCAGAACCACCAGGACTCTTCCTAGAGATGGCTGGCCGTCTAAACTGAGTGATTGGAGGAGAAGGGCCTTCGTTAGGGAGGTGACCAAGAACCCAATGGTCACTCTGTCAAAGCTCAAGCATTCCTCTGTGGAGAGAGGAGAACCTTCTAGAAGGACAACCATCTCTGCAGCAATCCACCAATCGGGCCTGTATGGTAGAGTGGCCAGACAAAAACCACTCCTTAGTAAAAAGGCATATGGCAACCTGCCTGGAGTTTGCCAAAAGGCACCTGAAGGACTCTCAGACCATGAGAAACAAAATTCTCTGGTCTGATGACACAAAGATTGAACTCTTTGGCTTGAATGCCAGGCATCATGTTTGGAGGCAACCAGGCACCGCTCATCACCAGGCCAATACCATCCCTACAGTGAAGCATGGTGGTGGCAGCATCAAGCTGTGGGGATATTTTTCAGTGGCAGGAACTGGGAGACTAGTCAGGATAGAGGGAAAGATGAATGCAGCAATCTACAGAGACATCCTGGATGAAAACCTGCTCCAGAGCGCTCTTGATCTCAGACTGGAGCGACGGTTCATCTTTCACCAAGACAACGACCTTAAGCACACAGCCAAGATATCAAAGGAGTGGCTTCAGGACAACTCTGTGAATGTCACTGAGTGGCCCAGCCAGAGCCCAGATTTGAATCCAATTGAACATCTCTGGAGAGATCTGAAAATGGCTGTGCGCCGACGCTTTCCACCCAACCTGATGGAGCTTGAGAGGTGCTACAAAGAGGAATGGGTAAAACAGCCCAAAGACAGGTGTGCCAAGCTTGTGGCATCATATTCAAAAAGACCTGAGGCTGTAATTGCTGCCAAAGGTGCATCAACAGAGTACTGAGCAAAGGTTGTGAATATTTATGTACATGCGATTTCTTACTTTTTTATTTTTAAAAAATTTGCAAAAATCTCAAAAAAATTTTTTTTCACATTGTCATTATGGGGTATTGTGTGTAGAATGCTGAGGGAAAAATTAATTTAATCCCTTTTGGAATAAGGCAGTAACATAACAAAATATGGAAAAAGTGAAGCGCTGTGAATACTTTCCGGATGCACCATATATTTCCAATGAGGCTAGTCACATGACATTTTCATCAGTCTGTGGTATTAACTCAAAAACTCCACACAGAGAAAGAAATCAAAACATTTAAGTCCACAAAGTTTTTTTGTCATGGTAAATTAAATATATTTGATACTTAGTGAAGAAGCCTTTGTTTGAGAAGACAGCTTCAGGACACTTCCTGTATGAAATCTCCCGTAGTGCTCAGATGGGAGTTTGACCCATTCTCCTAAACATATGATTATATGATGTCTGCAGTGATGCTTGTACCTCCAAACTTCACTGTTGCAGTAGTGTTTGCAGGGTGATGTGCAGTACCATTTCTCCTCCAAACATTTTGTGTAGTATGGTTGCAAAAAATTTGTTTTTGTCTCGTCTAACCACAGTGCATTCTCCCAGTATTTCATAGGCCTGTTCAAATAATACTTAGCAAACTTTAAATTAGCAAACTTTAAATTAGCTTCAACATGTTTTTTCTTTAATAAACAAGTATTGTGAGTTGAGTGCACATGGATCCCATGATGGTGGAGGGCATTGCCAATTGTTTTCTTTCTCACAATTGTACTTGCTGCCTCTGAGTCCTTCTGGAGCTGTGACTTGTCCTTGTCTCTTGGGTTACTCTTCTAACGATCCTTCTGACTCCTTGGTCAGAAATCTTGTGAGGAGCTCCTGTGTGTGGCTGATTGATGGTAGACTGATGTTCCTTCCACTTGTGAATAATGGCCCTAGTGGTGCTTCCTGGAAGATCCAGAAGTTTTAATATATGTCTTTAACCAAATCCATGTGAGTTTTGCAACAACAAGGTTGCGAAGGTCTTGGGAGAGCTCTTGGCTATTACCAATCATGAGATACAGTATTTCTTGAATGACACATAGGTAACAAAAACTTTTTTCAAAGCCTCATGAAGTATCTACCCAATGAATATTAATTTCAATTTGCATTTCCATGCCTTGGGGAGGGCTTTTTCTAATATGTCCAATACTTTTTCCCTGTCTCCTTCCATTTTATTACAAATAACTTTACATATAAACTCATGAATGTTTCAATTTCTTTCTATGTGTGGATTTCTTCAGTTAATAGCAACATGTGGTGAAAATTTCATGTAAGGAGCCTCAAAAAACATATATACTGAAAAAAAATATTGATCCATTCAATATTTATTTCCCCTGCTGTATTTATTTATTTATTTTACAATTTGTTTGCTGGTGATTGAGTTTTCTGTGTGTGATTATGGTTCTCTTTTCTTTTGGAAAATAAATATTAATCTTGGTACAACTGATTTACTAAAATAAAGATTTAATAATTTAATACACTGACAACAGATGGAAATTAGCCACTAGCTACAATCTGGCAAGTTTACATTGATTGATATCAATGTTCATCAGCTTGCACTGTCCTTAAAAAAATGAACAAAAACGTAGTACCCTAACACTAATCCATGCCTTATGCAGCCCATTATACTCCATTTTTCTGAACTATAGGGATAAGCCCCAAATCAAAGCCAACAGGAATCACATCTTTAAATCTAAGCTGTATTAAATTTTTCTGGGCCATCTTCAATAATGAACGTGCTACAGCTGAAGACTACAGCTTCTGACTATAGAAACAAAAAAGTAAAGCCACAGGAACTAGATTTAAAGCTGTTTAGCAGGTTGGTGACCATAGCTGCATCTGTTCTAGAGTTACACAAAGACACGCCGATGTTCTACCCACTCCTCAACTCTGTCAGAGTGGGGACTATGCATATGTCTGTTTTCATCCATCCATCCATCCATCTTCTACCACTTTTCCGGAGGTCCGGGTCGCAGAGGCAGCAGTTCAAGCAGAGAAGCCCAGACTTCCCTCTCCCCAGCCACCTGCTCCAGCTCTTCAGAGAGGATACCAAGGCGTTCCCAGACCAGCTGGGAGACATAGTCTCTCCACCGAGTCCTGGGTCTGCCCCGGGGTCTCCTCCCAGTGGGACGTGCCCGAAACACCTCAAGTGGGAGGCGTCCAGGAGTCATCCTAATCAGATGCCCATACCACCTCAACTGACTCCTTTCAATGTGGAGGAGCAGCGGTTCTACTCTGAGCCTCTCCCGGATAACTGAGCTCCTCACCCTGTCTCTGAGGGTGAGTCCAGCAATCCTACGGAGAAAGCTCATTTCAGCCGCTTGTATCTGCGATCTCGTTCTTTCAGTCATTACCCAAAGCTCGTGACCATAGGTGATTGTAGGAACGTAGATTGACTGGTAAATCAATAGCTTTGCCTTAGAACTAAGCTCCCTCTTCACCACAACAGACTGGTACAACGTCCACATCACTGCAGATGCTGCTCCAATCCGTCTGTCAATCTCTCGCTCCATTTTCCCCTCACTCGTGAATAAGACCTCAAGATACTTAAACTCCTCCACTTGGGGCAGGAGTCTGTCCCCAACCCAGAGAGGCAATCCACCTTTTTCCGGCTGAGGACCATGGACTCGGACTTGGAGGTGCTGATTCTCATCCCAGCCGCTTCACACTCAGCGCCAGCAAGAGCTGTAGGTCATTGCTAGATGAAAGCCAACAGGACAACATCATCTGCAAACAACAGAGATGAGATCCTGTGGTCGCCAAGCATGACACCCTCCATTCCCTGGCTGCGCCTAGAAATCCTGTCCATAAAAATTATGAACAGGATCGATGACAAAGGGCAGCCCTGGTGGAGTCCAACTCTCACTGGGAATGAGTCCGACCGAGTGTTGGCAATACAAACCAAACTCTCACAACGGTCGTACAGAGACCGAATAGCTCGTAACAACAAGCCCGATACCCCATACTCCCTAAGCACCCCCCACAAAAAACCACGAGGGACACGGTCAAATGCCTTCTCCAAGTCCACAAAACACATGTAAACTGGTTGAGCAAACTCCCACGAACCCTCGAGAATTCTCGAGAGGGTAAAGAGCTGGTCCGATGTGCCACGGCCAGGACGAAAACCACATTGCTCCTCCTGAATCCGAGGTTCAACCAATGGTCGAACTCTCCTCTCCAGTACCTTGGCATAGACCTTCCCAGGGAGGCTGAGGAGTGTGATCCCTCTAAAGTTGGAGCACACCCTCCGGTCCCCTTTTTTGAAGAGAGGAACCACCACCCCGGTTTTCATTAGCAAGGTTTTTAGTTCTCCATGACTGTTGATATTCCAGTCATTACCCGCCAACAGAGATCATTTGCACTCTAACTCCAGAACACATAACGCTAGGATCACCAAACCTGGTATACAGGTCGACCTCAGCACCCTCACCTGTTGCTTTGGTTTTGGGGTCACAAGGTCAGCCAGCTTTGGCATATTATCACTGATTAATATGCATGCATTAAGTTTGTCTTCTCATCTTTTTAAATTAAAAATAAAAGAGATGGGGGAGCTACTCAGGGCTGTTGTTAGAGAATGCAAAGGAAAGGCGTGGCTCTGCATCTGTCTAGTTTTAAAACAACATTTCACAATAACTCTCCAGTTAGATGCCCGGGGACATTTCTAAACATCTGCTGCATTGTAAAACTTGCAGAAAAGCTACAAGAAGGTCTTTAGAGAAGCTGACATTTCCATACTCATCAATTCTAACTCACTGGATTTTGAAATGTAGATTTTTTTGTGTGTGTGATATTTTGTGTTAAAAATCCAATTTTGGTTTATGAAATTTTATCAGCTTTTGTGAGAATATGACTCCAAAAACCAATTATATCAATGAACATAAGCATGGTCATTCTTTCTCAACTATGTTATTATCTAGTAATTATCAATATAATTACATGCAAGAAAAGTTATGCAATAACATTCTGAGCCAATATGACTAAGAACTTCTGTGTGTAACTTTTACTCCAAATATTTTTCCTCCCATTTCAGGGTATGTTGCAACAGGGCAGGCTATAACTTGGTCAATCTGACTGGACTGACCAACTCTCACAGAGACAGCTGAGGCTCTGCTTCTGCTCATGTCATTTTGAAGGACTGCACTGGGTTTGTCTTTGTGCTTGAGGCAGGTTGGGGGGGAGGGGGGCATTTAAGCTGCCATGACTTGAGCAGTTAAAAAAAAACTTGAAAAGCCAGTAATAAGACTTGGTGTAATGATACACCACAGTCACAAAACTCTCAAAAAAAAGTTAAAACCACAGTAAAGCCGGTACAGGGCAAAACACAATGGAAGTGTGGGTATTATTCACCACAGTCCAATAAAGAGTCCTTAAATGCATCACCTGTGTACACATGAGGTTTCAGTGGTGACTCCACACGGGGGGGGTCCCATTGTAGTCCCCTCTCTGTATCCAGATATATTTGGAGTTCAGAGAAACATGAATTCACGCTCTTAAGTGATCATTACTCTTTATGGATGCAGTCCAAAGAGACCTGATACACAGCCTGTAATTACAGCTGTGATGCTGCTCTGTTGACATAGGTCGGCAAATGGCAAGTCATCCAAAATGCGTGCTATGTACACATTTTTTTTTCTCTGTTTACTCCCAAACTCACCTGCAGCAGCAGGAGCAGAGTTCAAGGTAAACACCTTTCAGCAGGTCAGTGCAATATTGGCAATTTCCAAAAAGCTTCATGTGTGTTTGTGTAGCATCATGTGCACATTTCTGTCATTTCTCAAGTGTTTCTCACATTAAAAAGAAAGCATAGCAAAAAATACAGCCAGAAGTAAATTTCACCAGCCTCACCTAGAACAAATAATTGTTTTCTTCCAATACAGATTTGGAAACAAATTAATGAATCAAAATCAGCTTTAAAAAATTAATTTAATGAAGTGCCTTCATTTTCTGCTCTTGTACGACAAATGTAAACAATTCTGCACTACATTCAAAAACATCTGTATGCATGTATGTATCAGCTTCAGTTTTTAGAGCTCTTGTTTAGTTGTTTGTTTGTTTTTTAATTCCATTCATCCATTTTCTTCCTTTAAGCATATAATTTCCATTTCAGAGCACCACCTCTCTGCTGAATATGTGCAGGAACCTAATTTTGGGTCCCAGGTACTAGCAGTGTGGTGCCCACCACTCCACCATTATAATTTTCAGCACTTTTTTTCTTTAAGAAATCCTTCTGTTCCTAAAAAGTAACTAGTATGAAAAACATATTTTAAGTAAATATATTTTGTTTATCAAGGTTTATGTTGAATCGGTGTGATTATGTGTAATTTGGATTTGCTAAGTAACTAAACAAGGACTGGAAGAACAAATGGAATGTGAACAGCTGATAAGTATCAACCAAGAATTGTGCAATACACAGCATCTGCTGGTGTGCATTTTCAGGTCAAAACCAACTGACAGGTATACTTGTCAAAACTATGTTGGACATCTTTGAACTCATTTACAGCTTCCAACTCAGAAGACTTCCAACTCAATAGACTTTCTAGGCCGTGCAGTCTTTCTTAAGACGCTCTTGATCAAAAGTACTTTTAAAGAGTTTGTTTGCTGAAATTGTGACAAACCAAATCTGGGCCCTAGTCTGAAGCCCCTGCTGCTGGGAGGGTGCACACAGAGACTAAAAGCAAAAAAGGTGAGGAATATACAGTACATAGGTATACAGTCGTGTGAAAAAATTAGGGACACCCTCTATAAGCCTGTGTGTTGGTTTTTTTAAACATATTTGGACATATGGCTATTTAATATTAATGTTTTAAAAATACTTGAGATTCATGTAATACAACTAAACAATTAAAAATGAATTAAAGACTTTTTTCAAATTTTCAGTAAAATGTAATTCTAAACAAATAGAGAGGAATAAATTAGGACACCCCACATCTTTTTTAGGACACTCCCACATTCATTCCCACTTAAAATGGCTAAAAGAAATGTTAAAAGAAATGCAAATAAAAAACAAAAAACAAGGTTAGACATAGATATGTGAACATTTCTTAATAAAGAACTGAATATTTAAAGGGGTGTCCAAATTTTTTCACATGACTATATTTTTAGGAAAAATTAGAAACCTGCTTTATTTAACTAATGAGCAGCGGCATCTCTGGCACAGAAAGTCTGATGGGGCACAATAAACACAAACACTACTTGCTCCGTGAATGTAAATATAAATGCACCTCCTCAAATCATAAGTATACATTAATGTAATGGGCTAAGCAAAATAATGTGACTTGGGACTTAATTACTGACAGTATACCAAAGACCATAAAATGGCACTTTCCGCCCTTCTAGCTTGGTGCTCAGCATAAGAGAATGGGAAAAGTAAAGTTGTTTACCCAGCCAACAAGGGGACTCACAAAAACCAGTATACGCCTGCCGGTGTTCTGACATTTTAGGATTTGCCAGAATAGCATAACCAACAGTTGTGAAAAAATTAGGATACCCCCAATAAATAGTCAGTTCTTTATTAAGAAATGTTCACATATTGATGTCTAAACCTTGTTTTTTATTTATCTCTGGAAAAGAAGGTGATTTAATTGCAGGTAAATAATAAAAATTAACTTTGTTTTACTCGATTAAACAAAAGATATCAACAAAAATGCATATTCTAACTGAGGAAAAAGTAGGACATCCTACCGCCTAATAAGCTAGTGTTACCCCCTTTGGCTGAAATAACTCAGTGAAACACTTCTTGTAGCCATCTACCAGTCTCTGACATCGGTCTGAGGAAAGTTTGCCCCACTCCTCAACGCAGAATTCATTCAGCTGTGAGATGTTTGAGTGGTTTCTTGCATGTACAGCCCATTTCAAGTCACCCACAGCATCTCAATGGGATTAAGATCTGGGCTTTGACTCGGTCACTCCAGGACTCTCCATTTCTTAGTTTTTAACTCATCCTTGGTGGATTTACTGGTATGTTTTGGGTCATTGTCATGTTGCAGGGCCCAGTTCCGCTTCAGCTTTAGTTTTTTTTACAGATGGTCTCACGTGGTCCTCAAGCACCCTCTGATACACGGTAGAATTCATGGTGGATTCTATGATGGTGAGTTGGCCAGGTCCTGCTACAGCAAAGCATCCCCAAACCATGACACTTCCACCTCCATGCTTCACAGTTGGTACGAGGTTCTTTTCTTGGAATGCTGTATTTAGTCTAGGGCAAACACATCCTCTGTTCTGGAGTCCCAAATAAATTAAATTTTAGACTCATCTGGTCCAAAGAACATTATTCCCTGAAGTCCTGGTCTTTGTCTGTGTTCTCTCTGGCAAACTTCAGTCTGGCCTTCATGTAGAATTGGTATTTAAACAGTCATCTTCATCATGCTGTTCACATTTTGACATCATGAGACCAAGACAACTCCTAACAACTGATCAACAGTACCTTGCAAGGCTTCAAACAGGATGTTCTCAGAGGGGAGTGACCACTGAGCTTAAGAGTGTCAGAGAGGTTGCAACAAAGATACAGAGAGACTGGAAGAGTCATAAAAAGGCATAGAAGTGGATGTCCTTTGTCCACATCCCACACTGATGACCACTCATTGTGAACAGTGCGCCCTGCGGAACCAAATGATGAATGCCACTCAACTCCAGGCACATTTAAAGGAGGTGAGAGGCACCCAAGTGTCACATCAGACCATTCTAAACTGTTTTATAATCAGCATGGTCTGCATGCTAGATGGGACCTGCAAGGGTACCTGACCACACCACCAGGCACAGGCATCATCGTCTTGCATGGGCCAGGGAGTATTTATATTGGACAAGGGACCACTGGGTCTCAGTGCTGCTCTCTGATGAAAGTCGATTCACGTTGAGCAGAAATGATAGCCACCAACAATGCTGGAGATGTCAAGGAGAACGCTATGCATAAGTCACAGTTGTCACCAGACAAGCTTTTGGTGGTGGTGGTGTTACAGTCCCAGCAGGTGTGTCTAGTCAATACAGAACTGCCCTACAGCTTGTGAATGGTACAGTGACAAGCTGGTACTACCTGAATAACATTAATCCAGTCATTGTGCCCCTGCATGAACGACACAGGTCTAATTTCATCTTCATGGAAGACAATGCTCCAGATCATCGAGGTCGCATCATTAGGGGCTGCTGGAGGCTGGGGTTCTTCAAATGGAGTGGCCTACATTTTGTCCAGACCTGAATTCCGTAGAAAACCTATGGGATCAGCTCAGTTGCCGTGTAGAGGCTTATACCCTGCACCCCCACAACCTCAATGACCTGAGGGCCACCCTTCAAAAAGAGTGGACTGCCATACCTCAGCAGACAATAAGTCGGCTTGTGAACACCATGAGACGTCGGTGTCAAGCTGTAATTGATGCTCAAGAGCACATGACAAGTTATTGAGACACTGACATCTTTTAGTTGTGGTATACCCACCACTGTTGTTGACTTTTGGTTTATTAAATTGTTTGAGATGAGGAAATCACCATTGCATGCTTCTACTTGAATGTCATACTTTCATGATATAATATCACTGTAGCGTGAACTTTTTACATTTTCCATAAATTTTACCCAAAAGCCAAATAGCCCTAACTCTTTTGTGAGTAGTGTATATAACAGAGTTAGTTAGTTAGTTAGTTAGTTAGTTAATTCTTCCACAGCATGTGGGACACCATTCTAGTGTATGGGGGTGACACCTATCTCCATTTCATATAACAGAGTGCAACAACAAGAATTAACAATATGCAACTCTACGTATACAGTTATAACATTACGTAATTGCTTACCTTCAGTTCAACTGTATGAAGTCTCTGGTGGAATGCTGAAATGATGGACTTTCGCTCAGTACCATGTATTCTGTTGTACGCATTGTGTGCACATGCGCAGTAGCCCGGGGTATGCTGTTCTGTATGTCTAAATGTCAGAACACTGATCCCAAGCCCTGATAAATGGAAAGGGTTGTCAGGAAGTGCATCTGGTATAAAATCTTTGCCAAATGAAATACGGACCTATGAGTCGCTGTGGCGACACCAAATAGCATGTGTGCACTGCTCAATAGTTTTTAGTTTGGCAGAATGCTGTACACAATAATGGGAGAGGCGGAGCTTATCATCTTATGGCAGCCATACCAGAAGGCCATAGAGACACACAGGCTGCCCTTTTGGAAAACTCTGATGTCATCCATTTTTATTTTAGTCTGTTTTCCACAGGCAATATGGTGCTCAAAAAGCCTTTTAGAATTTGTATCTATCACTAGAAATTCAAGAAATCTCTGTCAGTGTGTCAGTGTGTGTCTGTCAGTGTGTCACAGCCAAAGATCATAGGACCGCCTATGATGTTCCTATGATGTCTGCATGATGTCCGATGATGTTCCTATGTATAACGACTCCTCATGTGTGGAATGTTCTATGATGTTCCTATGTAGCAAAGGCAGGCATCACTCATGATCATAGAACTCGCTATGACATCATCAAAGATCAAAGGCAGTCATCACTCATATACATTCAAGAAATCTCTGGTTTTAAACGGCACTTATTCACCATGGGAAAAGCGAACGTGACAAATGTTGAGGAATGTGGAGTAAAAGAAAATGTCAAGTAACATCTTATTACACTGTCACAAATGCGGAAATGAAAGACAGATAATGGAAAATGAAGTTCGAGCGGCCAGTAGGGAATGGGATTTAACTGGGATTCTGGGAACAGATGGAGACAGAGAGGCAATAAGAATCACGAGAAGGCTTTTTTTCTCTTCTTTTAAATAACATAGTGTAATGTCGGGGCCATGTAAGGGGGGCAGGGATTTCCCAGCATGCTTTGCCAGTTGAAAACGTTACTGTGTGTGTGTGTACTAAATATGTTATTACGGCCCGGTTATGGCTGCCACGTAGGACGGACGTGTCTCGCTCTGCTCTGCTCCTGGAGAAAAAAAATCGGCAACTAACTCTCTCATTTGGGACAGAACGTATCCCAGCATTTGGGCGAGGATATGTCGGCGAAGCCTAAGGCTGGAAAACCAGGAAAAGGAAAAAAGCGAGCCGTCCGAAACAGTCCAAATTTAACGGACTTTCAGGTCTGTGACACAGCCAAACAAAAAACTCCATATATGGCGGAGGAAGCTGGCGGCGGTGCGATGTTTGCGGGGAATGGCGCAGATGCGCTGATGGCTGCCATGAGTTCAATGAGAGCGGACCTTTTCCTCTAGATTTGATGGGATTCTGACAGCGTTGAAGGAATAAGAAGGAATTGGGTGGACTGTGTTGTAGAACGACGGCGCAGATGGAGCTCCGTCTCGCTAGTGCTGAAGATGACGTCACCCGTTCTTCAATTAAAGGTGCGCACTTTGGAAAAAAAAATAAATCTCTGGAAGATAATATTTTGGATTTGGAATCTCGGTCGAGACAGAATAATTTGAGGCTGGTGGGTCTTCCAGAGGAATCAGAAGGTCGGGACGTATGTTCTTTCTGGAAAAGTGGATTCCGGAGGTGCTGGGCAGCGAGGAGTTGCAATCAGCAGTGGTTCTGGAAAAAAGCACATCGTATTGGCCCACGGAGAGATAAGGGACCGCGAGGACCTTAATTATGATGTTTCTTAGCAACAGAGACAGGATGAAGATCTTCAACCGACTGCACGTGCTAAAGGAGAGATTAAACACCAGGACAGCAGGTGCGGTTTCTACCCAGATTTGGCCACAGGAATCCAGCAATTGAGGAAGCAGTTTGATCCCGTACGTAAGGAGCTGCGCAACCTTGGGATTCGTCATGGGTGTAATCTATCCTGCGAGACTGCTGACCACGTATGAGGGCAGAACCACATCTTCAAGACCCCAGAGGAGGCGCCGGAGTTCATCAAGAAAGATCAAAGAAGAAGAAGAGACTGGTGGGAGCTAAGCATGAACAAAAATATAAGGTAGAATAATAAGCATTTGCACAGGCATTCTGACTGACTTGAAGTAAATAGTAAGTTTACAAAATATAGATTGTATTATATATTTAAAAAACAAAACCAAAAACAAACAAACAAAAAAAAAACTATGATGTACAAAGTTGTTAAAAATTTTGGAGTTAAGTTGGAAAACTACAGAGGAGAGTTAATGTTTACGTCATTAAAAGCAGTAGAGTTAGGGTGATTGGGAGGATGAAGAAGGAGTGGCTTAGGCTGTTCCCCGTGGGTGTGGAACAGTCGATGGCTATATCGGGAGACAGAATTTTTCTTTTGATTTTGGGGGGTTTGCCACAAGTGTGGGAAGGGGAAATTTGGTTGTGTGTAGTTTGTAGGATGAATGTTCAACCACTCATGTTTTTGCTTCCTCTGTATGAGCATGGTTTACACTGCAAGGTAATCCCAAACTCTCTATTGATCATGGACCAAAGTGTTAATCTTAATTTAACTTCATGGAATTGCAGAGGTCTACAAAATTTAAAAAACTTAAACAAGTTATGAATAAAATAAAGGACATGGGTTCAAGAATTGTGTTTTTACAAGAAACTCATTCTGATAGAGGAGGATGTTAAAAGAATTAGGAGTAGATGGCAGGGAAGTGTATTCACCTCTTCATTTTCATCCGAGCCAGGGGAGTTATGACTCTCATACATAAATCAGTTCCTTTTCAGGTGAAAAATGTAATTGGAGACAAATTTGGAAGATATGTAATCATTCAAGGTTCTTTGCTATTAGAAAATATAAATTCTTGTGAACTTATATGGTCCCAATATAGATGATCAGAAGTTCTTTGCTAATTTATTTCTCATCTTATCATCACTTACAGGGCAACATATAATAGCAGGGGATTTTAATTGTACATTGAATCCAGGTGTGGATAGATCAACAGGACTGGATTGTACGCACATTGGATGTAGGATGACTATTAATCATTTTATGAAAGAATTGAGATTGTTAGATATATGGAGAGAAATGAAACCACAAGTTAAAGCCTATTCTTGTTATTCCAGTACCTACAAGACATTCTCACGTATTGATTATTTTTGATTTCCACAGAATTAAGGTCCAAGATTCAAAACTGCTTTTATGATAACATCGTGATTTCTGATCATGCACCACTGTTGTCTAATATATGTAGATAAAAAATTGACAAAGGAATCAGGTAGATGGCAATTTCAGCATAAATGGCTTCAGGATGAGGAATTTGTCAAGTATATAGAAAAACAGATAGACGAGTTCTTTGACATCAATACTACACAAACATCAGCATGTGTAAAGTGGGAGGCTTTCAAAGCTTTTATTAGGGACATATTATTAGTTATACAGGATCAAAATCTAAGAAGACTCGAGAGGAGAGAGCTAAATTGGAACATAAAATAAAAAGTCTTCAGGAAAAAGTGTATGCAGGAAGTGACCCAAGGTTGGAGAATGAATTACTGATTTTGAGAGCTGAATACGACAAAAAATCAGCGAATAGAGCTGCCTCGAGTCTTCTAAGATTGAAACAATCTTTTTATGAACAAGGTGAAAAATCAGGAAAATTATTAGCATGGCAGATTAAACAATTGGAAATTAAAACACCAATTACCAGTATTATAAGTAACAGACAGGTAGTTATAGATCCTTTAGAAATTAATAGAGCCTTTAGAGATTACTATGAAAAATTATATGATACCAAAAATGAACCTGATTTAACAAAACTAAATGGGTTTTTGAACGAACTATCTATACCGTGTATTCCAAATGAAAACAGGGAGATATTGGAGTCTAAAATTAGTCAAGAAGAAGTTGGGCTAGCCATTGATAATATGAAATCAGGAAAAAGTGCAGGACCAGATGGTCTTCCAGTTGACCTTTATAAAAAATTTAAGAATAAATTAATAAAAACCTTTTTGGAAATGGTTTTAGAAGCATTTCAAAATAATAATTTACCATCATACATAAATAATGCCTTAATTATACTGCTGCCAAAACCAGGTAAGCCCTCTAATAAATGTGAAAATATGAGACCAATAAGCCTATTAAACGCCGACCTTAAGATAATCTGTAAAATTTTAGCAAGACGAATACAAGAAATTTTACCAAATATTATTAATCGAGATCAGAATGGCTTTATAAAGGGTAGACAAGGCTTCCATAATGTAAGAAGACTATTTAATATTATTTATTTTAATAAAGAAGCACCGGATACAGCTCTCCTATCATTGGACGCCGAAAAGGCCTTTGATAGAGTTGAATGGCCCTTTCTTTTTGAAGTCCTACAAAGGTTTGGACTTGGAAATAATTTCATAAAATGGGTTCAAATAATATACAATAATGCTACAGCAGAAATCCTAACAAATAACAATATTTTCAAAACCAATAAAAATCAATAGAGGATGTCGACAAGGCTGTCCACTTTCACCTTTACTGTTTACTATGGCAATTGAACCCTTTAGCGATAGCGATACGTTTACATTCACAATATATGGAATTAAAGTTGGACCAACAGAACATAAAATCTCCTGTACGCCGATGATATAATTTTGTTTATGTCGAATCTAAAAAAATCAATTCCAACCTTGTTGAATTTAATAAAGAATTTTGGGGAAATATCAGGATATAAAATAAATAAAACTAAATCTTCAATATTAATGCTAAATGAGACCCAGAGAAATTACCCAGCCCCTGAGGTAAATCAATTCAATGTTGTAAATCAGTTTAAATATTTAGGAATCCAAATTATGCCTAAGCTAGAATCAGTCGCCAGTGTCAACTATGAAGCCTTAATGTCAGATATCAATGAGTTAACTCAGAGATGGATGTCACTACCAATGTCGATGATCGGGAGAATCAATATACTTAAAAGTAATATTTTACCTAAAATACTTTATTTATTTCAATACATTCCCTTATCACCACCTTTAGATCTATTCTCAAGAATAAAAAAAAAGTTAGTGGAATTTATATGGAACAACAGGAGGGCTAGATTACGTTTGTCTTTATTATATTTACCATTTGATCGTGGAGGTCTGAAATGTCCAAATTTTATGTTGTATTATTGGTCGGCACAACTGAGGTCTATGACATATTATTTTTCATCAAATGATCTCCCTCACTGGACTGAAATGGAATCATACAATTTACCTTTACCTCTTCCCATATTCATATACTCAGATTCGGCAAAAAAATTACAAAAACAAGTTAAAAATCCATTTGTAAAGCATATGATCAAAATATGGTGTGAAGCTAAAAACTATTTAAAAGAACCACAGTTATTGTCACAATTTAGTCCAATATGGGGTAATCAATATTTTAAACCAGGGAGAGCGGACGCTGTATTTAAAGTATGGAATTTAAAAGGGATACAAAAGATTCAGGATTTATATTTGCCATGTGCAGACAACATAATGTCTTTTGAAGAGCTGAGGATCAAATTTAATCTCAATAGAACACATTTTTTTAAATATCTTCAACTTAGAAACTTTATTCGATCAAATCAAAATAAAGCTCTCACTCGACCTATTTATTCATCCTTGGAAAAAATGATGATGAAAGATAGTAAAAGAAAGGGTATTATTTCAGAGTTTTATAACTCATTGACACTATCTTCAAGTGAAAATTCACTGAAAAGATTAAACTACTGGAAAGAAGACCTGCAAATTGAAATTTCAGAGGAACAATGGGAATTGGCTTGTACAGAAGCTCAAACCAAATCAATAAATGCACGCCTTAAATTGATACATTTCAAATGGTTAATGCGGATGTATGTTACACCGGAGGAGTTAAATAGATATAACAAAAATATACCAGATACATGCACAAAATGCATGGAAAGTAAAGGAACCCTATTTCATTGTTTATGGGAATGTAGATTAATAAGAATGTTTTGGGAGGAGGTGAGGGTAACAATTGAAAAAATAATCTCAAAACAAATCATATTGAATCCTAAACTGTTTTTGTTGGGTCTGTACCCAGAAAAGCATAATTTCAATAAAAGTGAAAGAACATTCATAGACCTCAGTTTGCTTAATGCCAAAAAATGTATTGCACTATTATGGAAAAAGACTCATAGACCAGATGTGACTCAGTGGTTAAGACAGATGTTAACAAACCTTCCATTAGAAAGAATAACATATATACTGAAATCAAAGGAAATTGTGTTTGAGAATATATGGAGACCTTTTATTGATTATGTAAAAAATTTAAACATAACTCTTGAAGAAGAAGGTGAATGATGTGTGTGGACCTTGTAAATTCCAAACTGGTGAACATAATATGTATACTTATGTATTGGATTGTCTAGACTAAACAGAGGAGCATTGTTGAAGACTTGATTTTGTTGGTGGTTGTTGGTGTTTTTAGGGTTTTTTTTTTTTTGTAGTACTTTAGTGTTAGTGTTTGATTGTTTGTATCATGTTTGTTAAAAAAAAAAAAAGGTTCAATAAAGATATTGTGGAAAAAAAATATGTTATTACTGAGTTATACTGCTGTGTCATTATAACTGCGTTGTAATGACCCAGCAGTGTTTAGCAGGATTAGGGCAAGATGTATCATGTGTGTGTAACCATGATTGAAACGGCGGTCTGGGAGAATGACCTCCCCTCCTCTCTGTGCTCAGAAGTGGTTGGGGGTCGGTGGTGTGTAAATAAAGCCTGTTCATCACAACCATCTTGCTCCTCTTTCTTTGTGTGAATCCCGCTAACGTCACACTGGTGTCAGAAGTGGGATGGAGCAAGATGAGGATCCAGGCGGAGGTCCAACGGCCAGAGCGGTTCATCGCTCGGCTGGGAACGGAGCGTAGAGCTGAGACGCCGGCCACCGGAGAGGCTCGCCGCGATGGACGGAGCAGCGGACCCGACGGGACTGCTCTGCCTTTTTCAAGGCAGAACGGGCCGAGCAGAGCAAACCAGCCCTGTTTCCCGCCCTTTTCAGGGCAGGACGGGCTGGCGATTCCAGAGCAATTAGGAGCGGCGATCGACCGGGAGATGACCATCCCATCCGTCCAGCAGCGGGCCAAGATTCCCCGCTACAATGGCGAGAACCTGTTGGATGACCACCGGGCCCAGGTCGAGTTGGCTGCCGCGCTGAACGACTGGTCATAGGAGGAAACCACCGTGCTGAGAGCGAGTGGGAGGAGGAGCTACGGCAGATCACAGCAGCACGTGCACGAAGGAGACAGCGGTGGCGACACGAGGAAGGGGGGCTTCCGCTGCGCAGAGCCAGGGTACATCGCATGGTACTGCCCCGCACACAGCGCACGACAAACTGGCCCCTCGCCGACGTTAAATTAGAGCGAGGTGGCATGGACGGAGAAAAAGCCGCCTCCTGCAGATGCTCCCCCCGGCGGTGACGTCACAGAGGCCTTTGGAGCGCAGCAGCAGTGGAGCGAGCAGGACAGAGCTGGTCTTTTCCCGGGCTCAGCAGGGGCTGGACGCCTGGACACGGGCCAGCGGCCGCCTGGGAGGTCCTGGCAGCGGTGGGAGTCGTGACTCCCGCTGCCAGAGGAGGAACTGCGTAGTCCTACCGCCACCCGCAGATGCTTTCCCTTTCGGTGATGTCACGGAGGCCCTCGGCGCAGCAGACGCGCAGCAGCGGAGCGAGCAGGACGAAGATCCGGCCATTTTCCAGGTGCGGCAAGGGCTGGACGCATGGATGCGGGCCAGCGGCCGCCTGGGAGACCTGGCAGCGGTGGGAGTCGGCCAGAGCGGGCTTGGGACTCCCGCTGCCAGGGAAGGGACTGTGCGTGGTCCTACAGAGGCTGTCAGATGTGTCTATCCGCCCGCTGGTGGCCAAACCGGAACCCTACCCCAACCAGATACTCCGACTGAGACTCAGATGGACACTGGATGGCCCGTGCATGCCGCCCCGGCACCGGGCTGACTCGCGTTGGATTTCTGAAAGTGGACTTTGAATTTTCTGGGGACAGAAACCAGTCCGGGGGGGGGGGGGCAGTGTAACGTCGGGGCCATGTTAAGGGGGGCAGGGATTTCCCAGCATGCTTTGCCAGTTGAAAACGTTACTGTGTGTGTGTACTAAATGTGTTATTACTGAGTTATACTGCTGTGTCATTATAACTGTGTTGTAATGACCCAGCAGTGTTTAGAAGGATTAGGGCAAGATGTATCATGTGTGTAACCATGATTGAAACAGAGTTCTGGGAGAATGACCTCCCCTCCTCTCTGTGCTCAGAAGTGGTTGGGGGTTGGTGGTGTGTAAATAAAGCCTGTTCATCACAACCATCTTGCTCCTCTTTCTTTGTGTGAATCCCGCTAACGTCACAATAGGATTAAGTCATAGAATTTAGGGGTTGAGCTCAGATGACATAATGTTGCACACTCTTGTACAGTAGGTGGCGATATGCACCTTTCAGTTGTTTGCTATCCACCAGTAACCGAGAGAAGAAGAGAAGAAGTGTGTCAGGCTGTGTGTCTGCCAGCCAAAGATCATAGGACCGCCTATGATGTTCCTATGTAACAAATGCAGGCATCACTCACTATCATAGGACTCACTATGACATCATCAAAGATCACTCACGGTCATAGGACTCGCTATGACATCATCAAAGATCAGAGGACTCGCTATGACACACTCAAAGATCAAAGGCAGGCATCACTGAACGAGTGTTGACGTGCTTGCTTACACCTGCTTTCTAAGGGCATCCTATGACATCAGCAAAGATCATAGTACTCGCTATGACATCATCAACGATCAAATGCAGGCATCATAGAAGTTGCTATGACATCATCAAAGATCAAAGGCAGTCATCACTCATGGTCATAGGAGTCACTATGACATCAAAGATCAGAGGACTCGCCATGACACACTCAAAGATCAAAGGCAGGCATCACTGAACGAGTGCTGACGTGCTTGGTTACACCCTTGCTTACACCTGCTTTCTACGGGCATGCAGAAATACTTGCTTATTCTTGGTTTCTACAGGCATGCACGGGTATGCACTAGTAATTTTACTATCTGCAGTGGCTGTCCTGAAATATATTTGTTGCTACACAAAAAAGGGATTTTTTTAAGGATGAACTTTAGCCAGTATTCAGCTTAAAATACTGGCACCTTGTACTGAATCATTTTAAAATATTTCAGTTTAGTTGTTGCCTAAAAAAAACCTGCTCGTCTACCGTTTTAATATCCAAAATGGCCGCCTTGAAAATGGACCAATAACATTGGGCGCGTGCATCATTTGCCAGTTGCTTGGAGGTAAACAGGTGGATGTCAAACAAAAGCTCACCAACTCTAGTGCGACGAGCACTTTCAACAATGGGAGTTTATTGTGTTCATATTCTTTTCTCGTTCACCCTCTTCCTTTTTTTTTTCTGTCGTTGCGCTCGTTCGGTGGGAGGATCGCGAGTGTTGACAGGGATAGGTCACGTGACAGCGTGTGCGCCTATATAGGGGGGCGGTACGTAAACATAGGAGCAAGAAGGAGCAGCAGAGTCCGACAGGAGACCGTCACGGAGCAGCTCTCCATCGGGGTTTTTTTTCCCCCTCGTGTTGTTTTACCACACGACCCTTTAGGACATACAGTAATTTCTTTCCGACTTCAGCTACAGTGATAGCTAAGTTTGGAAGGGAGGACAGGAGAAGAAGCGCCGTGTCGTTCAGCTGCTTTTGGGTGTTTTTCTGTTGACTGTTAGCTGCAGCAGGGGGGTCGACCTCCTTTTTTTATTATTATTAATACTAGAAAAGAAGAGCTAGAATAATAAACCTTCACCGGGTTTTCAACGAGTTTTAAAATGGATAACTCCGGATCGAAGAAGACATGTTTGGGTGAGTTTTCTTGTGAAAATGTTGAATATCCCCCTCAAGATTAGCCAAATAGCAGATTATCAATGTTTTGTTGTTGTTGTTGTTGTTGTTTTAATGCGCAGAATCCGTCCAAGACTTTTTCACCTCGGCTAAATTTCTGATTTACATGGGACATGCCCTGTCAACATGGGTAAGTGATATTCATTTATTCATTATGGTTTCACTCAATCTTTATTAGAATTTAACATATATTCGATCACAGTAAACAGTCAGTATTAAACACAAAAACACTAGCAGCAAAAAACATGAACACTTGTAAAGCGATGATCTACACAAACATTACATGATACAAATAACAGCTGACAGACATTTGTCTTTATTTCTTTATTTATTGTAGAAACTGACAGTAGGTCAGTGAGATCAATTAAAATTCCTCGAGCAAAATAAGCAGATTTTGTCACTAGTTTGTTTTTTATTCATTCAACACAAGTAATTACATTATTTTCTATAACTGTGTCTGTTTTTTTGTGTGTAAAATTTGTTTCCAGTTTAAAAATAAAACATTCATATCAACCTCTTGACTGCGCGTTCAGATGACATCACAGAGTAAATTTGTAGATGTCCACCATGATGACAGGATTTATTCCTGCCAGAATAAATACAGCACCGCTCTATTTTGTTATTGCTGCATTATATTTAATTACACATGTGCCTACAATGCCAAATAGCATGTTTTTCCCCCTGTGCGCGCCTCGCCTCACAATGCAGGTCTTAGAGGCTGGATGGAGAAAAGCTTCTGGCTGGTTAATGATCACTGTTTGAATTCCCACAGGGTGACCGAATGTGGAACTTTGCCGTGGCCGTTTTCCTGGTGGAGCTGTACGGGAACAGCCTGCTGCTCACCGCCGTGTACGGGCTGGTGGTGGCCGGGTCCGTGCTCCTGCTGGGGGCCATCATCGGGGACTGGGTGGACAGGAACCCCAGGCTCAAAGGTGAGGAGCGAAGTTCTTCAGCCTTCTGCTCACTGCTGCTTTGACAAAAAGATTAAGACAAAAACCCCTCACTCATCTATGAGGAAAAAGTCACGAATGTCTGAGAGGGGAAAAGCAACATTTTACTTGGAAAAAAGTTGGAAATTTGCAAGAAATAAAATCTCAAATTTAAGGGGGGAAAAATGAAAGTTGAAAAAAGTTTAAAAAGTTTCAAATTTCTAAGGGAAAATCTCATAAGACAAAAATCATTGATTAATGCAGGAAAAAAATTTTTTAAATAATGTTGAGAAAAGTCACAAATTTTTAAAAAAAGCAAATTCTAAGGAGAAAATAAGTAAATTTACCACAATAAATTTTCAAATTTGCAAAGAAAGCTTTATATTTTAGACAAATAAGTTTAATAAATGTATTTTTAAAAGTAGTAAATTTATGAGGAAATGTCGCAGTTAAACGTTCACAAGATTTTTACTAGAAAAAATCAGAAATTTATAAGAAAAACTTCAAATTTGAGGGGAAAATATCATAAATTGAAGAGAAAAAAGCAAATGTATTACTAAAAAGCTGCAAAATTCTAAGGAAAATTCTCCAATTCACGAGAAAAAACTATGTGGGGAAAAAGTTAATGTGAAATTGAAAATCATTGTGGACAAAACACAAATTTACAACAAAATTTAGCACATTTATAAGGGAAAAAAACCACTAAATTTAATGGAAAGAAAAAAAAAATGTGCCAATTCGTTAGAAATAAGTCAAACTTACAAGAAAAGTTTAAATTTACAATAAATTTAATAGGAAAAGTACATTAAAAAAAAAAGTGGGAAAATTCTCAGATTTCCAAGGTTGATTCTGAAATAAAAGTTACATAATTAATACAGCTGTTTTATTTTCATTTTGAAGCCTAAATTTGTTTTGTGGCTCCATGTAAATTTTTAGGCTAAAAGTTGCTTGGACTTTCTCTGCTCTCATCAGAGAGCGTTTATTCTGGGGACTGCCTATGCTGCGGCTTCTTGGGAGCCCTCCAGCAAACTAGGCAGAAATTCGTTGTCTCCGGCCACATTTCTGTCCCTGACGTCCCCTCGTGGTGTGTCTCCACAGTGGCCCAGACTTCGCTGCTGGTCCAGAACAGTTGCGTCACCGTGTGCGGGATCCTCCTGATGCTCGTGTTCCAGTTCAGAGAGCAGCTCGCCCAGCTCTACAACGGATGGATCCTGGTAAGATCCCACCCCCACGGATGCAGCCCCCTGAGCCGACCGGGGTAGAGTTTCTTTTTTAATCACCTCCTCTCCTCAGGAGCATCAGACCGAAATTTTACTGAGCTTTCATGCCAGTCACACGTTTTATGGTAGATTTTACTGGCAAGTGGAGCAAGTTTGTTAACAGTTTGGTACAAAGGTTACATTTAAAGTGGAAGGTGGTAAAGTGTGATATAGTGACTACGGGCATTTAACTAGTCGTAAAAGGTGACCGGGTAAAGGATGAGTGATTTAAGCAGAAAACAGAGTAGTGTCAGCAATATATGACGGAAAATCTCTGCTATATCAGCCCCAGGTTTTGGTTTAGACCTGGGTGACACTGACTATAACCGTGTTTTTATGCCTAATAATCTAAACATAGCAGAACATAATCTGTGATGTTTTGACAAGACACAGATATAACTAGAAGGCAAATGTCCTCAAAATCCATCCATTAATATTTGCATAATCCTGAACACAAAACGAATAAACTGCCCCGATCACAGTACTTCCTTGGTGGAGGTAAACATGACTGTATTTATGACTGAATCCAAATCTTAGTTCATCCACATGTTCCTTTGTTACACCGATATTCTGTTTTCACAGATTTCCTTTCTCTCCCCTGAATGCTTGATTTTAATGTGATGAAGAGTGTACAAAAATCTGCCAATTTAAAGGAAAAATCTCTGAAATTCACAAGAAAAAAGTATAAATTTGATGATAAAGTCACAAAATTTCCAAAGTTAAAAATTAAAGAATAGCTTACCATATGGGGGGGGGGGGGGGGACACAAATTTCCATGACAAAAATTACAAATTTATGAGGGAAAAATTAAATAAATTTAAAAAAGCTGCAAATTTAAGAAAATTTAAATTTGCAAGAAAAAATTGAATATTTTATACAAAGATGTGACTACCGAGGAGAAAATAAAAGGATCTCAAATTTATTTAAAAAAAAAAAAAAAAAAGCTGCACATTTTTGACGAAAAAAGTTGCAAATCTGCTTTTTTTTTTTTTATTTATTTATTTTTTTCAAAAATCGTGAGAAAAGTCCCATTTTTTTGAAAAAAGCATTAGGCTGCTTGTCCACCAAATGAGTTTTCTCCACTCTGGATGGCTATTTTCCATTCATTCTCTATGTAGTCCAGCGTTTACAGCGCTGAGGGCGGGGCGCTGAAACGCTCTTGCCGGGGGCCGTTTTTTGTCGCAGCGCTTGGGGCGCTCAGGGCGCTCAATAGAGTTGAAAAAGGTTCACATTTTCAGAGACTGCAGCTGAGCTCATCAATGTCAGACCCAAGCAGCCAATCAGAACTGCTGCGTGGGCGGGACATAGGACGCCGGTACTCGTCTGTACTCGGACTCCTGTTTTCCGTGTCATCATATTTTGCATCCAGAGCTGCTAAAACACATTTTCTGTCCATTGTTATTTAGAGTGCTATTAAAACATCAGTAGAAAGTCTGCCCACATTAAAGCAGAAGTTCTGAGCTGACAGGGACAAGCTGTTGCAGGGATGCAGGGATACAGGGCACCCCCCCCCCCCCCCCCCCCCGCCAAGAGCGCAGCACACAAACGCTGAAGGAAAAAAAAAAAAAAATGCTCAGGGCGGTAGGGCGACAAAAAACTAGAGATCGACCGATATGGGTTTTTCAGGACCGATACCGATTATTAGTAGTTAAGGAGGCTGATAACTGATATTTGGAGCCAATATTCATTTGCAGTAAAACTGTAAAAATTGGCATAAGTGTTGAATAATACAAACACTTAACTTTGTTTAACTGCCTAAAGCATGTTTATTTAACCAAACAAATAGAAAAATAGCTCCAGAAGTTGAATAAAAACTTAAAATAGCTCCCTGAAATGTTTCCACAGTAAATAAAGTAACATTTAAATATAACTTATCTTTGTTGTAAGTTCAAACACAACAAAAAGTACAGGGAGTTAACAAGCTCAGCAGCAACTCTTGTAAAGTTAAATAAAAACTTATATAATAGCGGCGTGATTTTTTTTTTTTTTTTTTAACAGTAAAAAAAGTAAAATTTCACAATAACTGAAATGACTTTGAACTTTGTTTAAAGTTGGAACAAAAAGTGCAGAGTTCCCAGGCTCAGCAGCAACTCTTGTAAAGTTAAATAAAAACTTAAATAGCGCCCTGAAATTTTCCACATTAAACAAAGTAAAATTTCAATCTAACTGAAATGACTTATCATTGTTCTAACTTCAAACAAAAACAAAAAGTGCAGGGAGTTCTCAGGCTCAGCAGCATCTCTAGTAAAGTTAAATAAAAACTTGCTTCCAGAGGTTTTATAAAGTACAGCAAACAAAGTTAAACAAAATTTGCACAGAAATGTAAGTGTCAAATCAATTAGTAGTCCCAATTGAGCAGCACGAGACTGTGGTGCAAAAAGCAAAGTTGTTCAGCGTGCTCTCCAGTGAGACGCCTTCTCTTGCGTTCATAAATTGCAGAGATTTCACTAAACATTCGCTCACTTGGGACTGATGAGGGTGGTGCACCAAGACATTTTCTTGCTTGTTTGGCAAGTTGCTTGAAGCGCCCTTCATTCTGTCTCCACCACTGAAGTGGATCCCCATTCCGCCTGATCACTGCCGCTAATGTTTACTCCGCTCTTACGTTATTCTCCTGCTCACTGTAACGTTAGTAGTAGTTGTGAGATGTAGAGCACGGGGATGTTTATTACAATTTCGAGAGTTTTCTGCGTTTACCTTGACATGTGTGCTTGCTCTCCGTACGTTCTCCACACGAAAAAACTTTCCTTTCCACCGTGCGTGTGAGGACAGCTTCCGCTTCAGATTGGCTCTGCCACTTACGCATGCTAGGTGGTGGCTGGAGACAGAAGTGGCAGGAGAGAAAGAGGTGCGGCTGCATCTGAGCCAAAATAACCCAGTTTTAAATTGATTTCTTGATATCGGCCCGTCAGATTTATAAAAAAAAAAAAAAAAGGCCGATGCTGATATATGTCAAAATTCCAAATATCGCCCCCGATAATCGGCCCAGCCAATAATTGGTCGACCACTACAGAAAACGTGTTTGGTGGACATGCAGCCTTAATGCTGATGCAGTTTAGTGAGGGAGAAGAAACGTCGATGTTCCCTCTGGATCCCTGCCAAACACTCAGAGCCTCACAGCTGTTATGTGGGACAGTCGTAATAGTGTTGGGTCAAAATTTGTATTTTCTTTTTTATTCTTTCAATTTTTATGCAGTAGGAGCTTTTGCTTTTATCTAATCTAAAAAGGTATTAAAAAAAACTGCTATAATAAATTAGTTATAAGATAATGAGAACAAAATGCTTGATGCAGGCAAGTGGTTGCTGCTTATGTGTAGAAAGAAAATATGTTAAAAAACTGATTGCCAACTCCCTAGTTTTATTTTGATATGCGTTATAATTCAGGCTTGTATTAAGTGGATCTTAAAAAGCCTTAAATTGTACCGATTATGTCCTGCATGAACGGTCTACTGCAGCCTTCAATAGGAAAATACAGCACACTTTTTTCCTAGCGACCCCTTTACACTTGCTGAAATATGTGACATAACAAAGGCCCCCTCACTGCTAAGATGTCTGAACTGATCCTGCCAGGTAGCTGAGGAGGCCCGAGATGGCGAAACGGACTCCTCTGGCTCCGGGGGGGGGGGGGGCATGTTTGCCGTGTCAGAGGGTTCAGAGGGATGGAACTTTTTCGTGCTGTTTGAGGAGGGGGTGAAACAGGAGATTTACTGTCTTTCTTTGGGCCGTGCAGTCAGCAGGTTCTCCGAGGCGAGTCACATGACAACAAGGAGGAGGAGGAGGAGGAGGGAGAGAAATGTGAGCGAGCCTGTTGGACTCTTTCTGTTGCTATACTGACCGGAGCAGCTGGTTAGAATGTCAGGAAGTGCTCCCTTTTGTGCGGCCGCAGCTATAAATAATCTATGAGCAGTGGTCACTCCGCTCCATCCTTGTTAACTGGTTAATTTTCACTGAATGGTATGGATTTGTTCTCCCCCTTCAGCAAGTTATTGATTTTTAGGTTTACACAACCTGACGTGTGAGGGGAGCACTTGGCCATTGTTTTTGCTGCTTAAAAATTTCAGCTGCGTCCCGTAGTTTCAGTCCATAGTTCAAGAATGTTTGTACAGGTCCTTAAACTGTGCACGCTAACCGGAGTCCAGTGGCTCGGCTCAGCTGTGGGAGGCATTTTAGGTCACTACAAATCAGCAGAAAACATTTCTGAATTGACTGCTGTCATCCTGTGATAGAGCGCTTCTGTCAGGCGTAGGTTTCGTACAGAGCGACACCACATCGTTCCCGGGGTATCGGGTCTCACTGCATGCTTTTTAGATTGATGTAAGTGCTTCAGCATTTACATAGACAAACAGGAAGAAGATGCACGTTTTGAGTTGACTAGAATGTTTGGTCACTAAAATAAGGGAGAAAACAGAAAAAGCCACATTTATTCCCATTAATGCCCAACTTAGAAAGAATTTGCTATTATGAGAAGTTTGAAAAAGTCCCAAATTCATGAAACTGAGCAAAAAAAATTGCAATTTTAAAAGGACAAAATGCTACAAGTTTATGAGAGGGAGGAAAAGTTGCAGTTTTGTGAGGGCAAAAAGTTACAAATTTATGAGGTGGGGAAGAAGTTGTAAATTTACGAGAGTGAAGGAAGTCATCATTTTTTTTATTGGGGTTGCAAGTTTATGAAACATGGGTAAAAAAGTTACAAATTTAAGAGATGATAAAAAGCACAACCTTACCAGTGGGCAAAATTGCAAATGTGCTTAGTAGGGAAAGTTGCAAATGAAATGGGGGGGCAGGGGGGGGGGGGGATGTTACAAATTTACAAGATGGGGAAAATTTATCAGGGGGCCATACAACATGTAATTGAAGGGTAATATCTGGCTCCGGGGCCTTGTTCTCTTCACCTGTACTGTAGATTTAGAGCCTATGAACAAAAGTTCAGTGATAAACATAAACCTAAACTTGTCATAGTCACAAATACACCAAAATGTGAACATTTACCCAGTACTTAAATATTTTTCTTTTTTTTTTTTTTTTTTTTATCAGCCTATACTGATTCCCAACTGATCTACTGATTCCCAATAGATCGGCAAATACGTAATACCGGCTTCAAAGCTAAGGGCCCCTTTATAGATCATTGGGTGACCAGTGAGAGATCAAAAGTTGGCCCGATCTCTGAATGATCTCCTACAGCCTCGAAAAAGCTGTTGCTGTGTAAATGTTTGGGGGATTGTTGTGCGTTTTGACTGAGTCAAAACTTTGAGGAGATCACTGGAAGACCATTGAGTGATCTTGGCGATCAGTAGGCGCTCATTGAAAGATCAGTGAGAAATCTGGCCTTTTTTTGATCGTTCAACAATCGCCACCCCTGTGTGAAAGGTATAACAGAACTCATTTCCTTTATTATATATGGGCCTGTTACCAGTAAAAGTTGATTCTGGAAACATGGAGACTGATAAAGGCCTCCCTTGTTTGGTTAAAACAGTCTCTCCTTTTTTCTTCTGACTCCTGATATAAAAGTCTTTCTCTTTCAGACGACCTGCTACATTCTGGTCATTACCATTGCCAACATCGCCAACCTAGCCAGCACAGCCATGTCCATCACCATCCAGCGGGACTGGGTGGTAGTTGTAGCGGGTCAGGACAGCAGCAAGCTGGCAGGTCAGTGTTTCTTAACCTCGGCCGTCTTATCACCGAATGTATGCCTCATATGATTCGTTATCAGATCATATGTTCAGCTTGGAGGACTTTGAACTCCGAATGCTGACGCGCTGCACTTTTCCGCTGATTGTAACGAGCTGATTAAGAGGCTTATTTCCATGGTGAAGAGGGGAAAAGAAACGCTGAACTCACTAACCCTTATCTACTATAACATATACAGGAATATAAACACAATCAAGGAGCTATTTTGCATTTGCTCACCAGTTTATCTATAAATAAATGCGTGTGTATTGACGTGCTTCTCCTCTCACAGACATGAATGCCACAGTGCGGATCATTGACCAGCTCACCAACATCCTGGCTCCCATGCTAGTGGGTCAGATCATGGCCTTCGGCTCCCATTTCATCGGCTGCGGTTTCATCGCCGGCTGGAACCTGTGCTCCATGTGCGTGGAGTACGCGCTGCTGTGGAAGGTCTACCAGAAGACACCGGCGCTGGCGACAAAAGCCGGACAGAAGGAGCAGCAGCAGGAGCTCAAACAGCTCAGCCCCACTAAAGGTAACCTGGAGATTACCTGGAGATTTAGTTTGTATTTAAGGCAGTGGTTCGTAACCACTATTACTAGAAAGACCAAAAAAAAAAAAAACTGCATGGAGTCTTTTTTCATGTATTCATGGATTTATGCAAGTATGTATGTATGTATGTTTTTACTTATTTAGTCAGTCAGTCACGGGATGGGGGCGGGGGGCGCACTGGTTATGGGGAAAAGGGGCCTATATGACTGATTACTAACCACAACTCCATAATTCTGCCCTCTGACAGACGTGGAAAACGGCCAGAATCCCGAGGAGTCGTCCCAGCCTCTGATGAACGAGTCCTCCGTGGTTGCCAAGCTGGACTCTGCCAAACGGCGCGGCTGTTTCTACCAGATGACTGAGCCGCTGCGCACCCTCCAGGCTGGCTGGGTGGCCTACTACAACCAGAACATCTTCTTCGCGGGTATGTCCCTGGCCTTCCTCTACATGACGGTGCTGGGCTTCGACTGCATCACCACGGGCTACGCCTACACGCAGGGCCTCAACGGCTCCGTGCTCAGCCTGCTGATGGGGGCCTCTGCCATCTCGGGCATCTGCGGCACTGTCGCCTTCACCTGGGTCCGCAAGAAGTGCGGCCTGATCCGCACCGGCTTCTTCTCCGGCGTGGCCCAGCTGTCCTGCCTCATGCTATGCGTCTTCTCCGTCTTCGCCCCAGGGAGTCCCTTTGACCTTAGTGTCTCGCCCTTCGAGGACCTGTACACCCACCTGATGGGAGAGAAGACCCTCCCCGAGGCCGTGCAGAGTCTCGCCGCCGTAAACGCCACCACTGCTGCACCCGCTGAAGAGCTGCCGCCACCACCGTCCTACATGTCTGTGGGGCTGCTGTTCTCCGGCGTCATCGCTGCTAGAGTGGGTGAGTGGAGAGGTTCTACCCAAATGTTCAGTTATCTCCTTATCTGTTCAGTACTTTGGTAATTGGTTTTCGAGTTTGGTGTTCAGATATTTGCTTTTGTCCCCAAACTGCCAAAGTTTAGCAAAAATTAAGAAAAAATCGTCTGAAAGTTTAGGAGGAAAACCTCACAATTTCACATGAAAAAAAAAAAATGGCAACTTAATGATACAGTTGCAAAAACTGAACAAAAAAGTCACAACTTTTCATGAATACATTTGCAAATGTATAATGAATATGGATTCGTATTTATGAGAAAATCAAAGTCTTAAAATTTCCAAGAAAATCTGCATATTTATAAGGAATTTACAGGAAAATAAATCGAAAGAAAAATACAGATAAAAATGGCAAATTTATGAGAAAGAAAAATGCTACATTTATGTAAAAGGCTGCAAATTTATTTTAAAAAAGTTGCCAAAGGTTTTAAATTTTCTAAGAAAAGTCACGTTTCTGAAAAACGGTAATGCTGATGCATTTTGCTGAAGGAAAAAAAGACGATAGAACATTTGGATGATCGCTCTGGATCAAAAATTGCTCAGAATGGCTCCTCAGTTGTCCCACTCCAATGGTTCACAGATGGATGAAAATGTAAATTATTCCTTCTACCCGGCTGTATATCAGCTGTCAGGGCTTCTAGTGGAGGGTGTTCTTTGAGGTTCCCACACATCCAGGAACACATCTGGGAACATCTGCTGGTCTGTGGACTGACGATTGGAAAGTTTTACCCATCTCCCAATACTCTTACCGTAACTTCAGTTTGGTGCAAATTGGACTCCAAAGTCCACAGAATAATTTCCTGAGGTGTGTTAGCCTTATTTAGTTTTACCCTAAAGGAAACCGCAGTGTGCTTGGAGCGGTCTTTCATGTTCCCTTCCTGTCAGCAGATTAGAAATGTCTGGGAGGTTCACAGGTTGAATATTTTCATGGTGTACGGCGGAATGCCCTCACGCACCAGATATGTGCGACCTTTGATGCTGGTTATACTTCCTGATAGCTTCCTCTGAGGCTACTGTTGAGTGTTTTAATGCTGCAGTAACTCCTAATCAGAGCTGACTGTTTTGTGATCTTTGCCCCGCAGGCCTGTGGTCCTTCGATCTGACGGTGACGCAGCTCATCCAGGAGAACGTGATTGAGTCGGAGCGAGGCGTAATCAGCGGCGTGCAGAACTCCATGAATTACCTCCTAGACCTGCTGCACTTCATCATGGTGATTCTGGCCCCCAACCCGGAGGCCTTCGGCCTGCTGGTCATCATCTCTGTTTCCTTCGTGGCCATGGGTCACATGATGTACTTCTGGTTTGCCTTCAAGAGCCTGGGCAGCCGCCTCTTCCTCTGCTGCTCACCGGAGCAGAAGGTGGAGACGGTGGACAGCCCCTCCTCACTTCCGACCACCGTCTAACCCCACCGAAGAGACTATGTCCTGGGTACATGCTCCTCAGTCCACCCCCTCCCCCCCAGCAGCTTATTTATCTCACTAACATCAGCGCTTATATCTAGCAGAATGCTAACAACAACATGCCGTGTGTAGCCGTTAACAAAGCATTAATCAACAGCCATGAGTAGAAAGCTTAGAGTTGTGGAGAGACTTGAGACGAGCACCTTGGCCTTTTTCCTCTGCACTCCTCAGATTAAATGCGCTGTGGGTGCTGTTAGACAAACTGGGGGACACAGCGCTGCAACATGTCCTCCTCCTAACAGCCTAGGTTAGCTGTAAAGATTTCTGAAAAGGTGCTTCAGCTTAAAAAAAAGGGGGCGGGGCCGACCTGAGGATGAGGGAGGAAGCAGGAGCCGACACTCTGCTGCTGTGAGTGGGTTCATGGTGCTGTAGCTGCTCCCCGTTCTCTGACAGGCTTCGTCTCAGCACAAACACGCGTGCAGTATGTGCACACGGGCAGGTGGTGGGTACTCTGTTAACCAAACACACAGCTGGGATCTAGTCTCTTTCACACGTGGTTGTAAGGGTTAACCATTTAACCGTATTTATTCAGGAAATGCAGGCGGTGGGTTTTGTAATAACTGTATCGTCAGTATTGTGTTGCGCGCTTGCGTTTGTGCCATATGAAACCCGTGACTAATCCTATGCATCCTTCTCAATAACTCAGTTACCAAAGCTTAGAGTCCATATAAGGCATACAAGGAAGTGAGGGAAACTGTTATCTGTCTGAAGCATTCCAAATATCCACACATGTACTCTGTATTTACATCCGGTGACAGCCTTAGTGTATCTGAACACTGAAACAGCTTGGAGATTGTACTTAATTTTTGTTTTTCTGCTAGTTCACATGAATCGTACGGCGGTGTGTTTGGGCCACGTGAGGTTGTGAAGAGGAGGGAATTTGTGTAACTGTTAATTTGAAGGTGATTTTGAGATTATTTTCAAAGAATTCACCAACAAAAACATTGAAATTAGCCTTAAATTGGCAGTAAAAAAAAAAAAAATGTCCAACTAATATTCTTAGAAAATAAAGTGCCCAAATCTTTGAGATTATAATAAATCTTACATTTGCCGAGGGGTAAAAAAAAAAAAAAAAAAAAGAACCATAAAAATTCATGTGTACATTTGTAGGTATTCTCTGAAATTAAAGAGGGGGAAAATATAATTTACCAAAGAAATAAATTGTCAGGATAATATAGTCACACATTTACACTGATGAAATGTCTTGGATTAAATTTAAAGATTACAAAAAATTTCAACCATTGTTGCATATTTACAAAAAAACAGATTGTTAAAGGTGATTATTGTGGGTTTTTTTCTTTCTGCTAAAGTCCCAAATGAGGAGGTAAAAATGATCTTTGTGAAATTGAGCAATTGATATATTTAATACCCATTACATACCAATCACAAAGAACAATATTTAATGATATGTTCTGATTTAGGTAAACCACTGGGAGGAGAACACTCACTCATCAGCAAAATTTCTGTTGTTTCCAGATGTAGAATAATGATTTGAAATTTTAATTCCTTATTTAAATTTATGACTTTATGATTTCATAATAATTGCAACTTGATAGTTTTACTTAATCCTCAAAAATCTTGGGAGAATATCCAAATTTCAACTTTATTCTAGGGGCATACCTGAGTGTATATATAAAGGTATTTTTAGTTAAAAATGTGTGACTTTCTTATTTGCGAACATAACACCAAACCTGCCTTGGCTCCAGCACACAGCTGTATTAGTAGGGTCCGTTTCTTGATTTCCATGTTTGACTTCTCTGGAGTGATTTTCTTTTCTTTTTTTTCCCCCAGTCATGATTGTTTGTACTCAGGCACTTTAAAGCGATTGACGTCTGTCTTTACCTTCCTGACGCGTGATCAGGCGTTAGCCCGACGCGTTTTTGCACATGTCTTGACCCCCGTCCCCGGATGATGTTGTGACGGTGGGGTATTGTGGCACATAATGCAATGCTCAGCACCACATGTTCATGAGGTTCTCCTTAGAAACTTTTCATTTCCTTAGAGGAAAAAAAACACACTTGGTCAGGGATGCCAAGTCAGCAGACCTGATCTGGAATCACTTCACTGCTTCAGACTGCCAAAAAAAAAACCAAACCTCTGAACCTGGACTCGGAGGGTTTTCTTTTTTTTTTTTTCTTGTAAGCTATAACATTGCCAGTGTTGAATCTGTGGCATCATGGGCGTAGACCAGGGGTCGGCAGCCTCCACCATAGCAGATGTTTTCACTAACTTTTGTCAAAAAAAAAAAAAAAAAAAACGTGTTAAAATGAAGGTAAAACAGTCAAGTTGAAGTTCTCATTCTTAAATATGCTACTTTTTTCTTGTAAATTTTTGGGCTGTGCTGTCTTTCTTCCCTTCAGTAAACCCCATCAGTGTTTTTCACAAATATGGCTTGTATTATAAATCTGAAATTTTTCATGTAAATTTACCAAGTTTTTTTTTTTTTTGTCATAAATTTTCACTTGAGATATTTTTATTGTAATTTTTCCTATGTAGTTAAATATGCTATTTTAATTTCTTCAAAAAAAAAACCTGCAGATTTTTTTTTGTAACTTTCCCCACAAAATTAACATTTTTGTCTTGTAAATTTAAGTCATAAATATGAAATTTCATTTATATAAATATGTGACACTATTGAGAAGTATTGCTACATTTTTCTTGTGAATTTGGAGGGTTTTTTTTGTAAGTCTGGTTTAGGTAAACTTGTGTCTTTATAAAAAAATCAAACAGTTAAAGGGGGGAAAAAGTCAAATGTCTGAAAAACAAATACCAATGTGAAAAATGAATATCCAGATAATTGGATATTTGAGTACAGCCCTAATAAAATAGCTTTTGTGTGTTTTTCTTTTGTAACTCACAAATTCCCAACTTTTTGTCATCACAGTTACATCTTTTTCTTGTGAATTTTCCTGATCAAGTTTTTTTCTCTTGTAAATTTTTTAACAGAAATTTGTGTCTTTCTTTGTCTCAAATGTACATAAATCAGAGAGTTTAAGTCTCCCAGCCTCAGGCAGCCACTGGTTTTTGGACAAATAATGGCACAAGTGGTTGCAGACCCCTGGTGTAGACGACCAGCTGAAAAATGTACCTCATGAAAGCATTTCCTGTGGCAAGATCACCAGAAAGTTAAAAAAAAAAAAAAAAAAAAAAAAAAAAACCAATATCAAGTGTAGCAGTAAAAACCCCAACTTTAAACTTCTCATTTTTGGGGAGAAATTACATTTTTCAGAATTCTTCCATCGCATTCACTTTATTTGTAGTCGACTTTATTTGCCACCTGTGAACCTCAATGATTTCCGATGCAGTGCGAGTTGTTTTATGCACGCAAACCCGTCAGCCAGCCCAGCCATAACTCCATTAGTGGTTTGGAGATGAATGTTTGGGTTGGAAATGGCGCTCACCACACCAGCTTTAGAGAACAGAGCGCTGCTGTTCTGTTCCCGACGGCCGCTTTAGGAGTTTTAATTTTCAGCTTCCTCCTCCTCTTAATTCAGCGCTGCAATGGGAATGAAAAGCGGCTCTCAAACTGCTGATTCAGGAATGTCACACATGGCCATAAAACTATATTTTAGTGTAAGTAAAGTCAGCATACAATTCATAAGTGTAAAAAAAAAAAAATGTGTATACTGTTGTTTGAAGTTTTTTTTAAATGTTTTTATATACATAATGTCGAGACATTGTGATTTTTAATTTGTGTATAAAAATCACAGATTTCTGCATCTCTTTTGAATATGTATTATACTGCTTCAATCTGATATATCGCTCTATACATATAAAAATGTACAGTGTATATCAGTGTTATTGTAGTTTGATAGAAAATAAGCTTGAAATCATCATGAATCGTTTTTGAGTAGTAATCGCACTCCACTGAATACAAGGGCGTTGGTACTGCTTGTATTGCATGAGGTCTCTTAAATAAAGAAAACCTTCACAATCACGGTCTGTTCAGTCCTCTCAGAGTGTGTGTGTGTGTGTGTGTGTGTGTGTGTGTGTGTGTGTGTGTGTGTGTGTGTGTGTGTGTGTGAGAGAGAGAGACATGCCACAACAGAGCAGCAGCTGATTTAACTTTTCTCCAGACGGATGACCTGGACCCAAAGACAAAGTGGTGACCTGGATTTGGGAGTTGAGTCTGAGCCGTGTTTTCGACCTTTGAGTTGGACCCCTTGTGGTCTCTGTTTTAATTAGCTTAGTAAGTTTTGTTTATTACTGTCATGTCACTGACCTTTAACTTTACCCTTAAACCCATAATCAGAGGTCATGGTCTCAGGGTGAAACTGTGTACCAAGTTTGGTGACTGTAGATTTAAGATAAGCCTTTTATTAGTCCCACAATGGGGAAATAACAGGATTGCAACAGCACTGGGATAGCAACACTCAGAGCAATAATTTAGAAGATAAGAAAATAAGAGCAGTGAATATAGATATGTACACATAAATATATATACAGTGTGGAGCATTGTAGCTAGATGCAATAAACAGCATAACCGTCTACTTAGTTATCCTACATAGTATGACTACTCCTTCTGTAGTAATAGTGCAAAGGGGATGTTAACTTTGACTTTTTGACCACAAACCCATAGTAAGAGGTCAAGATCCCAAGGAAAGTTTATAGCACATTTCGTGTACAAGACAAAGTGCTTCACTTAAAGCATTACAGCAAGTTGCAAAAGGAATGCATAAGAATTCAGTAGTAAATTACAGAACAAAAACAAGCTAACAGAATACTACAGAAATAAAGGTTACAGTACATTGTAGGCTACTGAAAGGCTGCGGCAAATAGTTTTAACCTCGATTTAAAGCATCAGAGTTTCAGCAGCCCTGATGCTTACTGGGAGTTTGTTCCATATGTGAGGGGCATAAAAACTAAACGCTGCCTCACCATGTTTGGTTCTAACTCTGAGCACAGATAGTAGACCTGACCCTGATGACCTGAGGGCTCTGGGTGGTTCATAATGGACTAGCAGATCTGACATGTGAACCAGTGTAGCAAGTTTGGTGACCCTAGCTTTCTTTGTTGTTGAGATATTGATTATAAGCCATTTTGATGCTGACCTTTGACCTTGCAATCCCAAAACCAGTCACACTTCATGGTCACAGGGTGAACCTGCGTACCAAGGTTGATGACCCTAGCTTTATTCATTGTACAGTAATGAGGCATAGCGAATGTTGACCTTTGACCCCAAACTCAAAGAAGTCAGGAGCCCAACATGAACCTGTGTACCAGGTTTGGTGGCCCTAGCTTTACTCATATAGTAATAGTGCAAATGGAATGTTAACTTTGACCTTTTGACCCCAAACCCATAGTCAGGTCAGGGTGTAAGTCATCCAAGACTATTGTAACTATTGTATCAATTCAAAAAGCCTACATAATTTCTTCTGAGTAGTTATTGCATTCACAAGATTTAGGGAAAATCTGACTTTGCCCTCAAGATCGTCTGATCAGAGTCAAATTGCAATATGTGCATCATCAGAGTATATCAAACAATGGTACCAAGTGTGGCGGTTTGGGAAAACCCCCACAAACAGACTAAGGACAGACAACTCGCTACTCCTGGTTTTTTCCGCTACACTACTGTGATAATGTCACCTTTCACGCATTGTGTTCATGTGTCCTGTCCTTACTGTGACCTAGAGACTCAGATCAATATGTAGATGTGCCTGTTAACCTCTTTGTTCTGCACCTAGAGCACAGTCTAGCAAATCTGCCTATTGTGATGTATGCCTCTCAAATGCAAATGCCATACTCCCTGCTGTGAATGCCTTTCATGCATTGTTGGTAACCGGTATTTAAGCTGACTGAAATCCATGCTCTCTCTCTCACTCTGATCCTGCAACTGGTAGACACACACGTGTCCGCCTCTCTTCTTCTTCACTGAGAGCCGTGGGCTCGCTCCCGGCGCGCACGCACGGCGCCGGGAGAGGAGCTCGTGACGGTGGTATGATAATAAAACTCTACTTAAAACCTCCAACAACGCCGCTTTATTTCATGCCGCCGCACCAAGTTTCAAAACATTTGGAACAAAACTGTAGAAGGAGTTGATTTCACAAAAGTGGACAGACAGATGAACTGCCCCATAACATTAATCTCCCTTCAGTCTTCGCCCAAAGGGGACTTTGACTGGCGTGCGATAAAAAAAATCATACATGCCTGTTAAGGTCAGATTTTTCACCTTCAACTTTTTTCACCTCTAATGTGGCCTATAACCTGTACAATTCAATTGTGAAAAAATATCTACAGAACGTACAATAGAAAAAAGTACAATAACCTGGTTGCCTAAGTATGCACACCCTTAGATGTAATATCTTTTGTTGATGCACTTTTGGATTTTGTTACAGCATTTCATCTTTTTAGGTGGGATTATACATTTCTATTTACCAGTCTTTTCCAAAGCGCCTCCAAATCTGCCAAATTCTGAGATCATCTGATCTTAAAATTTATATATCAACATATTTAAAGATGACAGGCGTTGACCAAAGTGCTGTACAACTCTAAAATAGATGTAGCCTACATAAATATACTGTATGTATCAAAGACATGCTCCTTATGGCGTGCGTCTTGAAAAGCCTCTGACAACTAAGTCCAACTCCTAGCCTGCCCGTGTGGTTTAGTCTCTAAGCCTGGCGGAACTGCTTTTACTAATAGGAGAAGGGGCGAGGGCGGATCTCTGGCGCCTTAAAACCAGATGCTTCGGGTAGATGGTGGCTCGTCAACCTGGGAAAGTAGCCCATCTAGGGGAAGGTAAACCCTGATTTCAAACCTCTGCTGCCTTGCGGCATACTCGGTCATGGGAAAGGCTTTGGGAGTCAACCCTGAGGAAAAATCCGGAGTCGGAGCCCCTAAGGCAGTTCTATGTTGTGCTCAACATCGTTCTGGCAGCTCCTGCAACGGCGCTGGTGCCAAACTGTAGCAGCCCTGCTGTTCCTTTGGATTCATCAGTGACGTGGAGAGGGGGGACATGCTGCATGGGCAACATCCTGTCCTCCATATCTTCCTGCCCAGGCTTGAATCCTACCAACGCCCAACGCTGGAAGGTAGAACACCGGATCACTGGAGAGGACACTCCAGCTTCGCCTTTGGCATAGACAAAACACGGGGAATGACAGTTACCGGTTATAAGCCACTGCTCAATTGGTGTAGAGCGCGGCGCCAGGGGTTGTTCCCGACGGTGGGAAGGATCATCAGATCTCACTGGACAACTACCGCCCGCCTCAAGCTGGGCAGCCCCCAGCCAATAAGGTGTTGTCCCGCCACAGCTTGCTTTCCTTATTGGGTGCATGGGGATAAGGAGAAGTCCGAACAGCAGGCTGAGAACCTTCGCACCAGGCAAGACAATAAAACAAAAGAGACCAACTCTAAAACTGGGAACTTGGAACGTCCGCACTATGATGACAGGACTCGCTGCTAACCTCAAGGACATCAACGACACCAGGAAGACTGCCATCATCAATAATGAGCTGAAGAGACTGGGAGTGGATATCGCCAATCTCCAGGAAACACGGTTGGCTGACGCAGGCACACTGAGAGAGAAGGACTGCATGTTCTACTGGCAGGGAAAGGGCAGTGACGAACACAGGGAACATGGAGTGGGCTTCGCAGTGAAGAACACCTTGCTGAAGATGGTGGAACCGGGCAGCACTGGCTCTGCACGACTCCTCACCCTCCGCCTGAACACCACTCAAGGCCCAGTCACCCTCGTCAGTGTGTATGCCCCAACACTGACAGCCACACCAGAGGCAAAAGACGACTTCTACGAGAATCTCGCAACAACTGTCAGGATCATCCCCAACTCTGAACAACTCATTCTCCTTGGAGACTTCAATGCCAGAGTGGGTGCTGACCACGACTCCTGGCCCTCCTGTCTTGGACCTTTTGGCGTGGGTAGAATGAATGACAACGGACAGCGGCTGCTCGAGTTCTGCACATATCACGATCTGTGCATCACAAACTCGTTCTTCAAGACCAAGCCCCAACACAAGGTTTCCTGGCAACATCCGCGCTCAAAACACTGGCACCAGCTGGACTTGATCCTGACCAGGCGCACCTCACTGAAGAACGTGCTAATCACCCGTTCGTTCCAGAGTGCAGACTGCAACACAGACCATTCATTGGTGTGTTGCAAGGTCAAGCTGCAGCTGAAGAAATTCCATCGTGCTAGACAGCCTGGAAAGGCATGGATTGACACCAGCAAGATGGCCCAACCAGAACTTGAGCAGTTTGCCTCCACCTTTGAGAAGGAACTTGGTGTACCACAAGATGGAGAATCTGCAGAGCAGAAGTGGGAAGAGCTGCGAAACACCATCCACCGCACAGCCTTGGCTACCTTTGGGAGGAAGACCTCGAAGTCACAGGACTGGTTTGATGCCAAGTTGACCCAGATGACCCCTGTCATTGAAGCCAAGCGCTCAGCACTTGCTGAGTACAAGAAGTACCCAAACGAGAAGAATCTCCAGATTCTCAGGGCTGCGAGAAGCAAAGTTCAGCAGACTGCTCGGCGCTGTGCCAACGAGTACTGGACTCAGCTCAGCCAAGACATTCAAACCGCTGCCATAACAGGGAACATCCGTGGTATGTACGATGGCATCAAGAAAGCACTTGGTCCTGCTCAGAGCAAGACGGCCCCCCTCAAATCTTCCACTGGGGAGATGATCACAGAAAAGAACAAGCAGATGGAGAGATGGGTGGAACACTACTCCGACCTCTACTCTAGACAGAACACCGTGACACCGTCAGCCCTTGATGCCATCGACTGCCTGCCATCCATGGACGAACTTGACGCCGAGCCAACCATCGACGAACTCAGCAAGGCCATTGATAGCTTGGCCGCTGGCAAGGCACCCGGCAACGATGGCATACCCCCTGACCTGATCAAGCACTGCAAGACTGCCCTACTGCTGCCATTGCATGACGTCCTCTGCCAGTGCTGGAAGGAAGGTGCCGTACCACAGGACATGAGGGACGCCAAGATCATCACCCTCTACAAAAACAAAGGGGAGAGAAGCGACTGCAACAACTACAGGGGCATCTCCCTCCTCAGCGTTGTTGGCAAAGTCTACGCACAAGTTGTTCTCGTTCGTCTACAGAAGCTTGCCGAACGTGTCTACCCTGAGTCTCAGTGTGGCTTCCGCTCTGAGCGATCGACGGTAGACATGATATTCTCCATCCGCCAACTCCAGGAGAAATGCAGAGAACAGAACATGCCTCTGTACGTCGCCTTCATTGACCTCACCAAAGCGTTCGATCTGGTCAGCAGAGAGGGCCTTTTCAAGATCCTGCCAAAGATAGGATGCCCACCAAAGTTGCAAAGCCTCATCGAATCGTTTCACACCAACATGCAGGGGATAGTGCAGCACGATGGCAACGTCTCAGAGCCATTCAACATACGCAGCGGAGTGAAACAGGGCTGTGTACTTACGCCAGCCCTCTTTGGGATTTTCTTTGCTATGCTCCTGAGGCATGCCTTCAGCACAGCAACAGAGGGAATCTACCTGCACACAAGATCTGACGGCAGGCTTTTCAACCTCGCCCGCCTGAAAGCCAGAACCAAAGTACGCGAGGCTCTAATCAGAGACATGCTGTTCGCAGACGACGCTGCAGTCCCAACCTACACACAGCAGGAGCTTCAGACCCTGATGGACCGCTTCTCCCAGGCATGCAAGGACTTCGGGCTTACCATCAGCCTGAAGAAAACTAACATCTTGGCGCAAGGCACGGAAGCACCACCAACCATCACCATCAACGACTACAAGCTGGAGGTCGTGAATCAGTTCACGTACCTGGGGTCCACGATCAGCAACAACCTCTCCCTTGATACAGAGATCAACAAGAGGATTGGAAAATCAGCCTTCACACTCGCTCGCCTCACCACACGAGTGTGGGAGAATCCCAAACTCTCTGTCAAGATGAAGATGGCAGTGTACAACGCCTGCGTCATCAGCACACTGCTCTATGGGAGTGAGACGTGGACAACATACGCCCGGCAGGAAAAGAGACTGAATTCCTTCCACTTGCGCTGCATTCGCCACATCCTGGACATATCCCGGCAGGACAAAGTGCCCAACACAGAAGTTCTGTCCCGCACTGGCCTTCCCTCCATGTTCACTCTACTCAGGCAGCGCAGGCTCCGCTGGCTAGGCCACGTTCACCATATGGAGGATGGCAGAATCCCCAAAGACGTCCTCTATGGAGAACTTGCAACTGGCAGGAGAGACGTTGGCCACCCACAGCTGCGCTTTAGAGACGTCTGCAAGAGAGACATGAAGGCCCTGGATATCAACACGGAGCGCTGGGAACCTTGCAACGGACCGCTCCAAATGGAGAGGCACCCTGACCAGACAGCTCAAGGCGGGTGAAGAGAGACTGACTGCTGCAGCAGATGAAAAAAGGACCCGCAGGAAGAACCGCCACAGACCCAGCAGCACGGAGACCGCCCACAAGTGCGACCTGTGTGACAGGGACTGTCATTCGCGCATCGGCCTGTTCAGCCACAGGCGGTGCTGTTCCAGCAGAGTAAACGTTTAGGATTCTCTTCCATGGTCATCATAGACCGACGGAGGCCGACGATCAAAGACAATATAGCACATCCAAATATCAGAACTCAATCCACGATAAAAGCTCTTTAAATGAGATTAAAAAGTGACCAAGGTAGGTGAAGTTCTGATGTAAAAGAAAAAAGCTATTCCATAGTTTGCTCCAACAACAGAAAAAGCCCCCCCCCCCCACACACACACACACACTTCAGTCTGGACCTTGGGATGACCAGGAGCAACTCGTCAGCAGAGGTCTCATATATCATGATGGGGTGTATGCAATCAAAAGATAGGAGCGCTAGGGTGGAATTAACCTATTTAAACACTTAATACAATCTTAAATTGACTCTAAAACATACTGGGAGCCAGTGTCAGGAAGCTGAAATGACAATGATGTGGTCTCTGCTTGTCAAGAATCTGAAACTTCAAAAATACTGTATATTAGGTCCGTACCTCATCAAAGATTCAAGACACAAAATTCTTTTATGAGTTTTACTTGCCGCACGTATGCCAAGAATTTGCCGCAAGGAGTACAGGCGATGATGACATTCAGCACTGCACTGAGGAAGTCTCAAGTGTCTTACAGCTTTTATACCAGCAGTGTACATGAGTCATACAGGCAGTTTCTGAAGTCATAAAGGCAGTTTGAGTCATACAGGCAGTTTGAGTCATACAGTTTCTGAGTCAGGTAGTTTGAGTCATACAGTTTCTGAGTCATACAGGCAGTTGTCCAATCAAGTTCACAGTATTTTTCCACTACTTATATATCAATGGTCATATAAAATGATAAATGCAGAAGCAAGTATGTGGGTGATTCCATTTATTAGGGGTCCAATGTGTGACATTGGTGGCAAAATTTATTGATCAAATCTGCACATGAAATTGACTAATCACTATCCAATTGTGTCAGGTTTATGAAACTATTAACTATTTTCGTAACAGCATTCGTGTTCAGGAACAGATAGCATGCAAGTGTGCACAGGCGTGTCCATTTTTCTGGTGTAAAGGGGACACCAAACCTAAAAATGGTTTTGTACATAAAAGCCAAGAACACTTTCATTCTTTGAAAGTTGGCATGTGTTTGGGAAAGTACTTTCCCAAATAGCATGACCTATTTAAAGCCTCTTTTCATGAAAATGAAATTTTGAGTATCTTTATAGACTTGTTTGAGTCCTTGTTTACGTCTTGATCTCACTCAAGGTACAGCCACTCATTTCGACACCTATTTCTAATTTTTTACCTTAAAACTTATACAGGTACGGTACTTGCAAAATGATCTATGGTAACAAATATAATGCGAAATAAACCATGACATTGACTTGATTTCCAGAAAACGACCTGGTGCAGGTGACGTAAATGGAGACGCTATTGTTTTGGTTTCCCTTTAATTTGCTTTATGTCTATGGCATTTCCCTCGTTTTTAGATTATACTTTATAAGCGACAACTCCAATAGGTATTTTATGAGGATAAAGAAGCACCAGAAACAAGTATATAATTCAAATGTCCAAAACTCTTGAGGATGAGAGCTCACTTTAACTACTTGTAAGTTAAGGCGTAAATGGGACACTCGGGCTTTTGTTTCCCGTTATGGAGTTGAATGCACTTTGCAATGGCACACGTTTTACACGAAACAACTTCAACACTTCTGGTATTTTTAACGCATCAAAACTCATCAACAGCTACATTTTCATGACATATTAAGATGTGATAACGTGTATACCTTCAAATTCTCCCTGTTTGTTGGATAAGACGTAAAATCACAAAATGCGTAAATGTGGGACACGGAAGTTTGGACCTTCGATAACTTCTATCCAAAATGGCCACGGTAAATCCTCTCCACATGGGTTGAGCACATCCGGGGTAGAGAAAATCCAGGGCTTTCCTAGGCCGGTCACCTCGCCAGATGGGGCTGCGCGCGGCCGACCAAGACCGAAGACGTAAATTTTTTAAGGGACACCATATTCGATGTGTCATAAATGTTTGAGATTTTATTGAAATATTCTACATCTGAGCTTCACAAAGACTGATCTCCTTTTTACGTGTATGGTTTGGGATTTGAAAGGTGCAAAGTGAAAAGCATCAGCACTTCTTTTTTTCTTGTTACTTTACCAAATAACTTGCATGTTGATGCGTAAATTTGGGGACACGAAAATTTACGTCGTACGAGTAAATTTGCAGGGGTCGCCGTACAAAAACCATAGATACGATCACATTGGGGAATGTTTTATTTTGAATTTGCATTACAACTCTGTTATCTCTTGCATAAATGAGTAGAAAGAGTTACTCAGAGATCCCTTTCAGGTACTTTGAAATTGATGCGATTGTCATGTCACACAAAAACTGGGAAAAATGAGGGGACACAACCAATAGTTTCGATGGTAACGGTAAAATCAATGATTTTTTTTTAAAATTGCAATGCAAGTCTGAAACTCTTTATGTTCCCTTGCATGTTATAAAAACGAAACCGACATCTGCAAATTACAGAAAAAGAGAGAGCGCTTGAAAGTCGGATACCCCTGATATAGTGCACTGGACCCCAAATAAATGGAATCACCCATGTACATTTTCTGACATTTCCCTCCTCTTATCATTTTATAACTACTTTGGGCAGATGCCTTTATTTATCAGTAACATGTAACTTCAGCTTTACTGATTTTCTACATGTACATCATTTGCATCAAGTCATTTACACAGGAGATTGATCACGGGCATCACAATCAGAACCAAAATTATCCTCAGTCGTAGGAAGGGGAAAATACTGGCCCCTGGCATCGTTTGCTAACATCATAGTCTGTAACATTAAAGTGTGTTGAGTAAGAGCTCTATTTATCATAGATCTAATGCAGGGAATGACACACAAACAGCACACAAAATATGATCAACACAACTAGCACTGGGGTGAAAAAACCATTTTAAAGCAACTTGCCACCATTGACCAGAAAGGAACCAAGAAGACAGGTTCCAGTTTTGGGGTACACCCTTTAGGCTATCTAGATGTTGGCACAAACCACGCAATCTGCTAATTATTGCAGTAATATTGTCAGAGGAGTCAGAGATGAAAGTGCAACAGTGTTCTCCAATGATAGCACATACACCTTTCTCTGCAAGCAGTAAATCAAGAGCAATACGATGCTGGGTTATCATAGCCTTCATGGCTGCCTTTTCTGGGACATTCTTAATGAAAAGAGCAAGGTCAGTCAATAGTAAAATTTTCAATACACTGGCTATTGCCTAAAAGATTAGCTGCATCCTGCCAATATGTACCGCTCTTACTAGTGCAATTTCTCTTAAAACAAAAATGAATCTGTAATGGATCTCTTGCCAGAGAAAATGACTTCATATTAGTCTTGTTTACAAAACTGGTAAAGTTAGTTAGTAATCTCCAATCAACGGAGGCTGGGTCAGGATTGTAATAAGTGCAGTTTGGCATGAATTCTCTAAAGGATGTCTCCTTACTATATGGGTAAAATGAATAAGCAGCTAGAATACAAATAGAATCTGTTAAATTAGCTGGTTTGGCTGTCAGAACAGGACTGTGACGTGCATGATGAGGAACAATAGAACATACAAAACAATTCAAAATGTTGTATGCTGTTGCAGTCAGCTTAGCTTATTTATACCACTCGTTGTCTAGATGGGTGCTGTGGTCAACAAGTCCTCTCTTTGGTCGCTCCCGTGAGTTGTTTCCACCTGTGTCCTGAGGGTTTCTTTGAGCCGGGAATGACCACCATCCCACAGTCACGAACAGTACGAAACACAAAGTTAGCAACACCTTCGGTGCCATGCTTCTACCTGAGAGAGTACCCCTCCGGGCCTCTTTCTTCACCAGGTTTGAGACGATCTCCCTAAATGGAGGGGGCCACGATTACCCCACACACCGAGGTGTGTATCCCCTTTGTAGCTGGACTTACTCAGAAAAGCAGGTCAGTTCACTTACAGGCACCCGTAGTCTCTTAACGTGTGAAAGGTGAATCCATGATGGTCGTTCACCAATACGTACTGCAGTGGGGGTGGTCAACAGCACCTGGTGTGGTCCAAGCCACCTTACTGAGTTCCAATGCTGGCGGTGGTGGTTTTTGATGAAGATGTAATCACCAGGTTGCAGAGGGTTATCTTGTCCCTCCTGTGGAGCAGAGAGAGATCTGGCACAATCAATATAGTCTTGGTTCTCACATGCCTTCCTCAAATGGGTTACCAAATCACTATTTATTTGAGGATGTCAAGGGCTTTATTTCTGACAGCAAATACGGTCTATGAAATGCACATTCAAAAGGTGACAGTCCTGTTTTGGCATCAGGTATGGTATTTATAATCATTTTTACTATTTTTAAGGCTTCTGGCCATGCTTTGCCTGTGTCCTTCATGACCTTTGCAAGCATTTGTTTCACAGTGGCATTTTTTTCTTTCTACAAGGCCTGCACTTTGTGGGTGGTAAGCAGTATGAAATTTGATCTGGCTTCCTACAGCTTGAATTAAATGTTGGACTGTTTGTGCTGTGAAATGAGTGCCATTGTCTGCATAAATCGGTTCTGGAATCCCAAAAGTGGGAAAAACATGGTCCAGCAAGGTCCTGCACACAAATGCTGCATTTGCTGAGGATGTTGGATGTATTTCTGTCCATTTTGTAAAGGTGTCAATCAACACCAGGCAATACTGTAGTTTCCCATGTTTACCTAATTCAATAAAATCCATACACCATTGACTGAAAGGTTCTTTTGGTGCAGGGAATGATCCTTGCCTTGTTCTCATTGCTCCTTGAGCGTTATTTTGAAGACAATTTATGCATTTTTGGCATGTTTTCTTTGCTTCCTTCAAAATATTAGGACAGAAAAAGGGTTTTTCCAACATCCTCATCATCCCTCCTGTTGACACATGGCCTGGGCCATGTGACACCAAGGCAGCCCATTTGTATAATGTGGGTGGCAGAAAATTTTTTCCAAAAGGCATGCAAAATATACCTGAATCATTTTGACATGCATCAGGAGGAAGTTCCATATTGCTTTGACAGTCTTTTAAAACATCAGCATCAACATCATCAATGAAGCAGATGGTTTCCAAAAGGCCCAGAGCAGCACAATGAGCAGCATTATCAGCCAAGCGTTTACCACAGCTAAACAAATCAGTGTTGTTAGTGTGGGCAGGGCAGTGAACAACGGACACAGAGCGTGGTAACATTAAGGCCTCCCGTAATTGTATCAACTGTTGTTGATGTTTGACTGGTTTTCCGGTGGAGGTAACAAAACCACGCAAGTTCCAAGTAGCAGTATGCAGGTGACATGCATTGTAGTCATACTTGCTATCTGTACAAATAGTAACATCAAAATTCTTTGCCCATGTGAGTGCAGAGATCAAAGCAAGCAATTCAGCCATTTGAGCTGATGCAGGCTGTGTAACATTTTCCACAATCAGGATTTCAGTCAACGTTGTCACAGCATAAGCAGTGGATGTTGACCCATCAGGCCTTTTTAAAGATGAGCCATCAGTAAAGAGCCACATTCAACACAGAGGAGACTGCCATCGCCGCTGCAGCTACTTCCTGCACACAGACAGGAAATCCTGCAGCAACAGAGTCGAGGCTTCGTGAATAATAAGAAAGTGGTCTGTATTGTCCAGCATGTATTTGAGTCAGAACTGCAGTCATATGCTTATCCTGGACATCACAGAACAGATGAGAATCCATATCATAATTTGGCAAGGCTAACGCACATACTGTAGTCAGTATGTGTTTCAACTCAATGACTTCTTTATGTTCTGCCGTCAACTCTATGTTGGAGGCTGGTGAACGTTTGAAATCTTCAAAATGTCATAGTGGAGCAGTTTTGTGAATAATTTGGAATCCATGCTCTGCAGTAATTGAAAGTCCCCAGTACTGACATTGGGTTTTTTTGTCTGTGGGTATGGGAGTTTTTGAATAGCTGCTATCCTATTTGGTTCCAATGTTTTCCCATTTGCACTCAAAAGATGTCCTTGGACTTCCGGTCTGGACGCCATGGCGACTGCAGCTTAACACTGAAGTTCTCAGACCCAATCCAGGATAACACCTTGAAAATCAAACTTAACGGATTTTTGGAGGAGTGAAAATCAAAAGACAAAATCATCATGTCTAAAGGAAAACAGAAGAAACTGAAATTCTCCAGGCCAGGACACGTATCGGCCGGAGAATCCGAACTGGAAGATCTCCGTTCAGAAGACGAGGAACTGGTGATAGCTAACAAAAGGGTTAGCCTGAAATCACTATTTGAGGAGCTACGACGATTTCGCCGAGATGTTACGGCCGAATTTCGGGAATTCAGAGAAGAATTGAAAAGGACAAACAGCAGAGTGGACCAGGCCGAGAACCGAATCTTGGAAACAGAGGATCGAATAAAAGTGGTCGAAGATTCTGTGCTAGACCTACGCAAAAGACAAGCAGCTATAGAGGCTAAGCTAACCGACCAAGAAGGAAAACAAAGAAGAGACAACATAAGAATTCATGGTCTGATAGAAGGAACCGAAAATGGTTTTAACTCAATGGCAGAATGCGTGGAATCCTTACTAAGAGAGAAATTGGATATTCCACAAACCACCGACTTGAAGATAGAAAAGGCACATCGTTCATTAGCCGCTAGGCCGGCGGCGGAAGCGCCCCCACGTTCGGTGTTGGTAAGATTTTCCAATTTCAAAATAAAACAAGAGGTTGTAAGACTGGCCTGGCAGAAAAAAGGATTTATGCACCAGGAGAGAAAAGTCTACGTGGAACACGATTACGCCCCGGAGGTCCTTAAAAAGCGCAGGGAATACAATGACGCGAAAAAGGTGTTAAGAGAGAAGAAATTGCGCTTTCAGACACCATTTCCTGCGAAGTTAAGGGTCTTCTACGGCGATGAAACGTGTCTCTATAATTCGGCGGAAGAAGCAACAGCTGACATGGCGAAAAGAGGCCTCCCGGTAACGGTATTTAAACCCCCAGCAGACCCGAGTGAGAAGATCAAAACGCAAACATGGACAACACAAAGACCTTCAAAATCCACGGACCAGCAGCGGGAAACCCAGCACCAGAGCGTCGCGGATAAACTATCCGTTTTCAGGTTGGAATAGCGACCTTTTTTTTTTTTTTTTCTCTTGAATCAATCCGCACATCCAACCCCCCTCATACAAGGTAACAAACATTAAAGGAGATGCATATTCAGCATGTGGTAAAACATTTCATGGAACAATCATATTATTTGAAACAAATAAGTCTTTGTAATAAAAAAAAAAAAACTTGTTAAAATAGAAATGTGACAATAATCCACATGTTCTCCTCATACTAACAAATACTGTTTTTGCGTGAATGTTTGATGTGATGGGGGTGGGAGGGTGCACACAATTTCACAGGGTTTAGGCATAAAAGGAAAAAAAAAAAATCATTACAAGTTTGGATTGGGTTCTGAAACTCACGTTAAAAGCATGGGACTACTTTCAGTGGTAAGAGAGGGCCCTCAACACGTAACAGAGTTTGAGGAATTTCCCTCAGAGCCTTCACTCCATCAAGGCTCTTACAGGGTCTTTAAAAAGACCTCAGCTCAGGAAGTTCTTATGACAGCTTTTTGTTTTAAAGTTTTTTACACTATGTTCTTAATGTTTTTCTTGTTTTTAATGTTCTTTCAGTTTCTGAGTAGCACAAAAGAGGGCCACCACACAGTTATACTAAACAAAACAACACAATGGAGAAACAGGGTGTAACCAAAATAATTTCATATAATGTAAAAGGAATCCTGAATCCAGTTAAAAGATCCAAGATTCTAGGCAAAATGAGAAAAGACAAAGCAGGAATAATACTTTTACAAGAAACCCACCTAACAGACGTGGAACACAATAAACTCAGTAGACAAGGGTTTAAAATGATCTCTTCATCTTCATATAAATCAGGGAGGAGGAGGGGAGTAGCGACATTGATATCAACCAAAATCACATTTGAAAAAAAAACAGAACACAAAGATAAAGAAGGGAGATACAGTTTGGTAACTGGGCGGCTAGAGGGAGAAGATATCACCCTGCTGAATGTGTATGCTCCCCCAGGGGCTAACTGGAAATTTTATAAAAATGTATTCGACCTAATGATAACTAAAGCTCAAGGTTTAGTGATATGTGGTGGGGACTTCAATCTTAGACTGAATCCATACTGGGATGCTTCTGGTAATTCCCCACATCAAAATAACACCCAAAACAGAAAGACTCGGATGCTACTAAAAGAATTGGGAATCTGTGACGTGTGGAGGGAACTCAACCCCAGTGTAAAAGACTATACATTTTACTCAACTCCACATTCATCTTACTCAAGGATTGACTATTTTTTTATGTTTAATAGAGACATTGGAAGAGTAAAAACATGTAAAATAGGACTGATGGATCTCTCCGACCACAGTCCGATCTACATGGACTTAAATATCCAAAAATACACAAATAATACATTTTCTTGGAGGTTAAATTCAAATGTCCTGAAAGGACCACTGAAAGATGAATTGGAATCAGATATTCTCAGATATTTGGAAGATAACGATAATGGAGAAGTATCCCCTTTAATACTGTGGGATGCATGTAAAGCTGTAATAAGAGGAAAGATTATTGCAAAACTGGCAACCCAAAAGAAACTAAGACAAGAAAAACTATCCACATTAGAGTCAGAACTTAGGAACCTAGAAAAAGAACACAAAGGCAACACTCATTCTACTGACTCGCTCAAGATTAAGGAAATTAAAAACCAAATAAATGAGATCTACACAATAGAAATCCAGAAGAAACTTACATTTCTGAAACAAAAATACTATGAAGCAGGTAGTAAATCGGCAAAATTGCTAGCCTATAAATTGAGGAAACATCAAACAGAAAGAGCAATCTACAAAATCAGAGACCCAGTATCAAAGGAAATAAAATTCAGAATTCAGGATATTCTTAAAAACTTCGAGAATTACTATAAGAACTTATACTCCCACAAAAAACATAAAAACGCATCCGAGGCATTCCTAAACACATTAAACCTTCCCCAACTTACGGAGTCACAAAATAAAACACTACTGTCAGAAATACATCCTAAAGAATTGGAAAAAGCAATTATGAAACTTAAAGCTAACAAATCCCCAGGAGCTGATGGCTATACAGCAGAGTGGTACAAAACCTTTAAACAGCAACTATCTCCTCTCCTCCTGAAAACATTTAATTATGTCCTCCACACAGGGGAAATCCCCCCCTCCTGGAGAGAAGGGGTCATTGCAGTTATACCTAAACCTGAAAAGGATAAACTAGAGTGCTCCAACTACAGACCAATCAGTGTACTAAATCAGGACTATAAGCTTTTTACCATTATCCTTGCCAAAAGGTTAGAAAATATACTGACAGACCTAATTCATTTAGACCAAACAGGTTTTATAAGACAAAGACAGACACAAGACAACATTCGACGCACTTTACACATAATTCATCATATAAAAAAATATAACTTAAATGCAGTCATATTGGGATTAGATGCTGAAAAAGCATTCGATTCGGTTGACTGGTCTTTTCTATATAGAATCTTATCCAGTTTCAATTTTCATAACAACTTCATTAGAACTATACAGGCATTATATAAAAAACCAACAGCTAAAATAAGGATTAACGGTAATTTATCATCATCTTTTGAACTGGAAAGAGGATGTCATCAGGGCTGCCCCCTGTCTCCACTGCTCTTTGCAATCTTCATAGAACCTCTGAGCCAATGGATAAGACAAAACCAAAAAATTCAAGGTATTACACTTGGTCAGAAGGAACATAAAATAGCACTCTTTGCTGATGACATTTTAATATACCTAGGGCAGCCGGACACTTCTTTACCAGAACTAACCTCAGTTTTTTCAGAGTATGGAGATTTATCGGGGTACAAATTAAATATGCATAAAACCCAAGTTTTAACATTCAACTATGACCCAAATCATTATTCACTAAGCAAACTCAAAACTAACTGGGAGTCGGAATCTATGAAATATCTGGGGGTCAATATCCCGAAACAACTCAACAAAATTATATCACTAAACTATGATCCACTGGTGACAAAAATAAAATCTGACCTAGCAAGATGGAATATGATACCATTCTTGGGTACTGCACAAAGAAATGAAGCAGTCAAAATGAATATACTTCCACGTCTTCTATACCTTTTCCAAACAATACCGGTAGAACCTCCCAAAAAAACATGGCAGGAGCTGGACAGAAGGATCTCAAGATTCATATGGCAGGGCAAGAGACCTAGAATCAGATATAGAACCCTACAGCTAAACAAAGACAAAGGTGGGCTCGCGCTGCCAAATATCAGGGACTACTTTAAAGCCGCACAAATTAAAACTTTAGTAGAGATATGTAACCCAGTCTACACTGCACAATGGAAGGAGATCGAATGCCAAATAACAAGTGACATCCCCCTACAGGCGATAATAGGGAACAATGTCTTACCTAAGCTTTTGAATAACACTAACCCGTGGATAGAGACCCCGCTAAAAATTTGGTTTAAGATAGTCAGAGAGAATCAAACTAAAGAGCCCTATCGACTTCTGCAATGGATCGCCTATGATCAGGACTTTACTCCTAATAAAACAGACACCAGATTTAAAAAGTGGAAGGAGAAAGGGCTGATAAAATATTACGATTTTTTTAAAGGGCAAATCTTAAGAAGTTTTGAAGATTTGAAAAAACAAGGCCTAATAAATCAAGACCTTTACAGGTTCTTCCAGCTTAGACACCACATAAACAATATACTTAAAAAGGAGGTTTTGGAAAGGGCCCAGTCAGGTGTTCTGAAGGTCTTCTTAATGGCATATAAAGGGATCCCAGGGATCAGATACATTTCTAAAATATACCAAGGTCTTCAAGACTTAAAAGGAGACAACACATCTTATATAAAAGAGAGATGGGAAAAAGAGGGGAATTTCACTTTACAACTGGAAATATGGGAAAAGCTAAATAAACAGCAATGGAAAAGTACCTCATCCCTGCAGTGGAGAGAATTTGGATGGAAAAACTTGGCAAGATTTTTCAGAACACCTGCACAAAACAAATTTACCCATAAGGGATTGAACTGTTGGCGCTTGTGTGGTGAAAAGACTGCAAATCATTTTCATGTGTTTTGGTCATGCCCAGTTATCCACCAATATTGGACCAAGGTACAGACAATATTGGGGAAAATATTCAAAATTACAGTTCCCTTTTCTTTTGTAACTTTGTATTTGGGTTTACTACCGGACTCACTGGAAAGACGAGGAGAAAAATACTTATTCAATGTTTTAATATTGGCAAGCAAAAAAGCTCTAACTAAAAAATGGATGTTGAAGGACTGTCCTCCACCTGAAGATTGGACTAACGTGATCCAAGACATTTACTCGATGGAAAAGTTGACATTCGCGACGAGCTGAGGTCCATCTCGGGGGCTGTCGACGGGACGCTCTTCACCCTGCACGACGCCTCCAACGCGAGACGCTGGCATCCGGGCCGTGCTGAGGAACTCCTGGACTGTTACCCTCATTCTGTGTACCATCTCGAGGACAGTGCCAGGTTAGACGCCACAGGTACACAGCGAGAGAAGCTCCGCGGGTTGGATGGAAATCCCGGCAGGAGGCCGAAGCGGATGACGTTGCCCCCCGCTTCGGGATCCCGTTCCTGCCGCCATTCCAGTCCGGGAGTTCGCGCCAACCAGAGGGCTTCCCCCGACCTGCGCCACGTCACTCGGGATTCCCTTCAAGGAGCCGCAGCTGACAGCAGTTATGTCTGGGGTCGAGTGGCTGTCGCAAGCTCCACTGTGTGTCCTGTTACCACCTTCAGGCATGTGGCGGCGGCAGTGAGATTGATGGAGAGGACTCCAGGGCTACGAAGCTTTCCCGTGCTCGACGCCTTCCTCGCCTCGATCTCCGGTCTGGAGCGGCGAATCCTGGGTTCCCCCCTCACTTCGTCCCCTGGGAATAGCCGTCATCACATCGCCGAGTCACCTCTGCACGAACCTCGTCCGGATCCAGTTCTGGGCCGCCGTCAGGACTGTTCCTCCCACGCAGCTGTCACCTCTTCGCCTCATCAGTGTGGAGCTTTCACAGCCTCGTTCCCTGAGCCTCATTTCCCCGCTGTCATCCCTGGACATTCGGGCTGGCTCACCCCGGCTGTTTCCCCCTCCTCCTCGACGCGCTTCCTGACTGCTGTGTGTGCCTGGAATTCCGGCCTGGCGAGCTCTCTGCTGGAGACAACGCGAGCGATCCTCAGACGATTTCCCGGGGGGTCACCCGTTATCGCCGGGCGGGGAGAGGAAGAAGCAGTATCCACCACAGCAGGCGATACTCAACCTCCAGGAGGCAGGCAAGTCATAGTTTTTTCACATCTGCTTAATGATTTGCTCTGTCACATTCCTGGAGGAGGAGTTCAGGGTTTGCAGCTCCCTGAACTCCCCCCACCTGCTGTAATCTGTGTTCCTAATCCAGCATCCTCTGTGTCTCTCTCCGCCGAGCGATCCCCGGCTCCGGGTCAACGTGGTGGGATAAGGAGAGGCCCTGTGGTTCCGCAGCTACGTTGCAGACGGAGGAGGGGGACTGACTGCTGCGTGGAGTCTGCGCTGACGACTGAGCGTCCCTGGGTCTCCACGGAGGAGCGGTTCGGTCCAGCGGGACGAGATTCTTCTGGCTTCACGCCGAGTGGATCGTCGGCGGGGTTACCGGAGCTGGAGGAATCTCAAGCTGCACTGACCATCGTGCCGGCTGCGGGGCCCGACGCTGCTGGATGGGAGCCTGACAACGACCTCCTGACGACGGATCCCGGATCTTCGCAGTCCTGGACGGCGTCAGAACCCGAGATCAGGCGAGTGCTCTCCTTTCTTTTCTCCCTTTTTATCTTTGAGCACTTCAGCCTGTCTCTAGGGGAGACGAGCCGGGTGCAGCCGGCCGCTGCGTCTGAGCTCGTCTCGCCGGGTTCTGGCGCTGCCGGTGATCCTGATCCCGGTTCTGTTTTCTCTTCTGAGCCTTCTTTCAGGGTCACCGGCGAGGAGTTGCTGTTCCTCGTGGTGCTGGAGGGTCCAGGTTCGACGTTGGAGGTCGGTTCTGGTGCAGTGTCCAACGTGGGTTCGCCCGAGAACCAATCGGGGTCCAACGTGGGTTTGCCTAAGGCCCGATCGGGGTCCGACGTGGGTGCTGCCCCAGTGTTGTCCAGGTCCGGTGAGGAGGTGGCCGTTTCCCTGCGGCCTGACGCTCGTCGCCCTCGTCATCGGCTCTCCCCTGAGCCTCTTCCACCGGGACCCGCTCTGACCCTTCGTCCGTCTCAACGGTCCTGGTGGTTGAGTGATGCGGGTCGACGACCCGACCCACAGAACTTTCGGTTCGGTGATCTGGTTCCCCCCACTGGTCTGTGTTTGCCTTTGGGTGGCCTGGTTCGGCTGCCGGTGGACTGGATTCCTGGGATCTGGGTCCGGAGTTCGCCGTCCGAACATTTCCCTTTCCCTGGTTCGCCAACTGGACAATGGGCGGGGAGATCTCCGGAGCCATCTCGGCCATTTTTGGACTCTGCCTGCCATATTCCTCGGGTGTCACTTTTTCTTTTATCATTATTAAGGTCACTCGGGTGAAATATTTTGTCCTGTTGGTGGATGTGTTTTCATAGTGCTGTGTGTTTTCCATTCCTCGTACTCAGCATTTTACTTTTTGTACCATGTTTTTAGCCTCGTCCTTGCATTGTAGAGTTATGTTTTGTTTCCTATCAGACCATACTCTGCAGTTGTCCGTTCGTTCCAGTCACTTTCACTTCTTTAGGTGACTGTGGGTATTTCTATATCCGTAGTGCTGTGGGTTTTCCTTTGCCCGTACTCAGCATTTCCTTTTTCTTTAGGTGACTGTGTGTATTTCTATATCCGTAGTGCTGTGGGTTTTCCTTTGCCCGTACTTATGGCTGTGTTGTGAGACATGTATATGTTGGACACTGCATATGTGATTTAACCTCACGATGAAGGAGAGCCAGCCCCCTGCGGTGCGGAGCCACAGAGCCTGGACCCCCTGCGGAGGACAGGGGACAGAAGACTTCCTGACCACTGAGGCTCGAGAGGAGAGAAGGGGGAGTTATGTAAATAAAAGGCTAATGAATGTGAATAAAGAGACTTTGATATAGAGGTGTGATTTCCCCCACGAGGGAAATGGTTTGATGTGAGAATGTTTAAATGAGAGAACTTTGGTGTGTTCACTCTCTTTGTTCGCTGCTCAGGAATGAGAGCAGACAGTGGAATGGTTACTTGAAATAAACTGAAATTAAAGGCAATTCGGTTTCGTTATTCAAGTCTCCCCACATTGGTGACTGACGACGTTGAGAATGAACGAAGAAATTCTCAGGGTCCCGGACTCACAGCGCTCAGAGCTGGCGAGCGCAGTGGCCGTTAAGCTGCCTGATTTCTGGCAGGATAACCCACGGTCGTGGTTTCTGCAAGCAGAGTCGCAGTTCGCGCTCGCAGGAGTAGCGGTGGATGACACTAAGTTCCACCATGTCATCGCTAAACTGGACAACAGCACAGCTCGGTGCGTGCAGAGCTTGGTGGAGCAGCCACCCGCGACCGACAGGTACGGCAAGCTGAAATCCACCCTCATCAAGTTTTTCACCCCCTCGGCTGAAGTGAGGGCGAGGAGGATCCTGTCTTTGCTAGACCAAGGTGGACACAGGCCGAGCGCCCTGATGGAGGAGATGATACAGCTGAGAGGGTTGGACAACGATGATTTCATTTTTCAGTTCATCTTCCTCTCCAACCTCCCGGCGCATGCGAGAAGCACGCTGGCCGGCAAAAAGTGTCACACCCTGGAGGAGTTCCGGGAGCTGGCCCAGGAGGCAGATGGGATCCTGGACGCCTGCGGCGGGCAAGCAACCACAGCGGCGACCCGAGACAGCGGGGAGCCAGAGGCGGCAGAACCAGACTGGCCGACGACGGCGGCAGCACGGCCGCGACGAGGTGCAGCCAATAGCCCGGCGGCAGAGGCGCGGACACGACACAGCGGAGGAGAAGATCTCTGCTTTTACCATCGGAGGTTCGCAGAGAAGGCACGCAGGTGTGTGCCGCCCTGCATCTTAAAATCTGAAAGATCTGAAAGTTAGATGAGCTAGCGGCTATCTCCCGTTATGATAGCACTTACCGGGAGTGCTCTCTCCTTTTGTTTACTGAGACGTGGCTAACTGAACTAGCAGCAGATGCTAACATTGAGCTGGAGGGTTTTCACACGATACGAGCTGACCGAACACCAGAGAGTGGCAAAACTAGGGGCGGTGGAGTGATCATGTATGTTAACAACAACTGGTGCAGACCGGGACATATCACTGTTAAACAACGACACTGCAGCAAAGACATTGAGTTGCTAGCTGTTAGCATGAGGCCTACATATCTCCCGAGAGAACACTCACACGTGATCTGCATTGTTGTTTATGCAAATCCGACGGCGAACGCTGGGACAGCGCGTGACGTCATCCATTCAGTAACCAGCAGGCTGCAGACAGAACACCCAGATGCTCTTCTCCTCATCTCAGGCGATTTCAACCACGTTTCACTGTCTCCCATTCTGCCCACTTTCACCCAGTATGTCACATGCCACACTAGAGACAATAAAACACTGGATTTGTTCTACGCAAACACTAAGGAGGCGTACACCTCATCACAACTCCCCCCACTTGGGAGATCGGATCACAACTTGGTTCATCTCCGACCGGTGTACAAACCCCTAGTGCACAGACAACCTCCGGCCATGCACACTGTGGAGTTATGGTCTGAGGAGACAATGGACACTCTAAAGGACTGTTTTGAAGCCACTGCCTGGAAGCAGCTCTGCGATCCACATGGTGAGGACATCGATGGCCTCATTCACACCTTCACGGGCTACCTCAGCTTCTGTGTGGACAAATCCGTTCCCACCAAGACCATACGGCGTCACCCAAACAACAAACCCTGGATCAACCCTGAGATAAAAACACTTCTGAGAGAGAAGAAGAGGATCTTCAGGTCGGGGAACAGGGAGATGCTGAAGTCCGTACAGAGGGAGCTGAGGAGAAAGATCAGAGAAGGCAAGGACAGCTTCAGGAAGAAGATGGAGGACAAGCTGCAACAGAGCGACATCAGCGGGGTCTGGAGAAACCTCAAAACCATCTCGGGGCTCCAGAATACCTCCCCCCAGGCCACGGGGGGCAGGGAGTGGGCGAACAACCTGAATCTGTTTTTCAATAGATTTGACCAACCGCCCTCCCCCCTGTCTGCACAACAACCACTGCTGCCTCTAAGAAATCAAGTCCTGCTACCCACTCCCCACTCCACCGACACCCCCCCACTCCCAACACACAGCCCCCCATCCTGACCCTGACCAAGACCCAGGTGAGGACGGAGCTGAGGAAGATCAAGGCGAGGAAGGCGTCGGGATCGGACGGCATCAGCGCAAAGCTCCTCAAGTCCTGTGCAGACCAGCTGTGTGGGATTGTGACGTATATCTTCAACATGAGCCTGAAACTGGGGAGGGTACCACAGCTGTGGAAAACATCTTGTGTGGTACCTGTACCAAAAACTTCCCACCCCAAAGACCTGAACAGCTTCAGACCGGTGGCCTTGACGTCCCACTTGATGAAGACCCTGGAGAGACTGCTCCTTGCTCATCTCCGCCCCCTGGTGGAACCAGCAATGGATCCACTCCAGTTCGCCTACCAGCATGGCATTGGGGTGGAGGATGCGGTGATCTTCCTCCTTCACCGTTTTCTGTCCCACCTGGAGAAGCCCGGGAATATGGTGAGGATCATGTTCTTTGACTTCTCCAGTGCTTTCAACACCATCCAACCGATGATCCTGAAGGACAAGCTGCTGCGCGCAGGGGTGGACCAGCACCTGTCATCATGGATCCTGGACTACCTCACGAACCGGCCTCAGTTTGTGAGAACCCGGGACTGTGTTTCCGACATGATCATCAGTAGCACGGGGGCCCCCCAGGGAACGGTGCTGGCTCCCTTCTTGTTCACTCTTTATACTGCGGACTTCTCACACAACACAACACATTGCCATCTACAGAAGTTCTCTGATGACTCTGCGATCGTTGGTCTCATCTCCAGCGGAGATGAAGCTGAGTACAGAGGGCTTATCCAGGACTTTGTGGACTGGTGCCATCGGAACTGCCTCCAGATCAACGCGAGGAAAACTAAGGAGCTGGTGGTGGACTGCCGCAGGCATGGGCAGCCCCTCACAGCACCAGTAAATATACAGGGAACAGACATCGAGATGGTGACATCCTACAAGTACCTGGGTATTCATCTGAACAATAAACTAGACTGGTCACACAATACTGACGCACTCTACAAGAAGGGACAGCGCAGGCTGTTCCTGCTGAGGAGACTCAGGTCTTTTGGTGTACAAGGGGCGCTGCTGAAGTCATTCTATGACACGGTGGTGGCATCAGCCATCACTTTTGGAGTGGTCTGCTGGGGCAGTGGCATTACTGCAGCCGATAGGAAGAGACTGAACAAACTGATTAAGAAAGCTAGCTCTGTCCTGGGGCAACGCCTTGATCCGATGGAGGAGATAGGAGAGAGAAGGACGGTGGCTAAACTGTCATCTCTGCTGGAGTCCGAGTTCCACCCTATGCAGGACATACTGGATGCACTGAGGAGCTCATTTAGCAGCAGACTACATCATCCCAGGTGCACAACCGAGAGGTTTCGTAGGTCCTTCCTACCAACGGCTGTCAGACTGTACAACCTAAGCAGGGCTGCTCGCAGAGATAGCAAAAAGACGTAACAAACTAATAGTTTTTTTTGAATGCAAAAGATGCAATAGACTTACACAATGGTCCTCTCCGGCATACAACTAGGAACATACCGGTCGCTATGGAGGGTGAGAATATGTATGGGCACATAATCATACCATGTAGGATAACTAAATAGACGGTTATGCTGTTTCATCCCACCTAGCAACAATGCTCTGCACTGTGTGTGTTTATATATTTACATATTTATTCCATCTAGCTACAATGCTCTGCACTGGGTGTGTTTATATTTATATATCTATATATTTATTCCATCTAGCTACAATGCTCCGCACTGTGTTTTTATATATCTACATATTATTCCATCTAGCTACATTGCTCCGCACTGTGTGTGTTTATATACTTGCATATTTATTCCACCTAGCTGCAATGCTCTATACTGTGGGTGTTTATATATTTACATATTTATTCCATCTAGCTACAATGCTCTGCACTGTGTGTTCATATATTCATATATTTATTCCATCCAGCTACAATGCTCTGCACTGTGTGTCTGTGTGTGTGTGTGTGTGTATATATATATTTTATAGTAATATGTACATATGTATATTAGCTGCTCTTGCTTGCTTGTTTTTTCTTGCCTTCTGATTGTTGCTCTGAGTGTTGCTATCCCTGTGCTGTTGCAATCCTGGAATTTCCCCGTTGTGGGACTAATAAAGGCTTATCTTATCTTCAGGAGTTCGGGAAACGGCAAGACCGGGGGTCGCTAGCAGCTTCGACCCTCGGAGAACGCAGCAAGCTGCTCTACATCACGGATGCGCGCTCCGGACGAGAGTTCCTCATCGACATCGGAGCACAAGTGAGCTTCATCACCCCAATATACGCAGACCGGGTGGCTGGACCCCACGGTTGCGGAGCTTCAGCGGCAAATGGCTCGAACATCAACACCTACGTGAGAAGGACCTTGCCTTTGTGCTTACATGGCCGCACATATGAATGGACTTTTGTAATAGCGGCGGTGAGTTTCAACATGTTGGGCGCGGATTTTTTGTGTTCACACAATCTGTTAGTCGATCTTGCTAATAGACGGCTGGTAAATGCACTCTCTTTTTACTCTCTCCCCTGTTCAGCTCGAGTGTCCCCGCCACCAGTACAGACCCACGTCGCTACAGCAGGTGGTAAGTTTCACACACTCCTCACCCAATTTCCAGCACTCACTGTGCCCACTTTTTCAGCGACGGTCGCGAAGCACGGGGTGAAACACTTTATCCCCACGTCTGGTCCTCCCGTGTTTGCAAAAGCTCGGCGCTTGGATGCAGTTAAGCTCGCCATTGCGTGCGAGGAGTTCGCCAGCCTGGAGAGGCTGGGCATCGTTCGTAGGTCGAAGAGCCCGTGGGCTTCGCCGCTGCACATGGTACCGAAAGCCGATGGCTCCTGGAGACCGTGCGGGGATTACCGCAGGCTAAACAACGCTACGGCGCACGATCGTTATCCCATCCCGCACATTCAGGATTTTTCGGTGCACCTGGCGGGGGCGCGCATTTTTTCAAAGATTGATCTAGTTCGCGGCTATCACCAAGTCCCGGTCCAACCGGAGGACATTCCTAAAACAGCGGTAATAACCCCGTTCGGACTTTTCGAATTTTTACGCATGCCGTTTCGTCTCAAAGGGGCAGCGCAAACATTTCAGCGGATGATGGATGCCGTGTTACGCGATCTCCCTTTCGTGTTTGTGTACCTCGACGACATTTTGGTCGCGAGTACTTCAGAGGAAGAACACGAAACGCACCTCACAGCAGTTTTTAGGAGGCTGGGAGAGCACGGCTTAATAGTTAACCCAGCCAAGTGCCAGTTCGGCGTCGAGCAGATCGATTTTTTGGGTCACCGCGTCTCCCCGGAGGGAGCGGTTCCATTACCAGAGAAAGTACGCGCGGTAGCGGATTTTCCCCGTCCACAAACGGTCAAATCACTACAGGAATTCTTGGGGATGGTGAATTTTTATAACCGATTCCTGCCCCACGCAGCTCAAATCATGCAACCGTTATATGCCGCGCTCAAAAAACAAAGACCGACCCAGGCGGTCGAATGGTCCCCGGAGCGGGAGCGCGCGTTCACAGAGGTTAAAAAAGCCTTGGCTGACGCTGCGCTCCTGGCCCACCCAGACCCTGCAGCACGTATCGCGCTGACGACAGACGCTTCAGATTTAGCCATAGGGGCCGTTATTGAGCAACAGGTAGCCGGAGTTTGGCAGCCTTTGGCTTTCTTTAGCAAATCTTTAAGCGCGGCTGAACGAAAATACAGCGCGTTTGACAGAGAACTGTTGGCGCTGCATTTGGCTATTCGTCATTTCCAGTTCTGGCTGGAAGGACGGTGCTTCACCGCTTATGTGGACCACAAGCCGCTCACATACGCCATGGCCAAAATTTCAGATCCGTGGTCCGGCAGGCAGCAGAGGCAGCTGGCCGCAATCTTGGAATTTACCACTGACATTAGGCACGTCGCGGGCAAATTCAATGTAGTAGCAGATTGTCTCTCACGCGCGTTCACGACCCCAACACGCGCAGAGGCAGAACGGGCCACCGTGACCGCGCCGCAGGAGAGCGGCACGGTGGCGCGCGCAGCCCCGGTGCACGTGGGTATAGATTACGCAGCCATGGCAGCGGACCAGGGGGCGGACGCAGACGTGCGCGCGCTCCAGTCTGGACCAACAGGGTTGTGGCTGGAGAGCAAGTGTTTACAAACCGGTATGCCCCCCCTGATCTGCGACATGTCGACGGGGCGCCCGCGTCCGGTGGTTCCGGCCACGTGGCGCCGCCGTGTTTTTGACTCGGTCCACTCACTGGCGCACCCGGGAGTGCGCGCGTCGGTGAAACTAGTGGCGGAAAAGTTTGTTTGGCCGTGCCTGCGCAAGCACGTGAAGGAATGGGCAAAAACCTGCATTTCCTGTCAACGGGCCAAAATTCACAGGCACACAAGAGCCCCGTTAGAACCGTTCCGCATTCCGGCCAGAAGGTTCGACCATGTGCACGTCGACCTTGTGGGCCCCCTACCGGCATCACAGGGGTTCACGTATCTTTTGACAATGGTGGACCGCACCACACGTTGGCCGGAAGTGGTCCCACTTGCGACGACCACGGCCGCGGAGGTGGCTCGCGTTTTTTTAACGGCTTGGGTGGCGCGCTTCGGGGTTCCGTCGGACATTACGTCCGATAGAGGACCGCAATTCATCTCTGAGCTGTGGTCAGCGATGGCCAACGGCTTAGGAGCCAAAATTCACCGCACTACGGCTTACCACCCTCAGGCCAATGGTTTATGCGAGCGTTTTCATAGGTCTTTGAAGGCAGCACTCAGAGCGTCGCTCACGGATGCAGATTGGGTAAATAAACTTCCATGGGTTTTATTAGGGTTGCGTTCTGCGCCTAAAGAGGACTTAGACGCCTCCCCAGCGGAGCTGGTATTCGCACAAACTCTGAGGCTGCCGGGCGAGTTTTTACCAGAGCACCCAGAGCCCCCACCTCTCTCTGCTCTGGGACCGTTAGTCGGCACGGGGGCAGACACGCTCCCGGGTCCGGTTCATCACGCTTTTCCACGAGTTTTCGTCCCCAAGGCTTTGAAAAATGCCGATTTCGTTTTTGTCAGGCGCGAAGCCCTTAAAGCAACGCTCAAACCACCTTACGAAGGGCCATTTCGAGTGCTGGAGGCAGGTGATAAGCAATTTGTGCTAGATTTTGGAGACAGAAAAGAGACAGTCAGTATTGACAGACTAAAACCTGCTTTTGTCATGAAGGACGTGTCTGTACCGGTCGCAGTGGCGCCTCGACGAGGCAGGCCCCCGCAGAGGGCAATTAATCACTCTCTTCCTCAGTCAACAGAACTGAAGCAGAAAAGCACCGCAGGCAAGGCGGGGCCAACTCACAGCAGATTCGGCAGACGGCTGAAGCCCAAGCGGCGCACAGACTGAATGTTGGTGTTGATTATTCAGTAGTGAGTAAGGTGCTATTAAATTTTAGGAATTAGTCTGTTCTTCATCGTTTGGGGGGGGTTATATGGCTGTGTTGTGAGACATGTATATGTTGGACACTGCATATGTGATTTAACCTCATGATGAAGGAGAGCCAGCCCCCTGCGGTGCGGAGCCACAGAGCCTGGACCCCCTGCGGAGGACAGGGGACAGAAGACTTCCTGACCACTGAGGCTCGAGAGGAGAGAAGGGGGAGTTATGTAAATAAAAGTCTAATGAATGTGAATAAAGAGACTTTGATATAGAGGTGTGATTTCCCCCGCGAGGGAAATGGTTTGATGTGAGAATGTTTAAATGAGAGAACTTTGGTGTGTTCACTCTCTTTGTTCGCTGCTCAGGAATGAGAGCAGACAGTGGAATGGATACTTGAAATAAACTGAAATTAAAGGCAATTCGGTTTCGTTATTCAAGTCTCCCCACAGTACTCAGCATTTCCTTTTTCTTTAGGTGACTGTGTGTATTTCTATATCCGTAGTGCTGTGGGTTTTCCTTTGCCCGTACTCAGCATTTCCTTTTTCTTTAGGTGACTGTGTGTATTTCTATATCAGTAGTGCTGTGGGTTTTCCTTTGCCCGTACTCAGCATTTCCTTTTTCTTTAGATGACTGTGGGTATTTCTATATCCGTAGTGCTGTGGGTTTTCCTTTACCTGTACTCAGCGTTTTTTTTTCTTTGTGTCACTCTTGTCCTGTTCTTAGTTTTGTTTGCATTATGGAGTAGTGTTTGTTCTGCTGTCCACACTCCGTAATTGCTTTATCCGTTTTTTGTCATTTTTTTTTGGTGCAATGTAGAGTACTGTGTTTGGGTTTTTGTTTTTTTTTGTTTTTTTTTTGCCCTGTTACCCTACATTGGCCTGTTGGTGTTTCCCTTTACTTCGTCCCCTCCGGCCCTGCCTCCCTTCCTCCCACCCTAGGTGGGGGGGGGGGGGGGCTGGGGTGTTTCTGGTCGTTCAGGAGCCCGACCTTGAGGGGGAGGCTCTGTCACCATGGGTTGAGATGCCGTCTCAGCACTCAGCCCATGTTTTCCTTCATCCCTGCTTCCCATTGAGCAGCGTCTCAGCAGGCTCCCAGCTGGCAGCATTACGGACGGCTGGGGCCAATTAGTCCTCATCAGCTGGGGCGCTGCCAATGTGAATAAATAGGAGCAGCCTCGATGACTCGGGGCTGCGACATAAGCACTGCTAGGCTGGAGCCCCTTCGTCTGGTGCCAGCCCCTGCCTCATCTTCAGCACAACTCGTAAGTGTTTCCCGTAAGGAGTTTGTGCCTTGGTACCCCCACGTCCGGTGCTAACCCGCTACTTGCCTTACTGTATCACTTGGGAGTACCACCTTGTAAGAGTGACCTGTGTATTGGAGTCCTTTGCCCAGTGCCAGCTCTCTATTCTTCTGGCTGCTTAACCCGTGAGTGTTACCTGCTGTGAGCCCTCTTGTTGTGTACCCCTACGCCCGGTGCCAACGGTGTTCTCTGTCGCTGTACTGCTCATGAGTGTTATTGTGTTGAGTATCTGTGCTTCCCTCATCCCTCACCCTTACCTTCAATAAAACATCACGACTCACTGGCTCGCCCTTGGCTCTTATTGCGCGGCTCCCTAGAGCCGTGTGTGACAGATAGTCTCAACGAATCAGTTTTTCCTCCACCTGATTTCACAGCCTTGGTTTTTACCATATCCGCACCTAAACGCTAGGATAGGTTTTTGTTCCAATTGGGAGAGTTTTAGCCTACTTTTTTATTATTAGGAGCAGAGCAGAGTGAAACACGTCTTCCTACGTGGCCGCCATAACCGGAAGTCCCGACTGGTTGCTTTTTTTTTAAATCTTGATATTTTTCATGTTTCAACCATGTGTCGTCATGGAGAAAAAGAGAAAAATTCTCAACAACTAATTTCTGATTCAAAAATGCATATCATTGTGAATTTTTACATACCGTTTCACAATGGATCGAATAGAGGAAAAACTAGAGGGCACCCAGAAAGTGCATACCTCTACCTGTCTGTCTGCTCGCATGATTACACAGAAACTACTGGATGGATTTTGATGAAGTTTGATGCTGCACATTCACCAGCCATAATGCTCTGCACTGTGTGTCTATATATATATACATTTATAGTAATATGGACATATGTTTACTAGATGTTGTTTTTTCTTGCCTTCTGATTGTTGCTCTGAGTGTTGCTATCCCTATGCTGTTGCAATCCTGGAATTTCCCCATTGTGGGACTAATAAAGGCTTATCTTATCTTATCTTATCTTAAGTTTTTACCTGAAGTTGCCTTTGGGTTATGGATGAACCCATTAGATTATGGAGGTGATGCAGCATGCAGATTCTGGACCACTTTTTCCTCTTTCTTTAACATTGCAAGAGGGAACCTTGTTGGATATACAGGTGCATCTCACTAAATTAGAATATCATCAAAAAGTTGATTTCCATCCATCCATCTTCTACCGCTTTTCCGGAGGTCCGGGTCGCGGAGGCAGCAGTTCAAGCAGAGAAGCCCAGACTTCCCTCTCCCCAGCCACCTGCTCCAGCTCTTCAGAGGGGATACCAAGGCGTTCCCAGACTAGCTGGGAGACATAGTCTCTCCACCGAGTCCTGGGTCTGCCCCGGGGTCTCCTCCCAGTGGGACGTGCCTGAAACACCTCAAGTGGGAGGCGTCCAGGAGGCATCCTAATCAGATGCCCATACCACCTCAACTGACTCCTTTCAATGTGGAGGAGCAGCGGTTCTACTCTGAGCCTCTCCCGGATGACTGAGCTCCTCACCCTATCTCTGAGGGTGAGTCCAGCAATCCTATGGAGAAAGCTCATTTCAGCCGCTTGTATCCGCGATCTCGTTCTTTCGGTCATTACCCAAAGCTCGTGACCATAGGTGAGAGTAGGAACGTAGATTGACTGGTAAATCGACAGCTTTGCCTTAGAACTAAGCTCCCTCTTCACCACAACAGACCGGTACAACGTCCGCATCACTGCAGATGCTGCTCCAATCCGTCTGTCGATCTCTCGCTCCATTTTCCCCTCACTCGTGAACAAGACCCCAAGATACTTAAACTCCTCCACTTGGGGCAGGAGCCTGTCCCCAACCCGGAGAGGACAATCCACCTTTTTCCGGCTGAGGACCATGGACTCGGACTTGGAGGTGCTGATTCTCATCCCAGCCGCTTCACACTCAGCGGCAAACCGTCCCAGCAAGAGCTGTAGGTCATTGCTGGATGAAGCCAACAGGACAACATCATCTGCAAACAACAGAGATGAGATCCTGTGGTCACCAAGCATGACACCCTCCATTCCCTGGCTGCGCCTAGAAATCCTGTCCATAAAAATTATGAACAGGACCGGTGACAAAGGGCAGCCCTGGCGGAGTCCAACTCTCACTGGGAATGACTCCGACCGAGTGTTGGCAATGCGAACTAAACTCTCACAACGGTCATACAGAGACCGAATAGCTCGTAACAACAAGCCCGATACCCCATACTCCCGAAGCACCCCCCACAAAAATCCACGAGGGACGCGGTCAAATGCCTTCTCCAAGTCCACAAAACACATGTAAACTGGTTGGGCAAACTCCCACGAACCCTCAAGAATTCTCGAGAGGGTAAAGAGCTGGTCCGATGTGCCACGGCCAGGACGAAAACCACATTGCTCCTCCTGAATCCGAGGTTCGACCAATGGCCGGACTCTCCTCTCCAGTACCTTGGCATAGACCTTCCCAGGGAGGCTGAGGAGTGTGATCCCTCTAAAGTTGGAGCACACCCTCCGGTCCCCTTTTTTGAAGAGAGGAACCACCATCCCGGTTTGCCATGCCAAAGGCACTGCCCCTGACCTCCACGCAATGTTGCAGAGGCGTGTCAACCATGACAACCCAACAACATCCAGGGCCTTGAGGTACTCGGGGCGAATCTCGTCCACCCCCGGGGCTCGGCCACCAAGGAGATTTTTAACCACCTTGGCGACCTCAGCCCCTGTGATAGGCGAGTCATCCCCCTCGTCCCCAAACCCTGCTTCCTCTGTGGAAGGCGTATCAGTGGGATTGAGGAGATCCTCGAAGTATTCCTTCCACCGCCCGACGATATCCCCAGTTGAAGTCAACAGTGTCCCATCCGCACCATACACAGTGTGGACGGGGAGCTGCTTTCCCCTCCTGAGCCGCCGAACAGTTTGCCAGAATCTCTTTGAAGCCGACCAAAAGTCTTGTTCCATGGCCTCACCGAACTCCTCCCATACCCGGGTTTTTGCTTCAGCAACCACCCGAGCTGCACTCCGCTTGGCCTGCCGGTACACCTCAGCTGCTTCAGGAGTCCCACAAGCCAACCAAGCTTGATAGGACTCCTTCTTCAGCTTAATGGCCCCCCTCACCACTGGTGTCCACCACTTGGTTCGGGGGTTGCCACCACGAGATGCACCGACCACCTTGCGGCCGCAGCTCTGGGCTGCCGCTTCAACAACAGAGGTGGAGAACATAGCCCATTCAGACTCCATGTCTCCAGACTCCCTCGGAATGTGGTTGAAGTTCTTCCGGAGGTGGGAGTTGAAGACCTCCCGGACAGGGGCCTCAGCCAGACGCTCCCAGCACACCCTCACTATACGTTTGGGTCTACCAGGTCTGAATGGCTTCCTCCCCTGCCATCGGATCCAACTCACCACCAGGTGGTGATCAGTTGACAGCTCTGCACCTCTCTTTACTCGGGTGTCCAAGACATACGGTCGCAGGTCTGATGATACGATAACAAAATCGATCATCGACCTGCGGCCTAGGGTGTCCTGGTGCCAGGTGCACATATGGACACCCTTATGCTTGAACATGGTGTTCGTTATAGACAGACTGTGGTTAGCACAGAAGTCCAATAACTGAACACCACTCGGGTTCAGATCGGGCAGGCCGTTCCTCCCAATCACCCCCCTCCAGGTTTCACTGTCGTTGCCCACGTGCGCATTGAAGTCCCCCAGTAGGACAATGGAGTCTCCAGGAGGAGCACCCTCCAGCACCCCAGTCACAGACTCCAAAAAGGGTGGGTACTCTGAAACATCATTTGGTGCATAGGCACAAATGATGGTCAGGACCCGTTTCCCAACCCGAAGGCGCAGGGAAGCAACCCTTTCGTCCACCGGGGAAAACTCCAATATAGAGGCAGCAAGGTGGGGCGATACAAGAATACCTACCCCTGCTCGTCGCCTCTCGCCCTCTCGCAAAAAGTTGATTTATTTCAGTAATTCAATTCATAAAGTGAAACTCATATTTTATATAGATTCATTACAGACAGAGTGATATATTTCAAGTATTTATTTCTTTTAATTTTGATGGTTATGGCTTGCAGCTCATGAAAACCCGAAAATCAGTTTCTCAAAAAATTAGAATATTACATAAGATCAATTTTAAAAAATTGATTTTTTTAATAGAAATGTTGGCTGACTAAAAGTAGTTTCATGCACACACTCAATACTTGGTCAGGGCTCCTTTTGCATGAATTGATACAGTATCACTGTGGCATGGCATGAAGGTGATCAACCTGTGTTACTGCTGAGGTGTTATGAAGGCCCAGGTTGCTTTGATAGCAGCCTTCAGCTCATCTACATTGTTGGGTCTGGTGTCTCTCATCTCCCTGTTGACGATACTTCATAGATTTTTTTTATGGCGTTTAGGTCAGGAGAGTTTGCTGGCCAGTAAAATATGGTGATATCATGGTCATTAAACCAGGCTTTGGTACTTTTGGCAGCAGTGTGGGCAGGTGCCAAGTCCTGCTGGAAAATGAAATCAGCATCTCCATAAACCTTGTCAGCAGAGGGAAGCATGAAGTGCTCTAAAATGTCCTGGTAGACAGCTGCATTGACTTTGGACTTGATAAAACACAGTGGACTAAAACCAGCTCCCCAAATCAGGTGCCAAGTCCTGTCACTTGGAAATCAAGGTCCCGGAGTCTGGAGGAAGAGTGACCAGGCATGGAATCCAAGTTGCTTGAAGTCCAGTGTGACGTTTCCACAGTCAATGATGATATGTGGAGCCATGTCATCCGCTGGTGTTTTTCCACTGTGTTTAATCAAGTCCAATGTCAGTGCAGCCATCTAACAGGAAATTTTAGAGCACTTCATGCTTCCCTCTGCTGACAAGCTTTATGGAGATGTTGATTTCATTTTCCAGCAGGACATGGTACCTGCCCACACTGCCAAAAGTACAAATACCTGGTTTAATGACCATGGTATCACTGTGCTTGATTAGCCAGCAAACTCTCCTGACCTAAATCCCATGGAGAATCTATGGTGTATTGTCAAGAGGAAGATGATGTACACCGGATCCAACAATGCAGACGAGCTGAAGGCCACTACCAAAGCAACCTGGGCTTCCATAACACCTCAGCAGTAACTCAGGCTGATCGCCTCCATGCCATGCTGCATTGATGCAGTAATTATGCAAAAGGAGCCCCGACCAAGTACTGAGTGTGTACATGGACATACTTTTCAATCACTCAACATTTCTATTAAAAATATTTTTTAATTAATTTTATGTAACATTCTAATTTTTTGAGAAACTGAAGTGGGGGTTTTCATTTGCTGCAAGCCATAATCATCAAAATTAAAAGAAAAAAACACTTGAAATATTTCATTCTGTGTAATGAATCTATATGAGTTTCACTTTTTGAATTGAATTGTTGAAATAAATCAACTTTTCGATGACATTCTAATTTACTGAGATGCACCTGTATGCACTCTTGGATCACCTCCATAACCTAATGGGTTCATCCATAGCCCAAGAGCCACCACTGGTGAAAACTTCATCAAAATCCATCCAGTAGTTTTTGCAGAAGTGCAAACTGACATGATCACATTACCTAAAAAAACTGTAGCTCTGCCACCTAACACCGTCTCCAAAAGTGAATCAGATCACATAAACTCATGTTAATCTTTATCACAAACTCACAAATCTGTGTGAAAAAGTTGCAAATTCACAAGTAAAAAAAAACCCCAACTCGTAGGGAACCCACGCCGGGATAATCATCTCAGACTGGAAGCAGAGGGGAGGCAAATAGTCCCTCTGCCGCTTTGCGCAACAGTGAGTGTAAATACAGCGCGTTCGACAGAGAGTTGCTGGCTCTCCACCTGGCCATACGCCACTTCCAGTTCTGGCTGGAGGGGCGCACCTTCACTGCGTTCGTGGACCACAAGCCACTAACGTACGCGATGGCCAAGGTTTCGGAACCTTGGTCGGGCCGGCAGCAGAGACAGCTGGCTGCAATCTCAGAGTTTACGACCGATATTCAGCATGTGGCCGGTAAACTGAATGTGGTGGCGGACTGCCTTTCGCGCGCAGTAGTGGCCCCAGTCTGCGTAGGGATAGATTATACAGCCATGGCCGCAGAGCAGATTGGTGATGCGGACGTGTGCGCGCTCCACTCAGGACCAACAGGGTTAAGGCTGGAGAGCAGAGTACTGGAAGACGGAAGCCCCCCCCCCCCCCCCATCTGTGACGTCTCCACGGGACACCTACGCCCAGAGTTCCCAGTTGCTTGGCACCGCCGCGTGTTTGAGTCAGTTCACGCTCTGGCGTACCCAGGAGTGCGCACGTCAGTCAAAATGGTGGGAGCGAAATTCATATGGCCAGGCCTGCGCAAACAGGTGAAAGAGTGGGCTGCAGCCTGCATAGCATGCCAACGAGCCAAAGTACACAGACACACAAAGGCCCTTTTGGAGCCGTTTTGTATACCAGCTAAGAAGTTCGACCACATTCACGTGGACCTCGTGGGCCCCCGCCCACCATCGCAGGGGTTCACGCACCTTCTGACAGTGGTGGACTGCACCACACGCTGGCCAGAAGCAGTCCCACTAGCGGCAACCATGTCCGCGGATGTGGCGTGCGCCTTTTTGACAACATGTGTGGCACGTTTTGGAATCCCTTTGGATATCACGTCCGATAGGGGCCCTCAGTTTGTTTCCGACCTCTGGTCCACGATGGCCCATAGCCTGGGTGTCGCAATTCATCGCACAACCGCGTACAACCCACAGGCCAATGGGTTGTGCGAGCGTTTCCATAGGTCACTGAAAGCAGCGCTCAGGGCTTTGCTTACGGATGCAAATTGGGTAGACCGGTTGCCGTGGGTTCTGTTAGGGTTGTGTTCTGCACCAAAAGAGGATTTGGAGGCTTCCCCAGCGGAGCTTGTTTTTTTTCTCAGCCACTGCGGCTCCCCAGGGAATTTTTACCAGATAATTCCACGCCGAACAACCATCTGTCTCAGCATTCACAGCATAGCGTGGACACAGGCACGCTACCGGGCCCGGCCCACCACTGTTTTCCACTCGCTTTTGTGCCAAAAACTTTGAAGAATGCAGCATTCATGTTTGTCAGGCACGATACCCACTGCCCCCCATTGCGCCCACCCTACGATGGCCCATTCAGAGTGCTGGAACCAGGGGACAAACATTTTTTGTTAGACTTGGGGGGTCGTCGGGAGACCCCTTGTTACAGCAGATATGGGAGGAGATTGAAGCCCAAAGGACGTGAGGGTTTTACACTCAGTCTGAGACTCTGGGGGAGGGGGCGGTGTAGGGAACCCACGCTGGGATAATCATCTCAGACTGGAAGCAGAGGGGAGGCAAATAGTCCCTCTGCCAGTAGAGCGTGGGGGATTAAACAGATGAGGACAATAGGTATTGTGATGGGAGAAGTTATGGTGATATAGAACCCCAGGCAGCAGGAAGGAGTAGCTGCAGGGACAGTAGGGGTGATGATGTGTTGAATGTATTGCGATGCAAGATCTCAGGCAGCAGGGGGAAGGAGTGGGGCGATATAAAAGGAGAGACCCTGGTGTATAAGGATAATGCTTTTTCTGTGTATGAATGAAGTGAGAGAGTGAATGAAGTTTGTCTGCTGTGCAAGTCTGGTTTCTTTATTGCACTCTCCACAAACTCAACTTAATGGCAAATACAATATGAGGAAAACGGGCTCAAATTACTTGATGTAGGTAGAGAAGCCAGAAATTGTACTCAAATTAAGAATTAATATGCATTCAGCCGAGATGCAGCCCTACACCTTTTGCAGCCCTATAGATTTAAAACCTTGACCTTTTTCACCCCAAACCAAGTCAGAGGTCAGGCTGAACCTGTTTGGTGATCCTAGCCCTCTCTGTGGTTGAGATATACGTAGTTTATATCGCATTCTGACCTTTGACCCCAAAAGTATAGCCATAGGTGCTCGTGCCAAGGTCAACCTCTGTACCAAGTTTGGTGGCTATAGCCTCATTCCCTGTTGAGCTAAAGCATGGCTATAATGAGGTGGCTGTACACAGCACTGTAACCGCTCCCAAAGTCTTCTTCTAGGTCAGAAAACCACGCTCCAACTGATGTTGACAAGTTTGTTGTTTATTTTGTCACAGCAAATCTTCGCACTTAAACACTGTGAAAAACTAAAAATACAGACATAAGAAACATGAATACAAAATAAATTATAACACTTAACAAATATTCATAAACAAAAATAATCACATACCGTGTGCGCCTTCTGCCTAGAATTTAGGAGTTGTTAGTCATGTCACAAATTTCCCAAACAAAGTCCTCTCTCCGCATCTGATTGTGGACAGCCTCCAGCAGCCATGTGACTCTTCTAATCAGGCATGTGAACAGCGCATGCCTACCACCCATTTTTGCACCATATCAGATCCAGGTCCGCCGCTGTTTCCTCACAAACATGGAGAACATTTAACAGTCCGGCTGCCTGCAGGAAAAACACTCCGTCCTCTCTCCGACACTCGCTCACACAATGGCGCTGATAGGCGGGGCGAGACACCTGCACGAGCCCCCTTCACGAGCTCTCCGACTCACCCGTGAGCTTGGCAGCACGAGCGCATATGCGCCGCGATATGGAGGGACTGAAGGCGGAGAAAAGGACACCGCTAACGTCCGCAACACTGGTGCACACACCCATAAACAAACATTATTTCAGAAAAAGAACCAAAGATACATAAACCTTTTCACTGTGACAGCTACATTGCCACCAAAATTACAAAGATTTATATTCACTCAACTTTTAACAAACAAAATTAAATCTTGTAATTTTCCTTGAAATAAATGTAAACCTTCAAATCACATGTTGCTTTAATAGCATTGATATTATTCACTTTCTAGACTTAAGCGTTTCTTTGTCATTACTGTATCATCTGACTTTAGTTTTATTATGTCCTCCCTTTGTAGTCTTAGGACTCATTTTCAACTAGAACTTAGTTTCTGAACATATCTCTCAAGAACTGAGACTTGCTTTAAGCGTTCACCTTTTTTCCCTAGACCTCTTTCTCAACCTCCCTCCAACTCTAAGTAGGTTATCTACAAGGACAGGATCAAGCTGATGCATTTTGTGAGTTTTTGGTAGTTTAGCTGATTTCTGACTGAACCATTTCAGCTCATCTTCAAATGCCTCATTTTGTGCTGCTCGAATGAGTGTGAGAGAGGGGGATCTGGGATCGTCACTTCCTGTTTTGCTGTCTGCCTGTGTGGTTTGCTCTCCAGCCACTAGCTAGCCACTAGCTATGGCTACTAGCTCTCTTTCCTCTCCTCCTCTGGTGTGCTCTCTCTGTCAGATGTTTAGCTACACCTCTGCCTCTTTTAGTGATAACGGTAAATGTAATAAATGTTGTCTTTTTGAGGCGCTCGAGGCGAGGTTGTCTGATTTGGAATCCCGGCTCCGCTGCATTGAAACACCGTCTGCGCCAGTTAATCTCGACGGACGCCCCTTAGCTGCAGCGGAGCTAGCTAGCTTAGACCCCCCTGTCAGCGGTTCCCCGGCTCTCCTCAGCAGCGAGGAGACTGGGTGGGTGACGGTGAGAAGGAAGCCTAGTCGCAAAGCCCCGGTACACCACCAACCTGTTCACGTTTCTAATCGTTTTTTCCCCGCTCAGCGACACACCCGCCGAGGAAAAGACTCTGATCATTGGCGACTCTGTAGTCAGAAACGTGAACCTAGAGACTCCAGCGGCCATAGTCCAATGCATTCCTGGGGCCAGAGCAGGCGACACTGAGTCAAATTTGAAAATGCTGGCTAAAAGTAACTGTAAATATTCCACAATTGTTATTCACGCCGGCATTAATGACATCCGTCTCCAGCAGTCGGAAGTCACGAAACTTAATATAGAATCGGTGTGTGACTTTGCAAAAACGATGTCTGCCACTGTAGTATTCTCTGGGCCCCTCCCCAATCTGACCAGTGATGACACGTTTAGCCTCTCGTCATCCTTGAACCGCTGGCTGTCTGTGTGGTGTCCTAAAAATGACGTGGGCTACATTGACAATTGGAGCTCTTTTTGGGGAAAACCTGGTCTTATGAGACGAGACAGCATTCATCCCACTTTGGATGGTGCTTCTCATTTATCTAACAATCTGGCATCTTTTTTATCCAAATTTCCAAAACATGACTACTCAGAGTTGGGACAAGCAGAGTCGCAGTCTTACACGCCTCTCTGCAGCTCCTCTTCATCCGCCACCCCTCAGCTTAGCCCCTGACTTCCCCATCAGAGAATCGTTGTCTGCGTCCTCCAAAGTAAATAAAAATATAATGCATAAGCATCCCAAAGTGATAAAGCAAAATATTGGTAAAACTCAAATTAAACATAAAGCCTCTAAATTGAATGAATTGGCCTCTGTTCCTCCTCATAATTTAAAAATTAAATGTGGTTTATTAAATATTAGGTCTCTAACTCCCAAGTCTCTGTTAGTCCATGATCTGTTAATTGATCATCAGATTGATTTAATTTCCCTTACAGAGACTTGGTTAGGGCAAGAGGATTATGTTGGTTTGAATGAATCAACTCCCTCTGGTTATTTAAACTGTCAAAATCCCAGAAGTTCTGGTCGTGGAGGAGTAGTAGCAGCAATTTACCATTCCAAATTACTAGTTAATGTAAAGCAAAAAACATGTTATAATTCCTTTGAGGGCCTGGTCCTCAGTGTTGGGCACTTTAGCAATTTTAGGTTAAACCCAATTTTATTTGCCATAGTTTATCGACCCCATCAACCTACTCAGAATTTTTATCCGAATTTGCTGATTTCTTAGCTGATTTAGTGCTGAAATCTGATAGAATAATTATAGTAGGGGACTTTAATATACATGTGGATGTAGATAGTGACTGCCTTAATGTGGCATTTAATTCAATATTAGACTCGATTGGGTTTTCTCAGAAAGTAGGAAACTCTACTCATTACCTCCACCATACATTGGACCTTGTTCTGACATATGGCATAGAAATAGAAAATCTTGTAGTGTCTCCTCATAACCCTGTACTGTCAGACCATTGTCTGTTAACCTTTGATTTTACTATTTCTGACTATTTGGCTCCTAAAGAAAAATATTATTACAGTAGATGCCTCTCAGATGATGCTGTTACCAAATTTATGCAGATTGTTTCCTCTATGCCATGTGTCAACACAACGGAAATAAGCTATAGACAGCTTGCTCCTTCTGTAATTGATAACATGGTGGATAGTGTTTCAGCTTCTCTGCATCAGACTCTAGACTTGGTGGCCCCCTTAAAAAAGAAAAAGTCTAATCAGAGATTTCTAACTCCTTGGTTCAACACAGAAACTCGTAGCTTAAAACAGAAGACTCGTCAATTAGAAAGAAAATGGCGCTCCACTAATTTAGATGAAATCTATTTAGCTTGGAGAAATCATCTTTTAATTTATAAAAAATCTCTTAGAAAAGCTAGAACGAGTTATTACTCTGCATTAATAGAAGAGAACAAGAATAATCCCAGGTTTCTTTTCAGTACTGTAGCCAGGTTGACAAAGAGTCAGGATTCTATCAATCCTAGCATTCCTTTAGAGCTTACTAGTCAGGACTTTATGAACTTTTTCAATAATAAAATTTCATCCATCAGAGATAAAATCAATTAGACTCTTCCCACAGTTAACTTAAATACTGTAACTACTACAACTCCTTCTATTGATGTCTGTCTTGATGAGTTTACTCCAATCGACCTTTGTGAGTTAGACAAAATAGTTTCCTCATCCAAACCTTCAACTTGTCTTTTAGACCCTATTCCTACCAGGCTATTTAAAGAAGTCTTCCCACTTATTGGTAGCTTTATTCTTCATATAATCAATTCTTCATTAACTTTAGGCCATGTACCGCAGGCTTTTAAAACGGCTGTAATTAAACCCTTACTCAAAAAGCCAACGTTAGATCCAGGAGCTTTAGCTAACTATAGACCAATCTCTAATCTCCCTTTCATTTCAAAAATCTTAGAAAGAGTTGTTGCTACGCAATTATTTGACCACCTTCAGGGAAATGGTTTACTTGAAGAGTTTCGGTCTGGGTTTAGAATCCATCATAGTACTGAAACAGCCTTAGCGAAGGTCACTAACGACCTCCTCATTGCATCTGATAATGGACTAGTTTCTGTACTTGTCCTTTTAGACCTTAGTGCAGCTTTTGATACTATCGATCATAATATTCTACTTGATAGATTAGAACACTATGTTGGACTTAATGGAACTTCGTTGCAGTGGTTTAGATCTTATTTATCTGATAGGTTCCAGTTTGTTCATGTAAATAATGAGTTTTCTTTCAACTCAAAGCTCACGGTGGCTGCACGGTGGCGCAGTGGTTTAGCACTGTGGCAGCACAGTTTTACCCTCGGCCCGGGGACCGCGGGGATCATGAGATCGTGGGTTCGATCCCAGCCCCCGACCAACAGTGAGCTGTGTGGTGTTTGCATGTTCTCCCCGTGCTGCGCGGGTTTACTCCGGGATTTCTCCGGTTTCCTCCCGCACACCAAAAACATGTAGGTTTAGGGCGCTCGCGCACGCAGCGACCAGCAGCCGGTGGCTTGTCACCAAAACTGCAAACCAAGTCTACCTACGGGTACAAATAAGTACCAAAAAAAAAAAAAAAAAAAACCTCAGTCATGGAGTTCCACAGGGATCTGTGCTAGGCCCTACTCTTTTTAGTTTATATATGCTTCCGTTAGGCAACATTATTAGAAAGCACTGTATACATTTTCATTGTTATGCTGATGACACACAATTATACCTGTCAATGAAGCCAGATGATAGTAATCAATTAGCCAAGTTAGAAGCCTGTCTTAAGGAAATCAAAGCTTGGATGACTTGTAATTTCCTGCTATTAAATTCAGATAAGACTGAAGTCATTCTTGTTGGTCCAAAAAACCTTAGAAATTCCTTTCCAAATCAAACTTTCAGTTTGGATGCGGTTACTCTCTCTCTTAATAGCTCTGTGAGGAACCTTGGAGTTATTTTTGATCAGGATTTGTCCTTCAATTCACATATTAAATTTGTTTCTAAGACTGCCTTTTATCATTTGCGTAATATTGCCAAGATTAGGAGCATCTTGTCTCAGAGTGATGCTGAGAAACTGATCCACGCTTTTGTTAGCTCGAGATTAGATTATTGTAATTCTTTATTATCAGGCTGTCCTAAAACATCTTTAAAAAGTCTTCAGCTGATCCAAAATGCTGCAGCAAGAGTTTTAACAGGTACTAGAAAGAGAGATCATATCTCTCTGGTTCTGGCCTCCCTTCATTGGCTTCCCATAGAGTTTAGAATTAAGTTTAAAATCCTTCTTCTTACTTACAAAGCTCTAAGCAATCAGGCTCCTTTTTATTTAAAAGATCTGATACTACCGTATTGTCCTAACAGAGCACTACGCTCCCAAAATGCAGGATTACTTGTAATACCTAGAATCTCCAAAAGTACAATGGGAGGCAGAGCCTTCAGTTATCAAGCTCCTCTCCTGTGGAATCAGCTGCCAATCTGGATTCGGGAGTCAGACTCGATCTCTGTTTTTAAGAATAGGGCTAAAACCTACCTTTTTGATATAGCCTACAATTAGGGAGGGATCATGTGTTTCTGAACCCTCCCTTAGTTATGCTGCTAATAGGTTTAGTCAGCCGGGGGACCTCCAGTAATACACTGGGCCTCACTCCTTTCCTCACTCTCAATGAAATATTTTTTTCGCTGGTCATTAACATTTGTTTGTTCTCTCCCATAGATTGAGTCCCCATCGTGCTGTTTGCTCTCTACATGTCTGTTCTTTTCTTCTTCTCTATCCCCTCACCCCCCAGCCAGTCGCAGCAGATGACTGCCCCTCCCTGAGCCTGGTTCTGCTGGAGGTTTCTTCCTGTTAAAAGGGAGTTTTTCCTCTCTACCGTCGCCAAGTGCTTGCTCACAGGGGATCGCCTGATTGCTGGGGTCTTTCTGCAACTGTGGGGGTTCCCCCTACAGTTGATAGTGCTATGAGATGACTGTTGTTGTGAAATGGCGCTATTGTAGCGGTTTGATTCAACCCCCACAACACACAGACAGAACACAGAGACAGTCTGCTCGCACTCCTGGGTTTTTTCCGCTGCATGCTGCGTTTACAGCCGTGAGGTTAAATTGTCATCCATGCATTGTGTTCATGCATCCTGTCTGTACCTCTGATATGCAAATGCCCAGATAAACTGCTGTGAATGTCTTTGATCTATTGTTTGAGTTGAGTATATAAGCTGCACTGTGCTGTAAATCTGCCTCTCAATCTCTCTCACTTCAACCTCTGCTGCAGGACACAGACTTTGTGTCCCCTCTTCTCTGAGAGCCGTGGGCTCGCTCTCGGCGCGCTTGCACGGCGCCAGGAGCGGAACTTGTGATGGCGGTATGATAATAAAACTCTACTTAAAACCTCCAACAACGCTGCCTTATTTTATCTGCCGCCGCACTGCTGACCCGACGCTGAAACGAACACACTGCCAGCGAACGCAACACCCGGCGGTGATTCTCCGACGACAAGCGAACGCAACAGCTACCTTCTGCTTCAGGGAGACCTCAACACGGAGTTTCCAGGCGAAACTCTCCGGAGAACACCCACGACCGGGAAAGCTGAGCAACGTTTCATGGTGAGATCTGCACGCCTAGATCGGCACATCCACGCTGGACCAGCCGCGCTCACAGCTCCTCCACACGAGAGCGCATGCACCTCGTCCCCTCTCCACGACGGCGATCCCCATGGCCGACGGAGCACACGTGGACCTGAACGCACCATGACCGAGCGAGTGACAGAGCGTCTACTTCCCTTCACCGCTCCAACACATTGAACAGGGATGATTAAGCTCCCTGACCCTGGTTCTCCTCTCCAGCTGGCCCACCCATCACGGAACAGTTACGAGGACGGCGCACACCACGCACGGGACAAATACGGCTTTTCTGACCGCCTTCCTTCTGCTGCACTGGCCCTTCAGGCTTGCTCGTTCACCTGAGGCACGCAGCTTGCTCACTGGATTTTATGGTCTTAGCCACGGCACACAAGGGGAATTCAGCTGTCTGCGGTTCCCGAGAGCTTTAAGGTTGTGCCCGCACCTAAAGCCAACACGCCAGTCCCTCTGCTCTCATCACAGCCGCCACGCAGCCTCGTCTTTTCTTCATGGCCGCTATTAATCCTTGCAGGACTTAATCGCGAGAGGAGCCAGTGACTAATTTTTCTTCTTCTGATCTCTGCATGTTCAGACGGGACATCGCGGAGCAGCAAACACTTTTGGCGCGACTCGAACGATTTTCCCGCGCCCGGTCAGCATGTACTACCCCCCCCCACTCCTCCTGCACAGAGCTTTTCCCTGCTCGCTGCCCAGACTGCAACATCGAGGTCACGGTCCCCTACCGTTCCCTCTGGGGGGGGGGGGGGGGGAGCAGTGTAGCGGTTTGATTCAACCCCCACAACACACAGACAGAACACAGAGACAGTCAGCTCGCACTCCTGGGTTTTTACCGCTGCATGCTGCGTTTACAGCCGTGAGGTTAAATTGTCATCCATGCATTGTGTTCATGCATCCTGTCTGTACCTCTGATATGCAAATGCCCAGATTAACTGCTGTGAATGTCTTTGATCTATTGTTTGAGTTGAGTATATAAGCTGCACTGTGCTGTAAATCTGCCTCTCAATCTCTCTCACTTCAACCTCTGCTGCAGGACACAGACTTTGTGTCCCCTCTTCTCTGAGAGCCGTGGGCTCGCTCTCGGCGTGCTTGCACAGCGCCGGGAGCGGAGCTTGTGACGGCGGTATGATAATAAAACTCTACTTAAAACCTCCAACAACGCTGCCTTATTTTATCTGCCGCCGCACTATATAAATAAAGTTGAATTGAATTGAATTGAATAGAATAGAGGCAACTCTTCTCTACTCTACACTAATTGGACCTGACCTGTCTTCTTTTGCCAGTCTTTTAATTCTATGCATTAGAATGCAGTCTTGCATTCTATGGTTTTTTCTCATATATCATACTGTTTGACAGTCTGGGCTCAAGCAGCCCCTTCCACAATAAGACATATAGGTTCATTATATAATCAAACCCTAAAAATCTTGGACAAAAAGCCCATTAGGTGGCATCACTGTAATGTTTTAAAAAAATACAACCTATTGAGTTTTGAGAGCTTCATTGACCTCTGTCTTCTGAAATTAACGTTCAAATGTTTCCATAAATCAGCACCCGAGCCACTTGCTGGTTTCGTCCAAAGACAGGACAGCAGCAGAGCCACCAGGAGTTCTGTTAACAATAACTGTAAAATATTCCACCGCAGAACCACATTTGGACAAACAGCTTTCTCTATAAAGGGCAGTCACATCTGGAACACAATGCCAAATGAAATTAAAATAATAACGGACTTTAAAACATTCACTAAAAATGTTAAAAACTGGCTGAAAAATAAACAAGAATGTACTCATGTATGAATTATTTGTCTGCAAAGTGAGAGTGAATGAAGGGAAGGAATAAATGTATTTGTTTATAGTGAGTGACGGAGGGAGGAAGGCCTGAAATAGGCAAATGTGAGTTATGTTATATGTGTTAAATGTGAGTCAGGCTGTTATATTTGTATATTTATAATATTTATGTTAAATGTGAGTCAGGCTGTTATATTTGTGTATTTATAATATTTATAATTGTGTATTTATAATTTTTCTGCATTGATGTATGTGGTTATTGTGTATATTTTTTATCTTGATTCTTTTTTCTAAAGCCCATCCAGGGACAAGAGTTGCAAATTAGCTAATAGCTATACACTCTATGTGCAACACATCAGATTGATTGTCTTTGATTAATTGTCTATGTTTATTGCACTGTCCCTGTCAAATAAACTAATCTACTACTACTACTATTAATCCTTGCTACAACATTGATGGCTGTATTCCAGTCAGAAAATCTTGAAAACCTTTCAAGAAAGTTGTCTCAACAGCATCTGTCTTCAAAACCTTTACTTCAGGGTCACCTACGAGAAGCTCTGGTGAATGTTGAACTGTGACAATTTCACGTTCCCATAAAAACTCAGTCCCAGTGAGCCAGTTTGAGTCAATCAGCTCTGCCACCTTGAGACCTCTAGAAGCATGGTCTGCTGGATTTTGATTGGTTTCAACGTAGAACCATTGCTTTGGATCTGTAGTGTTTCTTATTTTCTGGACGCAATTGGCAACAAACACATGGAAGCGCTGGGCTTCATTCTTGATGGACCCAAGCACCACTTGAGAGTCTGTCCAGAAAAACTCTTCGTCGATCTTCAGCTCGAGCTCTGCTCTGAGAAAGTTACTCACACCAGCTGAAACTGCTGCAGCAGTCAGCTCAAGACGTGGGATGGTGACTATGCTTGTGGGTGCCACTCGGGCCTTACCCATGACAAGAGCACAATGAACTTGCACATCAGAAATAATCCTGATGTAGGAACACTGTCCATAACCACTGCTGCTACCATCTGAAAAGTGATGCAACTCAATTTTTTGGATTGTGCCGAGGTATTCAGGAATGAGGCATCTTGGTATTTTAATGTTTTGAAGATTTTCCAAATCCTGGAGCCATATTTCCCACTTGGCCTGGATTTGAGGGGAAACAGGCTCATCCCATCTAACACCCCGCCTGCACATGTCTTGCAGCAGTTGTTTGCCAGTCAAGATGTAAGGAGAGAGAAATCCTAGTGGGTCATACACACTCGCAACTGTTGCTAGAATTCCTCTTCTTGTGGCTGGTTTTTCTTTGAGGATACTACTGAATGACAACACATCAGCTTCCACATTCCACTTTATCCCTAGTACACTCTGCATTGGAACTTCAGTGTAATTCAGATTTACATCTTTCTTCTCACTTGCATGTTCTGTTTCTGGTATCACCTCCAGGACCTCTGTTATTGCACACAAATTTGTGTAAGCGCAGCCTTCCTTTAGAACAGACTTCTTGTGCTTCCTTGTTGTGGTGAATGTTTCCGTTCAAGAACTGGGGAAACTGAATGTCCTCTTGGACATTCTTTCTTTCTTTCTTTCCTTTACTTTTATTTAACCAGGAAAAAAACCCCGTTGAGATTAAAAACCTCTTTTTCAAGGGAGTCCTGGCCAAGAGGCAGCAAAAAAATCACAAATACACTTACAATGACATACAAATCATATAAAACAGTTACAAATTAGTGAGGCCGTCTCAAGTGTTCTCAATCTGGATTTAAAGTCGTTCAATGAAACAAGTTCCGTTAGTTTCCAGTCTTTTTGCAACATGTTCCATGTAGAGGGGGCTGAGAACATGAAAGCTCTTTTTCCCAGCTCAGTACGGGCAAATGGAACAGAAAGCAACAAATGATCATTAGAACGCAAACCATAAGAATCAACACTTCTCAGTGTGATCAAATTACAAATGTAAGGGGGCAACAGTCACATGGCCTTGTAAATAAAAATGTACCAGTGAGTCAACCTCCTGGTGGACAAAGAGGGCCATCCCACTCTAGAATACAGTTCACAGTGATGGGTCAAGGCTCTACAGTTTGTAACAAACCTCAAAACAGCATGATATACAGAGTCAATCTTACTCGGACACTGAGCTGAAGCGTTCATATACAAGAGGTCTCCATAATCTAAAATAGATAAAAAAGTTGCAGTAACAAGACGCTTTTTAACCTCAAAAGAAAAACAACATTTATTTTGAAATAAAAAACCCAGTTTCAGTTTAAGTTTCTTCACAAGATTTTCAACATGGGGCTTAAAAGTCAGAGCGTCATCAAGCAAGATACAGTGGGGAAAAAAAGTATTTAGTCAGCCACCAATTGTACAAGTTCTCCCACTTAAAAGATGAGAGAGGTCTCCAATTTTCATCATAGGTATACCTCAACTATGAGAGACAAAATGAGAAAAAAAAATCCAGAAAATCACATTGAGGGATTTTTAATGAATTAATTGGTAAAAACCTTGGTAAAATAAGTATTTGGTCAATAACAAAAGTTCATCTCAATGCTTTGTTATATACCCTTTGTTGGCAATGACAGAGGTCAAACGTTTTCTGTAAGTCTTCACAAGGTTTTCACACACTGTTGCTGGTATTTTGGCCCATTCCTCCATGCAGATCTCCTCTAGATCAGTGATGTTTTGGGGCTGTCGCTGGGCAACACAGACTTTCAACTCCCTCCAAAGATTTTCTATGAGGTTGAGATCTGGAGACTGGCTAGGCCACTCCAGGACCTTGAAATGCTTCTTACGAAGCCACTCCTTCATTGCCCGGGCAGTGTGTTTGGGATCATTGTCATGCTGAAAGACCCAGCTACGTTTCATCTTCAATGCCCTTGCTGATGGAAGGAGGTTTTCATTCAAAATCTCACGATACATGGCCCCATTCATTCTTTCCTTTACATGGATAAGTCGTCCTGGTCCCTTTGCAGAAAAACAGCCCCAAAGTATAATGTTTTCACCCCCATGCTTCACAGTAGGTATGGTGTTCTTTCTCCTCCAAACACGACAAGTTGAGTTTTTACCAAAAAGTTCTATTTTGGTTTCATCTGACCATATGACATTCTCCCAATCCTCTTCTGGATCATCCAAATGCTCTCTAGCAAACTTCAGACGGGCCTGGACATGTACTGGCTTGAGCAGGGGGACACGTCTGGCACTGCAGGATTTGAGTTCCTGGTGGCGTAGTGTGTTACTGATGCAGCCTTTGTTACTTTGGTCCCAGCTCTCTGCAGGTCATTCACTAGGTCCCCCTGTGTGGTTCTGGCATTTTTGCTCACCGTTCTCGTGATCATTTTGACCTCACGGGGTGAGATCTTGCGTGGAGCCCCAGATCGAGGGAGATTATCAGTGGTCTTGTATGTCTTCCATTTTCTAATAATTGCTCCCACAGTTGATTTCTTCACACCAAGCTGCTTACCTATTGCAGATTCAGTCTTCCCAGCCTGGTGCAGGTCTACAATTTTGTTTCTGGTGTCCTTTGACAGCTCTTTGGTCTTGGCCATAGTGGAGTTTGGAGTCTGACTGTTTGAGGTTGTGGACAGGTGTCTTTTATACTGATAATGAGTTCAAACAGGTGCCATTAATGAAGGTAACGAGTGGAGGACAGAGGAGCCTCTTAAAGAAGAAGTTACAGGTCTGTGAGAGCCAGAAATCTTGCTTGTTTGTAGGTGACCAAATACTTATTTTACCAAGGAATTTACCAATTAATTCATTAAAAATCCTTCAATGTGATTTTCTGGATCTTTTTTCCTCATTTTGTCTCTCATAGTTGAGGGATACCTATGATGAAAATTGGAGACCTCTCTCATCTTTTAAGTGTGAGAACTTGCACAATTGGTGGCTGACTAAATACTTTTTTGCCCCACTGTACCAAGATACTTGTACGAGTGAACCACCTCAATTTCATTTCCCTCAAAAGTGGACACTGGGGGAAAAATATGTGGACTCTTCCTAAAATTTGAAAACCACATCAGTTTAGTTTTGTCAGCATTAAGGACTAGTTTTAGCTGCAGAAGTGTGTGCTGCACCACATTAAAAGCTTTCTGCAGAGAAGCAACAGCATTAGCAGGGGAACAGCCAAAGCAGTAAATAATTGTGTCATCAGCATAAAAATGCAAACTAGCATCAGACACATTTTGTCCTAGATCATTAATGTACATAATGAATAGGAGGGGTCCTAATACAGCATAAAAATGCAAACTAGCATCAGACACATTTTGTCCTAGATCATTAATGTACATAATGAATAGGAGGGGTCCTAATACAGAACCCTGTGGCACCCCTTGTGGACACTGACAATTTCAGAACACAAACCATCATATTTAATACATTGGGTCCTGTCACTCAAATAATTTGCGAACCAGGAGACTACATGTTCCGACAGTCCAAAACTGATGAGTCTTTGCTTTAAAACTGTGTGGTCCACAGTGTCAAAAGCCTTTGACAGATCAATGAAAAGTGCAGCACAGTGCTGCTTTTTATCAAGAGCAACAAGTATATCATTGACCACTTTTGTAGCAGCAGTAATAGTGCTGTGCTTTTTTCTAAAGCCCGATTGCAGTTTTGAAAGAAGTTCATTTGAGTATAAAAACTCTTTAAGTTGATCACACACGAGAGATTCGAGAATCTTGGACAAGACACACAAATTTGATATTGGTCTGTAGTTAGTTAAAACTGCTGGGTCACCTCCTTTTAAGAGAGGAACCACAAAAGCTGACTTCCATACTACAGGAATCTCTTTGTTTTCAATTGATAAATTAAAAAGTACTGTAAGAGGCTGTGCAATAAAATCGCCAGCCATTTTTAAAAAGTAAGGCTCTATCAAGTCTGGTCCAGGAGGTTTTCTGTGATTCAAAGTTTTGAGAGCCTTATGAACTTGCTGTACAGTAAAAGGTACAAGTCTAAAAGGTTCTCCAAAAAACATTTGGGAATTAGTACAGTGAGGCACAGATGTAGCTCCTGTAGAGTTAAACAGAAAACCAGATGACACAAAATGCTTATTGAAGCAATTTAAAACCTCAGTTCTATCATAAACTGAGACTGAGCCATTTAAAACAAAAGTAGGAAGAACCTGAGAGCTTTTGTTCACAGATAAACCTTTGATCACTTTCCAAAATTTCTGTGGATTATTAAGACTCTCAGTTATGACAGATAAATAATATTCAGATTTAGCCTTTTTTTTTTCCACAATATCTTTATTGAACCTTTTTTTTTTTTTTAACAAACATGATACAAACAATCAAACACTAACACTAAAGTACTACAAAAAAAAAAATGCACTAAAAACACCAACAACCACCAACAAAATCAAGTCTTCAACAATGCTCCTCTGTTTAGTCTAGACAATCCAATACATAAGTATACATATTATGTTCACCAGTTTGGAATTTACAAGGTCCACACACATCATTCACCTTCTTCTTCAAGAGTTATGTTTAAATTTTTTACATAATCAATAAAAGGTCTCCATATATTCTCAAACACAATTTCCTTTGATTTCAGTATATATGTTATTCTTTCTAATGGAAGGTTTGTTAACATCTGTCTTAACCACTGAGTCACATCTGGTCTATGAGTCTTTTTCCATAATAGTGCAATACATTTTTTGGCATTAAGCAAACTGAGGTCTATGAATGTTCTTTCACTTTTATTAAAATTATGCTTTTCTGGGTACAGACCCAACAAAAACAGTTTAGGATTCAATATGATTTGTTTTGAGATTATTTTTTCAATTGTTACCCTCACCTCTTCCCAAAACATTCTTATTAATCTACATTCCCATAAACAATGAAATAGGGTTCCTTTACTTTCCATGCATTTTGTGCATGTATCTGGTATATTTTTGTTATATCTATTTAACTCCTCCGGTGTAACATACATCCGCATTAACCATTTGAAATGTATCAATTTAAGGAGTGCATTTATTGATTTGGTTTGAGCTTCTGTACAAGCCAATTCCCATTGTTCCTCTGAAATTTCAATTTGCAGATCTTCTTTCCAGTAGTTTAATCTTTTCAGTGAATTTTCACTTGAAGATGGTGTCAATGAGTTATAAAACTCTGAAATAATACCCTTTCTTTTACTATCTTTCATCATCATTTTTTCCAAGGATGAATAAATAGGTCGAGTGAGAGCTTTATTTTGATTTGATCGAATAAAGTTTCTAAGTTGAAGATATTTAAAAAAATGTGTTCTATTGAGATTAAATTTGATCCTCAGCTCTTCAAAAGACATTATGTTGTCTGCACATGGCAAATATAAATCCTGAATCTTTTGTATCCCTTTTAAATTCCATACTTTAAATACAGCGTCTGCTCTCCCTGGTTTAAAATATTGATTACCCCATATTGGACTAAATTGTGACAATAACTGTGGTTCTTTTAAATAGTTTTTAGCTTCACACCATATTTTGATCATATGCTTTACAAATGGATTTTTAACTTGTTTTTGTAATTTTTTTGCCGAATCTGAGTATATGAATATGGGAAGAGGTAAAGGTAAATTGTATGATTCCATTTCAGTCCAGTGAGGGAGATCATTTGATGAAAAATAATATGTCATAGACCTCAGTTGTGCCGACCAATAATACAACATAAAATTTGGACATTTCAGACCTCCACGATCAAATGGTAAATATAATAAAGACAAACGTAATCTAGCCCTCCTGTTGTTCCATATAAATTCCACTAACTTTTTTTTTATTCTTGAGAATAGATCTAAAGGTGGTGATAAGGGAATGTATTGAAATAAATAAAGTATTTTAGGTAAAATATTACTTTTAAGTATATTGATTCTCCCGATCATTGACATTGGTAGTGACATCCATCTCTGAGTTAACTCATTGATATCTGTCATTAAGGCTTCATAGTTGACACTGGCGACTGATTCTAGCTTAGGCATAATTTGGATTCCTAAATATTTAAACTGATTTACAACATTGAATTGATTTACCTCAGGGGCTGGGTAATTTCTCTGGGTCTCATTTAGCATTAATATTGAAGATTTAGTTTTATTTATTTTATATCCTGATATTTCCCCAAAATTCTTTATTAAATTCAACAAGGTTGGAATTGATTTTTTTAGATTCGACATAAACAAAATTATATCATCGGCGTACAGGGAGATTTTATGTTCTGTTGGTCCAACTTTAATTCCATATATTTGTGAATGTAAACGTATCGCTATCGCTAAAGGTTCAATTGCCATAGTAAACAGTAAAGGTGAAAGTGGACAGCCTTGTCGACATCCTCTATTGATTTTTATTGGTTTTGAAATATTGTTATTTGTTAGGATTTCTGCTGTAGCATTATTGTATATTATTTGAACCCATTTTATGAAATTATTTCCAAGTCCAAACCTTTGTAGGACTTCAAAAAGAAAGGGCCATTCAACTCTATCAAAGGCCTTTTCGGCGTCCAATGATAGGAGAGCTGTATCCGGTGCTTCTTTATTAAAATAAATAATATTAAATAGTCTTCTTACATTATGGAAGCCTTGTCTACCCTTTATAAAGCCATTCTGATCTCGATTAATAATATTTGGTAAAATTTCTTGTATTCGTCTTGCTAAAATTTTACAGATTATCTTAAGGTCGGCGTTTAATAGGCTTATTGGTCTCATATTTTCACATTTATTAGAGGGCTTACCTGGTTTTGGCAGTAGTATAATTAAGGCATTATTTATGTATGATGGTAAATTATTATTTTGAAATGCTTCTAAAACCATTTCCAAAAAAGGTTTTATTAATTTATTCTTAAATTTTTTATAAAGGTCAACTGGAAGACCATCTGGTCCTGCACTTTTTCCTGATTTCATATTATCAATGGCTAGCCCAACTTCTTCTTGACTAATTTTAGACTCCAATATCTCCCTGTTTTCATTTGGTATACACGGTATAGATAGTTCGTTCAAAAACCCATTTAGTTTTGTTAAATCAGGTTCATTTTTGGTATCATATAATTTTTCATAGTAATCTCTAAAGGCTCTATTAATTTCTAAAGGATCTATAACTACCTGTCCGTTACTTATAATACTGGTAATTGGTGTTTTAATTTCCAATTGTTTAATCTGCCATGCTAATAATTTTCCTGATTTTTCACCTTGTTCATAAAAAGATTGTTTCAATCTTAGAAGACTCGAGGCAGCTCTATTCGCTGATTTTTTGTCGTATTCAGCTCTCAAAATCAGTAATTCATTCTCCAACCTTGGGTCACTTCCTGCATACACTTTTTCCTGAAGACTTTTTATTTTATGTTCCAATTTAGCTCTCTCCTCTCGAGTCTTCTTAGATTTTGATCCTGTATAACTAATAATATGTCCCCTAATAAAAGCTTTGAAAGCCTCCCACTTTACACATGCTGATGTTTGTGTAGTATTGATGTCAAAGAACTCGTCTATCTGTTTTTCTATATACTTGACAAATTCCTCATCCTGAAGCCATTTATGCTGAAATTGCCATCTACCTGATTCCTTTGTCAATTTTTTATCTACATATATTAGACAACAGGGTGCATGATCAGAGATCACGATGTTATCATAAAAGCAGTTTTGAATCTTGGACCTTAATTCTGTGGAAATCAAAAAATAATCAATACGTGAGAATGTCTTGTAGGTACTGGAATAACAAGAATAGGCTTTAACTTGTGGTTTCATTTCTCTCCATATATCTAACAATTTCAATTCTTTCATAAAATGATTAATAGTCATCCTACATCCAATGTGCGTACAATCCAGTCCTGTTGATCTATCCACACCTGGATTCAATGTACAATTAAAATCCCCTGCTATTATATGTTGCCCTGTAAGTGATGATAAGATGAGAAATAAATTAGCAAAGAACTTCTGATCATCTATATTGGGACCATATAAGTTCACAAGATTTATATTTTCTAATAGCAAAGAACCTTGAATGATTACATATCTTCCAAATTTGTCTCCAATTACATTTTTCACTTGAAAAGGAACTGATTTATGTATGAGAGTCATAACTCCCCTGGCTCGGGATGAAAATGAAGAGGTGAATACACTTCCCTGCCATCTACTCCTAATTCTTTTAACATCCTCCTCTATCAGATGAGTTTCTTGTAAAAACACAATTCTTGAACCCATGTCCTTTATTTTATTCATAACTTGTTTAAGTTTTTTTAAATTTTGTAGACCTCTGCAATTCCATGAAGTTAAATTAAGATTAACACTTTGGTCCATGATCAATAGAGAGTTTGGGATTACCTTGCAGTGTAAACATGCTCATACAGAGAAGCAAAAACATGAGTGGTTGAACATTCATCCTACAAACTACACACAAACAAATTTCCCCTTCCCACACTTGTGGCAAACCCCCCAAAATCAAAAGAAAAATTCTGTCTCCCGATATAGCCATCGACCGTTCCACACCCACGGGGAACAGCCTAAGCCACTCCTTCTTCATCCTCCCAATCACCCTAACTCTACTGCTTTTAATGACATAACATTAACTCTCCTCTGTAGTTTTCCAACTTAACTCCAAAATTTTTAACAACTTTGTACATCATAGTTTTTTTTTTTTTGTTTGTTTTGTTTTTGTTTTGTTTTTTTAATATATAATACAATCTATATTTTGTAAACTTACTATTTACTTCAAGTCAGTCAGATGCCTGTGCAAATGCTTAATTATTCTACCTTATATTTTGTTCATGCTTAGCTCCCACCAGTCTCTTCTTCTTCTTTGATCTTCTTGATGAACTCCTGCGCCTCCTCTGGGGTCTTGAAGATGTGGGTTCTGCCCTCATACGTGGTCAGCAGTCTCGCAGGATAGATTACACCATGACGAATCCCAAGGTTGCGCAGCTCCTTACGTATGGGATCAAACTGCTTCCTCAATTGCTGGATTCCTGTGGCCAAATCTGGGTAGAACCGCACCTGCTGGTCCTGGTGTTTAATCTCTCCTTTAGCACGTGCAGCGTTGAAGATCTTCATCCTGTCTCTGTTGCTAAGAAACTTCATAATTAAGGTCCTCGGCGGTCCCTTATCTCTCCGTGGGCCAATACGATGTGCTTTTTCCAGAACCACTGCTGATTGCAACTCCTCGCTGCCCAGCACCTCCGGAATCCACTTTTCCAGAAAGGAACATACGTCCCGACCTTCTGATTCCTCTGGAAGACCCACCAGCCTCAAATTATTCTGTCTCGACCGAGATTCCAAATCCAAAATATTATCTTCCAGAGATTTTTTTTTTTTTTTCCAAAGTGCGCACCTTTAATTGAAGACGGGTGACGTCATCTTCAGCACTAGCGAGACGGAGCTCCATCTGCGCCGTTCGTTCTACACAGTCACCCAATTCCTTTCTTATTCCTTCCAACGCTGTCATAATCCCATCAAATCTAGAGGAAAAGTCCGCTCTCATTGAACTCATGGCAGCCATCAGCGCATCTGCGCCATTCCCCGCATTTATCGCACCGCTGCCAGCCTCCTCCGCCATATATGGAGTTTTGTTTGCTGCGTCACAGACCTGAAAGTCCGTTAATTTGGACTGTTTCGGCGGCTCGCTTTTTCCTTTTCCTGGTTTTCCAGCCTTAGGCTTCGCCGACATATCCTCGCCCAAATGCTGGGATACGTTCTGTCCCAAATGAGAGAGTTATTTGCCGATTTTTTTTCTCCAGGAGCAGAGCAGAGCGAGACACGTCCGTCCTACGTGGCAGCCATAACCGGAAGTCAGATTTAGCCTTTTTAATAAAAAAAAAAAGAAAAAAAGTGCATTTATTTCTCAGTTGTCTAAAAATGGACCAATCACTGACAGTATCAGTTTTCCTGGCTTTGGCCCAAGCCACATTACGCTGATAAATGGCATCAGACAGTTCTGGAGAGAACCAGGGGTTTTCACGTCCCTTTACTCTGAATTTCCCTCTAGGAGCATGTTTATTTACAATTTTCTCAAAGTTTTCTTTAAAGAAAGTCCACGCTAACTCAACATCTAGCAACAGGTCTATATGTTCCCAATTAACCAAGGACAAATCATGATGATAAGCTTGTTCGTTAAATTTTTTCAAATTCCGCTTGAAAATAATGCGCGGTTGACATTTGGGGATTTTTGTATCTCTGCACACTGCAACACCACAATGATCACTCAAATCATTGCAGAAAACACCCACAGATGAAAATTTATGTGGAGCATTTGTTAAAATTAAGTCAAAGTGGACTTTTCAGGACTTTTAATATTTGGCCTAGTTGGATAGTTAATCAACTGGCTAAAATTTACAGAGTCACAGAAAGATTTAAATTCCTCAGAAGCTACGTTTAACCAATCCCAATTGAAGTCTCCTGCTATTAAAAGCTCATTGTAGTTTAATTTGGACAAAAGATGCTTTAAGGATGATAATGCCTCCTTGGTGGCAGATGGAGGACTATAACAACCAACAACAGTTATGGAAAGGGATTTGGCTATTTCCATATTCAAGGCCAGAAACTCCATCTGCTTAGAAATGGACTTAGACAAGACAATTGAAGCATCAAATCTTGATTTAACATAGGCGGCTACACCACCACCTTTTTTAGGCCTGTCAGTACGGAAGACATTATATCCATTTATACTAATATCATCATCTGTGACAGCTTTTGTCAGCCACGTTTCAGAGATGATCACAACATCCGGATCAGTTGATCTAATCCAAATTTTGACCATGTCCATTTTAGGAAGTAAACTGCGCACATTAAGATGAATAATTTTGAGACCAGACATTGATTTAAAATCAGCAGGAGTCTGGATACATTGCAGATCAGGTCCAGGGTTTGGTTGCACATTTCCAGATAATAATAAAAGTAGGACAATCACCAATCTTTGCTTCACATCACATTTTGAAGCAGAATTTTTGTATATTGAAGCCAGGTGATTCTTTTCATTGAGCAAAAATATGAGGTCATATAAAGTAAGAACATTTTGAAGTTTAAGTAATTCCCTTGGTACCTCTGTCCAGGAATCTATGACCCAGACCAAATGAGTCTGCGATTGCTCATAAACAACATTAAAATCAGTGCCACTATAGTAAGTGTCCCAAAAACACAACACATTGGCATGGGTACTCACCCAGGGAACATTATTTGAACTCGCGTTCCAGGCTGCCAACAAGCATATTAAAATAATAAAAAATGCCATTGTCCTCCACTTTCTGCACATCAGCAGCTTAAAAGTTCTTATACTAAAAGAAATACTAAAAGAAATAAATACTGCAAGGAGATGTTGCAAGCCCAAGCTAGATGTCTCAGCTCCAGGAGTAATATAGGTCTTCCAACCCAATATCCAGGAAAATATTACAGGCCCAAGCTAGTAAGCTCAGCTCCAGGAGAGATGTAGGCCTCCTAGCCCAGTCTCCAGGGGGATGTTGCAAGCCCAAGCTAGTTAACTCAACTCCAGGAGGAATATAAGCCTTCCAGCCCAGTATCCAGGGAGATGTTGCAGACCCAAGCTGGCTAGCTCAGCTCCAGGAGGAATACAGGCTTTTCTACCCAGTATCCAGGGAGATGATGCAGACCCAAGCTAGTTAGCTCAGCTCCAGGAGAGATGTAGGCCTCCCAGCCCAGTCTCCAGAGAGGTGTTGCAGGCCCAAGCTAGTTAGCTCAGCTCCAGGAGGGGTATCGGCCACCCAGTCCAGTCTCCAGGGGGATGTTGCAGGCTCAAGCTAGTAAGCTCAGCTCCAGGAGGAGTATGGACCTCCCAGCCCAATCTCCAGGGGGATGTTGTGGGCCCAAGCTAGTTAGCTCAGCTCCAGGAGAAGTATCAGCCTCCCAGCCCAGTATCCAGGGAGGTGTTGCAGTCCTAAGCTAGCCAGTTCAGCCTCCAGGAGGAGCACAAGCCTCCCAGCCACCTCTCCAGGAGAATGCCACAAGCCCAGCCAACCAACTCGTCCTGGGCACAGGCCCAGACCTGTTAGCCGCACTCAAAGGTGATAGTGTGGTGCACATATGTGGGTTCCATATGCTTCACATGTGAATTACTGTATGCTGGTTGTATGCTTCACGTCTCAGAAGAACAAAGGAACTGAACCTCCTAGGGGTAACAGGAGGATGTGAAGTCTGGCCTTTTGTAGGCGAAGAGACGGCCGTGAGGGATTTCCTGACCACCAGGACTTTAGACGGAGACGAGGAGACCTGGTGGGGGATGCATTGTGATTTGGGAATGAAAGACAATGTGAATGTGTACTTTGATGTCCTGGGGTATTTAAGGGACAAAATGTGGGGGAGTCTCTCCTCTTTTTGGATGTTGGAGAATGTGATTGTGAATAAAGCTGGTTTTGAGGAATAAACTCAGCCTCGTCCTTCCACACATCTCCACACTGGTGACCCTACGACGTATCATGAGCGGAGACGAATCTCCCAAGCCAGACTCGTCAGGAGCCAGCCAAACGAATGCAGCCACAGTTCAACTACCGGACTTCTGGCCGAGCAATCCGCGCTCCTGGTTTAGCGCAGTCGAGGCACAGTTCCACCTCCGGAGGATTTCGGTGGACACCACAAAGTTCTACCATGTGGTTGTAAAGCTGGACAACCACACAGCCCAGCGGGTGGCGAGCCTGATCAACCACCCGCCGGACAGCGACAAGTACAGCACATTGAAGGCTGCACTCATCCGTTACTTCACCCCCTCAGTGGAGGAGCGAGCAGAGAGGCTCCTGGCGCTGACTGAGTTCGAGAACGACAGACCTGCAGACCTGATGGGGAAGATGTTGAGTTTGAGAGACTCCGAAGATGATAACTTCATCTTCATCCACCTTTTCCTCAGGACCCTACCGTCAGCAGTGAGAGTGACCCTGGCCAGTTCACCACTGTTGGCCCGACGAGACTACCACGAGCTGGGCCAGGAGGCGCAACGACTCGTCGACGCCAATAAACGGCGCGCGGCTGCGGCTGCAGCAGCGGAGCTAGGCGCAACGTTCGGAGATGGCAGGGGGCCAGAGGCTGCAGCACCAGACTCACCGACGACGGCGGCGGCAGGGGCCAGGAAACACGGAGCAGACGACGTCCTTTGCTTCTATCATTGCCGCTTCGCAGAGAGGCCACGCAAGTGCATTCCACCGTGCCATTTCAAGCGCTCGGGAAACGCCTGAAACGCCTCGGGAAAGCTGCGGCCCTCGGAGAGGAGAACAAGCTGCTCTACTTGAGGGATGCGCACTCGGGGAGGCATTTCCTCGTGGACACGGGCTCCCAGCTGAGTTTCATCACACCTTCCTACGCTGACCGGCTGGCGCCCTCCAGTGGTCCGCTGGTGTCAGCAGCGAACGGCTCGGCGATCAAAACCTTCGGTGAGAGGACTCTGCTTCTGTCTTTACATGGCCGTACATTTGAGTGGACTTTCGTCATAGCGGCAGTCAATTTCAACATGTTAGGGGCTGATTTTTTGTGCTCACATGGGTTGTTGGTCGATCTTGCTAAAAGACGCCTGGTTAATGCACTCTCTTTTTATTCTATTCCCTGTACAGCTCGAGTGGCCCCGCCAACAGCACAAGCCAACGTCACAGCCGCAGGTGGTAAGTTTCACACACTGCTCACTCAGTTCCCAGCACTCACGGTCCCAACATTTTCGGCGGCCGTGGCTAAACACGGGGTGGAACATTTTATCACTACCACCGGACCGCCCGTTTTTGTAAAAGCTCGGCGCTTGGATTCAGCTAAACTGACCATAGCGCGCGAGGAGTTCGCCAACCTGGAAAAGTTAGGCATCATCAGACGTTCGAAAAGCCCCTGGGCTTCACCGCTTCACATGGTCCCTAAAGCTGACGGCTCGTGGCGGCCTTGCGGTGATTTCCGCAGGCTGAACAACACTACAGCGCACGACCACTACCCGATCCCGCACATCCAAGATTTTTCAGTTCATTTGGCGGGGGCGCGCGTTTTTTCTAAAATAGACTTGGTACGCGGTTACCACCAGGTCCCAGTGCGCGCTGAGGACATACCCAAAACAGCGGTAATAACTCCTTTCGGGCTTTTCGAGTTTTTGCGCATGCCGTTTGGGCTTAAAGGCACGGCGCAGACGTTCCAACGCATGATGGACGCGGTTTTGCGCGATCTCCCTTTTGTGTTCGTCTACCTGGATGACATATTGGTAGCCAGCGCGTCTGAAGACGAACACGAAAACCTCCTCACGGCAGTTTTCTGGAGGTTGGCAGAGCACGGGTTAATAATTAACCCAACGAAGTGTCAGTTCGGGGTGACGCAGATTGATTTTTTGGGGCATCGCGTCTCCCCAGAAGGAGCGGTCCCTCTGCCTGACAAAGTGCGCGCAATAACAAATTTTCCCCAACCACAAACTGTCAAAGCGTTACAGGAGTTTTTGGGAATGGTGAATTTTTATAACCGTTTCCTCCCCCGCGCAGCGCAGCTCATGCAACCATTGTATGCTGCACTAAAAAAACAAAAACCCACAAATAAAGTCGAATGGTCTCCGGAGCGAGAGCGCGTATTCTCTGAAGTCAAAACAGCCCTGGCAAACGCTGCGTTGTTGGCACATCTGGTCACAGCGGCCTGCATGGCGCTCACTACTGACGCATCAGATGTGGCCATAGGGGCGGTCGTGGAACAGTTTGTAGCCGGAGCCTGGCAACCGCTCGCCTTTTTCAGTAAGACTCTGCGCGACAGCGAACGAAAATACAGTGCATTCGACGGGGAGTTGTTAGCTCTCCACTTGGCCATTCGCCACTTCCAGTTCTGGCTGGAAGGACGCCGTTTCACCGCGTTCGTTGACCACAAGCCGCTGACTTTCGCGATGGCCAAGATTTCAGAACCTTGGTCGGGCCGGCAGCAGAGACAGCTGGCCGCGATATCGGAGTTTACTACCGATATCCAGCATGTGGCGGGTAAACTTAATGTAGTGGCTGACTGCCTGTCGCACGCTGTAGAGGCTCCAGCCCGCGTGGAGGTAGATTCTGCAGCCATGGCCGCGGAGCAGGTTAGCGACGCGGAAATGCGCGCGGCCCCGGTCCGCATGGGGATAGATTATGCAGCCATGGCCGCGGAGCAGGTTAGCGACGCGGATGTGCGTGCGCTCCAGTCTGGACCAACAGGGTTAAGGCTGGAGAACAGGGTGCTGCAAGACGGCATGCCCCCCCTAATCTGCGATGTCTCTACTGGGCGGCCGCGTCCGGTGGTTCCAGCCGCGTGGCGCCGCCGCGTTTTTGACTCGATTCAGTCTCTGGCGCACCCGGGAGTGCGCGCGTCGGTCAAAATGGTAGGAGAGAAATTTGTATGGCCGAGCCTGCGCAAACAAGTTAGAGAGTGGGCGGCAGCCTGCGTGGCTTGTCAGCGGGCCAAGGTTCATAGACACACGAGAGCTCCCTTGGAGCTGTTTCACATCCCAGCTAAAAGGTTTGATCATGTCCACGTGGACCTCGTAGGCCCCCTCCCGCCCTCACAAGGGTGCACACATCTCCTGACAATGGTTGACCGCACCACGCGCTGGTCGGAAGTGGTTCCACTGTCGTCAACCACAGCCGAGGAGGTTGCGCGCGCGTTTTTAATGGCATGGGTAGCGTGTTTTGGAGTCCCGTCGGACATTACGTCCGACAGAGGCCCTCAATTTGTTTCCGAACTTTGGTCAGCGATGGCCCGCAGCCTGGGGGCAACGATCCACCGCACGACCGCGACAGCGTACAACGTTTTCACAGGTCATTGAAGGCGGCTCTCAGAGCGTCGCTTACGGATGCAAATTGGGTGGACAAACTACCATGGGTTTTATTGGGGTTGCGTTCTGCACCTAAAGAGGATTTAGAAGCCTCCCCAGCTGAACTAGTTTTCGCACAGCCACTTCGGCTGCCCGGGGAATTTCTCCCAGATAATCCAGCGCCACAGTGCTCCCCGGCTCAGCGGTTACAGAATAGCACGGGCCCGAGCACGCTACCTGGCCCTGTTCACCACAGTTTTCCGCATGTTTTTGTGCCTAAGGCTTTAAAAAATGCGGAGTTTGTTTTTGTCAGACATGATGCCCATCGTCCGCCTTTACGCCCACCTTATGACGAACCATATAGAGTGCTAGAAACAGGGGATAAGCATTTTTTGCTAGATTTGGGGGGAAGAAAAGAAATGATTGGCATTAATAGGCTCAAACCCGCTTTTGTGGTAGCTGACGAAATTGTGCAGTTGGCTTAGGCTCCTCGGCACGGCAGGCCCCCCAGAGAGCATTCCCCAGAACACCCACAGAGGTTGACTAACAGTTCTAATACCCAGGCAGCAGCTCCACAGCAGGAGGACACCGCGGAAGTGGTACAGCCTGCTTACAGCAAATACGGGAGAAGACTGCGACCCAAGCGGCATGTGGACTGATGTGTAGTGATTTTATTATGACATGCAATCTGTGGTTATGTTGTTCCATCTTAGACGTTCGGGGGGGGGGGTCATGTGGTGCACATATGTGGGTTCCATATGCTTCACATGTGAATTACTGTATGCTGGTTGTATGCTTCACATCTCAGAAGAACAAAGGGACTGAACCTCCTAGAGGTAACAGGAGGATGTGAAGTCTGGCCTTTTGTAGGCGAAGAGACGGCCGTGAGGGATTTCCTGACCACCAGGACTTTAGACGGAGACGAGGAGACCTGGTGGGGGATGCATTGTGATTTGGGAATGAAAGACAATGTGAATGTGTACTTTGATGTCCTGGAGTATTTAAGGGACAGAATGTGGGGGAGTCCTTCCTCTTTTTCTGTTTTTGGATGTTGGAGAATGTGATTGTGAATAAAGCTGGTTTTGAGGAATAAACTCAGCCTCGTCCTTCCACACATCTCCACAATAGCAGTATTCTTTAAACTTGTTAAAAGTCATTAAACTCATTAAAAGTTCACAATTTACTTAAAACATATAAAGGGATTTCAAAAAAAATATCAACTGCAACTTATAAAAATAGATTTAAATGCAATAAAATCCATTAAAAACAACTTAATCCGACTTCCGGTCTGGACGCCATGGCGACTGCAGCTTAACACTGAAGTTCTCAGACCCAATTCAGGATAACACCTTGAAAATCAAACTTAACGGATTTTTGGAGGAGTGAAAATCAAAAGACAAAATCATCATGTCTAAAGGAAAACAGAAGAAACTGAAATTCTCCAGGCCAGGACACGTATCGGCCGGAGAATCCGAACTGGAAGATCTCCGTTCAGAAGACGAGGAACTGGTGATAGCCAACAAAAGGGTTAGCCTGAAATCACTATTTGAGGAGCTACGACGATTTCGCCGAGATGTTACGGCCGAATTTCGGGAATTCAGAGAAGAATTGAAAAGGACAAACAGCAGAGTGGACCAGGCCGAGAACCGAATCTTGGAAACAGAGGATCGAATAAAAGTGCTCGAAGATTCTGTGCTAGACCTACGCAAAAGACAAGCAGCTATAGAGGCTAAGCTAACCGACCAAGAAGGAAAACAAAGAAGAGACAACATAAGAATTCATGGTCTGATAGAAGGAACCGAAAATGGTTTTAACTCAATGGCAGAATGCGTGGAATCCTTACTAAGAGAGAAATTGGATATTCCACAAACCACCGACTTGAAGATAGAAAAGGCACATCGTTCATTAGCCGCTAGGCCGGCGGCGGAAGCGCCCCCACGTTCGGTGTTGGGTAAGATTTTCCAATTTCAAAATAAAACAAGAGGTTGTAAGACTGGCCTGGCAGAAAAAAGGATTTATGCACCAGGAGAGAAAAGTCTACGTGGAACACGATTACGCCCCGGAGGTCCTTAAAAAGTGCAGGGAATACAATGACCGCGAAAAAAAAGGTGTTAAGAGAGAAGAACATTGCGCTTTCAGACACCATTTTCTGCGAAGGTTAAGGGTCTTCTACGGCGATGAAACGTGTCTCTATAATTCGGCGGGAAGAAGCAACAGCTGACATGGCGAAAAGAGGCCTCCCGGGTAACGGTATTTAAACCCCAGCAGACCCGAGTGAGAAGATCAAAGCGCAAACATGGACAACACAAAGACCTTCAAATCCACGGGACCAGCAGCGGGAAACCAGCACCAGAGCGTCGCGGATAAACTATCCGTTTTCAGGTTGGAATAGCGACCTTTTTTTTTTTTTTTTTTTTCTCTTGAATCAATCCGCACATCCAACCCCCCCTCATACAAGGTCACAAACATTAAAGGAGATGCATATTCAGCATGTGGTAAAACATTTCATGGAACAATCATATTATTTGAAACAAATAAGTCTTTGTAATAAAAAAAAAAAAAAACTCTGTTAAAATAGAAATGTGACAATAACTCCACATGTTCTCCTCATACTAACCAAATACTGTCTTTTGCGTGACAATGTTTGATGTGATGGGGGTGGGAGGGTGCACACAATTTCACAGGGTTTAGGCATAAAAGGAAAAAAAAAAAAAAATCATTACAAGTTTGGAATTGGGTTCTGAAAACTCACGTTAAAAGATGGGGACTACTTTCAGTGGTAAGAGAGGGCCCTCAACACGTAACAGAGTTTGAGGAATTTCCCTCAGAGCCTTCACTCCATCAAGGCTCTTACAGGGTCTTTAAAAAGACCTCAGCTCAGGAAGTTCTTATGACAGCTTTTTGTTTTTAATGTTCTTTCAGTTTCTGAGTAGCACAAAAGAGGGCCACCACACAGTTATACTAAACAAAACAACACAATGGAGAAACAGGGTGTAACCAAAATAATTTCATATAATGTAAAAGGAATCCTGAATCCAGTTAAACAGATCCAAGATTCTAGGCAAAATGAAAAAAGACAAAGCAGGAATAATACTTTTACAAGAAACCCACCTAACAGACGTGGAACACAATAAACTCAGTAGACAAGGGTTTAAAAATGATCTCTTCATCTTCATATAAATCAGGGAGGAGGAGGGGGAGTAGCGCATTGATATCAACCAAAATTAATTTGAAAAAAATCAGAACACAAAGATAAAGAAGGGAGATACAGTTTGGTAACTGGGCGGCTAGAGGGAGAAGATATCACCCTGCTGAATGTGTATGCTCCCCCAGGGGCTAACTGGAAATTTTATAAAAAATGTATTCGACCTAATGATAACTAAAGCTCAAGGTTTAGTGATATGTGGTGGGGACTTCAGTCTTAGACTGAATCCATACTGGGATGCTTCTGGTAATTCCCCACATCAAAATAACACCCAAAACAGGAAGACTCGGATGCTACTAAAAGAATTGGGAATCTGTGACGTGTGGAGGGAACTCAACCCCAGTGTAAAAGACTATACATCTTACTCAACTCCACATTCATCTTACTCAAGGATTGACTATTTTTTTATGTTTAATAGAGACATTGGAAGAGTAAAAACATGTAACAATAGGACTGATGGATCTCTCCGACCACAGTCCGATCTACATGGACTTAAATATCCAAAAATACACAAATAATACATTTTCTTGGAGGTTAAATTCAAATGTCCTGAAAGGGACCATTGAAAGATGAATTGAATCAGATATTCTCAGATATTTGGAAGATAACGATAATGGAGAAGTATCCCCTTTTAATACTGTGGGATGCATGTAAAGCTGTAATAAGAGGAAAGATTATTGCAAAACTGGCAACCCAAAAGAAACTAAGACAAGAAAAACTATCCACATTAGAGTCAGAACTTAGGAACCTAGAAAAAGAACACAAAGGCAACACTCATTCTACTGACTCGCTCAAGATTAAGGAAATTAAAAACCAAATAAATGAGATCTACACAATAGAAATCCAGAAGAAACTTACATTTCTGAAACAAAAATACTATGAAGCAGGCAGTAAATCGGCAAAATTGCTAGCCTAATAAATTGAGGAAACATCAAACAGAAAGAGCCATCTACTACAAAATCAGGACCCAGTAATCAAAGGAAATAAAAATCAGAATTCAGGATATTCTTAAAAACTTCGAGAATTACTATAAGAACTTATACTCCACAAAAAACATAAAAACGCATCCGAGGATTCCTAACACATTAAACCTTCCCCAACTTTACGGAGTCACAAAAAAAACACTACTGTCAGAAAATACATCCTAAAGAATTGGAAAAAAGCAATTATGAAACTTAAAGCTAACAAATCCCCAGGAGCAGATGGCTATACAGCAGAGTGGTACAAATCCTTTAAACAGCAACTATCTCCTCTCCTCCTGAAAACATTTAATTATGTCCTCCACACAGGGAAATCCCCCCCTCCTGGAGAGAAGGGGTCATTGCAGTTATACCTAAACCTGAAAAGGATAAACTAGAGTGCTCCAACTACAGACCAATCAGTGTACTAAATCAGGACTATAAGCTTTTTACCTATATCCTTGCCAAAAGGTTAGAAAATATACTGACAGACCTAATTCATTTAGACCAAACAGGTTTTATAAGACAAAGACAGACACAAGACAACATTCGACGCACTTTACACATAATTCATCATATAAAAAAATATAACTTAAATGCAGTCATATTGGGATTAGATGCTGAAAAAGCATTCGATTCGGTTGACTGGTCCATTTCTATATAGAATCTTATCCAGTTTCAATTTTCATAACAACTTCATTAGAACTATACAGGCATTATATAAAAAAACCAACAGCTAAAATAAGGATTAACGGTAATTTATCATCATCTTTTGAACTGGAAAGAGGATGTCGTCAGGGCTGCCCCCCTGTCTCCACTGCTCTTTGCAATCTTCATAGAACCTCTGAGCCAATGGATAAGACAAAACCAAAAAATTCAAGGTATTACACTTGGTCAGAAGGAACATAAAATAGCACTCTTTGCTGATGACATTTTTAATATACCTAGGCAGCCGGACACTTCTTTACCAGAACTAACCTCAGTTTTTTCAGAGTATGGAGATTTATCGGGGGGTACAAATTAAATATGCATAAAACCCAAGTTTTAACATTCAACTATGACCCAAATCATTATTCACTAAGCAAACTCAAAACTAACTGGGAGTCGGAATCTATGAAATATCTGGGGGTCAATATCCCGAAACAACTCAACAAAATTATATCACTAAACTATGATCCACTGGTGACAAAAATAAAATCTGACCTAGCAAGATGGAATATGATACCATTCTTGGGTACTGCACAAAGAATTGAAGCAGTCAAAATGAATATACTTCCACGTCTTCTATACCTTTTCCAAACAATACCGGTAGAACCTCCCCAAAAAAACATGGCAGGAGCTGGACAGAAGGATCTCAAGATTCATATGGCAGGGCAAGAGACCTAGAATCAGATATAGAACCCTACAGCTAAACAAAGACAGAGGTGGGCTCGCGCTGCCAAATATCAGGGACTACTTTAAAGCCGCACAAATTAAAACTTTAGTAGAGATATGTAACCCAGTCTACACTGCACAATGGAAGGAGATCGAATGCCAAACAACAAGTGACATCCCCCTACAGGCGATAATAGGGAACAATGTCTTACCTAAGCTTTTGAATAACACTAACCCGTGGATAGAGACCCCGCCTAAAAATTTGGTTTAAGATAGTCAGAGAGAATCAAACTAAAGAGCCCTATCGACTTCTGCAATGGATCGCCTATGATCAGGACTTTACTCCTAATAAAACAGACACCAGATTTAAAAAGTGGAAGGAGAAAGGGCTGATAAAATATTACGATTTTTTTAAAGGGCAAATCTTAAGAAGTTTTGAAGATTTGAAAAACAAGGCCTAATAAATCAAGACCTTTACAGGTTCTTCCAGCTTAGACACCACATAAACAATATACTTAAAAAGGAGGTTTTGGAAAGGGCCCAGTCAGGTGTTCTGAAGGTCTTCTTAATGGCATATAAAGGGATCCCAGGGATCAGATACATTTCTAAAATATACCAAGGTCTTCAAGACTTAAAAGGAGACAACACATCTTAATATAAAAGAGAGATGGGAAAAAGAGGGGAATTTCACTTTACAACTGGAAATATGGGAAAAGCTAAATAAACAGCAATGGAAAAGTACCTCATCCCTGCAGTGGAGAGAATTTGGATGGAAAAAACTTGGCAAGATTTTTCAGAACACCTGCACAAAACAAATTTACACATAATGGATTGAACTGTTGGCGCTTGTGTGGTGAAAAGACTGCAAATCATTTTCATGTGTTTTGGTCATGCCCAGTTATCCACCAATATTGGACCAAGGTACAGACAATATTGGGGAAAATATTCAAAATTACAGTTCCCTTTTCTTTTGTACTTTGTATTTGGGTTACTACCGGACTCACTGGAAAGACGAGGAGAAAAATACTTATTCAATGTTTTAATATTGGCAAGCAAAAAAGCTCTAACTAAAAAATGGATGTTGAAGGACTGTCCTACACCTGAAGATTGGACTAACGTGATCCAAGACATTTACTCGATGGAAAAGTTGACATTCGCACTGAGACAGGACATGGATGTGTTCATGACTTTTGGCAACCCTGGACCCGCATATGTGTCTTCCATTAGATCTAATCTTTGACAAATACCATTTCAATAATGGTTCCGCTCTTTGTTCCAACGCTACTCAGATGCTCTTTTATCTTATTTACTTACTTTTTCTTTTTGTTTGTTTTTTACTGGTTTGTTTTTTTTTTTTTTTTGTTATTTGTTTCTTGTTTTTTTTTCTCTTTAATTTCACTTTTTCTTTCACTTTAAAAAAAAAAAAAAGGGGTGTTGTAAGAATTAATCTTCCAATGTTGTCAGATATCAGAAAATAAGGGAACATGTGATGAAAATGTAAACACTGCATTGCTGTAACGACCTGTATACCCTTACAAAAACTTAAATAAAAAAAAACAAAACAACTTAATCCAGAGAGACACTGAGCAGACAATACACATGCTGCCATCTTGGATTAAATGTCAACATTCAGTCCAAGAGGACATTTCCTCTTGGATTTGTGTCCAAGAAATCTCGTTCCAGGACTCTGATCACAGAGGAAGGTGTGATGGATGCAAACTCCTTTACAGAGACACGATTACAGACTCCTATTACGTCAAATAGGTTCATTTTGTCTTCTGTTAATTATTTATCTTTTGTTCATATGAAAGACAAAAAAATAAAATAGAAAGATGTCTTTACCTTCTTTACATGGTTCAACTGCACTGCAGCCTTCGTCAGAAGAGTCAGCTGATTGCTGCCAGGTGACATTTATCAGCTGATTTTCGTAGGCGGGGCCAGCTCAGCAGATCTGTCGGATCCACCGAGCCGGCCCCGCCTCCCGCTGTCAGATGGTCTCTGGAGAATGTGGTCCCAGGTGTGGGAAAGCATAAAGGCTCCCTCATCTCGGTTCATGGTGTCTTTTCCCCACTTCCTGATCTCTATGGCCTCCTTGATCCAGCGTTTAAAACATGCACTTATACGCTGCCAATATCCAGTATGGGCCATAAACAAAGGGAAACAGCAAGTCAAAAACAAAGAAAACAAACAGGAAATAAGACACAGAACAAAAGCCGAAATCAAAAACAAGGACACCATAACTATACCATACATATGAGGGATCACGGAACCAATTCAAAGGATCATGAAAAAATACAAAATAAACACAGTAGTCAAACCACACAAAAAATTAAGACAGTTGTTAGTACACCCCAAGGACAGAATAGAACAAGACAATAAATGCAATGTAATATATGAAATATCATGCAGATCATGCAACAAAACCTACACTGGAGAAACTGGAAGATTATTCACCACAAGAAAAAAAGAACACCAGAAGGAATGTGAGAAGGAAACACAAGGACGACTCACAAGATCACAAAAAGAAAAGGCAGAACAAGAAACATTAAAATCAGCAATATCAGATCACTGCAAAAGAAATAATCACATCATGGGCTGGGACAACACAAAAATTATTGGATTGGAGAGCAACAGACACAAACGCTGGATCAAGGAGGCCATAGAGATCAGGAAGCGGGGAAAAGACACCATGAACCGAGATGAGGGAGCCTTTATGCTTTCCCACACCTGGGACCACATTCTCCAGAGACCATCTGACGGCGGGAGGCGGGGCCGGCTCGGTGGATCCGACAGATCTGCTGACCTGGCCCCGCCTACAAAAATCAGCTGATAAATGTCACCTGGCAGCAATCAGCTGACTCTTCTGACGAAGGCTGCAGTGCAGTTGAAACATGTAAAGAAGGTAAAGACATCTTTCTATTTCATTTTTTGTCTTTCATATGAACAAAAGATAAATACAGACTCCTATTATCTCCATTAGACCAGTCCATGGTTTGATGGAACCCACGATAGTCCAGCCTAAGTCTGTTTTGACTGCATATGGATCATAATCATTTCCTGGTATGACCTTCCTTGGTTTTAATGCTCTTGCACAGTCATAGCCAATCAGGAGCCCTGTGGGACAGTCTAACAGATCTGACATCTCTTCTGCAATGCTTAGAAGGTGAGTCCACTCTTTCGCTGTCTCACGAGTTGGGATACTGTTTTTCTCAAGTGGAATGTATTCCCGTGTATAAGTAGGTGGCAAGACAGCATACTCTTGTGAATGGTAACCTCTTACTTTGAGCCCATCTACTCTTTGGCAATGTACAGTTGAACCCCGGTCAGTCATTGTTGTCAACCTTAACTTAACAGGTTCTGTTTTTGCATGAATTTTCTCACAAATGTCTTGATCAATGAATGTATTGCTGCTTTGAGTGTCCAGAAGTGCATACACCAAGGTCTCTGGACTGTTTTCTGCTGCACAAGAGAGCCATACTGGAACAATCATTGAAGTGCGATCACTGTTGCCCACCTTTACACTACATACAACTGTGGAAGTGCTTTCCTCTTGTGGTGGCATTTCTGGCTTTTCTCCTTGAGGACGTTCCTCGTGAAGTGGAGAGGGGTGGCTTCGCCTGCAAATATTACAAGTGACCTTCTGTCGACAGTTTTTGGAGATGTGACCAACTCTAAGGCAAGCAAAACACATGTTATTATCAATGACAAATTTTTTCCTGTCTTTGAGAGGCATTGCTGCAAACTTGTCACACTTATAGATAAAGTGATCTTGCTGACAGCAAATACACTTAATCTGCTTCTTATTCTGAGATGCTAAAGAGCTGGGCTTGGAACCTCTGCCACCTTGGGATGTGGCCTTTGAGGCTTGTTTTGGATAATTGGGTACATTTGTTGAAGCTACCAGGACACTGGCCTTGACACGTTTTTGTTCCTTCTCTAGTTTTTCACTTGTATGCTTTAGCGCATAAAGGGAAGAAATAGGATTGCATGCTATGCGCGCTTCTTCTGCCACAAAGTGTGCAAACTCTTCAAAACCTGGATATGCCTTCCCTTCATCCAGTGTTTTAGTGACATGTCTGTTCCGGCAAGTTGTTGCCCAGTCTGGAAGTTTCAGCAGTAATTTCTGATTTTCCTCACAATCATCCAAAACTCCAAGTCCTTGCACATGGGGCATGGCATTTTTACAAGAGATGAGGAAATCACTGAACTCTCTTAGTTTAAGGGAGTCTTTTGGTCCAATCTTTGGCCAGGAACTCAGTTTCCCCCTGAAAGCTCTTTGGACTACAAAGGGGTGGCCATAGCGCTTGTTTAAGGCATCCCAAGCCTGTTTGTATGCTTCTTCATCACTACGATAAAAGGTTCCTTCTAACACTGAAAGCGCCTCACCACTTATGTATTTTTTCAAATAGAACAGCTTATGCGCTGGATCTGTACAGCTTGTTTCTATCAAAGCCTTGAAGCAAGTGCTCCACTCTGTGAATTTAAGTGGGTCTCCTGTAAACACGAAAGGCTCTGGTGCCGGAAGTCTTGTCATAGCAAGGGATTCCTTGAACGCTTGGACTAGTGAGACTTCGCTCTCTCTGGGCTCAGATATCTTGCCAGAGTTGTGTGGGACTGATGCACTGTGGGGAACACTGATGTGTTTACTCTCAGAGTAAGGAGGGGCCGATACATTTTGTGGAACTTGAGTGCATGGAGGGCTACTATGCTGCATTGGAAGCCGACTTGGAGGCAAAGTACTTTTTACTTTAACATCCCTTATTTCAGCATTAAACCTTGATTCCTCTTCAGCATACACATTGTATTCAGCCTCTATGACTTCAAGATCCCTTTGATCTTCCAGCCATTTTAGTTTTTCTTGCTGAGCCAAAATCTCCTTTCTCTGGGCAGATATTTCCATCTCCCTGTTTATTTCAGCCCGTTTTGATGCCAAACGTGCATCTGCATCTGCTTTTTTCGCCGATACATGACTTTCCTGCTGACTATAACTTGACTGACTGCTTTGACTAGTTCTAGACACAGTTGTTCCATAAATTGACCTTGCATCTTCTCTTTGGAGTAACTGAAAGAGAGATTCCTTTACAGCTACTGCATCAAATTCCTTAGAATCAACATCTGCATACCATCTTTGCAGGAGTAGGATTATTTCAGTTGTAACTGAAGTGCAGCTATCAAACTTCCTTCTCATGTCTTGAGATGGTAAAGTAAGTGCACGTAAATTCTCATACCTTTGCTTTAGTTCTGACTCACACTTTTCTATTGAATGGATCATTTCACCTAACTCAGTTTTAGAGCACTCTTCCTTAAGTTTAGATCTTGTTAGTTGAATCTCTGCTTTAAAGTTAAGATACGTCGACATAAACTTTCTTTCTCTCTCTGTTATTTCCTTTCTTGTAAACTCAACGATTTTTTCTGTAGGGCGTCTCTCCCTTTCTGATCGTCTCACTTGCGTTTCGACTTGAGATGATGATGGTAACCCTATCTTGTGTATTTCAAGATCTCCAATTATTTCTCCTATCCGTGTCTCAATTTCTCGTCTTTTTAAGTCGACAGATTCAGTTTTTAATTTCTCTTCCAACTTTACTTTCTCATCTTCTAGAGCTGCAAGTATTTCCTCTAATGTACGAAACTCACTTGTGCTCTGCTCCATTTTCAAAAATGATTTGAACTAACACTTTTGGAATTTTACAGTGAAAGGAAAGTTAGAAAACTGCTGGGAGAACATGCAATAGGAAACAAGTGACACTCTTCAGTAATTTACAACACTTCAATTTTCTTTTACTTCTGTTTCTTTTCTCAATTTAACTTAGGAATTAAAAAGTTCCAAACTGAAAATATACCATCTAACCTGGTACCTTAAAGGTGTTGTGACCTTTTGCAAACTGCATTGTCCATAAATGTCGCTCTGGTACCTCTTCTGTCCGGCTGAATGTCCAGCGGATGTGGGAAGAAGTATGCACGTCTTTTATTTGGGCAGCAAACAAAGTCCTTGAAGCATGGCCCTGCAGGAATCTTGCTGCTTGCTCCTGGATTAGGCACGTTTTTCACTGTAACCGCTCCCAAAGTCTTCTTCTAGGTCAGAAAACCACGCTCCAACTGATGGTGACAAGTTTGTTGTTTATTTTGTCACAGCAAATCTTCACCCTTAAACACCGTGAAAAACTAAAAGTACAGACATAAGAAACATGAATATAAAATAAATTATAACACTTAACAAATGTTCATAAACAAAAATAATCACATACCGTGTGCGCCTTCTACCTAGAATTTAGGAGTTGTTAGTCATGTCACAAATTTCCCAAACAAAGTCCTCCCTCCGCATCAGATTGTGGACAGCCTCCAGCAGCCATGTGACTCTTCTAATCAGGCATGTGAACAGCGTATGCCTACCACCCATTTTTGCACCATATCAGATCCAGGTCTGCCGCTGTTTCCTCACAAACATGGAGAACATTTAACAGTCCGGCTGCCTGCAGGAAAAACACTCCGTCCTCTCTCCGACATTCGCTCACACAATGGCACTGATAGGCGGGGCGAGACACCTGCACGAGCCCCCTTCACGAGCTCTCCGACTCACCCGCGAGCTTGGCAGCACGAGCGCATATGAGCCGCGATATGGACTGAAGACGGAGAAAAGGACACCGCTCACGTCCGCAACACTGGCGCACACACCCATAAACAAACATTATTTCAGAAAAAGAACCAAAGATACATAAACCTTTTCACTGTGACAGCTACAAGCACTGACTGCCTTACTTTCGCCACCTCATCAGCATGGCTAATAAAACTACTGTGGAGTGTGTAAATGAAGAGGCATATTCATTTCAGACGATTTATTACACACTCACATCTCACAAGCAAAGAACAGACTGACTGGTCACATCAAGCATTCCTCTCTCTATATCAAGTCACACTTCACAAGGTTCAAGGCACTTCCTCATACACAGCATGACATCTACACTACACTTCATTCAACCCCCTCTCACCCACTTGGGCATTGTTCTCTCATGTGTATTCATTGTCTCTGTCTAAGGTGTGAAATAACCTGAGGCCCACACTGCCGCCCCAGCATCTGAGATAAAACAATAGAACATCAGTCCACATGCTGTTTCAGCTTCAGTCTCCTCCCATATCTGCTGTAACTGGGGTTTACCACCTCCTTGGCGCTGCTGTGCTGGTGGGAGGCTGCTGGGAGTGTGTCTGACTGCGGGTGAGCCGTGGGGGGGGGGGTTCACTCTGTCCATGTGGCTGCTCTGATGAATCGTTCCCCTGGGGAGGTCTCCGTGGGGGTCTTCCACGCCGAGGGGCCCTCGCCAACAGCACTTGCTCATCCACCACTACAAAGGCAGGTTTGAGTCTGTCTATGCCAATTGTCTCCCGTCTACCCCCCAAGTCTAGCACAAAATGCTTATCCCCTGTTTCCAGAACTCTGAACGGTCCATCATAGGGTGGGCGCAATGGAGGGCGGTGGGCGTCGTGTCTGACGAACACAAACTCAGCGTTCTTCAAAGTTCTAGGCACGCGGAAAACTGAGGTGGGCCGGGCTCGGCAGCGTGCCTGTGTTTGCGCTACGCTGCAAAAGCTGAGATGGGGAGCTGCCTGGCGCGGGATTGTCCAGTAGAAATTCCCCGGGCAGCCGTAGGGGCTGCGCAAAAACCAGCTCTGCCGGGGAAGCTTCCAAATCCTCTTTTGGCGCGGAGCGCAACCCCAATAAAGCCCACGGCAGCCCGTCTACCCAATTTGCATCCGTCAGTGAAGCCCTGAGTGCTGCTTTCAGTGATCTATGAAAACGCTCGCATAAACCATTGGCCTGTGGGTTGTACTCGGTTGTGCGATGAATTGCAGCACCCAGGCTGCGGGCCATCGCGGACCAGAGGTCGGAAACAAATTGCGGGTCCGTCGGACATTACGTCCGACGGGACTCCAAAACGCACCACCCATGTTATTAAAAAAGCGCGTGCTACGTCTGCGGACGTGGTTGCCGCCAGCGGGACTGCTTCTGGCCAGCGCGTGGTGCGGTCCACCACTGTCAAGAGGTGCGTGCACCCCTGTGATGGCGGGAGGGGGCCCACGAGGTCCACGTGCACATGGTCGAACCTCTTAGCCGGTACCGGAAACGGCTCCAAGGGAGCCTTCGTGTGTCTGTGTACCTTGGCTCGTTGGCACGTCAACGCAGGCTGCAGCCCACTCTTTTACTTGTTTGCGTAGGCTCAGCCACACAAACTTCTCTCCCACCATTTTGACAGACGCGAGCACTCCTGGGTGCGCCAGAGTGTGAACCGACTCAAACACGCGGCGGCACCAGGCGACCGGGGCTACTGGACGCGGGCGTCCCATGGAGACGTCACAGATTTGGGGGGGGGGCTGCCATCTTGCAGCACCCTGCTCTCCAGCCTTAACCCTGTTAATAATAATAATAATGATAATGATAATAATAATAATGCATCGGTTTTATATAGCGCTTTATCATATATACTCAAAGATGCTTTACAAATAGGTACATTATTCATTCAATCCAGACAGACAATGGTAGTGGCAAGCTACTTCTGCAGCCACAGCTGCCCTGGGGCAGACTGATGGAAACGTGACAGCCAATCTGCGCCAACGGCCTTTCCGGCCACCACCGAACATTTTTATACATTTATACACATTCATACCCAGTGTTATGGGCACTGGAGGCAATGCGGGTGAAGTGTCTTGCCCAGGGACACAACGGTAGGATATCTGGGGAGAGCGGGATTCGAACCGCCAACCATCGGGTTATTAGACGGCCTGCTCTACCTCCTGAGCCACTGCCGCCCCCCAGACTGTTGGTCCAGACTGAAGCGCGCGCACGTCTGCATCGCTAATCTGCTCCGCGGCCATGGCTGCGTAATCTATCCCCACGTAGATTGGGGCCACCACGGCGCGCGAGAGGCAGTCCGCCACCACATTCAGTTTACCCGACACATGCTGAATATCGGTAGTAAACTCTGAGATCGTGGCCAGCTGTCTCTGCTGCCGGCCCGACCACGGTTCTGAAACCTTGGCCATCGCGAACGTTAGTGGCTTGTGGTCTACGAACGCGGTGAAGCTGCGCCCTTCCAGCCAGAACTGGAAGTGGCGTATGGCCTGGTGGAGAGCCAGCAACTGTCTGTCGAACGCGCTGTATTTACGTTCGCTGTCGCACAAAGTTCTGCTGAAAAATGCGAGCGGCTGCCAAGCCCCGGCGACGCGCTGCTCCCCAACCGCCCCTATGGCCACGTCTGAAGCGTCGGTGGTGAGCACTATCCGGGCCGTCAGGTCCGGATGTGCCAGCAGTGCGGCGTTTGCCAGGGCTGCTTTAACTTCCGAGAACGCCTGCTCTCGCTCCGGGGTCCATTCGACTCCATCCGCGGGTTTCTGTCTCTTGAGCGTGGCGTACAATGGTTGCATGAGCCGCGCCGCGTGGGGAAGGAAACGGTTATAAAAATTCACCATCCCCCAAAATTCCTGCAGCGCCCTGACCGTCTGAGGCTGGGGAAAATCTGCCACGGCGCGCACTTTGTCGGGCAACGGGATCACTCCTTCCGGAGAGATGCGGTGCCCCAAAAAATCAATCTCCGTCACGCCGAACTGGCATTTCGCCGGGTTGATTATCAACCCGTGCTCCTCCAACCTCCGGAAAACCGTCCTGAGGTGGGTTTTGTGTTCGTCTTCGGACGTACTGGCTACCAGGATATCGTCCAGGTAGACGAACACGAACAGGAGGTCACGCAGCACTGCATCCATCATGCGCTGGAACGTCTGTGCTGCGCCTTTTAATCTGAATGGCATGCGCAGGAACTCGAATAAACCGAACGGAGTTATTACTGCTGTTTTGGGTACGTCCTCCGCACGCACTGGGACCTGGTGGTAACCGCGGACCAGGTCTATTTTAGAAAAAACGCGCACTCCGGCGAGGTGAACGGAAAAATCCTGTATGTGGGGAATTGGGTAGCGGTCGTGTGCTTTGGCATTGTTCAACCTGTGGAAATCACCGCACGGTCGCCACGATCCCTCAGCCTTAGGGACCATGTGTAGCGGGGATGCCCATGGGCTGTTTGATCACCTGATGATGCCCAACCTTTCCAGGCTGGCGAACTCCTCGCGCGCTATTGCCAGTTTAGCTGCGTCCAAGCGCTGAGGTCTTGCAAAAATGGGTGGCCCAGTGGTGGTGATAAAGTGCTCCACCCCGTGTTTAGCGATGGCTGCCGAAAACGTCGGGACCGTGAGTGCTGGGAACTGAGTGAGCAGTGCGTGGAACTTACCGCCTGGAGTTATGACGCTGGCTTGTGCTGTTGGCCGGGTCCCTCGAGCTATACAGGGGAGAGATTCAAAGGACAGTGCATTAACCAGGCGCCTGTTAGCAACATCCACAAGTAAACCATGTGCACACAGAAAATCAGCGCCCAGGAGCGGGCAACACAGTGCTGCTATGATAAAAGTCCACTCATACAAGCGGCCATGTAGAGATAAGGTCAGTGTTCTCTCACCGAATGTCTTAATCTCCGAGCCGTTTACTGCCACCATTCCGGGGCCGCTAGGTCCTGCCAGCCGGTCAGCGTAGGACGGCAGGATGATGCTCTTCTGGGCTCCAGTGTCGACGAGGAAGCGTCTCTCCGAGCACGAGTCCGTCACGTAGAGCAGCTTGTTTTCTTCACCGGCGGTCGCAGCTGCTACCGACTGCTGGCCTTGACGTTTCCCGAGTGCTCGAAGTGGCACGGTGGCACGCATCTGCGCGCGTTCCCTCCGAAGCAGCGGTGGTAGAAGCAGAGTGTGTCTTTCTGGCGCTCCTTGGCCCCCGTTGCCGCTACCGTCGGTGGCTCCTCGCCTCTCCTGGTCGTCTCTCTGGGCTCCGCTGCCGCTGCGTTGACTGTGATCGCCCTGGTGGTGAGGATGATCCGGTCTGCCTCCTGGGCTAGCGCACGGTAGTCTCTCGCGGTCAGCAACGGCGAATTGGCCAGAACCGCTCTTGCTTCTGTTGGCAGGTTCCGGAGGAAAAGGTGGGCAAACAGAAAGTGCCCGTCGCCCGTGCCCATCAACGCCAGCATCTTCTCCATCAGGTCTACGGCCGATCCATCTCCTAACTCGGTCCGCGTCAGGAGCCTCTCCGCTCTCTCACATTCCGAGAGCGTGTATCGCCGGATGAGTACAGCCTTGAGCGCCTCATATTTGCTGCTGGCTGATCAAGCAGGCTCGCTACCTGCTGGGCTGTGCGGGAGTCCAGCGCTGCTACCACATGGTAGAACTTGGTGTCGTCTGCTGTTACTCCCCGGAGGGCAAACTGGGCCTCGGTGTGGTGGAACCAAGAGCGCAGGTTGTGCTGCCAGAAATCCAGTAGCTTGACTGAAACTGCACACGCGTTGCTGAGGGGTTCCAGTCCTGGCTGTCTGCGGGTTGGCTTCAGCGTCTCTGGGGCTTCACAACCGGGCCAGCTCCGGGGTTCTTGCCTCGTGTTCCATAATACGTCTTGGGTCACCAGTGTGGAGTGTGTAAATGAAGAGGCATATTCATTTCAGACGATTTATTACACACTCACATCTCACAAGCAAAGAACAGACTGACTGGTCACATCAAGCATTCCTCTCTCTATATCAAGTCACACTTCACAAGGTTCAAGGCACTTCCTCATACACAGCATGACATCTACACTACACTTCATTCAACCCCCTCTCACCCACTTGGGCATTGTTCTCCCATGTGTATACATTGTCTCTGTCTCTAAGGTGTGAAATAACCTGAGGCCCACACTACCAATGAAAGTACAATATTGTGAGTTCCTTGAGTTTCATGTGTACTTGAGGAAATTTTACTTTTTTTCTTTTATATGAGTGTTGATTATTTTGACTATTCAGAAATAAGAATGTGCCTACTGTGCTGACCAACCAGTTTACACGTGGCCTCCACTGTTTTACCTTTATCTTACTCGTAGTTTGCAGTGTGATGTAGTTTTTTCCTTTTACAGCAACAACAAAAAAAGCTCAAAATGACTCTTTCTATAGTAAAGCTCTATGAGAAGAAGTGACTCAGGCATATCCAATCCTCATGAATTAAATTCTCTGACTCATCACAGGTGTCTCTCTATTGATCCCATTTGGGAAGCATGCAAAACACTCACCAATGACTAAAAGGCTTCTATCAGACATTACCACTCCACAGGGCCCCATTGATTTTGGATCAACTTTGAAAATGTACAGTGGGGAAAAAAAAGTATTTAGTCAGCCACCAATTGTGCAAGTTCTCCCACTTAAAAGATGAGAGAGGTCTCCAATTTTCATCATAGGTATACCTCAACTATGAGAGACAAAATGAGAAAAAAAAAATCCAGAAAATCACACTGAAGGATTTTTAATGAATTAATTGGTAAATTCCTTGGTAAAATAAGTATTTGGTCACCTACAAACAAGCAAGATTTCTGGCTCTCACAGACCTGTAACTTCTTCTTTAAGAGGCTCCTCTGTCCTTCACTCGTTACCTGTATTAATGGCACCTGTTTGAACTCGTTATCAGTATAAAAGACACCTGTCCACAACCTCAAACAGTCAGACTCCAAACTCCACTATGGCCAAGATCAAAGAGCTGTCAAAGGACACCAGAAACAAAATTGTAGACCTGCACCAGGCTGGGAAGACTGAATCTGCAATAGGTAAGGTAGGGCTGCATGGTGGTGCAGTGGTTAGCACTGCGGCAGCACAGTTTACCCTTGGCCGGGGGATCGTGGGATCGTGGGCTCGGTCCCAGCCCCCAACCAACAGTGATCTGTGTAGAGTTTGCATGTTCTCCCCGTGTATGCGTGGGTTTACCCCGGGATTTCTCCGGTTTCCTCCCACATGCCAAAAACATGCAGGTTAGGTTAATTGGAGACTCTAAAGTGGCCCTAGGTGTGAATGTGTGTGTGAATGGTTAAGGGATAGCGCCGTATCGTGGCTGCTTCATCCATCCAGGTGGTGGATGACCCTCAATTTCCCCTCTGGGGATCAATAAAGTATACTAAATCTAAAAAAAAAAAAAAAAAAAAAAAAAAAAAAAAAAAAAAAAAATCTAAGCAGCTTGGTGTGAAGAAATCAAAAAGACCTTTGAAAGAAAATCATAAAAACCCAGGAGCTTCGGGGGGCTTTGCCCCCCTTGCCCCCCCACCAGGGCTCTGCCCTGGACCCCGCTAGGGGACTGCGTCCCCCAGACCCCCTGCAAAATTTTTAGATAATTTCCCCAACCCCAAATCACATCCCTGGTTCGTGTTGGAATTCTGAGCTTTCGGTATTGTTTTCAATTCAATTCAATTCAATTCAACTTTATTTATATAGCGCCATTTCACAACAACAGTCATCTCATAGCACTATCAACTGTAGGGAGGACCCCCACAGTTGCAGAAAGACCCCAGCAATCAGGCGATCCCCTGTGAGCAAGCACTTGGCGACGGTGGAGAGGAAAAACTCCCTTTTAACAGGAAGAAACCTCCAGCAGAACCAGGCTCAGGGAGGGGCAGTCATCTGCTGCGACTGGCTGGGGGGTGAGGGGATAGAGAAGAAGAAAAGAACAGACATGTAGAGAGCAAACAGCACGATGGGGACTCAATCTATGGGAGAGAACAAACAAATGTTAATGACCAGCAAAAAAAAAATATTTCATAGAGAGTGAGGAAAGGAGTGAGGCCCAGTGCATTACTGGAGGTCCCCTGGCTGACTAAACCTATTAGCAGCATAACTAAGGGAGGGTTCAGAAAACACATGATCCCTCCCTAATTGTAGGCTATATCAAAAAGGTAGGTTTTAGCCCTATTCTTAAAAACAGAGATCGAGTCTGACTCCCGAATCCAGATTGGCAGCTGATTCCACAGGAGAGGAGCTTGATAACTGAAGGCTCTGCCTCCCATTGTACTTTTGGAGATTCTAGGTATTACAAGTAAACCTGCATTTTGGGAGCGTAGTGCTCTGTTAGGATGATACGGTAGTATCAGATCTTTTAAATAAAAAGGAGCCTGATTGTTTAGAGCTTTGTAAGTAAGAAGAAGGATTTTAAACTTAATTCTAAACTCTATGGGAAGCCAATGAAGGGAGGCCAGAACCGGAGAGATATGATCTCTCTTTCTAGTACCTGTTAAAACTCTTGCTGCAGCATTTTGGATCAGCTGAAGACTTTTTAAAGATGTTTTAGGACAACCTGATAATAAAGAATTACAATAATCTAATCTCGAGCTAACAAAAGCGTGGATCAGCTTCTCAGCATCACTCTGAGACAAGATGCTCCTAATCTTGGCAATATTACGCAAATGATAGAAGGCAGTCTTAGAAACAAATTTAATATGTGAATTGAAGGACAAATCCTGATCAAAAATAACTCCAAGGTTCCTCACAGAGCTATTAAGAGAAAGAGTAACTGCGTCCAAACTGAAAGTTTGATTTGGAAAGGAATTTCTAAGGTTTTTTGGACCAACAAGAATGACTTCAGTCTTATCTGAATTTAATAGCAGGAAATTACAAGTCATCCAAACTTTGATTTCCTTAAGACAGGCTTCTAACTTGGCTAATTGATTAGTATCATCTGGCTTCATTGACAGGTATAATTGTGTGTCATCTGCATAACAGTGAAAATGTATACAGTGCTTTCTAATAATGTTGCCTAACGGAAGCATATATAAACTAAAAAGAGTAGGGCCAGGCACAGATCCCTGTGGAACTCCATGACTAAGCTTTGAGCTGAGAGAAAACTCATCATTTACATGAACAAACTGGATCCTATCAGATAAATAAGATCTAAACCACTGCAACGAAGTTCCATTAAGTCCAACATAGTGTTCTAATCTATCAAGTAGAATATTATGATCAATAGTATCAAAAGCTGCACTAAGATCTAAAAGGACAAGTACAGAAACTAGTCCATTATCAGATGCAATGAGGAGGTCGTTAGTGACCTTCGCTAAGGCTGTTTCAGTGCTATGATGGATTCTAAACCCAGATTGAAACTCCTCAAATAAACCATTTCCCTGCAGGTGGTCAAATAATTGCGTAGCAACAACTCTTTCTAAGATTTTTGAAATGAAAGGGAGATTAGAGATTGGTCTATAGTTAGCTAAAGCTCCTGGATCTAGCGTTGGCTTTTTGAGTAAGGGTTTAATTACAGCCGTTTTAAAAGCCTGCGGTACATGGCCTAAAGTTAATGAAGAATTGATTATATGAAGAATAAAGCTACCAATAAGTGGGAAGACTTCTTTAAATAACCTGGTAGGAATAGGGTCTAAAAGACAAGTTGAAGGTTTGGATGAGGAAACTATTTTGTCTAACTCACAAAGGTCGATTGGAGTAAACTCATCAAGACAGACATCAATAGAAGGAGTTGTAGTAGTTACAGTATTTAAGTTAACTGTGGGAAGAATCTGATTGATTTTATCTCTGATGGATGAAATTTTATTATTGAAAAAGTTCATAAAGTCCTGACTAGTAAGCTCTAAGGGGATGCTAGGATTGACAGAGTCCTGACTCTTTGTCAACCTGGCTACAGTACTGAAAAGAAACCTGGGATTATTCTTGTTCTCTTCTATTAATGCAGAGTAATAACTCGTTCTAGCTTTTCTAAGAGATTTTTTATAAATTAAAAGATGATTTCTCCAAGCTAAATAGATTTCATCTAAATTAGTAGAGCGCCATTTTCTTTCTAATTGACGAGTCTTCTGTTTTAAGCTACGAGTTTCTGTGTTGAACCAAGGAGTTAAAAATCTCTGATTAGACTTTTTCTTTTTTAAGGGGGCCACCAAGTCTAGAGCCTGATGCAGAGAAGCTGAAACACTATCCACCATGTTATCAATTACAGAAGGAGCAAGCTGTCTATAGCTTATTTCCGTTGTGTTGACACATGGCATAGAGGAAACAATCTGCATAAATTTGGAAACAGCATCATCTGAGAGGCATCTACTGTGATAATATTTTTCTTTAGGAGCCAAATAGTCAGAAATAGTAAAATCAAAGGTTAACAGACAATGGTCTGACAGTACAGGGTTATGAGGAGACACTACCAGATTTTCTATTTCTATGCCATATGTCAGAACAAGGTCCAATGTATGGTGGAGGTAATGAGTAGAATTTCCTACTTTCTGAGAAAACCCAATCGAGTCTAATATTGAATTAAAAGCCACATTAAGGCAGTCACTATCTACATCCACATGTATATTAAAGTCCCCTACTATAATTATTCTATCAGATTTCAGCACTAAATCAGCTAAGAAATCAGGAAATTCGGATAAAAATTCTGAATAGGTTGATGGGGGACGATAAACTATGGCAAATAAAATTGGGTTTAACCTGGAATTGCTAAAGTGCCCAATACTGAGGACCAGACCCTCAAAGGAATTATAACATGTTTTTTGCTTTACATTAACTAGTAATTTGGAATGGTAAATTGATGCTACTCCTCCTCCACGACCAGAACTTCTGGGATTTTGACAGTTTAAATAACCAGAGGGAGTTGATTCATTTAAACCAACATAATCCTCTTGTCCTAACCAAGTCTCTGTAAGGGAAATTAAATCAATCTGATGATCAATTAACAGATCATGGACTAACAGAGACTTGGGAGTTAGAGACCTAATATTTAATAAACCACATTTAATTTTTAAATTATGAGGAGGAACAGAGGCCAAATCATTCAATTTAGAGGCTTTATGTTTAATTTGAGTTTTACCAATATTTTGCTTTATCACTTTGGGATGCTTATACATTATATTTTTATTTACTTTGGAGGGAGCAGACAACGATTCTCTGATGGGGAAGACAGGGGCTAAGCTGAGGGGTGGCGGATGAAGAGGAGCTGCAGAGAGGCGTGTAAGACTGCGACTCTGCTTCCTGGTCCCAACTCTGAGTAGTCAGGGTTTTGGAAATTTGGATAAAAAAGATGCCAGATTGTTAGATAAATGAGAAGCACCATCCAAAGTGGGATGAATGCTGTCTCGTCTCATAAGACCAGGTTTTCCCCAAAAAGAGCTCCAATTGTCAATGTAGCCCACGTCATTTTTAGGACACCACACAGACAGCCAGCGGTTCAAGGATGACGAGCGACTAAACATGTCATCACTGGTCAGATTGGGGAGGGGCCCAGAGAATACTACTTTTCAGCGGAATTATGAGATTTTTTATCAAAGGATCAGGAGTCATCAGTGCTAGAAATAGACAAAAGTGTCAAAAATAAGTTCCGATGGAATTGGCTTGATAGAAAAGTGACGGTAAAGGTGAAAATTGGCTCAAAGTTCGTCGAGGTAACAAAAACACTCAGTTTCTGAAGAAACCAAAAAAGGAGATGAAGTTCAAAGTTCAGAGACTGACACAGTTTGCTGCCAAAAGGAAGAAAGTTTCACATTAGAAGTGACTTGGTGACCAGTGTAAATAGTGTAATAAACTCTTATAGAACTGTTAAATATGTTGGACTAAAGACAGTGAGACAACATTGAAGAAAAAGTAAGTTAACTTTTCATTAAATTTAATGATTTATCTAAGTCTAGTATTTCTTTTTTTTTTTTTTTAATCATTTTTTTCAGTCTAAATTACTTCTGTTTTACTGAAAACCTCCCAGCTTCAGGGGGGCTGTGCCCCCCCCCCCCGGTCCCCCCATAAGTCAATCATCCAAATTAGATTTCAGCTGAAATCAGAATTTCCTGTTGCCATCCCTGAACGTGGCTGGGTCTTTCAGCATGACAATGATCCCAAACACACTGCCCGGGGAATGAAGGAGTGGCTTCGTAAGAAGCATTTCAAGGTCCTGGAGTGGCCTAGCCAGTCTCCAGATCTCAACCCCATAGAAAATCTTTGGAGGGAGTTGAAAGTCCGTGTTGCCCAGCGACAGCCCCAAAACATCACTGCTCTAGAGGAGATCTGCATGGAGGAATGGGCCAAAATACCAGCAACAGTGTGTGAAAACCTTGCGAAGACTTTCAGAAAACGTTTGACCTGTCATTGCCAACAAAGGGTATATAACAAAGTATTGAGATGAACGTTTGTTATTGACCAAATACTTATTTTACCGAGGAATTTACCAATTAATTCATTAAAAATCCTTCAATGTGATTTTCTGGATTTTTTTTTTCCTCATTTTGTCTCTCATAGTTGAGGTATACCTATGATGAAAATTGGAGACCTCTCCCATCTTTTAAGCGGGAGAACTTGCACAATTGGTGGCTGACTACTTTTTTTCCCCACTGTACGTCTACCCATGACAAACAGGGTTTAAACATTAATGTTGTCCCTCCCTTTAATGTTTGCTTCCTGCAGGACATCTTTGGGTTTGTAGCACTCCCCTTTTATTGGCAGACTAATTTGCATATTTATTTAGAATTGTAAAATATTTTTTCAGAAATACAAATTACATGAATGATTTCATAATTTTGTCCTCTACTACTTGTTTTTGTCCTTGCGTTAGTCCGGCATAGCCGTAGGGTCCATGTATTACTGGATATAAAGATTTTGCAAGGGATGCCCTTCCTGACAACCCTCCCCATTTACCCGTGCTTGGGACCAACACTGGCTATAAGGAAATGCTACATTTATTCACATACAACATCTGGCATTTGCAATCAAAATTATTCAACCGCCACTGCAAATTAGGTTTATTAGCAAAATGTACAAACTAGCAGCTGTTTGCAACAAAAAAAAAAAAAAAAATCAAACAAGAACAATTTAAATATCTCGATACAACTAATATTACAAGTGGTTTCTCCAAATTAAACACAAAATGCCACTTGAATTTTAGTCCATTCCTCCTGGGCAAAGGCCTCCAGTTCACTAATATTCTTGGTTTTGCGTGCTGCCACCACCTTTTGCAAATCCCACCAGATTTTCAATGGGGTTCAAGTCAGACGACTGTGATGGCTACTCTAGTATCTTCCAGGACTTCTTGTGAAACCAAACCTTGGCAGACTTTGAGGTATGCTTGGGATCATTGTCCTGACAGAAGGTCCAATGACACCCAAGCTTCAGCTTCCTCATAGACGGTATGACATATTCTCCCAGGATTTCCTGATACTTGACTGAATCCATCTTGCCCGTCACATGCTGCAGGTTTCCAGTGCCAGAGGAAGTGAAGAAGCCCCAGAGCATCACTGAGCCACCGCCATGCTTCACTGTAGGCAGGGTGTTCTTTTCAGTGTATGCTTCATTCTTCCTCCTCCAGACACACCTCTGGAACTTTTTGGGCCTGTGGATCAGTTTTGCTTCATTACTCCACAGAACAGAATCCCAAAACCTCTTTGGCTTATTCTGGGCAAATTAGAGCCTACTTTTCTTATGCTTTTGGGTCAGTAGTGGTATAAGTCTTGGAGTTTGGGCATGGAGCCCTTTAGTATGCATCTTACTGTGGAAACTGAAACCTCAGTGCCTGCTGCCACCAAGTCTTGTTGCAGGTCTTCTGCAGTCAGTGGAGGGTTTTTGACCATTTGTCTCTTAAGAACTCTGCTAGCAGCCGTTGATGGCTTCCTCTTTCTGCCACATCCAGGTATTGCAGCCATTGTTCCTTTAACTTTAAACTTGTGAACTATGCTTCCAACTGTGTCTCTAGAAACATTTAGTGCCTTTGCCATCTTTTTGCAATTTGAACAATTCTCTTGACTTAGCCATATTTCTAACATGCAATCAAATATCACCGTCAACAGTCCAGGTATTTGAGATATTCTATCTCAAGCACACCTGATGCAAATTATGAAGCTCTTGACTGGTTGCACAAGGTGTGCTTGAGACCACACCTAATTTGCAAATGTGTGCTCTTGTGAGGAATTCTGTTTATGAGGCTGAATAATTTTGAGACTGCAGTAGTCATTGAAAGTAGGATACAGTGTTGAATTTGGATACAATTCTTGTAGTATTAGTTGTATTTACCTATTTAAACTGTTCTTGTGTAATTTATTGCAAACACCTGAAATTTTTCAAAATTTTGCCAATAATTTTTATTCCAACTTTATGGAAAAGTGACTTTAGAGTAAGTGAAAATCCTGTAGAAACACCTCCTTCTAGACACCACTGACTTTGTAGCAAAAGATTTATTTTTCCTAAGGAAACATCAGTAAACACTTTTGAGTCACAGGATCCAAAGCAAAACAGTCCAGAGTTTTGGCAGGAAGACTGGAAGTTCCTAATAGAGCTGGAGCTTTAATGAATAGAAAAAAATCTGGGCTGGGTTTCTATTGTTCAAATACACTTTTACTGAAGGCTGCCACTGTTGCCAAAGGAGAAGCTTCTTGTGCAGTGCAAGATCAGTTTGGTTAGCATAACGACTTGGTTCCACTTTGTTCTTCCTCAAGTAGAAATCCACTTTAATTCAGGATTATAAAACAATAAAATATAGAGTGGTTCTCATATCTTGCTGTAGAAACAGGCTGCTGTGCAGGCTCGGTAGATGTGCGAGTCTTTGTGATGACATTCATGAGTCCAGGAGGCCTGCCATCCAGCTGTGGTCCAGTTTCTTAACCTTCCTCAGCTGCCTGGCCTCGGCCTTCGTGAGACCCACTGGCTCTGGGACTGACTGCTCCGGTTTCGAAGTGCTCGGTTCCATTTCCTCTTCTGAAGTCTCTTCCTCACTCTCCATTTCCTCTTCTGCATGTGCATTGTCCTCCCTGAGAACACGTGAAAAACACATTACTGTGACTGTGCGTATTTTCAGATAAGCAAAGCCCAAAGTTTCCCACCCATCCAGAGGTTTGCTGAGTCATGGGAACATGAGCTGCAGCAGTGGGTTTTTTTTAAAATCAATCTGATGTTACTGGATCAGCAGTCACCAGATAATAAAACACACAGATTTTCTCCCTAAAATAAATATCCTAATTAAAAAAAAAATACCTGCCTGTCTCTGTGTTTTTCACCCACACTGAAAACCACACATGATCCACTTCAAACTGAGCAAACATGTTTTTGGACGCTGAGTCAGTCCAAGTTGAGTTTAAAGTCATTTGTATAAGTGGTTGTCATGTTTCAACTAAAACAGTTCAAGCTTATCAGCTAGTCTGACAAGTTTCACTGAGGGGTCACTGACCTCTGTGCTGGAAAGACTTGATCTCTGTCATTCACGGACTCACAAAACATATCTGAGCCTTAAAGTGACAGTAAAACAGCTGAGTTAGAAGCAGAAATTGGCCCGTCAGCATTACTGAAGACAGATTTTTCCTCTTAAATCTGCAACTTTTTTCTCATAAATTTGCAACTTTCTTCTCTTATAACATTTTTTTTAACTTTGTGATTTTTTTAACATAAAATGATACAGACATATAAATTGGAAAAACACCCCCACCCCCCAAGGCCTTCAAAAAAGGGGGCACGATTACAGGGAAGACAGATCTTTACAATCTCTGAATTACAGACACTTTGGTGCACAGCTAGTCAGACAATTAGCATACAATCAAATAAAAACAAACTGAGTAGTAAACTCAATAAAAGGAGTATCTCTATAAAATCTATGAAAGGGGACCAGGTTATAATGAACTTTGGTTGGGATTTGTCCTTGCATCTCAGTTTTTCAAGAGGTAGCATGGACAATGCACTTTTATCCCACTGTTCAAAGGAGGGTGGTATGATGATTTGTGCCACAATTACACAAATATCACAGCGATCGAGAGTGAGAGGTTTCTTTTAAGAGCATTTTTTTTCAGTCACTCCCACTAATCTGCAGTGGCTCTGACTGTCTCCAGCTGCTGTGGGAGACAGTTCAGAGCGGAGCAGTCTCCTAGTTCAATCAACCACTGATCTGCTGAATTTGACATGGGGTGATAAAATTAACCCTTTGAGTGTGAGAATTTGCGTGCCCCTAGTGGCAGAGCGCGGCGCTGTGCCTGTCATTTCACTCTGACATCGCCGGCTGCATTGGGGATTTGTACTGATCTGCCAGTTTCAGAAGGTGGCAGACATGCGCTGGAGGACTCAATGGATGACACGTAATACACCAAAGAAGAAGAACTTCTCATTTCCTTTTCCTGTATTCCCTTCTTTCAGCTCAGAAAGATTACATGAGAGCGATCAGTCATCGTCACTGTCACTTAGATGGCTTTGTACACGGAAAATAGCCACGGGATACAAGCGAAATTTATGTGGGATAATCATAAGACTTTGTAGATGTGGTAGAGAGTGTAAATGACTGACAGAATGCAAAATAACGACCACGATGGGTGAAAACGCAGCGACCACGGCAGTGAGCGAGTCCTGTTAGCCGCCAGTAAGTGACTTGTTTTTTTTAATATTGTGTTGATTTCTTGTTCATATACTTTGAAGATAAGATGGTGAGGTACCCTCTGTACAAAAAAAACGGTGTCAAAAGACTGAACCATTCTTTGTGTAAATATGTCCAAAGTCCAGTTTTGACTGAGTTATGGAATTTAAAGAGCTGCCATGACATTATGCAAATTAGATGCATAAATTTATTCCTATCTGAAACTTTGGATCATATTTTACATCTTTCTAATTGACAGTAAGCCATTATCTCTTACCACTTTCAAGTTATAGCCTTGGAAATCTGAACTATTTTATTGACAAAAAATATTTACCACTCTTGAGGGGTTATGTCGCAATTTCGCGACAGACACACTCAAACAGTTAAAAGACTTGTAAAGGTGACTTCCGGTCTGGACGCCATGGTGATAGCAACCTAACGGTGAAACTCCCAGACTCAATCCAAGGAAAACCTCCTCAAAATCAGACCTAACGGATTTTTGGAAGATTAAAATTCAAAAGACAATAACACCATGCCTAACCAAAAGCAGAGGAAACTGACATTCCCCAGATCAGGACGCACAGCAGCCGCGGAATCGGAACCAGAAGACCTCCGTTCAGAAGAAGAGTACCTGGGCCTAGCTAACAAAAGGAATAGCTTGAAATCGCTATTTGACGAATTACGACGATTTCGGGCCGAATTTCTTGAATTCAGAGAGGATCTAAAAAAGGCGAACAGCAGAATGGACCAGGCCGAAAACCGAATCTTGGAAGCTGAAGACAGAATAAAAGTGCTTGAAGATTCTGTACTGGATTTACACAGAAAACAGTCAAGGCTGGAGGCTAAGCTAGCCGACCAAGAAGGAAGACAGAGACGGGACAACATCAGAATTCACGGTCTGAAAGAAGGAACTGAAGATGGTTTCAACACAGTGGCAGAATGCGTGGAATCCTTATTGAGAGAGAAGTTGGATATTCCACAATCCACCGATTTGAAGATAGAAAAGGCACATCGCACATTAGCCGCAAAGCCAGCCCCGGAAGCGCCCCCACGTTCAGTGTTGGTAAGATTCTCCGACTTCAAAATAAAACAAGAAGTTGTAAGATGGGCTTGGCAGAAGAAAGGATTTATGCATCAAGAAAAAAGTCTTCGTGGAACACGATTACGCCCCTGAAGTTCTTAAAAAGCGACGGGAATATAACGACGCCAAAAAGGTTTTACGGGAAAAGAACCTACGCTTTCAGACGCCATTTCCGGCGAAGCTAAGGGTCTTTTACGGGGAAGAGTCATGTCTCTACAATTCAGCGGAAGAAGCAACAACTGACATGGCAAGAAGAGGTCTCCCGGTAACGGTGTTTAAACCCGCAGCGGATCTGAACGAGAAAATCAGAGCTCAAACGTGGTCCACTCAGAGACCTTCAAAATCCACGGGCCAGCAGTGGGAACACCCAGCCCCAGAGCTACAAAGATAAGCTTTCCAGTTCCAGAAAGGAATAGCGACCTTTTTGGGTTTTTTTTTTTTTTCTCTTTCTCTCTACAGTCACTCTGCACTTCCATCCCCCCTCATACAAGGTAACAAACATTAAAGAAGATGCAGAATCAGCATGCGGTAAAATCTTTCATGGAGCAGTTTTAGCATTAGAAACAAATCCATCCATCCATCCATCTTCTACCGCTTTTCCGGAGGTCCGGGTCGCGGAGGCAGCAGTTCAAGCAGAGAAGCCCAGACTTCCCTCTCCCCAGCCACCTGCTCCAGCTCTTCAGAGGGGATACCAAGGCGTTCCCAGACTAGCTGGGAGACATAGTCTCTCCACCGAGTCCTGGGTCTGCCCCGGGGTCTCCTCCCAGTGGGACGTGCCTGAAACACCTCAAGTGGGAGGCGTCCAGGAGGCATCCTAATCAGATGCCCATACCACCTCAACTGACTCCTTTCAATGTGGAGGAGCAGCGGTTCTACTCTGAGCCTCTCCCGGATGACTGAGCTCCTCACCCTATCTCTGAGGGTGAGTCCAGCAATCCTACGGAGAAAGCTCATTTCAGCCGCTTGTATCCGCGATCTCGTTCTTTCGGTCATTACCCAAAGCTCGTGACCATAGGTGAGAGTAGGAACGTAGATTGACTGGTAAATCGACAGCTTTGCCTTAGAACTAAGCTCCCTCTTCACCACAACAGACCGGTACAACGTCCGCATCACTGCAGATGCTGCTCCAATCTGTCTGTCGATCTCTCGCTCCATTTTCCCCTCACTTGTGAACAAGACCCCAAGATACTTAAACTCCTCCACTTGGGGCAGGAGCCTGTCCCCAACCCGGAGAGGACAATCCACCTTTTTCCGGCTGAGGACCATGGACTCGGACTTGGAGGTGCTGATTCTCATCCCAGCCGCTTCACACTCAGCGGCAAACCGTCCCAGCAAGAACTGTAGGTCATTGCTGGATGAAGCCAACAGGACAACATCATCTGCAAACAACAGAGATGAGATCCTGTGGTCACCAAGCATGACACCCTCCATTCCCTGGCTGCGCCTAGAAATCCTGTCCATAAAAATTATGAACAGGACCGGTGACAAAGGGCAGCCCTGGCGGAGTCCAACTCTCACTGGGAATGACTCCGACCGAGTGTTGGCAATGCGAACTAAACTCTCACAACGGTCGTACAGAGACCGAATAGCTCGTAACAACAAGCCCGATACCCCATACTCCCGAAGCACCCCCCACAAAAATCCACGAGGGACGCGTTCAAATGCCTTCTCCAAGTCCACAAAACACATGTAAACTGGTTGGGCAAACTCCCACGAACCCTCAAGAATTCTCGAGAGGGTAAAGAGCTGGTCCGATGTGCCACGGCCAGGACGAAAACCACATTGCTCCTCCTGAATCCGAGGTTCGACCAACGGCCGGACTCTCCTCTCCAGTACCTTGGCATAGACCTTCCCAGGGAGGCTGAGGAGTGTGATCCCTCTAAAGTTGGAGCACACCCTCCGGTCCCCTTTTTTGAAGAGAGGAACCACCACCCCGGTTTGCCATGCCAAAGGCACTGCCCCCGACCTCCACGCAATGTTGCAGAGGCGTGTCAACCATGACAACCCAACAACATCCAGGGCCTTGAGGTACTCGGGGCGAATCTCGTCCACCCCCGGGGCTCGGCCACCAAGGAGATTTTTAACCACCTTGGCGACCTCAGCCCCTGTGATAGGCGAGTCATCCCCCTCGTCCCCAAACCCTGCTTCCTCTGTGGAAGGCGTATCAGTGGGATTGAGGAGATCCTCGAAGTATTCCTTCCACCGCCCGACGATATCCCCAGTTGAAGTCAACAGTGTCCCATCCGCACCATACACAGTGTGGACGGGGAGCTGCTTTCCCCTCCTGAGCCGCCGAACAGTTTGCCAGAATCTCTTTGAAGCCGACCGAAAGTCTTGTTCCATGGCCTCACCGAACTCCTCCCATACCCGGGTTTTTGCTTCAGCAACCACCCGAGCTGCACTCCGCTTGGCCTGCCGGTACACCTCAGCTGCTTCGGGAGTCCCACAAGCCAACCAAGCTTGATAGGACTCCTTCTTCAGCTTAATGGCCCCCCTCACCACTGGTGTCCACCACTTGGTTCGGGGGTTGCCACCACGAGATGCACCAACCACCTTGCGGCCGCAGCTCTGGGCTGCCGCTTCAACAACAGAGGTGGAGAACATGGCCCATTCAGACTCCATGTCTCCAGACTCCCTCGGAATGTGGTTGAAGTTCTTCCGGAGGTGGGAGTTGAAGACCTCCCGGACAGGGGCCTCAGCCAGACGCTCCCAGCACACCCTCACTATACGTTTGGGTCTACCAGGTCTGAATGGCTTCCTCCCCTGCCATCGGATCCAACTCACCACCAGGTGGTGATCAGTTGACAGCTCTGCACCTCTCTTTACTCGGGTGTCCAAGACATACGGTCGCAGGTCTGATGATACGATAACAAAATCGATCATCGACCTGCGGCCTAGGGTGTCCTGGTGCCAGGTGCACATATGGACACCCTTATGCTTGAACATGGTGTTCGTTATAGACAGACTGTGGTTAGCACAGAAGTCCAATAACTGAACACCACTCGGGTTCAGATCGGGCAGGCAGTTCCTCCCAATCACCCCCCTCCAGGTTTCACTGTCGTTGCCCACGTGCGCATTGAAGTCCCCCAGTAGGACAATGGAGTCTCCAGGAGGAGCACCCTCCAGCACCCCAGTCACAGACTCCAAAAAGGGTGGGTACTCTGAAACATCATTTGGTGCATAGGCACAAATGATGGTCAGGACCCGTTTCCCAACCCGAAGGCGCAGGGAAGCAACCCTTTCGTCCACCGGGGAAAACTCCAATATAGAGGCAGCAAGGTGGGGCGATACAAGAATACCTACCCCTGCTCGTCGCCTCTCGCCCGGGGCAACTCCAGAAAAGGCCAAGCTCCAGCCCCTCTCCAGGAGACTGGTTCCGGAACCGGAGCTGTGTGTTGAGGTGAGGCCGACTATATCTAGCCGGTATCGCTCAATCTCGTACACCAGCTCAGGCTCCTTCCCCACCAGAGAGGTGACATTCCACGTACCAAAAGCCAGTTTAGAAAGCTTGGGATCAGTCCGCCAAGGTCTCCGCCTTTGACTGCCACCTAATCCACATAGCACCGGACTTCCATGATCCCTCCTGCAGGTGGTGAACCTACTGGAGGGCGGACCCATGTAACTCCTTCGGGCTGAGCCCGGCCGGGTCCCATGGGTGGAAACCCGGCCACCAGACGCTAGCCTTCGAGCCCCTCCCCCAGGCCTGGCTCCAGGGTGGGGCCCCGGTAACCCCATACCGGGCGGGGTACACTGAATCCTTGATATACAATTTATCATGAGAGTCTGTTGGATCGTTCTTCGTCTGGCCCTTCACCCAGGACCAGTTTGTCTTGGGAGACCCTATCAGAGGCAAATTGCCCCGGACAACATAGCTCCTGGGATCACTGGGGCACGCAAACCCCCCCACCACGATAAGGTGACGATCCATGAGGGGGATTAGAAACAAATGTGTTCTTAATTTAAAGGGGAAAAAAAAAAAAAATCATGTTAAAATAGAAATGTAACAATGACCCACATGTTCTCCCCACACTAACAAATACTGTATTAGAGTGAATGTTTGCTGTGATGGGGGTGGGAGGGTGCACACAAGCTCATAGAGTATAGGCATAAAAAAAATAAATAAATAAATAAATTACAAATTCGGATTGGGATCTGAAATTCACGTTAAAAACATGGGACAACTTACAGGGGTAAGAGAGGGCCCTCAGCACGTAACAGAGTTTGAAGAATTTCCCTCAGAGCCCATACTCCATCAGGGCTCTTACAGGGTCTTTAAAGAGACCCCAGCTCAGGAAGTTTTTTTGACAGTTTTTTTGTTTTAAAGTTTCGTTCATTATGTACTTAATGTTTTTTATGTTCTTAATGATCTTTCAGTTTCTGAGTAGCAAAAAAGAGGGCCACCACACTGTTATACTAAATAAGACAATACAATGGAGAAACAGGGTGTAACCAAAATAGCCTCATATAATGTAAAAGGGATCCTGAATCCAGTTAAAAGATCCAAGATTCTACGCAAAATGAAAAAAGACAAAGCAGAAATAGTATTTTTACAAGAAACCCACCTAACAGACGTGGAACACACTAAACTCAGTAGACAAGGGTTTAAAATGATCTCTTCATCTTCATATAAATCAGGGAGGAGGAGGGGAGTAGCGACATTGATATCAACCAAAATTACATTTGAAAAAAAATCAGAACACAAAGATAAAGAAGGGAGGTACAGTTTGGTAGCTGGGCGGCTAGAGGGAGAAGATATCACCCTGCTGAATGTATATGCACCACCAGGGGCTAAATGGAAATTTTATAAAAATGTATTCGACCTAATGATAACTAAAGCCCAAGGTTTAGTGATATGTGGTGGAGACTTCAATCTAAGACTGAATCCATACTGGGATGCAACAGGTAATTCTTCACATCAAAATAACACCCAAAATAGGAATACTCGGATGCTACTAAAAGAAATGGGAATCTGTGACGTATGGAGGGAATTCAACCCCAATGTAAAAGATTATACTTTTTATTCAACGCCACATTCATCTTACTCAAGGATTGATTACTTTTTTTTTATGTTTAATAGAGACATTGGAAGAGTAAAAACATGTAAAATAGGACTGATGGATCTCTCCGACCACAGTCCGATCTATATGGATTTAAACATCCAAAAATACACAAATAATACATTTTCCTGGAGGTTGAATTCAAGTGTCCTCAAAGGGCCACTGAAAGATGAATTGGAATCAGATATTCTCAGATATTTGGAAGAAAACGATAATGGAGAAGTATCCCCTTTAATACTGTGGGATGCGTGCAAAGCTGTAATAAGGGGAAAAATTATTGCAAAACTGGCAACCCAAAAGAAACTAAGACAAGAAAAACTAATCACACTAGAATCAGAGCTCAAGAACCTAGAAAAAGAACACAAAGATAACACTCATTCTAATGGCTCGCTCAAGATCAAAGAAATTAAAAATCAAATAAATGAGATCTACACAATAGAAATCCAGAAGAAACTTACATTTCTGAAACAAAAACACTATGAAGCAGGCAGTAAATTGGCAAAATTACTAGCCTATAAATTGAGGAAACAATAAACGGAAAGAGCAATCTACAAAATCAGAGACCCAGTATCAAAGGAAATAAAATTCAGAATTCAGGATATTCTTAAAAGCTTCGAGAATTACTACAAGAACTTATACTCCCACAAAAAACATAAAAATGCATCCGAGACATTCCTAAACACATTAAACCTTCCCCAACTTACGGAATCACAAAATAAAACACTACTGTCAGAAATACAACCTAAAGAATTGGAAAAAGCAATTATGAAACTTAAAGCTAACAAATCCCCAGGAGCAGATGGCTATACAGCAGAATGGTACAAAACCTTTAAACAGCAACTATCTCCTCTCCTGAAAACATTTAACTACGTCCTCCACACAGGGGAAATCCCCCCCTCCTGGAGAGAAGGGGTCATTGCAGTCATACCTAAACCTGAAAAGGATAAACTAGAATGCTCCAACTACAGACCAATCAGTGTATTAAATCAGGACTATAAGCTTTTTACCACTATCCTTGCCAAAAGGTTAGAAAACATACTGACAGACCTAATTCACTTAGACCAAACAGGTTTTATAAGACAAAGACAGACACAAGACAACATTCGACGCACTTTACACATAATTCATCATATAAAAAAATATAACTTAAATGCAGTCATATTGGGATTAGATGCTGAAAAAGCATTCGATTCGGTTGACTGGTCTTTCCTCTACAAAATCTTATCCAGTTTCAATTTTCATAACAACTTCATTAGAACTATACAGGCATTATATAAAAAACCAACAGCTAAAATAAGGATTAACGGTAATTTATCATCATCTTTTGAGCTGGAAAGAGGATGTCGTCAAGGCTGCCCCCTGTCTCCACTGCTCTTTGCAATCTTCATAGAACCTCTGAGCCAATGGATAAGACAAAATCAAGAAATTCAAGGTATTACACTTGGTCAGAAAGAACATAAAATAGCACTCTTTGCTGATGACATTTTAATATACCTAGGGCAGCCAGACACTTCTCTACCAGAACTAATCTCAGTTTTTTCAGACTATGGAGATTTATCAGGGTACAAATTAAACATGCATAAAACCCAAGTTTTAACATTCAACTATGACCCAAATCATTTTTCACTAAATGAACTCAAAACTAACTGGGAGTTGGAATCTATGAAATATCTGGGGGTCAATATCCCGAAACAACTCGACAAAATTATAACACTAAACTATGATCCACTGGTGACAAAAATAAAATCTGACCTAGCAAGATGGAATATGATACCATTCTTAGGTACCGCACAAAGAATTGAAGCAGTCAAAATGAATATACTTCCACGTCTTCTATACCTTTTCCAAACAATACCGGTAGAACCTCCCAAAAAAACAAGGCAGGAACTGGACAGAAGGATCTCAAGATTCATATGGCAGGGTAAGAGACCTAGAATCAGATATAGAACCCTACAGCTAAACAAAGACAAAGGTGGGCTCGCACTGCCAAATATCAGGGACTATTTTATAGCTGCACAAATTAAAACTTTAGTAGAGATATGTAACCCAGTCTACACTGCACAATGGAAGGAGATGGAATGCCAAATAACAAGTGACATCCCCCTACAGGCGATAATAGGGAACAATGCCTTAACTAAACTCCTGAATAACACTAACCCGTGGATAGAGACCCCGCTAAAAATTTGGTTTAAGATAGTCAGAGAGAATCAAACTAAAGAGCCCTATCGACTTCTGCAATGGATTGCCTATGATCAGGACTTTACTCCTAATAAAACAGACACTAGATTTAAAGAGTGGAAAGAGAAAGGGCTGATAAAATATTACGATTTTTTTAAGGGGCAAACTTTAAGAAGTTTTGAAGATTTGAAAAAACAAGGTCTAATAAATCAAGATCTTTACAGGTTCTTTCAGCTTAGACACCACATAAACAATATACTTAAAAAGGAGGATTTGGAAAGGGCCCAGTCAGGTGTTCTGAAGGTCTTCTTAATGGCATATAAAGGGATCCCAGGGATCAGATACATTTCTAAAATATACCAAGGTCTTCAAGACTTAAAAGGAGACAACACATCGTATATAAAAGAGAGATGGGGAAAAAGAGGGGAATTTCACTTTACAATTGGAAATATGGGAAAAGCTAAATAAACAGAATCAGAATCAGGTTTATTGCCATTGTTCATGTGATACACAAACTAGGAATTTGTCTTGGTGCCATGCTGCAACATTAAAAACATAATGAGAAAAAGGGATAAACTAAAAAACTAAAGGACTAGAAACGTGCAATAAGTGTAGAAAAATAAGTAATAATAAGTAATAATAATAATAATAATACTAGTAATAATGAGTAGTACTAGTCAAGGCAGTTTTAAAAAATTAGCATGTAGCAGATAATGTGAAGTACCACATAGTGCAGTCAATAATGCAACAGAAAAACAGTGATGATTGACATGAGTCTGGTTGAGCTGCTGTGCATAGTGCACAGCAATGGAAAAGTACCTCATCCCTGCAGTGGAGAGAATTTGGATGGAAAAACTTGGTAAGATTTTTCAGAACACCTGCACAAAACAAATTTACCCATAAGGGGTTGAACTGTTGGCGCTTGTGTGGTGAAAAGTCTGCAAATCATTTTCATGTGTTTTGGTCATGCCCAGTTATCCACCAATATTGGTCCAACGTACAGACAATATTGGGGAAAGTATTCAAAATAACAGTTCCCTTTACTTTTGTAACTTTGTATTTGGGTTTATTACCGGACTCACTGGAAAGACGAGGAGATAAATACTTATTCAATGTTTTAATATTGGCAAGTAAAAAAGCCCTAACTGACTTCCGGTTATGGCTGCCACGTAGGACGGACGTGTCTCACTCTGCTCTGCTCCTGGAGAAAAAAATCGGCAAATAACTCTCTCATTTGGGACAGAACGTATCCCAGCATTTGAGCGAGGATATGTCGGCGAAGCCTAAGGCTGGAAAACCAGGAAAAGGAAAAAGCGAGCCGCCGAAACAGTCCAAATTAACGGACTTTCAGGTCTGTGACGCAGCAAACAAGGCTCCATATATGGCGGAGGAGGCTGGCGGCGGTGCGATTTCTGCGGGGAATGGCGCAGATGCGCTGATGGCTGCCATGAGTTCAATGAGAGCGGACTTTTCCTCTAGATTTGATGGGATCATGACAGCGTTGGAAGGAATAAGAAAGGAATTGGGTGACTGTGTAGAACGAACGGCGCAGATGGAGCTCCGTCTCGCTAGTGCTGAAGATGACGTCACCCGTCTTCAATTAAAGGTGCGCACTTTGGAAAAAAAAAAATAAATCTCTGGAAGATAATATTTTGGATTTGGAATCTCGGTCGAGACAGAATAATTTGAGGCTGGTGGGTCTTCCAGAGGAATCAGAAGGTCGGGACGTATGTTCCTTTCTGGAAAAGTGGATTCCGGAGGTGCTGGGCAGCGAGGAGTTGCAATCAGCAGTGGTTCTGGAAAAAGCACATCGTATTGGCCCACGGAGAGATAAGGGACCGCCGAGGACCTTAATTATGAAGTTTCTTAGCAACAGAGACAGGATGAAGATCTTCAACGCTGCACGTGCTAAAGGAGAGATTAAACACCAGGACCAGCAGGTGCGGTTCTACCCAGATTTGGCCACAGGAATCCAGCAATTGAGGAAGCAGTTTGATCCCGTACGTAAGGAGCTGCGCAACCTTGGGATTCGTCATGGTGTAATCTATCCTGCGAGACTGCTGACCACGTATGAGGGCAGAACCCACATCTTCAAGACCCCAGAGGAGGCGCAGGAGTTCATCAAGAAGATCAAAGAAGAAGAAGAGACTGGTGGGAGCTAAGCATGAACAAAATATAAGGTAGAATAATTAAGCATTTGCACAGGCATCTGACTGACTTGAAGTAAATAGTAAGTTTACAAAATATAGATTGTATTATATATTAAAAAAACAAAACAAAAACAAAACAAACAAAAAAAAAAAAACTATGATGTACAAAGTTGTTAAAAATTTTGGAGTTAAGTTGGAAAACTACAGAGGAGAGTTAATGTTACGTCATTAAAAGCAGTAGAGTTAGGGTGATTGGGAGGATGAAGAAGGAGTGGCTTAGGCTGTTCCCCGTGGGTGTGGAACGGTCGATGGCTATATCGGGAGACAGAATTTTTCTTTTGATTTTGGGGGGTTTGCCACAAGTGTGGGAAGGGGAAATTTGTTTGTGTGTAGTTTGTAGGATGAATGTTCAACCACTCATGTTTTTGCTTCTCTGTATGAGCATGTTTACACTGCAAGGTAATCCCAAACTCTCTATTGATCATGGACCAAAGTGTTAATCTTAATTTAACTTCATGGAATTGCAGAGGTCTACAAAATTTAAAAAAACTTAAACAAGTTATGAATAAAATAAAGGACATGGGTTCAAGAATTGTGTTTTTACAAGAAACTCATCTGATAGAGGAGGATGTTAAAAGAATTAGGAGTAGATGGCAGGGAAGTGTATTCACCTCTTCATTTTCATCCCGAGCCAGGGGAGTTATGACTCTCATACATAAATCAGTTCCTTTTCAAGTGAAAAATGTAATTGGAGACAAATTTGGAAGATATGTAATCATTCAAGGTTCTTTGCTATTAGAAAATATAAATCTTGTGAACTTATATGGTCCCAATATAGATGATCAGAAGTTCTTTGCTAATTTATTTCTCATCTTATCATCACTTACAGGGCAACATATAATAGCAGGGGATTTTAATTGTACATTGAATCCAGGTGTGGATAGATCAACAGGACTGGATTGTACGCACATTGGATGTAGGATGACTATTAATCATTTTATGAAAGAATTGAGATTGTTAGATATATGGAGAGAAATGAAACCACAAGTTAAAGCCTATTCTTGTTATTCCAGTACCTACAAGACATTCTCACGTATTGATTATTTTTTGATTTCCACAGAATTAAGGTCCAAGATTCAAAACTGCTTTTATGATAACATCGTGATCTCTGATCATGCACCCTGTTGTCTAATATATGTAGATAAAAAATTGACAAAGGAATCAGGTAGATGGCAATTTCAGCATAAATGGCTTCAGGATGAGGAATTTGTCAAGTATATAGAAAAACAGATAGACGAGTTCTTTGACATCAATACTACACAAACATCAGCATGTGTAAAGTGGGAGGCTTTCAAAGCTTTTATTAGGGGACATATTATTAGTTATACAGGATCAAAATCTAAGAAGACTCGAGAGGAGAGAGCTAAATTGGAACATAAAATAAAAAATCTTCAGGAAAAAGTGTATGCAGGAAGTGACCCAAGGTTGGAGAATGAATTACTGATTTTGAGAGCTGAATACGACAAAAAATCAGCGAATAGAGCTGCCTCGAGTCTTCTAAGATTGAAACAATCTTTTTATGAACAAGGTGAAAAATCAGGAAAATTATTAGCATGGCAGATTAAACAATTGGAAATTAAAACACCAATTACCAGTATTATAAGTAATGGACAGGTAGTTATAGATCCTTTAGAAATTAATAGAGCCTTTAGAGATTACTATGAAAAATTATATGATACCAAAAATGAACCTGATTTAACAAAACTAAATGGGTTTTTGAACGAACTATCTATACCGTGTATTCCAAATGAAAACAGGGAGATATTGGAGTCTAAAATTAGTCAAGAAGAAGTTGGGCTAGCCATTGATAATATGAAATCAGGAAAAAGTGCAGGACCAGATGGTCTTCCAGTTGACCTTTATAAAAAATTTAAGAATAAATTAATAAAACCTTTTTTGGAAATGGTTTTAGAAGCATTTCAAAATAATAATTTACCATCATACATAAATAATGCCTTAATTATACTGCTGCCAAAACCAGGTAAGCCCTCTAATAAATGTGAAAATATGAGACCAATAAGCCTATTAAACGCCGACCTTAAGATAATCTGTAAAATTTTAGCAAGACGAATACAAGAAATTTTACCAAATATTATTAATCGAGATCAGAATGGCTTTATAAAGGGTAGACAAGGCTTCCATAATGTAAGAAGACTATTTAATATTATTTATTTTAATAAAGAAGCACCGGATACAGCTCTCCTATCATTGGACGCCGAAAAGGCCTTTGATAGAGTTGAATGGCCCTTTCTTTTTGAAGTCCTACAAAGGTTTGGACTTGGAAATAATTTCATAAAATGGGTTCAAATAATATACAATAATGCTACAGCAGAAATCCTAACAAATAACAATATTTCAAAACCAATAAAAATCAATAGAGGATGTCGACAAGGCTGTCCACTTTCACCTTTACTGTTTACTATGGCAATTGAACCTTTAGCGATAGCGATACGTTTACATTCACAAATATATGGAATTAAAGTTGGACCAACAGAACATAAAATCTCCCTGTACGCCGATGATATAATTTTGTTTGTCGAATCTAAAAAAATCAATTCCAACCTTGTTGAATTTAATAAAGAATTTTGGGGAAATATTAGGATATAAAATAAATAAAACTAAATCTTCAATATTAATGCTAAATGAGACCCAGAGAAATTACTCAGCCCCTGAGGTAAATCAATTCAATGTTGTAAATCAGTTTAAATATTTAGGAATCCAAATTATGCCTAAGCTAGAATCAGTCGCCAGTGTCAACTATGAAGCCTTAATGTCAGATATCAGTGAGTTAACTCAGAGATGGATGTCACTACCAATGTCGATGATCGGGAGAATCAATATACTTAAAAGTAATATTTTACCTAAAATACTTTATTTATTTCAATACATTCCCTTATCACCACCTTTAGATCTATTCTCAAGAATAAAAAAAAAGTTAGTGGAATTTATATGGAACAACAGGAGGGCTAGATTACGTTTGTCTTTATTATATTTACCATTTGATCGTGGAGGTCTGAAATGTCCAAATTTTATGTTGTATTATTGGTCGGCACAACTGAGGTCTATGACATATTATTTTTCATCAAATGATCTCCCTCACTGGACTGAAATGGAATCATACAATTTACCTTTACCTCTTCCCATATTCATATACTCAGATTCGGCAAAAAAATTACAAAAACAAGTTAAAAATCCATTTGTAAAGCATATGATCAAAATATGGTGTGAAGCTAAAAACTATTTAAAAGAACCACAGTTATTGTCACAATTTAGTCCAATATGGGGTAATCAATATTTTAAACCAGGGAGAGCGGACGCTGTATTTAAAGTATGGAATTTAAAAGGGATACAAAAGATTCAGGATTTATATTTGCCAGGTGCAGACAACATAATGTCTTTTGAAGAGCTGAGGATCAAATTTAATCTCAATAGAACACATTTTTTTAAATATCTTCAACTTAGAAACTTTATTCGATCAAATCAAAATAAAGCTCTCACTCGACCTATTTATTCATCCTTGGAAAAAATGATGATGAAAGATAGTAAAAGAAAGGGTATTATTTCAGAGTTTTATAACTCATTGACACTATCTTCAAGTGAAAATTCACTGAAAAGATTAAACTACTGGAAAGAAGATCTGCAAATTGAAATTTCAGAGGAACAATGGGAATTGGCTTGTACAGAAGCTCAAACCAAATCAATAAATGCACGCCTTAAATTGATACATTTCAAATGGTTAATGCGGATGTATGTTACACCGGAGGAGTTAAATAGATATAACAAAAATATACCAGATACATGCACAAAATGCATGGAAAGTAAAGGAACCCTATTTCATTGTTTATGGGAATGTAGATTAATAAGAATGTTTTGGGAAGAGGTGAGGGTAACAATTGAAAAAATAATCTCAAAACAAATCATATTGAATCCTAAACTGTTTTTGTTGGGTCTGTACCCAGAAAAGCATAATTTTAATAAAAGTGAAAGAACATTCATAGACCTCAGTTTGCTTAATGCCAAAAAATGTATTGCACTATTATGGAAAAAGATTCATAGACCAGATGTGACTCAGTGGTTAAGACAGATGTTAACAAACCTTCCATTAGAAAGAATAACATATATACTAAAATCAAAGGAAATTGTGTTTGAGAATATATGGAGACCTTTTATTGATTATGTAAAAAATTTAAACATAACTCTTGAAGAAGAAGGTGAATGATGTGTGTGGACCTTGTAAATTCCAAACTGGTGAACATAATATGTATACTTATGTATTGGATTGTCTAGACTAAACAGAGGAGCATTGTTGAAGACTTGATTTTGTTGGTGGTTGTTGGTGTTTTTAGTGCATTTTTTTTTTTTTTGTAGTACTTTAGTGTTAGTGTTTGATTGTTTGTATCATGTTTGTTAAAAAAAAAAAAAAAAAAAAAGGTTCAATAAAGATATTGTGGAAAAAAAAAAAAAGCCCTAACTAAAAAATGGATGCTGAAGGACTGTCCTACACCTGAAGATTGGATTAACGTGATTCAAGACATTTACTCGATGGAAAAGTTGACATTCGCACTGAGACAGGACATGGATGGGTTCATAATCTTTTGGCAACCCTGGATCGCATATGTGTCTTCCATTAGAACTAATCTTTGACAAATACCATTTCAATAATGGTCCCGCTCTGTGTTCCAAGGCTACTCAGTTGCTCTTTTACTTTTAATTACTTAATTTTCTGTTTGTTTGTTTTTTGCTGTTCTGTTTGTTTTTTATTTAATTCTCCTTAACTTCACTTTTTCTTTCACTTTAAAAAAAAAAAGGGGGGGGGTTGTTGTAATAAATATCCTACCAATGTTGTCATATAGCAAAAAATAAGGGAACATGTGATGAAAATGTAAACAATGCAATGCTGTAATGACCTGTATACCCTTTACAAAAACTTAAATAAAAAAAAAAAAAAGACTTGTAAAAATGCCGGTGACTTTTAACTAACAAAACAAACATGACCAGAACATGTGACCTGCTGTGGCTGAGCCAACATGACATCGCAAACATTCCATTCTCATATGAGGATAGATTTTTGCAAGTTTTTTATTGGTGTAATGAAGACCATCTTAAACTGAATTGGTCCGTGTTTAATGCAACGGGAGGATGTGTTTGCTTCTGTACATTTCAATCTCTAAGGGCAGTGAATGATGTGTGACATTAGCTCACCTTGGCTTCTAAATAGAATACACAATGGCTAAAACATCAGTTGTGCGGCAACATTTTAAACAAGTTAAATGAGTGACTCATTAAACCCCGTGTTTCCATTTGGTTATTTTGCCTATAATGTGACCTTGACTGAAAAGCTTAAATAAGTCTTAAGAAGTTAGACAAATTCATTCATTCATCATCTTCCACTTAATCCTTTTCGGGTTGCGGGGGGGCTGGAGCCTATCCCAGCATCTTTGGGTGAGAGGCAGGGTACACCCTGGACAGATCGCCAGTCCATCACAGGGCCAACACAGAGAGACAGACAACCATTCACTCTCACAGTCATACCTAAGGACAATTTAGAATCCCCAGTTTTGATGCCAATTAACCTAACGTGCATATTTTTGGCATGTGGGAGGAAACCGGAGAACTCCCGGAGTAAACCCACGCAGACATGGGGAGAACATGCAAACTCCACACAGATCACTGTCGGTCGGGGGCTGGGATCGATCCCAGGATCCTCTGGCCAAGAGTGAGTTGCTGTGCTGCCACAGTGCTAACCACTCCGCCACCGCGCTGCCCAAGTTAGACAAATAAGGTCACAAATTTATCGGAATAAAATTTAAACATAAATGGCTGTTGATATATCAAACAGTTGTTCATCTCAGTGGGATTGCTACAAAAAAAGCAAATGGTTCCTGAAAGCTCTTCTGGTGATTGGGTGGGAACACATAACTTTATATCTAAAACTATCCTACCAGGGCTTTATCATGGCTCCACTGAATGTCCACTGAACCTGTGAGGAGTTGGTTAGTTTTATTGGACTTTTACACATTTAACTCCAGCAGAGCACTGACCTGGTGTCTGTAACTGAGATGAGCAGAGACTGAACGAACATGGAGCAGAGGTAGGAGGTGGAAGGCAGGACGTGTGCTGGGGTCTGCAGCAGCTGTTGAAAATAATCAAAATGCAAAAAAGAAAAGTTCAATGCAAGTGTTCAATGCAGCACAGAGTCGGCATTATGATCTGAACGCTGAAAAAATAAGACCCCTGCAGACCTCTCTGATGGTGACAGAGCCCTGTGGCAGAGGTGTTCTTCTGATGGCCGAGAGGCTGCTGTCCATGCCTTGTTCATCTTGCTGCTGCTGCTGCTTCCCCAGCAACAGGGAGAACGGCGTCATGGCAACACTGTTGTCAATCACAAGCTTGGAGGAAAAAAAAGAAGGAAAAAAGAAAACTCACATTAATATGAATGTCTTCATTTTAACACACAGTCAAACAGTGGAAAGTTTATTTATTGTACTGCTTTGCCAGTTCTATTCCACGTACCAAAAGCCAGTTTAGGAAGCTTGGGATCAGACCGCCAAGGTCTCCGCCTTTGACCGCCACCTGATCCACATAGCACCAGACCCCCATGATCCCTTCTGCAGGTGGTGAGCCCACTGGAAGGCGGACCCATGTAACTCCTTTGGGCTAAGCCTGGCCGGGTCCCATGGGCGGAAACCTGGCCACCAGACGCTAGTCACTGAGCCCCTCCCCCAGGCCTGGCTCCAGGGTGGGGCCCCGGTAATCCCATACCGGCCGGGGTACACTGAATCCTTGTTCTAGTATTTATCATGAGTCTGTTGGATCATTCTTAGTCTGGCCCTTCACCCAGAACCAGTTTGTCTTGGGTGACCCTACCAGAGGCAAATTGCCCCGGACAACATAGCTCCTGGGATCACTGGGGCACGCAAACCCCCCACCACGATAAGGTGACGATCCATGAGGGGATCCTGCCCCAAGTGGAGGAGTTTAAGTATCCTGGGGTCTTATTCACAAGTGAGGGGAGAATGGAGTGAGAGATTGACAGATGGATCAGAGCAGCATCTGCAGTGATGCAGACGTTGTACCGGTCTGTTGTGGTGAAGAGGGAGCTGAGTTCTAAGGCAAAGCTGTCGATTTACCAGTCAATCTACGTTCCTACTCTCACCTATGGTCACGAGCTTTGGGTAATGACCGAAAGAACAAGATCGCGGATGCAAGCGGCTGAAATGAGCTTTTCCGTAGGACTGCTGGACTCACCCTTAGAGATAGGGTGAGGAGCTCAGTCATCTGGAAGAGACTCAGAGTAGAACTGCTGCTCCTCCACATTGAAAGGAGTCAGCTGAGGTGGTATGGGCATCTGATTAGGATGCCTCCTGGACGCCTCCCACTTTAGGTGTTTCGGGCACGTCCCACTGGGAGGAGACCCCGGGGCAGACCCAGGACTCGCTGGAGAGACTATGTCTCCCAACTGGTCTGAGAACGCCTTGGTATCCTCTCTGAAAAGCTGGAGCAGGTGGCTGGGGAGAGGGAACTCTGGGCTTCTCTGCTTGAACTGCTGCCTCTGTGACCCGGACCTCCGGAAAAGCGATAGAAGATGGATGGATGCTTTGCCAGTTCCTATAGCTTGCTGCTTTTCTCAGTTTGTTCCAGAGGTAAAAACAAGCTTTAATTTAGCTCCATATATATTGATTTCTCCCATTCGGACTTCCCTTTTATTTTTCTTTTTTCCCCATTTGGAATTCCATTGTAGGGCATCAGAAAAAAAAGACTGATCTGTAACATATTTCTGATGCAACTCATCTGCCACCTTCTGCAGAAAATTACATCTCACCTTTTTGCTGGAAGCTATCAGCTTTTCCTCCTCTGACTTCGTGGTGAATGTTATGAGGTCCTGCATAGAAAGAATCAACAGTGAGGAACACAAACAGAAAAATGTGGAAATGTAGAAAACTTTCCTTTTTTATTTCAAGAAAACGACTTTTTTCCTACCCCCCCCCCCCAAAAAAAACAAAACTATGGCTCTTCTGTAACTGTCACTCTCTGTTCCTACACTAATGCCTAATCTATAGTTTATGTTCCTGTAATTCCATGATTAAAATGAAAATGTGGATGAAATAAAAACTATTAAGTGTATAATATTATAATTATAAAATGACAGGCGATTACATTAAAGCGTACCTGTGGTGGTCGTGAAAAAAAAGATATTATATTGAGCCCCTGTCTCACGTTCTAGTTCAAGTTTAAGTTGAAATTCACGTTCAAAGCAATTTGATATAAATCCATTGCTGATCTGCTGGTTCAGCTATGTCAGCAAAACATGGGTACAGCCATACTAGCGGCTACAGGGACTTCCAGGACACTTCCTGTGATGTAATTTCGTTGACACCGCAATCTGGATCAGTATTGGCTGAGCCTCGAGTACCCGGATGTGGAGCGGCTTCGGGAATATTCAAATTCAAACGTTTATTTCAAACTCAGGATTCATATTAAATGCAGAACTAAAACGAGTAGAAAATAAATAAATAAATGTTTAAATTCGGCGAGCCGTCTTTTCTGATCTGAGCTCGTAAATGACGATAATTCTAACACTGCGATCTGAGTACCCGGATGTGCAGCAGCTTTGGGGATATTCAAATTCAAACGTTTATTTCAAACTCAGGATTCATATTAAATGCAGAACTAAAACGAGTAGAAAATAAATAAATAAATGCTTAAATTCAGTGGCTTGTCTCATCTGATCTCGGAAGATGATTCTAAAACTATCTACAGAGCAGCAGACACTCGTTGCTCTTTTAAAAACAAAAACATACAATGCGATATGGATATCGCAACATGGCGGAATGTAAAGCCTTTGGATGTCTGAATAAAAAGCGAAAAAAAACAAAAACACTTTTTTTGTGTACCCAAACCCAGCTCACCTTGTCAGAAGATCGGAGCGGAAACAGGGCACAGACGAATAATTTCAGACGAAATTGCGTTGTGTGTGAGGACCACTTCGTCACTTTAACCCTCAGAAGACCTTTCTGGCTCAAACCTGTAGCCATGTTGGACAAATTCTTCCTCAGAGTCCGACAATTCAGCCATAATAGAATAAAAACACTCACAACAGCACCCTAGTCTCTCATACAGGCGGAGCATTAACTGTTGAGTATCAACGAAGTGACGTCACATCCGCATGTGTCATGGCTGCGCCCACAGTTTTCATTGGCTGCCCATGGCCAAGGTCCTATTTGAATATATGTCTGGTGGTATATGGCTGGCAAAAATTATTTACCAAAATAAGAAATACTTTTTCATAATGTTTTCAAGTCAAATGCATCTTCACGACCACCACAGGTACGCTTTAATAACTGTTATAACTCTATCCATTAAAATAAGTGAAAATCCCAGCACATGCTGCGTTTCCTCGTGTGCTGTCAGTAGGAGCTGTGCAATTTCAAAATAGCTGAAATAGAATTAACAATGCACTTTAGATGACAGACCTCCTTTTTATCTGATCAAAAGCGCACCGTCATAAAATGTGCTAAAATACGAATGCCTCGAGATTGCGCCGGTGCCACATCTTTCTTAAACGAGTCTCCTCCCTGCAGTGCAAAGCGGCGCAGTGCAATCAGATGGCATGACACAAAACGTGAAAAACATTATGCACTGGCATAAACTGACAAATCCAATAGTACAAGATGGGAAGTGTGCTGCAAATGTGCGCTGTTGATTCCTTAAGCTTTAAATGCTGCTGCTAAACAGTAAAAAAAACAAACAAACTTGGAAGTCTACAGCTGCTTGGGACACAATGATCACCAGTTACAGCTATATTTTTATATTTGTGACTTTATAAGGGGGTTGCGCTTTTCTTTTTTTGTAAAATGAGAGATTCTTTGGTTTTTTTTTTTGGTAAATCTGTAATTTATCTTTATTAAAATCAAGCAGTTTGGTATTCAGATATTCAAAGTTTTCCCCAAATGTGAAAACCAAATACCAGTGTAACAAATTAATATCTGATCATTAAATATTTCAGTACAGTCCTGGTAAAACTGATTTTACTCTGCACAGAGACATTTACTGTAGTAAAGCTGGATTCATGCTGCACCTCTGCTGTCCGCGTACGTGTAACCAGAAACCTTGTGTGATGAAATTTACGTTATCGTCTCCAGTCTGTCATGGATGGCCCTCGTGAGCCATCATAAGACGCCACAAATCACCAGTGAGTTTGCACAGTTTATTAACAGAACAGAAAAGGAACAAAATAACAAACCATGGGGGGCTAAAACACACTACAATGAATACAGTCAATGACAGGGGAGAATGGAAACATAAGGAGACACACTTACGAATAAAGACGAGGGATAGTCTACGTGTGAACAGCGGGATGCTCGAATAATGTCTGACCAAGGGAAGGTTTTTGACGAGACTGCCACATATTTCGCTCCCAGCTGCCCTCTTCAGTAGGGAGCAGCTGATGAGGCAAAATGTGGCTCAGCTGACAGCTCTGACAGCCAGAAGCCCCTCCGAGCACTGTCACAATAAGAGCTCGGAGAGCCAAAAAGGGCACACAGCTGTCAGATGGGCGAAAATAGTGCATGGCTCGAGCGCGGACGAGATCGGCGCTCGAACCATGACAGTACCTCCCCCCCGAGGCGGCGAACTATGAGCGCCGTAAGACACCCAAGCGCCCCTTGGCCGAAAAGGCCTGAAGGGCGAGAACCAGAAAGCACAGGAAAAAAACCCCCACCACGACGATGACAGGGAACAAATGAGGCACTTACAGGGTACGGTTAAAAAGAAAAACACAATACTCCATAGCGCACAAATGATACATGAACAGGGCAAAAAGCAAACAGGAGGCCTATAACTAAAACCCACAGGCCCACAAGCACCAAGAGTTAGATACAACTCATCCCTCAGACAGGAGAGGGGAGAGGAGAAAAAAAGACATGCTAAACACGGTAAATACACGGATCAGAACAACTAACACAGAATGACCTTATACCTCAGTGGGAACACAAAACACATGAGGATGACGACAGGCAGAGTCCAATTAAACAGGAACAGTTCCGGCGGTCTCCCTGCGTCCAATGGCCAAATGGTGATTAAGGGGAAAAGGAAATGTTTGGGCGGCCTACCCCAGTCCCAGGCCCGGCAAGTCAGAACTTCCGGCGGCCGAACCAGGTCGCCCAGTAGGAAGCACCGTACGTCGGGTGGTCGACCCAGAACGCTGAACTGGCGAAACAGCTTCCCAGGCGGCTGACCCGCATCACTCAGCCACCAGGACCGTGGGGGAACAATTGAAGATGGCCTCCCTGGAGAGGGGAAAGATGAGGGAGAGCCGGCCCAAATGTTGAGAACCCCAACTGCCCCCGGTGGAGATGAGCTGGAAAGACGACGGTGACGATGAAGATGAGCCAGTCCAATGTCAGGCGGCAGAGGGTCTGCAGCTCCTTCACCGACCTTGCACCACACCGGCGCTGCACCCATGACGGACCCCGATTGGGTCTCGGCTGCACCCGCGATGGACCCCAATTGGGTCTCGGCTGCACCCGCGATGGACCCCGACTGGGTCGGCGCAGCACCAGTAACAACCTCCAACCCCGAACCCGGAACCTCCAGCACAGCGGCCGGGATTGGCTCTGCACCGGTGACCCTGGAAGAAGGCTCAGGAAAAGGAAAAGAACCGGGATCAGAATCACCGGTAGCGACTGAGCCCAGCGAGACGAGCTTGGGTGCAGTGGACGGCTGCCCCTGGCTCGTCTCCCCGAGAGACAGGCAAAAATGCTCCAAAATTGAAAGAGGGAAAACAAGGAGAGCACTTGCCTGCACTCGGGTTCTGTCGCTGTCCAGGACTTCGATGATCCAGGCTCAGGACGAAGGAGGTCGTCGTCTGGCTCCCACTCGGCTACGACAGGTTCCGCAGCCGGCATGATGGTCTCCGCAGCCTGAGGACCCTCCGGCGCTAACATCCACGCTGACGACCCGCACGGCGTGGTGGCAGGGGACCCTCGACCCGCTGGATCGAACCGCTCATCTGTGGAGACCCGGGGACGCTTCATCGTCGGCGCAGGCTCCACGCTGCAGTCCACTCGCCACCTCTGCCCATGACATGGCCGTGGGGCTGGAACCAGGCTCTCCAGAACCACAGGCCCCCTCCTCGTCCGGCGATGTAGGCCTGGCGTCGTGGACCGCTCAGCGGAGGGAGACACAGAGGCAGCAGTTTTAATGACGGACACTACAGCAGGTGGTGGGAGCTCAGGGGACTGCGAACCCCAAACTCCACCCTCAGGAGTCAGACAAGGCAAATCACAACTACGGGGAGAAACATGAACTTGCACTTGCCTGTTTCCCGGAGGATGGATGGTGCCTGCAGTAGCGGACGTTGTTCCTCCCTTTCCCAGCTGGATGGTGACGGAGGGCCCCCTGGGAGGACGAGGAGGAGCTACTTGCGATGGTCCAATAACGGGCTTCGCCGGAGCAGGACTCAAAACACTCACAGCTGCCGAGGAAGTCGTCGAGGAGGAGGGGAGCACAGCCGAGGCGATCCGGGCCCAAGGAGCTGACGGAACAGCAGGACGAGGTGACCCGGAGAGAGTGGCTGCGGGGATTCCCTCTTGGCGAGACGCAGGAGTGACAGCTGTCGGGGGGGGGGGGGGGGGGAGTCCCTCCGACAACCCGAAACAGGATCCGGACGAGGTTCTCGCTGAGGTTTCCTGTTGGTATGACGACGGTCACCGGCAGAGGGCGAGGCGAAGAAGTTCGGGCTTCTTCGGGAATCTCCACTGGGGGTGCGACCTCCTGGCCTGGAGCGGGGACAGGAACGAGACTCAGAAGCGAGGAGCGAGGATGCCTCCTCTTTGGCTTCCTGCCGGAGTTTCCCTCCAGCCCACGGAGTATCTCCTGTTGAGCGGAGATGTCCGCCTTCCTCGCAACGACTTTGAGGTGGTCGGAGTAGCGAAGAAGGTGATTAAGGATGTCCTCAGCAAGGTCCAGGTGCCGGCGTACATCGCTGGGAGAGTCGTAGAGGGTAGCGGTGACGAGGGCTCAATCTACGTAGTCCAGGGCCTCCGCCAGCTCATAGCCCAGGTTCCGAACGCGGCCCCTGAATGATGACATAACCTCCCAGCACACAGGCACCCAGACAGGGAAAAACAAGTCCAATTTTGGCAAAACTCACAGCGACAGGCGTCTCAGTCTGGCGGCAGTCTACTGTCATGGATGGCCCTCGCAAGCCATCATAAGACGCCACAAATCACCAGTGAGTTTGCACAGTTTATTAACAGAACAGAAAAGGAACAAAATAACAAACCACGAGGGGCTAAAACACACTACAATGAATACAGTCAATGACAGGGGAAAATGGAAACATAAGGAGACACACTTACGAATAAAGACGAGGGATAGTCTACGTCTGAACAGCGGGATGCTCGAATAACGTCTGACCAAGGGAAGGTTTCTGACGAGACTGCCGCATATTTTGCTCCCAGCTGCCCTCGTAAGTAGGGAGCAGCTGATGAGGCGAAATGCGGCTCAGCTGACAGCTCTGACAGCCCGAAGCCCCTCCGAGCGCTGTCACAATAAGAGCTTGGAGAGCCAAAAGGGCACACAGCTGTCAGATGGGCGAAAATAGTGCATGGCTCAAGCACGGACGAGATCGGCGCTCGAACCATGAGACAGTCCGCTAGTGTCCGGAGTGTTTGACCGCGGATGACCGTGTGCAGCCCAAATTTTGTGACCGCGCCGCCTGCCCACAACCTGAACGCGTTGATAGCGCATGTGCAAGACTGAACGTCCCATTCACAAGGTGGCGATATTGACACAGCATACAAAGTAGACAAAGAAGACGAGGAGGCGGAAGATGAGAATAAACATACTTTTTGTAATTCTGCCGTAGAATATAGTAACAGCAACTCCCCTTCCTCTCGGTGACAGTTAAATGATGCCATTGCTGTTGATGCGCGTTGCTCTCGTGTTTCTTTGTTGGCGAAAATCCTGGCGCGTCAGCGCATTGGCACTACCTATAGGGCGGGAGTGAAACTACAAAATGATGGTTGTGCGCATGCGTCAACCGCCCGGCCTGGGTAGATGAAAAAAGTGAGCATGTACAGCACAGCGTGTGCACCGGGCTCGTCCAAAGCGCACGCAGACCAAAGTGGACTAGAGGGGAAATGCAGCATGAATAAGGCTTAAGCCCCATACCGAGTACAACACAGCAAACTGGGTCCAGGCCTTTAAGGGCTTAATTCTACATGTTTATAATAACAGGCCCAAAGGAGCTCAAGTACTGTCAATCAAATGGAGGAGCAGGAATGTCATGTATGAGATGGCCTATATTTTCTACTAAAATTAGAAGACAGAGAGGCTCCTGTGGGGTTGAAGGATCGGTGAAAGTGCTGAGTCATCACATTCTTAACAGAGGCTCCACTCCTTAAGTGACCTCAGTGACCTTGCTAAATAACAGCAGAGAGCTCATTTACACTCACAGCCACACCTCATACTGAACATTCGTTGAACTACTTCAACCACCACATACAACACAGATCATTAATCATCGCAAATAAGTGAAATAATCAAATAAATTAAATTCAAACTGCTGTCAGATGTGGCATCAAATTAGTGATAAGATAAGCTTTTATTAGTCCCACGATGGGGAAATTCCAGGATCACAACAGCACAGGGATAGCAACACTCATAGCAATAATTTAGAAGATAAGAAAATAAGAGCAGTGAATATACATATGTACACATAAATATATAAATATATATACACAGTGCGGAGCATTGTAGCTAGATGGAATAAACAGCATAACAGTCTACTTAGTTACCCCACACAGTATGAATATGTACCCATACATATTGTTACCCTGATGATGATAACCTTGGTATTTAAAGCAACACTATACAAGATTTTTCACCTTAAAATAATATACAAAATAATTTTGATGGCCCATCAACCTTTCACTAGGTGAACGTCACTTCCATCATAGCCTGAGTGGGTCTGCATCTCCTACAACAGCACTATTTAACTGTGCTGCTTCTGGTAAGAACAGTGAAAAGACTACACCTGGCATGCTATTGTCCCCACATGCTTCAAAGCCACCACCACCATTCCAGTCCCCAAGAAGTCATCTCCCTCCTGCTACAATAACTACCGTCCGGTTGCACTCACTCCCATCATCATAAAGTGCTTTGAGACGGTGGTCATGCAGCACATCAGGTTTGCCCTGCTCCCCTCCCTGGACCCATTCCAGTTTGCATACCGGTCCAATTGTATGACCAGTGATGCCATCTCTACTGCCCTCCACTCAGCCCTCACACACCTGGACACAAAGGACTCCTACGTCAGAACGCTTGTCATAGACTTTAGTTCAGCATTCAACACAATCATCCCCCAACAGCCCATTCACAAACTGGACCAGCTGGGGATCAACACATCACTGTGTACCTGGCTGTTGGACTTCCTGACGGGGAGACCACAGGCAGTACGGGTTGGCAGTAACACATCCAGCACCATCACTCTGAACACAGGAACACCCCAACAACGTGTGCTGAGACCCTCTTCACTCTGCTGACCAATGACTGTACAACGACACACGGCTCCAACCTCTTCATCAGGTTTGCGGACGACAACTGTGGTGGGTCTCATCAACAATGGAAACGAGACAAACTACAGGAGTGAGGTGAGCCGCCTGGCCATGTGGTGTAGAGACAACAATCTCTCTCTGAACGTGGAGATGATGAAAGAGGTTGTTGTGGACTTCAGAAGAGCGCACACCCAGCACGCACCATCAATGGTGCTGCTGTGGAGAGGGTGAGAAGCACCAAGTTCCTGGGTGTGCACATTGTGGAGGACCTCTTCTGAACCACCAACACTATCAATGGCCAAGAAAGCTCAGCAACATCTCTACTTCCTCCACAAACTGAGAAAAGCCAAAACACCGGCCCCCATCATGTGTACCTTCTACAGAGACACCATTGAAAGCATCCTGACCAGCTGCATCACCGTGTGGTACGGTGTCTGCACCCCATCCTGTCGCAAGACCCTCCAGATAGTGAGAACAGCTGAGAAGCTCATCGGTGCCTCTCTCCCCTCCCTTGATGCCATCTACAGCACCAGCCTCACCTGCAAAGCCCTCTGCATTGCTGGTGATCCCACCCACCCATCACACAGCTTCTTCAGTTTGCTGCCATCAGGGTAGAGACTGCAGAGTCTCCAGGCCAGGACCAGCAGATTCAAGGACAGCTTCATCCACCAGGCTGTCAGGAAGCTCAATTCTTTCCCCACTCCTCACTCTAGATGCTTACCAAAACATATTTAAGATACAGTTATAGAATCAACATGGGATTAAAGTGCAGAATCTCAGCTTTAATTTGAAGTTGAAATGTACTGATATTACTGTTGGTGTGCTGCTTTTTTCTGTTTCTATGCCAGAAATTCCGATACATCACTAAATGAGGTTTAGCAGGCTTTATTGGGGTGTGATTTTAAGAAGCTGAAATACTGTCTTCCTTCTTTGTGCAGCATGAAGACTGTTGGTATGTCAAGGTTATACACTATCTGATGTGTTATTAAGTAAGGCAATGTGGTGAGTGTCCTGCTCAGGTTATAAAAAATCTGCTCCCCATTTCTGTGCAGAGCAGTGCTGACTGACTCCCTGTCTGATTCACTCCTCTCCTGCATGCAGAAAATAAAGGCTCTCCAACTTTTGCAGATCTTTGATGTTAATTATTTCAGGACCCAGGGACAAGGCAAATAAACTTCCATAACAACATCCAAATTAGAGTTACGTTTTGGAATTACAACCATTTTATACAAAATCTCATTTCAAGCGCTCAAAAGTAAGTGGAAAAATGAACATTTTATTTATAATAATGTTCATTTTTAATACTTTGAGAATCCTTTGTAGGCAAGCCTTCCTCATTTCTGTTGGAAAATATCTAAACACATTTTGTGTATTTTCTGAAGACAAGTCAGCATTTTAACATTTATGGTAAGCATGCGACTCATGGATGCGTTTTAGAAAGTTAAAACCTATGCCGTTAGGGACACCCCCCACATTTTTGTAAATATTTTATTATATCTTTTCATGGGACAACACTGAAGATATGACACTTAGATACAATGTTAAGTAGTCAGTGTACAGCTTGTATAACAGTGTAAATTTGCTGTCCTCTCAAAATAACTCAACACTCAGCCATTAATGTCTAAACTGCTGGCAACAAAAGTGAGTCCAACCCTAAGTGAAAATGTCCAAATTGTGCCCAATTAGCCATTTTCCCTCCCCGGTGTCATGTGACTTGTTAAGTGTTACAAGGTCTCAGGTGTGAATGGGGAGCAGGTGTGTTAAATTTGGTGTTATCGCTCTCACACTCTCTCATACCCCTCTGGGGATCAATAAAGTATACAAAATCAAAATCAAATCATACTAGTCACTGGAAGTTCAACATGGCACCTCATGGCAAAGAACTCTCTGAGAATCTGAAAAAAAAAAAAGAATTGTTGCTCTACATAAAGATGGCCTAGGCTATAAGAAGATTGCCAACACCCTGAAACTGAGTTGCAGCGCGGTGGCCAAGACTATACAGTGGTTTAACAGGACAGGTTCCTCTCAGAACAAGCCTCACCATGGTTGACCAAAGAAGTTGAGTGCACGTACTCAGCGTCAGATCCAGAGGTTGTCTTTTGAAAATAGAAGTACGAGTGCTGCCAGCATTGCTGCAGAGGTTGAAGGGGTGGGGGTGGGGGGGTCAGCCTGTCAGTGCTCAGACCATATGCTGCACACTGCATCAAACTGGTCTGCATGCCTGTCATCTCAGAAGGAAGCCCCTTTTAAAGATGATTCACAAGAAAGCCCACAAACAGTTTGCTGAAGAAAAGCAGACTAAGGACATGGACTACTGGAACCATGTCCTGTGGTCTCATGAGACCAAAATAAACTTATTTGATTCAGATGGTGTCAAGTGTGTGTAGCGGCAACCAGGTGAGGAGTACAAAGACAAGCGTGTCTTGCCTACAGTCAAGCATGGTGGTGGGAGTGTCATGGTTTGGGGTTGCATGAGTGCTGCCAGCACTCGGGAGCTACAGCTCATTGAGGAAACCATGAATGCCAACATGTACTGTGACATACTGAAGCAGAGCATGATCCCCTCCCTTCAGAAATTGGGCTGCAGGGCAGCATTCCAACATGATAACGACTCCAAACACACCTCCAAGACAACCACTGCCTTGCTGAAGAAACTGAGGGTAAAGGTGATGGACTGGCCAAGCATGTCTCCAGACCTAAACCCCACTGAGCATCTGTGAGGCATCCTCAAGCGGAAGGTGGAGGCGCGCAAGGTCTCTAACATCCACCAGCTCCGTGATGTCATCATGGAGGAGTGGAAGAGGATTCCAGTGGCAACCTGTAAAGCTCTAGTGAACTCTATGCCCAAGAGAGTTAAGGCAGTGCTGGAAAATAATGGTGGCCACACAAAATATTGACACTTTGGGCACAGTTTGGACATTTTCACTTAGGGCTGTACTCACTTTTGTTGCCAGCGGTTTAGACACTAATGGCTGTGTGTTGAATTATTTTGAGGGGACAGCAAATTTACACTGTTACACAAGCTGTATACTGACTACTTTACATTGTATCAAAGTGTCATATCTTCAGTGTTGTCCCATGAAAAGATATAATAAAATATTTACAAAAATGTGAGGGGTGTACTCACTTTTGTGAGATACTCCAAGTTTCATGTTAAAGGCAGCTGTGTTTACCATGTTCTGTGTGAAGAAGTAGAGCTGAGAGCGGTTGAGCCACTGGCTGCTCTCCTCACAGCTCTCCAGCATCTCTTCCCTTGGGGCGAAGACGGCGCGACTCACCTTCCCTGAGCACACGGCCTTATGGGAAAACAGTGGCCGAGGCTCACTGGGCTTGAACACAAACACTGAAAACAAAAGTGAGAAACTAATGAAAACAATATTTTGGTTAACAGATGGATAAAGAGTCAGGGCCACGCTAAATGAACATTTAAAAAAAAAAATATATAAAAAAATCACAATTATCTGTTGTCAGGATAACCTTGATAAATATGGAGGACCAAAGAAGCCATAACGGTTAATAATAACCTGATGTAAACATTCATTTTATGTTCAATAATCAGATTATCAATTTAATTTATTAGAAAGCATTTTTTGAGTCCATGAAACTAAATATTTCAAAATTTAACTTACATTTATTAAGAAAAAATGCATAAGCTGACTGAAAATTGGAATATAAATTTAAAGGGGTCATTGACTGAAGAAGAAAAAAAAAAAGTGTTTTTGTAGGTTTTAACCTTCTGAAAACTTTACTGGTCACGTGATTATCTATCTATAAATTAAAGACATCTCTGTCTGTTTGTGTGTCTGTGTTCCTCAGATATCTCTCAAATTGTTCGTCACACTGACCTAAGATTTTAAACGTGCTTTGCTGAAGCTACGAAGGTGTGCATCCCTGAATATGGAGTCACTCAGTTAAAATATGTAACTTTTATCAATAAAAGTTTAGCCACCACTGTGTGACCGCGCTGTCTTCATCCCCAGCTTCAAGAAGTGTGGGCGGGGTTTCGGATTGACTTCGTGCTCATTGGAGAATACGCCACATCACGGCCGTGCTGAATGGACAATACGCAGCATCACGACCATGCGGATTGGATAACAGCATCACAACCTGTCAGTCACCACAACGCTGCACAAACAAAGATTTTAGAAGTGCTAAATAAAATAAAAACAATAAAAGTTGCGATGTTTTTAGAGTGTTTTTTGCACTAAAAGTTGTAGGAAGAATTCCAAATTTTAAAGCAGATGTTTTTTTCCAGTTTACTGCAGTGATATTCTATATAACAATACAAGAAAAGTACAAGATTGTCAAAAATTTCTGATTATAGTGATTTGTAAATTAAGCAGAAACTTCTGTTATACAGAAAAACTCTTTTGTGCAACAGCAAATACAAACATTAACACAATATCCATTACAACAGCTAAATTGCACTGAATGCATGTTAAAGAGAAGAGATTTGGAAATTATTGGCAGCACCTTCATCTGAAAACTCCCTACGGTTCCCAACCACTCGGTACCGAGCAGAGAGGGAAAAATAAATTATTTATTCTATTGCACTGTATTGGCTATTGGAATCTACACTACCGTTCAAAAGTTTGGGGTCACCCAGACAATTATTTTGTGTTTTCCATGAAAAGTCACACTCATTTACCACCATGAGTTGTAAAATGAATAGAAAATATAGTCAAGACATTGACAAGGTTAGAAATAATGATTTGTATTTGAAATAATAATTTTTTCCTTCAAACTTTGCTTTTGTCAAAGAATCCTCCATTTGCAGCAATTACAGCATTGCAGACCTAACATGATTGCACAAGGGTTTTCTAATCATCCATTAGCCTTCTGACGCAATGAGCAAACACATTGTACCATTAGAACACCGGAGTGATAGTTGCTGGAAATGGGCCTCTATACACCTATGTAGATATTGCACCAAAAACCAGACATTTGCAGCTAGAATAGTCATTTACCACATTAGCAATGTATAGAGTGTATTTCTGATTAGTTTAAAGTTATCTTCATTGAAAAAAAGTGCTTTTCTTTCAAAAATAAGGAAATTTCTAAGTGACCCCAAACTTTTGAACGGTAGTGTATGTTTTTATGGAAAAAAAAAAAAAAATAGAATATTCTCTCTCTCTTTCCATGCCTGTCTGTCTGCTGCATGTCGGTCTTCTCACACACATCTTTCATTTACAGCGGGGGGGGGGGGGGGGGGGGGGGGGTCCATTTGTCCATCCACACTGGAGATTCACAGTTTTAAAGCTCATTGACCAGATGTAGTAATGATTTTACCTCTAAAGATGTATAAATGTTCAAACACTGGATGTAGTGTAGTGTACTCTCCTCACGCGCGCTCCTGCAACGGGGTTTTTGGGCAGGCACATGTTTTACTACACAAACCCAGCGCTTCGTACACGCGGTCAGGACGGACACGTGGCGAGGCGTCCACGGGCAGGCTGGGGGAGACGGAGGAAGGGACGATGTTGAAAACCTCACGGGTGAGTGGTTTTTTTTAAACCACACACTCTGTCTGCTGATGTGTTCCGTTACTCACTGAACGTTACTCACTACTCACTGTAAACACGGAAGTGAACATGGTGCAGCGATGCATTTGATTGGTTAGCCTGAGCGTTTCGGCACCAGTTAGAGACAAATTCGATTGGTGAAACTGACGGAAGCTGACGAGGATTGGCCAAAATTGCGGGAAAGTTGCGGTGATTGGACAAACTTGTAAGGTCGCGCAATAGGTGCACTGATTGGCTGATTTTGTGTGAATTGATGCGATCGTAACATTGCAAAATTCTGGAGGGACTGATAAACTAAATTATAATGATGACTGAACAACTCCCATTCCCCAAAGTGCAAGATACAACATTTATGAATATAACTCATAAAAGATCACACAAATAAGTGATCTGACAAAAAAACAACAACTAAGCGGTTCTTCAACAGTGGCTAATATTGGATGTCCCATTCATTTTCAATTACTCTGTAATTAATATTCACACAATCAATCTCAGTTCAGTCCCTTTCATATTTGTCATAGTCTAACATGTGTGATTGCCTACATATAGGCTACACCTCTGTATTCCACTTTCAAACACAGCCTACGTTTGGGCCTGCAAAGCCTGACTGGGCTACCTGTTTCAGACAGGAATACTTGCTTTCTATGGGCATGCACTAGTTAAAAAAAATATCAAAACACTCACTTCTCTCTAAAAAAAAAAACAATAACACACAGCCTGTATATAGTTTCTGTCTCTAATAAGCTGCTCTAACTCTTTTGGGTTTGCTATGGAAGGATAGGCTCCAGCCCCCCCGCGACCCGAAAAGGATTAAGTGGAAGAAGATGGATGGATGGTCATGAATATGGTAAGCCTAGTCTTGATACCCGCCCGCCGCTCCATTATTATCCACGCTGTCTGTCTGTAAACATGTAGATGTGTGGGGAGCCCAAGCTGAAGAGCCAACAGTGCTACCTGGGAGTTAGCTTACCAAGCTCGGTTTATATTGTTATTTTCTTTAGATTTCAGTCACCCGAATAGACATCCTTGTTTTGGTCCACTAATCCACAGTCGATAATGTATCTCACGTCATTCTGGCTTATTTTATTATATTTTCGCCGAGATGCTACATCGGACTGTTAGCATCAACATTTCCTCTAAAAGAGACCCAAGGTGGCTAACTGGAGCTAGCAGTTTAGACACAAGCTCATGAATGTTTCTGTGCTTATTGTACTCTAGGGCCCGGTCATATCCTACCAACCACTGAAACAACACACCCCTGTCCACCAGTGACACATTATTTCATTCATTCTTTAAGACGAATCTATGTTCACTGCCTCAGGTTCACTACCCAAGCTAGAAGCTAGCCATTTAACATTAGCAACAGTGACAAAAGAGGGAAAGCGGTGTTAACTGCGGTTCTTGGGCATTTAACCCCTTGCACTCTGGTCAACTTCCCTAAAAACGCCTAAAAATAACGTACCCAAAGTAAATCAAAAGCTGTTCTTCAACCCTTTGCAGCATCTTCATGGGGTTGGTCTCATTTAAAAGAAAACACTTTGAATTTTTTGGCAAAACAGTCATAATCTCGCTAAGTGCTCCTGCCACTGAGTAACAGTCATCTAAACATACTGAACTTGAAGAAAATAAATTTGGCCTGGGTGTTTTTTTGGATACAAATGCTTGCAAATAACACACAGCTTCAGATACTGGCTGGAAAATGCAACAGAAATGTAGAACCAAGTGTTATCCAGCTGAGGTCAAAATTTTGTAACAATACCACAAAAAATGAATATATTACACAGCTTTATACTCAGGTTGTTCCCAGGCGTTTTTGAACTGTGTCAAATGGCACAGTTTGGAAAAACGTCTGTAACTTTTGAATGATTCAATATAGAAGCTTCATCTTGGGCTCTAATGAAAGGTGAATGGCTGTGTGTGTGTGTGTGGGGGGGGGGGGTTGTTTATTCATTCATGAATGAATGAATGAACAAACAAGCCCCCACACACAAAGAAGCATGCCACGTAAAAAATGTGTGGCTTTTTTTTTTTACAAGAAAAAATAACCTACAGTGCACTAAAAATTATACTAAAATATGTGTAATGTAGAAGATAACAACTCCCACACACCCCCGCTACAGAGGACGGACATCGCCCATCGCTACATGACGGAAAGCGGTGACGGTGCGCCACGGTCTACTATGCACAGTTGGACTAAAATATCTGCAATATATCTGCAATCCGCTACAGAAGAGTAGCGGGCGGGGGGGGGGGGGGGCCTTCACAACATGACGAGGGGGCCGTTCGCAACATGACGGTCATGTTGCGATAACGCACAGTTGTAATTTACCAATCGGTCAAAAGTCATTTGGATTACAATTTTCAGGGATAAAGAATAATTTAGCTTCTAACACTTACCTGGCCACAACAGCAATGTCGCTGGCAAACATCTCTTCCTCATTGTCAGACGAACATGACGCTGGTCCACTTGTTACGGATTTGTGGTTCTGGTCACACGACCCGGTCAAACCATAATTCCATTATTGCGGTTTTGCGCTTACATGATTGCGGTTTTGGCAAACGATTTTTCAAAACAAATAATAACAGTAGTAAGAAAAAAAGACTGGCGAACGCCTGTGTGTCACCCAGCCTTACACAAAACAGCTTTTGAACTTCTGTGCTTCAATTGGCTCGCTGTATTCGCAGCCGTTGGTAGGCGGGTCCTTCTTGCTAGGTTTTCAGTCATTGGTTCTTCAAGGTTTCAGAAACCCAATTCAAGGCTCTTATTAGTCGAATGAGAGGTCAGTCACATCTAAACCAATCAAAGCACTCCTTTGGCTTTCTGTTCGCGGCTGTGTCTGTAGTGGAAGAACGGAAATGCAGCTTTTTTTTCCCAGTGCGCTCTAGGACGCAGAGACGTGTCCGCCCGCGGTACACCGGAGTGCAAGAGGTTAAAGAGACAAGCACAAGTGACACCTTAACCACTAAGTGAACTGCTGCGTTTTTTAACATGCAGCAAAGCTTACAGTCTGTGGATCCACTCTGAGAGCAGAAGGCGGCCATGTTTTCAGAGACGGGGTCACCCAGCAGCAGGCTAATGTCCATGGAGGTGCTCCACTCCACTGGAGAAGGACACAGACTCAGTAAGCTGATCATGTGAGATGGCATGATATTTTTAATGTGCTGCTGCAGTGAATGTTTGTATTTAGATAAGAACTCTTACGGGAACAGGTAAGGAGGTTCCAGCAGCAGAGTAGATTTCCGGTGGTGGTTCCCATCAGATATTTGGAACAGCTCAGTCGCCCAAAACAAAGGTGCCTGTTGAGGAGTGAGCGAGAAGGGAAAATGATAAACTCCCATTTAGTTTTCTTGGAGAATTCAAAGGGTAAATCCAAACATTCAGAACCTCACTCCACACATATTTCACAGGATTATCTTTTGGCCTTATTCCACTTTGGGACTTCAAATGGGAACATGTGAAAAACAGGCCGAACACCCACCAAGAAAAAAAGCATCAAAAACACTGACTAGTGGAGAAATCCTTGTTTCTATGACAGAGTGGACCAACTGTGCTTTTCTTTATCTAATGTCTATTATTTTAACTGGTAGAGTAATGCTCATATAAAAGGAGATCTGCACAACAACTGTTTTTCCTAATCAAAACCATCACTTTTGTGCTAAAAATATGAAAAATTTGTTTTTTTTCCCTCTCCATTTTGACCTGGAAGTGACACGACCTGAAACAAAGACGTCAATGGGCCAACAAATCTTCCACAATGAAAGTCCACAGTGTGCAACTGAATGCGTTCAAATAAATTTCTCCTCCATTTTTACCTCCGCCAAGGAGGTTATGTTTTCATCGGCGTTGGTTTGTCCATCTGCTTGTTTGTTTGTTAGCAACATAACTCAAAAAGTTATGGACGGATTTTCATGAAATTTTCAGAGATTGTCACAAATGGGGTATCCTACAGATGATTACATTTTGGTGGTGATCCGGATCACCGTCTGGATCCAGGAATTTTTTTACTTATTGGGATTTCCAAAACGGCAATCACAGTAATTTGCATAATAGAGGACAACTTTTCAACAGCTTCTACAAGACATTTAACACCTAAGGAAATGCAATAAATCTGGATAATGATGCAAAAAAATAGGGAACCTTTGAAATTCTTAAAAGAACAAATGAAGCTATAAACACGCAACAAACATCACAGTATAGCTAATATATGCCACTTGCGAATGACATTTTTTTCATGGTCAAGGAATCTATAAAGTTAGACAAAATAAATGGAGGATTAATATTTATGATGTTAAACACTGTATGGGGGGAACTGTGGCGCTTGGCGGAGGTCTGCGCTCTCCGAGTGCTTTTCTAGTATTTATAATTGGTGTGAATCGACCCAAATGTATTGTCTAACCACGGTGGTCCAATGATGCAGAGTATGCATTATTCTCTTGAATGGGTTTTATTAAAAAGTCCCGGGCAACCCGCCTGAGTAAAATATGTCTGTGTGAAATAGTGTAAGTATGTCAGTCAAAACTCAATTCCAGAAGAAATACGAAGCTGGACAGAACATAATTGCTCTTTTATTCTCAACACTGCTATGAATAAAATGATGAATGCAACAAGTTTTTCTTCCTAAAGCCAACTTGTGTTTATCCATTCCACGAAGCCAGTGGGAATAATTTCATAGGTCTGGGCCCACTGACTCAGCTTTTCTCATCTATAAGTGGTAGTTATGAAACACATGGGGCACAGGGCAGCTGTTAAAACATCTGACCATCAAAACACCCCCCCACCCTTCCCCCTTCAACTCATTTCTCTAAATTATACGGAAAATGTGAGTTTTTTTCTGGCATGTCAGCTATGCACAAGTTCACATGATGTTTGAAGAAAACAAGTTTAAAGAAGCTCTTCAACAGTTCCTTGTTTTTAAGAAACTGCAAGTCTTCAACTTTTTCTTTCATTGCAAATCTGCTAAAAGCTGACCTCAGAGTAGTCTCATGCCCTTGGTGACATGTGTGGGTTCTTTTGTCAGCAGAGGGGACACGTGCCAACATTTTCTGAGACTCAACTGATGTTACAAAACTGCAGCCTGTTCCCCGTGATTAGTGGGCTGATGGCCGAGGCTTCTGCTCAGGAGGTTAAACCCCCTGTCAGTAGGGAGAAACATGATCCTCGGACACCAAAGAGGCCTTACAGTGACAACTAAGCTGCTAATTGTAATGAAATCCTCGCTTAAACAAAGTGTCCAGTGTTACATGACTTTGAGTACATTTTTTTTAAACATTCAGTGCCAGATTTTCACACTGACCTGACAGCTCCAGGTGGTTGGGACAGGGTTGTCAGGAGCTCCCAGGAGATGGGGCTCCACACCGTCACCACCTCCTGAAAGCTGACAGCCAACAGGGACCCATCGACTGAGAAGCAGCAGCACTCGGGCGCCAGGCTGTGATAGGCTCCGACAAAATCACATGACCAGGAAGGACCCTCATCTGCAGAGAAATGAGAAAGGCTGATTAATTAAGGGCAAAAAAACATGTTCAGTCAGACGTGCTGCAAAGACAAAAGGGGATTCTGTCCTCCAAAGTGACTCAATTCTCACTGCCGTCTGCCTAGCAACAAATACTCACTGTGTAGTCAGGAAAAGAGCACACATGGCAAAGAACCAATGGGACGCTATGGTCCCAAGTCAAGAATCTTTAGAGTTGGATTAATAGGTTCAGATGATTAAAGGAGCCGCAACACTGCTCAAGCATTTGTGACTCGTGCTGGCAAAATGAGTCGGAATGCGCACCGCGTCATTACGAGCTACAGGCACAAGAAGTCATAAATCATGACTCTCTTTGTTTGCTAGCGGCAAGTTCCAGAAAAACCCCCATGAGTGCCTGGTATCATTGGAAAGCTTAGAAATCGTACTTTCTAAAAATACATATGTTTTGGCAGAAGACGTAACTCCCGACTGATCGAACGCGAGTTTTAAACCTGGTCAAAATATAAACAAACTGGCTTTTTCCGGGTCTGTTTTTGTGCACTTCCTACAAATTAAATATCATTTTTAAGGTCTTTCAATACAGAATATGGAAAAAAACGTTACCCCAGTTTTGATAATTTCCTCAGAGTGACTCATTTTGCCAGCAGGGGTCACATTTGTTTAAAAGACAAACCATAGGGACTTCTAAATGATGTAATTTATACATCTATACAGTTACAACATTTACTGCTGTACCCACATAATACATTATCTAGACAGTCATTAATTACAATGAGATTTCGGCTTTCAAATTTGATAATCAGATACTTGCTCCTTTCCCCAAACTGCATGATTTTAATAAAAAATAAAATTACAAATTTATTTTTTCCAACTTCATCAAAAAATCTTCTGCAAATTTTAGAGAAACATCTCAACTGTACAAGAAAAAAGAGCAGCAATTTGGTAATAAAGTCACAATTTATATGAATAAATTTGAAAATAAAAGAATTACCCAGATTTACATGACAAATATTGAAAAATTATGAGGATTTTTTTTCCTAAAATTTAGAAGAAATACAGCAAAATTAAGGACAAGAGCACTCTGAGGTGATACTTACTGATGGAGAACAGTTTTAAACTTTTCAATACAATTACTGTGGCAGAACTAAATTATGTTAAGCCCATCATCATCCACGAATATATATACAACCCATAGTTGTAGGGCAGGATCCCGAGGTGAACCTGTGTAGCAAGTTTGGTGACCCTAGAGAGCTTTACACGTTCTATAGTAAGAGATCATAGGGAGTGCCAACCTTGACCTTTTGACCCCAAACCTGTAGTCAAGAGGTCATGGTCTCAGAGTGAACCTGTGCACCAGGTCTGGTGGCCCTAGCTTTATTAATTTTATAGTAATAGTAAAATTAGCATTTACCATAGTGCAACTGGAACGTTAACTTTGACCTTTGACCCCAAACCCATAGTCAGGTCAGAGTGTGAATCGTCCAAGATGTGTATTAGATACAACTACTGTATCAATTTGAAAAGCCTACATCCTTTCTTTCAGTAGTTACTGTGTTTAGAAGATTTAGGGAAAATCTGACCTCTGACCTCAAGGTCATCCGATGAGACTCAAAATGCAACATGCGCATCATCAGAGTACAGTGATCCCTCGCTACTTCGCGCTTCACCTTTCGCGCCCTCAGTGCATCGCGGATTTTTCAAAAATATTCATCAAAAATTCAAAATTGAGAAATAATGGGCGGGCGCTAGCAGAAGGCAGGGAGACTACATTAGACCATCAGGTATCAACAAGGAGAGCCGCACAACTCAAAAAATCCACCTCTCTGTTCGCTGTTCTCGTGTTGGCTCGGTTCGGAAATCTCGCAAGCTGATTGGCCGAGACGTTTCACCCCGCAAGCTGATTGGCCGAGACGTTTCACCCACCTCCTCTCCCTGCCGAGTGCCCATGAAGGGAAGGAAGACCGCATTCATTGCTCTTTATCGCTCGTGTTACGTAGTCTCGCAGCGTGGAACTTTTTGCTGTTCTCTTGTGCCATTTTGTGCGAAATAGTCTTCCCGTCGAGCCACTACGCCGCCTCCTGCAGCTTCTCCAGCTCTATCGGAAGCTGCCCTCGACGATCCTGCGCTTCTAGCACCTGACGATGAGGCGTCACCTGAGGAGCAGTAAAGCTCTCATTAACCTGTGAAGTAAATCATCTTCATCTTGAGTTACGTATCTTGTTATAAGAATAAAAGAGTTCTAAAAACATATTTATGTACACTTTATTTACATCTACGTATGTATGTACACGTACACACACACACACACGTATCATATGAGAGAGAGAGAGTGAGAGAATGAACGTACGTATTATTTATGGATGACATCATTAGGGGTGACGCTACTTCGCGGTTTTTCACTTTTCGCGGTCGGTTCTGGAACCCATTAACCGCGATAAGTGAGGGATCACTGTATATCAAACCATGGTACCAAGTTTCAAAACAATCGGAACAAAACTGTAGGAGGAGTTGATTTCACAAAAGTGGGACAGATGGACCGACTCGTAACATAATTCTCCTTTGTTCTGGGCTTTGACCAGCAGGAGATAAAAAAAATGAATGTTGTATACAAGGGAAAAATAAGTGAACCCTTTGGAATTTCCTGATTTTCTGCATTAATTGGTCATAAAACGTGATCTGATCTTCATCTAAATCCAAAGTACAGACCAGACCATCAATGTCGGAGTAGCTCATTCCAGGCTGATGAAATCACCCCAAGAGTGCTCTGCTCTCCTGACCTTTGACCTTGACCCACATAAGGATCGTTGCGAGTGAGTCTGTTGATCATCGATGCAATTGCCCAGAGTAAGTAGCAATTTTTCTGAAAGCACACAAGGGCCCAAACAAAATTAATTCTCAAGTTTGTCAAAGTATCCAACAGAATAATGTCAGGGTGGCTGTCCGTCAGCTGAAGCTCAGCAGAAGTTGGGTGATGCAGCAGGACAATGACTCTATACATCGAAGTAAATCTACAACAGAATGGCTTAAAAAAATGCTTAGAAATGCATTTGCTATAAAGAAATGGGTTCACAGCTGGTGCATCAGCCTTTGAGCCATTTTTTAAATACAAGCTGGATTTTGGTAATTCTGGTGGTCACATGAATGTTCTTAAGTCAGCAGCATTAAATTAGGCGTGAAAGGATCCAAGTGGGTAGAAAAGATTAACAAAAACATTATCTGGTTTTCACTGCTCAGCCGAACACCTTTTAGGTTGTCTGCTCACCGTCTGTGTGGGCTGGTGCGGTGAGCTGCCAGGCTTTGAAGTGTCCGTCCTTGCTGGTGGAGACCAGCACGGTGGTCTGGGTGTCGGGTGCCTGGTTAAAGCACATGGCTGTAATCTGGGCTTCGTGGGGGGCCGAGATGGTCGTGTTCAGCACAAAACTGCAAAATAAAAGTAATACTCAACAGAACCTTTATATTATGCAGAAAACTTGAAGCAGAGATTATTATTTTTGTAGGATGTTATTTGGGTTCTAAATATTTTATTGGGTTTTAGACCTTTGAGTTTTTTAACCTCTTTGACTAGTTTTTAACTTTTTAATATGACCCTTCTCTCTGACCTCTGGTTTTTCTCCCATCTCTTTGTCTTTTTATACCCTGATTGATTGAGCCTTGAGTATTTTTATCATGTTTATAGTCAGCTTCATGTGTGCCTGTGTTTGTGTCTATGTTGAATGTAATTTGTGGCTTGTAAATATGGATGTCACCAGACTGCAAAACAAATCTACCTACGGGTACAAATAAAGGAACCTGAACCTGAGATGTCTGTACCTCTGTGTTTGCTCATCAAATGCCCAGAACTTCAAATTGATCTCCAGCTCAGCAGCTTTTTGTTTTCTTTCCTCTATTGTAGCCAACCAGGAGCCGGAGGCGTCAAAGGCCGCACTGACCACCTCAAACTGCTGCAGGCCCCATTCGTGGATGTACTCCTGCTGCACGATGTCCAGCTGTGGGAGGAAAACGAGATGACTTAGACCGACAAAAAAGACGTGGCATCATCTCAGAAAATAAAGTGAAGTGTTTACGTTGTAGAGCAGCTTGTCTCTCTGGAGGGAGTAGAACTGGAGATGTCCTGGTTTCCCGTTCAGCACCAGAGCTTTGCTGCGTGGGTCCACCATCAAGTCCGTGCTAACTGTGTCTCCTGAACACCAAGATAAATGTTAATTTGGACACAGTACTGAAGATGTCAAGAGTAAAATGTATCAGAAATGTCTATAAACTCTGTTCTATTGGGTAATTTGAACACAATAGTGGTTAATTACATTAGATGTGTTCATCGTATGAGACAATGATCACCGCAGAGTCTATATTTACCTTTGACCAGGCCTTGAATGATGGCAGACACTTTAACATGACTGTGGATGATGGTGATCTCTGTTTGACAAGAAAACAGGTCAGTTCTCAAAATCTACACTCAGCAACAACAATAAAGTGTGTGTACTGCTTGCTTGTTAATTGATGCAAGAACCCAGTTTAAAGGACCAAAAAGTGGATGAAATTCAAAACAGATTTTTTTGCAATCCATCATGGAGTTTGGTGTCATTTTTTTACTCTATTCCTAAGACAAAAATTATAAATCCACATCTCATGCTTGTATTTATCCATCATTTACAATTAAAACAACTTTTCGCATATTCTAATGACTGAATCTGGTGGCAGTCAAGTGCCAGAGTCTAGACAATATGCAATTCCACTTTCATACATGTCAGAGGTTGATGTGGGTGTATCTGGACACAATGTTGGCTCAAGGGCGCCATCTCTTGGTAGTAGCAGGTAAACGCTCTTGGCAACCTTTCAACATCAGTTAAAGCCACCCTTTGTAGCTATAACAGCTTCAGCTCTTCTGGGAAGGCTTCTACAAGGTTTAGGAGTGTCTTTATGGGAATTTCGGGCCATTCTTCCAGAAGCACATTTGTGAGGTCAGGCACTGATGTTGGCTGAGAATGCCTGGCTCGCAGTCTCCACTCTAAACACATTTTCACACCTGAAAGTCTGCACCAAGGTCAGGACTAAAGTTTTTATTTTGTTACATCGTATACTTATATTTGGTCCAGTTAGGTTTGGTGTCACCATACCTGCCAACTTTTAAAACCTGAAAAGCCTAGTAGCTAGCCGGGGTCCAGGGGCCGCAGGCCCCGGCAGGTCCAGGACAAAGTCCTGGTGGGGGGTTCAGGGGGGCAAAGCCCCCCGACGGCAAACAAATATTAGCTTTAAATCAAGTTAAAATGTGGCTAACAACCTCATATTTCTTCAATAATCATGTTTCTATTTTTCTTACAAAGAATGTAGAAAGTTTGCCGCTGGTGTCACTGGCATTGGCATTCGACTTGTGCTTTTTCGTTCCCACGTGGTCTTTCACATCGCTGATTCCTCCATGTCTGATCAAAAAATCTTGTCTACACAAAGTGCAGTTGGCGTAATTTTCACTCTTTCTTGAGCGAATAATAATTCCTGGAAATGCTTTGGAGTATTCCTCACGAAAAGACTGTAATTTTCATTTGGGTTTCACGCTCATTTGTGATTTTTCTCCGGCAGATTCCATGATGAAAAAGTATACAATGCTGACCTAATTCCTTCGCGATTCCAAATGGAAACAATGGCTCCAGGGATGTGATTTGGGGTTGGGGAAATTATCTGAAAATTTAGCAGGGGGTCTGGGGGACACAGTCCCCCAGCAGGGTCCGGGGCAGAGCCCCAGTGGGGGGGCAAGGGGGGGGGCAAAGTCCCCCGAAGCTCCTGGGTTTTTATGATTTTTAAGTACCAGAACTGTCTTAAATGACATAAAACAAACAGCTGAATGCCACTTATTACTGTATAATATTGACTTATGTTCCAAGAAGATAGCATTCCTAAAATATTCCAACAAGCATTATCCATCACATGCTTTAACACTTGATCAAATCAAAATCAGCTAATTTTATCTATTCCATAATAGAAATAAAATTCCAACATACCATTACTTTTTATAATTTCAGCATTCATTTCAGATCACCAGTTTCAATCTCCATTGAGTCTTCAGCAGTTCATTTTGCACAATCACTGATGTAGCCAAGTCTTAGAAATATTCAAAAGTTATGAGTCAATGTCCACTGTGCACTGTCAATTTCAAACTGTTTGGAATCATAAAAGTAATCTAACTAAATACGCCGCTTGTTTCATACTAAGTACGAAACAACCTGCTCTGCAAGCTCGCTGGTGCAAAATGGGGGGCGGCAGTCTCCACCCTGCGCACCTCAGCACTGGCCCTTTCATACTCTGTAGCAGAATATTGTGCCCCTGTCTGGTCCAGGTCATCTTACACACACCATGTAGACACCCAGCTCAACTCAACCATGAGAACTATAACTGGAACAATCCGCTCAACACCACTCCCCTGGCTCTCTGTACTGTCAAACATAGCCCCTCCACACATCCGGCGAGCAGCATTAACTCAAAGGATGCTCCAAAAAGTTAAAGATTTTCCTCACTTACCAATCCATGCAGATATCTACACCCCACCCACTGCCCGACTTTCATCCAGACGGCCGATTTGGAAAAACCCTCCCCCAGCTGACTTTACCATCCAGACAGCTTGGCAAGAGGAATGGGAAACCAAGGAGGTCCCAAACAAACAGCTGGTGATAAACCCCAACCAACAGGTCCCGGGCACCAACCTCCCAAGGAGACAGTGGTCTACACTCAATCGCTTCAGGACTGGACATGGCCCCTGCTTGGCCAGCCTTCACAGATGGGGCAGTAGCCCTAGCCCACTGTGCGCATGTGGAGAGGAGCAAACTATGGAACACATCATAGAGGCTTGCCCGCTCCAAAGACTGGAAGGAGGATTACACACCCTCCATACAGCAAACCAGGAGGCAACTGCTTGGCTTAAGGACTTTGCATTCGCTAAATAAATAAATAAATCTAACTAAATTGTTTTGCTATTTTTTTCTCCTCAACATCAATGTCAGGGCGCTGCAGGAGTTTTGGGGGATGGTTAACTTTTATAACCGTTTCCTCCCCCGCGCAGCTCAGCTCATACAGCCGTTGTACGCTGCACTCAAGAAACGGAAACCGGCGGACAGAGTCGACTGGACTCCTGAGCGGGAGCAGGCGTTCTCTGAGGTTAAAACAGCTCTGGCAAACGCTGCGCACCCAGACCCGGTGGCTCGGATAGCGCTCACTACCGACGCTTCGGACATGGCCATGGGGCTGTCGTGGAGCAATGCATCGCCAGTTCTTGGCAGCCGCTCACCATTTTTAGCAGGTCTTTGCACGACGGTGAGCGTAAATACAGCGTGTTCAACAGAGAGTTAATGGCTCTCCACCTGGCCATACGCCACTTCCAGTTCTGCCTGAAAGGGCGCACCTTAGGCTCAGACCTCTCGCACATGCGCAACACACCTACAGGAAGCAGCGCCGATTGCCTTTGTTCTAAATTTAGATACGATTCCTAGCGATCTCGTGTTTGGAATTGCTTTCATGTTTTTTTTACAATTTAAAATTTTTGACTGAATTTTTAGTGAAAAACCGTAATTCTGATTAATAAAGCTGTAACCCGGAATGGGGTCTTGAAAACCGGAACCATTACGGCAAAACCGGAGCAGTTGGCAGGTATGTGTCACACTTCTCTACATCCAAGCGGCCCAAACAACTTTACGTAGCACACTGATGTCCTGTTGTCATGACGACGTTTATGTAGTCAGCACAGACATACCGCGGCTTATTTTCCCTCCCATCAGCAACTGACTATCATTAACTTCCCGTGTTTGGTCCAAAAGTCCAAACTTTCCTGAAAACTGCTTTCACACTCTAAACAAAGCGGACCAAGCTTCAGTTTTGAGTTTATTTACAAACTACTGTAGCTTACTAAATGACATACAACAGACACTTCTAATGCCAAAACTTCATCCTTACTGTTGTCGCTGTGTGAGGTACAGAACAGCGATCCGTCGGCGGAGACAGCGATGTGCGTGATGGCGGCACCGAGGCGGGGCAGGAAGTCCCGCTCACTGGGTTGGTTGTATCGCCACTGGACGAGAACCGACTCAATACCTCCACTCAGCAGATTAGTGCCTGATCAGACAAGAGGAGAGATTCAGAGGCAGAAAACACTCCTTAAGACTGGCAGATGTAAAGGAAGCTGTGGTTTTGACTTCACGTTGTGTAAAAGAGCTGAATACCTTCTGGAGTGAAACATAGCGAGCTCACGGTGCTGTGGTGCCAGTGCAGGGTGGAATAGGTGTACTCCTTCTTGTGGATAAAGTTTCTCCTGAACAAACACAAACAATTGAGCAGTAGAGGTTTAAAAGTGGTTTTGAATCATCCATATGTTGAGTGTGTCAGCTTCAAGGTCACTCACCACAGGCGGATCTTTCCATCTTTGTGCCCCGTAGCAATGCAGTCCTCTTTAGGGTGACAGGAGACGCATGTGAACGTATTCTTTTTTCCCTGTTTGTTTTCTTCTTTCAGTGAAAATCTAATAAATGCACACAAGAACGATGTTTTTGGTGTTATTTAACACATTTGTGATTTTGTACCAATAGAGATGTTGGGATTTTATGATACGTACATGATCTACTGATCACAAAAACATCACTGAAGATCTTTGCAACTTTAGTCCAATAAAACAAACAAACAAACCCTAAATAATTAGCTTCATTTATAATCTACATGAGTGACAACAATGTGATGTCAGGGTCTTAAGTTATTAAAGAACAACAATTTAGTAAAAAGACAAAAATTAAGCAACAGAACAATTGTGACACCAATTTAAAAAGTGGAAATTGTTCCTTTAAAAATGGTGATGTTATTTTTCAGGGTTTACAAGAGAATGACTGTGGTCATGTGTGGACGGACTGATCATGTCAACGGGGTAAAATTACAGGATCTGACATCAGGAAACAAATCCTAAATCAAGCCAAAATTGAAGGTACAGTGTGAAATAATTAGTGACATCTAGTGGTCAAGTCAGAGATAACGATCTCAAATGCCCTCCAGCCATCTCTCTCATTCCTACATTGATTGTAGATAGACGGTAGCTGTCCGATACCATAATTCTTCCCAATACAAACTGGCCATCACATTTTCATCTGTGTCTTCTTTACACCAATGCCTACATTATAGGTCAACATTGCTTATGTATAATTTTTTCCTCCAAGATGGCAGTTTTTTAACGTATATGGTCCCACCACAACATAGACATAAACGGATCATTGTAAAGCCCTATTCATGCTGCATTTCCCCTCTAGTCTGCTTTGGTCCGCGTGCACGCCGGGCTCGTCCAAAGCGTTGTACATGCTCACTTTTTTCGTCTACCAGGCCAAGCAGTTGACGCATGTGCACAACTGTTATTTGTAGTTTCACCCAAGCCCTATGGATAGCGCAAATGCTCTAACACACCAGTTTGTTCACCGGCTATAAAACACAAGAGTGACACACTTTTTTTTTTTGTAGCAACAACAATGGCGTTGTTTCAAGGAAAAGGAGGAATTACTATTTTCCAGTGCTCTTCTCCGCTCAAGCTGCTGCTGCAAAAGGATTCATGTATGTTTATTCTCATCTTCCGCCTCATTGTCTTCCTCGTCTACTTTGCCTTTACATGTTGTGTTGGTAGCGCCATCTTGTAAATGGGACATTCAGTGCTTTGTCAACGCATTCAGATTGCTGGCAGGCTGCACGGTCAGAAAATTTGGGCTGCATGCGGTCGTCCACAGTAAAGCCCCGTGCATACTCGCGGAGTGGAGACGATGATGTAAATTTCATCACACGAGGTTTCCGGTTGCACACACGCAGACAGCGGAGGGGAGGTGCAGCGTGAATCCAGCTTAAGAGAACAAAAACATAAAAATTCACTGAGCAAAATTATTGGATAGTGACAGAAGCATCTGCACCTTTAAAGAAAAAAAAAAACCTTAAGTATATAATGAGCAGACTATTAGTGAGGGGGGCAGCGCGGTGGCGGAGTGGTTAGCACTGCGGCAGCACAGCAACTCACCCTTGGCCGGGAGATCCTGGGTTCGATCCCAGCCCCCGACCGACAGTGATCTGTGTGGAGTTTGCATGTTCTCCCCGTGCCTGCGTGGGTTTTCTCCGGGATTTCTCCGGTTTCCTCCCACATGCCAAAAACATGCAAGTTGGGTTAATTGGCATCAAACTGGGGATTCTAAATTGTCTTTAGGTATGACTGTGAGAGTGAATGGTTGTCTGTCTCTCTGTGTTGGCCCTGCGATGGATTGGCGATCTGTCCAGGGTGTACCCTGCCTCTCGCCCAAAGATGCTGGGATAGGCTCCAGCCCCCCGCAACCCAAAAAGGATTAAGCGGAAGAAAATGGATGGATGGATGGATGGATATTAGTGAGGGGAAATACATGTTCAGAATGATGTGCAAGTTCAGAGTATAAATGCAGGATTTTTCATTTTACTCACTTATATGACTTCTGCCTCTTGAAGAACCAGACATCCAGCTGTGAACCGTTAGCTGAAGCCACATACTGCCCCTGTGAAATTATGAAGGGCAGGTTTTTATCAAACCACATGAATAAAAGATTTTTTTTTTTTTTAAAGAAATGCCCAAACCAAATTGAAGAGCTTTTGTATAATTACCCACCAAGGGAATAAAACTGACAGACTTACAATTAGACTGTATTACTGCAAATACAACCCTGGCACAAATTACAGAATACCCACAGTAAAACAAATCATACATATGATGTGAAACTTCTGTGTTTAATGACTGGACCTCAGCTTTGTGAAACATCCTGAAAAAAACTGTTAAACTATTTTTAAAAAAAAATGTTCTAACATATATTTTAATCCGAGTAAGAACTAGACTGTTTAAACATTTTTTTATTACCATTTTTAACCAAACATTTATATTCCTGAGTTCTGGCACAATAGCTTTACAGTTTATAATAATCCCGATTTATCTCACACTGGGCTTCAGTTAGTTTTCTGTCTGAAACAAAGAAATGATAAGATTCTTTTTTATCATCAACGTTTTTGCTAAGAAAGCAAAAATATTGTCTCCTGGATTATCTGAAGTCACATGTCATAGCTGGTGATGTTTTAACTGTAGCACCGTTTTAGTGTGTACCTCTCTGCCGAAGGCAATGGCTGCTGGGTTTGAGCTGACATAGCTGAGAAGAGCAGATAATTCTCGGGCCTCCACCAGCTGATCTCCACTCTGTGGAAGATGGACCGCAACCAGCTGGAACAACTCTGCGCACACACACACACGCACACATGCACAGTCAAATGTCAGCCTGTTCTGTCTGCATTTTTACACAGCGACATCAGACCGAGTTTCTTCTCCCCATGTTAAAGCCTGTATGACAGCGACGAAAAAAGCCCAAAGCAAAACAAAAGCATTCTGAGGTGAGTGCAATATCCCCCACCTCCGTTTTCTTTGAAGATCCCAATACTTACTGACAGAGAGCAGTTTTCAACTTTGCAATATAATTACTGCAGCAGAACAAAATTATGATAAGCCCATCATCCACGAATATACAACTAAGTATACAACCCACAGCTGTAGGTCAGGATCCCAAGATGAACCCACGTAGCACGTTTGGTGACCCTAGAGAGCTTTACACGTTCTATAGTAAGAGATCATAGGGAGTGCCAACCTTGACCTTTTGACCCCAAACCTGTAGTCAGAGGTTATGGTCTCAGAGTGAACCTGTGTACCAGGTTTGATGACCCTAGTTTTCTTTGTTGTTGAGATATATTTTATAAGCCATTTTGACGTTGACCTTACGATCCTAAAACCATAGTCACACTTCAGAGTCACAGGATGAACCTGTGTACCAGGTTTGGTGGCCCTAGCTGTATGTGTTATACAGTAATAAGGTATAAGGAATGTTAACCTTGACCTTTGACCTTAAACCCATAGTCAGAGGTCAGAATCCCAAGGTGAACCTGTGTACCAGGTTTGTTGGCCCTAGCTTTACTCATTTTTAGTAATAGCAAATGTAGCATTTACCATTTACCATAGTGCAAATGCAATGTTAACTTTGAACTTTGACCCCTTGACCCCAAACCCATTGTTATGTGAGGGCGTAAGTCCTCCAAAATGTGTATTAAATACAACTACTGTATCAATTTGAAAAGCCTACATCATTTCTTTCAGTAGTTACTGTGTTTATAAGATTTAGGTAAAAATCTGACCTCTGACCTTTGACCTCAAGGTCATCTGATGAGCGTGAAATCACAATATGTGCATCATCAGAGTATATCAAACCATGGTACCAAGTTTCAAAACAATCTGAACAAAACTGCAGGAGTTGATTTCACAAGACAGGTACTGTCTATGAAGTGAGGTGAAACAGGAGGTCACAGGTCAGGGGCTACAACTGCAAAAATCATCCGATCAGAACCAAATTACGATATGTGCATTCTCAGTGTATATCCAACCATGGTAACCAAGTTTCAAAATAATCGGAACAAAACTGTAGGGGGAGCTGATTTCACAGAAGTGGGACACATGGAAGAATGGACGGACGGGGGACAAAAAAAAACAAAACAAAACAAAACAGACACTAGAATGAAAAAATGCTAAGAGGACCATGCAAAGCAAATTTGTTATGCTACAATAAAACCCTCAGACATTAAGACAAGTGGTGTTAACGCCAACAATTTTTCTGATCATGTTCAATTGCGGTGGGAAGAAAATAGCAGGGCGGAACTAAAAAAAAGAGGAACTATATTTCTGGGTTTTCCAAATTAATTTCCTGGAGTATCGCTGTCATACTATGTGGACATATGGACCGTATCAATGAACAATCCAACTCTGGAAATATGGGCACTTTTCGGTTTCCGGTTGGAGAAATTTCAGTTGGACAGTCAAAACAAAAGCCCGGTTTGTTTCATGGGCTCATTTTCTTTAGTTCTGGGTGTTCAGGTCGGTTTGCTGGAGTATCGTTGTCATACTATGTGGACATACGTACCGTATCATTCACAATCTCAACCTCAATGCTGGAGAGGAGAGAAGTGGCTAGCAGCTAAGCTAAAGCTAAGATAACAGCTGGTGTAATACAGTAAGTGGTTGCTAGCTGCTTGCAGTATCTCTGCAGTACTTTTGTGGGTTTTTTCGAGAATATTCTGGAAAGCTGTCATTTTTGATGTGTTGAAAGCTTTAAATGGACCCGCGGCTGCACACTCCCATGTTAATAAGAGTATGAAAAACTAATAAGTTTGGGGGGGAATCACAAATTTCTGGAGATTAATCAGGATCAAGAATTTTAATTGTTTGACACCAATAATTTTTGTCTCACACTGGCATGTCACTGCTGTCTGTTCATTCGCCCTATTGGTCATCTGCTGAGATCGCAGCTCGTTTTAGGTAAACGCACTCACAGGAAGAATAAATAAAGAGTCCACCTATGGAGTTGAACATTGCATTCATATTTCAGATTATCCTGATCCAGAACATCTGGGTTAGTGAAGCCAGATAACTGAAAGATACCCTGGGTATGTTGAACCTGCTTTGTAACTTGGGCCGAAAACCTCAGCAGGCCAGTTCATAATCCTCTAAAAGCTTCTGCATACATCTTGTGGTCACAATTTACTTAAAATTCATGAGTTTTTGCCAATTAGTCTCATGCATGTAAACAGAAGAAGGAAAAAAAAGGCACGCAGACTGGTCTACTGCCAAAGGTGAATGTCCCCTTTGGTGCAAAAGTTAAAGTTAATCACATCTCATCTCCTATAAAAGCTAGGCTGAATCACTACCTGTTCAGACTTCAGATCCCCAAATTGTCCACACAGATGGACACAGTGTAGTTAAAGCCCCGACATCAACAGCAACAGCGGAAGCAAATCTCCAACCTACCAGAACTTTTTTCACTCTGCAAGGGGATAACGATGAAAAGGACGCCTTCATGGTGGGCTGATGCGTAGATGGAGTAAATTGAATGTCCAATGACATAAGTCTGCAAGAATAAACATGACACATGCTCTTAAACTCATCCATACCCACTGCTGCTTCACTACGGTATGCATCACACATTTAGTTTCTATGGATGCTACCTTAAGAGAGATGATTTATTTTTTTTTCCATCATGTGTAAATGATCCCAAAAGTAGAATTGGCTGAGTCATTGGACCAATCTATAATATTTACAAAGCTGAATATGCAATGTTTTGACATCATTTTTCACTGGAAGCAATGGGATCACTGGAATGTTTCCATAACAACGCTGACAGTTTCATCATTGACTAAGTTCAGACTGACTGAGGACACAGTTATGCATGATCATTTATTTTTATAGACAGAGATATAACAGTCATGGGAAGTATGCTGGTGTCAGAATGTAATGACCCACCTTGATGAGAATACCATCTGTGAAATCCCACAGTCTGATGGTGCCATCTAGTGAGCAGGAGTAAGCCTGCAACATAAAAAAAAAATGAGGAGACGTGAGTGATGAGACACTAAAAGTCTTATAAGCTACAAAGGTTCATGATAATTCAATGCCTATTTCTACAAAGATGAATGGTGTTTTTATTTCAAGAAGTGCGACCCAAAAAGGATTAAGCGGAAGAAGATGGATGGATGGATGGTACCTAAGTTTTTAAAAGTGGAGATTTGACTGGTTATTTAATATTTTTTAATCCAAAAAGTACATTTCACAAACTATTTCAACAGCCTATCACATTTTGAATGTGATTTGCTGAATGTTTATTATGTTGCAGACTCCATTAAAAATTAATCTTAGGGCCTACTCTCACTGTGGTGCTGGTTCTGTGCTGACCAAAGTTTGACCCCTAAAGTATGGAACCTTTGTCAGAATGATTTGGGGCGGCAACAATTACTCGAATAATTCAATTACAAAAATTCCTCGATTCAAAATTTATGCTTCAACGTGTCGTTTAATGAGGCACTTCCAATCTATATGACCTTCTTCCTGTACGACTTCTTCCAGTCATGCTACGTAAACAAGACGCAACTTTGTTTAATGGCGCCATATCAGAGGGACATAGTGACATCCGGCAAAGAGGAAGAAGAATGTCAGAAAAAAATGACAAAAGTATCTCAAGTCTGGGATCATTTCAAGCTCAAAACTGAAGGAAAACATTGTGCAGTGTGTACATGGTAGAGCCGAGCAGCGAGCTAGCATCCTACAATGTCAATGTTACAGTGTCTTGGCAGAAAGCATCCCACATCATGCACAGCCAGCGCACCCGAGACAAGGTACATGATTGAGATTTTAAATTAAGATGACTAGAATGTAGTCGACTACGCTAATTATGTTTATATGACCAAAGAACATATAGCCACTACCGTTAGCATCCGCTAGTGGATGCTAACGGCTAGTGAATGGAACTTTATGGTGTAACGTAACGTTTAAAGTTACGTTCTATGCAATGAGCATTGCAATAAATGTGTATCTGTTATTGAGTGTTTGGTACAATTACTACTGCTCTTTAGAAAAGAAAGTTCTGCATATGTTGGTCAATGCAAGTTTCTTAAGAAAAAAGTATCCGATTACTTGAGTAATCCTTGAATAAAGTGGGTGATTACCTGAACCGTAAAATAGTCGTTAACATAAAATAGACAATAAACAATAGACAATAATAGACAATAAACATGTCTGTGATTAGTTTACTTTTTTAAAAAACAAAATCAAACAACTGAATGAATATCCTCAAAGAATGGTGATTCCATAGTTTTTACCATGGCTGTATTGGACACTGGTTTGCTGTGAGAATTAAAGCAATCATCCTGGAAAAATTCTGTAAGTACAGTTTACAGCTCATAGCAGTCTCTATATAGCAACTTTTTAAAACTTTACCTGCAGGTGGTTGGAAGGTCTGAAGAGCACTCCGGTCACAAGGTCAGTGTGTCCACGCAGGTTATGGATACACTCCTCTGTGGAGGTGCTGAACACCTTCACACACTCTCCAGAGGCACACAGCAAGAACCTGGAATGACAAAAACAAGAATTTTGCATTACTCTACAGGTCTACAAGTGGCTTCTTTGCCTATAACCAGTGGCTCCTTGTGACTTCGATCCAACAGTACATTGTGATTCCATTCAAACTTTTGGGATAAAACTGCTAAAACGGCTCTTTGGATAGTAGAGGCTACTGAGTGCTGAGCACAAACAGAGAAAATGACCAAAACATGTCTCATTACCTCCGCCAAGGAGGTTATGTGATCATCGGCGTTGGTTTGTCTGTCTGTTTGTTTGTCTGTTAGCAAGATAACTCAAAAAGTTATGGACGGATTTTCATGAAATTTTCACAGATTGTCAGAAATGGGGTATCCTACAGATGATTGATTACATTTTGATGGTGATCCGGATCACCGTCCAGAAGAAAACCACCATTACGCAAAATGCCATTTTCGTGAATAACTACTGAACCACTAATCCTATCACTGTCAATCCAATTGCTAGTCATATGTTTTCATGGTCAAGGAATCTGAAAACGTACACACAAACACTGTATGGGGGAACTGTGGCCGCCATTACAGAAAATGCCATTTTCGTGAATAACTACTGAACCACTAATCCTATCATTGTCAATCCAATTGCTAGTCATATGTTTTCATGGTCAAGGAATCTGAAAACGTACACACAAACACTGTATGGGGGGAACTGTGGCCGCCATTACAGAAAATGCCATTTTCGTGAATAACTACTGAACCACTAATCCTATCATTGTCAATCCAATTGCTAGTCATATGTTTTCATGGTCAAGGAATCTGAAAACATACACACAAACACTGTATGGGGGAAACTGTGGCGCTTGGTGGAGGTCTGCGCTCTCCAAGTGCTTTTCTAGTTTTAGCATGTGATTCTTAAAATTTGACCAGAAACAGCAAAAGACTTTACATATTACATAGGAGAAATCCTATTAGCCCTGTTCAGCCCCTCCAGAATTTCGCAATGTTGGGATTGCGCCAATTCACGCAAAATCAGCCAATCAGCTTAACTATTGCGCAACCTTGAAATTTTTCCAATCACTGCAACTTTCCCGCAATTTTGGTCAATCCTCGTCAACTTCCACCAATTTCACTAATCAAATTTGTCTCTGACTGACTGTGTGCTAGTCTAACCAACCAAATGCATCACTGCACCGCGTTCACTTCCGTGTTTACGAGTATTAACCCGTTAGTTGTCCCAGGCGCTGCATGGCGACAGAGAACAGTTAAGGGGTAAACATAACCCCTAGTGGTCAAGAGTAGTAAATAGTTCAGATTTCCAAGGCTATAATTTGAAAGTTGCAAGAGATAATGGCTTACTGTCAATTAGAAAGATGTAGCACATGATCCAAAATTTCAGACAGGAATAAATTTACGCATCTAATTTGCATAATGTCACGGCAGCTATATAAATTACATAACTCCGTCAAAAGTGGACTTTGGACACATTTACACAAAGAATGGTTCTTTTTTTTGACACAGTTTTGTCTACAGAGCTATGTTTTTATCTAATCTTCAAAGTATATGAACCAGAACATCAATAAAAAGTAAAAAAACAAACAACAAAAAAAAAACACATTCATTTTACCTGGAGGAGGGGGGGGGCTCGCTCGCCCATGTGATCGGTCCGTTTTCGTCCATCGTGGTCGATGTTTTGCGTTTGCACGGTCATTTACACCCTGTACCACATCTACAAACTCTTATGATTATCCCACGTGAATTTTGTTTGTATTACGTGGCTATTTCTCCTGTTTTGATGCATTTTTCCTGTGAGAATCCATGACGATCATGGGCGCCGCCATCTTGGTGCTGGTAGCTCAGTTTTTCGCCCATCGTGGTCAATGTTTCGCATTTGCTCGGTCATTTACACCCTGTACCACATCTACAAACTCATGATTATCCCACGTGAATTTCGTTTGTATTATATGGCTATTTTTCCCCGTTTCATGCAGTTTCAGTCACAATCACTGTCGCCATGACCGAACATGGCGGCATCCACAATGGTGTGTGAGCTCAAAGCGGAAAAAGGAATAATAATAATGAGGATTTCTTCTTCTTTGCTGTATTCCATGTCAGCCATGATTCCTTCGGCACGTGTCTGCCACCTTTTGAACTGTCAGATCAGTACAAATTCTAAGTATAGCCGGGGGACGTCAATGAGTTGGACAGGTGCAGCTGCTGCGCTGTGCCACTGGGGGCGCGTGACCCGTCCATGAAATATGGACAGTTAAAGGGTTAATGGAACACATCAGCAAACAGAGTGTGGGATTTAAAAAAACACTCCCCCGCGAGGTTTCCAACACTGTCCCTTCCTCCGTTTCCTCCAGCCTGCCGGTGGACGTCTCGCCACATCTCCTGATCACCTGACCACATGTACGAAGCACTGGGTTTGTGTTGAAAAATGTCCGCCTGCCCCAAAAGCTCCCCATCGCAGGAGTGCGCGTGAGGAGAAACGCCATGAAACTATTAACACTACAGCGAGTGTCAGCATTTTACACATCTTTAGAGGTATAGTCATTACTACATCTGGTCAATGATCTTTTAAGCCAGGGGTGTCCAATCATGTGCCATGGAGGGCCAAGACCCTGCAGGCTTTACCTCCAACCAGTGTCTTCAACAGCAGATTCCACTGAATTTCTTCCACTGACTGCTGATAAGTGAAAACACCTGCTGAAGAGATTGGATAGAAGACAAAACCTGCAGGGTCTTGGCCCTCCATAGCACATGATTGGACACCTGTTTTAAGCTGTCAACCTCCGGTCTGGACGGACAAACACATACACACACACCGCCATAAATGAAAGATGCGTGTCAAGACCGACGTGCAGCAGACAGACTGGTAGGAGTTAGGCACAGGAAAGAGAAAGAATATTCTCTTACTTTTTTTCAGAAAAACACAGACTCCTTTAGATAATACAGACTGACATGTCAGTAATAGGAGCCAAGGATGAGGCCAGGTGTTGGACTGAACACACATTTATTATCAGACACTCCACAGTACATAAGCATACCCCGCCAGGCAGAGAGGTGGCCAAGAGACCGCCTCTCCCATTCACTGCTCTCTTATACCCTGGGTGGTGGCGGAACCGGAAAGGTGGAGCCACCACCTGTGTCACACAAATAAGGGTCCAAACTCCAACACAACACCACCCCCACCCCCACCAAAAAAAGCCATAAGGCCACACACACACACACACACACACAATTTGAACCCACCCCAATTTGGAACCAGAAATGCACCCTAAGAGTAACAAAATAATGTAAGTGGCCTAACACAGTCATACCAAAAGGACTACACTAGGGGAGATGGGTAGACTGCCATCTCACCCCACACAGTGAAGCAGATTATTCTGCCGCTTATATTGCACAATAAACAATTTGACACAAAATACCACCGTGTCTTAGCCTAAACATCATATTAAATTAATCCCCTCAAACATAGACAACCAGTAGATTTAAGAATTATTAACATGTTAGAACATCACAAATGAATCAAACAATAAGAACATACCCATGGCCCCTCCTTCTTGTTTTTTTTTCCCCAAACGAACTGTCCAACCATCAGTCTGCCCCAGGGGAAAAATCACCCCCTGGGTCACCGTTGGCTGATCTGACTCCAGTGCGCCTTCTCTTCACCATCACCGGGGACGTCCCTCGTTCAGGCCCAAGCCCACCAATCTCCTCCTGGGCGCGCCGCAGCTCATTTGGATGCCTCCATGAGCCATCTGGCAGCTGGAGATAGGCATCCTCCCGTACGGCCACCACCTGCAGCCACCCCTGGTGCTCTTCTGTCCAACGCTTGGCCTGAATCCTCCGCGACCGTGCCTCCTCCTGGGCCCGGACCACATCCGCGACCCCCAGAGGAGCCCTACTCGGCTTACAGTGTTTCTGTTTAGCACGTCGTTTTACCATGCCAGCCGGTCCTACCATGATCGCTTTTAACTCCACCGCCACCGTTATGACTCCTTGTTCACCGGCACCTTCCAGCCAAAATCCGGGAACAGATGGAGCCAGCCACTCGGTGCCACCCGCCTTCACAGGCATCCCGCTGTGCCGCCCAGTCCCCTCGTCCAGGGCTACTTGGGCTCTGACACAGGAACCCTCCTGCGATGGCCCTGGGTGGGGTTGGTCTCAGGTTCAGGTTCAGGTTACTTTATTTGTACCCGTAGGTAGATTTGTTTTGCAGTCTGGTGACATCCATATTTACAAACCACAATTACATTCAACATAAACACAAACACAGGCACACATGAAGCTGACTATAAACATGATAAAAATACTCAAGGCTCCATCAATCAGGATATAAAGACAAAGAGATGAGAGAAAACCAGAGATAAGAGAAAAGGGTCATATTAAAAAGTTAAAGACTAGTCAAAGAGGTTAAAAACTCAAAGGTCTAAAACCCAATAAAAAATCCTACAAAAATAGGTAAATATAAAATGGAGTTAATAAATAGGTAACTAAATTATGTGCAATATATTGTTACAACTTGTTCAACTCTTTGACAGCAGCAGGAACAAAGCTGTTTTTGTAGCGCTGAGTTTTACTTTTTGGGACAGCAAACCTCCGTCTTGAGGGAAGAAGCTGAAAGTGGCAGTGCAAAGGGTGGGAGTCATCATTTAAAACGAAGGTAGCAATCCTCTGTACCTGTCTGGTGTACAAGGATGTCAGGCTCAGCTGTGACTCACCAAGCAAAACGACTGGACCATCTAACTACCTGATCCAAGGATTTCCTGTTTCAGTTTTATCTGACCAAACCATAACACTAAAGAAAAGGATAAAACAGATTCAATAAAAGCCCGATAAAACATTGTCATTATGGTTCGGTCAATTTGGAAGCGTGCAAGTTTCCTTAAACAATGCAAATGTTGCTGACCCTTTTTGCACACCCTTTCACAGTTTTCTTCAAAGTTTAAATTACTATCAATAATCGTCCCAAGATACTTGTAGGATTGTACACATTCAGTGGTCTGGCCTTTTAGTACAGTGACTTTGTGCCTGGGAGTTTTCCTCCTAAAGTCAATAATCATATCTTTAGTTTTTGTCGTATTCAACTGCAGGTAGGAACCCTCACACCAGTGAACAAAATCATCAACTACTGGGCCGTGGCCACTCTCACCATCCTGGAGGAGACTGACAATAACTGAATCATCAGCATACTTTATAATGTGTCTGTTGTCATGTCTGCTCCGACACATGTTTGTGTACAGGATGAATAGTAGTGGTGACAACACACACCCCTGAGGAGAGCCAGTAGAAGAGCACTTTCGTCGGCCTCCGTTGGTCTATGATGACCATGGAAGAGAATCCTAAACGCCTACTCTGCTGGAACAGCACCGCCTGTGGCTGAACAGGTCGATGCGCGGATGGCAGTCCCTGTCACACAGGTCGCACTTGTGGGTGGTCTCCGTGCTGCTGGGTCTGTGGCAGTTCTTCCTGTGGGTCCTTTTTTCATCTGCTGCAGCAGTCAGTCTCTCTTCGCCCGCCTTGAGCTGTCTGGTCAGGGTGCCTCTCCATTTGGAGCGGTCCGTTGCAAGGTCCGCCCAGCGCTCTGTGTTGATCTCCAGGGCCTTCATGTCTCTCTTGCAGACGTCTCTAAAGCGCAGCTGTGGGTGGCCAACGTCTCTCCTGCCAGTCGCCAGTTCTCTGTAGAGGACGTCTTTGGGGATTCTGCCATCCTCCATACGGTGAACGTGGCCTAGCCAACGGAGCCTGCGCTGCCTGTGTAGAGTGAACATGGAGGGAAGGCCGGTGCGGGACAGATCTTCTGTGTTGGGCACTTTGGACCCCAGGTACGTGAACTGATTCACGACCTCCTGCTCATAGTCGTCGATGGTGATGGTTGGTGGTGCTTCCGTGCCTTGCGCCAAGACGTTAGTCTTCTTCAGGCTGATGGTAAGCCCGAAGTCCTTGCATGCCTAGGAGAAGCGGTCCATCAGGGTCTGAAGCTCCTGCTGTGTGTGGGTTGCGACTGCAGCGTCGTCTGCGAACAGCATGTCTCTGATTAGAGCCTCGCGTACTTTGGTTCTGGCTTTCAGGCGGGCGAGGTTGAAAAGCCTGCCGTCAGATCTTGTGTGCAGGTAGATTCCCTCTGTTGCTGTGCTGAAGGCATGCCTCAGGAGCATAGCAAAGAAAATCCCAAAGAGGGTTGGCACAAGTACACAGCCCTGTTTCACTCCACTGCGTATGTTGAATGGCTCTGAGACGTTGCCGTCGTGCTGCACTATCCCCTGCATGTTGGTGTGAAACAATTCGATGAGGCTTTGCAACTTTGGTGGGCATCCTATCTTTGGCAGGATCTTGAAAAGGCCCTCTCTGCTGACCAGATCGAACGCTTTGGTGAGGTCGATGAAGGCGACGTACAGGGGCATGTTCTGTTCTCTGCATTTCTTCTGGAGTTGGCGGATGGAGAATATCATGTCTACCGTCGATCGCTCGTTCGTTCAGTTCAGTTCGTTCGTCGATCGTTCGGCAAGCTTCTGTAGACGACCGAGAACAACTCGTGCGTAGACTTTGCCAACAATGCTGAGGAGGGAGATGCCCCTGTAGTTGTTGCAGTCACTTCTCTCCCCTTTGTTTTTGTAGAGGGTGATGATCTTGGCGTCCCTCATGTCCTGTGGTACGGCACCTTCCTTCCAGCACTGGCAGAGGACGTCATGCAATGGCAGCAGTAGGGCGGTCTTGCAGTGCTTGATCAGGTCGGTGGGTATGCCGTCATTGCTGGGTGCCTTGCCAGCAGCCAAGCTATCAATGGCCTTGCTGAGTTCATCGATGGTTGGCTCGGCGTCAAGTTCGTCCATGGATGGCAGGCAGTCGATGGCATCAAGGGCTGACGGTGTCACGGTGTTCTGTCTGGAGTAGAGGTCGGAGTAGTGTTCCACCCATCTCTCCATCTGCTTGTTCTTTTCTGTGATCATCTCCCAGTGGAGGATTTGAGGGGGGCCGTCTTGCTCTGAGCCGGACCAAGTGCTTTCTTGATGCCATCATACATACCACGGATGTTCCCTGTTATGGCAGCGGTTTGAATGTCTTGGCTGAGCTGAGTCCAGTACTTGTTGGCACAGCGCCGAGCAGTCTGCTGAACTTTGCTTCTCGCAGCCCTGAGAATCTGGAGATTCTTCTCGTTTGGGTACTTCTTGTACTCATCAAGTGCTGAGCGCTTGGTTTCAATGACGGGGGTCATCTGGGTCAACTTGGCATCAAACCAGTCCTGTGACTTCGAGGTCTTCCTCCCAAAGGTAGCCAAGGCTGTGCGGTGGATGGTGTTTCGCAGCTCTTCCCACTTCTGCTTTGCAGATTCTCCTTCTTGTGGTACACCAAGTTCCTTCTCAAAGGTGGAGGCAAACTGCTCAACAAGTTCTGGTTGGGCCATCTTGCTGATGTCAATCCGTGCCTTTCCAGGTTGTCTAGCACGATGGAATTTCTTCAGCTGCAGCTTGACCTTGCAACACACCAATGAATGGTCTGTGTTGCAATCTGCACTCTGGAACGAACGGGTGATTAGCACGTTCTTCAGTGAGGTGCGCCTGGTCAGGATCAAGTCCAGCTGGTGCCAGTGCTTTGAGCGCGGATGTCGCCAGGAAACCTTGTGTTGGGGCTTGGTCTTGAAGAACGAGTTTGTGATGCACAGATCGTGATATGTGCAGAACTCGAGCAGCCGCTGTCCGTTCTCGTTCATTCTGCCCATGCCAAATGGTCCAAGGCAGGAGGGCCAGGAGTCGTGGTCAGCACCCACTCTGGCATTGAAGTCTCCAAGGAGAATGAGTTGTTTAGAGTTGGGGATGATCCTGACAGTTGTTGCGAGATTCTCGTAGAACTCGTCTTTTGCCTCTGGTGTGGCTGTCAGTGTTGGGGCATACACACTGATGAGGGTGACTGGGCCTTGAGTGGTGTTCAGGCGGAGGGTGAGGAGTCGTGCAGAGCCATTGCTGCTCGGTTCCACCATCTTCAGCAAGGTGTTCTTCACTGCGAAGCCCACTCCGTGTTCCCTGTGTTCGTCACTGCCCTTTCCCTGCCAGTAGAACGTGTCGTCCTTCTCTCTCAGTGTGCCTGCGTCAGCCAACCGTGTTTCCTGGAGAGTGGCGATATCCACTCCCAGTCTCTTCAGCTCATTATTGATGATGGCAGTCTTCCTGGTGTCGTTGATGTCCTTGAGGTTAGCAGCGAGTCCTGTCATCATAGTGCGGACGTTCTAAGTTCCCAGTTTTAGAGTTGGTCTCTTTTGTTTTTTTGTCTTGCCTGGTGAGAAGGTTCTCAGCCTGCTGTTCGGACTTCTCCTCATCCCCATGCACCCAATGAGGAAAGCAAGCTGTGGCGGGACAACAACTTATTGGCTGGGGGCTGCCCAGCTTGAGGCGGGCGGTAGCTGTCCAGTGAGATCCGATGATCCCTCCCACCGTCGGGAACAACCCCTGGCGCCGCGCTCTACGCCAATTGAGCGGTGGCTTATAACCAGTAACTGTCATTCCCCGTGTTTTGTCTACGCCAAAGGCGAAGCTGGAGTGTCCTCTCCAGTGATCCGGTGTTCTACCTTCCAGCATTGGGCGTTGGTAGGATTCAAGCCTGGGCAGGAAGATATGGAGGACAAGATGTTGCCCATGCAGCATGTCCCCCCTCTCCACGTCACTGATGAATCCAAAGGAACAGCAGGGCTGCTACAGTTTGGCACCAGTGCCATCGCAGGAGCTGCCAGAAAGATGTTGAGCACAACAGAGAACTGCCTTAGGGGCTCCGACTCCGGATTTTTCCTCAGGGTTGACTCCCGAAGCCTTTCCCGTGACCGGGTGTGCCGCAAGGCAGCGGAGGTTTGAAATCAGGGTTTACCTTCCCCTAGATGGGCTACCTTCCCAGGTTGACGAGCCACCATCTACCCGAAGCATCTGGTTAAGGTGCCAGAGATCCGCCCTCGCCCCTTCTCCTATTAGTAAAAGCAGTTCCGCCGGGCTTAGAGACTAAACCACACAGGCAGGCTAGGAGTTGGACTTAGTTGTCAGAGGCTTTTCGAGACGCACGCCGTAAGGAGCATTTTATGAGCACTGGGAGCTTAACCCCAGTGCCGCTCCTGGCTATGACAACCATGTGTCTGTGTCCTGTTGGTTAAGAAATCCAGAATCCAACCCACCAGATTATTGCTCAAATCAAATTGTTGCAGGAGCCTTTCAACTAAAATATGAGGTTGGATTGTATTAAAGGCGGAGGAAAAGTCCACAAATAAAAGCCTGGCGTGTGTCCCATTAAAATCCAGATGTTTAAAAAGCATGTTTAACAGAGTGACAGTGGCGTCTTCCACTCCTTTGTGAGGCCTATATGCAAACTGCAAAGGATCCAATGCATGTTCAGTCTGCTTTAGGACCTCAGATCTGACCAGTTCTGACCAGGTCTTGCTCACTCTCCAGGGTGCCAGGCAGTTCCTCATCCCACACTGCACCATCTACCACTCTCAGGATCGGACAGCCCCATGTTTTGGCCAATTCGTGCCGAGCCGTCGGTTCCAACATTCCCACCGTGGCCAGTTGTCCTCCTCCACAACCACAAAGCGGCGCCAGGTCCCTCTCATTTCTGACGTGCGGGGATAAACATCTCACGGTCTTCCAATCCTGCACGGAGCCCACTGCTCCCACGTCAATTCACAACAACACTTCCATCCCGTCCAACTCCATCATACAGTATGCGTGACCACTGGTACTCGGAGACACAGTATGAACAACCGTGAGGGCGCAAGAGTCCTCCTTGTGCCACGGACCTCCTTGCTCGGATCTGTGGCATCCCCTGGTGACATGAAGCAAGCAGCCACACATGTCGCGGCGCTCCGCTCTTGCCAAACAATCTCCGTCTCTGAAACGGTGCTTCGTGGACCCACAGCCCTTACCTTTGGGCTGTCCCAGGGTGGACTTTATTTTTACAGCATTGGCAGAGTCTCCATCACCCTCCATGCCATTGTCGCTGTCCGGGTCCACTGCTTGCGCCGTTGACTGTGGTTCAGGTTGTCGATGTAGTACACTCCCACTGAGCTCCCGTGATAGCTTATCTGCCCCCTCCAATTGCTGGGCTAAATCGCTCACTGCTCTCTTATACCTGGGTGGTGGCAGAACCGGAGAGGTGGAGCCACCACCCGTGTCACACAAATAAGGGTCCAAAATCCAACACAACACAGACTAACAGAATAAATTATTCATTTTTTCCTCTCTGGTTGGGGACTGCTGCAGTTTTCAAATGAAGGTGATGCCAATAATTTCCTCTATTCTTTAATAGAGTGTTTTGAACAATGTTATGAACAATGTTATGAACTGGAGTCACAGCAACAAGAGACAACTGTAGGACACTGAAGGGATATACTCATCTGCTACAAGACATTTAACAACATGAAACAGAAGATCAACAAACAAGAACAACAGGAACTGAAAGTTTTTTGAATATACAGATCACAACCCACAGGACGTAGAATATAACATAGACCCTGATAATTTTAGCTCCATCAATAATAACTGTAGTTACTACACGGATGAACAGTTTAACACAATGGTCACATCTGATTTCAATATTTCTATGATCCACTTCAACAGCAGAAGTCTCTATGCCAACTTTAATAACATTAAAGATTATTTACATCAGTTTAAAGAGCCATTCAATATTGTGGCAATATCAGAGACATGGCTCAGTGAAGAGAAAGGAGTGGATTTTACCATGGATGGCTATGAATTAAATTATATAAAATAGAAAAGTGAAAAAGGAGGAGGAGTTGCAATTTATGTTAACAAGAACTTGAAATACAAGGTTGCTGAAAATCTGTCAGTAACTGTGGATGATTTATTTGAATGTATTACAATAGAAATCTGTCTGGACAATGTGAAGATTATAGTAGTGAGCTGTGTATATAGAACACCTGGATCAAACATTGACTTATTTAAGGACTGGATGGAAAAGTGTATGCAAAACTAACTCACAAAGTTATGTTCATCTGTGGGGATTTCAATATAGATCTGATGAATTCAAAACAACATAGTTTGACAGAAGAATTTATCAACACAATGTACAGTATGGGCTTACATCCAACAATTACCGGACCTAGCAGAATCACGTCACACAGTGCCACACTAATAGATAACATATTCACAAACATTATGGAAAATAATATCAGGAGTGGGCTTTTATTGAATGATATCAGTGACCACCTACCGATTTTTGTTGTCTATCAATGTGATTATAGGAAGAAAAAGTATACCAAAAATATTAAATATAAAAGAATAAGAACCGAAGAATCTATGTATTTACTGACAAAGGAATTATTAATACAAGATTGGAAGATAGTTCATGATGAAAATGATATAAATAAAGCATATGATAAATTTTTACAAATATTTCAATCATTGTACAATAAAAACTGTCCTATAAAACAATACAGTGACAGACAACAAAAGAAAAATATTCCTTGGGTCACCAAGGGGTTAATAAATGCATGTAAAAAGAAGAATACATTATATAAACAATTCATTAAGTGCAGAAAGGTGGAGGCTGAGATCAAATATAAAAGATATAAAAATAAGCTTACTAATATAATGAGGACCTGTAAGAAAGAATATTACAACAGAATATTAGAGGATAACAAAAATAACTTAAGAGGAATATGGCAAGTACTCAATGGGATTATTAGTAATCGACCTAAGAATGCTAATTATCCAGAATATTTTATTGAAAATGGCAATTTGATAAATAATATGGAGGATGTGGTCAGTGGTTTCAGTAAATTTTTTGTAAACGTTGGTCCTGAATTAGCAAAATCAATAGTGACAACAGAAACAAACACAGTGGTTCTGTAAATGAAATAGAAGATAGAAATCCAAACACAATCTTTTTGGGTGCAGTTACTGAAAAGGAAATTATCGAGACTGTGAGTAAATTTAAGAACAAAAAATCAACGGACTGGAATGAAATTGACATGACAATAGTGAAAAAAGTAATTGAAGGAATTGTTAAGCCACTCACCCACATCTGTAACCTGTCATTTCAAACTGGTAAATTTCCAAACAAAATGAAAAATAACAAAAGTAATACCTCTATACAAAACAGGAGACAGTCATTGTTTCACAAATTACAGGACAGTCTCTTTACTCTCACAATTCTCCAAAATACTTGAAAAAATCTTCACTAAGAGACTGGATGATTTCATTGAAAAACACAACCTCCTTACAGACAGCCAGTATGGTTTTAGAGCAGATAAATCTACATCTTTGGCACTGATCAAACTTATAGAAGAAATTACTAGTTGTATAGATAAAAAAAAAAAGTTTGCTGTAGGAGTATTTATAGATTTAAATAAAGCTTTTGACACCATTGACCACAGAATACTACTAAGGAAACTGGAAAGGTATGGGATAAGAGGGGTCAGACTGAGTTGGGTGGAAAGTTATTTAAGTAACAGACAACAATTTGTGCAAATTGGTGAGCACAAATCACCCTTCATGGACATCACTTGTGGTGTGCCCCAGGGGTCAGTTTTGGGACCCAAACTGTTTATTTTGTATATAAATGACATATGCCAAGTATCAAAAATTCTGAAATTTATTGTGTTTGCGGATGACACAAATATCCTTCGCACTGGTGAGAAGCAGCAGGTTTTAGAGGTGGTCACAACTGAAATGAAAAAGTTAACGCAGTGGTTCAACAAAAATAAATTATCTCTAAATCTAAAAAAAAAAAAAAGATTATGTTGTTTGGAAATTATAAAATAAATCATCAAATAATGGTAACGATAGATGATACCAGAATAGAAACAGTACAGGAAAATAAGTTTCTGGGGGTGACGCTAGACAATAAAATCTGCTGGAAACCTCACATCAGTCACATCCGGGCCAAGTTAGCAAAATGTATAGGGATACTGGGGAAGACAAGACACATCTTGGACTATAAATCATTGGTCTTACTATATAATTCACTTTTTCTCCCTTATCTTAACTACTGTGTAGAAGTCTGGGGAAACACCTACAAGACCAACCTACAGTCAATATGCACATTACAAAAAAGAGCTATAAGGATAATAAATAATGTAGGATATAGAGACCATACCAATTCGTTGTTTTTAAAGTCACATGTCATAAAGTTCATCGATTTAGTTAAATTTAAGACAGCACAAGTAATGTACAGGGCAATTAATAATCAACTCCCAACTAATCTACAAAAAATATTTAAAAAAGAGACAATGATCATAATTTGAGAGGAGACTTAAACTTTACAAAGCCCAAGATACAAACAACCAAGAAAAGTACACTACCGTTCAAAAGTTTGGGGTCACCCAGACAATTATTTTGTGTTTTCCATGAAAAGTCACACTTACTTACCACCATGAGTTGTAAAATGAATAGAAAATATAGTCAAGACATTGACAAGGTTAGAAATAATGATTTGTATTTGAAATAATTTTTTCCAGATACTCAACCTGCTCAAAGGAAGGTCAGTTTTATAGCTTCTCTAACCAGCTAAACTGTTTTCAGCTGTGCTAACATGATTGCACAAGGGTTTTCTAATCATCCATTAGCCTTCTGACGCAATGAGCAAACACATTGTACCATTAGAACACTGGAGTAATAGTTGCTGGAAATGGGCCTCTATACACCTATGTAGATATTGCACCAAAAACCAGACATTTGCAGCTAGAATAGTCATTTACCACATTAGCAATGTATATTAGATATTAGAGTGTATTTCTGATTAGTTTAAAGTTATCTTCATTGAAAAAAACAATGCTTTTCTTTCAAAAATAAGGAAATTTCTAAGTGACCCCAAACTTTTGAACGGTAGTGTATGTGCATATCTGTCTGTGGGGTGGATTTGTGGAACAGTCTGGAGCCGGAACTGAAACTATGTACAAACAGAAATCAATTCAAAAAGAGGTATAAACATTATTTGCCGAAAGGATATATGTTAGAAGGGTAGTATTTATATGTACGATTCACTGTGCTCACTCTGGGACACTATGGAATGGTAGGTGGGACAGCACTGTGTATATCTGTGTTGTTTGAGGCTGGTTTTGATGTATGGACATCAATCAAAAAACGAAAGATATGATTATTGACTTTAGGAGGAAAACTCCCAGGCACAAAGTCACCATACTAAAAGGCCAGACCACCGAATGTGTACAATCGTACAAATATCTTGGGACGATTATTGATAGTAATTTAAACTTTGAAGTGAACTGTGAAAGGGTGTGCAAAAAGGGTCAGCAACATTTGCATTGTTTGAGGAAACTTGCACGCTTCCAAATTGACCGAACCATAATGACAATGTTTTATCGGGCTTTTATTGAATCTGTTTTATCCTTTTCTTTAGTGTCATGGTTTGGTCAGATAAAACTGAAACAGAGGAAATCCTTGGATCAGGTAGTTAGATGGTCCAGTCGTTTGCTTGGTGAATCACAGCTGAGCCTGACATCCCTGTACACCAGACAAGTACAGAGGATTGCTACCTCCATTTTAAATGATGACTCCCACCCTTTGCACTGCAACTTTCAGCTTCTTCCCTCCAGACGGAGGTTTGCTGTCCCAAAAAGTAAAACCCAGCGCTACAAAAACAGCTTTGTCCCTGCTGCTGTCAAAGAGTTGAACAAGCTATAAAAATATATTGTACATATTTTATATTTACTTATTTTGTATGATGTCACTTGGGTTCTAAATATTTTATTGGGTTTTAGACCTTTGAGTTTTTTAACCTCTGACTAGTTTTTAACTTTTAACTTTAATATGACCCTTCTCTCTTACCTCTGGTTTCTCCCTCATCTCTTTGTCTTTTTATACCCTGTTTGATGGAGCCTTGAGTATTTTTATCATGTTTATAGTCAGCTTCATGTGTGCCTGTGTTTGTGTCTATGTTGAATGTAATTAGTGGTTTGTAAATATGGATGTCACCAGACTGCAAAACAAATCTACCTACGGGTACAAATAAAGTAACCTGAACCTGAATGTATGTTAGGATGGATGGGTGTTAATGTTGATATGTACAAAATACAGTTAATTGTTTACTTGGGGTCTTAAATGTGGTAATTTGTATATAATTCACATGAGTGTATTTATGGAAAAGAGGAGATGGAATTAATAAGTGTTCACTTCTTCCTTCTCCCTTTCGAACACTGTATACTGTTACTTTATTGCATTTGTCATTTGTTTTGTTTTTGTTATACTTTTTTGTTCGAAATAAAGTATCTATCTAATATGCATTCAATGCAATTTAGCTGTTGTAATGGATATTGTATTAAAATCTGTATTTCCTGTTGCACAAAAGAGGTTTTCTGTATAGCAGAAGTTTCTGCTTAATTTACAAATCACTATAATAGGAAATGTTTGACAATCCTATACTTTTCTTGTATTGTTATTAGGGATGGGCATAATTTACCGATTAACCGATAATTGATCATTAAGAATTTCACCGAGGAAGTTCATTTTCGTCGACAAACCGTTTTTTTTTTTTTAAACAATCCGAGGTTATTAGGCCTAGTGCACGGCCGTCCTCAAACAATGCAATGGCAAAATTTGGGCACCAGGGGGCAACATTACACCATCGCCATACCCTGGCGTGCCTCAGTTGATACATGCGCGCTTCCGTAGGGCAATCGCCAAATCATGAAGCGGTTACGGCGAAGTGTTGCGTGGGACCATTTCAGTTTAAAAAATGACCAGGTGTACTGCAATCACTGCAATGCAGCATACAAATATACCTCATCGACAGGGTCCATGGAACACCCTTATTACGCGAAGAAACCGCCAACAGTGGTTGTGCGCTGAGTAATGGCGGTCGTGAAGATTCTTTTTTTTTTTTTCAGAAACTTTATTGAGAAGGTCATGAAGATTCGGTAGAAGACACACACACACACACGTGTGTGTGTGTAAGTGTACATACATACGTAGATGTAAATAAAGTGTACATAAATATGTTTTTAGAACTCTTTTATTCTTATAACAAGATACGTAACTCAAGATGAAAATGATTTACTGCACAGGTTAATGAGAGCTTTACTGCTCCTCAGGTGCTAGAGGCGCAGAATCGTCGAGAGAAGCAGCAGGAGGCGGCGTAGTGGCTTGACGGGAAGACTATTTCGAACAAAATGGCACAAGAGAACAGCAAAAAGTTCCGCGCGGCTAGACTAAGTAACACGAGCGATAGAGCAATGAATGCGGTCTTTGTTTGTTGGGGTGGCGAGCGGCACAGAAGCTGGGTAAAACGTCTCGGCCAATCAGCTTGCGGGGTGAAACGTCTCGGCCAATCAGCTTGCGAGATTCCCGAGCGAGCCAACACGAGAACAGCGAACAGAGAGAGAGAGATTTGAGAGAGAGAGGTGGATTTGAGTTGTGCGGCTCTCCGTGCACCTGATGTTCTAATGTAGTCTACCTGCCTTGTTACGTACCTAAAAATGTTAATGATTAACCGATTATTAATCATTAATTCTCCCGACGATCGGTGAAGAAAATTTCACCGAATGCCCATCCCTAATTGTTATACAGAACATCACTGCAGTAAACTGGACAAAACATCTGCTTTAAAATTTGTAATTCTTCCCACAACTTTAAAAGCAAAAAACACTAAAAACATAGCAACTTTTAAAAAAAAGTTCCTCAGGCTTTTTGGGCCGCAACAATCATAAAAACATTCCGCGAAATCCTGGAGGGACTGCCTGTTATATGGGGGAAGCTGCATATTTCCAGTGGCAAGAAAAAAAACAAACTCTGGAATTACCTGATTTTCTGCATTAATTGGGCATAAAATGTGATCTGATCTACATCTAAGTCCCAAGTATAGACACACAATGTGCTTAATCACACAAACAATTATATTCATTGTCTTCATTGGACAGAACCATTACATATTCACAGTGCTGGTGGAAAAAGTGAGAGACAAGTTTGCAGGGAAGAGCAAATGTACAAGAGGAAAATTCCGTATTTTAGAGCAATTTTCATTGTTGACAGACCTGTTAAATAAACGTACACTTTAAAACATTATTAGATATATTTTAAGGCTCTATGCAGACTTTTGTAGTTTTTTGTGTGGTTTTTTTCCTGGCTCTGAGTAGAGATCACTGCTCCCTGCCATAGTTTAACTGGCAAACTGATTGAGGGGAAGTGTTCTGATTATGTGACTATTCATATAAAGTCAGACAGTAAGTGAATCGTGTAAATAAGACTGGGAGAAACATAATAAACATCACCCGCTAGTTAGCCTGTGATGCTAACAGAGATTTTACCAGTGAGCCTACTTAAAACGCGCTCCGCTTCTTCCACACAGACGTTAACCGTTACTGAAATGAAAACACTCACTCACTTTGAATCCCTGCTGATGACAGGCTCCCTGAAGTTTATTCTGCTGCCGCCACGGTGAACCACGCGAACCACCCCGTCGTCCACCATGCTTTCACCAGCGTGACCGTTAACCTCTGACCGCCCCGCCTTCACTCTGCCACTCGTAGACAGTCAGCTGAGAGGCGCTCCCTGGCGGACCGGAGTGGAACTGGAAAACAAAAAAAAAAGAATTTTTGAAAGAGAAGTTGGTTCTGCTAATTTCCTAAAGACTGCCAGTGTTTAGTTCTATATTTGTGCCTATTTATGTAATAAAAGGACTCATTTGTGCTATTACAGCTTTGAGATATCAACAGTTGTATCAGAGGTTATCTGAAGTCACAGTTCAGTCACTTTGTTTGATTGAAAGTACTGGAACTATAATGTCAATCACAAGCTATTTTTGAATGGCCGAGGTGATACTTTAAATGCTTATTTTAACGGTGAAGCTAATCTAAAAACGAAGCACTAACCAATAGCCCTGTTTTGGTTTTAAGCATAAATTGTTCAGTTTAATATTATTACAGAAATGCCACAAACATTACTTTCCCCCCAGCTTAAATTAGCACAAATCAATTAATTTTTTTGTTTCACTGTTACAGCCACCAAGGAGATAATGTGATCAATGTTTGTTAGCAGGATTACACAAGCATCTGCCCAGCAGCCGGGAGGTTGTGGGCTCAAGCCCCAGCCAGGTCATACCAAAGACCTTAAAAATGGTACTTTCTGCCTTCTAGCTTGGGGCTCAGCATAATAGAATGGGGCAAAGAAAGTTTGAATACCCAGTCATAGGGGAAAGCACAAAAAACAGTGTTCTCCTAGTGCTGGTCCCAGCCCCGGGTAAATGGGGAGGGTCCCGTCAGGAAGGGAATCCGGTGAAAATTCTTTGCCAAATCAAATATGCGGACCCATGATCCAGTGTGGTGACCCTGAATAGGGAGCAGCCAAAATTGTGTGTATGTACTAGACAAATTTTGATGAAACTTTAACCAGAGGTGGCTCTGGGGCTACAGATGAATCAATTAGGTGATCTGGATCACTTTTTCACTTTCTTTAACAGTGCCAGATGGGGCCTTGGTGGAGGGATGCACTCTCTGACTGCCCTCTAGGTTCAAAACATAGAATCATTTGAAAATGAGTTACAGCACGTAAAGTGGACTGAAGTAAATTGTGATACAAATTGTGAACAGACATGTGAAAATATGATATCAACAATCAAAGAAATTATCTCAAAGTATAAAATAACAACACTATCTAAGCACAAGAGAAAACAGGACCTACCTTGGCTAAATAAAAAAATTATGGAATCTCATGAAAAAAAAAAGCGATTTAGCTCTTAAAAATGGCTAAAAACTGATTTAAGTACAGATAGACTGATTTTTAAAAGCCTCAGAAATGAAGTCACCATGCAGCTCCTTAAAGCAAAATCAAGAAAGGCTGCAGGTAGAGGGGAGGCCAAGTCTTCCGCCTTTACCTCTGCAGGCGGTCGTATGTGTGGTCAGGTGCACTGCGCCCTGTGTTATAATAAACGTCTGTTCAGCTCCACTATTGCTCTCCTCCTTGACTCCAGTTCCAGACATAACAGGCTGGTCTTTAAAATTATCCATGGTTCTGCACCCCCCACCTCTTAAGACTTTTGTGTACCTGACTTCTGAACAAAATATGAGAATAACAAGGACTTCCTCTAGGTGGGATTGTTGCATCACCTATGTCAGGGGTGTCCAATCATGTGCCATGGAGGGTCAAGACCCTGCAGGTTTTCTCTTCTACCCAGTCTCTTCAGCAGGTGTTTTCACTTATCAACAGTCAGTGGGAAGAAGTTCAGTGGAATCTGCTGTTGAAGACACTGGTTGGAGGTAAAGCCTGCAGGGTCTTGGCCCTCCATGGCACATGATTGGACACCCCTGCCCTATGTAAAACTGCTTTTTGGGCAATCAGGCTTCTCATACAAAACTATAACAGAATGGAACAAGCTCCCCAGTGCTTTGAAGACCAGAACAAATTACAGACACTTTTCCACAGAGACTAAAAAATGGATTTTAAGTAATCAAGCCAGCCAGTATTGACTCTTTCCCTTAAATGGGATTCGAAATTGTACTCTTTAATTGATTTTATATGTGCCATCTCTCTTATGTTTTTACCTTTTAAACTTACTCCCTGCTTGTTTCAGGGTCAACAGTTTCTGAAACCTGTCCGGAATTGCTTTCTATATGTGCCGTTTTTCTTTTACTATCTTCTTGCCTGCCTCAGGGACTACAGATGGAAATCAGTGAGAACGCTATAATCTGGTACAGAGGACCTTTACCCTGTGATTCATGTTTTTGTTTTTTTTCCTGTACATGGTCCCTGACAAATAAACCAAATAAACTAAACTAAGGCAGTGCCCAAGTCAGCTTTACTCATATGACAAAAGATTTCAGAACTCTGAAGTTTTACAGTCATTTTGACATTTCTGCTTCTTCCTCCATATACCTTCCCACCTCTCTGTGTTATTTCAGCAGGTGTGTGTGTGTGTGTGTGTGTGTGTGTGTGTCATCTATGAATGTTTGTGCAGCGATTTACAACGCCGAAGGAGGAGCGTTCTGATTATTTTTTTCCCCTTTAACAGCCTCTGATGGGAAATGATGCTACTTCCTGCTGAGAGCGGCGCTTTAAAAGCGGAAGTCACCCAGAAACAAGTGCACATGGTGAGGGAGCAGCGCCAGTGAACGTCTCAGGAGACGCCTTCAGATAAGTTAATACCAAAGACAATTTATTCATAGGTAGTAACACAGCACGGTTGTTTGTTGAGGAGTCTTCAGCCTTTATGCTGGCAGAGATGTTTTAAACAGTTTTTTTTTTCTAATGTAGCTGTAAAACAGCCGAATTACAGTAGATGCACTTTTTTCTTGAAATTTATTTTTCATGAATATTGTTGTGTTTTAGTTTAGGCTTTTATTTGTGAGGTGCGGGTGGCGGCTCCACCTTCTGGTTCCGCCACCACCTGGCGTTATAAGAGGGCAGCGGGCAGGAGGAGGATGGATGACATGTTTGAGGGTCAAGAGGGATCCATCAAAACGGCACTACATGCAGACGATGGAGCCATATGGACGAGGGGAAGAAATGAGAAATTTGTGTTCAGAAACATTAGGAAAGCAATGGAGAAAGTGGAAATGTGGTCATATGAGTGGGAATTTAAATTTTCAAACAGTAAAACCTGATATATGATTTTCAGACAAAAAAAAAAAAACAACAAAAACACGCAGAACTGGTACAGAACCATTAACATTATATAACACTGGTCAACACTAAATTTATTGTCTAAGTTTTTTTTTAGCTGATTTAGGACAGTTTTGATGTGCTGAATCCAGAAATCACATTGGTTTTGCTCAATCGGGTCAACTTTTTGAACTATGGCCACATGTTTTCTTACGTTTTTGTTTACATGTACGTGTATTTTCACTTTATATGATGCAAAATTCTTTTTTATTTCTTGAAATTCTCAGAATTTTGAACAATGGTGACATAACATTCAATTTACATGTACTTACCTTTATCAATGTCTGCTATTCAGTTTACAGTACAACTATACAACTGCTGTACAACTGCTTGTAACTTAACATAAAAACCTGACCTGATTGAGAGAAACGGATGTCATTTTCGGATTCAGCGGTGCAAAATTGTCTTAAATCAGTTGAAAAAACACAGACAACTTACAAAAAAAAAATATTTTTGTTATGTTGTGTAATCAACCAATACAGAAAGTGAGTGAGTTCAAATATCTAGGATTGTGGTTTGGTAGTGCATACACATGGAGAGTTCATGTTGAAAATCTGGAGACAAAGTGCAAAAAGTCATTAATCTCATAAAAACTATAGCTGGACACGAATGGGGTGCAGATAAACAGGCATTAATTGACAGTTACAGAGCACTAATGAGATCGACAATAGACTATGGATGCATGATTTATGGAGCAGCAGCAAAGACGACTCTGGAAAAAATAGAATACAGCATAGAGTGCTTCGCCTGTGCATTGGAGCCGTCAAAACACACACCAAACAATGCAGTTTTAATAGAAGCAGGAGAAATGCCACTGAATTTGAGAAGAGATAAACTCGCATTATCATACTGGGCCAAGCTGAAAGAAAGTGAGGAAGCGAATATTTCAAAAACAACACTACAAGACTGCTGGAAATATTGTAACTTCCAGGGACACAGGTTTGGGTGGACAATTGAAAGAAAAGCCAGAACGTATGGACTACACACTATTGATATAGCTAACACCAGTGCAGTGAGTAATGTTCCCCCTTGGCTGTTTCCGGGAAAAGAAGTAGACATTAGTCTGCTAATGATGAAAAAGGATTGGCATATGAGTGAAGTTGGTGTTAAAACAAGCATTTACCTCGGGAACAATTACTATAACTACTTTCAGCTCTATACTGACAGTTCAAAGAACAAAGAGGGCTCTGTTGGAGTTGGAGTATACATTCCAGAGTTTAAAGTGACCATCTAAAAAGACTCTCCAACAATACATCCGTGTTTACAGCAGAGATGGTGGCAGTAATTGTTGGTTTGCAGTGGGTGGAGGAGGTCAGACCGGGCCAGGTGGTGGTGTTCACAGATTCACTTGCAGCTTTAAAAACCATACAGACACTAAAATCTACAAGGGAAGACTTGGTGATTGAGCTACAGTTAGGCCCAGAAATATTTGGACAGTGACACAATCTTCATGATTTGGGCTCTGCATGCCACCACATTGGATTTGAAATGAAACAACTACAACGGAATTGAAGTGCAGACTTTAAGGTTTTAATTCAAGGGGTTGAACAAAAATATATGATTAAACATGTAGGAATTGTAGCTATTTTTATACAAACGCTCCTCATTTCTGGGGCTCAAAAGTAATTGGACAAATAAACATAACCCTAAGTAAAATGTTACTTTTCAATATTTTGTTGAGAATCCTTTGCAGGCAATGACTGCCTGAAGTCTGGAACCCATGGACATCACCAAACGCTGGGTTTCCTCCTTTGTGATGCTTTGCCAGGCCTTTACTGCAGCTGCCTTCAGTTGTTGCTTGTTTATGGGTCTTTCTGCCTTACGTTTTGTGTTGAGCAAGTGAAATTCATGCTCGATTGGGTTGAGATCTGGTGATTGACTCGGCCATTGCAGAATATTCCACTTCGTTGCTTTAAAAAACTCCTGGGTTGCTTTTGCAGTATGTTTTGGATCATTGGTGAAGCGCCGTCCAATCAACTTTGCTGCATTTGGCTGAATCTGAGCAGAAAGTATATCCCTATACACTTCAGAATTCATCCGGCTGCTTCTGTCTTTTGTCACATCATCAATAAACACAAGTGACCCAGTGCCATTGGAAACCATGCATGCCCATGCCATCACACTGCCTCCACCATGTTTTACAGAAGATGTAGTGCTTTGGATCATGAGCTGTTCCAATTCTTCTCCAAACTTTCTTCTTCCCATCATTCTGGTACAGGTTGATCTTAGTCTCATCTGTCCAAAGAATGCTGTTCCAGAACTGGGCTGGCTTCTTCAGGTGTTTTTTGGCAAAGTCAATTCTGGCCTTTCTTTTTTTGAGGCTGATTCATGGTTTGCACCTTGTGGTGAATCCTTTGTATTTACTCTCATGAAGTCTTCTCTTTATGGTAGACTTAGATACTGATACACCTACTTCCTGGAGAGTGTTCTTCACTTGAGTGGATGTTGTGAAGGGGTTGTTCTTCACCATGGAAAGGATTCTGTGATCATCCACCACTGTTGTCTTCCGTGGACGTCCAGGCCTTTTTGAGTTCCCAAGCTCACCAGTGCACTCTTTTTTCTCAGAATGTACCAAACTGTTGACTTGGCCACTCCTAACATTTCTGCTATCTCTCTGATGGATTTCTTCTTTTTTTTTCAGCCTCAGGATGGTGTGTTTCACCTCCATTGAGAGCTCCTTTGACCACATGTTGTGTGTTCACAGCAACAGCTTCCAAATGCAAACGCCACACCTGGAATTAACTCCAGACCTTTTAACTGCTTAATTGATGACAGGTTAACGAGGGAAGAGCCCATGCAGCCTTGTTATTTTTTTTTTTTTTGCAGCCTTCTGAGTCAATTGTCCAATTACTTTTGGTCCCTTGAAAAAGAGGCGGCTACGTATTAAAGAGCTGTAATTCCTAAACCCTTGCTCCAATTTGGATGTGAATACTCTCAAATTACAGCTGAGAGTCTGCACTTTAAGCCCATATTGATTATATAATTGTATCCTGAACATGTTTTCTTAAACAGCTAAAATAACAAAACTTGTGTCACTGTCCAAATATTTTTGGGCCTAACTGTATATCACAGTTTATTTAGGGTACACAGGGGTGGGGATGTTGTGTTATATTTTACGCTTTTATTTGTGAGGTACGGATGGCAGCTCCACCTTCTGGTTCCGCCACCACCCGTGGCTATAAGAGGGCAGCGGGCAAGAGGGGCGGTCTGTTTGCCACCTCTGTTGCCTGACGGCTGTGTGTGTGCTGTGTGGTGTCTCCTTAGTAAACGTGTGTTCAGTTCGACACCTGGCCTCGTCCTTGGCTCCATATACAGACATAACTAATATGTTACTTCTGTCTTGCAAACCTTTTTTCTTGTCAATTTCTAGTTTTTTTTCATGTACCTTTGTGACATTTATTCTTTTAGATTTGAGATTTTTGTCTCAAATATTTGTAACCTTTTCCAGTTAATGTGCGGATTTCCCCACAATTTTCCATAACTTTTGTTCCTAGTTTAAACCCTTCCCCCCCGAATTTGCCACTGGGGCCTCAGAAAATAGCTCTTTTTTTCTTGTAAGTTTTGGATTTTCAAAGTAAATTCAAGACTTTTTTCATACGGAAGCATAGTCACAAGCTCCTGGTTCACCACCAACCTGTTCATATTTCTAATCATTTTTCCTCGCTCAGCGATACACCCGCTGAGGAAAAAAACTCTGATCATTGGCGATTCTATAGTCAGAAACGTAAACCTAGAGACTCCAGTGGCCATAGTCAAATGCATTCCCGGGGCCAGAGCAGGCAACATCGAGTCAAATTTGAAAATACTGGCTAAAAGTAACTGTAAACACTCCACAATTGTTATCCATACCGGCATTAACAACATCCAACTCCGGCAGTCGGAAATTACAAAACTTTGTGTGTTATCGGTGTGTAACTTTGCCAAAATGATGTCGGCCTCTGTAGTATTCTCTGGGCCCCTCCCCAGTCTGACCAGTGATGACATGTTTAGCCGCGTGTCATCCTTCAGCCACTGGCTATCTGTGTGGTGTCCTGCAAACAATGTGATCTACATAGACAATTGGAACTCATTTTGGGGAAAACCTGGTCTTATTAGACGAGACGGCTTCCATCCCACTTTGGATGGTGCATCTCTTTTATCTAACAATCTGGCATAATTTTTATCCAAATTTCCAAAACCTTGACAACTCAGGGTTGGGACCAGGAAGCAGAGTCGCAGTCTTATACGCCTCTCTGCAGCTCCTCTTTATCCGCTACACCTCAACTTAGCCCCTGTCCTCCCCATCAGAAAACCATTGTCTGCTCTCTTCAAAGCAGATAAAAATTTAATGTATAAGCATCCCAAAGTGATTAAACAAAAAGTTGGTAAAACTCAAATTAAACATGAAGCCTCTAAACTGAATGATTTGGCCTCTGTTCCTCCTCATAATTTAAAAATTAAGTGCGGTTTGTTAAATATTAGGTCTCTAACTCCCAAGTCTCTGCTAGTCCATGATCTGTTAATTGATCATCAGACTGATTTAATATCCCTTACAGAGACTTGGTTAGGGCAAGAGGATTATGTTGGTTTAAATGAATCAACTCCCTCTGGTTATTTAAACTGTCAAAATCCCAGAAGTTCTGGTCGTGGAGGAGTAGTAGTAACAATTTACCATTCCAAATTACTAGTTAATGTAAATCAAAAAACATGTTATAATTCCTTTGAGGGCCTGGTCCTCAGTATTGGGCATTTTAGCAATTTTAGGTTAAACCCAATTTTATTTGCCATAGTTTATCTTCCTCCCTCAGCCTACTCAGAGTTTTTATGTGAATATGCCGAATTCTTAGCGGATTTAGTGCTGAAATCAGATAGAATAATTATAGTAGGGGACTTTAATATACATGTAGATGTAGATAGTGATTGCATTAATATGGTATTTAATTCAATATTAGACTCGATGGGGTTTTCTCAGAAAGTAGGAAATTCTACCCATTATCTCCACCACACGTTGGACCTTGTTCTGACATATGGCATAGAAATAGAAAATCTGGTAGTGTCTCCTCATAATCCTGTATTGTCAGACCATTATCTGTTAACTTTTGATTTTACAATTTCTGACTATTTGGCTCCTAAAGAAAAATATTACTACAGTAGATGCCTCTCAGATGATGCCATTACCAAATTTATGCAGATTGTTTCCTCTATGCCATGTGTCAACACAGTCAACAGTTCTTCCCACTGTTAACTTAAATACAGTAACTACTACAACTCCTTCAACTGATATCTGTTTGGATGAGTTTACTCCAATTGACCTTTTAGAGTTAGATAAAATAATTTCCTCATCTAAGCCTTCAACTTGTCTTTTAGACCCTATTCCTACCAGGTTATTTAAAGAAGTCTTCCCATTTATTGGTAGCTCCATTCTTCAAATAATCAATTCTTCATTAACATTAGGCCATGTACTGCAGGCTTTTAAAACTGCTGTAATTAAACACTTACTTATAAAGCCAATGCTGGATCCAGGAGTTTTAGCTAACTATAGTCCAATCTCTAATCTGCCTTTCATTTCAAAAATCTTAGAAAGAGTTGTTGCAATGCAATTATTTGACCACTTGCAGGGAAATGGTTTATTTGAAGAGTTTCAATCTGGGTTTAGAATCATCATAGTGCTGAAACAGCTTTAGTGAAGGTCACTAATGACCTCCTTATCACATCTGATAATGGACTTACTTCTGTACTTGACCTTTTAGACCTTAGTGCAGCTTTTGATACTATTGTCATAATATTTTACTTGATAGATTAGAACACCATGTTGGACTTAATGGAACTTCTTTGCAGTGGCTTAGATCGTATTTATTTGATAGGTTCCAGTTTGTTCATGTCAATAATGAGTTTTCTTTCAACTCAAAGCTCAGTCATGGAGTTCCACAGGGATCTGTGCTAGGCCCTATTCTTTTTAGTTTATATATGCTTCTGCTAGGCAACATTATTAGAAAGCACTGTATACATATTCATTGTTATGCAGATGATACACAATTATACCTGTCGGTGAAGCCAGATGATAGTAATCAATTAGCCAAATTTGAGGCCTGTCTTAAGAAAATCAAAGCTCGGATGACTTGTAATTTCTTGCTGTTAAATTCAGATAAGACTGAAGTCATTCTTGTTGGTCCAAAAAACCTTAGAAATATCTTTCCAAATCAAACTCTTAGTTTGGATGTGGTTCTCTTTCTTTTTTTTTTTTCCACAATATCTTTATTGAACCTTTTTTTTTTTTTTTTTTTAACAAACATGATACAAACAATCAAACACTAACACTAAAGTACTACAAAAAAAAAAAAAATGCACTAAAAACACCAACAACCACCAACAAAATCAAGTCTTCAACAATGCTCCTCTGTTTAGTCTAGACAATCCAATACATAAGTATACATATTATGTTCACCAGTTTGGAATTTACAAGGTCCACACACATCATTCACCTTCTTCTTCAAGAGTTATGTTTAAATTTTTTACATAATCAATAAAAGGTCTCCATATATTCTCAAACACAATTTCCTTTGATTTTAGTATATATGTTATTCTTTCTAATGGAAGGTTTGTTAACATCTGTCTTAACCACTGAGTCACATCTGGTCTATGAGTCTTTTTCCATAATAGTGCAATACATTTTTTGGCATTAAGCAAACTGAGGTCTATGAATGTTCTTTCACTTTTATTAAAATTATGCTTTTCTGGGTACAGACCCAACAAAAACAGTTTAGGATTCAATATGATTTGTTTTGAGATTATTTTTTCAATTGTTACCCTCACCTCTTCCCAAAACATTCTTATTAATCTACATTCCCATAAACAATGAAATAGGGTTCCTTTACTTTCCATGCATTTTGTGCATGTATCTGGTATATTTTTGTTATATCTATTTAACTCCTCCGGTGTAACATACATCCGCATTAACCATTTGAAATGTATCAATTTAAGGCGTGCATTTATTGATTTGGTTTGAGCTTCTGTACAAGCCAATTCCCATTGTTCCTCTGAAATTTCAATTTGCAGATCTTCTTTCCAGTAGTTTAATCTTTTCAGTGAATTTTCACTTGAAGATAGTGTGAGTGAGTTATAAAACTCTGAAATAATACCCTTTCTTTTACTATCTTTCATCATCATTTTTTCCAAGGATGAATAAATAGGTCGAGTGAGAGCTTTATTTTGATTTGATCGAATAAAGTTTCTAAGTTGAAGATATTTAAAAAAATGTGTTCTATTGAGATTAAATTTGATCCTCAGCTCTTCAAAAGACATTATGTTGTCTGCACATGGCAAATATAAATCCTGAATCTTTTGTATCCCTTTTAAATTCCATACTTTAAATACAGCGTCCGCTCTCCCTGGTTTAAAATATTGATTACCCCATATTGGACTAAATTGTGACAATAACTGTGGTTCTTTTAAATAGTTTTTAGCTTCACACCATATTTTGATCATATGCTTTACAAATGGATTTTTAACTTGTTTTTGTAATTTTTTTGCCGAATCTGAGTATATGAATATGGGAAGAGGTAAAGGTAAATTGTATGATTCCATTTCAGTCCAGTGAGGGAGATCATTTGATGAAAAATAATATGTCATAGACCTCAGTTGTGCCGACCAATAATACAACATAAAATTTGGACATTTCAGACCTCCACGATCAAATGGTAAATATAATAAAGACAAACGTAATCTAGCCCTCCTGTTGTTCCATATAAATTCCACTAACTTTTTTTTTATTCTTGAGAATAGATCTAAAGGTGGTGATAAGGGAATGTATTGAAATAAATAAAGTATTTTAGGTAAAATATTACTTTTAAGTATATTGATTCTCCCGATCATCGACATTGGTAGTGACATCCATCTCTGAGTTAACTCATTGATATCTGACATTAAGGCTTCATAGTTGACACTGGCGACTGATTCTAGCTTAGGCATAATTTGGATTCCTAAATATTTAAACTGATTTACAACATTGAATTGATTTACCTCAGGGGCTGGGTAATTTCTCTGGGTCTCATTTAGCATTAATATTGAAGATTTAGTTTTATTTATTTTATATCCTGATATTTCCCCAAAATTCTTTATTAAATTCAACAAGGTTGGAATTGATTTTTTTAGATTCGACATAAACAAAATTATGTCATCGGCGTACAGGGAGATTTTATGTTCTGTTGGTCCAACTTTAATTCCATATATTTGTGAATGTAAACGTATCGCTATCGCTAAAGGTTCAATTGCCATAGTAAACAGTAAAGGTGAAAGTGGACAGCCTTGTCGACATCCTCTATTGATTTTTATTGGTTTTGAAATATTGTTATTTGTTAGGATTTCTGCTGTAGCATTATTGTATATTATTTGAACCCATTTTATGAAATTATTTCCAAGTCCAAACCTTTGTAGGACTTCAAAAAGAAAGGGCCATTCAACTCTATCAAAGGCCTTTTCGGCGTCCAATGATAGGAGAGCTGTATCCGGTGCTTCTTTATTAAAATAAATAATATTAAATAGTCTTCTTACATTATGGAAGCCTTGTCTACCCTTTATAAAGCCATTCTGATCTCGATTAATAATATTTGGTAAAATTTCTTGTATTCGTCTTGCTAAAATTTTACAGATTATCTTAAGGTCGGCGTTTAATAGGCTTATTGGTCTCATATTTTCACATTTATTAGAGGGCTTACCTGGTTTTGGCAGCAGTATAATTAAGGCATTATTTATGTATGATGGTAAATTATTATTTTGAAATGCTTCTAAAACCATTTCCAAAAAAGGTTTTATTAATTTATTCTTAAATTTTTTATAAAGGTCAACTGGAAGACCATCTGGTCCTGCACTTTTTCCTGATTTCATATTATCAATGGCTAGCCCAACTTCTTCTTGACTAATTTTAGACTCCAATATCTCCCTGTTTTCATTTGGAATACACGGTATAGATAGTTCGTTCAAAAACCCATTTAGTTTTGTTAAATCAGGTTCATTTTTGGTATCATATAATTTTTCATAGTAATCTCTAAAGGCTCTATTAATTTCTAAAGGATCTATAACTACCTGTCCATTACTTATAATACTGGTAATTGGTGTTTTAATTTCCAATTGTTTAATCTGCCATGCTAATAATTTTCCTGATTTTTCACCTTGTTCATAAAAAGATTGTTTCAATCTTAGAAGACTCGAGGCAGCTCTATTCGCTGATTTTTTGTCGTATTCAGCTCTCAAAATCAGTAATTCATTCTCCAACCTTGGGTCACTTCCTGCATACACTTTTTCCTGAAGATTTTTTATTTTATGTTCCAATTTAGCTCTCTCCTCTCGAGTCTTCTTAGATTTTGATCCTGTATAACTAATAATATGCCCCCTAATAAAAGCTTTGAAAGCCTCCCACTTTACACATGCTGATGTTTGTGTAGTATTGATGTCAAAGAACTCGTCTATCTGTTTTTCTATATACTTGACAAATTCCTCATCCTGAAGCCATTTATGCTGAAATTGCCATCTACCTGATTCCTTTGTCAATTTTTTATCTACATATATTAGACAACAGGGTGCATGATCAGAGATCACGATGTTATCATAAAAGCAGTTTTGAATCTTGGACCTTAATTCTGTGGAAATCAAAAAATAATCAATACGTGAGAATGTCTTGTAGGTACTGGAATAACAAGAATAGGCTTTAACTTGTGGTTTCATTTCTCTCCATATATCTAACAATCTCAATTCTTTCATAAAATGATTAATAGTCATCCTACATCCAATGTGCGTACAATCCAGTCCTGTTGATCTATCCACACCTGGATTCAATGTACAATTAAAATCCCCTGCTATGAATCCAGGTGTGGATAGATCAACAGGACTGGATTGTACGCACATTGGATGTAGGATGACTATTAATCATTTTATGAAAGAATTGAGATTGTTAGATATATGGAGAGAAATGAAACCACAAGTTAAAGCCTATTCTTGTTATTCCAGTACCTACAAGACATTCTCACGTATTGATTATTTTTTGATTTCCACAGAATTAAGGTCCAAGATTCAAAACTGCTTTTATGATAACATCGTGATCTCTGATCATGCACCCTGTTGTCTAATATATGTAGATAAAAAATTGACAAAGGAATCAGGTAGATGGCAATTTCAGCATAAATGGCTTCAGGATGAGGAATTTGTCAAGTATATAGAAAAACAGATAGACGAGTTCTTTGACATCAATACTACACAAACATCAGCATGTGTAAAGTGGGAGGCTTTCAAAGCTTTTATTAGGGGGCATATTATTAGTTATACAGGATCAAAATCTAAGAAGACTCGAGAGGAGAGAGCTAAATTGGAACATAAAATAAAAAATCTTCAGGAAAAAGTGTATGCAGGAAGTGACCCAAGGTTGGAGAATGAATTACTGATTTTGAGAGCTGAATACGACAAAAAATCAGCGAATAGAGCTGCCTCGAGTCTTCTAAGATTGAAACAATCTTTTTATGAACAAGGTGAAAAATCAGGAAAATTATTAGCATGGCAGATTAAACAATTGGAAATTAAAACACCAATTACCAGTATTATAAGTAATGGACAGGTAGTTATAGATCCTTTAGAAATTAATAGAGCCTTTAGAGATTACTATGAAAAATTATATGATACCAAAAATGAACCTGATTTAACAAAACTAAATGGGTTTTTGAACGAACTATCTATACCGTGTATTCCAAATGAAAACAGGGAGATATTGGAGTCTAAAATTAGTCAAGAAGAAGTTGGGCTAGCCATTGATAATATGAAATCAGGAAAAAGTGCAGGACCAGATGGTCTTCCAGTTGACCTTTATAAAAAATTTAAGAATAAATTAATAAAACCTTTTTTGGAAATGGTTTTAGAAGCATTTCAAAATAATAATTTACCATCATACATAAATAATGCCTTAATTATACTGCTGCCAAAACCAGGTAAGCCCTCTAATAAATGTGAAAATATGAGACCAATAAGCCTATTAAACGCCGACCTTAAGATAATCTGTAAAATTTTAGCAAGACGAATACAAGAAATTTTACCAAATATTATTAATCGAGATCAGAATGGCTTTATAAAGGGTAGACAAGGCTTCCATAATGTAAGAAGACTATTTAATATTATCTATTTTAATAAAGAAGCACCGGATACAGCTCTCCTATCATTGGACGCCGAAAAGGCCTTTGATAGAGTTGAATGGCCCTTTCTTTTTGAAGTCCTACAAAGGTTTGGACTTGGAAATAATTTCATAAAATGGGTTCAAATAATATACAATAATGCTACAGCAGAAATCCTAACAAATAACAATATTTCAAAACCAATAAAAATCAATAGAGGATGTCGACAAGGCTGTCCACTCTCACCTTTACTGTTTACTATGGCAATTGAACCTTTAGCGATAGCGATACGTTTACATTCACAAATATATGGAATTAAAGTTGGACCAACAGAACATAAAATCTCCCTGTACGCCGATGATATAATTTTGTTTATGTCGAATCTAAAAAAATCAATTCCAACCTTGTTGAATTTAATAAAGAATTTTGGGGAAATATCAGGATATAAAATAAATAAAACTAAATCTTCAATATTAATGCTAAATGAGACCCAGAGAAATTACCCAGCCCCTGAGGTAAATCAATTCAATGTTGTAAATCAGTTTAAATATTTAGGAATCCAAATTATGCCTAAGCTAGAATCAGTCGCCAGTGTCAACTATGAAGCCTTAATGTCAGTTATCAGTGAGTTAACTCAGAGATGGATGTCACTACCAATGTCGATGATCGGGAGAATCAATATACTTAAAAGTAATATTTTACCTAAAATACTTTATTTATTTCAATACATTCCCTTATCACCACCTTTAGATCTATTCTCAAGAATAAAAAAAAAGTTAGTGGAATTTATATGGAACAACAGGAGGGCTAGATTACGTCTGTCTTTATTATATTTACCATTTGATCGTGGAGGTCTGAAATGTCCAAATTTTATGTTGTATTATTGGTCGGCACAACTGAGGTCTATGACATATTATTTTTCATCAAATGATCTCCCTCACTGGACTGAAATGGAATCATACAATTTACCTTTACCTCTTCCCATATTCATATACTCAGATTCGGCAAAAAAATTACAAAAACAAGTTAAAAATCCATTTGTAAAGCATATGATCAAAATATGGTGTGAAGCTAAAAACTATTTAAAAGAACCACAGTTATTGTCACAATTTAGTCCAATATGGGGTAATCAATATTTTAAACCAGGGAGAGCGGACGCTGTATTTAAAGTATGGAATTTAAAAGGGATACAAAAGATTCAGGATTTATATTTGCCATGTGCAGACAACATAATGTCTTTTGAAGAGCTGAGGATCAAATTTAATCTCAATAGAACACATTTTTTTAAATATCTTCAACTTAGAAACTTTATTCGATCAAATCAAAATAAAGCTCTCACTCGACCTATTTATTCATCCTTGGAAAAAATGATGATGAAAGATAGTAAAAGAAAGGGTATTATTTCAGAGTTTTATAACTCATTGACACTATCTTCAAGTGAAAATTCACTGAAAAGATTAAACTACTGGAAAGAAGATCTGCAAATTGAAATTTCAGAGGAACAATGGGAATTGGCTTGTACAGAAGCTCAAACCAAATCAATAAATGCACGCCTTAAATTGATACATTTCAAATGGTTAATGCGGATGTATGTTACACCGGAGGAGTTAAATAGATATAACAAAAATATACCAGATACATGCACAAAATGCATGGAAAGTAAAGGAACCCTATTTCATTGTTTATGGGAATGTAGATTAATAAGAATGTTTTGGGAAGAGGTGAGGGTAACAATTGAAAAAATAATCTCAAAACAAATCATATTGAATCCTAAACTGGTTTTGTTGGGTCTGTACCCAGAAAAGCATAATTTCAATAAAAGTGAAAGAACATTCATAGACCTCAGTTTGCTTAATGCCAAAAAATGTATTGCACTATTATGGAAAAAGACTCATAGACCAGATGTGACTCAGTGGTTAAGACAGATGTTAACAAACCTTCCATTAGAAAGAATAACATATATACTGAAATCAAAGGAAATTGTGTTTGAGAATATATGGAGACCTTTTATTGATTATGTAAAAAATTTAAACATAACTCTTGAAGAAGAAGGTGAATGATGTGTGTGGACCTTGTAAATTCCAAACTGGTGAACATAATATGTATACTTATGTATTGGATTGTCTAGACTAAACAGAGGAGCATTGTTGAAGACTTGATTTTGTTGGTGGTTGTTGGTGTTTTTAGTGCATTTTTTTTTTTTTTTGTAGTACTTTAGTGTTAGTGTTTGATTGTTTGTATCATGTTTGTTAAAAAAAAAAAAAAAGGTTCAATAAAGATATTGTGGAAAAAAAAAATCCCCTGCTATTATATGTTGCCCTGTAAGTGATGATAAGATGAGAAATAAATTAGCAAAGAACTTCTGGTCATCTATATTGGGACCATATAAGTTCACAAGATTTATATTTTCTAATAGCAAAGAACCTTGAATGATTACATATCTTCCAAATTTGTCTCCAATTACATTTTTCACTTGAAAAGGAACTGATTTATGTATGAGAGTCATAACTCCCCTGGCTCGGGATGAAAATGAAGAGGTGAATACACTTCCCTGCCATCTACTCCTAATTCTTTTAACATCCTCCTCTATCAGATGAGTTTCTTGTAAAAACACAATTCTTGAACCCATGTCCTTTATTTTATTCATAACTTGTTTAAGTTTTTTTAAATTTTGTAGACCTCTGCAATTCCATGAAGTTAAATTAAGATTAACACTTTGGTCCATGATCAATAGAGAGTTTGGGATTACCTTGCAGTGTAAACATGCTCATACAGAGAAGCAAAAACATGAGTGGTTGAACATTCATCCTACAAACTACACACAAACAAATTTCCCCTTCCCACACTTGTGGCAAACCCCCCAAAATCAAAAGAAAAATTCTGTCTCCCGATATAGCCATCGACCGTTCCACGCCCACGGGGAACAGCCTAAGCCACTCCTTCTTCATCCTCCCAATCACCCTAACTCTACTGCTTTTAATGACGTAACATTAACTCTCTTCTGTAGTTTTCCAACTTAACTCCAAAATTTTTAACAACTTTGTACATCATAGTTTTTTTTTTTTTTTGTTTGTTTTGTTTTTGTTTTGTTTTTTTAATATATAATACAATCTATATTTTGTAAACTTACTATTTACTTCAAGTCAGTCAGATGCCTGTGCAAATGCTTAATTATTCTACCTTATATTTTGTTCATGCTTAGCTCCCACCAGTCTCTTCTTCTTCTTTGATCTTCTTGATGAACTCCTGCGCCTCCTCTGGGGTCTTGAAGATGTGGGTTCTGCCCTCATACGTGGTCAGCAGTCTCGCAGGATAGATTACACCATGACGAATCCCAAGGTTGCGCAGCTCCTTACGTACGGGATCAAACTGCTTCCTCAATTGCTGGATTCCTGTGGCCAAATCTGGGTAGAACCGCACCTGCTGGTCCTGGTGTTTAATCTCTCCTTTAGCACGTGCAGCGTTGAAGATCTTCATCCTGTCTCTGTTGCTTAGAAACTTCATAATTAAGGTCCTCGGCGGTCCCTTATCTCTCCGTGGGCCAATACGATGTGCTTTTTCCAGAACCACTGCTGATTGCAACTCCTCGCTGCCCAGCACCTCCGGAATCCACTTTTCCAGAAAGGAACATACGTCCCGACCTTCTGATTCCTCTGGAAGACCCACCAGCCTCAAATTATTCTGTCTCGACCGAGATTCCAAATCCAAAATATTATCTTCCAGAGATTTATTTTTTTTTTCCAAAGTGCGCACCTTTAATTGAAGACGGGTGACGTCATCTTCAGCACTAGCGAGACGGAGCTCCATCTGCGCCGTTCGTTCTACACAGTCACCCAATTCCTTTCTTATTCCTTCCAGCGCTGTCATAATCCCATCAAATCTAGAGGAAAAGTCCGCTCTCATTGAACTCATGGCAGCCATCAGCGCATCTGCGCCATTCCCCGCAGAAATCGCACCGCCGCCAGCCTCCTCCGCCATATATGGAGCCTTGTTTGCTGCGTCACAGACCTGAAAGTCCGTTAATTTGGACTGTTTCGGCGGCTCGCTTTTTCCTTTTCCTGGTTTTCCAGCCTTAGGCTTCGCCGACATATCCTCGCCCAAATGCTGGGATACGTTCTGTCCCAAATGAGAGAGTTATTTGCCGATTTTTTTCTCCAGGAGCAGAGCAGAGCGAGACACGTCCGTCCTACGTGGCAGCCATAACCGGAAGTCGGTTCTCTTTCTTTTAATAGTTCTGTGAGCAACCTTGGAGTTATTTTTGATCAAGATCTGTTTTTTAATTCACATATTAAACTTGTTTCTAAGACTGCCACCTTCTATCATTTGTGTAATTGTCATGAACCGGGCCAGTTTGTCCTCCTGGCTCAGTTCCATGACTCTCCTTTGTGTGCCCTATTTTATCATTTGTGTATGGTCTTGTTTGCCTTTGTCAGGTCATGCATTATTTTGTATCATTTCCGTGTTGTTGTGTTGTTTTGGGTTCTGGCTGACAGGCTGTCAGGCAGCACGTGGAAGTCTGCACTTGGTGTGGGCGTTGCCTGTCAGTCTGCCAGCCAGACCATGCCCTCTCTTTCTCTCTTGACACTCAGCTGTTCCCTGTCCTGTGATTACTGCCCAGCTCCCGCGCTCAGGTGCTCCCAGTCATTGGTTCATCTGTTCGTGTATTTAGCCAGCTCATGTTCTTTGTTTCATTGCTGGATTATTGTCTCTGTCTGCCACGTTACGCCGAGGTCTGCCCTTGTGTTTTTGCTCTGCCATGTTACGCCATCGTCTGCTTGCAACACGTTAGGTCGTGTCAAATGTAAGTTTTCCTCTTTATATTTTTGTACATCTGCACAGGTCTTGGGACTTTATGTTAATAAATTTGTTTGTGGTGTAACCCTGCATTTGAATCCGTCTCTCCTCCTCCGTGCACTGTGTAAAAGCGTACAGGGATTCACAACAGTAATATTGCAAGGATTAGGAGCATTTTGTCTCAGAGTGATGCTGAGAAACTAATCCACAGTTTTGTTAGCTCTAGATTAGATTATTGTAACTCTTTATTATCAGGTTGTCCTAAAACATCTTTAAAAAGTCTTCAGCTGATCCAAAATGCTGCAGCAAGAGTTTTAACAGGTACTAGAAAGAGAGATCATATCTCTCCAGTTCTGGCCTCCCTTCACTGGCTTCCCATAGAGTTTAGAATTAAGTTTAAAAAGCCTTCTTACTTACAAAGCTCTAAATAATCAGGCCCCTTTTCATTTACAAGATCTGATACTACTCTGTTATCCTAACGGAGCACTACGCTCCCAAAATGCAGGATTACTTGTAATAACTAGAATCTCCAAAAGTACAATGGGAGGCAGAACCTTTAGTTATCAAGCTCCTCTCCTGTGGAACCAGCTACCAATCTGGATTTGGGAGTCAGACTCGATCTCTGTTTTTAAGAACAGGGTTAAAACCTTCCTTTTTGATATAGCCTATAATTAGGGAGGGATCATGTACCCCTGAACCCTCCCTTAGTTATGCTGCTAATAGGTTTAGACAGCCGGGGGACCTCCAACAATGCACTGGGCTTCACTCCTTTCTTAACTCTCAATGAAATATTTTTGCTGGTCCTTAACATCTGTTTGTTCTCTCCCATAGATTGAGCCCCCATTGTGCTGTTTGCTCTCTACATGTCTGTTCTTTTCTTCTTCTTCTCTATCCCCTCACTCCCCAGCCAGTCACAGCAGATGACTGGCCCTCCCTGAGCCTGGTTCTGCTGGAGGTTTCTTCCTGTTAGAAGGGAGTTTTTCCTCTCCATCGTTGCCAAGCACTTGCTCACAGGGGATCACCTAATTGCTGGGGTCTTTCTGCAACTGTGGGGGTTTCCCCTACAGTTGAAAGTGCTATGAGATGACTGTTGTTGTGAAATGGCGCTATATAAATTAAGATGAATTGAATAAATTTGTGACTTTGATCTTGTAACTTTTTTTTCCTTATTTTTCTATTTAAACAACAAAAACACAATTGCCAAATGTTAATTGCTTTTTCAGTAAATTTCAGACTTCTTGTCAGAGATTTTCAACTTTCTGGTGTATATTGATTGATTGATTGATTAATAGCCAAAGTCAAGGGGAACCACTGGTTATTTATAACAACCACGTTTATCTACAGCCACAGGTTTCAGACCCTTATAGCTGATGAATAACTTGTTCTTATGTGTGTTTTAGGCAGTCTTTAGGTCTTCAACATGAGCCAGTGGAAGCAGATTCAGCAGCTGGATATCAGGCTCCTGGAGCAGGTGGACTACCTGTACGATGACAACTTCCCCATGGACATCAGACAGGGACTGGCTAGCTGGATTGAGTCCCAGGACTGGTAAGTCCTCCATTAAAGCCATTATCAGTCAGACAGAGATGCTTTAAACAGTAAAAACAGGATTGTTGAAGGGAAAAAAGACCATATATGGAGGACCAAAGCTGTCAAAAATCCAAACAAATAAATCAAGATTTAGTACATTAATCCAATGCATAAAAGGTAAATAAATATGATACCATGTTAATTTATTGTCACAAATATGTACTTTTCCCATTAAATATCCAACTTAATTACTGTGCATGTTTTTTCTGTTGTGAGCTTTACTGAGCCGTGACAGCCTCCCGATTTGCATAAGTAAGGGTCGTATCTCACAGAGCAGTGAATGCAGATGACTACTACAATTTTTGGATTCGTCAACTTTTCTGACAAATTTTGCCAAAAATCAAGCTAGTATCTCACCAAGGCATATGCTGCGGAATATTGATGAGCACTGCAACTGTTGGGTTTTGTCAGGGTTCGTAAAAGGTTGCAAAACTATTTGCGCACAGTTTTTAAGGTTGCAGTTTTGTCGTAAAGGTTCTTAAGCTGTTGCTACTGTTCACTACCTGCAAACCACAAAGACATGTGTTACAACTGCTTGCAAAGGCTTACAACTATTTTGCAAGCATTTGCAATTGTTTGTGGAAAAATACATTAGCACTGTGACAAGGAAAACTATTGGTGAGCTTAAAAACTGTTTGCAAGCTGTTTTACAACCAATTTTATGAACCCTGAGGAAACCCAAACCCTCAGCATTTGCCGCTCTGTTAGATCCAGGTTTCAGCAGAAATGCAGAATAGTATAATAGTAGATCCTCCCTCTATATAATAGTAATAGTGTGGAGAAAGGAAGCAGGCGAGGCAATGAGCTGAACAACACACAAACTTTATTCCTTCTCCAACATACAGTACAGTAAAAGCTCTCCCAGGTCTCTGTGCATTCTCCCTGTATACCTTTAATTCCATGCATTGAGACCCGGAACTTCCGAACATAATACATTGTTTGGAACAAAGACCTGTGTGGCACATTAACATAACATCACACCGGCACCGCTTCTCACACCCTTTCCTCTTCCAGCGGCTCCGGAATAGTCCTTACTGTCCTGTCTGAGACCCCCCCCCGGTGACACTTCCTCCTTTAGTCCACTGTTCCCCCTTTCCCCAGCTGCCTCCACCCTCTGGGTGGAGGGTCCCTCACCCATACCACCACAATAGTAGCTAATAAGTATGTGATTAATATGTACCTACTACTATACGGAGCATCAAATCTGTCAAAATTTGAATGAAATTTTTTTTTAAAGGGGACATATTATGTACTTTTTCCTTAAGTTGACATAGCTCCAAGAGGTCTAAATGAAATACTTTTGAAATGCTTTGGTCAAAATATCTCAGGGAATAAATACTACAGTACCATTTTCCACCCAGATTAAACAGTCTTCTTCACAGTGACGTTTCGGTTCATGTTTGTTTAAATTGAGATATTTGTAGCAGCCATATTGAGACGTACAGTAGTTGGGTAGCTAATAGGTCCGGATGACGAAAATAGCATGAGCAAACTATGTAAACTTGACTGAATGCAAGAATGTAAAGGTCAAATAAAGCCTTCCTGGGGACAAGGGTGTATGAGAAACAACGCTAACTCAGCTAACCACTGTTGGTTCAGGAACTGTCCTGGCAACAGTATAATAAACAACAGTGAAATAAGCTAAAATATTATCTAATGAAATAAGTGTGAGATGGGCAACTATTGGTTACGCAGATGTCTAGTGAGGGTGGATAAAATATATATGTAGATATAAATTTTTAAAAATAATCTAACTGTGGCCTCCACTTAAGCTAATGCTAGCAGCTGATCTCTCAGGGTAACCTAGCCAGTGTGTTGTCTGCTCTATTATGAAAAATTGACTGCAGATCCCCAGCCAAGCTAATGCTAGCATCCCAATCTACCTACAGTGCCCAAAATATAACAGAAAAAAACAAAACTGACTCAAGATATATATGTGATTGTGGATTAATGAAGAAGGTGGGAACACCAGTGTCTAGAGGTATGACTGGATTTTAAAGAAAACGCCATAGTAGTGCACTGTCAGTGTGTGCTTTAGACTTAGACTTAGACTTAACTTTATTAATCCCTTTGGGATGACTCCCTCTGGGAAATTTAAAATTTCCAGTAGCACATAAAAGGAGCATACAGATCAGAAAAGCAAAAAAGAAAAAAAATAAACACTTAATAAACACTTAACATAATATACACAGTACTATAAATATAAGGCTAAATATGGCTTGTACAAGTATGGTTAAGTTAAGGTTATTTCACTATGAATGCCCTACTGTCCTCTGTACTCTATGCCCCCCCCCCCCCCCAAGTGAGGAGTTATAGAGTGTGATGGCATGGTGAACAAAAGAGTTCTTGAGCCTGTTGGTCTGACACTTGGGAAGGAGCAGTCTTTCACTGAACAGGCTCCTCTGGTCACTGATGACGGTGTGCAGAGGGTGGCTGACGTTGTCCATTATATCCAACAGTTTATCCAGAGTCCTCATCTCTGCCACCGTCACCAGGGTGTCCAGCTTTGCGCCGGCCACAGAGCCGGCCCGCCTGATCAGTTTATCCAGTCTGGATGCATCCTTCTTGGATATACTGCCCCCCCAGCACACCAAGGAGTAAAAGAGGACGCTGGCAACTGCCGACTGGTAAAACATCCGCAGAAGTTTGCTGCAGATGTTGAAGGACCGCAATGTCCTTAGGAAGTACATCCTACTTTGTGTCTTCCCATACAAGTGGCTAATGTATGTTGTCCAATCCAATTTATTATCCAACCACAACCCGAGATATTTGTATGAATCCACAACCTCCACCTCAGCTCCCTCTAACAGGACTGGTTGAGGTCTTGGTCTAGACCTCCCAAAATCAATAACCAGCTCCTTCATCTTAGAGGTGTTGAGCTGTAGGTGGTTAGTGTGGCACCATGCAGCAAAGTCCCCTACTAGTCTCCGATACTCCTCCTCTCTGTCATCCCTGATACACCCAACAATGGCTGTGTCGTCGGCATACTTCTGAATATGTCACAGCTCCGAGTTGTAGCAGAAGTCCGAGGTGTACAGGGTGAAGAGAAGAGGGGCCAGTACTGTGCACTGGGGGGCTCCAGTGCTGCAGACAACGGTGTCAGAGACGTAATATCCTTCAGCCCGACATATTGTGGTCTGCCAGTGAGGTAGTCAGAGATCCAGTCCACCAGGTGGGAGTCCACTCCCATCTTGCTTAATTTATCCCGAAGCAAGGGGACACTTGTCTTGACAGTCTCTCTGGAATTAAGAAGAAATTATAAATGTATAAGGAAAAGTTGCAAATTTAAGAGAATAAAGCTCTCCTTGTTACCATAATCAGTCAGTCAGAGTGGCCTCTGCTGAGCTGCACGCCTAACAGTCCAGTCTTCACAGTCTAGCGTACAGGCGGCAAGCTCGCCAGTGTTGGCCACCGCAATGTTTCCCTTCAGAGTGTCCACGAATGATGTTAATGGCAGTCCTGGGTGCCGAAAGCCATGCGTCGGTTCCCAGAGTACCAGGTGGTCTTAGCCAAGTCACCTTGTCTGATATTCAGGGAAGGTACCCATAGAGATCTTCATTGGAGATGTGGCCTTGTCAGTTTACATTGAGGACGGTGTGCAGCATCCGGGTGTAGGAGCCATCCAATGACCTCTGAAGGGAGGTCATTGGATGTCCAAGTTACCATAATAATGTCAGTTTATTGTTACAGCTAAGCTTTTTTTTGCCTTCATTTCACAGCTCAAATATGTTTATCTGTCTCTATGCAGTTCTATCCCTATAGTCTTGATTGGCCCATTGACAGTCCAGGATCTGGTCATATGACCTAGATTAGTCTAATGTTTTATAGGTTTTGCATTTTATTGTTTGCTATCATGTCCTGTTAATAACCGTTTCCTGAGAAAAGATAAGCTCCTGTTGTTTTGCCAAGTGTGCCATATAAATAAAGATGACTAAATGTGTTTTGCCACATGTTTCCAGGGACACAGCGGTGAATGATGAGTCAATGGCAGCCGTCCTCTTCGCCAACCTGCTCTCCCAGCTGGAAAGGGTGCGTTCGCAGGAGCAGAACTTCCTTCAGAGACACAACATGAAGATCATCCAGCAGCAGCTACAGGTGTGTCCCACCTGCTTTCCCATTAGTCCACTCATCCCCTCCATATCCCATTATATTGTAGTACAAAACAAGAAAGAAATTTACAAGAAAAAGTCATAATTTTATGAGAAAAAAAGTGTTAAAAGTCAGAAATTTACATGAAATAAGCCTTACAAATTGGCAATAAAAATTGCAAATTTATAACGAAAAGTAATTAATATATAAGTAAAGAGGTAAAAATTTATGCAAGAAGATAAACAAATTTATAAGAAAATAGTTTTAAGAGAAAAAATGCATTGGTATCAGTTAAAAATGACAAATTTTGTCAAAAAGTTGTAAATTCAGAATAAAAGTTTGGAATTAAGAAAAATGTCAGACGTTTGCATGAAATAAGAGCCAGAAAATTTCAGCTGTACAACAGAAAAGTCACAAATTTATGAGAAAGAAGCTGTGGGTTTACAAAAAAGTTTATTTACAAGAAAAAAATTAATGAGCAAATTTACAAGAAAAAATAAATCATTAAAAAACTAAGGAAATTCTAGCAAAAAAGCAAAATTTTAAAGAAAATATTATAAACTTATGAGGAAAAAAATGTCATAAATTGAGGAGAAAAGTTGAACATTAAGGAGAAAAAGCCAAAACCAACATGAAAAATCTAAACTTATTCCAAAAAGTCTCTAATTTATGAGAAAAAAATGCAAATTTACAAGAAAAAGTACCAACTTTGCAAGAAAAATGTGCAAATTTACAAGTAAAAAAAGGTAATTTGTATTTTTAAAAAATGCTCCACATTTGAGGAACCCCCCCCCCCCCCCCAACTTTTATCAACCCATCTTCTTATCCTCTTATCCTTTTGGGCTATGGCAAGAAAAATGGCAAATTTATAAGAAAAATAGTTGTGAATTTACAAGAAAAGCGACAAATTTTAGAAAAATCCTCACAAATCTACAAGGAAAAACATTAATTTCTAAGAAAAATTTGTAAATAAATGAGAGAAAATTAGCAAAATTAAAGGTCCCAATCACTGAACAAATGCTGTTTTTGTAGGTTTTAACCTTCTGAAGTGCATCTGTAATCATGTAATTATCAAAAAAAAATAAAAAAATCAAAATGCTCATTTCTTTTAAAAACACACACATAATTTTTGTGTCTGATTTGGCGTTTTCCCCCCCCTCTATCAAGTCACCCATGCTCTCCCTGTAGCCTTGTCATCCCTCCCAGCATGTCAGTAGCTGTGTCACATTACAGGAGTCTCTGTTGTTGGGAGTGATGTGATCACTAGTTTCAGGTCCTGTTTTCTAGGACAGGCTGTACTCCCAACAGTCTCCCAGGGGGACGGTCGGGTATTCACACCCCAAAAACACAAAAATATGGTTTCTCATTTTGTAATTTAAAACTATCATTCTCTGTAAATGACACAAACTGCTTTTACTCTATTGTAAACTGCAATAAAAAGCAGTGTATGCATCTGCAACCTGTGGCTCTGCAGGTCATAATCAGCAGCTTGTGCTTTGACTAAAATGGGAAAAGTCATTAATAAATTCAAATAAAGACTGAGGGCTTTGATGCAGAAGAAAGAAATCAACCACTGGGTGTTGTATTTAAAGCTTTTGTAAAAAGAAGTAGTTTAATGGTGTATGTGTGTAGTAGAGGTGAAGGGGAAGTAAAATGGAATCACACTGCTCTCAAATTGGAAGTTGTTCTAAATAAGCATGGCTGGTTTCTGTTTTTGCTTTTAATCTTCAGTCACAAATGAATCAGACATAAAGTGGGTAAATACTGTCCCAACATGATTCAAGTTGGGTTGATCTTTCACCAAATATTAGCTATTAATACTCAGAGGTGCGTAGAGGAGCCAGAAATTAGTATGACCTTATTACACAACTATCACGTTTATTCTTTCTGTTAATGGACATTATATGGAATGTTCACCTGAGGAAAATTAAATGTAAACAACATGCATCCTAGTATAATTCAAATTATGTAACAGTTCTGAATTAATTTTAATGCCTGGAATTTTAATGATTCCAGGAGTTACTGTATTCCTTGATAAGCATCACTGGATTGAATATGTATCATCACTCCACTTCAGCAGTTTTCAAATAATCTTTAATTGCAATAACTTGTGACATGTAAGAATTGTAATAAAACTACAGCAGTGTGGACACTGCCATCCACTTGAGTTAGAATGATTTTTAAAACTGTAATTTTATAGTTATAATTATAGGGCTTGATGAGGACTACCCTTTATACAGTTAGGTCCATATATTTTTGGACACCGACACAATTTTTGTTATTTTAGTTGTTTACCAAAGCATATTCAAGATACAGTTATATAATCAATATGGTTTTAAAGTTCAGACTCTTGGCTTTAATTTGAGGGTATTCACATCCAAATTGGAGTTATGTTTTGGGAACTGAAACCACATTTATACAAAATCTCCTCATTTCATGGGCTCACAAGTAATTGGACAATTGACTTTAAAGCTATCTCATGGGCTGCATGGGCTATTCCCTCATTAATCCATCATCAATCAAGCAGGTAAAAGGTCTGGACTTAATTTCAGGTGTGGTATTTGCATTTGGAAGCTGTTCCTGTGAACTCTTAAAGTGTGGTCAAAAGAGCTGTCAGTGGAAGTGAAACAGAACATCCTTTGGCTGAAAAAAGAAGAAATCCATCAGAGAGATAGTGGAAATGTTAGGCGTGGCCAAATTAACAGTTTGGTACATTCTGAGAAAAACACAGACTGGTGAGCTCAGGAACTCAAAAAAGCCTGAACGTCCAGAGGAGACAACAGTGGTGGTGATCACAGGATCCTTTCCTGGTGAAGAAAAACACCTTTGCTACATCCACCCAAGCAAAGAACGCTCTCCAGGAAGTTGGTGTTGAGTTTGAGTTTGAGTTTTTATGGTTTTGATCAGTATCAAAGTCTACCATAAAGAGAAAAATTCATGAGCGCTAATACAGACTGTTCACCACAGGGTGCAAATCACTAATCAACCTTAAAAATAGAAAGGCCTGATTAGACTTTCCAAAAACATCTAAAGAAACCAGCCCAGTTCTGGAACAGCATTCTTTGGACAGATGAAACCAAGATCAACTTGTACCAGAATGATGGGAAGAAGAAAGTATGGAGAAGTCTCAGAACAGCTCATGATCCAAAGCACACACCATCTGTAAAACATGGAGACAATGTGATGCATGGGCATGCATGGCTTCCAATTTCACTGGGTCACTGGTGTTTATTGATGATGTGACAGAAGACAGAAGCAGCTGGATGAATTGTGAAGTGTATAGGGATATACAGTCTGCTCAGATTCAACCAAATGCAGCAAAGTTGATTGGATGGTGCTTCACAGTACAGATGGACAATAACCTAAAACATGCTGTGAAAGCAACCCAGGAGTTTTTTAAGACAAAGCAGTGGAATATTCTGCAATGGCAGAGTCAATCACCAGATCTCAACCTGATCAGGCAGCATTTAACTTGCTTAAGTAAATACTTGGGGGGGGGGGGTAAGCCAGTGTACTACTAACTAACTAACTAACTAACCTGCACTTATATAGCGCTTTTCTAGTCACAAAGACCACTCAAAGCGCTTTCATTAATACTAACCCTCTATTCTAAGGGCCTATAGGAAACAGATATCTAGGGACAATTTAGAACAGCCAATTAACCTAACATGCATGTTTTACTACTGCAGAACCAAAGCCCAGGTCAATAGGGAGGGTTGTATCAGGAAGGGCATCCAGCATAAAATCACTGCACAATCAAATAATGAGACTTTTACCGTGAGATGGAGGTAGATGATTCACTGTGGTGAGCCATCGAGCCCCTCCCCAGGCCTGGCTCGGGGCTCAATGGCTAGCGCCTGGTGGCCGGGTTTCTGCCCATGGGACCCGGCCAGGCTCAGCCCAAAGGCGTTACATGGATCTGCCCTTCAGTGGGCTCACCACCAGCAGGAGGTGACCATGGGGGTCCAGTGCTATGAGGGTCAGGTGGCGGTTGAAGGCAGAGACCTTGGCGGTCTGATCCCAGACTTCCTGAACTGGCTTTTGGGACATGGAATGTCACCTCTCTGGTAGGGAAGGAGTCTGAGCTGGTGCATGAGGTTGAGAGACACCGGCTAGATATAGTCGGTTTCACCTCAACACACAGCTCTGGTTCTGGAACCAGACTCCTGGAGAGGTGCTGGAGCTTGGCCTACTTTGGAGTTTCCCTGGGTGGGAGGTGGCAAGAAGGGGTGGGTATTCTTGTATCCCCCCACCTTGCTGCCTCTACATTGGAGTTTTCCCCAGTGGACGAAAGGGTTGTTTCACTGCACCTTCGGGTTGGGAAACAGGTCCTGACCATCATTTGTGCCTATGCACCAAATGATGATTCAAAGTATCCACCCTTTTTGGAGTCTCTGACTGGGGTGCTGGAGAGTGCTCCTCTTGGAGAGTCTATTGTCCTACTGGGGGACTTCATTGTGCACGTGGGCAACAACCGTGAAACCTAGAGGGGGCGATTGGGAGAAACGGCCTGCCCGATCTGAGCCTGAGTGGTGTTCAGTTATTGGACTTCTGTGCTAACTACAGTTTTTCCATATGTGCACCTTGCACCAGGACACCCTAGGTCACAGGTCGATAATTGATTTTGTTGTCGTGTCATCAGACCTGCAACCGTATGTCTTGGACACTCTGGTAAAGAGAGGTGCAGAGCTGTCAACTAATAACCACGTGGTGGTAAGTTGGATCCGATGGCAGGGGAGGATGCCTTTCAGACGTAGTAGAACCAAACATATAGTGAGGGTGTGCTGGGAACGTCTGGCTGAGGCCCCTGTCCGGGAGGTCTTCAACTCTCACCTCCGGAAGAACTTCGACCACATTCCGAGGGAGTCTGGAGACATGGAGTCTTAATGGGCCATGTTCTCTGCCTCCATTGTTTTTTTCCCCCCACAATATCTTTATTGAACCTTTTTTTTTTTTTAACAATCATGACACAAACAATCAAACACTAACACTAAAGTACTACAAAAAAATGCACTAAAAACACCAACAACCACCAACATAATCAAGTCATCAACAATGCTCCTCTGTTTAGTCTAGGCAATCCATTACATAAGTATACATATTATATTAACCAGTTTGGAATTTACAAGGTCCACACACATCATTCACCTTCTTCTTCAAAAGTTATGTTTAAATTCTTTACATAATCAATAAAAGGTCTCCATATATTCTCAAACACAATTTCCTTTGATTTCAGTATGTATGTTATTCTTTCTAGTGGAAGGTTTGTTAACATCTGTCTTAACCACTGAGTCACATCTGGTCTATGAGTCTTTTTCCACAGTAGTGCAATACATTTTTTTGGCATTAAGCAAACTGAGGTCTATGAATGTTCTTTCACTTTTATTAAAGTTATGCTTTTCTGGGTACAGACCCAACAAAAACAATTTCGGATTCAATATGATTTGTTTTGAAATTATTTTTTCAATTGTTACCCTCACCTCTTCCCAAAACATTCTAATTATTCTACATTCCCATACACAATGAAATAGGGTTCCTTTACTTTCCATGCATTTTGTGCATGTATCTGGTATGTTTTTGTTATATCTATTTAACTCCACCAGTGTAACATACATCCGCATTAACCATTTAAAATGTATCAATTTAAGACGTACATTTATTGATTTGGTTTGAGCTTCTGTACAAGCCAATTCCCATTGTTCCTCTGAAATTTCAGTTTGCAGATCTTCTTTCCAGTAGTTTAATCTTTTCTGTGAGTTTTCACTTGAGGATAGTGTCAATGAGTTATAAAACTCTGAAATAATACCCTTTCTTTTACTATCTTTCATCAACATTTTTTCCAAGGCTGAATAAATAGGTCGAGTGAGAGCTTTATTTTGATTTGATCGAATAAAGTTCCTAAGTTGAAGATATTTAAAAAAAATGTGTTCTATTAAGATTAAATTTGATCCTCAGCTCTTCAAAAGACATTATGTTATCTGCACATGACAGATATAAATCTTGAATCTTTTGAATCCCTTTTAAATTCCATACTTTAAATACAGCATCCGCTCTGCCTGGTTTAAAATATTGATTACCCCATATTGGGCTAAATTGTGACAATAAGTGTGGTTCTTTTAAATAGTTTTTAGTTTCACACCATATTTTGATCATATGCTTTACAAATGGATTTTTAACTTGTTTTTGTAATTTTTTTGCCGAATCTGAGTATATGAATATGGGAAGAGGTAAAGGTAAATTGTATGATTCCATTTCAGTCCAGTGAGGGAGATCATTTGATGAAAAATAATATGTCATAGACCTCAGTTGTGCCGACCAATAATACAACATAAAGTTTGGACATTTCAGACCTCCACGATCAAATGGTAAATATAATAAGGACAGATGTAATCTAGCCCTCCTGTTGTTCCATATAAATTCCACTAACTTTTTTTTTTAATTCTTGAGAATAGATCTAAAGGTGGTGGTAAAGGAATGTATTGAAATAAATAAAGTATTTTAGGTAAGATATTACTTTTAAGTATATTGATTCTCCTGATCATCGACATTGGTAGTGACATCCATCTCTGAAGTAACTCATTAATGTCTGTCATTAAGGCTTCATAGTTGACACTGGCGACTGATTCTAGCTTAGGCACAATTTGGATTCCTAAATATTTAAACTGATTTACAACATTGAATTGATTTACCTCAGGAGCTGGGTGATTTCTCTGGGTCTCATTTAGCATTAATATTGAAGATTTAGTTTTATTTATTTTATATCCTGATATTTCCCCAAAATTCTTTATTAAATTCAACAAGGTCGGAATTGATTTTTTAAGATTCGACATAAACAAAATTATGTCATCAGCATACAGGGAGATTTTATGTTCTGTTGGTCCAACTTTAATTCCATATATTTGTGAATGTAAACGTACCGCCATCGCTAAAGGTTCAATTGCCATAGTAAACAGTAAAGGTGAAAGTGGACAGCCTTGTCGACATCCTCTATTAATTTTTATTGATTTTGAAATATTGCTATTTGTTAGGATTTCTGCTGTAGCATTATTGTATATTATCTGAACACATTTTATGAAATTATTTCCAAGTCCAAACCTTTGTAAGACTTCAAAAAGAAAGGGTCATTCGACTCTATCAAAGGCCTTTTCGGCGTCCAATGATAAGAGAGCTGTATCCGGTGCTTCTTTATTAGAATAAATAATATTAAATAGTCTTCTTACATTATGGAAGCCTTGTCTTCGCTTTATAAAGCCATTCTGATCTCGATTAATAATATTTGGTAAAATTTCTTGTATTCGTCTTGCTAAAATTTTACAGATTATCTTAAGGTCGGCATTTAATAGGCTTATTGGTCTCATATTTTCACATTTATTAGAGGGTTTACCTGGTTTTGGCAACAGTATAATTAAGGCATTATTCATGTATGATGGTAAATTACTATTTTGAAATGCTTCTAAAACCATTTCCAAAAAAGGCTTTATTAATTTATTCTTAAATTTTTTATAAAAGTCAACTGGAAGACCATCTGGTCCTGCACTTTTTCCTGATTTCATATTATCAATGGCTAGCCCAACTTCTTCTTGAGTAATTTTAGACTCCAGTATCTCCCTGTTTTCATTTGGAATACACGGTATAGATAGTCCGTTCAAAAACCCATTTAGTTTTGTTAAGTCAGATTCATTTTTGGTATCATATAATTTTTCATAGTAATCTCTAAAGGCTCTATTAATTTCTAAAGGATCTATAACTACCTGTCCATTACTTATAATACTGGTAATTGGTGTTTTAAATTCTAATTGTTTAATCTGCCATGCCAATAATTTTCCTGATTTTTCACCTTGTTCATAAAAAGATTGTTTCAATCTTAGAAGACTCGAGGCAGCTCTATTCGCTGATTTTTTGTCATATTCAGCTCTCAAAATCAGTAATTCGTTCTCCAACCTTGGATCACTTCCTGCATACACTTTTTCTTGAAGAATTTTTATTTTATGTTCCAATTGGACTCTCTCCTCTCGAGTCTTCTTAGATTTTGAACCTGTATAACTAATAATATGTCCCCTAATAAAAGCTTTGAAAGCCTCCCACTTTATACATGCTGATGTTTGTGTTGTACAGTGATCCCTCGCTACTTCGCGCTTCACCTTTCGCGCCCTCAGTGCATCGCGGATTTTTCAGAAATATTCATCAAAAATTCAAAATTGAGAAAAAATGGGCGGGCGCTAGCAGAAGGCAGGGAGACTACATTAGAACATCAGGTATCAACACGGAGAGCCGCACAACTGAAAATCCACCTCTCTGACCACCGCTCCACTCCTCTCCGCCCACCTCTTCACTGCTCGGGAATCTCGCAAGCTGATTGGCCGAGACGTTTTACCTCGCAAGCTGATTGGCCGAGATGTTTTACCCAGCTTCTCTCCCTGCAGAGCACCCAAACCCACCGAAGGAAGACCGCATTCATTGTTCTTTATCGCTAGTCTCGCCGCGTGGAACTTTTCGCTGTTCTCTTGTCCCTTTTTGTGTGAAATAGTCTTCCCGTCGAGCCACTACGCCGCCTCCTGCAGCTGCCCTCGACAATCCTGCACCTCTAGCACCTGACGATGAGGCGTCACCTGAGGAGCAGTAAAGCTCTCATTAACTTGTGCAGTAAATCATCTTAATCTTGAGTTACGTATCTTGTTATAAAAATAAAAGAGTTCTAAAAACATATTTATGTACACTTTATTTACATCTACGTATGTATGTACACGTACACACACACACACACACACGTATCATATGAGAGAGAGTGAGAGAATGAACGTATGTGTTATTTAGGGGTGACGCTACTTCGCGGTTTTTCACTTTTCGCGGTCGGTTCTGGAACCCATTAACCGCGATAAGTGAGGGATCACTGTATTGATATCAAAGAACTCATCTATCTGTTTTTCTATGTACTTAACAAATTCCTCATCCTGAAGCCATTTATGCTGAAATTGCCATCTACCTGGTTCCTTTGTCAGTTTCTTATCTACATATATTAGACAGCAGGGTGCATGATCAGAGATCACAATGTTATCATAAAAGCAGTTTTGAATCTTGAAGAATCGAGGAACTGGTGGTAGCTAACAAAAAGGTTAGCCTGAAATCGCTATTTGAAGAGCTACGACGATTTCGCCGAGAGGTTACGGCCGAATTTCGGGAATTCAGAGACGAATTGAAAAGGACAAACAGCAGAGTGGACCAGGCCGAGAACCGAATCTTGGAAGCAGAGGAACGAATAAAAGTGCTCGAAGATTCTGTGCTGGACCTACGCAAAAGACAAGCATCTATAGAGGCTAAGCTAGCCAACCAAGAAGGAAGAGAGAGAAGAGACAATATAAGAATTCATGGTCTGATAGAAGGAGCCGAAAACGGTTTTAACTCAATGGCAGAATGCGTGGAATCTTTACTAAGAGAGAAATTGGATATTCCACAAACCACCGACTTAAACATAGAAAAGGCACATCGTTCATTAGCCGCTAGGCCAGCGGCGGAAGCGCCCCCACGTTCGGTGTTGGTAAGATTTTCCAATTTCAAAATAAAACAAGAGGTTGTAAGACTGGCTTGGCAGAAAAAAGGATTTATGCACCAGGAGAGAAAAGTCTTCGTGGAACACGATTACGCCCCGGAGGTCCTTAAAAAGCGCAGGGAATACAATGACGTGAAAAAGGTGCTAAGAGAGAAGAAACTGCGCTTTCAGACGCCATTTCCTGCGAAGTTAAGGGTCTTCTACGGTGAAGAAACATGTCTCTATAATTCGGCGGAAGAAGCAACAGCTGACATGGCGAGAAGAGGGCTCCCGGTAACGGTATTTAAACCCGCAGCAGACCTGAGTGAGAAGATCAAAACGCAAACATGGACAACACAAAGACCTTCAAAATCCACGGGCCAGCAGCGGGAAACCCAGCGCCAGAGCGTCGCGGATAAACTGTCCGTTTTCAGGTTGGAATAGCGACCATTTTTTTTTTTTTTTTTGAGTCAATCTGCACATCCAACCCCCCTCATACAAGGTAACAAACATTAAAGGAGATGCGTATTCAGCATGTGGTAAAACATTTCATGGAACAGTCATAATATTTGAAACAAATAAGTCTTTTTAATAAAAAAAAAAAAAACTTGTTAAAATAGAAATGTGACAATAATCCACATGTTCTCCTCACACTAACAAATACTGTTTCTGCGTGAATGTTTGATGTGATGGGGGTGGGAGGGTGCACACAATTTCACAGGGTTTAGGCATAAAAGGGAAAAAAAAAATCATTACAAGTTCGGATTGGGTTCTGAAACTCACGTTAAAAGCATGGGACAACTTACAGGGGTAAGAGAGGGCCCTCAACACGTAACAGAGTTTGAGGAATTCCCCTCAGAGTCTTCACTCCATCAAGGCTCTTCCAGGGTCTTTAAAAAGACCTCAGCTCAGGAAGTTCTTTTGACAGTTTTTTGTTTTAAAGTTTTATACACTATGTTCTTAATGTTTTTCTTGTTCTTAATGTTCTTTCAGTTTCTGAGTAGCACAAAAGAGGGCCACCACACAGTTATACTAAACAAAACAACACAATGGAGAAACAGGGTGTAACCAAAATAATTTCATATAATGTAAAAGGAATCCTGAATCCAGTTAAAAGATCCAAGACTCTAGGCAAAATGAAAAAAGACAAAGCAGGAATAATATTTTTACAAGAAACCCACCTAACAGATGTGGAGCACAATAAACTCAGTAGACAAGGGTTTAAAATGATCTCTTCATCTTCATATAAGTCAGGGAGGAGGAGGGGAGTAGCGACATTGATATCAACCAAAATTACATTTGAAAAAAAATCAGAACACAAAGATAAAGAAGGGAGATACAGTTTGGTAACTGGGCGGCTAGAGGGAGAAGATATCACCCTGCTGAATGTGTATGCTCCCCCAGGGGCTAACTGGAAATTTTATAAAAATGTATTTGACCTAATGATAACTAAAGCTCAAGGTTTAGTGATATGTGGTGGGGACTTCAATCTTAGACTGAATCCATACTGGGATGCTTCTGGTAATTCTCCACATCAAAATAACACCCAAAGCAGGAAGACTCGGATGCTACTAAAAGAAATGGGAATCTGTGATGTGTGGAGGGAACTCAACCCCAGTGTAAAAGACTATACATTTTACTCAACTCCACATTCATCTTACTCAAGGATTGACTATTTTTTTATGTTTAATAGAGACATTGGAAGAGTAGAAACATGTAAAATAGGACTGATGGATCTCTCTGACCACAGTCCGATCTACATGGACTTAAATATCCAAAAATACACAAATAATACATTTTCTTGGAGGTTAAATTCAAATGTCCTGACAGGACCATTGAAAGATGAATTGGAATCAGATATTCTCAGATATTTGGAAGAAAACGATAATGGAGAAGTATCCCCTTTAATACTGTGGGATGCATGCAAAGCTGTAATAAGAGGAAAGATTATTGCAAAACTGGCAACCCAAAAGAAACTAAGACAAGAAAAACTATCCACATTAGAGTCAGAACTTAGGAACCTAGAAAAAGAACACAAAGGCAACACTCATTCTACTGACTCGCTCAAGATTAAGGAAATTAAAAACCAAATAAATGAGATCTACACAATAGAAATCCAGAAGAAACTTACATTTCTGAAACAAAAATACTATGAAGCAGGTAGTAAATCGGCAAAATTGCTAGCCTATAAATTGAGGAAACATCAAACAGAAAGAGCAATCTACAAAATCAGAGACCCAGTATCAAAGGAAATAAAATTCAGAATTCAGGATATTCTTAAAAGCTTCGAGAATTACTATAAGAACTTATACTCCCACAAAAAACATAAAAACGCATCCGAGGCATTCCTAAACACATTAAACCTTCCCCAACTTACGGAGTCACAAAATAAAACACTACTGTCAGAAATACAACCTAAAGAATTGGAAAAAGCAATTATGAAACTTAAAGCTAACAAATCCCCAGGAGCTGATGGCTATACAGCAGAGTGGTACAAAACCTTTAAACAGCAACTATCTCCTCTCCTCCTGAAAACATTTAATTATGTCCTCCACACAGGGGAAATCCCCCCCTCCTGGAGAGAAGGGGTCATTGCAGTTATACCTAAACCTGAAAAGGATAAACTAGAGTGCTCCAACTACAGACCAATCAGTGTACTAAATCAGGACTATAAGCTTTTTACCATTATCCTTGCCAAAAGGTTAGAAAATATACTGACAGACCTAATTCATTTAGACCAAACAGGTTTTATAAGACAAAGACAGACACAAGACAACATTCGACGCACTTTACACATAATTCATCATATAAAAAAAATATAACTTAAATGCAGTCATATTGGGATTAGATGCTGAAAAAGCATTCGATTCGGTTGACTGGTCTTTTCTATATAGACTCTTATCCAGTTTCAATTTTCATAACAACTTCATTAGAACTATACAGGCAGGTCTTTTGGTGTACAAGGGGCACTGCTGAAGTCATTCTATGACACGGTGGTGGCATCAGCCATCACTTTTGGAGTGGTCTGCTGGGGCAGTGGCATTACTGCAGCCGATAGGAAGAGACTGAACAAACTGATTAAGAAAGCTAGCTCTGTCCTGGGGCAGCGCCTTGATCCGATGGAGGAGATAGGAGAGAGAAGGACGGTGGCTAAACTGTCATCTCTGCTGGAGTCCGAGTTCCACCCTATGCAGGACATACTGAATGCACTGAGGAGCTCATTTAGCAGCAGACTACATCATCCCAGGTGCACAACCGAGAGGTTTCGTAGGTCCTTCCTACCAACGGCTGTCAGACTGTACAACCTAAGCAGGGCTGCTCGCAGAGATAGCAAAAAGACGTAACAAACTAATAGTTTTTTGAATGCAAAAGATGCAATAGACTTACACAATGGTCCCCTCCGGCATACAACTAGGAACTTACCGGTCGCTATGGAGGGTGAGAATATGTATGGGCACATAATCATACCATGTAGGATAACTAAGTAGACGGTTATGCTGTTTCATTCCATCTAGCAACAATGCTCTGCACTGTGTGTGTTTATATATTTACATATTTATTCCATCTAGCTACAATGCTCAGCACTGGGTGTGTTTATATATTTATATATCTACATATTATTCCATCTAGCTACATTGCTCCGCACTGTGTGTGTTTATATACTTGCATATTTATTCCACCTAGCTGCAATGCTCCGTACTGTGGGTGTTTATATATTTACATATTTATTCCATCTAGCTACAATGCTCTGCACTGTGTGTTCATATATTCATATATTTATTCCATCCAGCTACAATGCTCTGCACTGTGTGTCTGTGTGTGTGTGTATATATATATATTTTATAGTAATACGTACATATGTATATTAGCTGCTCTTGCTTGCTTGTTTTTTTCTTGCCTTCTGATTGTTGCTCTGAGTGTTGCTATCCCTGTGCTGTTGCAATCCTGGAATTTCCCCGTTGTGGGACTAATAAAGGCTTATCTTATCTTATCTTATCTTATTATATAAAAAACCAACAGCTAAAATAAGGATTAATGGTAATTTATCATCATCTTTTGAACTGGAAAGAGGATGTCGTCAGGGCTGCCCCCTGTCTCCACTGCTCTTTGCAATCTTCATAGAACCTCTGAGCCAATGGATAAGACAAAATCAAAAAATTCAAGGTATTACACTTGGTCAGAAGGAACATAAAATAGCACTCTTTGCTGATGACATTTTAATATACCTAGGGCAGCCGGACACTTCTTTACCAGAACTAACCTCAGTTTTTTCAGAGTATGGAGATTTATTGGGGTACAAATTAAACATGCATAAAACCCAAATTTTAACATTCAACTATGACCCAAATCATTATTCACTAAGCAAACTCAAAACTAACTGGGAGTCGGAATCTATGAAATATCTGGGGGTCAATATCCCGAAACAACTCAACAAAATTATATCACTAAACTATGATCCACTGGTGACAAAAATAAAATCTGACCTAGCAAGATGGAATATGATACCATTCTTGGGTACTGCACAAAGAATTGAAGCAGTCAAAATGAATATACTTCCACATCTTCTATACCTTTTCCAAACAATACCGGTAGAACCTCCCAAAAAAACATGGCAGGAGCTGGACAGAAGGATCTCAAGATTCATATGGCAGGGCAAGAGACCTAGAATCAGATATCTAACTAACTAACTAACCTGCACTTATATAGCGCTTTTCTAGTCACAAAGACCACTCAAAGCGCTTTCATTAATACTAACCCTCTATTCTAAGGGCCTATAGGAAACAGATATCTAGGGACAATTTAGAACAGCCAATTAACCTAACATGCATGTCTTTGGCATGTGGGAGGAAACCGGAGAAATCCCGGAGTAAACCCACGCAACACGGGGAGAACATGCAAACTCCACACAGATCACTGTTGGTCAGGGGCTGGAATCGAACCCACGATCCCACGATCCCCACAATCCTCCGGCCAAGGGTAAACTGTGCTGCCGCAGTGCTAACCACTGCGCCACCGTGCAGCCAAGCAGATATAGAACCTTACAGCTAAACAAAGACAAAGGTGGACTCGCGCTGCCAAATGTCAGGGACTACTTTAAAGCCGCACAAATTAAAACTTTAGTAGAGATATGTAACCCAGTCTACACTGCACAATGGAAGGAGATCGAATGCCAAATAACAAGTGACATCCCCCTACAGGCGATAATAGGGAACAATGCCTTACCTAAGCTTTTGAATAACACTAACCCATGGATAGAGACCCCGCTAAAAATTTGGTTTAAGATAGTCAGAGAGAATCAAACTAAAGAGCCCTATCGACTTCTGCAATGGATTGCCTATGATCAAGACTTTACTCCTAATAAAACAGACACCAGATTTAAAAAGTGGAAGGAGAAAGGGCTGATAAAATATTACGATTTTTTTTAAAGGGCAAATTTTAAGAAGTTTTGAAGATTTGAAAAAACAAGGCCTAATAAATCAAGACCTTTACAGGTTCTTCCAGCTTAGACACCACATAAACAATATACTTAAAAAGGAGGATTTGGAAAGGGCCCAGTCAGGTGTTCTGAAGGTCTTCTTAATGGCATATAAAGGGATCCCAGGGATCAGATACATTTCTAAAATATACCAAGGTCTTCAAGACTTAAAAGGAGACAACACATCTTATATAAAAGAGAGATGGGAAAAAGAGGGGAATTTCACTTTACAACTGGAAATATGGGAAAAGCTAAATAAACAGCATTGGAAAAGTACCTCATCCCTGCAGTGGAGAGAATTTGGATGGAAAAACTTGGTAAGATTTTTCAGAACACCTGCACAAAACAAATTTACCCATAAGGGATTGAACTGTTGGCGCTTGTGTGGTGAAAAGACTGCAAATCATTTTCATGTGTTTTGGTCATGCCCAGTTATCCACCAATATTGGACCAATGTACAGACAATATTGGGGAAAATATTCAAAATAACAGTTCCCTTTTCTTTTGTAACTTTGTATTTGGGTTTACTACCGGACTCACTAGAAAGACGAGGAGAAAAATACTTATTCAATGTTTTAATATTGGCAAGCAAAAAAGCTCTAACTAAAAAATGGATGTTGAAGGACTGTCCTACACCTGAAAATTGGATTAACGTGATCCAAGACATTTACTCGATGGAAAAGTTGACATTCGCACTGAGACAGGACATGGATGGGTTCGTGAACTTTTGGCAACCCTGGATCGCATATGTGTCTTCCATTAGATCTAATCTTTGACAAATACCATTTCAATAATGGTCCCCCTCTTTGTTCCAACACTACTCAGTTGCTCTTTTACCTTTATTTACTTACTTTTTCTTTTTGTTTGTTTTTTGCTGGTTTGTTTGTTTTTGTTTTTTTTATTTTTTTCTCTTTAATTTCACTTTTTCTTTCACTTTAAAAAAAAAAGGGGGTGTTGTAAGAATTACTCTTCCAATGTTGTCAGATATCAGAAAATAAGGGAACATGTGATGAAAATGTAAACAATGCATTGCTGTAACGACCTGTATACCCTTTACAAAAACTTAAATAAAAAAAAAAAGAATAACAAGAGTAGGCTTTAACTTGTGGTTTCATTTCTCTTCATATATCTAGCAATCTCAATTCTTTCATAAAATGATTAATGATCATCCTACATCCATTGTGCGTACAGTCCAGTCCTGTTGATCTATCTATACCAGGATTCAATGTACAATTAAAATCCCCTGCTATTATATGTTGCCCTGTAAGTGATGATAAGATAAGAAATAAATTAGCAAAGAACTTTTGATCATCTATATTGGGACCATATAAGTTCACCAGATTTATATTTTCTAATAGCAAAGATCCTTGAATGATTAAATATCTTCCAAATTTGTCTCTAATTACATTTTTCACTTGAAATGGGACTGATTTATGTATGAGAATCATAACTCCCCTGGCTCGGGATGAAAATGATGAGGTGAAAACACTTCCTTGCCATCTACTCCTAATTCTTTTTACATCCTCCTCTATTAGATGAGTTTCTTGTAAAAACACAATTTTTGAACCCATGTCTTTTATTTTATTCATAACTTGTTTAAGTTTTTTTAAATTTTGTAGACCTCTGCAATTCCATGAAGTTAAATTAAGATTAACGCTTTGGTTTATGATCAATAGGGAGTTTGGGATTACCTTGCAGTGTAAACATGCTCATACAGAGAAGCAAAAACATGAGTGGTTGAACATTCATCCTACAAACTACACACAAACAAATTCCCCCTTCCCACATTTGTGGTGATCCCCCCAAAATCAAAAGAAAAATTCCGTCTCCCGATATAGCCATCGACTGCTGCACACCCACGAGGATCAGCCAAAGCCACTCCTTCTTCATCCTCCCAATCACCCTAACTCTACTGCTTTTAATGACGTAACATTAACTCTCTTCTGTAGTTTTCCAACTTAACTCCAAAATTTTTAGCAACTTTGTACATCATAGGTTTTTTTTTTTTTTTTAATATATAATACAATCTATATTTTGTAAACTTGCTATTTGCTTCAAATCAGTCAGATGCCTGTGCAAATGCTTAAATATTCTACCTTATATTTTGTTCATGCTTAGCTCCCACCAGTCTCTTCTTGGATTTTCTTGATGAACTCCTGCGCCTCCTCTGGGGTCTTGAAGATGTGTGTTCTGCCCCCATACGTGGTCAACAGTCTCGCAGGGTGAATTACACCATGACGAATCCCAAGGTTGCGCAGCTCTTTACGTACGGGGTCAAACTGCTTCCTCAATTGTTGGATTCCTGTGGCCAAATCTGGGTAGAACCGCACCTGCTGGTCCTGGTGTTTAATCTCTCCTTTGGCTCGCGCAGCGTTGGAGATCTTCATCCTGTCTCTGTTGCTTAGGAACTTCATAATAAGCATCCTCAGTGGTCCCTTATCTCTCGGTGGGCCAATTCGATGTGCGCTTTCTAGAACGACTGATGATTGCAGCTCCACGCTGCCCAGCGCCTCCGGAATCCACTTTTCCAAAAAGGAACATGGGTCCCGACCCTCGGTTCCCTCCGGTAGACCCACCAGCCTCAAGTTGTTCCGTCTCGACCGGGACTCCAAGTCCAGGACATTATCTTCCAGACATTTATTTTTTTTTCCAAAGTGCGCACCTTTAATTGAAGGCCTGCAACGTCATCCTCAGCACTGGAAACACGAAGCTCCACCTGCGCCATTCGTTCTACACAGTCACCCAATTCTTTTCTCATTCCTTCCAACGCTGCCATAATCCCATCAAATTTAGCGGAAAAGTCTGCTCTCATTGAACTAATGGCAGCGAGCACTGCACCTGTGCCGTTGCCCGCAGTCACCGTACCGCTGCTAGCTTCCTCCGCCATATCTGGAGCTTTATCTGCTGCGTCACGGACGTGAAAGTCCGTTAATTTGGACTGTTTCGGCGGTTCGCTTTTTCCTCTACCTGATTTTCCAGCCTTAGGCTTCACCGACATATCCTCGCCCAAACGCTGGGATAGATTCTTTCCCAAATGAGAGAGTTATTTGCCGATTTTTTTTTTCTCTAGGAGCAGAGCAGAGTGATACGTGTCCTTCTTACGTGGCCGCCATACCCGGAAGTCCTCCACCTCCATTGTTGAAGCAGCGGCTCAGAGCTGCGGCCGCAAGGTCGTTGGCGGCAATGCCCAAACTAAGTGGTAGACACCAATGCTGAGGGGGGCCATTAAACTGAAGTCCTATCAAGCTTGGTTGGCTTGTGGGACACCCAAATCAGCTGAGGTGTTCCGGCAAGCCAAGTGGGGTGCAGCTCGGGTGGCTGCTGAAGTAAAAACTCAGGTGTGAGAGGAGTTAGGTGAGTCCATGGAACAAGACTTTCGGTCGGCCTCGAAGAGATTCTGGCAAACTGTCCGGCGACTCAGGAGGGGGAAACGGCTCCCTGTCCTCACTGTGTATGGTGCGGATGGGGCGCTGCTGACTTCAACTGGGGATATTATCGGCCGGTGGAAGGAATACTTCAAGGATCTCCTCAGTCCCACTGACACACCTTCCACAGAGGAAGCAGGGCTTGTGGATGAGGGGGACGACTCACCCATCACAGGGGCTGAGGTCGCTGAAGTGGTTCAAAAACTCTTCGGCAGCCGGGCCGCAAGTGTTGACGAGATTTACCCTGAGTACCTCAAGACTCTGGATGTTGTGGGGCTGTCATGGTTGACACGCCTCTGCAACATTGCGTGGAGGTTGGGGACAGTGCCTTTTGGCATGGCACATCGGGGTGGTGGTTCCTCTCTTCAAGATGGGGGACTGGAGGGTGTGTTCCAACTTTCGAGGGATCACACTCCTTACCCTCCCTGGGAATGTCTATGCCAAGGTACTGGAGAGGAGAATCTGGGCTGTTGGTTGAACCTCAGATTCAAGAGGAGCAATGTGGTTTTTGGCCTGGCCATGGCACATTGGACCAACTCTTTACCCTCTTGAGAATCCTCGAGGGTTCGTGGGAGTTTGCCCAACCAGTTTACATGTGTTTTGTGGACTTGGAGAAGGCATTCGACTGCATCCCTCGTGTTTTTTTTGTGGGGGGTGCTTCGGGAGTGTGGAGTGTCGGGCTTGTTGTTACAAGCTATCCGGTCTCTATACGACCATTGTGAGAGTTTGGCTTGTATTGCCAACACTGGGTCGAACTCATTCCCAGTGAGAGTTGGACTCCACCAGGACTGCCCTTTGTCACCGATCCTGTTCATAATTTTTATGGACAGAATTTCTAGGCGCAGCCAAGGAATGGAGGGTGTCATGCTTGGTGACTACAGGCTCTCATTTCTGCTGTTTGCAGATGATGTTGTCCTGTTGTCTTCATTGAGCAATGACCTATAGGTCTTACTGGGATGGTTTGCTGCTGAGTGTGAAGCGGCTGGGATGAGAATCAGCACCTTCAAGTCCGAGTCCATGGGCCTCAGCCGGAAAAAGGTGGATTGTCCTCTCCAGGTTGGGGACAAGCTCCTGCCTCAAGTGGAGGAGTTTAAGTATTTCAGGGTCTCATTCATGAGTGAGGGGAGAATGGAACGACAGATTGACAGATGGATTGGGGCAGCATCTGCAGTGATGCTGACACTGTACCAGTCTGTTGTGGTGAAGAGGGAGATAAACTCTAAGGCAAAGCTGTCAATTTACCGGTCAATCTACGTTCATACCCTCACCCATGGTCGTGAGCTTTGGGGAATGACCGAAAGAATGAGATCGTGGATACAAGCGGCTGAAATGAGCTCAGTCATCTGGGAGAAGCTCAGAGTAGAACCGCTGCTCCTCCACATTGAAAGGAGCCAGTTGAGGTGGTTTGGGCATCTGATCAAGATGCCTCCCACTTGAAGTGATTCGGGCATGTCCCACTCGGAGGAGACCCGGGGCAGACCCAGGACTCGCTGGAGAGACTGTCTCCCAGCTGGTCTGACAATGCCTTGGTATCCTCTCTGAAGAGCTGAAGCAGGTGGCTGGGGAAAGACAAATCTGGGTTTCTCTGCTTGAACTGCTGCCTCTGTGACCTGGACCTCCGGAAAAGTGGTAGAAAATGGATGGATATATTTTATTTTCTTTAGATGAAAGACATAATTGATATATTACTACAGAGGTAAACCTGATCAGTGGGTACTTTCTTCCTCTGACTCGAGTAATTTTTTTTTAAAGTTTATTCGTAGTTATACTTGAGTAATTATAATCAAAGTAAAGCTTTTAGTAAAGTACATGACTTCTGTACCATCTCTGTTATTAGTTTTTTTTCTTTCTTTCGATGACCTTTCATTAAAACTCTTGTAGGTTTGGGCTGAGGATGTCGTCTTATTTCAGGAAGCGTGGTTTAAGTGAGAGCACGCTTTTATTCTAGAAAAGATGTATACTTTTTTTCAGAATCCACCCATCATGTTCACACCGCCACTTCCTGTATGCCAGAGTGTGTTTGTGTGTGATATGTGAACATTTCTGAGAGGAAGCAGCTACTCCTGTGCTTGTTGTTATTGCAGTGTGTCAGTTTGTCTTATTGCTGCTTATGAAAATAGTGAGTTTTTTTTTTCCACAATATTTTTTATTGAACCTTTTTTTTTTTTACAAACATGGCACAATCAATCAGCCACTAACACAAAAGTAATTTAAAAATTAAAAAGAGCAGTAACAACAAAAAAAAAATGTGTAGTAAAAACAACAACAGCCATTAACAAAAACAAGTCAACAACAATGCTCCTCTGTTTAGTCTAGGTAATCTATTACATAAGAATACATAATATACATTCACCAGCTTGGAATTTGCAAGGTCCACACATATCATTCACCTTCTTCTTCAGAAGTTATGTTTAATTTCTTTACATAATCAACGAAAGGTCTCCATGTATTCTCAAACACATTTTCCTTTGATTTCAGTATATATGTTATTCTTTCTAGTGGAAGGTTTGTTAACATCTGTCTTAACCACTGAGTCACATCTGGTCTATGAGTCTTTTTCCACAGTAGTGCAATACAATTTTTTGGCATTAAGCAAACCGAGGTCTATGAATGCTCTTTCACTCCTATTAAATTTATGTTTTTCAGGATACAGACCCAACAAGAACAGTATAGGGTTCAATGTGAATTGTTTTGAAATTATTTTTTCAATTGTTACCCTCACCTCTTCCCAAAACATTCTGATTTTTCTACATTCCCATAAACAGTGAAATAGGGTTCCTTTACTTTCCATAAATTTTGTGCATGTATCTGGTATGTTTTTGTTATATCTATTTAACTCTACTGGTGTAACATACATCCGCATTAACCATTTAAAATGTATCAGTTTAAGACGTACATTTATTGATTTGGTTTGAGCTCCTGCACAAGCCATTTCCCATTGTTCCTCTGAAATTTCAATTTGCAGGTCTTCTTTCCAGTAATTCAGTCTTTTCTGAGTTTTCACTTGAGAATAGTGTCAATGAGTTATAAAACTAATAATAAATAAACTAAATAATAAATAAACTAAATAATACCCTTTCTCTTACTATCTTTCATCAAAATTTTTTCCAAAGATGAATAAGTAGGTCAGATGAGAGCATTATTTTGATTTGATCGAACAAAATTTCTAAGCTGAAGATATTTAAAAAAGTGTGTTCTATTAAGATTGAATTTAATCCTCAGTTCTTCAAAAGACATTATGTTATCTGAGTGTGACAAATATAAGTCTTGAATCTTTTGAATCCCTTTTAAATTCCATACTTTAAATACAGTATATGCTCTTCCTGGTGTAAAATATTGATTACCCCGTATTGGGCTAAATTGTGACAGTGAGTGTGGTTCTTTTAAATATTTTTTGATTTCACACCATATTTTGATCATGTGCTTTACAATTGGATTTTTAACTTGTTTCTGTAATTTTTTAGCTGAGTCTGAGTATATGAATAAGGGAAGAGGAAAAGGTAAATTGTATGATTCCATTTCAGTCCAGTGAGGAAGATCATTTGATGAAAAATAATATGTCACAGACCTCAGTTGTGCTGACCAGTAATACAACATAAAGTTTGGACATTTCAGACCTCCACGATCAAATGGTAAATATAGTAACGACAAACGTAATCTAGCCTTCCTATTGTTCCATATAAATTCCACTGACTTTTTTTTAATTCTTGAGAATAGATCTGAAGGTGGTGGTAAAGGAATGTTTTGAAATAAAGTATTTTTGGTAAGATATTACTTGTAAGTATATTAATTCTCCCGATCATCGACATTGGTGGTGACATCCATCTCTGAAGTAACTCATTAATATCTGTCATTAAGGCTTCATAGTTGGCATTGGCGACTGATTCTAGCTTAAGCAAAATTTGAATTCCTAAATATTTAAACTGATTTACAACATTGAATTGGTTTACCTCAGGAGCTGGATGATATCTCTGGGTCTCATTTAGCATTAATATTGAAGATTTTGTTTTGTTTATTTTATATCAAAGTCAAAATCAAAGTCAAAGTGCCTTTTTTGTCATTCCATTGTTAATGAACAATGCAACGAAATTGAGATGCTGCTCCCTAAAAACAAACTATAAACAAACTATCACACTCACAGTTCACTCATGCATTTAACATTCTTATAATTACAACAATAAATAATGCTTGAAACAAAATTACCTAAAAGTTGAATACAATATGTATGCAGCAATAATGAAAAACATACTGAGCGATAAATACAAAAGACCAGCTTATGCACGCAGGGTTGTTGCTACAAAATAACCTAAAATAACAAAAAATATCAGCAGTCTGTGCGTGTTACATAAATCCGTTCAAAATGTGTACTGCTGCTGGGAAAAAACTATGATTAAACCTGGTAGTCCGGGTTTTATGGGATCTGTACCGCTTTCCCGAGGGGAGCAAGTGAAAGAAATCATGGCCTGGATGAGCACAGTCTTTAACGATGGCAGTAGCTCTGTTGAGGTACCGAGACCTGGAAATCTCTTCCAGAGAAGGGAGAGAACAGCCAGTGATTTTTTGCGCAGTCTCGATCACTCTCTGGAAGGCTTTGCGGTCTGCGGCTGAACAGCCTTCATACCAAACCGTGATGCCATATGACAGAATGCTCTCAATAGCAGAGCGATAAAATAAAACCAGCAACTGTGCATTCAGGCCATTCTTCTTGAGGAGCCTCAGAAAGTGTAGACATTGTTGAGCCTTTTTTATCATAGCTATGGTGTTAACTGCCCAGGTAAGGTTGTGAGAAATATGAACACCCAAAAACTTAAAAGCCTCCACCCTCTCCACATGCTCCTTGCCTATATACAGAGGAAGCGGTTCACTGCTATGCTTCCTAAAATCAATAAGTTCTTTTGGGTTTTTTGTATTCAATAGTAGATTATTATCTGAGCACCATCTCACCAGTTTCTGGACCTCATCTCTGTATGCGGACTCCTCTCCTCCTGATATGAGCCCCACTACTATTGTGTCATCTGCAAACTTCACTATAACGTTTGTGGGATGAACAGGTATGCAGTCATATGTGTACAATGAATACAAAGTGGGGCTCAACACACAGCCCTGTGGCGAGCCTGTGTTAAGCATGACTGTAGAGGAGGAATGGGGTCCGAGTCTAACAGTCTGTGTTCTGTTTGTTAGGAAGTCCTTAATCCAGCTGCAAGTGTGAGTAGGCAGACCAAGCTGAAGCAATTTGGTGATGAGAATGTTGGGAATAATTGTATTAAATGCCGAGCTATAGCCAACAAACAACATTCTTACATAGCTTCCCTTGTCTTCTAAATGGCTGAATGCCGAGTGGAGAGCTATAGCAATAGCATCTTCAGTGGATCTGCCCTGCCTGTAGGCAAACTGGTACCGATCAAAGTCTGGGGGGAGACTAGGCAAAAGATGTTTCAATACCATTTTCTCAAAGCACTTCATAACAATGGGTGTTAATGCTACTGGTCGATAGTCATTCAGACTGCTAATAGTATGTTTTTTTGGTACAGGAATAATGACTGCAAATTTTAAACACTGTGGAACAACGGCTGCCTTGAGAGACAAGTTAAAAATATCAGTCAAAACAGAGCATAGCTGATCTGCACATGCTCTGAGCACCTTTCCTGGCACTCCATCGGGACCAGTAGCCTTTCTCAGGTGAACTGCTCTCGGTGTCTGTCTCACCTCATGATCCTGCAGGATAAGCACATCAGAGCTGGCATTCAATAACATCTGTGGGTCCGGGCGAGATGTATTTGCCTCAAACTATGCGAAAAAGCAGTTCAGTTCTTCTGCCAGTGAGGCGCTGATGTCACTGGAAATGATGCTGCTGTCCTTATAGTTTGTGATATGGTTAAAGCCTTGCCATACTCGTCTTGAATCATTAACAGAAAAATGGTCCTGGACTTTCTTCTTATAGGTCTGTTTAGCCTCCTTAATGCCTTTCTTCAGATTAGCCCGGGCAGTGCTATACAGATCTGTATCCCCTGACCTGAAGGCTGTATCACGAGCTCTGAGGAGTGCCTTGACTTCTTTTGTCATCCAAGGCTTCTGGTTAGGAAAAACCCGATGCGTTTTTCCACAGTCACCTGATTGATATAGAAGGTAGTGTAGTGTAATACAGTCTGTGTGTACATTTTCAGATCCTCATTCTTGAATAAATCCCATAGAGTGTTTGAAAAACAGTCCTGCAGCTGAGAAAGAGCTCCCTCAGGCCATGTTGTGATGTTCTTTATAGTAGGTCTAGCAGTTCTCCTGAGGGGGGGGTGTATGCTGGGATAAGGAGCAATGATAGATGGTCTGACAGGCCAAGATGTGGACACGGCACAGCTCTGTAAGCATGCTTCAGGTTCGAATACACCCGATCAAGACAATTCTTTCCTCTAGTGGCACATTTCACATACTGTGTGAAATTAGGCAGCACAGTTTTCAAGCATACTTGATTAAAATCACTGGCTATAATGTGAACACCCTCAGGATAGGCTTGCTGCTGTTTATTTATTACACTGTACAAATGACTAAGGGCCGCTTTAGTATTTGCATCAGGGGGAATATAGACCGCCGTTATAATGATCACGCTCAGCTCTCTAGGAAGATAAAAAGGCCGACATAAGACTGACATTGTCTCTAGATCAGGAGAACAGTAAGTGTTAATAATACTGCTGTGATTAGTCCAAGTGTTGTGAAGAAAAATGCAGAGACTGCCTCCTCTTTTTTTACCGGATTCTGCTGTTCGGTCCAATCGGTCAAGTGTGCGCCCTGGCAGCTGTACTGCAGTATCAGTGATCAGTGGGTGGAGCCAGCTTTCCGTTAACAACAGCACACAGCAGTCTCTCACAGTTTTATTAGTTGCCAGCTGTAGCTCTAGATCATCCATCTTGTGGACGATGCTTCTGGCGTTGGAGAGAAAAATGCTCGGTAGCGGCGGTCTATGCGGTTGTCTCTTTAGCCTCGCTAGCAGGCCCGACCGGCATCCCTGCTTTTTCTTTCTCTCCCTCCTCCGCCTGCGTCGCTTCCCAGCACCGACAACGATCCATGGTGATCCCGCTGGTCTACAGATAGCCTCCGGTATGTCTTGTGTGTTCTCGAAAACTGCTGTAACAGCAGACTTTTGTTGAAGTCCAATGTTTATCAGCTCAATACGACTGTACACAAATCCAGCTTCACTAATAGCTATACACTCTATGTGCAACACATCAGATTGATTGTCTTTGATTAATTGTCTATGTTTATTGCACTGTCCCTGTCAAATAAACTAATCTACTACTACATGGTCCAATATCCAAAAACAGCATACATACACACAAAAATAGGGAGCAAAAAGCCGCTGCACAACCGCACGCCGCCATCTTAGAAATTTTCTTAGAAATTTTTTAAAAATATCCTGATATATCCCCAAAGTTCTTTATTAATTTTAACAAGGTCGGAATTGATTTTTTAAAATTCGACATAAACAAAATTATGTCATCGGCATACGGGGAGATTTTATGTTCTGTTGGTCCTACTTTAATTCCATATATTTGTGGATGTAAACGTACTGCTATCGCTAAAGGTTCAATTGCCATAGTAAACAGTAAAGGTGAAAGTGGACAGCCTTGTCGACATCCTCTATTGATTTTTATTGATTTTGAGATATTGCTATTTGTTAGGATTTCTGCTGTAGCATTATTGTATATTATCTGGACCCATTTTATGAAATTATTTCCAAGTCCAAACCTTTGTAGGACTTCAAAAAGATGGGGTCGAATGGCCCTATCAAAGGCCTTTTCGGCGTCCAGTGATAGGAGAGCTGTATCCGGTGCTTCTTTATTGGAATAAATAATATTAAATAGTCTTCTTACATTATGGAAGCCTTGTCTTCCCATTATAAAGCCATTCTGATCTTGGTTAATAATATTTGGTAATATTTTTTGTAGTCGTTTTGCTAAAATTTTACAGATTATCTTAAGATCAGCATTTAATAGGCTTATTGGTCTCATGTTTTCACATTTATTAGGGGGTTTACCTGGTTTTGGCAACAGTATAATTAAGGCATTATTCATGTATGGTGGTAAATTACCATTTTGAAATGTTTCTAAAACCATTTCCAAAAGTGGTTTTATTAATTTATTCTTAAATTTTTTATAGAGGTCAACTGGAAGACCATCTGGTCCTGCTCTTTTTCCTGATTTCATATTATCAATGGCTTACCCAACTTCTTCTTGACTAATTTTAGACTCCAGTATCTCCCTGCTTTCATTTGGAATACATGGTATAGATAATCCACCCAAAAACCCATTTAGTTTTGTTAAGTCAGTTTCATTTTTTGTATCATATAGTTTTTCATAATAATCTCTAAAGGCACTATTAATTTCTAAAGGATCTATAACTACCTGTCCATTACTTATAATACTGGTAATTGGTGTTTTAGATTCTAATTGTTTAATCTGCCATGCCAATAATTTTCCTGATTTTTCACCTCGTTCATAAAAAGTTTGCTTCAATCTTAGAAGACTCGAGGCAGCTCTATTCGCTGATTTTTTTTTGACATATTCAGCTCTCATGTGTAATGACAATAAAGTTGAATCTCATCTCATCTCTCATCTCTCTCAGAATCAGTAATTCGTTCTCTAACTGTGGGTTACTTCCCGCATATACCTTTTCTTGAAGAATTTTTATTTTATGTTCCAATTGGACTCTCTCCTCTCGGGTCTTCTTAGATTTTGAACCTGTATAACTAATAATATGCCCCCTAATAAAAGCTTTGAAAGCCTCCCACTTTATACATGCCGTTGTTTGTGTAGTTGTCAGAAATTGTATATATGTACAAATATGTTATCATTTCATAATAAGTTTTTAGCTGAACTTTTCTGTATTTTTTCCCTTACAATGGCTGCAACAATGCTGCATCAGGAAGGTTTAACTCACCCTGTAACAGACATACCTCAACAGACCGGAATAATCTGTATTTGTACAAGTAAAAACTTTGAACACATTTTGTGTCTCGAATCTTATTAAGGTACGAACCTAACAGAGTACTATTATTTTGTGGGTCTTGAGTTTCAGATTCCTGACAGTATTATTGATATCAAAGAACTCATCTATCTGTTTTTCTATGTACTTAACAAATTCCTCATCCTGAAGCCATTTATGTTGAAAATGCCACCTACCTGGGTTCTTTGTCAATTTCTTATCTACATATACTAGACAGCAGGGTGCATGATCAGAGATCACAATATTATCATAGAAACAGTTCTGAATCTTGGACCTTAATTCTGTAGAGATCAGAAAGTAGTCATGAAGCGGATGATAAAATAAAGGCAGCGAAGTGAGGTTTTAAGTAGGTTTATTATCATACCACCGTCACAGGAACTCCGCTCCAGCCTTTGTGTGAGCAGACTGGAGCGGGTCCTCAGGCTCTCAGCAAAGGGACACAGGATGTGTGTGTCAGCAGCAGTAGTCGAAGAGTGAGAGATGGATTTACAGAATAAGATAAGATAAGATAAGATAAGCCTTTATTAGTCCCACAACGGGGAAATTCCAGGATTGCAACAGCACAGGGATAGCAACACTCAGAGCAACAATCAGAAGGCAAGAAAAAAAAACAAGCAAGCAAGAGCAGCTAATAAACATATGTACGTATTACTATAAAATATATATATATACACACACACACAGACACACAGTGCAGAGCATTGTAGCTGGATGGAATAAATATATGAATATATGAACACACAGTGCAGAGCATTGTAGCTAGATGGAATAAATATGTAAATATATAAACACCCACAGTACGGAGCATTGCAGCTAGGTGGAATAAATATGCAAGTATATAAACACACACAGTGCGGAGCAATGTAGCTAGATGGAATAATATGTAGATATATAAATATATAAACACCCACAGTACGGAGCATTGTAGCTAGATGGAATAAATATGCAAATATATAAACACACACAGTGCAGAGCATTGTTGCTAGATGGAATGAAACAGCATAACCGTCTACTTAGTTATCCTACATGGTATGATTATGTGCCCATACATATTCTCACCCTCCATATATAATAGTGCAGCATATATACTCAACTACAGACAATACATGAAAGGCATTCACAGCAGTAGGTATGGGCATTTGCATTTGAGAGACACACATAACAATAAGGAGATTGCAAGCCAGGGATCGCCTCTGCTCCAGAACTGCAGGACAAAAGAGGTTACAAGGCACATCTACATATTGTCATCAGTGTATAGACACAGTAAGGACAGGAAGCATGAATACAATGCATGAATGGCACATTAACATCACACATGAACACAATGCATGAATGGCACATTAACATCACAGTAGTGAGCCGGAAAAAGCCAGAAGAAGCGGGCTGTCTGTCGACATTAATACACACATTGCTGTGCCTGTCCCAGCTGTCGTGGGGATTACGCCACAGTCAATACGTGAGAATGTCTTATAGTTATTAGAATAACAAGAATAGGCTTTGACTTGTGGTTTCATTTCTCTCCATATATCTAGCAATCTCAATTCTCTCATAAAATGATTAATGGTCATCCTACATCCATTGTGCGTAAAGTCCAGTCCTGTTGATCTATCTATACCAGGATTCAATGTACAATTAAAATCCCCTGCTATTATATGTTGCCCTGTAAGTGATGATAAAGTGAGGAATAAATTAACAAAGAAATTTTGATCATCAATATTGGGGCCGTATAAGTTCACCAGATTTATATTTTCTAATAACAAAGATCCTTGGATGATTAGATATCTTCCAAATTTGTCTCTAATTACATTTTTCATTTGAAATGGGACTGTTTTATGTATGAGAATCATAACTCCCCTAGCTCGGGATGAAAATGATGAGGTGAACACGTTACCTTGCCATCTTCTCCTAATTCTTTTTACATCCTCCTCTAATAGATGAGTTTCTTGTAAAAATACAATTTTTGAATCTATGTCTTATTTTATTCATAACTTGTTTAAGTTTTTTTAAGATTTTGTAGACCTCTGCAATTCCATGAAGTTAAATTAAGATTAACGCTTTGATCTATGATCAATAAGGGGTTTGAGATTACCATGCAATATGAACATACTCTTACAGAGAAGCAAAAACATGGATGATGGAACATTCATCCTACAAACTAAACAAAAACAAATTCCCTTTCTCCACATTCGTGATAATCCCCCCAAAATCAAAATATTCCGTCTCCCATTATAGCTAGCGACTGTTCCACGCCTGTGAGGATCAGTCAAACCACTCTCTCTTTCTCCTCTCAATCACCCTGACACTACTACTATTCTTATGACATTAACTCTCTTCTGTAGTTTTTTCAACATAACTTCAAAGTTTTATAGCAACTTTGTACATCATAGCTTTTTTTTTTTTTTTTTTAAATACAGTCTGTATTTTGTAGACATGTTATTGTCATGACCCGAGCACTAGGTCTTGGTGCTCGGGTTATTCTTGTCAGGGTTTGATAGCGGCATTATTATTCTAGCTCTCCGAGCTCTTATTGTGATAGTGCTCGGGGAGGCTTCCGCTCAGCTGTCAAACCCTGAACAGCTGTGCTGCATTTGTGGTCGTTAGTGCTAGGACTATTTCTACCCTTGCTGGCGATCACATCCTTGCAGCAGTGTCTGTTTACACTCCGTCACGCTACGGATGCACGATACTTATTCATACCATGTCTGCCTTTGGCTTGACCGTCGTTCTCCGGAACTAGTAAGTGTGCTGTATAGCCTTCCCCTCCCGGTGTGTATCGATCTCTGTGTGTCTCTGCCTTAGCAGCTGGTGTAATTATTATTTTCACCAACCTTGCCTGCCTTGTGTATGACCATCTCCTGCTATGGACCTATAGAGCTGTTTAGCCCTACGCCTCCTGTTGTGAGTAGACTCTAGTGTCATTGTCTCAGCAGCTTGTGTTGTCACTATTTTCACCGTTAATAAAACTCACTGAACTCACTGGTGACTGTGTGGTGTCTTATGGTGGCTCGCGAGAGCCACCCATGACAGTACACTGCTGCCAAAACGGCGTTTACGGTGACGCCAACCCGAGACGCAATTCACCAGTGAGTTTGAGTTTTTGGACAGTTGCTGTTTCTGTCTGGGTACTGTGTGTGTGGAAGGAATGCCGTCGCGGAGGGGCCGCGCTGGGAGCCCGTGCCACGAGCTGACAGGCGTCCTGGAAGTCGTGGATGAGTTGCTCATCTCCGCTTCCCCGCTGGACTACCATCACGGCATACATTGGTACCTAGACGCTGCTGAAGACGTTCTTCGGCATCTCTCTCCCCGCTACGCCGACCACCCGGAAGTCGACGCGAGGAGGGTGGATATCGCCGCGCAACGCAAGATATTCCTGATGCTGGAGGAGGAGCGTGGCGTGAAGCAGGAGAGGAGGCACTCCTGCCCATTGCCTACGGATCCTGATCCCGTCCTCAATCCAGCCCTGGAGTTCGCACCACCGGGAGGCCGGCGGAGGCGTCGACGCCGCGGTCAAGTACGTCTTCAGCAAGCTCCTGCTCCGGATCCAGTTCTGGGCCGCCGGAGTGACCCACTCAGTCAGCCAGCTGCTGAGAGTGATCTGAGTCCTGTGCTGGTGAGCTCCGTCCATGGGTCCTATGTTACCATCCAGCGAGCGAGGGAAGGAGCAACGTCCTCTTCAGCTGGCACCATCTTACCTTCGGGAGACAGGCAAGTTCAATTTCACTTTCCTAGTCATTATGGTGATCTGTCTTGTCTCACTCCTGGGGGTGAAGCTCGGGGTTCGCAGCTCCCCGAGTTTCCTTCTCCAGCTGAGGCCAGTTATACTGAACCTGCTGCCTCTGTGTTTCCTCCTGCGGAGCGGTCCTCGGCGTCAGTCTCACGCCGTCGAACGAGGGGGAGGCCTGCGGCTCTGGGAGATATCCCGGCCCTGCAGCCTTGTGTCGGACAGAGGAGGAGAACGGACTGCGGTGAGGAGCCAGAGCCGACGAGTGAGCGTCCCCAGGGTTCCTCAGAGATGCAGCCCGAGTCAGCAGGTCGAGGGTCCTCTGCCCCCACGCCATACAGGTTATTGGTGTGGACGTCAGCGCGAGAGGATCCAGCTGCAGAAACCATCAGGCCGGCTGTGGAACCCGACGCAGCCGAGTGGGAGCCCAACGACGAGCGTCTGTCTGAACCTGGATCGACGAAGTCCTGGACGGCTCCAGAGCCCGAGTGCAGGCAAGTGCTCTTCCTTGTTTTCCTTTATGGTGTGTTAGAGCATTTTTGCCTGCCTCATGGGGAGGCGAGCGAGGGGCAGCTGTCTGCTGCACCTGAGCTCGTCTCGCTGGGCTCTGGCGCTGCCGGTGGAACTGATCCCGGTTCTCTCTTGTTCTCTGAGCCTCTCCACAGCGTTACCAGTCTGGAATCTGTCAAGGTCACGGGACTGGAGGTTCCAGGTTCGGGGATGGAGGTTGTCGCCGGTGCAGTGCCGACCCAGTCGGGGTCCGACGTATGGGCCGAGGTGACCCAGTCGGGGTCCGACGCGTGGGCCGAGGAGACCCAGTCGGGGTCCGACGCGTGGGCCGAGGAGACCCAGTCGGGGTCCAGCGCAGGTGCAGCTGCGACCCGATCAGGGTTCGAGTTGACCCAATCGGGGTCCGACGCGGGTGCAGCTATGACCCAGTCGGGGTCCGACGAGGTCCAGTGGGGGTCCAGCGCAGGTGCGGCTGCGACCCAATCAGGATTCGAGGGGTCCAAGTTCTTGGTTGTTCCCCTCTCAGGAGCCACCAGCTGGGGGCCGTTGGAGGTTTTTGTCTGGCAGACTGGTGCTCTCATGTCTTGTCGTCATTAGGCAGGCGGCTGCTTGCAATTCCTCCACGGTCCTGGTGGTTGTGGGATGCGGGTCGGCCACCCGAGGAACTGCTTGGTGCGTTCAGCGTCTTGGGTTGGTCGCCCGATAAACTGTGGTTGCTACTGGGTGACCTGGTTCAGCCACCAGAGGACTTGTTTCTGGGGCCTGGGACTGGGGCAGGCCGCCTGACCATGTACTGTTTTCTGGGACTATCCGTGGGCCATCGGAGGCAGGGAGGTCGCCGGAGTTCTGCCTGGGGGGCGTTGGATCTCCGCTGATCATCTTTTGTTTTGGCCCATACGGTGTCTGGTTATGTCAAGTTATGCAAAGCAATTTTTGATTGCCTCATGTGTTTTGAAAGCCATAGTCAAGTCATGTCAAGTTATGTTAAGCAATTTTGATTGCCTCATGTGTTTTGAAATCCATTATCTAGTCATGTCAAGTTATGTAAAGCAATTTTTTATTGCCTCATGTGTGTATTTGCAGTCCATAGTTATGTCAAGTTATGTTAAGCAATTTAGATTGCCTCATGTGTGTTTGTAGTCCTTAGTCTGGGTTTTGGTTTTTTTTCTTGTTTTGTCCTCCCCTCTTCCTTTGAGGGGCTATGGCCGTGTTTTGCTTTTGTTTTGTTCCCCTCTTCTTCTTGAGGGGCCATAGTATGGTGTTCTCATTCATAGTTTCCAGGTGTTTACATGTATTTCTGGTTCTTTTTTTTTTGCCATAGTTATCTTGTGTTTGCATTTTGTTTTGTTTCCATAGTTACCGTCATGTAATTTTTTCCTTTTTTTTGCCATGGTTATGTGTTTGCATTTATTTCTTGTTTTTGTTCCTATAGTTACTGTGTGTTGAGGGTTTATTTTTTGGGGGGCCAGGTTATGTACACTGGGGTTAGACGGGTTGTCTGTGGTCTCGGTGGGAAAATTTTCAGGGTCAAGTGTTTTTTGCTTTGTATGATTGTGTTCTACTTGTTTTGTAGTCAGGTCTTGTTTTGTTTTTTCTTCTTTCGTCATTGTTCTGGGGGGAAATAGGATGGATATGTCAAGTGATGTATTCGTTTCTTTTCCTGTTTAGGATGTTAGGTTTTGTTGGCTCCCTCCTTGCCTGTTCCTCAATCCACTCGCCCTGTGGTTGGGGGGGGGGGGCAGGTGTTACTAGACGTGAGGGGGGGCCTACTGTCATGACCCGAGCACTAGGTCTTGGTGCTCGGGTTATTCTTGTCAGGGTTTGATAGCGGCATTATTATTCTAGCTCTCCGAGCTCTTATTGTGATAGTGCTCGGGGAGGCTTCCGCTCAGCTGTCAAACCCTGAACAGCTGTGCTGCATTTGTGGTCGTTAGTGCTAGGACTATTTCTACCCTCGCTGGCGATCACATCCTTGCAGCAGTGTCTGTTTACACTCCGTCACGCTACGGATGCACGATACTTATTCATACCATGTCTGCCTTTGGCTTGACCGTCGTTCTCCGGAACTAGTAAGTGTGCTGTATAGCCTTCCCCCTCCCGGTGTGTATCGATCTCTGTGTGTCTCTGCCTTAGCAGCTGGTGTAATTATTATTTTCGCCAACCTTGCCTGCCTTGTGTATGACCGTCTCCTGCTATGGACCTATAGAGCTGTTTAGCCCTATGCCTCCTGTTGTGAGTAGACTCTAGTGTCATTGTCTCAGCAGCTTGTGTTGTCACTATTTTCACCATTAATAAAACTCACTGAACTCACTGTTGACTGTGTGGCGTCTTATGGTGGCTCGCGAGAGCCACCCATGACAGTTATATGTTTCAGATCAATCAGATGCCTGTACATATGCTTAAATGTTCTACCTTTGTCATGTTCATGCTTAGCTCCCGCCAGTTTCCTTTTGAATCTGCTTGATGAGCTCCTGCGCCTCTTGAGGGGTCTTGAAGGTGTGGGTTCTCCCCTTATATGTGACCAGCAGTCTTGCCGGATGAATTACTCCGTGATGAATCCCTAGGTTGCGCAGCTCTTTGCAGGCCGGGTCGAACTGTTTCCTTAATTGTTGTATTCCTGTGGCCAAGTCTGGGTAGAACCGCACCTGTTGGTCCTGGTATTTAATTTCCCCTTTAGCTCGCGCCGCATTGGTGACCGTCATCTTGTCTCTGTAGTTGAGGAACTTCATAATCAGCGTCCTCGGTGGTGTCTTATTATCTCTCGGTGGGCCGATTCGGTGAGCTCTCTCTAAAACGACCGATGACTGCAGATCCACGTTATTCAGCACTTCTGGAATCCACTTTTCCAAAAAGGAACATGGGTCCCATCCCTCTGTTCCCTCCGGGAGGCCCACCAGCCTCAAATTACTCTGTCGCGAGCGGGATTCCAAGTCTAGGACGTTATCTTACAGATTTTTGCATTTTAATTCCAGTGTTTGCAGTTTAGATTGTAGACTGGTGACGTCATCTTCAGCGCTTGATATTTGGAGCTCCGCCTGTGACACTCACTCCATGCAGTCATTTATTTCCTTTCTCATACCTTCTATCGCTGCTATAATCCCATCAAATTTAGACAAAATCTCTGTTCTCATGGAGTTGATGGCAGTGAGCACTACATTTGTCCCCTCTTCAGCAGTTCCTGCTCCGCCGCTGGCTCCCTCCTCCGCCATTGCCTCTGGAGTTTTCTCTTTTTTGCCCTGAGTGTGAAAGTCTGTTAGCTTGGGTTGTTTTGTCGAGTTACCTTTTCCTCCGCCTAATTTTCCAACCTTGGTCTTTACCATATCTACGCCAAAACGCTGGGATGGGTTTTTGTTCCAATTAAGAGAGTTTTAGTAAAATTTTTATTTTTACGAGCAGAGCAGTGTGAAGCACGTCTTCCTACGTGGCCGCCATAATCGGAAGTCAAAAATAGTGAGTTTTTAGTTGTTTTTGTCTTACAATCACATCAAAGTGGTATCTTTATTTTGAGGAAGGGTTTGCAGCCTGCAACACTTGAACCTATAATCAGTGTTTTCCTGTTACTTAAAAAAACTGTCACAAATTTACTGGAAAAGACATCACAAATATAAAGGAAAAAAAAGTCACAAATTTACAAGAAAAAAACTGCACATTTATTAGTGAGAAGTCAAAGGTTGAAAAACTACAAGAAAAAAGTCTCAAAACTGTAAGAATAAAGGCTTAAATGCACATGATAAAAGATGCAAAAACAGTCTTAGATTTTTGAAGAAAAAGTTGTACATTTACTGGCTAAAAAGTCACAAATTTACCAGAGAAAAAGTTGAAAATTTAAAAGAAAAAATTGCAAGAAAAAATTTTTCTCAAATTTATGAGAAAAAAGTAACAAACTTAATACAAAAACACTTGTTAAAAAAAAAAGAGAAGAAAAGTGCACATTTGAATAGTAAAACAGCCTAAAATTTAACCGAAAAGAGAAAAAAGAATTTGCATAAATAGATTTGGGAGAAAATTTGAATAGATTTACCTGAAGCAAAATTTTAAAAATTGTGAAAAAAGTTGCTAATTTACAATATAGCCTAAAACTTCCAAGAAAAGTCACAAGTTTATGCATTTACCAAATAAAAAACCTGCAAATCTACAAAAAGCATTAAATTTGCACAAAAACAAGCCAATACAAAACTATAAAATTTGAGTTTAAAAGGTGTAAAGTTTATGAGAAAAAAGTTGCATATTATTTTAAATGGGAAAGAAATTTTATGAGAAATGTTTGACATTTAAGAGGAAAAACTTTCTCTCTTGTTATTACTGTTGACACAGCAATTTATTCTTTAGCTTCATGTTAAGGCTTCCTGCATCCCTTTTTTTGGACTTAAATTGTGGTAATAATAGTCCAGGTTGCCAGGTCCTTGTTTTAGAGGAAAACCCCTCTGTTAGCATCCATTTTTCCTGCCCTTTAATAATCTGTTTAAAATGTCAGCCCAGTGATCATCTGGCCACAGCTGCAAGAAAACAGGCATTTAAGCCCAATAACAAAAGTTAAGTGTCAATATGTGATTGACAAATGCCGTAAACTCTGTTGTGTTTATGCAGGTGCATGAGTGTAAGTTACTGTAATGAAAGTGAGCGTGTGGGTGTGTGCTTGTGCATCTTTAGTCACCAGTCTTTATGATGATCAATGATGAAACTTAGTCACAGCTGGAGACAAAAGAAAAACTTTTCTGACTGGGTTCTTAAATGCATTAACAAGTGGCAGGAATGTCAAAGAGGGAAAGTTTGTGGTGTCTGTACTGTTTATTTCAGAGTTGGAATAAAAATTTTTAAAAATTTTACTTTGTCTGGGGTGGTAGACACAGAGGCGAGCCTGTGCTTTCTCCCTGGCGTGAGCGTCTGAGATAGCATCAGCATGGGAAAATGTTAAACAGAAGTTATTATCGATAGCTGCTGCTCACTAGTGCATGGAGATATCAAAACCAAACTTGAAGCACGAGTGCTACAAGTAAACTTGTACCTACACATTCATTTTTAGGTCAAAAGGTCAAAGGTGATGATTAAAAAAAAAATCACATCATTTAAAACAGAATTGATATATTTTAATAGTTACACTTGGTATTTGACCTGAATCTAATTTTGACCTCTCTCTATCCATCCATCTATCTTCTACCGCTTTTCCGGAGGTCCGGGTCACGGAGGCAGCACTTCAAGCAGAGAAGCCCAGACTTCCCTCTGCCCAGCCACCTGCGCCAGCTCTTCAGAGGGGATACCAAGATGCTCCCAGGTCAGCGGGGAGACATAGTCTCTCCAGTGTGTCCTGGGTCTGCCCCAGGGTCTCCTCTCAATGGGATGTGCCCGGAATACCTCAAGTGGGAGGCATCCAGGAGGCATCCTGATGAGATGCCCAAACCACCTTAACTGGCTCCTTTTGATGTGGAGGAGCAGCGGTTCTACTCTGAACCAACTGAACTCCTCACCCTATTTTTGAGGGTGAGTCCAGCGATCCTACGGAGAAAGTACATTTCAGCCGCTTGTATCTGCAATCTCATTCTTTCGGTCATTACCCAAAGCTCATGACCATAGGTGAGGGTAGAAATGTAGATTGACCAGTAAATCGACAGCTTTGCTTTAGAGCTCAGCTCCCTCTTCACCACGACAGACCAGTACAACATCCGCATCACTGCAGATGCTGCTCCTTTTCGTCTGTCAATCTCCCGCTCCATTCTCTCCTCACTCGTGAATAAGACCCCAAAATACTTAAACTTCTCCACTTGGGGCAGTAGCTCATCCCCAACCCAGAGAGGACAATCCACCCTTTTCAAGCTGAGCACCATGGACTCGGACTTGGAGGTGCTGGTTCTCATCCCAGCCGTTTCACACTCAGTAGCAAACCATCCCAGCAAGGCCTGTAGGTCATTGCTGGATGAAGCCAACAGGACAACATCATCTGCAAACAGCAGAGATGAGAGCCTGTGGTCACCAAGCATGACACCCTCCGTTCCCTGGCTGCGCCTAGAAATCCTGTCCATAAAAATTATGGACAGTATCGGTGACAAAGGGCAGCCCTGACAGAGTCCAACTCTCACTGGAAACGAGTCCGACTGAGTGTTGGCAATATGAACCAAACTCTCACAACAGTCATATGGGACTGGATAGCTTGTAGGAACAAGTCCGATACCCCATACTCCTGAAGCACCCCCCACAAAAAACTGTGAGGGATGCAGTCGAATGCCTTCTCCAAGCCCTCAAAACACATGTAGACTGGTTGGGCAAACTCCCACGAACCCTCGAGGATTTTCAAGAGGGTAAAGAGTTGGTCCGATGTGCCACGGCCAGGGCAAAAACCACATTGCTCCTCCTGAATCCGAGGTTTGCCCAATGGCTGCACTCTTCTCTCTAGTACTCTGGCATAGACCTTCCCAGGGAGGCTGAGGAGTGTGATCCCCCTAAAGTTGGAACACACCCTCTGGTCCCCCTTCCTAGAGGAACCACCACCCCAGTTTGCCACGCCAAAGGTACTGTCCACGACTTCCACGCAGTGTTGCAGAGACGTGTCAGCCATGACAGCCCTACAACATCCAGAGCCTTGGGGTACTCAGCGTGAATCTCGTCCACCCCTGGGGCCCGGCCACCGATGGGCTTTTTAACCACTTCAGCGACTTCAGCTCCTGTGATGGGCAAGTCAGTGCACTTGTTCTCAAGCTGTGCTTCCTCTGTGGAAGGCATGTCAGTGGGATTGAGAAGATCCTTGAAGTGTTCCTTCCACCGCTCGACGATATCCCCAGTCAAAGTCAGCAGTGCCCCATCCACATCATACACAGTGTGGTCAGGGAGCTGTATACCACTCCTGAGTTGCCGGACAGTTTGCCAGAATCTCTTTGAGGCCAACTGAATGTCTTTTTCCATGGCCTCACCGAGCTCCTCCCGCTCCCGAGTTTTTGCTTCAGCAACCACCCGAGCTGCACTCCGCTTGGCCTGCAGGTACACCTCAGCTGCTTTGGGAGTCCCACAAGTCAACCAAGCTCGATAGGACTCCTTCTTCAGCTTAGTGGCCCCCCTCACCACTGGTGTCCACCACTTGGTTTGAGGGTTGCCACCACGAGATGCTCCGACAACCTTGCAGCCGCAGCTCTGGGCAGCCGCTTCAACAATGGAGGTGGAGAACATGGCCCATTCGACTCAGTATCATTGCAGGCAACTGCCATTGCCCGATCTGAACCACTCAGGTTCAGATCGGGCAGGCTGTTCCTCCCAATCACATCCCTTCAGGTTTCACTATCATTTTCCCACATGTGCATTGAAGTACCCCAGTAGGGCCTATTTATTTATTTAATTTAACCTTTATTTATACAGGGGAGGTCCATTAAGAGGCAAACCTCTCTTTTTCAAGGACACCTTGTTCACATTCACACCTGGAAGTGGCCCAGTACAACCACAGATGGGCCTGTGGCCACTAAGCAACTCCACTGGAGCAGTTGAGGTGAAGGTTTACCCTGGATTTACACAGACTTTGGATGCAGTCCTTTGCAGATGCAGTGAAGACAGGGCCTTGTGTCCCTCCCTATCAACTCCATTTGTGTTTTGCAGCAGCATGGATAAGAACAGAGTTCGAAATACAAGATCGTGTGAGAATTATACAAAGTAATGCGAGATCTTGAGAAAGTCCTGAACGAGACCGAGATGAACCGATTGTGATCATGTAATAACAACATGGAAGTGTGATGTATTTGCTCTCCACCTGGATTTTTGTGCTCTAATAATATGTAAGTAGCTCGTGAATTTTAATTCTATAAAGTGTTTGTATGTTCTGTCAAAGTTTTTATCATTTCTGACACAGTCGTGGAGGAGTAGACCTCAGAAAATAATGGACGATCATTAAATCATTCTTAATAAACAAACAGCTATTAAATACTGGAAGACACTGCGGCATTTCCTTGCAGATTGGTTCTGGCATCCATCAAAAATAGACTCGTTGTGTTTCATTAGCAAACTAAATCTGACGAGCCGGATTTGTTCCACAGTGGTCTGGACCAGGTGGGGATTAGAAAACTGACGAGAATGGGAAGTATTTGCTGTGAAGACTGGATCACAGCCGTAATGGACCGGACCTGGAGTCAGTGTAAACTTAGGGTAAGACCGGCACTTCAGGCCATTTCAGGACCGGAACCTCTTCAGTGGGCTCGACCACCTCTTGTTTCATTCTGAAAATATGTAAATGAGTTTTGTCTATTATTTAACATTAGCCGTGTCACTAGTTTTTATTTATTTGTTGTACAGAATCCCTTGTTTACCTTTTATCTGCATTTTGAATTGGATGGGGGTGGGGGCAGCACAGGCACTTCAGACGGCAGTTCGCAGTTTGAATGAGCTCTCAGCATCAAGGGGGAAACTGAATTGTGCTGTTTGTTGTGTTGTGTGTATGTGCCTATTTTTTTTTTTCCACAATATCTTTATTGAACCTTTTTTTTTTTTTTTTAACAAACATGATACAAACAATCAAACACTAACACTAAAGTACTACAAAAAAAAAAAAAAAATGCACTAAAAACACCAACAACCACCAACAAAATCAAGTCTTCAACAATGCTCCTCTGTTTAGTCTAGACAATCCAATACATAAGTATACATATTATGTTCACCAGTTTGGAATTTACAAGGTCCACACACATCATTCACCTTCTTCTTCAAGAGTTATGTTTAAATTTTTTACATAATCAATAAAAGGTCTCCATATATTCTCAAACACAATTTCCTTTGATTTTAGTATATATGTTATTCTTTCTAATGGAAGGTTTGTTAACATCTGTCTTAACCACTGAGTCACATCTGGTCTATGAGTCTTTTTCCATAATAGTGCAATACATTTTTTGGCATTAAGCAAACTGAGGTCTATGAATGTTCTTTCACTTTTATTAAAATTATGCTTTTCTGGGTACAGACCCAACAAAAACAGTTTAGGATTCAATATGATTTGTTTTGAGATTATTTTTTCAATTGTTACCCTCACCTCTTCCCAAAACATTCTTATTAATCTACATTCCCATAAACAATGAAATAGGGTTCCTTTACTTTCCATGCATTTTGTGCATGTATCTGGTATATTTTTGTTATATCTATTTAACTCCTCCGGTGTAACATACATCCGCATTAACCATTTGAAATGTATCAATTTAAGGCGTGCATTTATTGATTTGGTTTGAGCTTCTGTACAAGCCAATTCCCATTGTTCCTCTGAAATTTCAATTTGCAGATCTTCTTTCCAGTAGTTTAATCTTTTCAGTGAATTTTCACTTGAAGATAGTGTCAGTGAGTTATAAAACTCTGAAATAATACCCTTTCTTTTACTATCTTTCATCATCATTTTTTCCAAGGATGAATAAATAGGTCGAGTGAGAGCTTTATTTTGATTTGATCGAATAAAGTTTCTAAGTTGAAGATATTTAAAAAAATGTGTTCTATTGAGATTAAATTTGATCCTCAGCTCTTCAAAAGACATTATGTTGTCTGCACATGGCAAATATAAATCCTGAATCTTTTGTATCCCTTTTAAATTCCATACTTTAAATACAGCGTCCGCTCTCCCTGGTTTAAAATATTGATTACCCCATATTGGACTAAATTGTGACAATAACTGTGGTTCTTTTAAATAGTTTTTAGCTTCACACCATATTTTGATCATATGCTTTACAAATGGATTTTTAACTTGTTTTTGTAATTTTTTTGCCGAATCTGAGTATATGAATATGGGAAGAGATAAAGGTAAATTGTATGATTCCATTTCAGTCCAGTGAGGGAGATCATTTGATGAAAAATAATATGTCATAGACCTCAGTTGTGCCGACCAATAATACAACATAAAATTTGGACATTTCAGACCTCCACGATCAAATGGTAAATATAATAAAGACAAACGTAATCTAGCCCTCCTGTTGTTCCATATAAATTCCACTAACTTTTTTTTTTATTCTTGAGAATAGATCTAAAGGTGGTGATAAGGGAATGTATTGAAATAAATAAAGTATTTTAGGTAAAATATTACTTTTAAGTATATTGATTCTCCCGATCATCGACATTGGTAGTGACATCCATCTCTGAGTTAACTCATTGATATCTGACATTAAGGCTTCATAGTTGACACTGGCGACTGATTCTAGCTTAGGCATAATTTGGATTCCTAAATATTTAAACTGATTTACAACATTGAATTGATTTACCTCAGGGGCTGGGTAATTTCTCTGGGTCTCATTTAGCATTAATATTGAAGATTTAGTTTTATTTATTTTATATCCTGATATTTCCCCAAAATTCTTTATTAAATTCAACAAGGTTGGAATTGATTTTTTTAGATTCGACATAAACAAAATTATGTCATCGGCGTACAGGGAGATTTTATGTTCTGTTGGTCCAACTTTAATTCCATATATTTGTGAATGTAAACGTATCGCTATCGCTAAAGGTTCAATTGCCATAGTAAACAGTAAAGGTGAAAGTGGACAGCCTTGTCGACATCCTCTATTGATTTTTATTGGTTTTGAAATATTGTTATTTGTTAGGATTTCTGCTGTAGCATTATTGTATATTATTTGAACCCATTTTATGAAATTATTTCCAAGTCCAAACCTTTGTAGGACTTCAAAAAGAAAGGGCCATTCAACTCTATCAAAGGCCTTTTCGGCGTCCAATGATAGGAGAGCTGTATCCGGTGCTTCTTTATTAAAATAAATAATATTAAATAGTCTTCTTACATTATGGAAGCCTTGTCTACCCTTTATAAAGCCATTCTGATCTCGATTAATAATATTTGGTAAAATTTCTTGTATTCGTCTTGCTAAAATTTTACAGATTATCTTAAGGTCGGCGTTTAATAGGCTTATTGGTCTCATATTTTCACATTTATTAGAGGGCTTACCTGGTTTTGGCAGCAGTATAATTAAGGCATTATTTATGTATGATGGTAAATTATTATTTTGAAATGCTTCTAAAACCATTTCCAAAAAAGGTTTTATTAATTTATTCTTAAATTTTTTATAAAGGTCAACTGGAAGACCATCTGGTCCTGCACTTTTTCCTGATTTCATATTATCAATGGCTAGCCCAACTTCTTCTTGACTAATTTTAGAATCCAATATCTCCCTGTTTTCATTTGGAATACACGGTATAGATAGTTCGTTCAAAAACCCATTTAGTTTTGTTAAATCAGGTTCATTTTTGGTATCATATAATTTTTCATAGTAATCTCTAAAGGCTCTATTAATTTCTAAAGGATCTATAACTACCTGTCCATTACTTATAATACTGGTAATTGGTGTTTTAATTTCCAATTGTTTAATCTGCCATGCTAATAATTTTCCCGATTTTTCACCTTGTTCATAAAAAGATTGTTTCAATCTTAGAAGACTCGAGGCAGCTCTATTCGCTGATTTTTTGTCGTATTCAGCTCTCAAAATCAGTAATTCATTCTCCAACCTTGGGTCACTTCCTGCATACACTTTTTCCTGAAGATTTTTTATTTTATGTTCCAATTTAGCTCTCTCCTCTCGAGTCTTCTTAGATTTTGATCCTGTATAACTAATAATATGTCCCCTAATAAAAGCTTTGAAAGCCTCCCACTTTACACATGCTGATGTTTGTGTAGTATTGATGTCAAAGAACTCGTCTATCTGTTTTTCTATATACTTGACAAATTCCTCATCCTGAAGCCATTTATGCTGAAATTGCCATCTACCTGATTCCTTTGTCAATTTTTTATCTACATATATTAGACAACAGGGTGCATGATCAGAGATCACGATGTTATCATAAAAGCAGTTTTGAATCTTGGACCTTAATTCTGTGGAAATCAAAAAATAATCAATACGTGAGAATGTCTTGTAGGTACTGGAATAACAAGAATAGGCTTTAACTTGTGGTTTCATTTCTCTCCATATATCTAACAATCTCAATTCTTTCATAAAATGATTAATAGTCATCCTACATCCAATGTGCGTACAATCCAGTCCTGTTGATCTATCCACACCTGGATTCAATGTACAATTAAAATCCCCTGCTATTATATGTTGCCCTGTAAGTGATGATAAGATGAGAAATAAATTAGCAAAGAACTTCTGATCATCTATATTGGGACCATATAAGTTCACAAGATTTATATTTTCTAATAGCAAAGAACCTTGAATGATTACATATCTTCCAAATTTGTCTCCAATTACATTTTTCACTTGAAAAGGAACTGATTTATGTATGAGAGTCATAACTCCCCTGGCTCGGGATGAAAATGAAGAGGTGAATACACTTCCCTGCCATCTACTCCTAATTCTTTTAACATCCTCCTCTATCAGATGAGTTTCTTGTAAAAACACAATTCTTGAACCCATGTCCTTTATTTTATTCATAACTTGTTTAAGTTTTTTTAAATTTTGTAGACCTCTGCAATTCCATGAAGTTAAATTAAGGTTAACACTTTGGTCCATGATCAATAGAGAGTTTGGGATTACCTTGCAGTGTAAACATGCTCATACAGAGAAGCAAAAACATGAGTGGTTGAACATTCATCCTACAAACTACACACAAACAAATTTCCCCTTCCCACACTTGTGGCAAACCCCCCAAAATCAAAAGAAAAATTCTGTCTCCCGATATAGCCATCGACCGTTCCACACCCACGGGGAACAGCCTAAGCCACTCCTTCTTCATCCTCCCAATCACCCTAACTCTACTGCTTTTAATGACGTAACATTAACTCTCCTCTGTAGTTTTCCAACTTAACTCCAAAATTTTTAACAACTTTGTACATCATAGTTTTTTGTTTGTTTGTTTGTTTTGTTTTTGTTTTGTTTTTTTAATATATAATACAATCTATATTTTGTAAACTTACTATTTACTTCAAGTCAGTCAGATGCCTGTGCAAATGCTTAATTATTCTACCTTATATTTTGTTCATGCTTAGCTCCCACCAGTCTCTTCTTCTTCTTTGATCTTCTTGATGAACTCCTGCGCCTCCTCTGGGGTCTTGAAGATGTGGGTTCTGCCCTCATACGTGGTCAGCAGTCTCGCAGGATAGATTACACCATGACGAATCCCAAGGTTGCGCAGCTCCTTACGTACGGGATCAAACTGCTTCCTCAATTGCTGGATTCCTGTGGCCAAATCTGGGTAGAACCGCACCTGCTGGTCCTGGTGTTTAATCTCTCCTTTAGCACGTGCAGCGTTGAAGATCTTCATCCTGTCTCTGTTGCTAAGAAACTTCATAATTAAGGTCCTCGGCGGTCCCTTATCTCTCCGTGGGCCAATACGATGTGCTTTTTCCAGAACCACTGCTGATTGCAACTCCTCGCTGCCCAGCACCTCCGGAATCCACTTTTCCAGAAAGGAACATACGTCCCGACCTTCTGATTCCTCTGGAAGACCCACCAGCCTCAAATTATTCTGTCTCGACCGAGATTCCAAATCCAAAATATTATCTTCCAGAGATTTATTTTTTTTTTCCAAAGTGCGCACCTTTAATTGAAGACGGGTGACGTCATCTTCAGCACTAGCGAGACGGAGCTCCATCTGCGCCGTTCGTTCTACACAGTCACCCAATTCCTTTCTTATTCCTTCCAACGCTGTCATAATCCCATCAAATCTAGAGGAAAAGTCCGCTCTCATTGAACTCATGGCAGCCATCAGCGCATCTGCGCCATTCCCCGCAGAAATCGCACCGCCGCCAGCCTCCTCCGCCATATATGGAGCCTTGTTTGCTGCGTCACAGACCTGAAAGTCCGTTAATTTGGACTGTTTCGGCAGCTCGCTTTTTCCTTTTCCTGGTTTTCCAGCCTTAGGCTTCGCCGACATATCCTCGCCCAAATGCTGGGATACGTTCTGTCCCAAATGAGAGAGTTATTTGCCGATTTTTTTTCTCCAGGAGCAGAGCAGAGCGAGACACGTCCGTCCTACGTGGCAGCCATAACCGGAAGTCGTATGTGCCTATTTTAATGTACAGTTACAGTAGGCCCCACAAACGTGCGGCTGTGTTTGTAGTGTGTGTGGATGTTGGTCAGTAGTGCTGAAACTGGATGGAGGACTCATTTGGCCTGTTTGTTTTTGCTCCTTGCTAATTTTCCCCACTGTACAGATCTGGTTGGAGGGAAAAGACAGCATTAACAAAACCTGCAGTTAACAGCTGTTTATGAGTCTCCTCCTGCTGATTTTGAGTGAACATAGTATTTTAATGCGTCTATATAATTGTTGCTCTGGCTTTTATCCCCTGCTGGTCTTCGCCCAGTGGGGCTCCCCATTGGTTGAAGACCGAAAGGCGATTATGTTAAGATAAGATAAGATAAGCCTTTATTAGTCCCACAATGGGGAAATTCCAGGATTGCAACAGCACAGGGATAGCAACACTCAGAGCAATAATTAAGAAGATACAAAAATAAAAATAAGAGCAGTGAATATACTGTACATACGTACACATAAATATATATACAGAGTGCGGAGCATTGTAGCAAGATGGAATAAAACAGCATAACCGCTTACTTAGTTATCCTACATAGTATGAATATGTACCCATACATATTGTCACCCTCCGTAGCGACTGATATTGTCCTAGTTGTTTACTGGAGGGGACCATTTGTGTAAGTCTGTTGCGTCTTTTGCATTCAGTACTATTAGGTCGTCACCTTTTTTTCCTATCTCTGCGAGCAGCCCTGCTTAGGTTATACAGTCTGACAGCCGTAGATAGGAACGACCTGCAAAACCTCTCGGTTGCACACCTAGGATGATGTAGTCTACTGCTAAATGGGCTCCTCAGTGCGTTCAGTATGTCCTGCATAGAGTGGGACTCGGACTCCAGCAGAGATGACAGTTTAGCCACCATTCTTCTCTCTCCCATCTCCTCCACTGGGTCAAGGCATTGCCCCAGGACAGATCTAGCTTTCTTGATCAGTTTGTTCAGTCTCTTCCTATCGGCTGCTGTAATGCCGTTGCCCCAGCAGACCACTCCAGACCACTTTTTTTTTTTTTTTTTTTTTTTTTTTCTCTCGGCGCCACACCAGTCGGCTGCCTTTTGCAACAGCGGCTCGATTCCGAGTCTTTTTCCCTTCCTCTCTCTTTTGATCCGTCTTTTTTTTTTCACCCCACTTATATCACGGACACACAGATCGTCCTAAATGTCTCCTGAGCCGGTGGACGGAGCCACTGTTTATAGCAGGATACGATACAGCAGAGAACAGCTGCTAGCATTCAACCGCCACCCGGTCCCATTGGAAAAACTCGACATACCGAGAGAACTGAGGCGAAAACGCCGCGGCTGCCGGGCTGGAGTAAGGCGGAGGACAAAAAATATAAGGTACAGACCCTCCCTTCCATCTGTTGTCATGGGAAATGTACGGTCGATACTGGGAAAGTTAGATGAGCTAGCGGCTATCTCCCGTTATGATAGCACATACCGGGAGTGCTCTCTCCTTTTGTTTACTGAGACGTGGCTAACTGAACTAGCAGCAGATGCTAACATTGAGCTGGAGGGTTTTCACATGATACGAGCTGACCGAACACCAGACAGTGGCAAGGCTAGGGGCGGTGGAGTGATAATGTATGTTAACAACAACTGGTGCAGACCGGGACATATCACTGTTAAACAACGACACTGCAGCAAAGACATTGAGTTGCTAGCTGTTAGCATGAGGCCTACATATCTCCCGAGAGAACACTCACACGTGATCTGCATTGTTGTTTATGCAAATCCGACGGCGAACGCTGGGACAGCACGTGACGTCATCCATTCAGTAACCAGCAGGCTGCAGACAGAACACCCAGATGCTCTTCTCCTCATCTCAGGCGATTTCAACCATGTTTCACTGTCTCCCATTCTACCCACGTTCACCCAGTATGTCACATGCCACACTAGAGACAATAAAACACTGGATTTATTCTACGCAAACACTAAGGAGGCGTACACCTCATCACAACTCCCCCCACTCGGGAGATCGGATCACAACTTGGTTAATCTCCGGCCGGTGTACAAACCCCTAGTGCACAGACAACCTCCGGCCATGCACACTGTGGAGTTATGGTCTGAGGAGACAATGGACACCCTAAAGGGCTGTTTTGAAGCCACCGCCTGGAAGCAGCTCTGCGATCCACATGGTGAGGACATCGATGGCCTCATTCACACCTTCACGGGCTACCTCAGCTTCTGTGTGGACAAATCCGTTCCCACCAAGACCATACGGCGTCACTCAAACAACAAACCCTGGATCAACCCTGAGATAAAAACACTTCTGAGAGAGAAGAAGAGGATCTTCAGGTCAGGGAACAGGGAGATGCTGAAGTCCGTACAGAGGGAGCTGAGGAGAAAGATCAGAGAAGGCAAGGACAGCTTCAGGAAGAAGATGGAGGACAAGCTGCAACAGAGCGACATCAGCGGGGTCTGGAGAAACCTCAAAACCATCTCGGGGCTCCAGAATACCTCCCCCCAGGCCACAGGGGGCAGGGAGTGGGCGAACAACCTGAATCTGTTTTTCAATAGATTTGACCAACCGCCCTCCCCCCTGACTGCACAACAACCACTGCTGCCTCTAAAGAAATCAAGTCCTGCTGCCCACTCCCCACTCCACCAACACCCCCCCACTCCCAACACACAGCCCCCCATCCTGACCCTGACCAGGACCCAGGTGAGGACGGAGCTGAGGAAGATCAAGGCGAGGAAGGCGCCGGGACCGGACGGCATCAGCGCAAAGCTCCTCAAGTCCTGTGCAGACCAGCTGTGTGGGATTGTGACGTATATCTTCAACATGAGCCTGAAACTGGGGAGGGTACCACAGCTGTGGAAAACATCTTGTGTGGTACCTGTACCAAAAACTTCCCACCCCAAAGACCTGAACAGCTACAGACCGGTGGCCTTGACGTCCCACTTGATGAAGACCCTGGAGAGACTGCTCCTTGCTCACCTCCGCCCCCTGGTGGAACCAGCGATGGATCCACTCCAGTTCGCCTACCAGCATGGCATTGGGGTGGAGGATGTCAATCATCACTGTTTTCTTCCTGCATTACCGACTGCACTATATAGTTCTCCACAGTATCTGCTGCTGGCTAATATATATTTTAACTGTTGACCAGTATCACTTAATCTTATCCTACACTTTATTACATGTATAGTTTATTTCTCTTATCTTATCATGTTTAATGTTGCAGCATTGTACCGAGACAAATTCCTAGTTTGTGTACTACATGAACAATGGCAATAAACCTGATTCTGATTCTGATTCTGATTCTGATGCGGTGATCTTCCTCCTTCACCGTTCTCTGTCCCACCTGGAGAAGCCCGGGAATATGGTGAGGATCATGTTCTTTGACTTCTCCAGTGCTTTCAACACCATCCAACCGATGATCCTGAAGGACAAGCTGCTGCGCGCAGGGGTGGACCAGCACCTGTCATCATGGATCCTGGACTACCTCACGAACCGGCCTCAGTTTGTGAGAACCCGGGACTGTGTGTCCGACACGATCATCAGTAGCACGGGGGCCCCCCAGGGAACGGTGCTGGCTCCCTTCCTGTTCACTCTTTATACTGCGGACTTCTCACACAACACAACACACTGCCATCTACAGAAGTTCTCTGATGACTCTGCGATCGTTGGCCTCATCTCCAATGGAGATGAAGCTGAGTACAGAGAGCTTATCCAGGACTTCGTGGACTGGTGCCATCGGAACTGCCTCCAGATCAACGCGAGGAAAACTAAGGAGCTGGTGGTGGACTGCCGCAGGCATGGGCAGCCCCTCACAGTACCAGTAAATATACAGGGAACAGACATCGAGATGGTGACATCCTATAAGTACCTGGGTATTCATCTGAACAATAAACTAGACTGGTCACACAATACTGATGCACTCTACAAGAAGGGACAGCGCAGGCTGTTCCTGCTGAGGAGACTCAGGTCTTTTGGTGTACAAGGGGCGCTGCTGAAGTCATTCTATGACACGGTGGTGGCATCAGCCATCACTTTTGGAGTGGTCTGCTGGGGCAGTGGCATTACTGCAGCCGATAGGAAGAGACTGAACAAACTGATTAAGAAAGCTAGCTCTGTCCTGGGGCAGCGCCTTGATCCGATGGAGGAGATAGGAGAGAGAAGGACGGTGGCTAAACTGTCATCTCTGCTGGAGTCCGAGTTCCACCCTATGCAGGACATACTGGATGCACTGAGGAGCTCATTTAGCAGCAGACTACATCATCCCAGGTGCACAACCGAGAGGTTTCGTAGGTCCTTCCTACCAACGGCTGTCAGACTGTACAACCTAAGCAGGGCTGCTCGCAGAGATAGCAAAAAGACGTAACAAACTAATAGTTTTTTTGAATGCAAAAGATGCAATAGACTTACACAATGGTCCCCTCCGGCATACAACTAGGAACTTACCGGTCGCTATGGAGGGTGAGAATATGTATGGGCACATAATCATACCATGTAGGATAACTAAGTAGACGGTTATGCTGTTTCATTCCATCTAGCAACAATGCTCTGCACTGTGTGTGTTTATATATTTACATATTTATTCCATCTAGCTACAATGCTCAGCACTGGGTGTGTTTATATATTTATATATCTACATATTATTCCATCTAGCTACATTGCTCCGCACTGTGTGTGTTTATATACTTGCATATTTATTCCACCTAGCTGCAATGCTCCGTACTGTGGGTGTTTATATATTTACATATTTATTCCATCTAGCTACAATGCTCTGCACTGTGTGTTCATATATTCATATATTTATTCCATCCAGCTACAATGCTCTGCACTGTGTGTCTGTGTGTGTGTGTATATATATATATTTTATAGTAATACGTACATATGTATATTAGCTGCTCTTGCTTGCTTGTTTTTTTCTTGCCTTCTGATTGTTGCTCTGAGTGTTGCTATCCCTGTGCTGTTGCAATCCTGGAATTTCCCCATTGTGGGACTAATAAAGGCTTATCTTATCTTAAAAGTGATGGCTGATGTCGCCACCGTGTCGTAGAATGTCTTCAGCAGTGCCCCTTGTACACCAAAAGACCTGAGCCTCCTCAGTAGGAACAGCCTGCGCTGTCTCTTCTTGTTGAGTGCGTCGGTATTGTGTGACCAGTCTAGTTTATTGTTCAGATGAACACCAAGATACTTGTAGGATGTCACCATCTCAATGTCCATTCCCTATATGTTTACTGGTGCTGTGAGGGGTTGTCCTTGCCTGCGGTAGTCCACCACCAGCTCCTTAGTTTTCCTCGCGTTGATCTGGAGGCAGTTCCGATGGCACCAGTCCACGAAGTCCTGGATAAGTCCTCTGTACTCAGCTTCATCTCCGTTGGAGATGAGGCCAACGATCACAGAGTCGTCAGAGAACTTCTGTAGATGGCAGTGTGTTGTGTTGTGTGAGAAGTCCGCAGTATAGAGGGTGAACAGGAAGAGAGCCAAAACCGTTCCCTGGGGGGCCCCCGTGCTACCGATGATCGTGTCGGACACACAATCTCAGGTTCTCACAAACTGTGGCTGGTTAGTGAGGTAGTCCAGGATCCATGATGACAGGTACTGGTCCACCCCTGCGCACAGCAGCTTGTCCTTCAGGATCATCGGTTGGATGGTGTTGAAAGCACTGGAGAAATCAAAGAACATGATCCTCACCGCATTCCCGGGCTTCTCCAGGTGGGACAGAGAACGGTGAAGGAGGAAGATCACTGCATCCTCCACCCCAATGCCATGCTGGTAGGTGAACTGGAGTGGATCCATCGCTGGTCCCACCAGGGGGCGGAGGTGAGCAAGGAGCAGTCTCTCCAGGGTCTTCATCATGTGAGACGTCAGGGCCACTGGCCTGTAGCTGTTCAGATCTTTGGGGTGGGAAGTCTTTGGTACAGGTACCACACAAGATGTTTTCCACAACTGTGGTACCCTCCCCAGCTTCAGGCTCAGGTTGAAGATGAGCTCCACAATCCCACACAGCTGGTCTGCACAGGACTTGAGGAGCTTCGCGCTGATGCCATCCAGTCCCGAGGCCTTCCTCGCCTTGATCTTCCTCAGCTCTGTCCTCACCTGGGTCTTAGTGAGGGTCAGGTTGGAGGGCTGTGTGCTAGGAGTGGGGGGGTGTTGGTGGAGTGGGGTGTGGACAGCAGGTCTCAATGACTTTAGAGGCAGCAGTGGTTGTTGTGCAGTCGGGGGGGGGAGGGCGGTTGGTCAAACCTATTAAAAAACAGGTTCAGATTGTTTGCCCACTCCCTGCCCCCCATGGCCTGGGAGGAGGTATTCTGGAGCCCAGAGATGGTTTTAAGGTTTCTCCAGACCCCGTCGATGTCGCTCTGTTGCAGCTTGTCCTCCATCTTCTTCCTGAAGCTGTCCTTGCCCTCTCTGATCTTCCTCCTCAGCTCCCTCTGTACGGACTTCAGCATCTCCCTGTTCCCCGACCTGAAGATCCTCTTCTTCTCTTTCAGAAGTGTTTTTATCTCAGGGTTGATCCAGGGTCTGTTGTTCGAGCAACACCGTATGGTCTTGGTGGGTATGGTGTTGTCCACACAGAAGCTGATGTAGACCGTGATGGTGTGAGTGAGGCCATCGATGTCCTCACCATGTGGATCGCAGAGCTGCTCCCAGGCAGTGGTCTCAAAACAGTCCTTTAGAGCGTCCATTGCCTCCTCAGACCATAACCTCACTGTGCGCATGACCAGAGGCTGTCTGTGTACTAGGGGTTTGTACACCGGCAGGAGATGAACCAAGTTGTGATCCGATCTCCCGAGTGGGGGGAGTTGTGATGAGGTGTACGCCTCCTTAGTGTTTGCATAGAATAAGTCCAGTGTTTTATTGTCTCTAGTGTGGCATGTGACATACTGGGTGAGCGTGGGTAGAATGGGGGACAGTGAAATATGGTTGAAATCACCTGAGATGAGGAGAAGAGCATCTGGGTGTTCTGTCTGCAGCCTGCCAGTTACTGAGTGGATGACGTCACGTGCTGTCCCAGCGTTCACCGTCGGATTTGCATAAATAACAATGCAGATCACGTATGAGTGTTCCCACTCCCGTGGGAATACTCATACGGTAGGCCACAAGTAGGTAGGCCACATGCTAACAGCTAGCAACTCGATGTCTTTGCTACAGTGCTGTTCCTTAACCGTGATATGCCCCGGTCTGCACCAGTTGTTATTGACAACTGGTGCAGACCAGTGGGTCAGTCTGACCGTCTGTCTGTCCCACTTTTGTGAAATCAAGTCTTTCTAGAGTTTTTTCCGATTGTTTTGAAACTTGGTACCGTGGTTTGATGTATTCTGATGATGCACATATTGCACTTTGACTCTCATTGGATGACGTTGAGGTCAAAGGTCAGAGGTCAGATTTTCCCTAAATCTTCAAAACACAATAACTATTGGAAGAAATGATGTAGGCTTTTCAAATCAATACAGTAGTTGTATCTAATACACTTCTTGGACGATTTACACCCTGACCTAACTATGGGTTTGGGGTCAAGGGGTCAAAGGTCAAAGTTAACATTTTCAAAACTAAAAATGTGGGAAAATTAATACACAAACACATACAGAGAAATACAGTTTAAAATGCAAAATGGAAGTATATATAGACAAATGACAATGAACAGGGGCAACAAAAGGACAGAAAATTAAGTGGTACTAAAAAGAAAAGGCTGGAGAAACATGTTAATCTATTTAAGTTAATGGAAAACAGGCCAATAACAGGACTGAGGATAAAAAGAGCACCTTTGTCATGTATCGGGCAAGCAGAGAAGAGTTAGACCCCAGTGCAAGCCATTTCAGTTCACAAGGGTTTATTAAACAACGAAACAAAAGTGTTGTGCAGTGGCTGGAAAAACACTGAACTAAACTCAGAAGGAAATAAGGTGAGAGCGAGGGACCAAAGATTATAAAGCAGGACTTGGAGACACAGAGGAGGCTACCATAACAGGTATAATGTCACAGCACAGAACAGGAGGGGAGACCTAAACTTATACTAAAATTCATGATTAGTCATACAGAACAGCTGGGACACACAGAGGAAAATAATCAGAGTAATGAGGTTGCAAAACAAAGCATAAATTGTGAATTATAACTACTAACCGGAAAGGGACACCACAACAATAAAACTAAACAAGGACAAGACAGGAAGTACTTCAAAAGAAGACCCAAGATCAAAAATAAAACAAGATAACAAAACAGACTAAGAAGGCAGACAAGACATGAGGGATGTACGAAGTAAGAAGCTAGATCATACTAAAATATAAACTAATGCCTAAACAGAATAAACCATAACACTAAACAAACAAACTCAAAGGGTGGAGCATGATCCAGTAATCATGCTCCCCTGACAACCTTAGCTTCTTAAAATTCTGGTGTTCCGCCAGTGGGACGTTCCAAATTTTCTTTGCGTATGCCAAATTTAGCCATTTTTAGGAAAATTGGCTGGAATGCTAAGAGGTTAAAGAGGCAGACTCTCTCAGATGGGTAGGGGTTCAGCAATCTGCAAAAAACTGTCTACAAATTGTGGAGTAATTTAAGAACAATTTTCTGCAGTATAAAATTCTTAAGACTGACTATTCCATCATCCACAGTATGTGTCATCAAAAGATTTCAAGAGTCTGGAAACATCTGTGTGTATAAGGAACAGAGCCAAAAATTACAGTAGTATTGGATGCCCATGATCTTTTGAGTCCTTAATCGGCACTGCATTAAAACCAGGTATGATTCCATCATGGAAGTCACTGCATGGGTTCAGGAACAGTTCCAGAAATGATTGTCTGTGAAGTGTGAACACAGTTTGTTGTGCCATCCATAAAACGTTAAAGCTCTATCATGGGAAAAAAAAAAAAAGGAGTTTTAGGAGCATGATCCGGGCAGCTCAGTATAGCAGCGGTTAACTCTAACAGTCTAAGTAGTTGTTTTTACCATTAGGTAGAACCACAAATTGTGCATCATTGTCCTTGAAAGTTATTTTGGTCAAGTATCCACTTTGATAGGAGTCCGAAAAAGGGCAGTTTACCTGAAACATAACACTCAATAAAAAAGACTGTATGAGAGCTTCTTCTCTTTTTGACTTTTTTGATTGTCTGTTTTTTTTAGATCCAGCACATGACTTTGTGGATTGCTTGTGTATGTCTTTTTGTAGTTTTTCAAAATATTCACTTCTGCCGTATACCTACCCGCCCACCCAAGCAACCAACCAAATGGTTTGTTATCAGCTCACTGTTCAAAGGGTTGTGTCTCTCATGGTATGGGGGTGCATTAGTGCCTATGGACCTGGTAACTTGTACTTCTGGAAATACACAATTAATGCTGAAGGGTATACGCAGGTTTGAGAGCAACATGTTCTCATCCAGACATCTTTTGCATATTTTAGCAAGACATTGCTAAACCTTACACTGCATCTGTCACAACAGCATGGCTTTGTATGGGTGCTGGACTGCCCTGTCTGCAGTCCAGGAACTTTGACAGATTAAAAACATGTAGGGCATCATGAAACAGACAACCGAGAAGACTCTTTATGCGTTGTGTTTTTATTTAGATTTCACATGGCATACCAACCTTTTTGGAATTGTGGTTGCACACATTCATGAGAAGGTGGCTCCTAATCTTATCTTTTTAACTTTGGGTATTTTCTCTGTGTGTGTTTATTTGTCCCCTCTCATTCATTCAGCTAAAGTACTCGACCAACCCTGCTGTCATGGCCAGAGTCGTCTCCACCTGCCTCCGGGAGGAGCGCCGTATCCTCTCCAGCGCCTGCATGCAGGAACAGGTTTGTCACCTCGTCTTTGTGAAAGGGAAACTCCCTCCTGTTGATTCGTTACAGTCTCTGCTGGTAAGTCAGGGCAGCTACCAGGAAGATGGCATCACCGCCCCCCCCCCCCACGCTGCAGGCCAACTGTTCCACTTCAGCAGCAGGACCATCAGGGTGTTTATGATTATCGTTTGATAATTGTTAATAGATAACAGGTTTTCCCCTTTTTCATGTTGGGATGTTGCCAGAGAGGCTGCAACATTGAAGCTGTTTTAAAGTGTTAGTTCAGGGGTAGGCTCGATGAATCGGCTGGAAATGTTTACTCAACTTTCTCCATGTAAATTTGAGAATTTTTCTTCACAAACTTGGGCCTTTTTTGTCATAAATTTGCAATTTTTTGTTGCAAGTTTGCAACTTTTTGTGTTAATTTCCTACCTTTTCATGCAAATTAACTTTTTTTTCCCCACATAAATGCATTTTTTTAAAAATTTGCAACCCCCCCCTTCCCTCCAGCTTTTTATAACTGTCTTTTAGAAATGTTGAAAAATTGGTTTATGAACAAAACAGTAAATGACAGAATATTTTTGCAGGGTCCTCTGGAAAAATCTTTGCAGAATTCTGTGGCCTTCGAGAGGCAGAAAAACATGGACAACAGAGTTGCACTCATCAGGGGCAGTGTGCAGGTCAGAGAATCACCTTTGGTAAAACATCCAAAGAAAAAAACTCAACATTTCATTAATTTTAATGATTAACCTTATTAATGTTTGTAGCTGATGGACCAGGCTGTGAAATACATAGAGGACATGCAGGACGACTTTGATTTTCGCTACAAGACGCTGCAATCTCGAGGTGATTCTTTTTACAAGCTGTAAAACAATGAAGGTGGCAGTAGTGTTTTTCTTTTTTAGATATTAAAATAAGGATCCCTAAGCTGCAGCTCTGGAGCCACGTGACTTTCTTTTAGACACGTTTAATTTGGCAAAGATTTCAAATAAAAAAATGAATAAATTAAATTGAAAAAGATGGAAATTTAAGAAAAAGTTGTAAATTAAGGAGAAAAAATAAGTAACTTTATGAGAAAAAGTGTTCATTTTAAAAGTAAAACCTCACAAAGTTGGGAGAAATTTTAGAGAAAAACCTCATATTTATGAGTAAAAATTATCACATTTATAGGAAAAGCTGTAAACTACAGAGACAAAAACTTGCTAATTTATAACAAAGTTGTAACTTTATGAGAACAAAAAGCAAATTTATGAGCTTAGTATTTCATATTTAAGATAAAACTGCTCTATTCCTAATGTGGACAGGCCAACTCATACTTACAATTTGGCTGTTTTATCTCATTTCATTAATTTTTTCTTGTGGCTTCATGGTGATTTTTGGGGGTCAAAAATTGCTCAAAATGACTCTGCCCTTAGTAGAGGTTGCTGACCTCTGATTTAGAAAAAAAAAATAGAATGGAAAAAAAACATAATATAGTACATGCTGTGTTTGTTTTTGTGGCTTTATGTGTTTGTGTCAGACTCAACAGATAGGAACTCTGAGATGATGAAACAGGAAGTAACAAGACTACAGGAAATGCTCAACAGGCTCGACTTCAAAAGGAAGGTATGTGTTTGTGTCTTTGTGCACGGCTCCAACATAAGCTGAGGGCTGTCAGACAGAGACAACACACCAAAAAACACAGTGACACTGTATCAGTGACATGTCATCAGAAGTCACCAGTACAGTTTGTCCTGCCTTCTTTAGGAGATCCTGTCAAAGATGGACGCTGTGGTCAAAGAAATTGACGACCTGATGACCTCTCAGCTCAGCCCTGAGCTGCAGGACTGGAAACGGCGTCAGCAGATCGCCGCCATTGGTGGTCCTCTGCTGACTGGCCTGGAGCAGCTGCAGACTTGGTAATGAGCTGCACCGCAAAGCTTGGATTCATGACTTTGATGCCAGTATAGTAAAAGTATGAGAAGGATCAAATGCACCAATAAATAAATAGAGGATAGATGTTTCCTTTCATTAAAATTCTATTTTCTCTAAGCTAACCCTGTGACAACTTTAATATAAAAAAAATTAAGCTTCCATTATGTTTTTAAAGTTACAAAAATGGATACAAATACCTTTGGGAAAATCAGTGTCTGAGGATACAGTTGGAAAATTATACTGAAATAAATACATTTATCGCTGCATAAATAAGAAATTAAATGAATTATTAAATAGTTAAATAGTTAACATGAAAATAAAAAAAAATTAAAAAGGAGCTAATAAGAGAAAGCAAAACCCAAGAGAAGTTCACTCAGTCACTGACCTCAGATGATCTTTAACGTAATTGTTAAAATCTCAAAAATTAAGATAAGACAAAGGTGGCACAAATCAGCACAAATATCACACTAACCACTGGCACTGATTTTCTTCAAATTGGACAAAGTTGCAGGGCCACTCCAACTTTGTTTGACTGTAATATTAATTCTTAATATCTCAAAAATGGAGACAACACAATTTTTTCCCGGCATAAATCAGCACAAATGAAGCAATAACCAATGGCACCATTTTTGTACTCTTTCAAGAAAGTCGCTTAGCCAGCTTCACTTACATGAATGAAAATCCATATAAATGCAAAACAAATTGCAACATACTGTACCATGATATAGCCATGCGTCTGCATCAGCTGAGTGCACTTTGAATCCTCCATTAATTTGAGGAAGTCTTATTTATGATGGTCATGGGGTATGACCATTACATTACATTACAATGTAATGCCATGAAGTTTTCACCTGTGACTGTAAGGAAAATTATCTGTTTTTTGTAACTGTCATTCATTTTTTTAAAATCCTTGTCCTTTTCTTTGATTCGTTCTTATGTTTTTCCCCTCAGGTTTACTCTAACCGCTCAGAGCCTCTTCCAGGTCAAACGTCAGCTGGACAAACTGGGAGAACTGGTCGTCAAGGTCACCTACGAGAATGACCCAATACCGCTGCAGAAACCTCAGATGGAGGAGCGAGTTAAATACCTCATCTATCATCTCATTAAGAGGTACCAACTTTGACAATACCTTTTTTATAAATCAATGGGAGTCTTATTTTGTTTTGTTTTTTTTAAATTAATTTTATAGCTTAAAGAAGACATTTATGCACTTTTCCCACATCCAGCTTTCCAGAGGTCTTACAGAAATGTCTGTGACATGCTTTGGTCAAAATACCTCAGTGTTTAATTATTGCAGCCCAAGTTTACCCCACTCTCCTTCTGTCGTCGTCACTTAGGAAGTCACTTGTTGACGCCGTATTGCTAATGTTAGCTGGCTAGCGCTGACCTCTGGTAGCAAACACAGCCTTGACTACTAACAGCAGCAGCTGTCTTTGGTCCCAGTCAGAGTATAATAAACTATAGTAAAACTAGAAGGCACTCAGTTGAGATGCAGATAAATGCCTTTTGCAGCCCTATAAGATTTAAAACCTTGACCTTTGACCTTTTGATCCCAAACCCATAGTCAGAGGTCAGTGTGCCAGGGTGAACCTGTGTACCAAGTTTGGTGACCATAGTTGTTTTTGTTGTTCAGATATAGTTCATTTGAAATTCTGACCTTGACCTTTGACCTTTTGACCACAAAAGTATAGCCGTATTTGCTAGTCCCAAGGTCAGCCTGTATGGGTAAAGAGCCAGAATGATGTGAGATAAACTATCGACTGTGGATTAGTAAACCATGTGGGAACAGGGACGTCTAGTGAAGTGACTGGAATTTGAAGAAAATTACAATAAAAATCACGCTCTCTTGTCTTGGATTTTAACTTTACTAATAAATGTCACTTTGATCTGGTAGATTAATAAAACAACTGTAGTCCAAAGATGCCTTTTTGGGTATTTATTATTACTTCTTGTATAAGAAGGGAAAAATGTCAGGTCCCCACTCGCAGGCGAGTGCCACGAGAGAATTCAAAGTTTCAGTGCAGAGTTATAAACCCATGAGGCAAACAACACAATATGTTATCAGAACACTCTGTGGGAAGCAGAGCCTAGGTGTCTGTGAGTCTAACCTTGAGGGCCAGACTCACAGTGTCCAAGAGAGGAACACAATATCAGGAACAAAGTGTAATATTAAAATCTAAAATAAAGAAACCTTTCACACTCACCATAGTAGTACTGTTAGCTCTGAAGCTAACGCCTCAGGCCAAAAAACTCTGGGGGGTGGGGGACCGGATCGATATTGCAGAATGGCGATGGTTTATAACTGAAGACCAGATTATGTATTAGCAGTGTCGTAATGCCACTACTTTTGCAGTAACATGCTGTGTAACGAAATTAATGTTTAAAAATTCAGTAATGCGTTACATTTACTGAAATTTGATCAGATGCGTTACTTGTGTTACTCATTTTATTAATATGGATAGATATTTTAGCGCAATTAAACTGACCCTACCATAGCTGGCGCAGCTGTCAGTCTCTGCAGGTCGGTTTCCTGTCCTGCCCCAGTTCACATGCAACCCGGTGGCGGCTTCTCATATCAAGCCCTGATCACCTGTTGCCCCAGCAATGAGTAGCCCCTAACAGCTCCTATCTCTGTGGTTAAACATGAGAATTTTTAAAGCAAGAAGCTCACATTTAAGATAAGATAAGATAAGATAAGCCTTTATTAGTCCCACAACAGGGAAATTCCAGGATTGCAACAGCACAGGGATAGCAACACTCAGAGCAACAATCAGAAGGCAAGAAAAAACAAGCAAGCAAGAGCAGCTAATATACATATGTACATATTACTATAAAATATATATATACACACACACACACACACAGACACACAGTGCAGAGCATTGTAGCTGGATGGAATAAATATATGAATATATGAACACACAGTGCAGAGCATTGTAGCTAGATGGAATAAATATGTAAATATATAAACACCCACAGTATGGAGCATTGCAGCTAGGTGGAATAAATATGCAAGTATATAAACACACACAGTGCGGAGCAATGTAGCTAGATGGAATAATATGTAGATATATAAAAACACAGTGCGGAGCATTGTAGCTAGATGGAATAAATATATAGATATATAAATATAAACACACCCAGTGCAGAGCATTGTAGCTAGATGGAATAAATATGTAAATATATAAACACACACAGTGCAGAGCATTGTTGCTAGGTGGGATGAAACAGCATAACCGTCTATTTAGTTATCCTACATGGTATGATTATGTGCCCATACATATTCTCACCCTCCATAGCGACCGGTATGTTCCTAGTTGTATGCCGGAGAGGACCATTGTGTAAGTCTATTGCATCTTTTGCATTCAAAAAAAAAAAAAAAAAAAAAAAAAAAACTATTAGTTTGTTACGTCTTTTTGCTATCTCTGCGAGCAGCCCTGCTTAGGTTGTACAGTCTGACAGCCGTTGGTAGGAAGGACCTACGAAACCTCTCGGTTGTGCACCTGGGATGATGTAGTCTGCTGCTAAATGAGCTCCTCAGTCCTGAGGAGCTCAGCCATGGAGCCATGAGCCATGGAGCCATGGAGCCATGGAGCCATTAAGGAGCCATGAGCTCCTTAATGTCCGCATTAAATGCATTTAGTTTTCTTATGCACAGAGAAAAAGTGACTGATTTCAGCTTCTTGTAAGCGGTGAACTTTCATTTATCTGTGCTTTCTGTTTTATTTTATTTCATTAATTTACACGCTGTTGTGATATGCAACTATTTCATGGAAGTAAATCCTCTAAATATGTGTTTTTAATGGGCTGGTCCAGGGGTGTCAAACATATGGCTTATGGGCCAAAAATGGCCCACCAGGGGGTCCAAAGTTTTCTCTGTGAATTTCCAGCTTTATTTCTCGTAAATTTCTGACTTTCTACTGATTACAATAGTTTATGGAAATCTGAGACATTTTTCTCTGTAAGATGAGACTTTTTCTTTTTCTTCTTTTTTCTGATGAAAACAAGGGGCCCTTGATCTTGCTATGTGTGCAAGATGATTTAAGTATGCATTTAAAAGTAATGTGAAAGTTACTTTTCCAAGTAGCTAGTTACTTTAATCATGCAATAACTCAAAAGTAACTAGTAACTGTAACTAGTTACTATTTTTAGTAACTTGCCCAACACTGTGTATTAGATACAAAAGGAAATGTAGCTCAGAAGAGTTATCCACCTTATTCCTGGGGGTGCCGCTGTAGGAACAATTATGGGCGGAGCTTCCAGTTTCGGCTGACCTAGTGTTAAATCAGTCAGTAAGAGTGGAGTAGCAGGGGATTTAAAATAGCATTTTTAAAGGTTTTTTAAATTCATTTTAATGTATAGTCCACATACGTGTTTTGCACTCAAGTGGCAGCTAATTTCAGCTCTTGTAGTTTTTGTATTTTTTGAATGTTTTTGCGTAGTTCTGGTACTTGCTGGAGTTCATGGTTGTGCCAGACTGGATAAATGGAGGCTTCTCACCACATGGTGACAGACGACATCCAAGCACAGTGTTGTGGCGTACGTCTGCTCTAAGGTAAATTTGATTATGTCCAACATATTTTAACAAAATACAGCCGACTTTATTGCAGTGGAGACGTGCTGGTTGGAATCTTCTCTCAAGATGGCGACCGGGATGGTCACACTTTTTCAGTGCTGAGACAAAGTCACTGATTTTGCCATTAAAAGTGGCTGGCCTGCAGCGATCGGCGCTCGTGGCGAACACGCACGGGCTGAATTGCCACCTCCGTTGGATTGCCCTTTAATCGCCTTTCTCCAGCGACTTCCTGCGCCTTCCTGAAGCGATTGCTCAGCTAACACTAGTTAGCTTAATGCTACCTGAAGCGATTGCTAAGCTAACACTAGTTAGCTTAATGCTGGCGCCAGTCTCTAAATAACTACCTACAGCGATCGGATATACCTCCGGTGGATTACCCCTTTGATCGCTTTTATCCGGCCACTGTGAGTAAACTGACCAGCGATTCCAGCGCTTCCTTGTGATTCACTGATGTGCCCTACCTGAAGCGATTGCTAAGCTAACGCTAGTTAGCTTAATGCTGGCGCCAGCCATTCCACCTAACACCAGCCTGAATCAAAGCCCAGCTGCGAGGCCCAGCGGGGATACTACCAGGCAGGCGGCTATTTGTTTGACGGGGCTCAGCAGAGGTTTCACCCAGGCAGACGGCGGTAGGCGGCGGTGCCCAGCGGAGGACTTACCGTGACTGCAGCGGCGGTGTGCGACGAGACTACCCGAAGCGATTGCTAAGCTAACGCTAGTTAGCTTAATGCTGGCGCCAGTCATTCCACCTTACACCAGCCTGAATCGAAGCCCAGCTGCGAGGCCCAGCGGAGATACTACCAGGCAAGCGGCTATTTGTTGACGGGGCTCAGCAGAGATTTCACCCAGGCAGACGACGGTAGGTGGCGGTGCCTAGCGGAGGATTTACCGTGACCTCAGCGGAGCTCGGTGGCAGCGGCGGTGTGTGACGAGACTCGGTTGGAGGAGCGGGACGGGAGACCAGTTACGGCGACTATGAGCAACGAGACCAGCAACGGAAGGGGCTAGTTGGCTAGCTGAGGCCCAGCTGGATTCGAGGATGATCGGATCAGATTCTGGCGATATAAGCAGAATTTATTTTACTATCCACAGATTTTCCTTTTCCTTCTTTCCAAGAAGGACTGAAGATGGCTGCCACCGGATTAAAAAGTGGGCTGATGGGCACCACTAATAAGCCTTCTCTACTTCTCTACTTCCTCTTCGTTTTGTCTTTGTGTGTCTGGACCTGCAACAAGAAGGATTTTCCGACAAACTCAACCAAAGGTGAAGTTAAAAAGTTTTATCTGTATGGATTTGGGCTTGGACATCTCACCCTACACTCTATGTGGTCTTTAAAAGCCCTGAGCAAAAACTTCCAAATTAAGGCAAACATGGCTGTTAAGCAAAAATCACAATATGGCAGAGGATATACAGTTAAAGTTCTGTTAGTTCTGCTACTTCTGGCAGGAGATATTCACCTTAACCCTGGACCTGCCACTATTAAACAGCAGACCACTGGGTTAGCACAAAACCGAGCTGTACAAAAGCAAAAACAACATTTATTTTTCCAAACTGTTAATCATGCACGAGTTCTTTGGGACACCAAGGCTAAACCAAAGGGGATCCTCGGCGGTCATTTAAACATACGGAGCATAATCCCCAAAAGAGATGAGATTTCGGTGTTGCTGTTGGACTCAAATCTGGACTACCTTTGTCTCTCAGAAAGCTGGCTACACAGTAACATAGACACTAAAATGATCGATATTGTGGGCTACCAGTGTTTTAGAAAAGACAGGCAGGTAGGGAGGGGAGGAGGTGTTTTAATTTACATCAAAGAGAAATATAAATGTCAACTGGTTGATTTGAATACTTCACTTGAATGTTTAGCTGTTAATGTATGTCTCTCTCCGGTAATGAATTTCAACATTGCAGTAGTGTACAACCCACCGTCACACAACTCTTCCTTTTATAATGAATTAAGTGATCTGGTTAAACAACTTGAGAAGAACAGAGAAACAATAATTCATGGTGACTTTAATATCAACTGGTCTGATAAAAAAGACAAACAAAAACTGAAAAGCCTCATGACTAAATTTAATTACCAGCAAATCATCAAAGGACCCACCAGGATAACCAAACAATCCAGAACACTTACTGACATGGTATTTACTAATAAACCAGAACGAATAACCAGAACCTATAATCTTGTAACTGGTCTCTCAGATCATAACATGGTTCTTGCTGTCAGGAAACTTACTAAAAAGCGACTACAGTATTTTGGGGGAGTCGATATTGACAAATCAAATTTTATTATCCCCAAATCAAAAAATGAGGAGTTTGAACATTACTTAGAGAATCAAAATTGGGAGCAGCTCATGTCAACATGTGAAGTAGATGATTGTTGTAATTTTATAACTGCAACAATCACAAAGTCTATAGAAAAATTTTCAAAGCAAATTAAAAGTAGACAACAGAAGATTAGCCTACCATGGTTAAATAATGAAATAAGAAAACTTATGAAGAGGCGAGACTATGCACTGAAAACATCACTAACCTCCAAACTACAAAATGATCACCTTGTGTACAAAAGTTTAAGAAATAAAGTGGTACATGAGCTGCGAAAATCAAAAATATCTTATTACAATAAACTGATAGATCATGCAAAGGGTAACAACAGTTCCCTATGGAGGCATTTAAATAACTTAACTAATAAAAAAAACGATCAGAAGGGGGTAAAGGAACTTAGAATCAATGGCAAGACCGTCAGTGACAAGGCTACTTTGGCAAATGAATTTAATTCACACTTTGTGGGCTCTGTGGAAGACTTAACAAAAATTTTTGTGCTGCCAAATGTGCTCAACAACACAAATTCCATACTCCCAACAGATACTTTTCACATCGATGAGGTAAATGAGAAGTTAATTGCTGGTATTGTTAAAACACTGTCAAACTCAAAAACTAGTGATATCTACAATATGAGCACCTCCTTTCTCAAAATGCACAGCAAAATATTAATCAAACCACTGACTCATCTCATTAATCTCTCCATTAGGTCTAGTACATTTCCATCTGGCTGGAAAAAAGCTGTCGTCATACCAGTTCATAAATCAGGCAGTAAAGACGATATATGCAATTACCGCCCAATCTCTATCTTACCAGTCCTATCTAAGGTTCTTGAAAAAGTTGTAGCTACACAGCTGATAGACTACTTACAAGACAGTCAACTTCTTCATCCACATCAATTTGGTTTTAGACCAGGATACTCAACAGAAACAGCAAATTGTTGCCTTATTGAAAACGTCAAACAGTCCTTGGACAGGGGTAATGTGGTAGGAACTGTTTTTCTAGATCTCAAAAAGGCTTTCGATACTGTAAACCACAGTTTGCTTTTATCCAAAATGGTATCTTTTAACTTCTCCCCAAATACATTAGAATGGTTTGCATCTTATCTCCAGAATAGAGAACAGTGTGTAAAAGTTCACCAGGATAAATCCTCATTTTTAAACAACCGCATGGGTATCCCACAAGGGTCCATTCTTGGTCCTTTACTTTTCAGCATTTTTATTAATGACTTGCCGTTACACTGCTCAGCTGCAACATGCCAACTTTATGCAGATGATGCAGTTATTTACACAGCTGCCAAGACTCCAGCACAGGCTGCAGATGTACTGTCTACAAGTATGGTTGATGTCCAAGAGTGGCTCCTCAAGAACCATCTATTGCTGAACCTTCAGAAAACAGTCTCAATGTGCTTTTCAATCAAAAAATGTAACCTGCAACATTTTAAAGTTAATATACATGATCATGACATCAGTTTAGCTACAGAATTCAAATACCTTGGCATTGTACTAGATCCTCAACTCAAATTTAATCTTCATATAAAGAAAATTTCAAAAACAGTAAAAAAAAATCTGAACTGCTTTAAATTAATTAGATATTACATACCTTACGAAGCAGCTGCACTGTATATGCATTCTATGGTTTTTTCTCATATATCATACTGTTTGACAGTCTGGGCTCAAGCAGCCCCTTCCACAATAAGACATATAGGTTCATTATATAATCAAACCCTAAAAATCTTGGACAAAAAGCCCATTAGGTGGCATCACTGTAATGTTTTAAAAAAATACAACCTATTGAGTTTTGAGAGCTTCATTGACCTCTGTCTTCTGAAATTAACGTTCAAATGTTTCCATAAATCAGCACCCGAGCCACTTGCTGGTTTCGTCCAAAGACAGGACAGCAGCAGAACCACCAGGAGTTCTGTTAACAATAACTGTAAAATATTCCACCGCAGAACCACATTTGGACAAACAGCTTTCTCTATAAAGGGCAGTCACATCTGGAACACAATGCCAAATGAAATTAAAATAATAACGGACTTTAAAACATTCACTAAAAATGTTAAAAACTGGCTGAAAAATAAACAAGAATGTACTCATGTATGAATTATTTGTCTGCAAAGTGAGAGTGAATGAAGGGAAGGAATAAATGTGTTTGTTTATAGTGAGTGACAGAGGGAGGAAGGCCTGAAATAGGCAAATGTGAGTTATGTTATATGTGTTAAATGTGAGTCAGGCTGTTATATTTGTGTATTTATAATATTTATGTTAAAGGGGAGTCAGGCTGTTATATTTGTGTATTTATAATATTTATAATTGTGTATTTATAATTTTTCTGCATTGATGTATGTGGTTATTGTGTATATTTTTATCTTGATTCTTTTTTCTAAAGCCCATCCAGGGACAAGAGTTGCAAATTAGCTAATAGCTATACACTCTATGTGCAACACATCAGATTGATTGTCTTTGATTAATTGTCTATGTTTATTGCACTGTCCCTGTCAAATAAACTAATCTACTACTACTACTACCAACTGAGCCACCACTCCGGTAACTGAGCCACCACTCCGGAATATGGAAATAACTTTATATCAGTATTGAAAATGTCCTCAAAGTGACTCATTTTGCCAGCATGGGTCATTTGTTTACATTGTTAGCATCTTAGCAGCGGCGCTAACTAATGGAGCTACTGTGTATGAGGCCACGTTTTAAGGTCATTTTCCATCCCTCGATAGTCGTGGGAAGTGGTATGATTATATTACTGTTTTGAGGTGCAAGAGGCTGTGTTCCCGCATTTCTGATGCAAAAGTCATTGTTTTTTAACAAGGAAAAGTGTCCTGTTTCAGTGACAACCATATGTTGTAAACTAGTACCGGAAGTTGCTACCATACTTCACGCAAGGCATCATGGGGCCGAGGAATAAGGTGGATACCAGCTTATTCCCATTTTTGCCAAATTGTAAAAATATTAATATTTCTAAGAGAGATTTTAATATTTTTACTATAATCATATGAACAAACAAAGCATTTTTGAAGGTTATAGCCCAAACACACCATGTTTTTACTGAGTGTGACCTTTATAACTATGTAGCCGATGTTTCTTTCATGTCTTTATGTAGTTTGCCATCCACATACAGTGGATCAAAACTGCCTAGATCAAAAATTATTAAAAAACTCAATGTAATGATATAGTAATAAGCTGTTAAAACATCCATCCATCTTCTACCGCTTTTCCGGAGGTCCGGGTCGCGGAGGCAGCAGTTCAAGCAGAGAAGCCCAGACTTCCCTCTCCCCAGCCACCTGCTCCAGCTCTTCAGAAGGGATACCAAGGCGTTCCCAGACCAGCTGGGAGATATAGTCTCTCCACCGAGTCCTGGGTTTGCCCCGGGGTCTCCTCCCAGTGGGACGTGCCTGAAACACCTCAAGTGGGAGGCGTCCAGGAGGCATCCTAATCAGATGCCCATACCACCTCAACTGACTCCTTTCAATGTGGAGGAGCAGCGGTTCTACTCTGAGCTCTCCCGGATGACTGAGCTCCTCACCCTATCTCTGAGGGTGAGTCCAGCAATCCTACGGAGAAAGCTCATTTCAGCCGCTTGTATCCGCGATCTCATTCTTTCGGTCATTACCCAAAGCTCGTGACCATAGGTGAGAGTAGGAACGTAGATTGACTGGTTAATCGACAGCTTTGCCTTAGAACTAAGCTCCCTCTTCACCACAACAGACCGGTACAACGTCCGCATCACTGCAGATGCTGCTCTGATCCGTCTGTCGATCTCTCGCTCCATTTTCCCCTCACTCGTGAACAAGACCCCAAGATACTTAAACTCCTCCACTTGGTGCAGGAGCCTGTCCCCAACCCGGAGAGGACAATCCACCTTTTTCCTTTTTCATGGACTCGGACTTGGAGGTGCTGATTCTCATCCCAGCCACTTCACACTCAGCGGCAAACCGTCCCAGCAAGAGCTGTAGGTCATTGCTGGATGAAGCCAACAGGACAACATCATCTGCAAACAACAGAGATGAGATCCTGTGGTCACCAAGCATGACACCCTCCATTCCCTGGCTGCGCCTAGAAATCCTGTCCATAAAAATTATGAACAGGATCGGTGACAAAGGGCAGCCCTGGCGGAGTCCAACTCTCACTGGGAATGACTCCGACCGAGTGTTGGCAATACGAACCAAACTCTCACAACGGTCGTACAGAGACCGAATAGCTCGTAACAACAAGTCCGATACCCCATACTCCCAAAGCACCCCCCACAAAAATCCATGAGGGACGCGGTCAAATGCCTTCTCCAAGTCCACAAAACACATGTAAACTGGTTGGGCAAACTCCCACAAACCCTCAAGAATTCTCGAGAGGGTAAAGAGCTGGTCCGATGTGCCACGGCCAGGACGAAAACCACATTGCTCCTCCTGAATCTGAGGTTCAACCAACGGCCGGACTCTCCTCTCCAGTACCTTGGCATAGACCTTCCCAGGGAGGCTGAGGAGTGTGATCCCTCTAAAGTTGGAGCACACCCTCCGGTCCCCTTTTTTGAAGAGAGGAACCACCACCCCGGTTTGCCATGCCAAAGGCACTGCCCCCAACCTCCACACAATGTTGCAGAGGCGTGTCAACCATGACAGCCCAACAACATCCAGGGCCTTGAGGTACTCAGGGCGAATCTCATCCACCCCCGGGGCCCGGCCAGCAAGGAGATTTTTAACCACCTTGGCGACCTCAGCCCCTGTGATAGGCGAGTCATCCCCCTCGTCCCCAAACCCTGCTTCCTCTGTGGAAGGCGTATCAGCTGTTAAAACATTTTAAAAAAAATCATCATTAAATATAAATATAGATATTAATTAGATAATGATAATGACTGACAGAATAATATATTCTTTATATGTACTTGTTCCCTTACAGGATGAAACAAATAAATGGTAGAAAAATGGTGATAAATTATTCTATTATTATAATAAATGTAAATTATTAAATGCACTGTAATTCATGTTTAAATTAATTCAGGAAGTTTGACTTTTTCCCCTTGGCTCCTTTGACTTGATTTATGTGGTTATTGTTATTGGATAAAAGCAGGGTTTTCTCTGGCAACATTTCCAGGTGGCGACCTGCCACATTTGAAATTATGCCGCCACTCTGTGAGGAAACATAAATTTAAGAAAAAAATATGAAGGAATGACAATCTGCAAGTGTGCACAGGAACAATGCGTGTGACCATCATCCGCACGGATATCAGAAGCACCTCGCCCGCGTGGCCGCTTCAGTCGGTGGTTAGAGTGTCTCGCTTGCGTCACTGTCCAAGCGAAACATGAGCTTATTAAAGTACTTTAAACATGGAAAAAAGTCAGAAGAGATATGTGTTATATCAGCGGTTGGAGCCAAAGGAAGAGCCCAGTTGTGGAGCTGAGCACACGTTTATTATATGAGGTACAGTGCACCTAACCACACCAATCCACTGGCAGATGAAACGGCCAAGAGACCGCCCTCTTACCTGCAGCCCTTCTTATAGCCACAGGGTTGGTGGAACCGGAAGGCGGATCCACCACCACGTGCCACACAAATAAAAGCTCTAACAAATATACAACATATGAACTATATATAATTGGCTACATCGCATTTTCCTCCCCTGTAGAAAAGACTAAAACACACATACAATCAAAACCCACCTCAATTTGGAACTCGAATCATCCTCTAAACAAACTAAACTGAAATCACAAAAGGGGCCTAACACATTCACACAAAACAACTAAAACTAGGGGGGACAGATAGACTGCTGTCCTACCCGCCCCCCCCACCCCCCACACACACACGGCAAGGCAGATTATTCTGCTGCCTGTACTGAATAACAGTCCATTTATAAACTTAAAAAAAAAAAAAATGCTACTGTGTTTCCCAAGCTAGACAGAACACAGAACAATCCCCAGAACGATAACACATATATACACCAAAACACTAAACATATACAGAACAAATAACATATATACACACAGCTCGGGGAAGATGACCCTGTGGGCCCCAGGACTGTCCTTTACTCAGTCCGCCCCTGGAGGTGGCTCGCCTCCCGAGCCACAGCTGGTTGCCTCAACCCCAGTGCACCTCCTCCTCCACACAGCTGGACGCGCCACTTGTCCGGGGCCACATCTCACTGCCTTTCCTGGGGCACGCCGTAGCTCATTTGGGTGCCGCCACGAGCCATCCGACAGCCGGAGATAAGCGTTGCGCCGCTCAGCCACTACCTGCAGCCGACCCTGGTGCTCTCCCATCTGTCGTTTAGCCCGTACCCACTGTGACTTCACCTCCGCTCGAGTCTGAACCCAGTCCACGATTCCCAGCAGGGCTCTGCTCGGCTTACAGGGTCTCTGCCTGGCACTCGTTCTCCCAGTGCCAATTGGTCTAGCCCTGACCTTTTCTTAATCTGCTGTGGGCCCTGCCGATGTGGCCCCGTGTCCACCGGCCCACTTCAGCCAAGCTCTGGGAACACCTGGGACCATCCCTTCGGCATTGCTCGTCGGTGCAGGCGCTCTCCTGTGCCGCCCAGTGCCCTTGTCCAGGGCAACTCGGGCTCTGGCACTGGGGTCCTCCTGTGGTGACCCTGAGTGAGACAAAGCCTGTCCACTCTCCGGGGTGCCGATTAACCTTTCATCCCACACAGCATCGTCCTGTACTCTCGGAACTGGTCGGTCCCACAATCCTCAGTCTGACCACTCTTTCCTAGCGCCACTGTTAATGGCAAAGCCGAGGCCATAAAACAGGTTGCAGCCTTATACTGAGCCGTCATTCTGATGGTTCCCATCGTGGCCAATCGTCCTCCTCCATAGCCGCAAAGTGGCACTGGGTCACTTCCCAACTCTGTAATGGGGAAAAAATTGCCTCACTGTAGCCGAGTTAAGCAAGGAATTCTCCGCCCCCATGTCGATCAGCATCGGCACCACCATTCCATCCAACTCCAAAGTGCAATATGTGCGCGCACTGGTGCTCGGGGACACAGTATGGATCACTGTCAGGGCGTGAGGGGTTGAACTCCTTTGTGGGCTTCCTTGTTTGGTTAACTAGCACACCCTCGCGTAGTGGTGAAGATGGCCACACTTGCCACAGCGCTTCCCTCTTGCCGCACACTCTCTGGCTTTGTAATGGTGCTTTGTAGACCCACAGCCCATACATCTGGGCTTCCCTGGGGCAGACCTCATCCGTACAACGTTGGCACCTCCTGCGTCATCCTCAGCGCACCCATCGCTGTCCGGGTCCACTACCTATGTAGCCATGGGTGATCCTAACTCTCGCAGTGATAGACACTCACTCAGCTCCCGAGTTAGCTCATCTGCTGCCTCCAACTGGAGAGCCAACTCGACAGCCTTGGATAGCATCAATTCACCCGGAAATGTGAGCAGCTTGGACCGGACTGCAGCACAGTTGGTATGTTCCGCCAACTGGTCGCGAACCATTTCTTCCTCCAACAGTCCGAACCGACACTCAGCGGCCAGCTTCCTCATGTCCGACATGAATCGTTGGATGGGCTTTCCTACCTGTTGGCGGCGCTGTCGGAATTTGATTCTCCAGACAATGATGTTGTCCAGCGCGCTGAAATGGTGCGCCATTAGCTCAACCACCTCTTCATAATTGTTCGTGTCACCAAGCATGCCCAAAATCTGTTGTCCCTCCATTCCCAGGTTATGCACAAGCAACGCACGTGCCCTTAATTTCTCCATCCTTCCCAGGACCAGCGCCACCATATACATCCTAAAGGCGTCGTACCATCTAGGCCACGGAACAGGCGGCTCACCTGGGAGCTCCAAAAACAGCCGAACTGGTGCACCACATGCTTACATACAGTATCTTCAGTTTTTATCCGCTTTTGTCCTCATTGCCAAATGTTATGTTGGAGATTGGAGCCAAAGGAGGAGACCAGTTGTGGAGCTGAACACACGTTTATTATATCAGGCACAGTGCACCTAACCACACCAAACCGCTGGCAGAGGAAATGGCCAAGAGATCACCCTCCTTCCTGCATCCCTTCTTATAGCCACGGGGTTGGCAGAACTGGAAGGCGGAGCCACCACCCCATGCCACACAAATAAAAGCTCCAACAACTATACAACATATGAACTATATATAATTGGCTACATCACAATATGTAAGCAGTGGAGGCATTTGTCATGGTTTTAACCCGCTGGTAACGGGAGCAATAATGGAAGAGTCGCTTAGCTAACAGGTGTGGTTAGGAGCTCGAGTAGGTTCATTTTGTCTTCTTTTTAATTATTAGTTTTTTGTTTTTCTTATTTCAGACAAGAATAAAAAGGAGATGTTTTTATCTTTACCTTAGTTAATATTAATTAACTAATTTATATTCATTATTATGTACCTGGCAAGTTAAGATGACCGAAATTCACGAAGTCAGTGACTTTAATCCATCAGCAGCCTTCAGACAAACTAAACGTGCCAACATTTGTATTTCAAAATAAGGGAGGTTTTTCCTGCTGTCTGGGTGGTGAGAAGATTTCTAAAAAAAAAAACCCAAACTATAAATATATAGAAATATGATAACAGAAATAACTGCATCTTTGGTCATTTAAGTTAATTTATTTCATTAAATACAGTTTTATTAATATTTTTTCTTTGAAATCAGAATTAAATTATTGTTCTGTTCTGACTCTGCAAAATTATGGCCAAAAATGTAAATTGTTATAAGGAAAAAGTAAAAAAAAAATTACCACAGTCTGTTTCAAATTTATTTTTTAAAAAACCCAGTAATTTTATTTTAAAAAATAAAAAAAAATAGCCATAAAATAATCCACAAATTTATAAATGTACAAGAAAAGTCAATTTTACAAGAGGAAATTACAAATTTGAGGAAAATGGTTTCAAATTTAGATAAATTTACAGAGAAAAGTAGAAAACTTTAAGAAAATTGTTATAAATTTTTGAGAAAAACCTCAAACCTTCAAGACTGAAGTCATTACTCAAGTTTTTAAGTGGGTGCTCCTTGTACCCTTAACTAGAAATTTTTGGTTATCTACTTTTAATTAACATGACACTTGATATTTTCTAACCTGTTTGTATACCACCATAGACAGAGAGAGAACCTGAATTAGACAGGGCTCAGAGAGGGCAAGATGAGACAGAAGAGAGGAGCCAAGGAGAGGAAAGTGTTCAGGCAGAGGGTCCAGGAGAGGTGAGAGCAGAGGAAGGAGAGAAGGATGACACCAGTAAAAAGTCCAAACACAGGACGTCTGGGTGGGACCCCAGCTGGCCCACTATTCCAACATTCAAGCCTCGGTTGTACAACATTTCAAATGGTAAGTTCCATATGCAAAGTTACTGTGCAAAATTTTAAAAATAAGAAGAAAAAAATAATATAAAATTAACATATTCCGGTTACAATAGTGTAATATGTTTTCTGCCCCCCCCCCCTTTCCCAGAAAAATATGTTGCCACTGCGCCAAGGTCTTTACACCAAAGGAAACACTGACAAAAGCCCTTTCAGAGTCTGGTTAGACCGCATTCCTTCTGTGACTTGATGAAAAGATTTCCTGTAAAAATTCATGTTCCCATTCTCCGTAAACGTCGGTTCCGCCTCATCACTGCTGGTTTCTGCTTGACAAGATAATTACACATTCTGGAAGCTGTGCATGCTTGTTTTTCCTACAGACATATAAATGGTGACACTCAAAATTATTCAACCCCAGTTGCAAATTGTTTATTTTCAAAATGTCAGCTGTTTGGAAAAACAATTCAAGTAAGAATCATTTAAATATTCAACAGCTGAACCACTGAAATGTTTCTTGTTTGATTTTTTTTTTTTGTTTCCATTTTGCCTGTAAATTTTGAAAATAACTGTAGTTTCCGATAGTTTTTTGAGCAACAGTAGTTTTATTTGCTTTGGGTTTATGATCCCCTTTTTAACTTTTTTTTTTTTCCACAATATCTTTATTGAACCTTTTTTTTTTTTTTAACAAACATGATACAAACAATCAAACACTAACACTAAAGTACTACAAAAAAAAAAAAATGCACTAAAAACACCAACAACCACCAACAAAATCAAGTCTTCAACAATGCTCCTCTGTTTAGTCTAGACAATCCAATACATAAGTATACATATTATGTTCACCAGTTTGGAATTTACAAGGTCCACACACATCATTCACCTTCTTCTTCAAGAGTTATGTTTAAATTTTTTACATAATCAATAAAAGGTCTCCATATATTCTCAAACACAATTTCCTTTGATTTCAGTATATATGTTATTCTTTCTAATGGAAGGTTTGTTAACATCTGTCTTAACCACTGAGTCACATCTGGTCTATGAGTCTTTTTCCATAATAGTGCAATACATTTTTTGGCATTAAGCAAACTGAGGTCTATGAATGTTCTTTCACTTTTATTAAAATTATGCTTTTCTGGGTACAGACCCAACAAAAACAGTTTAGGATTCAATATGATTTGTTTTGAGATTATTTTTTCAATTGTTACCCTCACCTCTTCCCAAAACATTCTTATTAATCTACATTCCCATAAACAATGAAATAGGGTTCCTTTACTTTCCATGCATTTTGTGCATGTATCTGGTATATTTTTGTTATATCTGTTTAACTCCTCCGGTGTAACATACATCCGCATTAACCATTTGAAATGTATCAATTTAAGGCGTGCATTTATTGATTTGGTTTGAGCTTCTGTACAAGCCAATTCCCATTGTTCCTCTGAAATTTCAATTTGCAGATCTTCTTTCCAGTAGTTTAATCTTTTCAGTGAATTTTCACTTGAAGATAGTGTCAATGAGTTATAAAACTCTGAAATAATACCCTTTCTTTTACTATCTTTCATCATCATTTTTTCCAAGGATGAATAAATAGGTCGAGTGAGAGCTTTATTTTGATTTGATCGAATAAAGTTTCTAAGTTGAAGATATTTAAAAAAATGTGTTCTATTGAGATTAAATTTGATCCTCAGCTCTTCAAAAGACATTATGTTGTCTGCACCTGGCAAATATAAATCCTGAATCTTTTGTATCCCTTTTAAATTCCATACTTTAAATACAGCGTCCGCTCTCCCTGGTTTAAAATATTGATTACCCCATATTGGACTAAATTGTGACAATAACTGTGGTTCTTTTAAATAGTTTTTAGCTTCACACCATATTTTGATCATATGCTTTACAAATGGATTTTTAACTTGTTTTTGTAATTTTTTTGCCGAATCTGAGTATATGAATATGGGAAGAGGTAAAGGTAAATTGTATGATTCCATTTCAGTCCAGTGAGGGAGATCATTTGATGAAAAATAATATGTCATAGACCTCAGTTGTGCCGACCAATAATACAACATAAAATTTGGACATTTCAGACCTCCACGATCAAATGGTAAATATAATAAAGACAAACGTAATCTAGCCCTCCTGTTGTTCCATATAAATTCCACTAACTTTTTTTTTATTCTTGAGAATAGATCTAAAGGTGGTGATAAGGGAATGTATTGAAATAAATAAAGTATTTTAGGTAAAATATTACTTTTAAGTATATTGATTCTCCCGATCATCGACATTGGTAGTGACATCCATCTCTGAGTTAACTCACTGATATCTGACATTAAGGCTTCATAGTTGACACTGGCGACTGATTCTAGCTTAGGCATAATTTGGATTCCTAAATATTTAAACTGATTTACAACATTGAATTGATTTACCTCAGGGGCTGGGTAATTTCTCTGGGTCTCATTTAGCATTAATATTGAAGATTTAGTTTTATTTATTTTATATCCTGATATTTCCCCAAAATTCTTTATTAAATTCAACAAGGTTGGAATTGATTTTTTTAGATTCGACATAAACAAAATTATATCATCGGCGTACAGGGAGATTTTATGTTCTGTTGGTCCAACTTTAATTCCATATATTTGTGAATGTAAACGTATCGCTATCGCTAAAGGTTCAATTGCCATAGTAAACAGTAAAGGTGAAAGTGGACAGCCTTGTCGACATCCTCTATTGATTTTTATTGGTTTTGAAATATTGTTATTTGTTAGGATTTCTGCTGTAGCATTATTGTATATTATTTGAACCCATTTTATGAAATTATTTCCAAGTCCAAACCTTTGTAGGACTTCAAAAAGAAAGGGCCATTCAACTCTATCAAAGGCCTTTTCGGCGTCCAATGATAGGAGAGCTGTAACCGGTGCTTCTTTATTAAAATAAATAATATTAAATAGTCTTCTTACATTATGGAAGCCTTGTCTACCCTTTATAAAGCCATTCTGATCTCGATTAATAATATTTGGTAAAATTTCTTGTATTCGTCTTGCTAAAATTTTACAGATTATCTTAAGGTCGGCGTTTAATAGGCTTATTGGTCTCATATTTTCACATTTATTAGAGGGCTTACCTGGTTTTGGCAGCAGTATAATTAAGGCATTATTTATGTATGATGGTAAATTATTATTTTGAAATGCTTCTAAAACCATTTCCAAAAAAGGTTTTATTAATTTATTCTTAAATTTTTTATAAAGGTCAACTGGAAGACCATCTGGTCCTGCACTTTTTCCTGATTTCATATTATCAATGGCTAGCCCAACTTCTTCTTGACTAATTTTAGACTCCAATATCTCCCTGTTTTCATTTGGAATACACGGTATAGATAGTTCGTTCAAAAACCCATTTAGTTTTGTTAAATCAGGTTCATTTTTGGTATCATATAATTTTTCATAGTAATCTCTAAAGGCTCTATTAATTTCTAAAGGATCTATAACTACCTGTCCATTACTTATAATACTGGTAATTGGTGTTTTAATTTCCAATTGTTTAATCTGCCATGCTAATAATTTTCCTGATTTTTCACCTTGTTCATAAAAAGATTGTTTCAATCTTAGAAGACTCGAGGCAGCTCTATTCGCTGATTTTTTGTCGTATTCAGCTCTCAAAATCAGTAATTCATTCTCCAACCTTGGGTCACTTCCTGCATACACTTTTTCCTGAAGATTTTTTATTTTATATTCCAATTTAGCTCTCTCCTCTCGAGTCTTCTTAGATTTTGATCCTGTATAACTAATAATATGTCCCCTAGTAAAAGCTTTGAAAGCCTCCCACTTTACACATGCTGATGTTTGTGTAGTATTGATGTCAAAGAACTCGTCTATCTGTTTTTCTATATACTTGACAAATTCCTCATCCTGAAGCCATTTATGCTGAAATTGCCATCTACCTGATTCCTTTGTCAATTTTTTATCTACATATATTAGACAACAGGGTGCATGATCAGAGATCACGATGTTATCATAAAAGCAGTTTTGAATCTTGGACCTTAATTCTGTGGAAATCAAAAAATAATCAATACGTGAGAATGTCTTGTAGGTACTGGAATAACAAGAATAGGCTTTAACTTGTGGTTTCATTTCTCTCCATATATCTAACAATCTCAATTCTTTCATAAAATGATTAATAGTCATCCTACATCCAATGTGCGTACAATCCAGTCCTGTTGATCTATCCACACCTGGATTCAATGTACAATTAAAATCCCCTGCTATTATATGTTGCCCTGTAAGTGATGATAAGATGAGAAATAAATTAGCAAAGAACTTCTGATCATCTATATTGGGACCATATAAGTTCACAAGATTTATATTTTCTAATAGCAAAGAACCTTGAATGATTACATATCTTCCAAATTTGTCTCCAATTACATTTTTCACTTGAAAAGGAACTGATTTATGTATGAGAGTCATAACTCCCCTGGCTCGGGATGAAAATGAAGAGGTGAATACACTTCCCTGCCATCTACTCCTAATTCTTTTAACATCCTCCTCTATCAGATGAGTTTCTTGTAAAAACACAATTCTTGAACCCATGTCCTTTATTTTATTCATAACTTGTTTAAGTTTTTTTAAATTTTGTAGACCTCTGCAATTCCATGAAGTTAAATTAAGATTAACACTTTGGTCCATGATCAATAGAGAGTTTAGGATTACCTTGCAGTGTAAACATGCTCATACAGAGAAGCAAAAACATGAGTGGTTGAACATTCATCCTACAAACTACACACAAACAAATTTCCCCTTCCCACACTTGTGGCAAACCCCCCAAAATCAAAAGAAAAATTCTGTCTCCCGATATAGCCATCGACCGTTCCACACCCACGGGGAACAGCCTAAGCCACTCCTTCTTCATCCTCCCAATCACCCTAACTCTACTGCTTTTAATGACGTAACATTAACTCTCCTCAGTAGTTTTCCAACTTAACTCCAAGATTTTTAACAACTTTGTACATCATAGTTTTTTTTTTTGTTTGTTTTGTTTTTGTTTTTTTTTAATATATAATACAATCTATATTTTGTAAACTTACTATTTACTTCGAGTCAGTCAGATGCCTGTGCAAATGCTTAATTATTCTACCTTATATTTTGTTCATGCTTAGCTCCCACCAGTCTCTTCTTCTTCTTTGATCTTCTTGATGAACTCCTGCGCCTCCTCTGGGGTCTTGAAGATGTGGGTTCTGCCCTCATACGTGGTCAGCAGTCTCGCAGGATAGATTACACCATGACGAATCCCAAGGTTGCGCAGCTCCTTACGTACGGGATCAAACTGCTTCCTCAATTGTTGGATTCCTGTGGCCAAATCTGGGTAGAACCGCACCTGCTGGTCCTGGTGTTTAATCTCTCCTTTAGCACGTGCAGCGTTGAAGATCTTCATCCTGTCTCTGTTGCTAAGAAACTTCATAATTAAGGTCCTCGGCGGTCCCTTATCTCTCCGTGGGCCAATACGATGTGCTTTTTCCAGAACCACTGCTGATTGCAACTCCTCGCTGCCCAGCACCTCCGGAATCCACTTTTCCAGAAAGGAACATACGTCCCGACCTTCTGATTCCTCTGGAAGACCCACCAGCCTCAAATTATTCTGTCTCGACCGAGATTCCAAATCCAAAATATTATCTTCCAGAGATTTATTTTTTTTTTCCAAAGTGCGCACCTTTAATTGAAGACGGGTGACGTCATCTTCAGCACTAGCGAGACGGAGCTCCATCTGCGCCGTTCGTTCTACACAGTCACCCAATTCCTTTCTTATTCCTTCCAACGCTGTCATAATCCCATCAAATCTAGAGGAAAAGTCCGCTCTCATTGAACTCATGGCAGCCATCAGCGCATCTGCGCCATTCCCCGCAGAAATCGCACCGCCGCCAGCCTCCTCCGCCATATATGGAGCCTTGTTTGCTGCGTCACAGACCTGAAAGTCCGTTAATTTGGACTGTTTCGGCGGCTCGCTTTTTCCTTTTCCTGGTTTTCCAGCCTTAGGCTTCGCCGACATATCCTCGCTCAAATGCTGGGATACGTTCTGTCCCAAATGAGAGAGTTATTTGCCGATTTTTTCTCCAGGAGCAGAGCAGAGCGAGACACGTCCATCCTACGTGGCAGCCATAACCGGAAGTCCCCCTTTTTAACTTTTGCTTATTGATGTATTATTTCTCCTGTTTGAAAATTTGACACAGGACACACTTCCTTTGATTGCCTGCATATTAACACAGGCAATCAAAAGCACACAAATAAATGTGAGAAATGTCAGGAAATTAATAGGTAAATACAAAAAAATACAGTGTAAAAGGACAAAACAGAATTAAAATAGAAAAATGACAAAATATTAGCCCACCTTGAATTTGATGGCAGTAACGCATCTCAAAAAAAGTTGGGACAAGGGTACCAAAACAATGGAAAAGTAAGTGGTGCTAAAAAGAAACGTGGAGAAATATGCTGCAACTAATTGATTTAATGAGCAGCAGGCCAGTAATTTGATTGGGTGCATTAGTGCCTATGGAACTGGCAACGCCCACATCTGGAAAGGCAAAATCAATGCTGAAAGGTACATACAGGTTTTATAACAACACGCTTCCAGCCAGATGGCATCTTTTTCAGGGAAGGTCTTTCATATTTCAGCACAGCAAATCTAAACCACATTCTGCATTTATCACAACAGCATGGCTTCACAGCAGAAGAGTCTGGGTGCTGGACTGGCCTGCCTGCAGTCCAGACCTTTTCCCAGAGACCCAGGACTGTTGAGCAGCTAAAATCCTACAGTATATCACACAAGAATGGGAGAACATTCCTCTCACAAAGGTTGAACAACTGGACTCCTCAGTTCCGCCCACCTGTCCATCCACATTTCACAGAAACCGCTGCTCCTTCTAGGTAAAATTACCTCGATGGTTACAAAACTCACTTATAATGATCCTCAGGTGGGTCTGCATCCAAGTTGTGCTCCAGGTCAAGGTCATTGTCAGGGTAAGGAGATCTGAGCACTTATGATTTCACGAAAATCGTTACTCCTCCCGGGCAATTGCCCCAGTGCATTAACTGAAAATTGTCCTTCACTGACAGATTTTTTTTTTTTTCAGCAATGACTGAAAATTCTGAAACCTGTCATCTGACAGATTACACTGAGGATGATCTAATTAAAGTAAATTAAAATGACAAATAAAAATAGATTGACAGAATTTTTACAAGCCTGTCTGTCAAAATGACAGATAACAAAAAAGTCTAGTGCAACCTCTGGTCTGCATCTAGGCTCAGGGTCAACGGTCAATGGTCAGGACATCGGAACCCTCTCTGGGTGGTTTCATCAGGGCTGAACGAGCTACTCTGTCATTGACAAATAATAAATTGTCTCACTTCTGTTGTGAATAAAATAATAAAATAATAAGCAATCATTGGAACGTGGCTCTTAATCTGCTCATCTTTGCAGATTTGGATATTGCCTCTGTGTTCATTTGCCTCCTCTCCTTTAGGTGGTTTTGTTTTATATATTATGTATTTATTATTTTTATTAGCTTTTAGTATCTCTTAAGTTTCCTTTTTTAATAATTCAATTTTGTGTCTTCAGTTCTACTTTTTCTTTACATTACCCTATATTTGCCCTCACAATTTTTCTTCTGAAATGTAGTATATATATATATATTTTTTTGACTATTGGCTAGCAAGAGAACGGTATACTTGTATCAAATATGTAACGTTACATACTATAATTTATGTTGAATGCCTATTCATTCTATCATTCTATTCATTCATTCTATTTTTGAATTACTCAACAGTGTATTAATTTGTTTTGATTTTGGTGTCATGAATAGCCCCTCAGGGCAGAGAGAGACAGACCCACACACCAACTGCAGTTTGTGGTTTTTATTAACAAAAAGCACACAAAGTGCCAGAGTACAACAAAGCAAAAATCCAAGCACAGAAAATGAGGTAAACTTACAGGTCAGTAGCGGGAAACTCAACAGAACAGGGATGGGGTTCTGGTGGTGAAGAGAGAGGATTATAATTAAGACTGCCGCAGTGAGAAAACAATCTGACAGTCTTTAAATAGCTGGGGAACAAGAGGAAGCATTGGGTGGCAGGTGCAGGCTGCATGAGCGGGCAGGTGACCTAATTAAACAACAACTCACAGCTGGGACGACTAGGGAACAGGCAGTGAGAAAATGATAGGATGGGAGTGCCTGGAAGGGGAGGTAAGGCACTCATGTCATAGAGAAACAAAATATAAATCCTAAACTACAGAAGCTGACAAAATAGTAATGATACTAAGGACATAAATAACTAACGGAACAATAAACCACCAAGGAGACCTTGTAACTCAATACACAGGAGATAGCACAACGCTGGAAGAATACAAAAAATATTCAGAAGTAAATTAAGAGCCTGAGCCTGGTGATACACTGCACTCAGTCTCATGACATTTGGTACCACATACTTTGACGAACTGAGGAACTGGGTCTGTTGTGGTTGGAATTCTGTCTCACAGACCTCAGCTTTTGAAGTGAAATGAAACTCTAAATCATATGAAGTGTGGTTTGTTTTTCAGCTCATTTGTAGTGGAGAAGCAGCCGTGCATGCCCACACATCCACAGAAACCCCTCATCATCAAGACTGGAGTGCAGTTCACCACCAAAGTCAGGTACCATCCGACTCTAAATGTGACTTTAAAAGGTCCCATGGTGTAGATTTCCCAGGGATTAATGTTATATTTTGACATTGTATATGTAATTTTAAAGATTGAAAGACATTTCTGTGTTGTTTTACTGCCCTTCAAACAAGTTCTTGTTAAAGGGGACATACAGTGCAGTATGATGCAGTTTTTCCACATGTTGACACAGTTGACACAGTTTTAGTGTGTTTAAAGATGTACTCTGGTGGATTTTGAAGGGGATTCCCTTAAAAACAAATGTACATTGTCTAAAATGATACTGTCTGTTAAGCCCTTTTTTCTCTGCAGAAAACTTTTCATGGTCTAAAGGGCAGTCCACGCCAAGCACTATAAAGATAACTATAAAATTATAGTTTTAATTCAAGTGGATGGCAGTGTCCACACTGCTGTAGTGTGGAGGCCTGATGGTGATCTGACAGCACTAGAGCTAGACAGGTCATTAGCTGGCTTCTCCCTTCTGAAGCGATCTCTGAGGGAGTAGACTGCCCAACATTGGCCAGTTGGCCAAAGTGCTAGCAGTGTGCTAGCACGTGCTGCTCTATTATGTTCAAAATATAACAGAAGAAGCCAGAATGATGCGATATGCATCACCGACTAGTGAACCAGGTGGGAACACAGATGTTTGGTGGAATGACCAGAATTAAAAAGAAAATAGAAACATGTCACAGCTGCCAAGCTAATTCCATCGCAGACCAGCAGCCATAGCAGCCCTGCCAGTGTGGGTTTGGATGGGATCCTCTCACCGCTGTTAAAATGGGTGCAGATGAAGCTGGGAGGGTGGTATCATTTCACTGAGCTCCAGTTCTCACGTCACAACTGGAACAAAATCAAAACTGCTCATTTAAAGAGATATACTGAGACAAAGGCCTGAATAAGTGACAGGGTTACGTTTTTCAGAGATTTTCTGTTGGCAGCCACGTCAGATACTCAAATAGATGTGCAAAAGCAGTGAAAAAGTAAACTTTCTATCATGTCCCCTTTAATGGTCTGTGTTGCTGAAGAAAAATTTCATATTTGTTTCATATTTGTGATTTGCTTTGTCTCAAGAGTCTGTGAAAGTGTCAAGGATGTAGCTGTATTATGTTATCATCTTGTTTTAGTTCACTTTGTGAGCTTCCTGTGCGACTGGTGCTGAGTGAGCATCATAATTCCTGAGAAAGAGATAATCTGTACACCAAGTCTTGACCAGATGTACTGAACCAATCACTATGGACAATTCCTTCTCCACCTCTCAGATAACGAAGGGCTTAAACAACTGAGTGATGTGCGTTTGAGTCAGAATGGTGCACAAATAGGCTCTGAGACTATTTTTGTATTGTTCTCCACTGGCCAGTGTAATTAAACTTGCTGAAACTCTGATCCAGCCTGGTTTTTGACTGAAGGTTAAGAGGAATTTTTCTAACAGTTGCTCTGCTCATTAATATTAGTGAGCTAAGAATCTGATTAAACACCCTTCTCAAAGGAAGGAGATCACTGAGAGATCAAAAATTGTCCAGATCTTGCATCAATCTCCCAATGCTGATCTCCACAAAGTTTTGACGTAGTCCAAAACGCACAAGGATCTCTCAAATATTTACACAGAAATGGCTTTTTTGAGGTTTTAGGAGATCGTTGAGAGATTGGGACAGTTTCTGATCTCTCAGCAGTCTTCATGCTATGTAAAAGGGCCCTTTGGTAAACTTTTTTCTTTGAGTGGGTTAATCATAATTATGATGACAGGCAGGGTGTGTATGTGTTCATTATTTAGAGAACTGGCTTGTTGGTTTGGAATGTCAGAAAAGTCAGCAAGTGCAATTTCAGCCAGCGTTTTCATGCCTCAAAGCAGCACTGTGCAATTTTCTTGATGGGAGAAGTGACATTCAGCGGATCAAAGGTTGATGCACCATCAAAGGGATTTTGTAAACATTATTTTAAGGTAAAAATCTTACATACTGCTGCTTTAATTTCTATGTGCTGGTTCTGATTCCTCTCAGACTCCTGGTTAAACTTCCAGAGGTGGATTATCAGCTGAAAGTCAAAACAACATTTGACAAGTATGTCTTTCCTTTTTCATCCAAGAAATAAGTCTGTCATACAGTTTATCTGCGTGAAACAAAATTATCATTCTGTGTGGTTTTTGTGTCTGCAGGGATCTTCCTCCTGGGCGAGTGTGAGTAAAATCTTTATATGCAGCTGCAGCTGTTTAATGTTAGTATTGTCGATAAAAAAAAACCCAAAACAAAACCCTAGCACTGATGTAGGCTTCAGCTCTGGAGTTAGAATCACTTTTTTGTTGTTCCCTTATCCCTTACCACTCATTGGTGTGGTGTGCGGATTATAAAGCAGTGCATGTGGAATTGATCAGCAACATTTTTGCCACATTTAGCCCTGCACAAAAATGTGATTGGAATCTTTCAAAGTCCCTTTAAAAAAAAAAACAGATTAACTGTCATGCACTGGCCCTCACGAGCCAGCATAAGACGCACACAATGTCACCAGTGAGTTTTTCAGTGAGTTTATTACGGTGAAAAAGGTGTTTACACAAGCTGCTGCGATAATGACAGAGTCTTCGCAGAACAGGAAGCATAGGGCTATACAGCACACTACAGGTCCAAAGCAGGAGACAGTCACACACAGTCAGGCTTGGTAATAATTAGCCACACGGGCTGCTAAGGCAGGGACTTACAGAACAGTTAACACCCAGGGGGAATAAGGCTAACGAGCTCACTTACTGGTCCCGGTGAAAGACAGTCAAGCCCCAAGGCAGCCAAGGTGTGAATATAGTCCAGGCATCCGTGACGATGGGTGAACAGAATAGCGATCAAATAACGATCATGCGATCAGACACTGCTGCGTCGTAATGACGCAGCACACAGCTTAAATAACCCAGGGATTGATGACAGATGACACACAGCTGACCGACCGTTGACAGGCGGAAACCCCTCCGAGCACTTTCACAATAAGAGCCCGGAGAGGCCAAAATACCGCCCGCAGCTGTCAAGGCCGGCAGCGAGACATAACTTTAACCCGAGCGCGATCAGAACCGACGCTCGGGTCATAACAGTACCCTCCCTCCACGGGCGAACTCCGGACGCCCCAAGGGACCACCCTGCCCCCCCCCGCCCCCCCCAGGGTGGGAGGTAGGGGGACAGGTACGGAGGGAGAGAAACCAACCAACAAAAACAAGACAAAGACCAGACAAAAAAACCCACAGGAAATACATGACTCTGGGGAAAAAAAACAAGACTAAGGAAAAGAAAATACATGACAAAACAAGGCTATGACAAGACTGAGACTCACAAGGAAAAAAAAAAAAACAAGAGACAAAAAAAATGCTCTAACTAGACAATGGCAAAGACTCACAAGGTAACAAGAGGCAAACACAAATTGCTCAGACTAGACAAAGACAATGATTTACAAGGTAACAAAAATGCTCGAACTTGACTAAGACAATGGCATACAAGGAAACAAGAGGTAATCAAAAATAGCTCGGACTTAACTAAGACTAAGACATACTAAGAAGCAAAGGGTAAACAAAAATTGCTCGGACAAAACCGTGAACAAGACTGTGACTTTGGCTACAACAAAAAACAAGAGGCAATCTAACATTGCTCAGACCTGACTAAGACTTTGGAAACAAGAAAAAAAAAAACAAGAGGCAAACAAAATAGCACAGACCTGACTAAGACTATGACAAACAAAGAAACACGAGACAATTAAAAAAAAATTGCTCGAACTAGACCTGACTAAGACTATAACTTTGAAAACAAGAAAAAACAAGAGGCAATCTAAAAATTGCACAGACCTGACAAAGACTAAGACAAACAAAGAAACACGAGACAATTAAAAAAAAATTGCTCGAACTTGACCTGACTAAGACTATAACTTTGACAACAAGAAAAAAAAAAAACAAGAGGCAATCTAAAATTGCTCAGACCAGACTAAGACTATGACAAACAAAGAAGCACGAGACAATTAAAAAAAAATTGCTCGAACTTGACCTGACTAAGACTATGACTGTGAAACACAACAAAAAATTACAAGATGTACAAGACAAGAATTGGCACCATAAGGGCCCACAGAAAATCCCACAGTACATGAAACAGTCAGGTGGCCTGCCCCAGTCCCATGCCCCCAGGAATACGTCCTCTGGTGGCCGAACCAGGTCACCCCGTAACCCACACAGTTTGTTGGGTGGCCAACCCAAGATGCCGAACGCTCCAAGCAGTTCCTCGGGTGGCCGACCCGCATACCACAACCAGCAGGACCGTGGAGGGATTGCGTGCAGCCGCTCACCTGAAAACAACACAGGAGAGCGCCGATCTGTCAAACAAAACCCACTAATGGCCCCCAGCTGGTGGCTCCTGAGAGGGGAACAACCAAAACCCTGGGCCCCCTCGAATCCTGATTGGGTCGCAGCCGCACCTGCGCTGGACCCCCACTGGACCTCGTCGGACCCCGATTGGGTCAGGACGGACCCAGATTGGGTCACCGCTGCACCCACGTTGGACCCCGACTGGGTCACCTTGGCCCAAACGACGGACCCCGACCGGGTCTCCTCGGCCCACGCGTCGGACCCCGACCGGGTCTCCTCGGCCCACGCGTCGGACCCCGACTGGGTCTCCTCGGCCCACGCGTCGGACCCCGACCGGGTCACCTCGGCCCACACGTCGGACCCTGACTGGGTCAGGACTGCTCCGGCGACGACCTCCATCTCCAAACCTGGAACCCCCGGTCCCGTAACCTTGGCTGGCTCCGGACCGGCAACGCTGTGGAGGTGCTCAGAACACAAGGAAGAACCGGGATCAGTTCCACCGGCAGCGCCAGAGCCCAGCGAGACGAGCTCGGGTGCAGCGGCCGGCTGCCCCTCACTCGCCTCCCCATGAGGCAGGCAAAAATGCTCTAACACACCATACAGGAAAACAAGAAAGAGCACTTGCCTGCACTCGGGCTCTGGAGCCGTCCAGGACTTCGCCGATCCAGGTTCATGAAGAAACTCGTCGTCGGGCTCCCACTCGGCTGTGTCGGGTTCCACAGCCGGCCTGATGGTCTCTGCAGCTGGATCCTCATGCACTCGCGTCCACGCCAATAACCCGTATGGCGTGGGGGTAGAGGACCCTGGACCTGCTGACTCGGGCTGCATCCCTGAGGAACCCTGGGGACGCTCTCTCGTCGGCTCTGGCTCCTCACAGCAGTCCGTTCTCCTCCTCTGTCCAAAGCAAGGCTGCAGGACCGGGACATCTCCCAGAGCTGCAGGCCTCCCCCTCGTTCGACGGCGTGGGACTGACGCCGAGGACCGCTCCGCAGGAGGAGACACAGAGGCAGCAGGTTTAATATAACAGGCTACAGCTGGGGAAAGAAACTCAGGGAGCTGCGAACCCTGAGCTTCACCCCCAGGAGTCAGACAAGACAGATCACTATTATTACTAGGACAGTGAACTTGGACTTGCCTGTCTCGACATCGAGATAAGGACTCGGCGGCAGCCAGACAAAACATCTCCTGCCAAGTGTCCTTGTTGTCTCTCTTATTATCATCAACACTGCTCAACACCGCACACACATTGATCCATGAACTGAATAAAGATACACACACTGCTCTCTTGTGTCTTGTGAATCCTGTGTAGCGAATGTGCATCGAGAGCCTGACTTTTTTTTCCTTCCCCCCCAACTACTGGATCCCAGCTTGCTGTTGTCTGTCTGCGTCTAACTGCGACCGTCGAAAGAAAGAAATTATGGAGTTAATAAGCTGGGCTTTGAACACAATTGACACTATTTTTTCAACAAGGAAAAGTGCTCCGGGGGAAGCTGTTTGCCCCGCAGGTACGGCTCCAGCGGGCTATTTACGTGACACAAGTAATTGGAAAATCTTGTGTCTCACTAATCTCTCTATCGAAGATATTGAAGATTTGTATGTCTTCGTGGTAATGGTGATCGGGATCTTTCTGATTGGAACTGGGATTGTCCTGGTGTACCGCAAATTGCTGAAGATGGATACAACCTATCAAAATGCTGGCCAGGCGAGGTGCATCTGTCAAATTGAAAAATTGGAGAAGACCCTGATAGCGACAAATGGAGAACTGTCTCGGAAGGTGGATTACATCATGGTCTCGCTTAGGTCTTTCCACGATGGATTTAAAGCCCCGCAATGAAGGATTAAGTACTGATCTACAGAAGAAATAAAAAGCCTTCTCTGTGATCAGTCCGATTTGGCTCAATTTCCCCATGAAAATTCCTCCTGGCTGTCTGCAGTCTGTGTTTTCAAAATCATCGAGCATAAGGCCTTGGACAGCCATCTGCACAGCCTGCCAAGATAAGGACTCGGCGGCAGCCAGACAAAACATCTCCTGCCAAGTGTCCTTGTTGTCTCTCTTATTATCATCAACACTGCTCAACACCGCACACACATTGATCCATGAACTGAATAAAGATACACACACTGCTCTCTTGTGTCTTGTGAATCCTGTGTAGCGAATGTGCATCGAGAGCTTTTTTTTTCCTTGAAATCTTAATATTGATTAATTATGTAACCAGTATTTTGAATCAATGATTTTTTTGCTCCTTCCTATTGTTCCTCGTATTATTCTTATTCTTATGCTCGTACCCACTATCCTGTTGGCAGGCGCGTCTCTGATGCTGCCGCGTCACTGGAAATGCAGGTTCATTTTCTGTGTCAAGTCAAATTCTCTCGTATGTTATCAGTGATCTGTTAATGTACTTGGCAATAAATCTTTTCTGATTCTGATTCTGATTCTCCCGGGGGGAGGATGTTATCAGCTGTAGCGGACGTTGCTCCTTCCCTCGCTCGCTGGATGGAAAAGGATCCAAGAACGGAGCCCACCGGCACAGGACTCAGCTCACTCTCAGCAGCTGGCTGGTTGAGGGGGTCATCCCGGCGGCCCGGAACTGGATCCGGAGCTGGAGCTTGCCGAAGATGCGCCCGGCCGTGACGCCGACGCCTTCGCTGGCCCCCAGATGGTGCGAACTCCCGAAATGGATTGAAGGCAGGATCAGGGTCCATAAGCGAAGAGCAGGAGTGCCTCTTCACCTGCTTCATGCCGCGTTCCTCCTCCATCATCAGGAATAATTCGCGTTGTGCGGCGATGTCCTCCCTCCTCGCGTCGACTTCCGGGTGGTTGGCGTAGCGGGGGGAGAGATTACTGAGAACATCTTCGGCGGCGTCCAGGTACCAATGTATGCCGTGGTCATAATCCAACATGGAAGCGGAGATGAGTAGCTCATCCACGGCTTCCAAAACACACGTCAGCACGTGACTCTTCGGTGACGGCATTCCTCACATACACAGGACCCAGACAGAGAAAAGCAACGTCCAAAACTCAAACTCACTGGTGAAAAGCGTCTCAAGATGGCGTCACCGTAAACGCTGTTTGGGCAGCAGTGTACTGTCATGCACTGGCCCTCACGAGCCAGCATAAGACGCACACAACGTCACCAGTGAGTTTTTCAGTGAGTTTATTACGGTGAAAAAGGTGTTTACACAAGCTGCTGCGATAATGACAGAGTCTTCGCAGAACAGGAAGCATAGGGCTATACAGCACACTACAGGTCCAAAGCAGGAGACAGTCACACACAGTCAGGCTTGGTAATAATTAGCCACACGGGCTGCTAAGGCAGGGACTTACAGAACAGTTAACACCCGGGGGGAATAAGGCTAACGAGCTCACTTACTGGTCCCGGTGAAAGACAGTCAAGCCCCAAGGCAGCCAAGGTGTGAATATAGTCCAGGCATCCGTGACGATGGGTGAACAGAATAGCGATCAAATAACGATCATGCGATCAGACACTGCTGCGTCGTAATGACGCAGCACACAGCTTAAATAACCCAGGGATTGATGACAGATGACACACAGCTGACCGACCGTTGACAGGCGGAAACCCCTCCGAGCACTTTCACAATAAGAGCCCGGAGAGGCCAAAATACCGCCCGCAGCTGTCAAGGCCGGCAGCAAGACATAACTTTAACCCGAGCGCGATCAGAACCGACGCTCGGGTCATAACATTAACAGCAATATTACAGATTTTTTTTCATATTTTGCTTTTTCTAAATAAGAGAAAAGATTAAATAAAAACTAAATATTAAATATTAATTCTAAGCATTAAATATAAATTAAATAAATAAATGTAAATGTTAAAACTACATGCTAAATGTGGTCTCTAAATATTCTGTCTGAATCTGCATGCTTTCTTCTTAAATATTTAGTTTTTTTCTCACCAATCTACAACTTTTCTTACAACTCTAATTTTTACTGATGTAATTTTGCATTTTCCTGCTTTTTTAATAAATTTGATTTTATTTAATATTTGTTCATATTTTTCATATACATTTCTGACTTAATTCTGCTATCTTAGAATCATTTACTACTTTTTTCATTATGATTAGCTATTTTCATGGCCATTTGTATCCGTTTTTTGTTGCAAGTATGCTGCTGTTTTGATCTTTTTTTCATATTGCCCTTAGTTCCGACTTAATGGAAACAGTGATAAATACTGACTAAAAAAATTAAGGAAATGCAAAATTCAGAATAGAATAATTTTGTTTCCTTTAAACCTCCATATTATGCAAAAAATAAAATAACAGGAGGAGGGGATTAATAGGAAAGATTTTGTTCCCAGTAACAACAGCAAAATGCAACAGTAATGTTTAACACTTCCCAGACAGCCATCGTTGAAGAGATAGCGTATTCTCCAAGGGCTGTGGTGGTTGCACATAAAACTTAGTTATCATGAAATTTAAAATTAATTGCTGTTAAGGCAGCCTATTGACCACAAAGTAAACATAAAGGAGCCACAGCCAAAACAATGGCAGCAGTTTTATATTTTGTAGGACTGAAGTAGCACATTCATTTTAAATGAAAATGTTGACCACCTTTTCAAAAGATTGATATTAACATTGCTCACCAGCGTGGATGGAATAGTCATTTTTACATTTAATACTATGTGACATCTAAAAGATCTTGCTAGCACACCCAGTTGTGGATTTCAAGTCAATTAAATGCAATTTCTGTTATATTAAAAGCTATTTAAGTGAAAGGAACATGTAAATGTACAAGTCCAGTGGATCAGAGAGTTGTTAGTTATATCAAAGAATGGGCTCGTATACGTATGTTAATATTCAGCTTGATCTGTTAATATTTTTTTCATTTAAACTGCATTTATATATATATTTTTTAATTGATCTTTGTGCTACATATATGGCAAATTTCTGTTTGGAATTCTTTATAACCTACTGTTTTCAAACTCAGCTGTGGATAATAATTTGAAACTGTATTTTTAACTTGTTTTCAAAATAAAAAAACTACATTCATGCTTTCATCTTGGGTAGTTTTTGCTTTTAATGTTAACAGCATAGTATGATTATTGGGGATTTAAAGAAAAATCCTTACTTGTGTTTAGGACAAAAAATACAAAAACAACATGTGAGTAATAATTTAGAACATGGTGTAGTCTCACATGGTGACCAAGTGAAAGATAAGAAACTCATGCAGTCTGAACCAGCACACTCTCTTCTACCATCTTTTTGATTTGCCACACACGGGTTATAAGATATAATGGTGATTTAAGCTGCTTCTTTGTTGGTTTCACCAGAGGCTGATTAAGCCATTTTGTTCTCCCCAGGAGTCGCCAGTTTTTCATCCTGACCAATAACACTAAAGTGATGGACATTGAGGATTACTCAAACGGCTGCCTGTCAGTAGAGTTCAGACACCTGGTGAGACGACATTCACTGTTGGGCAGCTGCTTATTTTATTCACATTATCTTTACTTGGTTGGCAAAGTTGAACCAGTCTGACCAACTAACACTGGGTTGTGTCCTATAGCAACTGAAAGAGAAGAAATACATCAACGGCACCAAAGGGAATGAGGTGAGAAATGTAAAGGCTATGAAGGGCCAAAGCTGTTAAAATTAGAATTAAATCAATAAAAGTAATATAAAAAACAAACATATCTTTGACTTTATTTATTAAATGTGGAAATTTTATATTTATTTTAATTTGTTCCTCTACCTGTAACTGATATATATTTTATTTTACCATCAATTACTTAAAATATTTATAGGTTTTATTTAATTTGTACTTATTTGTTTCCGTTTTACTCTAAAATTAATGTCAGATATGCTGAAAAACTAACTTATTTTTATTTTCTCTTTTTTAATTCTTAAATAAACAAATGAGAGGGTTGCCATATTGTTTATCACAAGGAAAACTGGTTTGAGCAGAAATGTGCTTTTGACATTTATAGTAGGTGTGGAGAAATTCATCAGAAAAGTAAAATATTTTAAAAAGTACAAGTACGGATGCACGATAGTAGAATTTTTGCCGATAGCCAACGGTTTAAAACTAGTTTTTACCAATTGCCGAACTACAACATGCACATTGTGGTGGACCAGCACACTGCAGATTGACATGATTTCACACTCAGCAGGGCTGGAGGAAACGGAGGACAATTTACATACAGACAGAGAGCCCCTGGGGGCAATCAGAACAATGGACTGTTGTGTTTACATCCGCTGGATGAGGGAGAGGACATCCGGGCGCCAGTTGGTCACGCTAATGATATGTATTGACTGATATGCTAATGTGCCATGCATTCTCTCTTTCTGTATCACTGTATAAAAGAGCTTGTGTGACATGCCTCAGGAGCACAGGAGCTCACTTAGCTACAATGTGTGTCTCATTATGTTGGAGGAAATAAAACTTTGCAACCTTCCAGCTCGTCGCATCTCGCCTGATCTTTTACCTCCACATTGGTGACCCTAGACGTGTCATGGTGACGCCGGCATCCTCTTCATCCACACTGGAGCACGCTCTCCGGAGCAGGCAGCGCTGGGACCGACATGCACCATGAACGGCGACACGAGCGAACCAAAGGAAGCAGCCTGAACGGGGAAAATCATCGGCGCCGTCTGCATTGATTTCCACCAAGCTCCCTGACCCTGACTCACTCCGGACAGTGGACCTCCCGCGCACAGAAGCCCCACACGCACACCGCAGGATTACAAGGGCAGCGCAACTTCCAGCTATGTGGCCACGGTGCCAAGCACGCGTCACACACAGGGACAAACTGGCTCCACAGACTGATGTATCATCCTCCGCCGCTGCACATGCCCGGGAAACATGGCCGACCGCCATCCTCGGAACCTTCAGGGCTGCTCACGCACCTGAAGCAGACACGCAGCCCGCACACAGGACTTTGTATGGGTTTCTCGGCCGCGGCGCACAAGGGGAATTTGGCCAATTGCTGTCCCCGATGGCTTTAGGGCTGCTTCCGCACCTAAAAGCCAAACCGCCAAGTCCCTCACACAACTGCAGTTGTTTCACAGCCGCTACACATCCTCGGGAAACTTGGCTGTTAGCCTTCCCCGCATCCTCGCTGGACCGAGCCGCGAGAGGAGTCAGAGACTTAATTTTTTCACAGCCGCTGTGGATCACCGCCACGTTGACTGGGAAAGTCCTTCACCATCGTGGATCCACATGCAATTTTTGCGCAGCCCAGACACCTTTGACATCCCGGCCGGCACTCACTTACTCCCACCCCCCTCCACCTCCTCCTCCACAGCGCTCTTCCCTCACCTCACTCCCTAAAGCCGGCCGATCGCCGGTTGGTTCCATTACGCACGACGTGCACCGGCCCCGTGCGCCCACGATCCACGGCTGTTCAACGTGCTGGGATCCGGAGTGGAGCACACTGTCTTTTCCACCCCTCCCCCTTCCCCCCCATGGACTGACATGCCCTCCGACACTCCTCTACAGCAGGACAGTTCTGCTGTAGCCCAGCAGACAGAGCTGGAGCCCAAACGACCAGGGGGTGGGGGGGTCACAGCCCCTTCTGAGTGTTCTGGGGGGAGCCGTGTGGTGACCCAGCACACTGCAGATTGACATGATTTCACACTCAGCAGGGCTGGAGGAAACGGAGGACAATTTACATACAGACAGAGAGCCTCTGGGGGCAATCAGAACAATGGACTGTTGTGTATACATCCCCTGGATGAGGGAGAGGACATCCGGGCACCAGTTGGTCACGCTAATGATATGTATTGACTGATGTGCTAATGTGCCATGCATTCTCTCTGTCTGTATCACTGTATAAAAGAGCTTGTGTGACATGCCTCAGGAGCACAGGAGCTCACTTAGCTACAATGTGTGTCTCATTATGTTGGAGGAAATAAAACTTTGCACCCTTCCAGCTCGTCGCATCTCGTCTGATCTTTTACCTCCACAACATATTTTTTTCCCACCGGTTTACATCTCCCTTGTCTTACAGTGATTGTTTCGCTGGCATAAAAAGACACATTCCCCAAGGAAAATAAGACAATACCTCAACTTAATATGAAAATAAATATGTGTTATGTATTTTCAGACAAATGTGCGAGGGGAGGGAGGCTTTGTATCTGATGAGATGAGATGAGATTCAACTTTATTGTCATTACACATGTATGAATACAAGGTAATGAAACGTGACTTGGCATTTGGGCACGCTCTGCAGAGCGCATCCAAGGCCGGGGCAGCCGCTAGGCGCCAGTCATAAAGAAGAAAGGAAAAAAAAGAAAAAGAGAGGATATGACACAGTAGGCGAGAGAAAAAAACATGTTTTATCAAATTGACGCTTAAGTAAGCGAAATTTTGATTGCAGGCAAAAAAACCCTCAATGCTTATTTAGCAGACATTTAGTAGACAAATCACACAGCAGGGGGAGAGCAGTGTATGTATATCAGTATGATGATATCAGTGTGTGTGCAGTGTTGAGTGTATCAGTTACTGGAGCACAACAAATAGTCTCCTAGGCAACGATAGATGTTATAGTTCATGAACGCTGTCCCTGAAGAGTTTTGTTTATTGCACAGCAGCGATGTTTGGGTTAGCGAGCCAGCTGACACATCCGCTTATTTCAACTCTGGAGGAGTGAGTTATCCAGGGGCGCTGATCAAGGCCGAATCTGCTCAGACAGAGTATAGGATTTCCCTATTGTCATATTCTGAGCTTACAATTCAAATTAACATTCACTGGCTTTAAATTCATATCATTCCCTGGAGAGCACGAAGCGACTCCAGATGTTTCCCCTTCTAAACACAGATGAACATGTTCGGTAGAGTCCACCTCTCTACAGTGCATGCAGATGGTAAATTCCATGTTGGTCATTTGCCGCTATTTCGTGCACTCCCCATCTGGTCGAATTATTGAGAAGCAGCTCCGCCGGGTCCGCATTTTGATTAGCTCCTCCAGTTAAATTTTCGATACACCAGGAGAACTCCAAAGCCCAATCAGCAGAAATCCTGTGATCGTAAAGCCAAACAGGTAGATGTTTTTCTACATCTTCAGTCGAATCACACAGACACATGAGTTCCAATCCATGGGTCTCTCCACATTTGGGCTCCCCCGGGCCCAATTTTCTGTTTGAAAAGGTGGTGTCAATTGCGTTTAAAGCCCAGCTTATATCCATTTTCCATTTGGGTTGAGATCAGCAAGATGGTGAGACGGCACAGACACTCACTCAGACGCAGCAAGCTGGGATTAGGTCAGGAAGGCAGGATAGGAGGAGGGAGGAAAAAAAAATGCGACTGCTCTCTCTGAAGGCAAAAGGAAATTATCTCTTTATAATATTAGAATATACACAGTCCAGTGTGTCATCTCCTCGTGTTGCGTACTCAATATGTTGGTCAAAACCGGGTCTGCTGCTTGTCAATGGCTGCTAGCATGTAGCCAAATGTTAAATTAGCATTATCGTCTAGACTGCTGTTACCACAGCAACAAAAACTCCCAGAAGAGCTTCCACAGTTCTTACCAGATTCCTCTGGCCTATGCTTCAGCGTAGTTAGCAGCTCGTCAGTTCAACCACGGTGTCTATGATGAGCTGTCTCCTATGGTTGGTCGGGTTATATATCCAGTTTAGGTTGTCAATCTTGTCTCCAAGGAACTGGACATTTGCAACAAAAAGGCTAACAAAAGGCAGCGTTGGTCTGTTTGAAGCCCTCTTAGCCAAGCCAACTAGCCAAACTAGCTACCCGGCTTTCACACTGTCGCCTCCACCTCTGTCTCTGTAGAGCGTAAATGCCAGTATCGTTATGGGAACTTGGCATATTCTCCCGATTGTGCAGTAATTCCTGTCTGCTGTAGAAAGTGTTTGATATATTTTTTATATTTCCCCACATGGTTCTAGGGGATGAGGGGAACTAACAATATAAATTATAATTATAACCGATAGCATGCCGCTATATATCGTGCATCCCTAATAAAAAGAAAATATAAAAGTGAAACACCAGTATCTGTATATTTATTTTTTCCACTTGAATAAATAAAAACCCTACATATTTCTTTAAAATAATATTAATGTTAAAACTATAATTTTGTGGCACTTATTCATTATTTTTGTCAGTTTTTCTCACAAACTTGTGCTGAATAAGATGGAATAATCAGGAGTTTTGTGTGTTTTTCAGGGCCTGCTCTCCGTGACAGAAGAACTTCACTCTCTCAGTTTTGAGGCTTGTTTTACGGTGCAGGGCCTCACCATCGACCTGGAGGTGCAGATTTATTCAGCTTTCTTTTATGCTGCTGCTATTTACTCACTGTACAGGGTCATCCAGTTTATATTGGCAAAGGGAGAAAACAAGAATAAAAGTTGAGCAAAGTCACAAAGTTGAACACATTAAACAATCAAAGAAATCTTCAGTTTTCACGAACACATGAATGATTTGGAAAAAAAAAATGTACAGGTTTGTACCTTTAATCGTACTGGTAGATCTTTGGAAATTTTGGGGTTAAAAACAAAATCAAAATTTCCTTCCTTGACTAAAATACTCTGCTATTTTGGAAACTGGATTAAATTTTTGCATTGTATATTATTTGAACAACCTCATATTTGAGACTTCGATTTGATAAAGAGTGTGTTTGTCGGTTCTGTTTTGAATCATCTGTAACGACTTAGTATTTGTTTTGTTACGAATTACTTAATATTTGCACACAGCGCAGTGCAAAGGAACATTATAGTGCTAGTTGTTTACCTTTATACAATTTAGCATAAAATTGTAAGAATGGATTCATCAATTTATATGTATATTTTTATTTTTCTTCAGACGTGTTCCCTGCCCCTTGTGGTGATTTCTAATGTGAGCCAGCTACCTGGAGGCTGGGCGTCCGTCATGTGGTACAACCTCCTGACTGATGAGCCGAGGGTGAGCTATTCCAGTCTGACAAGAAGCATTTTTAAGTGTCATCATCGTGGGAATTTATGCATTTGATGGTTCAGTTGGTGTACCTACACTAGCTAAAACCAATGTAGTCTAACAGGACATCTTGCAATAAACCAAAGAACTGTGAAGACACCTTGACAGTGGTGATGACAATGGTGACAAGATCTGAAGTCAGTATAGTATAGTAGCCCTCATACATTTTATAGCCTTCACAGTTTAGCTCTAAGATTTTGTTGCAATAGCAAATGGAGTCGTGAGGTTGCTCTTGTGTACCCTTTTCTTCATCGCCAACATTTAGGGCCCTGTTATGATGATCTAGTCAACAGTCTATATCAGAGGTCTCTCCCCTGGGGGTCCTGGAATGTTCAGGTTTCTGTGTGAAATTTTCTAATTTCACTTCTTAATTGTTCCAAAAAATTGCAAATAATTTGCCATTGTTGTGCATGGGTGCCTATAGAACACATGCAGAATAAGGGCAAATTATTTGGAATTTCCCCATTGTGGGACTAATAAAGGCTTATCTTACCTTATCTTACCTACACCATTCAGTCAACACTGCAGCAGTAAAAAAAACTCACCTGTAGAGGAGTCGCAGGCCAAATTAAACTTTATGCTGATGACTCCTGTTTTTACCCAGCTGACCATAACATCACAGTCTGGCAGAATAGATTATTATTAGATTATTAATAACTTTCTCCATGATGTACACAGTGGGATGGAGTGAATCCAGAAGCAGGGATACCTTTTACACCTTTTAGGTTTTAGTTTTTTGTTTTGTTTTTTTTTACATTGTCACACAGAACCTGGCATTCTTTGGAAACCCTCCTCGGGCCAGCTGGAGCCAGCTCTCTGAGGTCCTCAGCTGGCAGTTCTCCACCTACGCAGGACGGGGTCTCAACAAAGAACAGCTCACCATGCTGGGAGAGAAACTTTTTGGTATGTGGGTCTTTCAGTTTTAGCAGCTCCAGATTTTAGGGAAAAAACAGCAATATATTTGATGTGGCATTAGAAGGTTTCTTTAATGTTAAAAACTGGAAATGTGAGGTTTATACAACAGAGATGCTAAAATTTAAAGAGTTTAAAGGGTGTTTTGATCTCACTCGGCTTTGTTAGAGACATTTATCATTTTTTTCTTTATCTCTGTAGGTCAACATGCCTCCTGCAGTGACTATCAAGTGTCCTGGTCAAAGTTTTCTAAGGTAAACGTTCAAAAATACAACCTCATATATATACTGTAAAATCATGTTAGATGTGTTTAGGCCATCTAGTGGCCACTGAGATATAGTTGTGATATAGTTTTTTTAACATCCATTTCCTCTTCCATATGTAAACCCTTATGTTCTAAATCTAGGTTTTATTCCACAAACCCATAGATAACCACCTGATTTTTTTTTTCATCAAGCCTCTTACACAATTCTGAGAATTTAATGAAAATGTGAAAAAAGAGAAAATTTTTTGATCTACTCCAAAATCTAATGAGTTCTTCTGTGGAACAAGCAACTCCCCTCAACCAAATTTCCTTGAAAACAGGTTAGTAGCTTTTGGAAAAGACAGAATGGAAAAGACAGACTAAACAGACTGAACGAAACAACAAACGGTAAATGATGGCTGCATGTTAGTGCTGGGAAATCTGATGTTAAATCAGGTCATTTTCCCCCCTCCTTTCTTCTCCCTTATAGTTCACTGACAAGGCTGGTAATTAAGTGATATTACACAACAAGCCTATTGTCATTTCACACACAAATTAAACAGCGGCCACCCCTGGTCCCTGCCACTGGACAGTCTAACATAATTTTATTACTTGTATTTCTATGTCATATTTTACATGTAGTAGATGTTTAAGAATAATTGATGTGTGCAGTATATTATTAACAAATATTTACAAAATACAGCAAAGTAGGACAGATCACACTGTCAAGGTGCGTTCAGACTAAACGCGAACGGGCGCACAGCGTGATTACATTTTAAATTGATTTTGATGTGCCAACCCAAGATTTTCAGTGGCCCCCATGTGCTCCCCCTTCCCTATAAAAAAAAAAATTCTGGAGGCACCCCTGGTCACCAAGCTAACTCCATAACAGGCTAGCAGCCATAGTTGCACTGTCAGTGTGGGTTTGGACGTTCAAGAGGCTCCTCCCACCATCGTTAAAAGTGATTGGAGATGAAGCTGTGAGGGTGGTATCATTCCTGTAAGCTCCAGTTCTCACAACACAGGTACAGCAAAATCAGAACCACTCATTCAGAGGTAATGACACAAAGGCCGACTCTAGCAAAGTGACAGGATTGTGTTTTCTTCTGTTAGCAGCCACTCTAGATACCCAAATTGATCCACAAAAGCACTGAAAAAGGCACATTTTCTTCATATGTCCCTCTTAAGAACACCTGAATACCATATTGGGTGCTCATTGCATCTTTCCCCATGTGTCCTCTTTTCATCCAGGAGAACATTCCTGGGAAGCCGTTCAGCTTCTGGATGTGGCTGGACTCCATCCTGGAGCTCATAAAGAAGCACCTGCTGCCAGTCTGGAATGAGAAGTAGGAAGCCCAGCACTGTCGTTGAACATGTGGATGTGCAGTAGCTCCTCAGTGGAAGTAGTGACTCCATGGCTAGTGTTAGGAAGTCCGTCCATTCACCTCTTATCTGGGGGGTCTAAGTCGTGGGGACAGCAGTCCAAGTGGCCCAGACTGCTGCCCAGTTCACACAGCACCATGTGTTAGGAAGTGTAAATCAAAAATAAATCCTTCATTTGGGCTGGGCCAACCAGAACAATCACTTACAAACATTAAAAAAGGCATGATGAAAACATCATTTCAGGTCTAGCTTGACATGAGAAAAAGCCATGGAATGGATCTGTAACCTGCGGTCCTGAAGTCCCTTTTTAGCCATATAGCGCCTCCTTGTAGCTTTGATGAAAATCATTAAAAATAAACTTACAAATTTCATATTTTTTTCCTTCAAATTTACAAGAAAATGGATCAAAATTTATGAAAAAAGGGTCTCTTTGTATAAATGGCTGCACATTTATGAGAAAAAACACAAATTTACTAGAAAACCCACAAAATTTTGAGAAAAAATAAATTTATTAGAAAATAGGCACAAATTTACAAGAAAACACAAATTTACAAAATTGGATAAATAAATACTTAAGAGATTGACCATAACAACTTAAAAAAAAAACTTCCATGTAAAAAAAAAGGAATCAAATTCACGTTAACACAGTTACAAAATGATGAGAAATCTCTATTTTATACCGCATTCCAAATTATTATGCAAATATTTGTCACTGGTTTTCCTAAATAGTCGATGCAAATGACAGTATAATTTTCAAGTCATCAACCGTTAGAGCATAATTCAAATTTTATTGAACAAACCTCCCAATGCACAACAGAGTTTCAAAACATTTTATTTGTTGTAAAGAACTGAAAATGGTCATTTGTTGAATTTGCAGCATTAGGAGGTCATATTTACTGAAATCAAAAGCTATTTCAATCAAAAAAAATCTTAACAGGCCAAGTTACATGTTAACATAGGACCCCTTCTTTGATATAACCTTCGCAATTTTTGTCTTCATTGAACTTGTGAGTTTTTGGAGAGTTTCTGCTTGAATTTCTTTGCAAGATGTCAGATTAGCCCCCCACCGCTGCTGTTTTGATGTGAACTGCCTCCCACCCTCATAGATCTTTTGCTTGAGGATGCTCCAAAGGTTATCAATAGAGTTGAGGTCAGGGTTGGATAGGGGCCACACCATGAGTTTCTCTCCTTTTATGACCATAGCAGCCAATGACACAGAGGTATTCTTTGCAGCATGAGATGGTGCGCTGTCATGCATGAAGATAATTTTGCTACAGAAGGCACAGTTCTTCATTATGTACCATGGAAGAAAGTAGTCAGTCAGAAACTCTATGTACTTTGCCGAGGTCATTGCCACACCTTCAGGCACCCTAAAGGGGCCTACCAGCTCTCTCCACATGATTCTAAACCAACACATGACTCCGCCACCTCCTTGCTGACATCACAGCCTTGTTGGGACATGGTGGCCATCCACTAACCATTCACTACTCCATCCATCTGGACCATCCAGGGTTGCACGGCACTTATCAGTAAACAAGACTGTTTGAAAATTAGTCTTCATGTATTTCTGGGCCCACTACAACAGTTTCTGCTTGTGAGCATTGGTTAGGGGTGGCCGAATAGTAGGTTTATGCACAACTGCAAGCCTCTGGAGGATCCTACACCTTGAGGTTCGTGGGACTCCAGAGGCACCAGCAGCTTCAAATACCTGTTTGCTGCTTTGTAATGCCATTTTAGCAGCTGCTCTCTTAATCCAATGAATTTGTCTGACAGAAACCTTCCTCATTATGCCTTTATCTGCACGAACCCGTCTGGACTCTGAATCAGCCACAAATTTCTTCACAGTATGATGCTCACGCTTAAATGGTACCTGTAGTGAATTTTAATCAAAAGCTATTTCAAAATATAAAATATGATACTAGTGGTTCCTTCCAGTAATTTTGGTCATGATTTCTTCTCAAATACACAGGACTTTCAAGTCACTGCTCTCTTAGTCAGTCATGGTCAGAGACATCTTGTCTCCCCCATGGCCAGTTTCAGCATGGTAGTGACGCACAGTCATTGCTTTGTTGCGATTGAGTGAGATTGATTTTTAATCAGTGTTTGGTTTTAGTTTTTATCAATGCTTACTTGTAGTTTTAGCAAATGTCTGCTTTTTAATGCTAACACCAGCCTGCCCAGGGACTACAGGTGGAAATTAGCACTTGTGCTATAACCTGGTACAATGCATCTTTCCTCTTTAAGGTCAATGTATATTGTGCATGTCCCTGCATAAATAAATAAATAAATAAATAAAATAAAAATAGTGGGATGCAGTATAGCAGTCAACAAAGTTTTAACATCAGAATTTTATGTAATTTTTTTACAACCATGTACAAGCAAATCTACCTGCATATAATTTAATGAAATAAAATTCTAGTATTTCAAGATTTATTCAGTGTGTTCTGAAGTTACTTGACTGGAAACTTGCCTGTTTGTCAGGTCCCCTTCAGCTGCTGGTCCCCGGAGGTAACTGCGGATCATGCTGCCAATGAAGGCCATTTCCAAGGACGGTTTGTGCAGTATATATCCGTGCAGATTTTGCAACGTTTTCAATTTAGATCTTGACCCACTGAGCATCTGCTGAATGTGTTTACTCGTCCGTGGTAAACGCGTTACTCTTCTGCTGTAAAGCCGGAATCAACGAGTGTACGTCACTTCCAGTGATGGCTGCTCCCCATTGGTTTTGACCGAGTGGTTTTCATGGGATAAAATTATTCAGTATACTGACTCTAGGGGGTTATTTTTACTAAATAAACACATTTTTGATTTATAAGTAATACCTAAAGCAGGATTAATGACCAGTACGGGTTTCTTTTAAGTTTTCGTGAAATATCTAATGTTTTCACACCTTGTTCAAGGCATTGCACTATTTGACGCTTTTGGGCAGCAGAGATCCTTTTTTCTTTCCCATATTGCTTGAAACCTGTGGCATGCTTAATAATGTGGAACAACCTTCTTAAGTAGTTTTCCTTTAATTGGGCTCACCTGGCAAACTACTTATGACAGGTGTCTGAGATTGATACCAGTGATCCAAAGAGCCCTGAGACACAATACCACCCGTGAGTTTAAATGAAAAACAAAAAATGGAATGATTATGACACTAAAATCTTATTTGAATAATAATTTGGAACACAGTGTAGCGTTAATAACTCCTATCACTGATCACAGACCAGCTTATACATATTACTCAACTGTTTTGCCATCATTTTAAGGCTCTAATGTGTTTTTTAGCACCTTGCATATTTTTTGGGTCAGCGATAGATCGCAATAGCTCTTTCCATAACAGAGGTTGCTGACCCTGGGGTCCTCAAACTTTTACAGAAACACTCGCCTAAATAATCCTACAACTGAGGTCTGAAGCTTTTATTTTGAGATGAGTCAGAAGAAAAACAGTTAGCAGCTGGTTGTGGTTGCGTCACAGGGCTTTTCAGTCAATATTTATGGAGAATCACGTGATTCTCTGTGAGTCCAGCAGGCGTGTCTTATTGTGTTCCTCTAGAAAAAAGCCAAGGCACATCTCAGATGGAGCAAGAAATATTACAGAGTTACAGGATGACAAAGCCTTGGTTCATTACTGAAGTTAGAGGGGAAACTTACATGGAATTTATTTAATTGGTACAAAATAAATGTAATCCTTAGCTTATATTATCAAAAGTTATTTTTTTATTTCTTTTGTCTATAACAAGTGGCTCCCTGTTGCTTTAACAAAAATAAAACCTCACAAATTCACAAAAAAAACAGAAGAGAAAGAGAGAATTCAAATATGAGAGAAATCCCATATTTGAGGAAAAAAGTTTTAATTTTACAAGGAAAAGGTTGAGAACCTTAAGCTGTATGAAGACAAACTTAAATGTACGATAACTGTTGCAAATTTAAGAGAAAAGAAGAAGAAAAAGAAGAACCGTGCCTTCTATAGCAAAATTATCTTCATGCATGACAGCGCACCATCTCATGTTGCAAAGAATACCTCTGTGTCATTGGCTGCTATGGCCATAAAAGGAGAGAAACTCATGGTGTGGCCCCCATCCTCCTCTGACCTCAACCCTATTGAGAACCTTTGGAGCATCCTCAAGCAAAAGATCTATGAAGGTGGGAGGCAGTTCACATCAAAACAGCAGTGGTGGGAGGCTATTCTGACATCTTGCAAAGAAATTCAAGCAGAAACTCTCCAAAAACTCACAAGTTCAATGAAGACAAAAATTGTGAAGGTTTTATCAAAGGTGTCCTATGTTAACATGTAACTTGGCCTGTTAAGATTTTTTTGATTGAAATAGCTTTTGATTTTAGTAAATATGACCTCCTAATGCTGCAAATTCAACAAATGACCATTTTCAGTTCTTTACAACAAATAAAATGTTTTGAAACTCTGTTGTGCATAATAATTTGGAACAGTGCATTTTGAGTTTTTTTATTTTTGCAGAAAAAAATAGTTATCATTGGGATGTTCGTTCAGTAAAATTTGAATTATGCTGTAATGGTTGATAACTTGAAAATTATACTGTCATTTGCATCGACTATTTAGGAAAATCAGAGACAAATGTCATTTGCATAATAATTTGGAACGCAGTGTTGATGACAGGGCAGCTTGCTTCTTCTGAATAACATCACACTAATAAGTGTGTTGGTGCATTTAATCGCACTTTAACTGTGTAGTGTGATTAATCGCATTGTGCGATTAACTCAACATAGCTCTCTCTCGCCTATGTGCTGCCTATGGCAAAAATTGTGTTAATTGCGATTAACATGATTAACTTACATCACAATTAATTGTGATCAGTTGCAATTAAAGTGACACCGCTGGTTAATTTATAATAAAAAAGTAGTAGAATGGTGAGGGGGGGAAACTAATTCATAATTTACTTGAAAAAGAAACCCTGAAATTTAAAGGAAACCCTACACAAATTCAAGACAGGAAAGTTACACATTCATGTGTGAAAAAGTATGAACATTCCTCATATTGACAGGCCTATCTATTCTTCAATTTTTTTAAAGATTCTAATCGTTTTATGGCTCCATGTAGACCCATCCATCACAGCTGTGGGTATATTGATGTTATTTTTTTTCTCCTGCAGCTACATCATGGGTTTTGTGAGTAAAGAGATGGAGCGAGCGCTGCTGAAGGACAAAGAACCAGGAACCTTCCTGCTCCGATTCAGCGAGAGTCACCTGGGAGGGATCACCTTCACCTGGGTGGAGCATGGCGACAACGGTGAGGTCTCCCTGTTATACAACACCAAGATTTGAAATTCAAAACAGTGGGCGAATAAATAGGAGTGGAGATGCAGAATGAAAAATGGCATAAATGAATCAATATACTTGAAAACTAATCACATAAAAAGAATGGTTAAAGGGGAAAAATAACATATGTTGAGATCCAGTTTCTCTCCAGTTAAATGATCCTAATTGATGAAAAACTGCAAATATTTGATTTCTGAACAGGTGAAGTGAAGTTCAACTCTGTGGAGCCGTACACTAAAAACCGACTCAATGCGCTGGCTTTTGCTGACATCATACGAGATTACAAAGTGATCTCAGTCGGGGCCGTCCCTGAAAACCCGCTGAAGTTCCTCTACCCCGACATCCCTAAAGATGAGGCCTTCGGCCGGCTCTACAACAGCCAGCCCAGCAAAGGTGAGAGAATGCAGCTGTTTTTGCTGTTTGAATCTTTGTTGGCTGACCAGACTAAATTGATTTGTGTTTTATTTCCAGTGCACCCGTACATACAGTCTTTTCTCATCCCCATCTCTGAGCTACGGTGAGTTTTTTCTAACTTGGGTTTTTTTTTTTATGAGCTATACAAAAGTTTACTTTTACATTGTTGACCAAGGCCTTTAATTTTTATAAATCATAAGAAAAAAGGAAAATCCTATTAACAGGCACTTTTAAGCCTGTAAAATCTGTTTTAATGACATTTGTGGCCACTATTATTGGCAGTTTTTCCTCTTAAATATGAAACTTTTATTTTGACTACTTTCCTTCAAATGTATGGGGGGGGTTGTTCTTTTTTTCAGGAATTGGGAATATTTTCTCAATATTTGTGACTTTTTCTTATAAATTTGAGAATGGTTTCTTTTATTTATTTATTTTTTTACTGCTTTCTTAAATACTGACTACATTTTTTGTTAAAAAATAAGCTATTTTTCCAATAAAATTCTGAGGGTTTTCTCTCAAATTTGACGTATTGCTAAATTTTATACTTTTTCCCATAATTTTGTGGCCTTATTATTATTATAATTTTAATTTGCCACAGTTTTTCCATGAATTTGCAACTTTTTCTTTTCACAAATTTTCATCTCTTTCTTCATAGACCTTTTGTCTCATAAATTTGCAAACTTTGTTAATTTGTGACTATTTCCTCATAAATCTTCAACATTATCTTTGGAAAAATTAACATTTTTTGTCATAAATTAACATTCTTAACTCATTTTGGCAAAGCCAAGAGGAGCTAATGTGGTGACATTTCACAGGAAATGCTACTCCTCCGAGGCATTTGCCCCGATGCTCACCAGACTCACTCATAATGATGGTCAGGTGGCTCTGCATCCCAGTTGAGGTCAAGGTCATTGTCAAAGGTCAAGAGAGCTGGGCATTTATGATTTCAGGAAAACTCCTAAGCCACTATCCTTGACTTTAAGCAGATCCCAGATGGCTGTGCAGGTAGGCTGTGTGTTAAGGTCAACGTCAGTGGTCAGGAGATCTGAGCACTCTTGGGGTGATTTCGTCAGGCCGAAATGAGTTTATTGATGGTCTGGTTTTTAAATTTATGACTGTTTTATTATAAATTTGAAACTTTTTCTTCGCAAATTTGCAACTATTTTGCATCTTTTTCAAAATTTTGTGAGTGTTCTGTTGTAAATAAATTTTTTTCCCCCAAATAAATGTTTCCTCATAAATTGACCACAGGTGATGCTGAAAACACAGATTATTCAGAGTTACAAAGAGAACCTTTTACTATTTAAATGTTTGTCATTTGTAGATTAAATCTCGTAACTTGTATGATTTTTCTCATTTGTTCCCCAGTCCTAACGCCAGTACCACACCACTGTCATGTCAGTCTCCTGATCCCCCGATGACTCCGGGAGAGTTTGACATGCTCAACGAGCACCTGTGCTTCGACATTGACACGGTAAATCAACAGTCACTGAAACTTTATTGATAACAGACAGACACCACATTATTCTAGTTTGTGAACTATCAAAACTAATAATGGATGGATTACTATGTGACAAAGGCTGATATACAGTGGTGTGAAAAAGTGTTTACCCCCTTCCTGGTTTCTCATTTTTTTTGTTTGTTTTTCACACTGAAATGTTTCAGATCATCAAACAGATTTAAATATTAGACAAAGATAACACAAGTAAACACAAAATGCAGTTTTTAAATGAAGGTGTTTATTATTAAGAGTAAAAAAAATCCAAACCTACATGGCCCTGTGTGAAAAAGTGATTGCCCATTAAAACATAAATTAACTGTGGTTTATCACATCTTTGGAAAGCTGAGTTCAGTTTCTCTAGCCACACCCAGGCCTGATTACTGCCACACCTGTTCTCAATCAAGAAATCACTTAAATAGGACCTGCCTGACAAAGTGAAGTAGACCAAAAGATCCTCAAAAGCTAGACATCATCCAAAGAAATTTAGGAACAAATGAAAAACAAAGTAATTGAGATGTATCAGTCTGGAAAGAAGTTAAAAAGCATTTCTAAAGCTTTGGGACTCCAGTGAACCACAGTGAGAGCCATTATCCACAAATTGCAAAAACATGGTACAGTTGTGAACCTTCCCAGGAGTGGCCAGCCGACCAAAATTACCCCAAGAGCGCAGCGACGACTCATTCAAGAGGTCACAAAAGACCCCACAGCAACATCCAAAGAACTGCAGGCCTCACTTGCCTCAGTTAAGGTCAGTGTTCATGACTCCACCATAAGAAAGAGGGTGTGCAAAAATGGCCTGCATGGCAGAGTTCAAGATGAAAACTACTGCCGAGCAAAAAGAACATAAAGGCTCGTCTCAGTTTTGCCAGAAAACATCTTGATGATCCCCAAGACTTTTGGAAAAATACTCTGTGGACTGACGAGACAAAAGTTGAACTTTTTGGAAGGTGTGTGTCCCATTACATCTGGAGTAAAAGTAACACAGCATTTCAGAAAAGGATCATACCAACAGTAAAATATGGTGGTGGTAGTGTGATGGTCTGGGGCTGTTTTGTTGCTTCAGGACCTGGAAGACTTGCTGTGGTAAATGGAACCATGAATTCTGCTGTCTGCCAAAAAATCCTGAAGGAGAATGTCCAGCCATCTCTTTGTGACCTCAAGAAGCACACTTGGGTTCTGCAGCAGGACAATGATCCAAAACACACCAGCAAGTCCATGTCTGAATGGCTTAAAAACAAAATGAAGACTTTGGAGTGGCCTAGTCAAAGTCCTTACCTGAAACCGATTGAGATACTGTGGCATGACCTTAAAAAGGTGGTTCATGCTCAAACCCTCCAATGTAGCTGAATTACAACAACTCTGCAAAGGTGAGTGGGCCAGAATTCCTCCACAGTGCTGTAAAAGACTCATTGACAGTTACTGCAAATGCTTGATTGCAGTTGTTGCTGCTAAGGGTGGCCCAACCAGTTGTTAGGTTTAGGGGGCAATCACTTTTTCACACAGGGCCATGTAGGGTTGGATTTTTTTTCCCCTTGATAATAAACACCTTCATTTAAAAACTGCATTTTGTATTTACTTGTGTTATCTTTGTCTAATATTTAAATTTGTTCGATGATCTGAAACATTTAAGTGTGACAAACATACAAAAAAATGAGAAATCAGGAAGGGGGCAAACACTTTTCACGCCACTGTATGCAATTCCTCTTTAGACATATTTTACAAATATATAGACAATCTGTCATGCAGCTCTTTAAATTATGAATTTGATACCATAAAAATTATATTTAGAATAGATGTAGACATTAATATATTATAAATAAGGACAAAATATTCTTCTGTAATTATTTATATTTGCATTTATTGTATGTCATTCTTGCTCTCCCATTTAATTTTCTTCATTATTTGTTCATTTTTACTGTCACTGTGTTTATGTTGTCTGTTGTGTCAATAAGTTGACAAATGACAAATGCCTTCATGTGTATTTTTTAATGACTGAAGATGCATTTAATTTTCAAAAAACAAATCTGAAAAAATAATGAAAAAATACAAACAAATTTTAAAAATGCAATAAAAATATGAATTTAATATTTTTAAATATTTAGAAAATGGATATAAAAATCTGACATCACTTAAAACTGATGAGGAAAATATAGAAAAAATAATAAAACAAAAATTTAAATTAAACAGCAAAAGCAAAGGAAATACCAAGACCATACAAGACCATACGGCGTCACTCAAACAACAAACCCTGGATCAACCCTGAGATAAAAACACTTCTGAGAGAGAAGAAGAGGATCTTCAGGTCAGGGAACAGGGAGATGCTGAAGTCCGTACAGAGGGAGCTGAGGAGAAAGATCAGAGAAGGCAAGGACAGCTTCAGGAAGAAGATGGAGGACAAGCTGCAACAGAGCGACATCAGCGGGGTCTGGAGAAACCTCAAAACCATCTCGGGGCTCCAGAATACCTCCCCCCAGGCCACGGGGGGCAGGGAGTGGGCGAACAACCTGAATCTGTTTTTCAATAGATTTGACCAACCGCCCTCCCCCCTGACTGCACAACAACCACTGCTGCCTCTAAAGAAATCAAGTCCTGCTGCCCACTCCCCACTCCACCAACACCCCCCCACTCCCAACACACAGCCCCCCATCCTGACCCTGACCAGGTCCCAGGTGAGGACGGAGCTGAGGAAGATCAAGGCGAGGAAGGCGCCGGGACCGGACGGCATCAGCGCAAAGCTCCTCAAGTCCTGTGCAGACCAGCTGTGTGGGATTGTGACGTATATCTTCAACATGAGCCTGAAACTGGGGAGGGTACCACAGCTGTGGAAAACATCTTGTGTGGTACCTGTACCAAAAACTTCCCACCCCAAAGACCTGAACAGCTACAGACCGGTGGCCTTGACGTCCCACTTGATGAAGACCCTGGAGAGACTGCTCCTTGCTCACCTCCGCCCCCTGGTGGAACCAGCGATGGATCCACTCCAGTTCGCCTACCAGCATGGCATTGGGGTGGAGGATGCGGTGATCTTCCTCCTTCACCGTTCTCTGTCCCACCTGGAGAAGCCCGGGAATATGGTGAGGATCATGTTCTTTGACTTCTCCAGTGCTTTCAACACCATCCAACCGATGATCCTGAAGGACAAGCTGCTGCGCGCAGGGGTGGACCAGCACCTGTCATCATGGATCCTGGACTACCTCACGAACCGGCCTCAGTTTGTGAGAACCCGGGACTGTGTGTCCGACACGATCATCAGTAGCACGGGGGCCCCCCAGGGAACGGTGCTGGCTCCCTTCCTGTTCACTCTTTATACTGCGGACTTCTCACACAACACAACACATTGCCATCTACAGAAGTTCTCTGATGACTCTGCGATCGTTGGCCTCATCTCCAATGGAGATGAAGCTGAGTACAGAGGGCTTATCCAGGACTTCGTGGACTGGTGCCATCGGAACTGCCTCCAGATCAACGCGAGGAAAACTAAGGAGCTGGTGGTGGACTGCCGCAGGCATGGGCAGCCCCTCACAGTACCAGTAAATATACAGGGAACAGACATCGAGATGGTGACATCCTATAAGTACCTGGGTATTCATCTGAACAATAAACTAGACTGGTCACACAATACTGATGCACTCTACAAGAAGGGACAGCGCAGGCTGTTCCTGCTGAGGAGACTCAGGTCTTTTGGTGTACAAGGGGCGCTGCTGAAGTCATTCTATGACACGGTGGTGGCATCAGCCATCACTTTTGGAGTGGTCTGCTGGGGCAGTGGCATTACTGCAGCCGATAGGAAGAGACTGAACAAACTGATTAAGAAAGCTAGCTCTGTCCTGGGGCAGCGCCTTGATCCGATGGAGGAGATAGGAGAGAGAAGGACGGTGGCTAAACTGTCATCTCTGCTGGAGTCCGAGTTCCACCCTATGCAGGACATACTGAATGCACTGAGGAGCTCATTTAGCAGCAGACTACATCATCCCAGGTGCACAACCGAGAGGTTTCGTAGGTCCTTCCTACCAACGGCTGTCAGACTGTACAACCTAAGCAGGGCTGCTCGCAGAGATAGCAAAAAGACGTAACAAACTAATAGTTTTTTGAATGCAAAAGATGCAATAGACTTACACAATGGTCCCCTCCGGCATACAACTAGGAACATACCGGTCGCTATGGAGGGTGAGAATATGTATGGGCACATAATCATACCATGTAGGATAACTAAGTAGACGGTTATGCTGTTTCATTCCATCTAGCAACAATGCTCTGCACTGTGTGTGTTTATATATTTGCATATTTATTCCATCTAGCTACAATGCTCAGCACTGGGTGTGTTTATATATTTATATATCTACATATTATTCCATCTAGCTACATTGCTCCGCACTGTGTGTGTTTATATACTTGCATATTTATTCCACCTAGCTGCAATGCTCCGTACTGTGGGTGTTTATATATTTACATATTTATTCCATCTAGCTACAATGCTCTGCACTGTGTGTTCATATATTCATATATTTATTCCATCCAGCTACAATGCTCTGCACTGTGTGTCTGTGTGTGTGTGTATATATATATATTTTATAGTAAAACGTACATATGTTTATTAGCTGCTCTTGCTTGCTTGTTTTTTTTCTTGCCTTCTGATTGTTGCTCTGAGTGTTGCTATCCCTGTGCTGTTGCAATCCTGGAATTTCCCCGTTGTGGGACTAATAAAGGCTTATCTTATCTTATCTCTTATCTTAAATTATTACCAAGTTGAATAAATACTGAAGAGAAAAGAATCCATGAGTTATGAAAGGATAAATACTACTAAAATAAATGAATGCATTTAGAAATAAAATTGAAAATATTTCAGAATGGTAATAAATGCCAATGAACTTAAAAACAGAAACATATTTAACCAGAAAACCTTATTTACATTTTCTAAAACACTAATTAATTAAAATATTTATTTTGTGGAATGCATTTGCTATATGTTTATAGCATTTGCTATATATTTGCTATATATTTATTTGCTATATATTTATATTTATTTATTTCTACCGTTTAGGTTTTTTTTCCCAGTACCTTATGTTGGCATAGGGCCTCCATTTTGCCGCAATGCTTTTCTTTAAATGTCTTTTTTTTTAGTAACTTTTAGACTAAAACAACAGTATTCAAACAATTATAAAAGGAAAGTTTAAAAAAATCCAATCATAACCTGATATTTATCTTTGAAATTATATTTGTTTCTTTAAGATTCATTTTTTTGGTATGAACAGAAGGGAGCAACTGAATGGGTAAGACTTACTGTAAATTTAACATTGACAGAGTAGCGTACAGTATTGGTGATTTGGGGCTTTTAAAGGGATTTATTGTTCACAAGAAGAAATATAAGGGTTCTAGTCTGGGTTTGAGCTATGATCTGAGATTTTACCATATTTTCTTCTCTGTAAAGTCCCACTACCTCTCTTGCTAATTGACATTAACGCAATGCTGGCTCTGTAACTTGGCAAAAATGCTGACATTAAGTATAAATTAAATTCAGACAAATGACCAAAACAGACTGCATATCAGTTACGATTACAAAGCATTACTTGTTTTATGCAGCGTAGCTAAGTTACAGCTAGCAGGCTAACTTCCATGTTGTGTCTTGTTAATATTGTTGTGTGCATGGACTGTGCACAGCATAGTTGTAGTTACCATGATGCCACTTGTAGAATTATGAGCTCTGAAGCCTTCAGCATTATGCTGTTGCTATGTTACGGTTTTGATTTTTATTTTTTTTTAATTTTTGTCCGTATTGTTAGTTTTCAGAAAAAAAAATGCAGAAAGTCCATGCTAGCAGTCTCTAAATAGGATGTGTCACTTTTTAGTGACTTCTGGATTGGTTTCTCTTTTCGGACTGTCAAACTACTTGTACTTCCATCCTTCATAGACAGTCATTTGTGATCATGTGATCTTCCTGATGGAAAATTTACATAGCAACGATGATGGAATAAAAATGGGAAAAACATGCTCACACTGGCTCTATGGTGGAGGTTACTGATATGTTTTTCTGTCAATTACATCAGTACTATTGCAGTGTCTAGTCCACTGTCTGGTGCATGGGGAATGATTCTGGACAGTCTACATTTTTCTGGAAAAATCTAGCTGATATAATCCTGTTGTTTGTTGTGCTCTTTGGTTTTCCATGTTGATGCTTCTTTGTTCTTCCTTTTCAGATGAGTTCTCCATATTCAGAATAAATTGAGATGGAATTTGGATTTTCACGACAGCGACACGACTCCAGTCTGTTAATGCTGTATGTCAGTGTGTTGATTCTTGTAAAACAGAGTCAGATGTTTCCTGATATTCTTTGCTACATTTACTGCTTATTTGTAGTTCCTTGGAAGAAATATCAGTGGTGGTTTGTTTTTGTTGTGTTTTCATGTCATTTTAACCAAATGTTGATTTTTATTTTCATATCAAACGTAATGTATATTTATAGTTTTTAAACATGTTTATGGTGAATGTAATGTACTGTATTGGCATAAATGTCTTTCCTATCACTGCCCTGATTGTTATTGAAAATAACTGAATCTGTCACTCACATGGTGCTTTGTTCATTATTTTTTACATCCAGTATAAACCCAATCATTAAATGATTCAACTTCCCCCCCATTATCTGTCCCTCCTGAAGAAGTAATTCAATTCAAAACAGCGTATTTATGAAGTGGCCAGAAGTAAACTGTCTCCACGTGTTATTAGATATTAGTCAATTATCCATAGACTGTATTAAAAAAAAAATCCTCAATTTCTATATTTTTAATCTAAGAACAAAAATAATTCCAAGTACTGATATAGAAAGGCAATACCAATCGATCAGTGCCCCAAAGTAGTTAGCAGAAGGTTTACAGAGCTAGAAATCTGTTCTTGAACATGAATATAAAGTATTTTAATGGAACATGGACACTTCTGGAAATCTAAGAATGAAAGTAATTTCTAGTTCTGATTTAGAAAGGTGCTACCAATCCATTGATGCCCCAAGGTAGATGGCAAAAAGGTTTATAAAGCTAGAAATTAATTCTTCAACACTGATGTACAATGCTGTGAAAAAGTGTTTGCCCCCTTCCTGATGTCTTATATTTTTTGCATATGTCACACTTAAATGTTTCAGCTCATCAAACAAATTTTAATATTAGGCTAAGATAACCTGAGTAATTACAAAATGCAGTTTGTAAATTAAGGGGAAAAAAGCTATCCACACCCAGCTCTGTCCATTTATTTATACAGTCTATGGTATTATCAAGTTTTAGAGTTATTTCACATTTCTTAAAGATATACTAGACAGTATTTTCATGAAAAATGTATCATCAAAATGTAAAATGTTTGGAAAGGTGCAGAACTGAAGTCTTTATATGCTTCCAAAAAATAATATATTGATGAAAAAAATACTTTAAAAATTTTTTTACGGGTCCAAAATAATCATAATATTCACATCTGAGCAGTTGGGTGATGACACTGGTGGCAGGTAACATAGATATGTATAAACACTAGAGAGAACATGGCTAACATTTTCATGGAAAATGGAGGCACCATATTCTTTAGGTAATTTTAATGGTAAATGGCTGCAGTATTGTGGTAACAGGATACACAAACAATTGTTCACTGTATTTATAATGATCATATAAGTAAGCTGTATGGAATGTGACTAGGTTGGCAGCTAGCCATAGTCGATCTAGTGTTTTATTTATATATATATATATATATATATATATATATATATATATACGTATATATATATATATATATATTGTGGCCGCACATGGCCAAAACATAACGAGCAGCATCTTTGATAAGAACAAAGGGCAGACTTTCCTTGGAGATAACAGGAAGCTGCGAAATGTGATCTTTTGTATGCAGAGATGGCTTGTGTGCCAGAGTCTGTGAGGGGGATATTAAAGGATTAAGGAAGTGCATGCAAAGTGATCTTTTATGTGAATACAATGTGACCTTTTGATATGTAGAAAGGCCTGAGTATATAAGTGAAGAGTTCTGTGTGAGAAGCCCTCTTTTTCTACTATGCTCATGAGAGAGAATGTGTAATAAACTGTTTGAGACCAACTTGCCTCATCATTCACACATTCTATACTGGTGACCCAAGACGAAGCATGCAACACGAAGAGAATTCCCTGGAGCCAGCGTCGTTGGGAGCCCCCAGCCAAGCGTATGCTGTTACAGTCCAGCTACCGGACTTTTGGCAGCACAACCCGCGCTCCTGGTTCCACCTGGTTGAGGCGCAGTTCGCCGTCCGGGGGATATCGGTAGATGACACGAAATTCTACCATGTGATCGCAAAGCTCGACAGCCACACGGCTCAACATGTGGAGAGCCTTCTGGAGCAGCCACCAGCCAGCGACAAATACGGCGCGTTGAAGGCTGCACTCATCCAGCACTACACTCTCTCAGTCGAGGAGAGAGCAGAGAGACTCCTGGCGCTGACCGAGTTGGGAGACTGCACGCCCATTGACCTGATGGAGAAGATGCTGAGGTTGAAAGGCTCGGACGATGACCACTTCATCTTCACCCACCTCTTCCTCAGGACCCTGCCGTCAGAGACAAGAGTGGCCCTGGCCAGTTCGCAGTTGGAGGCCCAGCGGGACTACCGTGCGCTGGCACGGGAGGCGCGTCGGATTGTCAACGCCAGCAGAGTGCGCGCGGCCACGGCGGCAGCAACGGAGCTTGGCGCGACAGCCGGAGATGGTGGGGAGCCAAGGACAGCGGTACCAGAACCACCGACGACAGCGGCGGCGGGCGCCGAGGAACGCGGAGGAGACATCCTTTGTTTCTATCATCGCCGCTTTGCAGAGAAGGCACGCAAATGTGTACCACAGTGCCAGTTCAAGCACTAGGGAAAACGCCAAGACCGGGGGTCGGTAGCAGCTGCGACCCTCGGGGAGGAGAACAAGCTGCTCTACTTAACGGACGCACGCTCCGGGAGACATTTCCTCATGGACACCGGCGCCCAGCTGAGTTTCATCATGCCGTCCTACGCCGACCGGCTGGCAGGTTCCAGCGGCCCCCAGATGGCAGCAGCAAACAGCTCGAACATTAAAACCTTTGGTGAGAGGACTCTGCTTCTGTCTCTACACGGCCGTACATTTGAGTGAACTTTTGTCATAGCAGCATTGGATTTCAATATATTGGGGGCTGATTTTTTGTGCTCACATGGGTTGTTGGTTGATGTCGCTAACAGGCGCCTGGTTAATTTTTTTTTTTTTTTGTTACTTATTTGTACCCGTAGGTAGATTTGGTTTGCAGTCTGGTGACAAGCCACCGGCTGCCGGTCGCTGCGTGCGCGAGCACCCTAAACCTACATGTTTTTGGTATGCGGGAGGAAACCGGAGAAATCCCGGAGTAAACCCACGCAACACGGGGAGAACATGCAAACTCCACACAGCTCACTGTTGGTCGGGGGCTGGGATCGAACCCACGATCTCATGATCCCCGCGATCCCCCGGCCGAGGGTAAAACTGTGCTGCCACAGTGCTAAACCACTGCACCACCGTGCAGCCCTGTCTTTTGATTAATGCACTGTCTTTTGATTCTATTCCCTGTACAGCTCGAGCATCCCAGCCAACAGCACAAGCCAACGTCACAGCTGCAAGCGGTAAGTTCCACACACTGCTCACTCAGTTCCCAGCACTCACAGTCCCCACATTTTCGGCAGCTGTCGCTAAACACGGGGTGGAACATTTTATTACCACCACCAGGCCGCCCGTTTTTGCAAAACCTCGGCGCTTGGACGCAGCTAAACTGGCCATAGCGCGCGAGGAGTTCACCAACTTGGAGAGGCTGGGCATCATCAGGCGTTCAAACAGCCCATGGGCTTCCCCGCTACACATGGTCCCTAAAGCTGACGGTTCGTGGCGACCTTGCGGGGATTTCCGCAGATTGAACAACGCCACAGCACACGACCGCTACCCAATTCCTCACATCCAAGATTTTTCCGTTCGTTTGGCAGGAGCGCGCGTTTTTTCTAAAATAGACGTGGTCCGCGGTTACCACCAAGTCCCAGTGCGCACTGAGGACATACCCAAAACAGCGGTGATAACTCCGTTTGGCCTATTTGAGTTTTTGCGCATGCCATTCAGGCTTAAAGGGGCTGCACAGACGTTCCAACGCATGATGGATGCGGTGCTGCGCGATCTCCCTTTCATATTCGTCTACCTGGACGATATTTTGGTAGCCAGCGCGTCCGAAGACGAACACGAAACCCACCTCACGGCGGTTTTCCGGAGGTTGGGAGAGCACGGTTTAATAATCAATCCAGCGAAGTGTCAGTTCGGGGTGACGCAGATTGATTTTTGGGGGCACCGCGTCTCCCCCGAAGGAGCGGTTCCGCTGCCTGACAAAGTGCGCGCAGTAGCAGATTTTCCCCGACCACAAACGGTCAGAGCGTTACAGGAGTTTTTGGGAATGGTGAATTTTTATAACCGTTTCCTCCCCCGCGCAGCGCAGCTCATGCAACCACTGTACTCCGCGCTCAAAAAGCAGAAACCCGCGAATAAGATCGAATGGTCCCCGGAGCGAGAGCGGGCGTTCTCGGAAGTCAAAGCAGCCTTGGCAAACGCTACGTTGTTGGCACATCCAGACCCAACGGCCCGCATAGCACTCACTACTGACGCGTCAGACGTGGCCATAGGGGCGGTCGTGGAGCAGCGTGTAGCCGGGGCTTGGCAACCGCTCGCCTTTTTCAGCAGGACTTTACACGATAGTGAACGTAAATACAGCGCGTTTGACAGGGAGTTGCTGGCTCTCCACTTGGCTATGGCCACTTCCAGTTCTGGCTGGAAGGGCGCTGTTTCACCGCGTTCGTTGACCACAAGCCACGAACATTTGCGATGGCCAAGATTTCAGAACCTTGGTTGGGCCTGCAGCAGAGACAGCTGGCCGCGATCTCAGAGTTTACTACCGATATTCAGCATGTCTCGGGCAAACTGAATGTAGTGGCAGACTGCCTCTCACGCGCCGTGGCGGCCCCGGCCCGCGTGGGGATAGATTACGCAGCCATGGCCGTGGAGCAGGTTAGTGACGCGGATGTGCGCGTGCTCCAGTCTGGACCAACAGGGTTAAGGCTGGAGTGCAGGGTGCTGCAAGACGGTGTGCCCCCCCAATCTCCTATGTCTCCACGGGGCGACTGCGTCCCATGGTACCGGCCGCGTGGCACCGCCGCGTTTTTGACTTGGTTCATTCTTTAGCGCACCCAGGAGTGCGCGCATCAGTCAAGATGGTAGGAGAGAAATTTGTGTGGCCGAGTCTTCGCAAACAGGTGAAAGAGTGGGCAGCAGCCTGCATGGCGTGCCAACGAGCCAAAGTACACAGACACACGAGGGCTCCCTTGGAGCCATTTCACATCCCGGCTAAGAGGTTCGACCATGTTCACGTAGACCTCCTGGGCCCCCTTCCGCCATCACAGGGGTGCACGCACCTTCTGACAATGGTGGACCACACCACGCGATGGCCGGAGGTGGTTCCACTCGCGTCAACCACAGCCGAGGAGGTAGCGCGCGCATTTTTAACAGCATGGGTAGCGCGTTTTGGAGTCCCGTCGGACATTACGTCCGACAGAGGCCCTCAATTTGTTTCCGAAATTTGGTCAATGGCCCGCAGCCTAGGTGTCACAATTCACCGCACAACCGCGTACAATTCTCAGGCTGATGGGTTATGCGAACGTTTCCATAGGTCATTGAAAGCGGCTCTCAGGGCGTCACTGACGGATGCAAATTGGGTAGACAAGCTACCGTGGGTTTTATTAGGGTTGCGTTCTGCGCCTAAAGAAGACTTAGAAGCTTCCCCAGCTGAACTCGTTTTTTGCGCAGCCACTTCGGCTGCCCGGGGAGTTTCTCCCGGATAATCCTGCGCCAGGCAGCTCCCCGGCTCAGCTGTTGCAGCGTAGTATTGACTCAGGCACGCTGCCGGGCCCCATTCATCACAGTTTTCCGCACGTTTTTGTGCCTAAAACGCGGAGTTTGTTTTTGTCAGACATGACGCGCATCGCCCCCCACTGCGACCACCTTATGATGGACCGTTCAGAGTGTTGGAAAAAGGGGACAAGCATTTTTTGCTAGATTTGGGGGGTAGGAGGGAAAAGGTTGGCATAAACAGACTCAAACCCGCTTTTGTGGTGACGGACGAGCAAGTGCTGTTGGCAAGGGCCCCTCGGTGCGGAAGACCCCCACGGGGGGCTTCCCAGAGTAGAATTTCCCCAGATCACCCACAGGGACAGACAAAAGGTTTTCACCCCCAGACAGCAGCTCCCCAGCATGACAGCGCCGCGGAGGCGGTGAATCCGGGTTACAGCAGATATGGGAGGAGACTGAAGCCCAAGCAGCATGTGGATTGATGTGTAATGATTCAGCGTACAGACTGTTATTATTTTGTTCAATCTAATATGCTGGAGGGGGGGGTGTGGCCGCACATGGCCAAAACCTAACGAGCAGCATCTTTGATAAGAACAAAGGGCAGACTTTCCTTGGAGATAACAGGAAGCTGCGAAATGTGATCTTTTGTATGCAGAGACGGCTTGGAGGATGCTTTGTGTGCCAGAGTCTGTGAGGGGGATATTAAAGGATTAAGGAAGTGCATGCAAAGTGATCTTTTATGTGAATGCAATGTGACCTTTTGATATGTAGAAAGGCCTGAGTATATAAGTGAAGAGTTCTGTGTGAGAAGCCCTCTTTTTCTACTATGCTCATGAGAGAGAATGTGTAATAAACTGTTTGAGACCAACTTGCCTCATCATTCACACATTCTATAATATATATATATATACAGTATATACAGTATATGGCCAGTAAGAACGTCACAGTCGGTCAGAGCCAATAGCATAACTGGGTTGATGTCATGTGCCTCTACCGTGCAGCTAGGGCAAAAGTAAGTGCGACACCTACTGGCCAGAAGGTCAGAATGTTGTCTCCATCACATTTAAAGACAAACTCCAGTGGATATAAATTCCCTTTAAAACAAATCTGCATTGTCTAAAATGTAATTAAACCCTTTTTCCACACACAAAAAAATGTTCATTGTCTTACAGTTGCTTGTGAAAATGTTTGCCCTTTTCCTCCTCCTTCAAACGCCAGGATCTAATTAGGCCTACCAGTACACAGAAGTCCACAAGCAAATTTGGCAGATTTGAACAGCCAGTCCTTAGTCCTGCTTGGTTCACCTAGTGACATCACAAAAACTCTCTATCTTGTAGCTCATGTATTTTACCTACATATGTATAAGCACTATGGGATGCTTGAGATTGCATGTGTGGATTGACCTCACGTCTTGGATGGGACAATATGTCTGGACCGCCTGTGGATAACAGCAAGAAGATGGAGGTACGGCGATAAGGAGCTGAAAGGACTTCCTGACCTCCTGGGGGCCAGGCGGAGGACTGAAGGATGCGGGGGGAGAGTTATTGTCAATAGGGGGTTTTGACGGTGATATGTGATTCTTCCTTTGTTCTTGTATGTATAAATAAGAAGGTTTTGACTCAGCTCTCTATCTTCTGTTCTTGAGAGATAGCTGGGGATGTGATTGCAACATTAAAACCTGAATTAAGAAATAATTCAGCCTCGTTATTTCACGCTCCCCACATATCTAAACTTTCTTTTTTCCAAATGGAGGAACTTAACTGAACTTTCACAGCAAAAAAAGCAAAACAAAACACAGACATTGTAGCGATTTGTAGCACCTTGGGAGAGCCAGATTGTCTAGCATCTCAGACAGGAGACAGTGGGTAAGCTTGGGAGAACAAAGAGCAGGGGATTCCTGGTGAGATAGCAGGAAGGAGTCAAGGATGAATGCAGTGTGATGCAAATGTCATGTTGTGTGTGATGTAAATGCCATGAAACTTAAGAGAGGAGTTTCTGCTTGAGAGTTCAGTCTGTTCTGTGCTTGAAAGATGGAGTGTGTAATAAATCGTCTGAAATGATTCCGCCTCTGATTTCACACACTCCACAACATGACACATAAGAGTGATTTAGCTCTTCATATGTCTTTTAAGGCATAAAAAACATGTAACATATTAAGAGCTAAATCACTCTTATGTGTCATGTCTCTGTTTTTCTGTTGTGAAAGTTCAGTTAAGCTCCTCCCCTTGGAAAAAGGCAAGTTAATTTGGAGAGTTTATAGGAGGAGGTTGAAGGAGGAGGAAAAGGGAAAAGATTTTTACAAGCAACTGTAAGACAAAGTTTTTGTGGAAAAAAGCATATGAGATAACATTTAAGATTAAGATAAGCCTTTATTAGTCCCACAATGGGGAAATTCCAGGATTGCAACAGCACAGGGATAGCAACACTCAGAGTAATAATTAAGAAGATAAGAAAAATAAGAGCAGTGAATATATATACGTACACATAAATATATAAATGTATATATACAGTGCAGAGCATTGTAGCTAGTGTGGGGCACATATGTTGGTTTCATATGCTCCACAGATATATTACTATATGTTTATTGTGTGCTTCATGTCTCAGGGGAACAAAGGCACTGAGCCTCCTAGAGGTAACAGGAGAGTGCGAGATTTGGCCTTTTGTTCCAAGGAGATGGCCTTGAGAGATTTCCTGACCACCGGAGACTAGGGGGTGGATGGGGGAAGTTACATTGTGACTGGGATTAAGTACCATGTGACTGTATGTTTGATTAAACACCATGTGACTGTAGGTTTGATGTCCTGGGTATAAAGGGACAGATGTGAGAAGATTCATCCTCTTTTTCTGCTTTTGAATGTTGGAGATGTGACTGTGAATAAAGCTGAACCTGAGGAATTTTTTTTATCCGAATTTACTGATTTCTTAGCTGATTTAGTGCTGAAATCTGATAAAATAATTATAGTTGATGTGGAGCAGATATTGAGTTCATATCTCCCCACAAATGCATGACTGTGTGTGTATTGGTGACTCCACGTCTGGTGGGACAAAGGAGGTCTGGACCTACAGGGATCTACAGGAGATGACGAGTAGGTGTGAGTCTTGACCTTTGTCTCCGAGAGGATGTCCCAGGGAGATTCCCGGAACACTATAGAACAAGAGACAATAGTGAAACATGAAGGAGTGCATTGTGACTGAGACTATGTGTCATGCAATTATATGTTTGCTTATGTAACATGTGACTGTGGGTTGTGGCCCCAGCAGAGTATAAGAACGTGGTATTCGATTGCTCAGTCTCTTTTCCTGCATAGAGATTGATAGAGCATGTGTTCACTCAATAAAGTTGACTCTGAGAAATAAACTCAGCCTCATCCTTGAACGCATTCTCTACAGTTGGGGACTTTAATATACATGTGGATGTAGATAGTGACTGCCTTAATGTGGCATTTAATTCAATATTAGACTCGATTGGGTTTTCTCAGAAAGTAGGAAACTCTACTCATTACCTCCACCATACATTGGACCTTGTTCTGACATATGGCATAGAAATAGAAAATCTTGTAGTGTCTCCTCATAACCCTGTACTGTCAGACCATTGTCTGTTAACCTTTGATTTTACTATTTCTGACTATTTGGCTCCTAAAGAAAAATATTATTACAGTAGATGCCTCTCAGATGATGCTGTTACTAAATTTATGCAGATTGTTTCCTCTATGCCATGTGTCAACACAACGGAAATAAGCTATAGACAGCTTGCTCCTTCTGTAATTGATAACATGGTGGATAGTGTTACAGCTTCTCTGCATCAGATTCTAGACTTGGTGGCCCCCTTAAAAAAGAAAAAGTCTAATCAGAGATTTCTAACTCCTAGGTTCAACACAGAAACTCGTAGCTTAAAACAGAAGACTCGTCAATTAGAAAGAAAATGGCGCTCCACTAACTTAGATGAAATCTATTTAGCTTGGAGAAATCATCTTTTAATTTATAAAAAATCTCTTAGAAAAGCTAGAACGAGTTATTACTCTGCATTAATAGAAGAGAACAAGAATAACCCAGGTTTCTTTTCAGTACTGTAGCCAGGTTGACAAAGAGTCAGGACTCTGTCAATCCTAGCATTCCCTTAGAGCTTACTAGTCAGGACTTTATGAACTTTTTCAATAATAAAATTTCATCCATCAGAGATAAAATCAATCAGATTCTTCCCACAGTTAACTTAAATACTGTAACTACTACAACTCCTTCTATTGATGTCTGTCTTGATGAGTTTACTCCAATCGACCTTTGTGAGTTAGACAAAATAGTTTCCTCATCCAAACCTTCAACTTGTCTTTTAGATCCTATTCCTACCAGGTTATTTAAAGAAGTCTTCCCACTTATTGGTAGCTTTATTCTTCATATAATCAATTCTTCATTAACTTTAGGCCATGTACCGCAGGCTTTTAAAATGGCTGTAATTAAACCCTTACTCAAAAAGCCAACGCTAGATCCAGGAGCTTTAGCTAACAATAGACCAATCTCTAATCTCCCTTTCATTTCAAAAATCTTAGAAAGAGTTGTTGCTACGCAATTATTTGACCACCTACAGGGAAATGGTTTACTTGAAGAGTTTCAATCTGGGTTTAGAATCCATCATAGTGTAGCGGGTTGATTCAACCCCCCACAACACAGAGACAGAACACGGAGACAGTCAGCTCGCACTCCTTGGGTTTTCCCGCTGCACTACTGAGATGTAATGTGCCATGCATGTATTGTGATGTAATGTACCATGCATGTATCGTGATGCAATGTGCCATTCAGGTATTGTGATGTAATGTGCCATTCATTTATAGTGTTCATGCGTCCTGTCCTTACTGTGACCTAGAGGCTGAGATCAATATGTAGATGTGCCTTGTAACCTCTTTGTCCTGCAAGCCGGAGCAGAGGCTGCATCTGCCTATTGTTATGTAGGTCTTACAAATGCAAATGTCTCATGCCTGTTCTGCAGTCCCTTTGATCAGACCAACTGCTGTGAATCTGCTTTGATGTATTGTTTGAGTTTGGTGTAAATACTGCACAGGTTCTGTAACACATCCTCTCTTTCACTCACTCTTCAGCTGCTGCTGCAGACACACACCGTGTCTCCTCTCTGAGAGCCTGAGGAATTCGGCTTCAGCCTGCTCACGCTATGGGCTGGAGCCGAGTTCCCGTGAAGGCGGTATGATTCAATAAACCTGCTTAAAACCTACACCAACGCCGCTTTATTTCATGCCGCTTCATTGGTGACCCCTTGAAGACGCACACGCTTTGTGCGACGCAGCCTTCTGATTTGGACGGCCACGCTGGCGAACCAACGCTGAAAAAAACACGCTGCCAGCGAACACAGCGGCCTGACGAGCTGCTCTCCCTTCGGCTTCAGGGAGACCTCGACGCGGAGCCAACACAGGCGAGCTGTTCCCCGGACATCACCCACGACCGGGAAAATTTGCAGAAAACGTCATGGCGCGACCCTTGCCTGAGATCAGGACGTCCACGCTGGACCAGCCGAGGGACACGGAACGTTTTCTCCCTCTCACCGCTACTCCCCCCTCTCAGCGATCCATCTCATCTATCCAAGCCTGAGGAACAAAGATCGTCTATTCCCTCCCACCGCTCCAATGCATCTGCACGAGCCTGAGGGACAAAAGATCGTCTATTTCCTCTCACCGCTCCAACGCACCATGGCCAATCTGCAGCCACAGCTCAACCTGGATTTTATCGGCGCCGTCTGCGCCGATCTCCGCCAAGATTCTGCACCCTGACTCGCCACTCCAGCAGCCCACCCAAGCACGGAACCCCCGCGCGCGCACCGGGGAGTTACGAGGGCGGCACACCACGCACGGGACAATAATGGCTTCACTGACCCGCCTTCCTTCTGCTGCACACTGGCCCTTCAGGCTTGCTTGTACACCTGAGGCCCGCAGCTTGTTCACTGGATTTTATGGTCTTAGCCACGGCACACAAGGGGAATTCAGCCGTCAGCTGTTCCCGGGGGGCTTTGGGGTTGCTCCTGCACCTAAAGCCAACACGCCAGTCCCTCTGCTTTTGTTTCTTTTTTTTTCTTACAGCCGCTCCTGCTTTTCTTCATGGCCACGGGAGGAGTCAGAGACAAATTTTTCTTCTTCTGATCTCCGCATGTTCAGACGGGACATCGCGGAGCAGGAAACACTTTTGGCGCGACTCGAACGGTTTTCCCGCGCCCGGTCAGCATTTGCTACCCCCCTCCCCCTCCTCCTGCACAGAGCTTTTCCCTGCTCGCTGCCCAAACTGCAACATCGAGGTCACGGTCCCCTACCGTGCCCTCTGGGGGGAGCAGTGTAGCGGGTTGATTCAACCCCCCACAACACAGAGACAGAACACAGAGACAGTCAGCTCGCACTCCTTGGGTTTTCCCGCTGCACTACTGAGATGTAATGTGCCATGCATGTATTGTGATGTAATGTGCCATGCATGTATCGTGATGCAATGTGCCATGCATGTATCGTGATGCAATGTGCCATTCATTTATAGTGTTCATGCGTCCTGTCCTTACTGTGACCTAGAGGCTGAGATCAATATGTAGATGTGCCTTGTAACCTCTTTGTCCTGCAAGCCGGAGCAGAGGCTGCATCTGCCTATTGTTATGTAGGTCTTACAAATGCAAATGTCTCATACCTGTTCTGCAGTCCCTTTGATCAGACCAACTGCTGTGAATCTGCTTTGATGTAATGTTTGAGTTTGGTATAAATACTGCACAGGTTCTGTAACACATCCTCTCTTTCACTCACTCTTCAGCTGCTGCTGCAGACACACACCGTGTCTCCTCTCTGAGAGCCTGAGGAATTCGGCTTCAGCCTGCTCACGCTATGGGCTGGAGCCGAGTTCCCGTGAAGGCGATATGATTCAATAAACCTGCTTAAAACCTACACCAACGCCGCTTTATTTCATGCCGCTTCAATAGTACTGAAACAGCCTTAGCGAAGGTCACTAACGACCTCCTCATCGCATCTGATAATGGACTGGTTTCTGTACTTGTCCATTTAGACCTTAGTGCAGCTTTTGATACTAAGATAAGATAAGATAAGATAAGCCTTTATTAGTCCCACAACGGGGAAATTCCAGGATTGCAACAGCACAGGGATAGCAACACTCAGAGCAACAATCAGAAGGCAAGAAAAAAACAAGCAAGCAAGAGCGGCTAATATACAGTACATATGTACATATTACTATAAAATAAATATATACACACACACACACAGACACACAGTGCAGAGCATTGTAGCTGGATGGAATAAATATATGAGTATATGAACACACAGTGCAGAGCATTGTAGCTAGATGGAATAAATATGTAAATATATAAACACCCACAGTACGGAGCATTGCAGCTAGGTGGAATAAATATGCAAGTATATAAACACACACAGTGCGGAGCAATGTAGCTAGATGGAATAATATGTAGATATATAAAAACAGTGCGGAGCATTGTAGCTAGATGGAATAAATATGTAAATATATAAACACACACAGTGCAGAGCATTGTTGCTAGATGGGATGAAACAGCATAACCGTCTACTTAGTTATCCTACATGGTATGATTATGTGCCCATACATATTCTCACCCTCCATAGCGACCGGTATGTTCCTAGTTGTATGCCGGAGGGGACCATTGTGTAAGTCTATTGCATCTTTTGCATTCAAAAAACTATTAGTTTGTTACGTCTTTTTGCTATCTCTGCGAGCAGCCCTGCTTAGGTTGTACAGTCTGACAGCCGTTGGTAGGAAGGACCTACGAAACCTCTCGGTTGTGCACCTGGGATGATGTAGTCTGCTGCTAAATGAGCTCCTCAGTGCATCCAGTATGTCCTGCATAGGGTGGAACTCGGACTCCAGCAGAGATGACAGTTTAGCCACCGTCCTTCTCTCTCCTATCTCCTCCATCGGATCAAGGCGCTGCCCCAGGACAGAGCTAGCTTTCTTAATCAGTTTGTTCAGTCTCTTCCTATCGGCTGCAGTAATGCCACTGCCCCAGCAGACCACTCCAAAAGTGATGGCTGATGCCACCACCGTGTCATAGAATGACTTCAGCAGCGCCCCTTGTACACCAAAAGACCTGAGTCTCCTCAGCAGGAACAGCCTGCGCTGTCCCTTCTTGTAGAGTGCGTCAGTATTGTGTGACCAGTCTAGTTTATTGTTCAGATGAACACCCAGGTACTTATAGGATGTCACCATCTCGATGTCTGTTCCCTGTATATTTACTGGTGCTGTGGGGGGCTGCCCATGCCTGCGGCAGTCCACCACCAGCTCCTTAGTTTTCCTCGCGTTGATCTGGAGGCAGTTCCGATGGCACCAGTCCACGAAGTCCTGGATAAGCCCTCTGTACTCAGCTTCATCTCCATTGGAGATGAGGCCAACGATCGCAGAGTCATCAGAGAACTTCTGTAGATGGCAGTGTGTTGTGTTGTGTGAGAAGTCTGCAGTATAAAGAGTGAACAGGAAGGGAGCCAGCACCGTTCCCTGGGGGGCCCCCGTGCTACTGATGATCGTGTCGGACACACAGTCCCGGGTTCTCACAAACTGAGGCCGGTTCGTGAGGTAGTCCAGGATCCATGATGACAGGTGCTGGTCCACCCCTGCTCGCAGCAGCTTGTCCTTCAGGATCATCGGTTGGATGGTGTTGAAAGCACTGGAGAAGTCAAAGAACATGATCCTCACCATATTCCCGGGCTTCTCCAGGTGGGACAGAGAACGGTGAAGGAGGAAGATCACCGCATCCTCCACCCCAATGCCATGCTGGTAGGCGAACTGGAGTGGATCCATCGCTGGTTCCACCAGGGGGCGGAGGTGAGCAAGGAGCAGTCTCTCCAGGGTCTTCATCAAGTGGGACGTCAAGGCAACCGGTCTGTAGCTGTTCAGGTCTTTGGGGTGGGAAGTTTTTGGTACAGGTACCACACAAGATGTTTTCCACAGCTGTGGTACCCTCCCCAGTTTCAGGCTCATGTTGAAGATATACGTCACAATCCCACACAGCTGGTCTGCACAGGACTTGAGGAGCTTTGCGCTGATGCCGTCCGGTCCCGGCGCCTTCCTCGCCTTGATCTTCCTCAGCTCCGTCCTCACCTGGGTCCTGGTCAGGGTCAGGATGGGGGGCTGTGTGTTGGGAGTGGGGGGGTGTTGGTGGAGTGGGGAGTGGGCAGCAGGACTTGATTTCTTTAGAGGCAGCAGTGGTTGTTGTGCAGTCAGGGGGGAGGGCGGTTGGTCAAATCTATTGAAAAACAGATTCAGGTTGTTCGCCCACTCCCTGCCCCCCGTGGCCTGGGGGGAGGTATTCTGGAGCCCCGAGATGGTTTTGAGGTTTCTCCAGACCCCGCTGATGTCGCTCTGTTGCAGCTTGTCCTCCATCTTCTTCCTGAAGCTGTCCTTGCCTTCTCTGATCTTTCTCCTCAGCTCCCTCTGTACGGACTTCAGCATCTCCCTGTTCCCCGACCTGAAGATCCTCTTCTTCTCTCTCAGAAGTGTTTTTATCTCAGGGTTGATCCAGGGTTTGTTGTTTGAGTGACGCCGTATGGTCTTGGTGGGAACGGATTTGTCCACACAGAAGCTGAGGTAGCCCGTGAAGGTGTGAATGAGGCCATCGATGTCCTCACCATGTGGATCGCAGAGCTGCTTCCAGGCGGTGGCTTCAAAACAGTCCTTTAGAGTGTCCATTGTCTCCTCAGACCATAACTCCACAGTGTGCATGGCCGGAGGTTGTCTGTGCACTAGGGGTTTGTACACCGGCCGGAGATGAACCAAGTTGTGATCCGATCTCCCGAGTGGGGGGAGTTGTGATGAGGTGTACGCCTCCTTAGTGTTTGCGTAGAATAAATCCAGTGTTTTATTGTCTCTAGTGTGGCATGTGACATACTGGGTGAACGTGGGTAGAATGGGAGATAGTGAAACATGGTTGAAATCGCCTGAGATGAGGAGAAGAGCATCTGGGTGTTCTGTCTGCAGCCTGCTGGTTACTGAATGGATGACGTCACGCGCTGTCCCAGCGTTCGCCGTCGGATTTGCATAAACAACAATGCAGATCACGTGTGAATGTTCTCTCGGGAGATATGTAGGCCTCATGCTAACAGCTAGCAACTCAATGTCTTTGCTGCAGTGTCGTTGTTTAACAGTGATATGTCCCGGTCTGCACCAGTTGTTGTTAACATACATTATCACTCCACCGCCCCTAGTTTTGCCACTGTCTGGTGTTCGGTCAGCTCGTATCATGTGAAAACCCTCCAGCTCAATGTTAGCATCTGCTGCTAGTTCAGTTAGCCACGTCTCAGTAAACAAAAGGAGAGAGCACTCCCGGTATGTGCTATCATAACGGGAGATAGCCGCTAGCTCATCTAACTTTCCCAGTATCGACCGTACATTTCCCATGACAACAGATGGAAGGGAGGGTCTGTACCTTATATTTTTTGTCCTCCGCCTTACTCCAGCCCGGCAGCCGCGGTGTTTTCGCCTCAGTTCTCTCGGTATGTCGAGTTTTTCCAATGGGACCGGGTGGCGGTTGAATGCTAGCAGCTCTTCCCTGCTGTATCGTATCCTGCTATAAACAGTGGCTCCGTCCACCGGCTCAGGAGACATTTGGGACGATCTGTGTGTCCGTGATATAAGTGGGGTGAAAAAAAAAGACGAATCAAAAGAGAGAGGAAGGGAAAAAGACTCGGAATCGAGCCGCTGTTGCAAAAGGCAGCCTACTCGTGTGGCGCCGAGAGAAAAAAAAAAAAAAACAAAAAAAAAACTTTATTACTTATTACTTATTAATACTTACTTAATAACTTATTACTATCATAATATTCTACTTGATAGATTAGAACACTATGTTTGACTTACTGGAACTTCGTTGCAGTGGTTTAGATCTTATTTATCTAATAGGTTCCAGTTTGTTCATGTCAATAATGAGTTTTCTTTCAACTCAAAGCTTAGTCATGGAGTTCCACAGGGATTTGTGCTAGGCCCTACTCTTTTTAGTTTATATATGCTTCCGTTAGGCAACATTATTAGAAAGCACTGTATACATTTTCATTGTTTTGCAGATGACACACAATTATACCTGTCAATGAAGCCAGATGATAGTAATCAATTAGCCAAGTTAGAAGCCTGTCTTAAGGAAATCAAAGGTTGGATGACTTGTAATTTCCTGCTATTAAATTCAGATAAGACTGAAGTCATTCTTGTTGGTCCAAAAAACCTTAGAAATTCCTTTCCAAATCAAACTTTCAGTTTGGATGCGGTTACTCTTTCTCTTAATAGCTCTGTGAGGAACCTTGGAATTATTTTTGATCAGGATCTGTCCTTCAATTCACATATTAAATTTGTTTCTAAGACTGCCTTCTATCATTTGCGTAATATTGCCAAGATTAGGAGCATCTTGTCTCAGAGAGATGCTGAGAAACTGATCCACGCTTTTGTTAGCTCGAGATTAGATTATTGTAATTCTTTATTATCAGGCTGTCCTAAAGATGTCCTAAAACATCTTTAAAAAGTCTTCAGCTGATCCAAAATGCTGCAGCAAGAGTTTTAACAGGTACTAGAAAGAGAGATCATATCTCTCCGGTTCTGGCCTCCCTTCATTGGCTTCCCATAGAGTATAGAATTAAGTTTAAAATCCTTCTTCTTACTTACAAAGCTCTAAACAATCAGGCTCCTTTTTATTTAAAAGATCTGATACTACCGTATTATCCTAACAGAGCACTACGCTCCCAAAATGCAGGATTACTTGTAATACCTAGAATCTCCAAAAGTACAATGGGAGGCAGAGCCTTCAGTTATCAAGCTCCTCTCCTGTGGAACCAGCTGCCAATCTGGATTCGGGAGTCAGACTCGATCTCTGTTTTTAAGAATAGGGCTAAAACCTACCTTTTTGATATAGCCTACAATTAGGGAGGGATCATGTGTTTCTGAACCCTCCCTTAGTTATGCTGCTAATAGGTTTAGTCAGCCGGGGGACCTCCAGTAATGCACTGGGCCTCACTCCTTTCCTCACTCTCAATGAAATATTTTTTTTTGCTGATCATTAACATCTGTTTGCTCTCTCCCATAGACTGAGTCCCCATCATGCTGTTTGCTCTCTACATGTCTGTTCTTTTCTTCTTCTCTAGCCCCTCACCCTGCAACCCCGGCTAGACAAATTTGTCCCCCACCATCTTGACCGATGCGCGTACCCCCGGGTGCGCCAGCGAATGGACCGAGTCAAAAATGCGGCGGCGCCACGCGGCTGGAACCACGGGACGAGGCCGACCCGTGGAGACATCGCATATTAAGGGGGGCATACCTATTTGCTGCACCCTGTGCTCCAGCCTTAACCCTGTTGGTCCAGACTGGAGCGCGCGCACATCCGCGTCACCAACCTGCTCCGCAGCCATGTCTGCATGTCCAAACCTACGTGGACCGGGGCTGTGCGCGCTCCCGCGTCACTGCCCTGGCCCACAGCCACCGAGTCTGCCCCCACATGGCCTGGCGTTGCCACAGCACGTGAGAAACAGTCCGCCACTACATTGTGTTTGCCTGCGACATGCTGGATATCGGTGGTGAACTCCGATATTGCGGCTAGCTGTCTTTGTTGTCGGCCTGACCAAGGTTCTGAGATTTTGGCCATCGCAAAAGTTAACGGTTTGTGGTCTACAAAAGTGGTGAAACGGCGCCCTTCCAGCCAGAACTGGAAATGGCGGATGGCCAAGTGTAGGGCTAAAAGCTCCCTGTCAAACGCGCTGTATTTACGCTCGTTATCGCGCAAGGATTTGCTAAAGAAAGCGAGAGGCTGCCAGGTCCCTGCCACACACTGTTCAATGACTGCCCCCACCGCTAGGTCCGAAGCGTCGGTGGTGAGTGCCAAACGGGCTGTTGGGACCGGGTGCGCTAACAAAACGGCGCTTGCAAGGGCTGATTTAACCTGGGAGAAAGCGTGCTCCCGCTCCGGAGACCATTCGACCTTATTCGTGGGTTTTTGTTTTTTCAGTGCCGTGTACAGTGGCTGCATAAGCCGCGCTGCGCTCGGAAGAAACCGGTTGTAAAAATTAACCATCCCTAGAAACTCCTGCAGCGCTTTTATCGTTTGAGGTCAGGGGAAATCTGTTATCGCGCGCACCTTCTCCGGCAGAGGAACCGCACCTTCAAGCGAAACGCGGTGCCCCAAAAAATTGATCTGCACCACCCCGAACTGGCACTTCGCTGGGTTAATTATCAACCCGTGCTCTGCCAGTCTCCGAAAAACCGCTGTGAGGTGGGTTTCGTGTTCGTCCTCGGACGTGCTGGCTACCAAAATGTCGTCTAAATAGACGAACACGAAAGGCAGGTCGCGTAAAATAGCATCCATCATGCGTTGGAAAGTTTGCGCAGCGCCCTTTAACCCAAACGGCATGCGCAAAAACTCAAAAAGCCCAAACGGAGTTATTACCGCGGTTTTGGGAATATCCTGCGCGTGCACGGGGACTTGATGGTAGCCGCGCACCAAGTCTATTTTAGAAAAAATGCGCTCCCCCGCCAAATGAACTGAGAAATCCTGGATGTGTGGAATCGGGTAGCGGTCGTGTGCCGAGACGTTGTTCAACCTGCAGAAATCGCCACAAGGTCGCCACGAGCCATCAGCCTTTGGGACCATGTGTAACGGGGAAGCCCAGGGGCTGTTCGAGCGTCTAATTATGCCCAGTTTCTCCAGGTTGGCAAATTCCTCACGCGCTATGGCCAGTTTAGCTGAGTCCAAGCGCCGGGCTTTTGCAAAAACGGGGGGCCCAGTTGTGGTGATAAAATGCTCCACCCCGTGTTTGGCCACTGTCGCCGAAAACTTTGGAACTGTGAGTGCCGGAAAGTGAGTGAGCAGAGCATGAAACTTACCACCCGCAGCTGTGACGTTGGCGTGTGCAGTCGGCGGAGCCACCCGAGCTGTGCAGGGAATAGAATGAAAAGAAAGTGCATTAACCAGACGTCTATTAGCAAGGTCAACCAATAAACCATGTGAGCACAAAAAATCAGCCCCTAACATGTTAAAACTGACTGCTGCTACAATAAAGGTCCACTCGAATGAACGGCCCTGTAAGGACAGACGCATGGTCCTCTCACCGAAGGTCTTAATCGCTGAGCCATTTGCTGCTGATACTGACACCCAGGGAGCTTTGGACGGCATCAGCCGTTCCGCGTAGGTAGGCGTGACGAAACTCAGCTGGGAGCCCGTGTCCACGAGGAATTGTTTCCCTGAGTGTGCATCTGTCAGGTAAAGCAGCTTATTTTCTTCTCCGAGGGACGCAGCCGCTACCGACCCCAGGTCTTGGCTTTTCCCTGACGCTTGAAGCGGCACGGTGGGAGACATCTGTGTGCCCTCTCCGCAAAACGGCGGTGGTAGAAACACAGGCCGTCTTCAGCTCCGCTTCGCCTGACGCCTGTCGCCGCGGCCGTCGGGTCGTCTGGCGCCACCACCACTGGCTCCAAGCCATCTCCGGGCGCCGTCTTCTGCTCAGCTGCCGCGGCCGAAACCGCGCTCCGCTTGTGGGCGTCGACGAGTCGCTGCGCCTCCTTGCCGAGGCCATGGTAGTCCCGCTTGGCCAATCGGGGTGAGTCTGCCAGGGTCACTCACTGCTGGCAGCAGAGTCCGGAGGAGAAGGTGGGCGAAAATAAATTCGCCATCCTCGGAGTCTTTCAGTCTCAGCATCTTCACCATCAGGTCTGCCGGTCTGTCGTTCTCCGACTCCGTCAACTCTAGGAGCCCCTCTGCTCGCTGTTGCACCGAGGGGGTGAAATGGCTGATCAGCGCCTCCTTCAATGCGCCGTACTTGTCGGTGTCCGGTGGGTGGTTAACCAGGTCTTCCACCCGCTGGACCGTGTGGCTGTCCAGCTTCGCCACCACATGGTAGAACCTCGTTTCATCCTTTGAGATTCTCCGGAGGTTGAACTGCGCCTCGACCGCGCTAAACCAGGAGCGCGGGCTGTGCTGCCAGAAATCGGGCAGCCGGAGCGTGGAGGCAGCCATCAGGCTGGCCTCCGATGAGCTCTGCTCGGGAGAATTCTCACTGGCCATTCTTTGTCGTGGGTCACCAGTGTGGAAGATGTGTTCAATGACGAGACTTGAGTGTATTTCTCAGGTTCAGCTTTATTGAAGAACACAATCTTCCAACATTCTCAAAAAGCAAGAAGAGGCAGAATAATGTTACAGCTCACTCTTATACCTCCGGGGGATTAAGAACTCAAGTCACATGGTGCTTCTGCAAACATTCAATCACAATGCAAGTCTCTGGAGAGTCACCATTGTCTCTTATTCTCTGGTGTACCGGGAAAACCCCAGGTCCTCTTCTCCAAGATGAGGGCCTGACTTCACACCTCCTCGCCATCTCCTGTCTTGTTCCTCCAGACGTGAAGCCCCAATCCACATAAGCCATACAATCCACATAAGCCATACATTTGTGGGAGATATGAACCAGACATATGTGCCACACTCTTGTGGGAAATATGAACCAAACATATGTGCCACAATATGTACATATGTATATTTGCTGCTCTTGTTTTTCTTGTCTTCTTGATTGTTGCTCTGAGTGTTGCTATCCCTGTGCTGTTGCAAATCCTGGAATTTCCCCATTGTGGGACTAATAAAGGCTTATCTTATCTTATCTTATCTTACATAGTATGAATATGTACCCATACATATTGCCACCCTCCGTAGCGACTGATATTGTCCTAGTTGTATACTGGAGGGGATCATTTGTGTAAGTCTATTGCGTCTTTTGCATTCAGTACTATTACGTTGTCACGTTTTTTTTTTCTATCTCTGCGAGCAGCCCTGCTTAGGTTATACAGTCTGACAGCCGTAGGTAGGAAGGACCTGCGAAACCTCTCGGTTGCACACCTAGGGTGATGTAGTCTGCTGCTAAATGAGCTCCTCAGTGCGTTCAGTATGTCCTGCATAGGGTGGGACTCGGACTTCAGCAGAGATGACAGTTTAGCTACCATCCTTCTCTCTCCTATCTCCTCCACTGGGTCAAGGCGTTGCCCCAGGACAGAGCTAGCTTTCTTGATCAGTTTGTTCAATCTCTTCCTATCGGCTGCTGTAATGCCACTGCCCCAGCAGACCACTCATTTTAAACAATATGTACATTTGTTTTTAATGGGATTTATATCCACTGCAATGTGTCTTTAAATTTACAACATTAGGCTGCGTGTCCACCAAACGCGTCAACTGTGGGCGACTGTTTTCTATTCATTCCCTATGTTGTCCAGCATCTAAAGCGCCGAGCACCCTCGGTGCTGAAACACTCTCGGCGGTGGCCGCTTTTTGGCCCTGAGGCGCTCAAAGTTGAAAAAAGTTCAACTTTTCAGACTGCAACTGAGCTTGTCAATGTCAGACCTTTCTAAGCAGCCAATCAGAATAAGGAAGGGTGGGACATAGAATGTCAATACAGTCTTTACTCAGACTCCTGTTTTCCTTGTCATCATATTTTGCATCCAGAGCTGCTACCAGTGCTAGAATATGTTTCCTGTCCATTGTTATTTAGAGACTGCTATTAAAAAATATGTAGAAAGTCTGACCATGGGAAAAGCGGAAGTGCTGAGCTGTGAGTGACAACCTGTTGCTAGGATACAGGGCAAAGACTTTTTTTTTTTCCAGAGCGCAGTGCACAAGTGCTGAAAAAAAGACGTTCAGGGCGGTCGGGCGACAAAAAACGCATTTGGTGGACACGCAGCCTTAATTTTAAGTGTAGTGGAATAGGCCACATATTTAAAAGAAATACAGTTACTTTTTTTAATTTCAATTTTATAGTTTGTGGGTACCCACTCAGTATGTTTCCACACAGACTGAAGGGGAATGGTCATGGGGGGATTGGTGTGTTGATGCGAACAGTGACAAAGGGGAATGACAAATGTACTTATGTTAATGCAAATGTATTTATGTTAATGCAGCACCCCAGGTCACGGAGAGAGTGGTATGCTATAAAAGGAGAGGTGCCCGTGATCTGCTTTTGTTTATGCTTGTGATTCTTGTGAATGTGAGGGAGAGATTAATAAAGTCTGGCGCACCCGGACCCGGCGACTCAGAGAGCGCTCACTACCGATGCATCGGACGTGGTCATAGGGGCCGTCGTGGAGCAGTGCGTTGCCGGTTCTTGACAGCCGCTTGCCTTTTTTAGCAAGTCTTTGCGCAACAATGAGCATAAATACAGCGCATTTGACAGGGAGTTACTGGCTCTCCATCTGGCCATACGCCACTCCAGTTCTGGCTGGAAGGACGCACCTTCACTGCGTTCAAGATGGCCAAGATTTCGGAACCATGGTCAGCCCAACAGCAGAGACAGCTGGCTGCGATCTCGGAGTTTATGACCGACATTCAGCATGTGGCCGGTAAACTCAACTTGGTGGCGGCCTGCCTCTCGCGCGCACTAGTGGCTCCAGTCTACGTGGGGATAGATTACACGGCCATGGCCGCTGAGGCGATGTGGACGTTTGTACACTCCAGTCTGGACCAACAGGGTTAAGGGTGGAGAGCAGAGTACTGCAAGAGGGCAGCCCCCCCCAATCTGCGACGTCTCCACAGGCCGCCCGCACCCGGTGGTCCCACGCACTTGGCGCCGCCACGTTTTTGAGTCGGTTCACACCCTGGCAAACCCAGGAGTGCACGCGTCAGTCAAAATGGTGGGAGCAAAGTTCGTCTGGCCAAGCCTGCGCAAACAGGTGAAAGAGTGGGCTGCAGCCTGCATAGAGTGCCAACGAGCCAAGGTGCACAGGCACACAAAGGCCCCCTTGGAGCCATTCCATATCCTGGCTAAAAGGTTCAACCATGTTCACGTGGACCTCATGGGCACCCTCCCACCATCGCAGGAGTTCACGCACCTCCTGACAGGGGTGGACTGCACCACGCACTGGCCCGAGGCAGTCCTGCTAGCTTCCACCACATCCGCAGAAGTTGCGCGCGCTTTTTTGACAACATGGGTGGCACATTTCCGCACCCCTTTGGATATCACATCCGATCGGGGCCCGCAGTTTGTTTCCGACCTCTGGTCCACGATGGCCCAGAGCCTGGGCGTCACAATTCATCGCACGACCGCGTACAACCTCCAGGCCAATGGGTTATGCGAGCGTTTCCATAGATCACTTAAAGCAGCGCTCAGCGCTTTGCTTACAGATGCAAATTGGGTGGACTGTTTGCCGTGGGTTCTATTAGTGTTGCGTTCAGCACTGAAGGAGGATTTGGCAGCCTCCCCAGCAGAGCTGGTATTTTCCCAGCCGCTGCGGCTCCCCAGAGAGTTTTTGCCGGATAACCCCGCTCCGAACACCGATCTATCCCCACTTTCACTGCATAGTGCAGAGGCAGGGACGGTACCCGGCCTGGTCCACCACTGTTTTCCCCGTGGTTTTGTGCCAAAGACCTTGAAGGATGCGTCATTCATATTTGTCAGGCACGATGCCCACCGGACCCCATTACACCCGCCCTACGATGGCCCGTTCAGAGTGCTAGAACCCGGGGAGAAACATTTTGTGTTAGACTTGGGGGGACGCAGGGAAACAATGTGTATAGACAGGCTTAAGCCCGTCTTTGTTTTAGCAGATGAGCAGGTGGTGTTGGCCGGAGCTCCTCGCTGCAGACGACCCCCACTGAGACCTCCCCAGGTAAATGACTCGTCAGATCAGTCACAATGGCATGCTGAAGATGCCTCCCCCCCCAGTGTCCCCCCACAGACGGATGCACCAACAGGAGCCCCCCACTGGCACAGCAGCGCCTCGGAGCCACCGACCCCCCCATTACAGCCGCTATGGACGTAGGCTGAAGCCCAAAGGACACGAGGGTTAAGGCTCAGTCTGAGTTTCTGGGGGGGCGGTGTGGGAACCCACTCAGTATGTTTCCACTCAGTATGTTTCCACTCAGACTGAATGGGAATGGTCATGGGGGGATTGGTGTGTTGATGTAAACAGTGACAAAGGGGAATGGCAAATGTATTTATGTTAATGCAGCACCCCAGGTCACGGAGAGAGTGGTATACTATAAAAGGAGAGGTGCCTGCGACCTGCTTTTTTTATGCTTGTGATTCTTGTGAATGTGAGGGAGAGATTAATAAAGACTGCTCTGCTCTGCACCGCTTCGCCCTGTGGGGAACACTCAGTGGACCTGTTGGACCGGTTCTGTGACTCGCATTTTAGGTTAGAACAAAGGCAAGAATCTTAGCCTCGGTATGCAAGGCTGGAGACTGTGGGGGGTCGATTAAAGGATGCATGGGAGACAGTGGAAGTGATATCATGGGGAGAAATGCATTGTGACTGTCTTTATTATGCAAGGTGGTGAAATGCATTGTGACTGTCTTTATTATGCAAGGTGGTCTGTGTGACATGTGATTTATGAGGTGTGAAGTCCCTGATATTTAAGGACGAGAGTTTACTGTTTCAATCTCTTTTTTCTGCTTTGCAATGATGGAGATGTGAATAAAGTTGACTCTGAGAAAGAACACTGCCTCGTCATTTTCACATCTTCCACACTGGTGACCTTGAGACGTATCATAGAAGAAGAAAATTCCCCCGGGCCAGCCGCGCCAGGAGCCCCCAGCCAAGCGAATGCCGCTACAGTCCAGCTACCGGACTTCTGGCAGAGCAATCCGCGCTCCTGGTTCAACGCGGTTGAGGCGCAGTTCAACCTCCGGGGGATATCGGTAGATGCCACGAAATTCTACCACGTAGTCGCAAAGCTGGACAACAACACGGCCCAGCATGTGGAGAGCCTGATCAACCAGCCGCCGGACAGCGACAAATACGGCACGTTGAAGGCTCCACTCATCCAGCAATTCACCCCCTCGGCGGAGGAGCGAGCAGAGAGGCTCCTGGCGTTGATGGAGGGGGAAAACGACATGCCCGCGAGCCTGATGGAGAAGTTGTTGAGGTTGAAAGACTCTGATGATGATCACTTCATTTTCACCCACCTCTTCCTCAGGACTCTACCGTCAGCAGCGAGAGCGGTTCTGGCCAGTTCGCCACTGTTGGCCCTACGGGACTACCGTGCGCTGGGCCGAGAGGCGCAGCGGATTGTCAACGCCACCAAGTGGCGCGCAGCTGTGGCCGCTGCAGCGGAACTCGGCGCGACGACCGGAGACGACAGGAGGCCAGAGGCAGCGGTGCCAGACTCACCGACAACGGCGGCGGCAAGGGCCAGGGAGCGTGGACCGGACGTCTTTTGTTTCTACCATCGCCGCTTCGCAGAGAGGGCACGCAAGTGTGTACCGCCATGCCAGTTCGGGCGTTCGGGAAACGCCAAGACCGGGGGTCGGTAGCAGCCGCGGCCCTCGGGGAAGAGAACAAGCTGCTCTACTTGTCGGACGCACGCTCCGGGAGGCAGTTCCTCGTCGACACAGGCTCCCAGTTGAGTTTCATCACACCTTCCTACGTGGACAGACTGGCTGGTTCCGGAGGTCCCCGGGTGATAGCAGCAAACGGCTCGGAGATTAAGACCTTTGGTGAGAGGACTCTGCTTCTGTCTCTGCACTGCCGTGCATATGAGTGGACTTTTGTTGTAGCAACAGTAAATTTCAGTATGCTGGGGGCTGATTTTTTGTGCTCACATGGGTTGTTGGTTGATCTCACTAACAGGCGCCTGGTTAATGCACTTTCTTTTGATTCTATCCCCTGTACAGCGCGAGTGGCCCCGCCAACAGTACAAGCCAACGTCACAGCAGCAGGCAGTAAGTTCCACACACTGCTCACTCAGTTCCCAGCACTCACGGTTCCCACTTTTTCGGCAACAGTCGCTAAGCACGGGGTGGAGCATTTTATTACCACTACCGGACCGCCCATTTTTGCAAAAGCTCGGCGCTTGGACGCAGTTAAACTAGCCATAGTGCGCGAGGAGTTCGCCAACCTGGAGAGGTTGGGCATTATCTGACATTCAAACAGTCCGTGGGCTTCCCCCTACATATGGTCCCGAAAGCTGACGGATCATGGCGCCCTTGCGGGGATTTCCGTAGGTTAAACAACGCTACAGCGCACGACCGCTACCCAATCCCACATATCCAAGATTTTTCGGTTCATTTGGAAGGAGCGCACATTTTTTCTAAAATAGACTTGGTCTGCGGTTACCACCAAGTCCCAGTGCGCGCTGAGGACATACCCAAAACAGTGGTAATAACTCCATTTGGTTTATTCGAGTTTTTACGCATGCCATTCGGACTTAAAGGGGCTGCTCAGACGTTCCAACGCATGATGGACGCGGTGCTTCGCGATCTCCCTTTCGTGTTCGTCTACCTGGACGATATTTTAGTAGCCAGCGCATCCGAAGACGAACACGAAAAACACCTGGCCACAGTTTTCCGAAGGTTGGGAGATCACGGGTTAATAATCAACCCAGCGAAGTGTCAGTTCGGGGTGGCGCAGATCGATTTTTTAGGACACCGCGTCTCCCCCGAAGGAGCAGTTCCGCTGCCTGACAAAGTGCGCGCTGTGGCAGATTTTCCCCGTCTGCAGACAGTCAGGGCGTTGCAGGAGTTTTTGGGAACGGTGAATTTTTATAACCATTTTCTCCCCCGCGCGGCGCAACTCATGCAGCCGCTGTATGCCGCGCTCAAAAAAAAGAAACCCGCGGATAAGATCGAGTGGTCCCCGGAGCGGGACCAAGCATTCTCGGAGGTGAAAGCGGCCTTGGCAAAGGCTTCATTGTTCGCACACCCAGACCCAACGGCCCGCATAGCGCTCACTACTGACGCGTCAGATGTGGCCATAGGGGCAGTCGTGGAACAACACGTAGCCGGGGTTAGGCAGCCCCTCGCCTTTTTCAGCAGGACCTTGCTCGATAGCGAACGTAAATACATCGCGTTCGACAGGGAGCTGCTCGCTCTCCATTTGGCCGTCCGCCACTTTCAGTTCTGGCTGGAAGGACGTGCTTTCACCGCGCTCGTTGATCACAAACTGCTAACATTCGCAATGGCCAAGGTCTCAGAACCGTGGTCAGGCCGGCAGCAGAGACAGCTGGCCGCGATATCAGAGTTTACCACTGATATTCAGCATGTGGTGGGCAAACTCAATGTAGTGGCAGATTGCCTCTCGCGCGCCGTGGCGGCTCCAGTCAGCGTAGGGTTAGATTATGCAGCCATGGCCGTGGAGCAGGTTAATGACGCGGATGTGCGGGCGCTCCAGTCTGGACCAACAGGGTTAAGGCTGGAGAGCAGGGTGCTGCAAGACAGTATGCCCCCCCTAATCTGCGATGTCTCCACTGGACGACCGCGTCCAGTAGTACCGGCCGCATGGCGCTGCCGCGTTTTTGACTCGGTTCATTCTTTGGCGCACCCTGGAGTGCGCGCGTCGGTCAAAATGGTGGGAGAGAAATTTGTGTGGCCGAGCCTCCGCAAACAGGTCAAAGAGTGGGCAGCAGCTTGCACGGCGTGTCAACGAGCCAAAGTACACAGGCACATGAGGGCTCCTTTGGAACAGTTTCACATTCCGGCCAAGAGGTTTGATCACGTTCATGTGGACCTTGTTGGACCCCTCCCGCTGTCACAGGGGTGCACACATCTTCTGACAATGGTGGATCGCACCACGCGCTGGCCTGAAGTGGTCCCGCTGGCATCAACCACAGCCGAGGAAGTGGCGCGTGCGTTTTTAACAGCTTGGGTTGCGCGCTTCGGGGTTCCGTCGGACATTACGGCCGACAGAGGCCCTCAATTTGTTTCCGAGCTTTGGTCGACAATGGCCCACAGCCTGGGTGTCACAATTCACCGCACAATCGTGTACAATACGCAGGCTAATGGGTTATGCGAACGTTTTCATAGGTCATTGAAAGCGGCTCTCAGAGCGTCACTGATGGATACAAATTGGGTTGACAAGTTACCATGGGTGTTATTGGGGTTGCGTTTGGCACCTAAAGAGGACTTAGAAGCCTCACCAGCGGAGCTCGTGTTTGCGCAGCCACTCCGGCTGCCTGGGGAGTTTCTCCCAGATAACCCTGCGCCAGACGCCTCCCCGTTTCAGCTGTTGTGGAGTAACATAGAATCAAGCACGCTGCCCGGCCCCACGCACCACAGTTTTCCGCGCGTTTTTGTGCCTAAAACTTTGAAGAACACAGAGTTTGTTTTTGTTAGACACGATGCGCATTGAACCCCGCTGCGACCGCCTTATGACGGACCATTCAGAGTGCTAGAAACAGGGGACAAGCAGTTTTTGCTAGATTTGGGGGGTAGGAAAGAGAAAATTGGCATAGACCGACTTTAACCCGCTTTTGTGGTGGCAGATAAGGAAGTGCTGTTGGCAAAGGCCCCGTGGCGAGGTAGACCACCACAGAGGGTTTCACACAGTAATGTTTCCTAAAGTAATGTTTCCCCAGAACACCGGCAGAGACTGACAAAGGGTTTCCGCCCCCAGACGGCAAACCCCCAGTGTGACAGCGCCACAGAGATGGTGAACCCCAGCTACAGCAGATTTGGCAGGAGGCTGAAGCCTATCCAGCATGTGGACTGATGTGTATTGATGCTATCACGGCATGCATGTGGTTATCTTCTGTTGTTCTGTGTTTCTAAAATGCTGGGGGGGCTTGTGTGGGGAACAATCAATGGACCAGTTGGACCGGTTCTGTGACTTGCATTTTAGGTTAGAACAAAGGCAGGAATCTTAGCCTTGGTATGCAAGGCTGGAGACTGTGGGGGGTCGATTAAAGGATGCATGGGAGACAGTGGAAGTGATATCATGGGGAGAAATGCATTGTGACTGTCTTTATTATGCAAGGTGGTGAAATGCATTGTGACTGTCTTTATTATGCAAGGTGGTCTGTGTGACATGTGATTTATGAGGTGTGAAGTCCCTGATATTTAAGGACGAGAGTTTACTGTTTCAATCTCTTTTTTCTGCTTTGCAATGATGGAGATGTGAATAAAGCTGACTTTGAGAAAGAACACTGCCTCGCCATTTTCACATCTTCCACAGCCCAATTATTTCTCTCTCCGCAAGTTAAAAATTAGCATAAATTTGCAAAATACACAAATTTAAAAATCACTACAGGAAGAGTTGTGGTACATCGACTTTTGTGTATTGGTTGGATGATCCACTCACAAGATTAGTAGAAAAAGATTTGCACTTCAATGTGACAAGATTAAACTTGCACATTTTTCATTAATAAATTAATTACTAAAGAAAGACTTGCAGGTAGCAATAGTGAAACTGTAAATAATGAGAAAAGGTCACAATTTTGGTGGGGAAAGTCGTAACAGAAATTAATTTACAAGTAGAGAAATGTAATAATGGGAGAGAAAAAACAGTTTATTAGCGGGGAAGTCATAACAGAAGAGGCGAAAAAAGAGGGAAAAGAGAAGCTCCCCGTCGGGGAATCGAACCCCGTCGGACGTAATATCCGACGGGACCCCAAAACGCGCTACCCAAGCCGTTAAAAACGCGCGGGCCACCTCTGCGGCTGTGGTTGATGCCAGTGGGACCACTTCCGGCCAACGCGTGGTGCGGTCCACCATTGTCAAAAGATGCGTGCACCCCTGCGATGACGGTAGGGGGCCTACGAGGTCGACATGCACATGATCGAACCTCTTGGCCGGGATGTGAAACGGCTCTAAGGGGGTTTTGTGTGTTTGTGTATTTTGGCCCGCTGGCAAGCCATGCAGGCTCTTGCCCACTCCTTAACGTGCTTGCGCAGGCTCGGCCAAACAAACTTTTCTCCCACCATTTTTACCGACGCGCGCACCCCCGGGTGCGCCAGAGAGTGAATCGACTCAAAAACACGGCCGCGCCACGCGGCTGGCACTACCAGACACAGTCGTCCGGTAGAGACATCACAGATTAGGGGAGGCATACCATTTTGCAGCCTCCTGCTCTCCAGCCTTAACCCTGTTGGTCCCGACTGGAGCGCGCACACGTCCACGTCGCTACCCTGATCTGCAACCATGGCTGCATAATCTATCCCCATGTGGACTGGGGCCGCGTACGCTTCCACGCTGCCATTTTGCTCTGCGGCCGCGGTAGTATAATCTACCTCTGTGCGGACTGGAGCGGTTACGGCGCGAGAGAGGCAGTCTGCCACCACATTAAGTTCACCCGCTACGTGTTGAATATCGGTAGTAAATTCTGAAATTGCAGCCAGCTGCCTCTGCTGCCGGCCCGACCATGGTTCCGAAACTTTGGCCATCGCAAAAGTGAGCGGTTTGTGGTCGACAAACGCGGTGAAACGCCGACCTTCTAGCCAGCACTGGAAGTGACGAATGGCTAAGTGGAGCGCTAACAACTCCCTGTCGAACGCGCTGTATTTTCGCTCGGCCTCGCGCAAGGTCCTACTGAAAAAGGCCAGTGGCTGCCAAGCCCCGGCAATATGTTGCTCCACTACCGCCCCTATGGCCACGTCTGACGTATCAGTGGTGAGCGCTATGCGGGCCGTTGGGTCTGGATGAGCCAACAACACAGCGTCTGCAAGGGCTTTTTTTACCTCTGAGAATGCGCGCTCCCGCTCCGGGGACCATTCGATTACATTTGAGGGTTTTTGTTTTTTAAGCGCGGCATACAATGGTTGCATGAGCTGCGCTGCACGGGGGAGGAAACGGTTATAAAAATTCACCATTCCCAAAAACTCCTGTAGTGCTTTGACCGTTTGTGGCTGGGGAAAATCTGCCACTGCGCGCACTTTGTCCGGCAGCGGAACTGCTCCTTCTGGGGAGACGCGGTGCCCCAAAAAATCAATCTGCGCCACCCCGAACTGGCACTTCGCTGGGTTGATTATTAACCCGTGCTCCCCCAACCTTCGGAAAACTGCCGTGGGGTGCTTTTCTTGTTCTTCTTCGGACGCGCTGGCTACCAAAATGTCGTCCAGGTAGATGAACACAAAAGGGAGATCGCGTAACACCGCATCCATCATGCGCTGGAAGGTTTGCACGGCGCCTTTAAGCCCAAACGGCATGCGCAAAAACTCAAGAAGTCCAAACGGAGTTATTACCGCTGTTTTGGGAATGTCCTCAGCGCGTACTGGGACTTGATGATAACCGCGGACCAAGTCTATTTTAGAAAAAATGCGTGCCCCCACCAGATGAACCGAAAAATCCTGAATATGGGAAATTGGGTAGCGGTCGTGCGCTGTGGCATTGTTCAACCTGCGGAAATCACCGCAAGGTCGCCACGAGCCGTCAGCCTTAGGGACCATGTGAAGCGGGGAAGCCCATGGGCTATTCGAACGCCAGATGATGCCCAACCTTTCCAGGTTGGCGAACTCCTCGCACGCTATGGTCAGTTTAGCTGCATCCAAGTGCCGAGCTTTTGCAAAAACGGGGGAACCAGCGGTAGTGATAAAGTGCTCCACCCCGTGTTTAGCAACGGCTGCTGAAAACGTGGGAACCGTGAGTGCTGGAAACTGAGTGAGGAGTGTGTGAAACTTACCGCCTGCTGTGGCGACGTTGGCTTGTGCTGTGGGCGGGGACACTCGAGCTGCACAAGGGATAGAGTAAAAAGAGAGTGCATTAACCAAGCGTCTATTGGGAAGATCAACCAACAACCCATGTGAGCACAGAAAATCAGCACCTAACATGGTGAAACTCACCGCCGCTATAATAAAAATCCACTCATATGTGCAGCCGTGCAGGGACAGAAGTAGAGTCCTTTCACCGAAGGTCTTAATGCTCGAGCCGTTCGCCGCTGATGCTCCGTGACTGCCGGGGCCAGCCAGCTGGTCAGCGTAGGTCGGCATGATGAAACTCACTTGGGAGCCTGTGTCCACGAGGAATTGCCTCCCAGAACACGCATCCGTCAGGTAGAGCAGCTTGTTCTGTTCACCGAGGGCCGCAGCTGCTACCGACTCCCGGTCCTGGAGTTTCCCGAGCTCTTGAACTGACACGGCGGTATACACTTGCATGCCCTCTCTGCGAAATGACGATGGTAAAAACAGAGGTCATCTCCTCCGCGATGTCGGGGCTTCGCCGCCGCCGTTGTTGGTGTGTCTGCCTCCGTCGCCCCTGGCCTTTTGCCGTTCCTGGTCATTGCGCCGAGGTCTGCCGCTGCTGCGGTGGCCGTGTGCTGTCCACTGGCGTTGAGGATCCGCTGCGCCTCCTGCGCCAGCGCGCGGAAGTCCCGCTGGGTCACAAACTGAGAGCCCGCCAGGGTCGCCCTCATCTGCGATGGTAGAGTTCTCAGGAAGATGTGAGTGAAGAGGAAATCGTCGTTGTCTGAGCCTCTCAGCTTCAGCATGTCTTCCATCAGGTCAACAGGCGTGCTTTCTCCCAAGTCGTGCAGGGCCAGGAGTCTCTCAGCTCTCTCCTGGGCTGAGGGAGTGAAACACTGGATGAGGGCAGCTTTCAACCCGCCGTATTTGTCGCCAGCAGGTGGGCGCTGCACCAGGCTCCGCACATGTCGAGTTGTGCGGCTGTCGAGTTTGGCGATGACGTGGTAGAACTTTGTGTAATCTGCTGTTATTCCCCCGAGAGTGAACTGGGCTTCTGCCAGGAGGAACCATGAGTCCGGGTTGTCCTGCCAGAATTCTGGTAGCTTGACTGAGACTGCGCTTGCCCGGCTGGTCCCTGGCGAGTCTGGTTCGGGGGAATCGTCTCTGCCCATTATACGTCTTAAGGTCACCAGTGTGGAGAGCGTGAAATGAAGAGGCTGAATTTATTTCTCAATTCAGGTTTATTATCAATCACGTGTCTCCAACATCCTCTCAAACAGAAAAGAGAAAGAACTTCCCACATCTCCCCTTTTTATACCCGGGACATCAAAGTACAGAGTCACATTGTCATTCAATCCCCCGAGACAATACATCACCCCCCAGGTCTTCTCTTCTCCACCTAAAACCCTGGTGGTCAGGAAGTCTTCTCAGAACCATTTCTAAAGACAGATTTCACACCCTCCTGTTATCCCCAGGAGGTCCAGACTTATTGTTCCTTCTAAGACGTGAGGTAACAGTAATATACATATGCAGCCTAAGCATCTCCAATATGTGTGCCACAATATTATACTTTTTTTTTCTTTGATAGGTCATCATGAGCAAGATATTTTTTCCAGGGAAAATCCAGGTTGTGTTCCTCAAAGGACCCCTTGGATATCTTTTGCAGGATCCAACTCTGGAGGCCAGACAAATTAAAGATGCTCCATCTTCAACAAACAAATCTGCACCAGTGAGGCAGGACTTGGTCAAGCAGAATGCGCTGACTGTTGTCCGTCAGAGGGGGGGGGGATATATTAGACAAGGTGGAAGTGCTAGGAGAGTACATTTTACAGTTTGGTAAATACAAAGGGAAGTCCTTTCGGTGGCTTTTGGAGAATGACATAGGATACACTATCTATCTTATCAATTCCCTTAAGAAGGAAGAGGCTGTGGGACTTGCCATGAAAGAAGGACATGACAAAGACAGTTTGAAATCTTTTATTGGCTATGCCCGTAGTTTTGCCGAGATTCGTGCTCTTCTTCAGTATCTTTCTGAAAGCTCTGTTGGATCCCAGCTTGGCCCTTGCGAGGATGACCAGCTAGTTGGCTTTGGCTCACGGAGCAAAAGCACTTGGCGAGAGGTTTGGGAGAGCAGGAAAGATGGCTATGCATCATTCATCCTGGGTAAAAAGTGTGTTCCAGGCACAAGGATGCACAAATTGCAGCAATACTTACAGAAGAAGGAAGACTCTGCTCATCTTTCCTCCAAATCTAAGCTACCTAGAACTTGCCCAGCCAATTTCACAGGTATGTACTAAGTCTCTCTCTCTCTCTCTCTCTCTCTCTCTTTCTCGGCGGCCTTGGGAAAGCCACCTCCATCTATCCACCAGGGGGTGAGGATCGTTCCCCCGGACAGCACTGTTACTGTGGAGAAGGTCCTGGAGGCTGTGGCCGAGCAGGTGGGCCCTGACGCGGTCTGCTTTGCTTCCCGAATGAATAGAGCTGTGGTTGTGTTTCTGGCAGCTGAAGATGATGTCCACACCCTGATTGTAAGCGGTGTGGTTATTGGGGAAACATATGTACAGGTGTCCCCCTCCTCAATTTGTTTCCGAACTCTGGTCAGCGATGGCCCACAGCCTGGGTATTACAATTCACCGCACAACCGCATACAACCCACAGGCTAATGGGTTATGCGAACGTTTTCATAGATCATTGAAAGCGGCTCTCAGGGCTTCATTGACGGATGCAAATTGGGTAGACAGGCTACCGTGGGTTTTATTGGGGTTGTGCTCCGCGCCTAAAGAGGATCTGGAAGCTTCCCCGGCAGAACTCGTTTTTGCGCAACCACCCCTGCCGGGCAGCTGCCCGTCTCAGCTTTTGCAGCGTAGCGCAGACACAGGCACGCTGCCGGGCCCTGCCCACCACAGTTTTCCGTGCGTTTTTGTGCCTAAAACTTTGAAGAACGCGGAGTTCGTGTTTGTCAGACACGACGCCCACCGCCCTCCACTACGCCCACCCTATGATGGACCGTTCAGAGTGCTGGAAACAGGGGATAAGCATTTTTTGCTAGACTTGGGGGGTAGGAGGGAAAAAATTGGCATAGACAGACTCAAACCTGCTTTCGTTGTGGCGGACGAGCAAGTGCTGTTGGCAAGGGCCCCTCGGCATGGAAGACCCCCATGGGGAGCTCCCCAGAGAAATGATTCCCCAGAGCACCCACACGGACAGACAGAAAGGTTTCCCCCCCAAACAACAGCCCCCCAAAGGCAGGGCAGCACCGCGGAGGCGGTGAATTCTGGTTACAGCAGATACGGGAGAAGACTGAAGCCCAAGCAGCATGTGGACTGATGTTTAATGGTTCTATCCCAGCATGTGGACTGTTATCCTATTGTCCTATCTAAGATGCTCGGGGGGGGGGGGGGTGTGGCGCCTAGGGAGAGCCTAATTGTGTACCATCTCAGACAGGAACAAAAGAGCAGGGGTTCCCTAGTGAGATAACAGGGAGGTGTTAAGGATGAGTGGGTTGAGTGCAATGTGATGCGAAGGTCATCTTTTGTGTGTGAGAAGATTCTAGAAGAATGCCATGATATTTAAGAGAGGAGCTTCTACTGGAATGAATTCTGTCTATGCTTGAAGATGTGGAGAGTGTGTAATAAATCGTCTGAAACAAATCTGCCTCTTCATTTACACGCTCCACAACACTTGAATTGAATGTTGTGATGCCACTAACAGTAAATGCATGTTGAATAGACACATTCAATCTTGGATTGACAATTCCTGCATTTTTCAGTGTGTGGTTATTTTATATTGCTTATTTTTGTACTTTAAAACAGGGAAACAGAAGCTGCAACTGACCTGGCCCAGAACCCGAGGCTACTGGCCGAATCGAGGCCAAGTCTGCCAAGCCACGGGATCTCAAAGGGCAGTGTCTCACTCTGCAGGACTCGGCTCCGCTCCCATGGCCAGCTGGAGAACACCCATCACAAGGCAGCTCCCCTACGATGCCTGTGAGAGCGGAGCAGAATCACGCGGAGCCCCAGAGGACAATGGGGGAGCTGGCCGTGACAGCCAGCAGCCTTGGGTCCTAGTGTAGGTACCACCTTCCCTGATTGGGGGCAACACAGTGGGTATGACTGTGAGAGTGAATGGTTGTCTGTCTCTCTGTGTTGGCCCTGCGATGGACTGGCGATCTGTCCAGGGTGTACCCTGCCTTTCGCCCAAAGATGCTGGGATAGGCTCCAGCCCCCCCGCAACCCAAAAAGGATTAAGCGGAAGAAGATGGATGGATGGATGGATGGACAGTTCTGTTGTCCACTACAGTGGCCATGCTGTACCTTTTTAATAAAGACAAGTTCTAAAAAATTGCAACGGGTTCTTTACAACTCCAACACTTAATTAATATCAGAAAAATCAAAATTTCTCAGGAGACAAAAACATCACGTTACTCCCCGTCGGGGAATCGAACCCCGGTCTCCTGCACGGGTGGCGGGGATTTTTCAGCTAAACTTCCCTAAACCGTCGTTTCCCCGTTCATTTTCAATGGTAGTGCTAAACTACTACGGACGTAATTTTATTTTTGGCCGCTGGGGCTTGGAGCGGCGCTGTTCCCTTCGTGGTGCTACTCCAAACTTTCCCGCTGCGGCGCCGGTTCGAGACAGCCAGTTAAGCAATTTATTACAATTTAAGTTCTTTTTCAAACACTTTTTGTGTGAGATGAGATGACTTTTCAGTTCATATACTGCTTGTGTCTAATAGAAATGGAGGAGGATGAAGAGCTGGAGAAGGAGATGCTGAACATCTCTCCTTCTAAATTGCAAGCTCAGAACTGTATGTAAACCTTTTTAAAAATATTTTATTGATGTGCTTTCTTGTGTATCTGCAATAAATTTTATGTTTGTTTTTAATAGCTCCTGTCCAGTCGCAGCTCTCATCTGGTCGGGCTTCATCTACAGACTCCAAAGAAGGTTTATCAAAAGATTTCAGCTGCAGCATTGCATGACATGACAGTTTGGGTTTTTTTCAATATTGAATTGTCTCATTGTGTGTGTGTGTGTGTGTGTGTGTGTGTGTGTGTGTTCTGGCCATGTTCTGGTCATTTAGGACTGTTACGGCTATGTTACAGAATTGTAGAGGAGCTTGAAATAACGAGGCGATGTGATTCATAAACCAAAGTTTATTATCAGCTCCTCTAACAAGTCTCATCTAGGTGCAGCAGCAGAAGAAGTAAGAGAGCGAACACCTTCGGCTCTACGAACTTATACTCGCACGTAACAAAAGACATGCATATCAAAAGCTGAAATCCCTCACTATCTTAATCCCCTCTTTTGTCTTCATACTCCTCCACCTGGCCCTGGGGGGTCAGGGCAACCCATCCGGTCTCCACCGCAGTGCCTCGGATGCTCTTTGATCTTCACTGGCGGTTGAGACCCTTTGTCCTGTTCTGAGGTGTGAAGTCGCATTACATATGTAATCACTAAACACTCTCACATGTTTAAACATATGTAGGTTATGGGATATATGATTAATATAGGCCACAGCCCCCCCCCCAAACGACTAAGAAAAGGACAATAGAAAAATTCACAGTTTAAGATAATTATTATGACATACTAACTGCTACACCTCTTGACACAGAAGAAACTTTCCAGCAGCCATGCTCCTAAGAGAGTTCAGTGGTAATCATAACAGCATAGTAATATCACAAGTCAGTCCTAAACTGTTACAACACGATTAGTGAACAACTGTTGAGTAGTTTGCATCAGTCCCTGTGCCGTCTGGGTTTTAATCTTCTCCCGAATCTGCTGTGGATCCGCTTGGGCGTCCTGGTGGGACCTTCCTGTAAGGAATCTGCAGCTTGGGAAGGAGAGTGATTATTTGTTCCCTGCAGGGGAGCTGAGTCTTTTCTCTTGGGGGGGTCTACCCCGCCGAGGTGCTCTCGCCAACCGTGCAGGCTCGTCTCTCAACAAGAAGGCAGGTTTAAGTCTGTCAATGCTGACTGTTTCTTTTCTATCCCCCAAATCAAGCACAAAATGCTTATCACCAGGTTCCAGCACTCTGAATGGGCCATCGTATGGTGGGCGGAAGGTTGGTTTTAAAGCTTCATGCCTAACAAAAACGAATTCAGCGTCTTTTAAAGCTTGGGGGACAAAAACCCGTGGAAAAGAGTGATGTGCCGGTCCGGGGAGAGAGTCCGGTCCGTTGCTGCCTAAGAACCTCGGGGCTGGAAGATGCCCTGGCTCTGGGTTCTCTGGTAAAAATTCACCTGGGAGCCTGAGAGGTTGTGCAAAAACTAATTCTGCTGGGGAGGCATCTAGATCCTCTTTGGGCGCAGCACGCAACCCCAATAAAACCCAGGGAAGTTTATTTACCCAATTTGTATCCGTTAGTGAGGCTCTGAGGGCGGCCTTTAAAGATCTGTGAAAACGCTCACATAACCCATTAGCCTGAGGGTGATAAGCGGTGGTGTGGTGAATTGTCGCCCCTAAGCTGCTGGACATGGCTGACCAAAGCTCCGAGACAAATTGAGGCCCCCTATCGGACGTGATGTCCGATGGGACGCCGAAACATGCCACCCAGTTTGTCAAAAAAACGCGAGCGACTTCCTCCGCTGTGGTTGACGCCAGAGGGACTGCCTCCGGCCAGCGTGTGGTGCAGTCTATCATTGTTAACAGATGTGTGAAACCTTGGGAGGAAGGTAGTGGCCCCACGAGGTCGACATGAACGTGGTCGAACCTTCTAGCAGGGATTCGAAAAGGCTCCAGAGGGGCTTTTGTGTGTTTGTGTACTTTGGCGCGCTGACAAGAAATGCAAGTCTTTGCCCATTCTTTTACGTTTTTGCGCAGGCCAGGCCACACAAACTTTTCGGCGACCATTTTAACTGAAGCGCGCACACCTGGGTGCGCGAGGGAGTGAATCGAGTTGAAAATACGGCGGCGCCATGCAGCTGGGACTAACGGGCAAGGTCGGCCGGTTGAGATGTCGCATATTAGGGGGGGCACACCGTCGCGTAAACCCCTTTCCTCCAGCCTTAACCCTGTTGGTCCAGACAGGAGTGCGCGCACATCCGCGTCACTACTTTGCTCCTCTGCCATGGCTGCATAATCTATCCCTACGTGGATTGGTGCTGCGTATGTGTCCGCGTTGGCGAAGAGTTCTGCGGCTGAGGTAGTATAATCTGTCTCCTCGCGCTCTGGCGATGTCACAGCGTGAGAGAGGCAGTCTGCTACCACGTTAAGTTTGCCTGCCACATGTCGAATGTCTGTGGTGAACTCTGAAATCGCAGCTAGCTGTCTTTGTTGCCTGCCTGACCACGGTTCGGAAATTTTAGCCATCGCAAAGGTGAGCGGTTTGTGGTCTACAAAAGCCGTGAAACGCCGCCCTTCCAACCAGAACTGGAAGTGGCGGATGGATAAATGAAGCGCTAGCAGCTCTCTGTCAAAAGTGCTGTATTTACGCTCAGTTTGGTTTAGCGATTTGCTGAAGAATTCCAAAGGTTGCCAGATTCCGCTGATGTGTTGTTCTACAACTGCCCCTATGGCCAGGTCTGAAGCGTCTGTGGTTAGCGCAATGCGGGCCGAGGGATCGGGGTGAACCAACAATGTGGCATTAGCTAGGGCACTTTTTACTTCCGCGAAGGCGCGTTCGTGCTCCGGGGTCCATTCGACCGCGTTGGAAGGTTTTTGTTTTCTGAGCGCGTCATATAGGGGCTGCATGAGCTGAGCTGCGTGAGGGAGGAAACGGTTGTAAAAATTAACCATTCCCAAAAAATTCTTGCAGCGATTTGACCGTTTGTGGCCGTGGGAAACTTTTTACTGCGTGAACTTTGTCTGGCAGTGGGCATGCCCCCTTCGGAGAAACTCTGTGTCCTAAAAAATCAATTTGTGACACGCCGAATTTGCATTTGGCTGGATTGATTATTAACCCGTGCTCTTCTAGTCTCTGAAAAACCATAGTGAGATGCTGCTCGTGTTCTTCCTCAGACGAGCTGGCTACCAGCATATCGTCGAGGTAGACAAACACGAAAGGGAGGTCGCGTAATACTGTGTCCATCATCCGCTGAAAGGTTTGAGCAGCACCTTTGAGGCCGAAAGGCATCCGCAAAAATTCAAAAAGACCGAAGGGGGTTATTACAGCTGTTTTAGGAATGTCCTCTGCTCGAACTGGGACTTGATGATAACCGCGGACCAGGTCTATTTTTGAAAAAATGCACGCACCCGCCAGATGTAGTGAAAAGTCTTGAATGTGAGGAATTGGGTAGCGGTCATGCGCTGTCGCATTGTTTAATCTGTGGTAATCGCCGCACGGCCTCCAAGAACCGTCGGATTTCGGGACCATGTGAAGTGGTGACGCCCAGGGGCTTTTCGAGCGTCTGATAATGCCTAATTTTTCAAGGGTGGTAAACTCGTCCCGAGCTATGGCGAGCTTGGTCGTGTCTAAGCGCCGAGCTTTGACGAATACGGGTGGGCCCGTTGTGGGAATAAAGTGTTCGACCCCGTGTTTAGCCACTGTGGCTGAGAATTTGGGAATTGTGAGTGCTGGAAATTGGGTGAGGAGTTGATCAAACTTACCTCCTGCTGTGGTGACGCTGGCCTGCACGGGTGGTGGAGAAACTCGAGCTGAGCAGGGAATAGAAGCAAAGGACAGTGCATTAACCAAGCGTCTGTTCGTTAGATCAACTAATAACCCATGTGCACACAAAAAATCTGCGCCCAACAAGTTAAAACTCACCGCCGCTACAACAAATGTCCATCTGTAGTTGCGGCCGTGGATGCAGAGGGGCAGGCTCTTTTCGCCAAAAGTGTCGATGATGGAGCCGTTGGCTGCCACCGCTCCATTGCCCTGGGGGCCCATGGCCCGGTCTGCTTGGGAGGGCATGACAAAACTTAGCTGAGCTCCCGTGTCGATAAGGAACTGCTTGCCGGTGTGTCCGTCCGTCACATATAAAAGCTTGCTTTTTTCGCCGAGAACCGCCGCTGTTAACGGCTCTCGGCTTTGGCGTTTTCCCGAAATCGTGAATTTGCAGGGGGGAACGCATTTGTAAGCCTTCTCAGCGAAGCGGTGGTGGTAATAACAAACGTCGCTCCGTCTGTTACATCTTGGCCGTGTCGCTGTCACAGCGGGCTGATTCTGCTCGGTGGTTTGTGGCTCCTCGTGGCTCCGGACATCAGCGTTGAGGTCTGCGGATGCTGCTGTGGGTGTCTGCTCCTTGCAGGCGTTGACGAGCCGTTGAGCTTCGTGAGCCAGTGTGCGGAAGTCTTGCTGGGTGCTGCATCGCATGTTGGCAAGCGTCCCTCTCATGTGTGGCGGCAGCGTACTGAGGAATATGAATTGGAAGAGGAAGTTGTCATTGTCCTCTTCTTTAAGTTGCAGCAAGTCCTCCATGAGGGCCTTGGGTCTGCATCCTCTGTGGCCGTAGACCGCCAGGATCCTCTCGGCTCTCTCCTCGGCTGAGGGAACGTAATTTGCCACGATGGTCGCTTTCAGTTCTTTATATTTGTCCCGGGCCGGCGGCCGCTGGATTATGCTCCGCGCACATCTCGAAGTGGCGGCGTCGAGTTTGGCGACGATGTGATAGAACTTTGTATCGTCAGCCGTGATGCCCGCAAGTGCAAACTGGGCTTCAGCTTGCTGAAACCATGAGGCGGGGTCTTCCTGCCAGAAGTCCGGCAGCTTGACGGTGACGGCGTTTGTGTGGACCGTCACTGATGTGTCCGCAGGGTGAGAGTGCCTTGCTTCGGCTCTCTCCACGGCGCTGGTGCTCGGTTGAGCCCTCTCTATCACTTCTGTCGTGGGGGAACGTCGTCCATCTGTTCCCCTGTCCGCGTGGGCGCCGGCGTCTGCCTGGGTCGCCACAGATGAGTCGATCGCGGGGGAACGCCTCTGGTCCATTCTCGCGTCAGGGTCAGCAGTGTAGAGGAGCTTGAAATAACGAGGCGATGTGATTCATAAACCAAAGTTTATTATCAGCTCCTCTAACAAGTCTCATCTAGGTGCAGCAGCAGAAGAAGTAAGAGAGCGAACACCTTCGGCTCTACGAACTTATACTCGCACATAACAAAAGACATGCATATCAAAAGCTGACATCCCTCACTATCTTAATCCCCTCTTTTGTCTTCGTACTCCTCCACCTGGCCCTGGGGGGTCAGGGCAACCCATCCGGTCTCCACCGCAGTGCCTCGGATGCTCTTTGATCTTCACTGGCGGTTGAGACCCTTTGTCCTGTTCTGAGGTGTGAAGTCGCTTTACATATGCAATCACTAAACGCTCTCACATGCTTAAACATATGTAGGTTATGGGATATATGATTAATATAGACCACAAGAATGGCATTTTCACTATGAACTGAAACCACAGTGGTAAGTTACATTTTCAGTAACTGTTCTTGGTTACTGTCACGCCGCGCCATTCATCAGCGGCGCCACCTGCTCACACACCTGATCCTCATCAGCGGCGAGGGATAAAAGCCGCCTCGCCTGGAGGCTCGGCCTGAAGCCGTCAGACTTCGTTCCCTCACCGTCGTGAGCATTCCTATCTTCAGCATCGCTATTCTGGGTAAGAACCCTTACCTCCTTTTCCAGTCTGCTCCCCTGTGCACAGGTGGATTCCCCGGCGGCGGACGTCTCCGTTCCATCGCCCATCCTTCGCTGCTGCACGGAGCTCTCCAGGTGGCTGTCTCCCGGGCTACGTTCCCCTTGCTGTGCCAGCTATCCTGACAACTCAAGTAAGATCTTCTCTTGCCATAATTCATCCTGTGTTGGTGTATGCCCGTCACCCTCTCCCTGTGTTCTCTCCATAGGGTTGCTCGGCCGAACGGTCATCTGCCTCTGTGCCTGAAGCAGACGCCACCACCAACACATCTGCATCCCGCAGACACACACTCATACACTCCTGCTGTAAATAAACTCTTTGAACTACTCTAAGCCTGTGTGTGCGCGTCTCCTGAGCCGTGCGTTATGTCAGTACGGCTTCAGCAGAGCGGCTCGGCGGACGGCGGGCTCGCACACCGGCTTACCACTCTCGAGGCTAGAGTGGATCAAATTGCTTATCAACAGCAGGTCATCCTGAATCAATTGGTAATTATCACTGGCCGATTGGACCGCCTGGACCCCCAGCAGCCGTTCCCCCCGGCTCCTCAGGGTGGCGCAGCTCCTGCTGTTCCGGTGGCCGTCCAGCCAGCTCCAGTGGCACCGGCCCGACTCACACCAATTCCGACCCCCGCCCGCTTTAGCGGAAAGCTCGGCGGAGCGCGGGGGTTTGTGATGCAGTGCGAGTCCGTGTTTGACCGTGTGCCCGGAGACTTTCCCTCAGATCACAGCCGAATCGGCTACATAGGGAACCTCCTGGAGGGGCGTGCTTTAACTTGGGCCTACGCTATTATGGCGAGACCCAGTTATGCCACCTTCACCTATGCCGAGTTCGTGAGGCGCTTCCTGGAGGTGTTTGATCACTCCCGTTCCGAGGCGGTCCAGGTCGATCGGCTTCTCGCTCTCCAGCAGGGAAACCGGTCGGCCGCGGATTATGCCATCGAATACCGGGTAGCGGCGGAGGAACTGGGCTGGGAGGAGCGCTCCCTCTGCGGCCTGTTTCTCCGCAGCCTCAATAGTGATCTGAGGGATGAACTGGCTGGACGGGATATCCCCGGAACGTTAGCGGAGCTAACCTCATTGGCAATCAGCTTGGACAACAGGCTGCGCGAGCGCTCCTCAGGACGGAAGCCGTCTGCTTCTCGCCCTCGAGGAGTCCCGCTACGCCTGCCCCAAGCTCGCCCCCTGGCGACGCCGCCACCATCGTGCCCCGAGGAGTCGGAGCCGATGGTGACGGGCTGGGCAAAGCTCTCCTCGGCAGAGAGACAGCGCCGCCGTGAGTTGGGTCTCTGCATATATTGCGGAGACAGTCAACACACGGTAGAGCTTTGCCCACAAAAGCCAAACGGCGGGGTCCGCGAGTCACTGTAGGGGGCCTCGCGGACGTCAATCGGCAAAGTCCCCTCACTCAATTAAAGCTGCCCATCCGTTTTTGCCACAATCCCACTGGGCACCTCACCCACGCACTGGTGGATTCGGGCGCAGAGGGCAGCTTCATTTCACAAGGCCTGGCAACCCGATTGGGCATCCGCTGTCAGGCACTTAAACACCCCATCTCCCTGGTCCATCTCTCCCGTGCCTCCCTTGGGAGAGTTACCCATCAAACCATTCCTGTCCCAGTCATCATCTCAGGGAACCACCGGGAGGAAATGGTTTTCTACGTCCTGCCCAACTCTGTGTCGCCCGTCATCCTGGGGTATCCCTGGCTACGCCTCCACAATCCTGTCCTGGACTGGAGGTCAGCTGGGGTGTCGGCGTGGAGTACCTTCTGCATGGGCACCTGCCTTCAGTCCGCTGCCTGCTCCCCGTCCGCGGCTCCTCCTGTGGCGGATACAGCACCCCCGGACCTGTCACTGGTGCCCCCAGATTTTCACGACCTGGGTATGGTATTCAGCAAGTCGAAAGCTATGTCTCTTCCCCCGCATCGACCATATGACTGTGCCATCAATCTCCGCCAGGGGGCCCCCCTGCCATCTGGTCGGCTCTACAGCCTGTCGGCGCCGGAGAAGGAGACTATGAATACGTACCTGAAGGAATCACTGAGCGCTGGGATTATCCGCCCATCGTCATCACCCATGGGGGCGGCGTTTTTCTTTGTAGGGAAGAAGGACGGTTCCCTCCGTCCCTGTATTGACTACCGAGCACTTAATGACATCACTGAGAGGGACCGTTACACCCTGCCCCTCATGGACACTGCCTTCCACTCCTTCCAGGGGGCGACCTGGTTTACCAAGCTGGATCTCCGCAGCGCTTACCACCTCGTCCGGATCCGGGAGGGAGATGAATGGAAAACAGCCTTCCGTACCCCGAACGGCCACTTTGAGTATCTCGTCATGCCGTTCGGGCTGACCAACGCTCCTGCCGTCTTTCAGCGCCTCATCAATGACGTCCTCCGGGATTTCATCGGCCTCTTCGTGTTCGTCTACCTGGACGACATTCTGATCTTCTCTAAGTCCAGAGACGAGCACCAGGTCCATGTGAGGCGGGTCCTCCAAAGACTGCTGGAGAATCGTCTGTACGTGAAGGCTGAGAAGTGCGAGTTTTACGCTAGGACCACATCCTTCCTGGGATTCATCATCGCCCAAGACCAGGTGCTCCCGGACCCAGAGAAGGTGAAGGCGGTGGTGGAGTGGCCTACTCCCGCATCCCGGAAGCAGGTGCAACAGTTTGTTAGCTTCGCCAATTTTTACCGCCGTTTTGTCCCGAATTTCAGCTGGATCGTCGGACCACTGACCCGCCTCACGTCCCCGAAGGTCCCGTTCCGGTGGACCGAAGAGGTCGATGCTGCCTTTAAGGCGCTGAAGGCGGAGTTCTCCTCCTCCCGGGTCCTTCGCCAGGTCGACCCCGCGCTGCAGTGCATTGTGGAGGTGGACGCATCGGACACAGGAGTGGGAGCAGTGTTATCCCAGCAATCACCGGACGATGGCGCCAAGCGACCGTGCGCCTTCTTCTCCCGGCGCCTGTCCCCGGCGGAGAGGAACTATGATGTGGGGGACAGAGAGCTCCTGGCCATTAAACTCGCCCTACAGGAGTGGCGCCACTGGCTAGAGGGGGCGGACCTGCCGTTTGTGGTCCTGACGGATCATAAGAATTTAGAGTACCTACGATCTGCCAAGCGCCTGAATGCCCGCCAGGCGCGCTGGTCTCTGTTCTTCGCCAGGTTCCGGTTCTCTATCACCTTCAGGCCAGGCTCCAAGAACGGCCTGCCTGACGCCCTCTCTAGACAGTTCACCCCCGTGGAGGCTGAGGAGACGCCCCACACTATCCTGCCCAGGTCGTGCGTCGTGGGAGCTATCTCTTGGGACATTGTGGACAAGATCCGGAGGGCACAGGAGGTGGAACCTGATCCTGGCGGCGGACCGGAAGGAAGACTGTTCGTTCCGTCTGCGGTCCGAGGAGAGGTCATCCACTGGCTCCACACCTCCCGGCTCACCTGTCATCCCGGCACCTCTCGGATGATCAGCCTCCTCCAACGGTCCTTTTGGTGGCCGGGCCTGCGGAGGGATGCAGCCCGCTACGCCCGGGCTTGTCCAATTTGTGCCACCAGCAAATCGGGAAACGCCCCTCCAGCGGGTCTGCTCCAGCCTCTGCCCGTCCCTGGCAGGCCATGGTCGCACATCGCACTGGATTTCGTCACCGGGCTCCCAGTTTCCAACTCATTCGACACCATCCTGACCGTCGTGGACCGTTTCTCCAAGGCGGCACACTTCGTCCCCCTGCGAGGTCTCCCTACCGCCCTGGAGACGGCGGGCTTCCTCGTCCAACACGTGGTCAGGCTGCATGGGATCCCGGTGGACGTGGTCTCGGACCGGGGCCCCCAATTTTCATCCGAGGTTTGGAAATCCTTTTGCAACGCCATCGGAGCCAAGGTGAGCCTCTCCTCCGGCCATCACCCCCAGTCTAACGGGCAGTGTGAGAGGACCAATCAGGAGCTGGAGGCTGCGCTCCGCTGTGTTGCAAGATCCAAGCCGACATCATGGAGCAACCATCTCGCCTGGGTGGAGTACGCCCACAACACCGCCCGCTCTTCTGCAACGGGAATGTCCCCCTTCAAGGCGTCCCTGGGTTACGACCCCCCGCTGCTTCCAGCGCAGGAGAGCGAGGTAACTGTTCCGTCAGTTAGGGCGCACGTGAGGCAGTTCCGCTCCACCTGGGCCGCCGCGCGTCATGCGCTTTTACGCACAGCGGAGCGCAACAAGACCGTGGCGGACCGGCGTAGAAGACCTGCCCCGGCGTACAGAGTTGGGCAACTTGTCTACGTTTCCACCCAGGACGTCACCCTAAAAGGCGAGAGGAGGAAGCTGGCACAGCGCTTCATGGGTCCCTTCCCCATCACCCGGATCATCAACCCGGTGGCTGTGCGCGTGGCTATTCCCCCCTCCCTCCGCATCCATCCCACTTTCCACGTATCAAAGGTGAAGCTGGCAGTCACCAACCCCCTTTGCCCTCCTCCTGCAGCGCAACCCGCGCCCCGGATGATTGGTGGCCATCCGGCCTGGTCCGTCTCCTCCATCCTGGACTCCCGGCGCCGGGGTCGTGGGTTGCAATACTTGGTGGACTGGGAGGGCTATGGGCCCGAGCATCGACAATGGGTGCCCCCGTCGTTTGTGTTGGACCCATCGCTCATCGCGGACTTCCACCGAGCGCACCCGGATAAGCCATCGCCAGGAGGCGCTGCTAGAGGGGGGAGTACTGTCACGCCGCGCCATTCATCAGCGGCGCCACCTGCTCACACACCTGATCCTCATCAGCGGCGAGGGATAAAAGCCGCCTCGCCCGGAGGCTCGGCCTGAAGCCGTCAGACTTCATTCCCTCACCGTCGTGAGCATTCCTTTCTTCAGCATCGCTATTCTGGGTAAGAACCCTTACCTCCTTTTCCAGTCTGCTCCCCTGTGCACAGGTGGATTCCCCGGCGGCGGACGTCTCCGTTCCATCGCCCATCCTTCGCTGCTGCACGGAGCTCTCCAGGTGGCTGTCTCCCGGGCTACGTTCCCCTTGCTGTGCCAGCTATCCTGACAACTCAAGTAAGATCTTCTCTTGCCATAATTCATCCTGTGTTGGTGTATGCCCGTCACCCTCTCCCTGTGCTCTCTCCATAGGGTTGCTCGGCCGAACGGTCATCTGCCTCTGTGCCTGAAGCAGACGCCACCACCAACACATCTGCATCCCGCAGACACACACTCATACACTCCTGCTGTAAATAAACTCTTTGAACTACTCTAAGCCTGTGTGTGTGCGTCTCCTGAGCCGTGCGTTATGTCAGTTACTAACATGAAAATGCATGCCTTAACTTTACTTCACCTGCTTACACTAGATCGTATTAAATGTAAACTCACACTCTTTCCTTTAGATTGATTTGTAGTATCTTTAGTATCTCCTTTACTTAGTAAGGCAGAGATAAGCAAGTGAAGTATAAAGCACGTTGGCAAATAACACTTGAATTTAGACTTGAATTTATTGAGGTTTATAATGACTGACAATATACATTCCTGTCCTGGTTCTATCTGCGGCCCTGTCAGAACCACCTGACACTGACAAAAGCAGTGGACCACATCCACCACCAGATCACGGCAAAATTGGTGCAGTGTAATTAATTTACTTCCAAATAGTTCTCTGTGATGGAAAAAAAATCATTTATTTATTTATTTTTTCTGGTCTGCCTGCTTCCTTCCTTTTTACGAACAGCTGATCCTCCTGCACCCCCCCCCCCCCCCAAGAGGTGATTAAACGGCAGAACCCAACATCAGAGAAGCCAGTGGCACCTTCAGGTATGTTTTATGTCATGGCTGTTATACATTTTCTCTCATATTGACCAAACACTTTTTGTTTAACTAGAGGCTATTTAAATTTAAAAGAAAAGGTTCTTGTTGATGCATTAATGCACATACAATGTGTTGCATATGGCAATTTTTTTTCAAGTCACTATTTACATGTTCCTTTATACTAAAATGAGAGACAGGAACAAGTAATGAAAGACACAAGGCTGGAATCACTGGGCAGGAATTTATGTCATGAACAGCACGCGCAATGATCACATTTCACAGTTTCTCTAATTGTTTTTGTTTTTGAATTCAGTTCCCCTGGCTGGGTTCTCTGCTTCTCTGCTTTGTCAAGACCATGACATCAGCACTTGGACCTGTTCGTACCAACAGAAGTTCTGGATTCTGAGAGAACTTCAAGATCTTGGTCTGTGGCCTGGATCTCAGCAAGTGAGAAATCCAGGAAACACAATTTCCTTATGGCGTTTCCCACCCCAGCCAGAGCTAATTGACACTGTGGCCAGGCTGCCTTCACCCAATTTCTTCCAGCTCCACCCATTTTTTATTTGGAAGCCAGAGAACCCCATCATGGCTAGACTCAGAAATACCTATGTGCTTCCATGTCTCAGTGACTGTCCCGTGCCACAGGTGGTTTCTGCTGGTGTGGGTAGACCTCGAGTCATTGTGGGCACCTCAGGACAATATTACATTTTTTCATCCAGACTCCGCTGCAGGGCCTGCAATCGAGTCTGGCTTGCTGATAGTCCTCAGTGGCTGGAGAAATTGCCCAAACGCTTTACAAACATTCTGCCAGCTTTCATCACATATAAAAAGACCATCTGCAAAACGATTATGGATGAGATGAGGCGCACAGGCAAGTCTCCAGGGGACATGGCAAACCAAGTATGTGACCACACCCTCCAAACTTGCTGCACCCTCTAACCCAGCAGCGTCCTCCAGCCTCACTCTATTCCCTTGCCTGGCATCAGCTTTAAACAAGGCCACACCCTTCAGACTTGCAACATCTTCCAGTCCCTCAGCATCCTTCAGTCCCTCAGCGTCCTCCAGTGCCTCAGCGTCCTCCAGTCTCTCAGTGTCCTCCAGTGCCTCAGTGTCTTCCAGTCCTTCTGCGTCCTCCAGGCCTGCAGTATTCTCCAGACCTGCAGCACTTCCTAGACTTGAGTCATTCTTCAAACATGCAGCATCCTCCAGACCTAAAACATTTTTCACACTTGCATCATCCTCCACTTCTGCAGCATCTTCCAGACCTGCAGCATCTCCAAGACTTAAATCATTCTTCAGACACACACCATCCTCCAGCCTCACAGCATCCTTCACACATGCATCACTTTCCAGCTCTCCATCATCCTCTACTCCTGCAGCATTCTACAGTCCTGCATCCTCCCCTGGTCCTGCAGGATCCTCTAGTCCTGCAGCAGTATCCTCTGCTGGCATTCTGCCAGTAACCATGGTTAAGAGTGAAATATCTGAATGGGACCTGCATTCACCAGTGATAGGCAAGTTAAAGACATTTTTGACACAGTAATTTTATAAATGTAAAACTGCTATATACTGTATGTGTGATTTTTTTCATTTATTTTATTTTTATTTTATTTTCAGGAATCCCACCAGCTCTGCCTCTGCAGACCTCACCCAGAGGAGCACGCACTGGGCCAGTTAAAACTGGCGGTCGTGTATTTGTCCTAGATCATTCCCGCTGGCCATCACCAATGAGGGAGAAAATTGATGGCCTTTTGACAAAGTACCGCGGCCAAACAGACATGCTTAGACTTGTCGATCACGAATACGCAGAAATGGTACAGAAGTCTGCCATTGACCCAAATAGTCTCCTTCACCCAACAACCAAACAACACATTTCCCGTTATATTAAATATCTGGCCAAACTTATGAATGCAGCGTCATCTCTAAACACCAGCCCCGAGAAACTTCTTGAGACCCAAACACTGTGGCACAATTTGACTGACGGTAGCAAAAATCCACAGGTCCCTGTTACAGAGATACCACCCGCAGTATTTAATCCGCCCCACCCAGAACCAAAAGAACACCTTACCCAAGAAAAACAAATCAGGTTAGTGGTGCAGGACATCCTGCAGCAGCAGCAACAAAAAGCTCCACCACCAAAGCCAAAACACTCAAAATCCAGTCTCTCTTGTGGGCAGCCCAAATCACGCCACATGAATGATGGCTCTTCAGTTCACTTTTTTTATCAGCAGGGGCCTGTGAGCTACTTTTACTGCTCAACGAGGGTTTATAACCTTTACAGTGGGCAGGGTCTCCATCACCCAAAAATGCAGTTTGAAGAATTCATTCAAACTGAATTCTTCCCACAGGAGTTGGAGTTGACAAGGCAGAGGGTGGAGGAAAAAGCAAAAAGGAGGCAGGCTCCACAACCACAGGGACGACTCTGTCGTTTCTGTCGTTCAGAGCTCAGACAAGGCCCAAACAGTGCTCATGTACACACTGGATTTCCAGGGGTGTCTGGAAAATACATTTATTGTCCATCTAAAATCTTGAGCATGTACAAAGACAAAGGCATGACTGAGGAACTGAGTTGGGACAAATTCAAGCGCTCACCATATTATGACATGGAGAGACTTAGGTGGGTGGCAGAAAAGATGAAATAAAAGCTGTGTTTTTTATTGCAGAATTTGCTTTGGACTACACACTGCCTTACCCAGGACAGAAATTCGAACATTAACAAAAATAAATTCATGAAAATGTGTAAAGGTAGTCTAAAAGAAATTCTTCAAGTAACTGATTATTTTTATGCATGTGAGTTATTCTGTGGTTTTTAATTAAGCATTCATTGATTTTTTTTTTCTCAGATGTGTTCATAAGTTTATTGTTGTTAATCATTGTTGTGTTAACTTTAGTGTTCTTCCTGGATGGTATTGTGTTAATTAAAGTGTTTGTTTTTGCGCCACATGAGTCGGCTGCCTGTTGCGAAAGCCTTTTTTTTTTTTGATCTTCCTTCTTCTTTCTACACCTTTCACTCTGTATATATATCGCGGACGCACGGATCGCCCCGGGGGTTTCCCGGGTCGGCGGACGGAGCCACGGTTTGCAGCGGGAGACGCTACAGCGGGGAGGAGCTAGTGCTAGCTAGCACTTGGCCGCCGCCCGGAGCTAATGGGAAACTCGACATACCGGGAGCTGTAGCGAAAACGACGGGCGGTCTGCTTGGTTCTTGCGATGGCAAGAACCAAGCAGACCGCCCGTAAAATCTACTGGAGGAAGAAGCCCCCCAGGAGACAGCTAGCCACCAGGGCTGCTCGGAGAGGCGCTCCGGCCACCGGCAGAGTGAAGAGGCCTCGCCGTCACAGGCCCGTGGCTCTGAGAGAGATCCGTCGCTGCCAGAAATCCACGGAGCTGCTCATCCGTAAGCTGCCCGTCCAGCGCCTGGTGAGGGAGATCGCTCAGGACTTAAAGACCGTCCCGCGTTTCCTGAGCTTCTTCGTCATGGCTCTGCAGGAGACCAGCGAGGCCCACCTGGTGGTCTCTTCTTTGCTAAGGGGGTCACCATCATGCCCAAAGACTTCCAGCTGGCCCGCTGCATCCGCGGAGAGAGAGCTTAGACTTTCTGCTGCACATTCACCAACCAACCATAATGCTCTGCACTGTGTGTCTATATATACTGTATATATTTGTAGTAATATGGACATATGTTTAGTAGATGTTGTTTTTTCTTGCCTTCTGATTATTGCTCTGAGTGTTGCTATCCCTGTGCTGTTGCAATCCTGGAATTTCCCCATTGTGGGACTAATAAAGGCTTATCTTATCTTATCTTATCTTCTCTTATTATTGTTTACCTGTCATCATTGCTGCACTCCAGTGCAGTGGCAGTTGGCTGAAACAGGATTTTGTCCAGTTCAAACTTATATGAGTGAATACAGTTTACAATTAAGAATATATGCAGTATACAATTAAGAATAAAAATAAAAAATTGATTTTCGACTTCCGGTTATGGCTGCCACGTAGGACGGACGTGTCTCGCTCTGCTCTGCTCTGCTCCTGGAGAAAAAAATCGGCAAATAACTCTCTCATTTGGGACAGAACGTATCCCAGCGTTTGGGCGAGGATATGTCGGCGAAGCCTAAGGCTGGAAAACCAGGAAAAGGAAAAAGCGAGCCGCCGAAACAGTCCAAATTAACGGACTTTCAGGTCTGTGACGCAGCAAACAGGGCTCCATATATGGCGGAGGAGGCTGGCAACGCTGCGATTTCTGCGGGGAATGGCGCAGATGCGCTGATGGCTGCCATGAGTTCAATGAGAGCGGACTTTTCCTCTAGATTTGATGGGATTATGACAGCGTTGGAAGGAATAAGAAAGGAATTGGGTGACTGTGTAGAACGAACGGCGCAGATGGAGCTCCGTCTCGCTAGTGCTGAAGATGACGTCACCCGTCTTCAATTAAAGGTGCGCACTTTGGAAAAAAAAAATAAATCTCTGGAAGATAATATTTTGGATTTGGAATCTCGGTCGAGACAGAATAATTTGAGGCTGGTGGGTCTTCCAGAGGAATCAGAAGGTCGGGACGTATGTTCCTTTCTGGAAAAGTGGATTCCGGAGGTGCTGGGCAGCGAGGAGTTGCAATCAGCAGTGGTTCTGGAAAAAGCACATCGCATTGGCCCACGGAGAGATAAGGGACCGCCGAGGACCTTAATTATGAAGTTTCTTAACAACAGAGACAGGATGAAGATCTTCAACGCTGCACGAGCTAAAAAAGGAGAGATTAAACACCAGGACCAGCAGGTGCGGTTCTACCCAGATTTGGCCACAGGAATCCAGCAATTGAGGAAGCAGTTTGATCCCGTACGTAAGGAGCTGCGCAACCTTGGGATTCGTCATGGTGTAATCTATCCTGCGAGACTGCTGACCACGTATGAGGGCAGAACCCACATCTTCAAGACCCCAGAGGAGGCGCAGGAGTTCATCAAGAAGATCAAAGAAGAAGAAGAGACTGGTGGGAGCTAAGCATGAACAAAATATAAGGTAGAATAATTAAGCATTTGCACAGGCATCTGACTGACTTGAAGTAAATAGTAAGTTTACAAAATATAGATTGTATTATATATTAAAAAAACAAAAAACAAAAACAAAACAAAAAAAAAAAAAACTATGATGTACAAAGTTGTTAAAAATTTTGGAGTTAAGTTGGAAAACTACAGAGGAGAGTTAATGTTACGTCATTAAAAGCAGTAGAGTTAGGGTGATTGGGAGGATGAAGAAGGAGTGGCTTAGGCTGTTCCCCGTGGGTGTGGAACGGTCGATGGCTATATCGGGAGACAGAATTTTTCTTTTGATTTTGGGGGGTTTGCCACAAGTGTGGGAAGGGGAAATTTGTTTGTGTGTAGTTTGTAGGATGAATGTTCAACCACTCATGTTTTTGCTTCTCTGTATGAGCATGTTTACACTGCAAGGTAATCCCAAACTCTCTATTGATCATGGACCAAAGTGTTAATCTTAATTTAACTTCATGGAATTGCAGAGGTCTACAAAATTTAAAAAAACTTAAACAAGTTATGAATAAAATAAAGGACATGGGTTCAAGAATTGTGTTTTTACAAGAAACTCATCTGATAGAGGAGGATGTTAAAAGAATTAGGAGTAGATGGCAGGGAAGTGTATTCACCTCTTCATTTTCATCCCGAGCCAGGGGAGTTATGACTCTCATACATAAATCAGTTCCTTTTCAAGTGAAAAATGTAATTGGAGACAAATTTGGAAGATATGTAATCATTCAAGGTTCTTTGCTATTAGAAAATATAAATCTTGTGAACTTATATGGTCCCAATATAGATGATCAGAAGTTCTTTGCTAATTTATTTCTCATCTTATCATCACTTACAGGGCAACATATAATAGCAGGGGATTTTAATTGTACATTGAATCCAGGTGTGGATAGATCAACAGGACTGGATTGTACGCACATTGGATGTAGGATGACTATTAATCATTTTATGAAAGAATTGAGATTGTTAGATATATGGAGAGAAATGAAACCACAAGTTAAAGCCTATTCTTGTTATTCCAGTACCTACAAGACATTCTCACGTATTGATTATTTTTTGATTTCCACAGAATTAAGGTCCAAGATTCAAAACTGCTTTTATGATAACATCGTGATCTCTGATCATGCACCCTGTTGTCTAATATATGTAGATAAAAAATTGACAAAGGAATCAGGTAGATGGCAATTTCAGCATAAATGGCTTCAGGATGAGGAATTTGTCAAGTATATAGAAAAACAGATAGACGAGTTCTTTGACATCAATACTACACAAACATCAGCATGTGTAAAGTGGGAGGCTTTCAAAGCTTTTATTAGGGGACATATTATTAGTTATACAGGATCAAAATCTAAGAAGACTCGAGAGGAGAGAGCTAAATTGGAACATAAAATAAAAAGTCTTCAGGAAAAAGTGTATGCAGGAAGTGACCCAAGGTTGGAGAATGAATTACTGATTTTGAGAGCTGAATACGACAAAAAATCAGCGAATAGAGCTGCCTCGAGTCTTCTAAGATTGAAACAATCTTTTTATGAACAAGGTGAAAAATCAGGAAAATTATTAGCATGGCAGATTAAACAATTGGAAATTAAAACACCAATTACCAGTATTATAAGTAATGGACAGGTAGTTATAGATCCTTTAGAAATTAATAGAGCCTTTAGAGATTACTATGAAAAATTATATGATACCAAAAATGAACCTGATTTAACAAAACTAAATGGGTGTCATATCCGGCTCTAGGGAGCCGGGCAATCAGAGCCAGGGACAAGCCAGTGAGTCGAGATGGTTTATTTTGGGTAAGGGATAAGGGATGAGGAGAGCACAGATACTCATGCAGAGGTACACTCACAGGTTGCACAGCGCAGAGGTAAGCAGCTCGTACCGGACGTGGGGGTAGCAAGACGTACATCCTCACAGCGGGATACAAACACAGGAATGCTGCAAGGGGAGTTGAGGCTGACACCAGACGAAGGGACTTCAGCCTAGCAGTGCTTATGTCGCAGCCCCGAGTCATCGAGGCTGCTCCTATTTATCCTCATTGGCAGCGCCCCAGCTGATGAAGACTAATTGGCCCCAGCCGTCCATAATGCTGCCAGCTGGGGGCCAGCTGAGACGCTGCTCAATGGGAGGCAGGGATGAGGGAAAACATGGGCTCAGTGCCGAGACGGCATCTCAACCCATGGTGACAGAGCCCCTCCCTCAAGGTCGGGCTCCTGAACGACCAGGAACATCCCAGCCCCCCCCCCCCCCCCCCACCTAGGGTGGGAGGAAGGGAGGCGGACCGGAGGGGAAGAAGCCAAGGGAAGGACAACACCAATGGGGCAATGTAGGGTAGCGGGAAAGAAAAACCCAAATACAATACTGACAACAGAACAATTAACCCAGGTACAGATGGGGAGAAGAACTGGGTCAGCACGCCGGTTACATACTACCCAGAGAGTACCAACCATGCGTGACCCAGAGCAAGAAAAAAAAAAAAAAACCACCAAAAAGGTACAGGGCAAAAAATGCTGAGTATGGTCAAATAAAGGGAAAACACAATACACAGCACCAATATAAGTACATACACACAGTCACCAAGAAAAGTGAGGGTGACTGGAACAAATGGACAATTACAGAGCATGGTGTTACGGAAAACAAGGCACATGACTCTATAATGAACCAACAGGGCATAAAAAAGAAATACTGAGTGCAGGCAAAGAAAAACCCACACACATGAATATATAAATACCCACAGTCACCTAAAGAAATGAAAGTGACTGGAATGAATGGGCAACTGCAGAGTATGGTCTGAAAGGGAACAAAACATAACTCTACAATGCAAAAACGAGACTAAAAACATGGTACAAAAAATAAAATGCTGGGTACGAGGGAAGGAAAACGCACAGCACTATAAATACACATCCACCAACAGGACAGACATTACACCCAAGTGACCTTAATAACGATAAAAGAAAAAGTGACACCCGAGGTGTATGGCAGGCAGAGTCCAAAAATAGCCGAGATGGCTCCGGAGATCTCCCCGCCCATTGTCCAGCTGGCGAATCAGGGGAAGAGAAATGTTCGGACGGCGAACTCTGGACCCAGATCCCAGGAATCCAGTCCACCGGCAGCCGAACCAGGCTGCCCAGAGGGAAACACAGACCAGTGGGGGGAACCAGATCACCGAACCGAAAGTTTTGCGGGTCGGGTCGTCGACCCGCATCACTCAACCACCAGGACCGTTGAGACGGACGAAGGGTCAGAGCGGATCCCGGTGGAAGAGGCTCAGGGGAGAGCCGATGACGAGGGCGGCGGGCCTCAGGGAAACGGCCACCTCCTCACCGGACCTGGACAACACTGGGGCAGCACCCACGTCGGACCCCGATCGGGCCTCAGGCGAACCCACGTTGGACCCCGATTGGGTCTCGGGCGAACCCACGTTGGACACTGCACCAGAACCGACCTCCAACGTTGAACCCGGACCCTCCAGCACCACGAGGAACAGCAACTCCTCGCCGGTGACCCTGGAAGAAGGCTCAGAAGAGAAAACAGAACCGGGATCAGGATCACCGGCAGCGCCAGAACCCGGCGAGACGAGCTCAGACGCAGCGGGCGGCTGCACCCTGCTCGTCTCCCCTGGAGATAGGCTGAAGTGCTCAAAGATAAAAAGAGAGAAAAGAAAGGAGAGCACTCGCCTGATCTCGGGTTCTGACGCCGTCCAGGACTGCGAAGATCCAGGATCCGTCGTCAGGAGGTCGTTGTCAGGCTCCCATCTAGCCGCGTCGGGCCCCGCAGCCAGCACGATGGTCAGCGCAGCTTGAGATTCCTCCGGCTCAGGTAACCCCGCCGACGACCCACTCGGCGTGAAGCCAGAAGAATCTCGTCCCGCTGGACCGAACCGCTCCTCCGTGGAGACCCAGGGACGCTCAGTCGTCAGCGTAGACTCCACGCAGCAGTCAGTCCCCCTCCTCTGTCCGCAATGTAGCAGCGGAACCACAGGCCCTCTCCATATCCCACCACGTTGACCCGGAGCCGGGGACCGCTCGGCGGAGAGAGACACAGAGGATGCGGGATTAGGGATACAGGTTACAGCAGGTGGGGAGAGTTCAGGGAGCTGCGAACCCTGAACTTCTCCTCCAGGGATGTGACAGAGCAAATCATTAAGCAGGTGTGAAAAAACAATGACTTGCCTGCCCCCTGGAGGTTGAGTATCGCCTGCTGTAGTGGAATCTGCTTCTTCCTCTCCCCGCCCGGCGATAACGGAGGACCCCCCGGGAATTCGTCTGAGGATCGCTCGCGTTGTCTCCAGCAGAGAGCTCACCAGGCCGGGATTCCAGGCACACACAGCGGTCAGGAAGCGCGTCGAGGAGGAGGGGGAAACAGCCGGGGTGAGCCAGCCCGAATGTCCAGGAATGACAGCGGGGGAACGAGGCTCAGGGGACGAGGCTGTAGAATCTCCACACTGACGAGGCGAAGGGATGACAGCTGCGTGGGAGGAACGGTCCTGACGATGACCCAGAACTGGATCCGGACGAGGTTCGTGCAGAGGTGACTCGGCGATGTGATGACGACTACTCCCAGGGGACGAAGCGAGGGGGAAACCCAGGATTCGCCGCTCCAGATCGGAGATCGAGACGAGGAAGGCGTCGAGCACGGGAAGGCTTCGTAGCCCTGAAGTCCTCACCATCAATCTCACTGCCGCCGCCACATGCCTGAAGGTGGTGACAGGGAACACAGTAGAGCTCGCGACAGCCACTCGACCCCGGACATAACTGCTGTCAGCTGCGGCTCCTAGAAGGGAATCCCGAGTGACGTGGCGCAGGTCGGGGGAAGTCCTCTGGTTGGCGCGAACTCCCGGACTGGAATAACGGCAGGAACGGGACTCCGAAGCGGGGAAAGACGTCGCCCACTTCGACTCCCTGCCGGGATTTCCATCCACCCCGTGGAGCTTCTCTCGCTGTGTACCTGCAGCGTCTATCCTGGCACTGTCCTCCAGATGGTACAGAGAGTGAGGGTGACAGTCCAGGAGTTCCTCAGCACGGCCCGGATGCCAGCGTCTCGCGTTGGAGGCGTCGTGCAGGGTGAAGAATGTCCCGTCGACAGCCTCCGAGATGGACCTTAGCTCGTCGCCCTGGCGCCGGAAGTGACTCCTGGGAAACGGCATGCTAGCAGCGCTGACACTCGGACAGAAAGGTACGTTTCCACAGCGACTCACGGCCGCCGGCAACTCTTCTGGCTGCGACATACTGTCATATCCGGCTCTAGGGAGCCGGGCAATCAGAGCCAGGGACAAGCCAGTGAGTCGAGATGGTTTATTTTGGGTAAGGGATAAGGGATGAGGAGAGCACAGATACTCATGCAGAGGTACACTCACAGGTTGCACAGCGCAGAGGTAAGCAGCTCGTACCGGACGTGGGGGTAGCAAGACGTACATCCTCACAGCGGGATACAAACACAGGAATGCTGCAAGGGGAGTTGAGGCTGACACCAGACGAAGGGACTTCAGCCTAGCAGTGCTTATGTCGCAGCCCCGAGTCATCGAGGCTGCTCCTATTTATCCTCATTGGCAGCGCCCCAGCTGATGAAGACTAATTGGCCCCAGCCGTCCATAATGCTGCCAGCTGGGGGCCAGCTGAGACGCTGCTCAATGGGAGGCAGGGATGAGGGAAAACATGGGCTCAGTGCCGAGACGGCATCTCAACCCATGGTGACAATGGGTTTTTGAACGAACTATCTATACCGTGTATTCCAAATGAAAACAGGGAGATATTGGAGTCTAAAATTAGTCAAGAAGAAGTTGGGCTAGCCATTGATAATATGAAATCAGGAAAAAGTGCAGGACCAGATGGTCTTCCAGTTGACCTTTATAAAAAATTTAAGAATAAATTAATAAAACCTTTTTTGGAAATGGTTTTAGAAGCATTTCAAAATAATAATTTACCATCATACATAAATAATGCCTTAATTATACTGCTGCCAAAACCAGGTAAGCCCTCTAATAAATGTGAAAATATGAGACCAATAAGCCTATTAAACGCCGACCTTAAGATAATCTGTAAAATTTTAGCAAGACGAATACAAGAAATTTTACCAAATATTATTAATCGAGATCAGAATGGCTTTATAAAGGGTAGACAAGGCTTCCATAATGTAAGAAGACTATTTAATATTATCTATTTTAATAAAGAAGCACCGGATACAGCTCTCCTATCATTGGACGCCGAAAAGGCCTTTGATAGAGTTGAATGGCCCTTTCTTTTTGAAGTCCTACAAAGGTTTGGACTTGGAAATAATTTCATAAAATGGGTTCAAATAATATACAATAATGCTACAGCAGAAATCCTAACAAATAACAATATTTCAAAACCAATAAAAATCAATAGAGGATGTCGACAAGGCTGTCCACTCTCACCTTTACTGTTTACTATGGCAATTGAACCTTTAGCGATAGCGATACGTTTACATTCACAAATATATGGAATTAAAGTTGGACCAACAGAACATAAAATCTCCCTGTACGCCGATGATATAATTTTGCTTATGTCGAATCTAAAAAAATCAATTCCAACCTTGTTGAATTTAATAAAGAATTTTGGGGAAATATCAGGATATAAAATAAATAAAACTAAATCTTCAATATTAATGCTAAATGAGACCCAGAGAAATTACCCAGCCCCTGAGGTAAATCAATTCAATGTTGTAAATCAGTTTAAATATTTAGGAATCCAAATTATGCCTAAGCTAGAATCAGTCGCCAGTGTCAACTATGAAGCCTTAATGTCAGATATCAGTGAGTTAACTCAGAGATGGATGTCACTACCAATGTCGATGATCGGGAGAATCAATATACTTAAAAGTAATATTTTACCTAAAATACTTTATTTATTTCAATACATTCCCTTATCACCACCTTTAGATCTATTCTCAAGAATAAAAAAAAAGTTAGTGGAATTTATATGGAACAACAGGAGGGCTAGATTACGTCTGTCTTTATTATATTTACCATTTGATCGTGGAGGTCTGAAATGTCCAAATTTTATGTTGTATTATTGGTCGGCACAACTGAGGTCTATGACATATTATTTTTCATCAAATGATCTCCCTCACTGGACTGAAATGGAATCATACAATTTACCTTTACCTCTTCCCATATTCATATACTCAGATTCGGCAAAAAAATTACAAAAACAAGTTAAAAATCCATTTGTAAAGCATATGATCAAAATATGGTGTGAAGCTAAAAACTATTTAAAAGAACCACAGTTATTGTCACAATTTAGTCCAATATGGGGTAATCAATATTTTAAACCAGGGAGAGCGGACGCTGTATTTAAAGTATGGAATTTAAAAGGGATACAAAAGATTCAGGATTTATATTTGCCATGTGCAGACAACATAATGTCTTTTGAAGAGCTGAGGATCAAATTTAATCTCAATAGAACACATTTTTTTAAATATCTTCAACTTAGAAACTTTATTCGATCAAATCAAAATAAAGCTCTCACTCGACCTATTTATTCATCCTTGGAAAAAATGATGATGAAAGATAGTAAAAGAAAGGGTATTATTTCAGAGTTTTATAACTCATTGACACTATCTTCAAGTGAAAATTCACTGAAAAGATTAAACTACTGGAAAGAAGATCTGCAAATTGAAATTTCAGAGGAACAATGGGAATTGGCTTGTACAGAAGCTCAAACCAAATCAATAAATGCACGCCTTAAATTGATACATTTCAAATGGTTAATGCGGATGTATGTTACACCGGAGGAGTTAAATAGATACAACAAAAATATACCAGATACATGCACAAAATGCATGGAAAGTAAAGGAACCCTATTTCATTGTTTATGGGAATGTAGATTAATAAGAATGTTTTGGGAAGAGGTGAGGGTAACAATTGAAAAAATAATCTCAAAACAAATCATATTGAATCCTAAACTGGTTTTGTTGGGTCTGTACCCAGAAAAGCATAATTTCAATAAAAGTGAAAGAACATTCATAGACCTCAGTTTGCTTAATGCCAAAAAATGTATTGCACTATTATGGAAAAAGACTCATAGACCAGATGTGACTCAGTGGTTAAGACAGATGTTAACAAACCTTCCATTAGAAAGAATAACATATATACTGAAATCAAAGGAAATTGTGTTTGAGAATATATGGAGACCTTTTATTGATTATGTAAAAAATTTAAACATAACTCTTGAAGAAGAAGGTGAATGATGTGTGTGGACCTTGTAAATTCCAAACTGGTGAACATAATATGTATACTTATGTATTGGATTGTCTAGACTAAACAGAGGAGCATTGTTGAAGACTTGATTTTGGTGGTGGTTGTTGGTGTTTTTAGTGCATTTTTTTTTTTTTTGTAGTACTTTAGTGTTAGTGTTTGATTGTTTGTATCATGTTTGTTAAAAAAAAAAAAAGGTTCAATAAAGATATTGTGGAAAAAAAAAAATTGATTTTCACTGTGCACTGAAACGAAGTTTGGTATCTTAATGTTTTAATATGAGCAGGAATAAACGTGGAAGAACAGGTATTTCAGTGAGTTCTCTGATCGAGACAAAGTTTGATATTTTAATAGTTTAATATCAGTCGTAAAAAACACTTATTACGACGAGATCGCTACTACTGCGGTCCGCGAAAGAAGCCGGAACCCGATTGGCTGTTGCTCCCGCAACTGCGGTGCATATGTAAACGTGAATCCTATTGGCTGTCACCGCGTTACACCTATTCATGCCTGGCCACACCTGTGTAAGCGGGTTTAATTTGTTCTACACCAAAGTATTTTCTTACCGTTTCCTTTGCTTTAACAGCAGAGCAGCTTATGAAATGCTAGACTGTGATCCTGACTGGGCACCTTCTCCAAACCTCGGGCATGCAGAGCTTCCAGCTACCACTCCTGACAGGTTTAACCGCTTATGCAGATGGGCCAGATTATGGCAAAAAGAATCAGCAGGGCAGGCAAGTGACCTCCCAGCACAGACCCCCAACATCACTGGCCCTGTGACTGAGATGGATAATGTAGCTCCTTCAGGTAGTCTTTTTTTTTTTTACCTATGTTTTTCTTTCTAAAATGTGTCTTGGGATTCCTTTTGATTACAAAATATATTAACTACAGCTGTTTATTGTCCTGATCACCAACAGATGACACCACACCTCTGGCTGAGATGGAGGAGACGACATCTGATGAAGCAGCACAGATCTGTCAGGCTGATGATGCTCCAGTGGAAAATGCACAAGAACTACAGAAATGCAGCATGTGTCACCTTAGGCTTAAAGAAATTTTACTCTTGCAAGAGGAGAACAGAAAGTTAAAGGGAGAGCTCTCCAGAAAGACCCTGGATGAGAATTTCCTCAAAGATAATGACTCAAAGGTGAAATACTACACTGGGCTTCCATCTTTCAGTTTAATGGCTCTGCTGATGCAATTTTTTCCCAGCCTACCAAAGACAGAAAAATTTCCCAATTTCAAATTCTCCTTTTAACTATGACGCATTTGCAGATTAATTTGCCTCTTGAACATATTGCACACCTTTTTGACATAAGCAGACAAACCGCATCCATCCTGTTCTGTGACACCATAAATGTACTCCATGCACACCTCAGCCTTTTGGTGTACTGGCCAAAGAGACCTTGTTTGCAGGCTGGCATGTCACATCAGTACGTTGAAATGTTTGGCAGTAAGGTCACAGTTTTTATTGACTGCTTTGAACTTTTTAGTTTTAGAATGTAGGCCATGACATGTTTTTGGTGTGGTTTAGCCATTTTGACATCATGTCTTTAACTGTGTCAATAATATTGAAGCAGTTAAAGCAGCACCTCTTCAATTTTTCTTATTGCTCAAACATTTTGCTTTCTTTCCTCTTTTTATATATGTAAATCACACTGAGTTGCCCTTGTGTATGAAATGTGGTGTATAAATACACTTGCTTGCTTTGTAACAATTTTTGGAATAAAGTACACAATGGCTTACAAACTCCAGCTCTTTATTTCAAAGATGCAAAACTGTAACCATAACACAATACAAGAATATAAATTGACATGCATGATCGACATGTATCATTGTTCATACAACGTTATAGCACATAACTGTCTCATGTTACAGCACTACTCTAATGTGCACGTCGCAAAACCACGGCTGCTCTGGGGTTGGTGCTTCAGAGTCCCACACATCCTAAATGGAACCACTGAATTTCACAGTTTTGGTTATCACAGGCAACCATGTCATCCAGCTCTTCTGGCTGCCTGCAAGTCCACCACACTTCTGCTGTGTTATGTGTCTGTCTTTTGGGATTGTGTGTGGGCCCCGGCTGTAATGCAGTTAGACATGTTTTGGGCTTCTGGGTGGGTTTATCAGGTGCAGCTTTCCTCTTTTGTGTTGTAGGGTCTCAGAGACAGTGAAGTGACGGGCAACAAGCTCAGGTAGGAAAACTTTATAAAACAAGTTCTGGGCCACTGGTAAAAGTGTTTGCTCCCACAGGTCAGAATCTGGTGTGACGCGTACAACAACACAACTTTTTGTGGTCCACACAACAAAGTCACAGAAATGTGAGCCTGTCACAAAGATTTGCGTTTGTACCTGCTTGTAGTACTTGTGACTGCTTGAGTTCTAGTCTCCCATCAGAGAGTTTCAGGTAAAAATCCTTGTCTGCACAGGCCTGCAGGATGTTGTTGCAGTGCTTATATGGGGATTTTATTTCCACACAGCCTTTTTCACAACAGGTGCAAGACACAAGTGCATCAGGGGTTGCACCAACTTCAGGAAATGAGGGGTTGATTATAAAATATTATAAGCACACTTTCACATGTATATTGGGTGCATAATTCAATTTACGGCATGCACTTATTTTATTTAGTAAATACTTGTAATCAAGACAAGAAATTAAAAAAAAACACCTTTGTGAGCACAATTGTCTTCAAGTCTACCTTGTACATCTACATGCACCCATCTGTCTGTGAACTGCACTTTTTCTTGCTTCAAAGACCTAAAGTTACTAAAAACTTCATGCGTGTGTGGACTTATGCTTAAAGTCATACAATTATAAATGAAGGCATGGTCGAAGTTTGGCAGAATGTTTACATCCGAACTCCATGTGATAAGTTGGTAGGGATCTAGTCCATTAACCCCTTCAAGCTTCGCCAAATAGCGTGCCTTTGCAGTCCCATTCAATTTGGTGGAGTACGGTCCCTTTAAATTTTCTTTTGCACGGTCCATTTGGTAATTTATTTTTTTTTTATTCACAACAAATGCCGAGGCGCTGTGTGCTTGCAGTCTGTTTAGAATCGCCGTACCTACCCCACCCAGAATGCATTGCGCGTTTGTCACGTGGGCTGGCAAGGTTCTTTTTTTAAACTTCATGTTTTAAATAATTGTACTATGTAGAACTCTGTTCATTAAATGACTAAAAATCAACACCGAACAAGAGAAATTTGGAGAATTCATTTTTTAAGCTGAGTCAAAAAAAAAATACAGATAACAGCATAATTATTCAGTCTGTACACCTTTTCACACGTTCAGCATTGTTGCTGAGAATCACATGGTTCTCGGGGAGTGAAGAGGGTTTTTTTTATCCTGGAGATAAAACAAGACGCGACCTGAAAAGGATTAAGCGGAAGAAGATGAATGGAATGGTGTCTGAGGCGTACTCGCTGCTAGGAACCCATTCACTGAATTTCTGTGATCTTATCTGTCCCCGTGTGGCCACAAGAAGTACTTTGTTTAAATCAAACGATTCCTATTTACACTGAACTGTATTGCCAATATATAGTTAATATATACTGCTCCAAAAAATAAAAGGAACACTTTTTAATCTGAGTAAGTTCTGGAGTGTTTTGAATTCAGCCCTCTGTAGGTCGTAGGTTGATAATTTTCATTTCCATCAAAAGATGTGGCATCTTTTCATTCTTAACACATTATCCAGTCCATATCAATGTAGATATCCAGCTTATTTTTCACCATTAAAATCTGATGTGTTTTCAAAGTGTTCCTTTTATTTTTTTGAGCAGTATATATCATATGGCATAATAATATTTCAATAAACTGATAAGGTAGTTCCTTGTTATTATATTGATATAGGTCAGTGTCCATACATTTCCATTCTAAACCACTACGGAGGTAAAATATCAGAATCAGAATCAGAATCAGAATCAGCTTTATTGGCCAAGTATGCACAACACATACAAGGAATTTGACTTTGGCGAAAAACTTGCTCTCGTTGTTCAGGTGAAGGATTTAAATAAGGATTCAATGACAACCAGAGTATGTACAGTAAATTACAGTCCCCACTATTGTGACATAGTGGGGTTTCACACAAGAAAGGAGAGATAACTGTGACAAAACAGGCTTTATTTAAACACACCACCTCAACACAGACAAGAGGGGAGGTCATTCACACAGACCTCCGTCTCACTAAGGGTGACACAAACGCATGATCAGTCACTGCTCTGACTCTTCTTATAACACTGCTGTGTCATTATAACGCAGTTATAATGACACAGCAATAACACTTTTGAACACACGAATGATAACACCCATTGAATCCTCCGCTGCCAAAGCATGCCGGGAGAATCCCCGCCCCCTTAACACAGCCCCGACGTTATGTCCGCCCTGGACTGGTTTCTGTCCCCAGAATAATAAAAGTCCAGCTCAAAAGTCCAACACAAATCCGTCCAGGTGTCTGGGCAGCCTCCGTTGTCAACGAGGTGGGGGATCGTCACTTCCTTGTGGTAACGTATCGTCACTTCCTGTTTTGCTGTCTGCCTGTGTGGTTTGCTCTCCAGCTCTCTAGCCACTAGCTATGGCTACTACCTCTCTTTCCTCTCCTCTGGTGTGCTCTCTCTGTCAGATGTTTAGCTACACCTCTGCCTCTTTTAGTGATAACGGTAAATGTAATAAATGTTGTCTTTTTGAGGCGCTCGAGGCGAGGTTGTCTGATTTGGAATCCCGGCTCCGCTGCATTGAAACACCGTCTGCGCCAGTTAATCTCGATGGACGCCCATTAGCTGCAGCGGAGCTAGCTAGCTTAGGGCCACCTGTCAGCGGTTCCCCTGCTCTCCTCAGCAGCGAGGAGACTGGGTGGGTGACGGTGAGAAGGAAGCCTAGTCGCAAAGCCCCGGTTCACCACCAACCTGTTCACGTTTCTAATCGTTTTTCCCCGCTCAGCGACACACCCGCTGAGGAAAAAACTCTGATCTTTGGCGACTCTGTAGTCAGAAACGTGAACCTAGAGACTCCAGCGGTCATAGTCCAATGTATTCCTGGGGCCAGAGCAGGCGACATCGAGTCAAATTTGAAAATGCTGGCTAAAAGTAACTGTAAATATTCCACAATTGTTATTCACGCCGGCATTAATGACATCCGTCTCCGGCAGTCGGAAGTCACGAAACTTAATATAGAATCGGTGTGTGAGTTTGCCAAAACGATGTCAGCCACTGTAGTATTCTCTGGGCCCCTCCCCAATCTGACCAGTGATGACATGTTTAGTCGCTCGTCATCCTTGAACCGCTGGCTGTCTGTGTGGTGTCCTAAAAATGACGTGGGCTACATTGACAATTGGAGCTCTTTTTGGGGAAAACCTGGTCTTATGAGACGAGACAGCATTCATCCCACTTTGGATGGTGCTTCTCATTTATCTAACAATCTGGCATCTTTTTTATCCAAATTTCCAAAACCATGGCTACTCAGAGTTGGGACCAGGAAGCAGAGTCGCAGTCTTACACGCCTCTCTGCAGCTCCTCTTCATCCGCCACCCCTCAGCTTAGCCCCTGTCTTCCCCATCAGAGAATCGTTGTCTGCTCCCTCCAAAGTGAATAAAAATATAATGTATAAGCATCCCAAAGTGATAAAGCAAAATATTGGTAAAACTCAAATTAAACATAAAGCCTCTAAATTGAATGATTTGGCCTCTGTTCCTCCTCATAATTTAAAAATTAAATGTGGTTTGTTAAATATTAGGTCTCTAACTCCCAAGTCTCTGTTAGTCCATGATCTGTTAATTGATCATCAGATTGATTTAATTTCCCTTACAGAGACTTGGTTAGGGCAAGAGGATTATGTTGGTTTAAATGAATCAACCCCCTCTGGTTATTTAAACTGTCAAAATCCCAGACCACGACCAGAAGTTCTGGTCGTGGAGGAGGAGTAGCAACAATTTACCATTCCAAATTACTAGTTAATGTAAAGCAAAAAACATGTTATAATTCCTTTGAGGGCCTGGTCCTCAGTATTGGGCACTTTAGCAATTTCAGGTTAAACCCAATTTTATTTGCCATTGTTTATCGTCCCCCATCAACCTATTCAGAATTTTTATCCGAATTTGCTGATTTCTTAGCTGATTTAGTGTTGAAATCTGATAGAATAATTATAGTAGGGGACTTTAATATACATGTGGATGTAGATAGTGACTGCCTTAATGTGGCTTTTAATTCAATATTAGACTCGATTGGGTTTTCTCAGAAAGTAGGAAATTCTACTCATTACCTCCACCATACATTGGACCTTGTTCTGACATATGGCATAGAAATAGAAAATCTTGTAGTGTCTCCTCATAACCCTGTACTGTCAGACCATTGTCTGTTAACCTTTGATTTTACTATTTCTGACTATTTGGCTCCTAAAGAAAAATATTATCACAGTAGATGCCTCTCAGATGATGCTGTTTCCAAATTTATGCAGATTGTTTCCTCTATGCCATGTGTCAACACAACGGAAATAAGCTATAGACAGCTTGCTCCTTCTGTAATTGATAACATGGTGGATAGTGTTTCAGCTTCTCTGCATCAGGCTCTAGACTTGGTGGCCCCCTTAAAAAAGAAAAAGTCTAATCAGAGATTTTTAACTCCTTGGTTCAACACAGAAACTCGTAGCTTAAAACAGAAGACTCGTCAATTAGAAAGAAAATGGCGCTCTACTAATTTAGATGAAATCTATTTAGCTTGGAGAAATCATCTTTTAATTTATAAAAAATCTCTTAGAAAAGCTAGAACGAGTTATTACTCTGCATTAATAGAAGAGAACAAGAATAATCCCAGGTTTCTTTTCAGTACTGTAGCCAGGTTGACAAAGAGTCAGGACTCTGTCAATCCTAGCATCCCCTTAGAGCTTACTAGTCAGGACTTTATGAACTTTTTCAATAATAAAATTTCATCCATCAGAGATAAAATCAATCAGATTCTTCCCACAGTTAACTTAAATACTGTAACTACTACAACTCCTTCTATTGATGTCTGTCTTGATGAGTTTACTCCAATCGACCTTTGTGAGTTAGACAAAGTAGTTTCCTCATCCAAACCTTCAACTTGTCTTTTAGACCCTATTCCTACTAGGTTATTTAATGAAGTCTTCCCACTTATTGGTAGCTTTATTCTTCATATAATCAATTCTTCATTAACTTTAGGCCATGTACCGCAGGCTTTTAAAACGGCTGTAATTAAACCCTTACTCAAAAAGCCAACGCTAGATCCAGGAGCTTTAGCTAACTATAGACCAATCTCTAATCTCCCTTTCATTTCAAAAATCTTAGAAAGAGTTGTTGCTACGCAATTATTCGACCACCTGCAGGGAAATGGTTTACTTGAAGAGTTTCAATCTGGGTTTAGAATCCATCATAGTACTGAAACAGCCTTAGCGAAGGTCACTAACGACCTCCTCATTGCATCTGATAATGGATTAGTTTCTGTACTTGTCCTTTTAGATCTTAGTGCAGCTTTTGATACTATTGATCATAATATTCTACTTGATAGATTAGAACACTATGTTGGACTTAATGGAACTTCTTTGTAGTGGTTTAGATCTTATTTATCTGATAGGTTCCAGTTTGTTCATGTAAATGATGAGTTTTCTTTCAGCTCAAAGCTTAGTCATGGAGTTCCACAGGGATCTGTGCTAGGCCCTACTCTTTTTAGTTTATATATGCTTCCGTTAGGCAACATTATTAGAAAGCACTGTATACATTTTCATTGTTATGCAGATGACACACAATTATACCTGTCAATGAAGCCAGATGATACTAATCAATTAGCCAAGTTAGAAGCCTGTCTTAAGGAAATCAAAGCTTGGATGACTTGTAATTTCCTGCTATTAAATTCAGATAAGACTGAAGTCATTCTTGTTGGTCCAAAAAACCTTAGAAATTCCTTTCCAAATCAAACTTTCAGTTTGGACGCAGTTACTCTTTCTCTTAATAGCTCTGTGAGGAACCTTGGAGTTATTTTTGATCAGGATTTGTCCTTCAATTTACATATTAAATTTGTTTCTAAGACTGCCTTCTATCATTTGCGTAATATTGCCAAGATTAGGAGCATCTTGTCTCAGAGTGATGCTGAGAAGCTGATCCACGCTTTTGTTAGCTCGAGATTAGATTATTGTAATTCTTTATTATCAGGCTGTCCTAAAACATCTTTAAAAAGTCTTCAGCTGATCCAAAATGCTGCAGCAAGAGTTTTAACAGGTACTAGAAAGAGAGATCATATCTCTCCGGTTCTGGCCTCCCTTCATTGGCTTCCCATAGAGTTTAGAATTAAGTTTAAAATCCTTCTTCTCACTTACAAAGCTCTAAACAATCAGGCTCCTTTTTATTTAAAAGATCTGATACTACCGTATTATCCTAACAGAGCACTACGCTCCCAAAATGCAGGATTACTTGTAATACCTAGAATCTCCAAAAGTACAATGGGAGGCAGAGCCTTCAGTTATCAAGCTCCTCTCCTGTGGAATCAGCTGCCAATCTGGATTCGGGAGTCAGACTCGATCTCTGTTTTTAAGAATAGTGCTAAAACCTACCTTTTTGATCTAGCCTACAATTAGGGAGGGATCATGTGTTTCTGAACCCTCCCTTAGTTATGCTGCTAATAGGTTTAGTCAGCCGGGGGACCTCCAGTAATGCACTGGGCCTCACTCCTTTCCTCACTCTCTATGAAATATTTTTTTTTTGCTGGTCATTAACATTTGTTTGTTCTCTCCCATAGATTGAGTCCCCATCGTGCTGTTTGCTCTCTACATGTCTGTTCTTTTCTTCTTCTCTATCCCCTCACCCCCCAGCCAGTCGCAGCAGATGACTGCCCCTCCCTGAGCCCGGTTCTGCTGGAGGTTTCTTCCTGTTAAAAGGGAGTTTTTCCTCTCCACCGCCGCCAAGTGCTTGCTCACAGGGGATCGCCTGATTGCTGGGGTCTTTCTGCAACTGTGGGGGTCCCCCCTACAGTTGATAGTGCTATGAGATGACTGTTGTTGTGAAATGGCGCTATATAAATAAAGTTGAATTGAATTGAATTGAATTGAATTGAATTGAATTGAACGACCAGCATGCACAGGTCCGCTAGTGTTCATCTGTGCCTTGGTCAGAGTATCTGGTTGGGGTGAAGGTCCCAGCTCGACCACCCGTGGGGCGGATGGCTGGTACGGGGTGAGACGGTCACGGTGGAGTACCACGACCCGGTCTCTTTTCTGCAGCCTCACCCTGTACACCACATCCGACAGTCACTGTAGGACCTCGCATGGTCCCGACCAATGGCTCGCCAGTTTTGGTGACAGTCCCCTTTTTCGCTCTGGGCAGAAAACCCAGACTCGATCTCCTGGTGCAAAGTCCCTCCCCTGGCAGCGGGAGTCATATGCCCGCTTCTGCCAGCTCCCCGCTGCTGCCAGGGCCTCCCGAGCCAGTCCGTGCACCGTGTGGAGACGTTCCTTCAAGCAAAACAAATAATCCAACCCCAGTTTGCCCTCCACCTCTGGCTCCAGGGTGGGGTGGGGGTGTGTGATACCAAATCCACCGGTGTGCGCAGCTCACGTCCAAACATCAGCGTTGCCGGAGTGCACCGGGTGGATTCCTGTGCTGCCGTCCGGTATGCCCACAGAACAAAGGGCAAATGTAGGTCCCAGTCTTGCTGTTGCTGGTCCACGAGGACAGCGAGCTGGGTGGTAAGGGTCTGGTTGAACCGTTCGACCAGGCCGTCGCTCTGTGGGTGCAGCGGGGTGGTCCAGGTCTTCCGGATGCCCAGCCGCCTGCAGACCTCCCCGAAGACCTCTGCCTCAAAGTTCCGACCCTGATCACTGTGCAGCTCCTCCGGTGCGCCAAACTGACAGAACATCTCGTCCACCAGCTTTGATGCTGTGGTGGCGGCGCTCTGATCAGGGACCGCGTACGCCTCTGGCCATTTGGTGAAATAATCCATTGCGACCAGCACGTAGCGATTCCCCCGGTCCGTGGTCGGGAAAGGGCCCAGAATGTCCACTCCTACCCGCTCCATCGGTGCTCCCACCCGGTACTGCTGCAAGGGGGCGTGGGATCGCTGAGTCGGCCCCTTCCAAGCCGTGCAGGTGTTGCAGCGATGGACGTGGAGCTCGATGTCCGGGCCAGTAGAACCGGGCTCGAAGACGCTGCAGGGTCTTTATCACCCCGAAGTGGCCCGCTTCTACCGCCCCGTGGACCAGCTGGAGTACGTTGGGCCGGAGCTGCCGGGGAACCAGCAGCTGCCAGACGTGACGCTGCCCAGCTGGAGTCTGCCACTGCCGATACACAACACCCTCGTGACAGCGGAGGTTGGCCCACTGGGAGTGTAGGGCCTTGGTCTCTGGGTCCAGTGCAGACACAGCCTCCCAGGTGGGCCACTGGCCCGCGTCCAGCCACTGCCGAACCCGGGAGATGACCGGATCTCTGTCCTGCTCATTCTGCAGCTGCTGCACGCCGAGGGCCTCTGTGACGTCATCGCTGGGGAGAACTGCCTGATTATCCGAAGAGGAGCTGTGTGCCGCTGTGTTATTCCTGCTCACAGCGGTCCGGAGAGCAGCAGCCCGTGGGACGGCTTGGTCTACATCCTCTGCCCGCTGGCAGTAATGACAGTCCTCCGCAGCACAGGGACGCCGAGACAGTGCATCAGCGTTGGCATGGAGGCGGCCTGCCCGATGCACAATCTGAAAATCATAATCCTGCAGTGCCTCCAGCCATCTCGCCAACTGTCCATCCGGCTCTTAAAAGTTCAGCAGCCAGGTCAGGGAAGCATGATCCGTCCTGAGCTGGAACCTCCCCCCGTACACATACGGGCGAAAATGGCAAAGCCCCTGGATGACAGCCAACAGCTCTCTGCGAGTAACGCAATAATTCTTCTCGACTCTGCTGAGAGTGTGGCTGAAAAAAGCAACTGCCTGCTCTCCGTGTTCTCCCTCCTGGGATAACACCGCCCCGATGCCCTGGTTGCTGGCGTCTGTGTCCACGATGAAAAGGCGGTTCAGATCAGGATACTGCAGGATGGGGGCTCCGATGAGCGCTGAGTGAAGCTGGGTAAAAGCAGCAGCACAGCTCTCACTCCACTGAAATGCACGGCCCTTCTGTGTCAGCTGATGCAGCGGGCTGGCGATGGTGGCGAAGTCTTTCACAAATCTCCTATAATAGGAGGCCAGCCCAAGAAAACTCCGTAGCTCTCCCACATCCCGCGGCACTGGCCAGTTTTTCACCGCTGCCACTTTCTCTGGATCAGTGGCGACTCTCGCTGCGCTGACGACGTGGCCCAGGAAGGTGGTTTCCCGCCGAAATAGGTGGCATTTCCGTGGGTGTAGCCGCAACCTGGCCTGTCGGATGGTGTCTAACTCTTCCCAGAGGCTGGACAGGGCGCTGTCAAAATCAGCTGCATGAACCAGCAGGTCATCCAGGTAAACAATGCAGCGGCTCCGGGGAATGTGAACCAACACTCGCTCCATCAGACGTTCAAAGGTGGCCGGGATGTTGCAAAGTCCAAACGGCATCACCTTGAACTGATACAGTCCCTGCCCAATGGAGAAGGCTGTTTTCTGGCAGGCCTCAGGTGACAGCTCTACCTGCCAATAGCCACTGCGGAGGTCCAGCGAGCTGAACCAGCTGGAGCCGGTGATGTGGTCCAGCGCGTCATCGATGCGGGGCAGGGGGTAGGAATCCTTGCGGGTGACGTCATTCAGGCGTCGGTAATCCACACAGAACCGCCACGAACTGTCCTCCTTCCTAACCAGCACCACCAGCACCGCCCAGGGGCTGCTGGAGGGCTCAATAACATCTGCCTCCAGCATTTCTCGTACTTTTTGTTCTGCTGCCGCCTGCCTTGAAAAAGGCAGATGGTGTGGGCTGAGCTGGATCGGCCTGGTCTCACCGGTGTTGATCCCGTGCTGCACCAAGCTGGTTCGGGTGCATTCCTCATCCTTCACAGCGAAGTCGTCCATGTAGCAGTCCAACAGCTCCCGCAGCTGGCATCTCTGTCCCGATTCCAGTCCGCTGCAGCTCTGCTGGAACAATTCCTCGACCGCCTGCTGCATTTCTGCTGACACATTGACCCACTCTGCTGTGGCCCCCACCTCCTTTGCTGCCTCTGTCGGTGATCACGCTCCCTCTGCTCGTGCTGGTGGCGCCGTTGGGTTCAGTACTTGCGGTGACCCACCCAGTTCGGCCCACCCTGGCGATCCCTCGATCACGCATGCCTCCGGGTTCCTCCTCTGAGCCCCGCTGCAGAGCATGATGGTCCAAGTTCCCAGCAGGAGGGACGATCTGGCAATTTTTGCGCTCCATGCTGTGAGCAGATCGAGTCCAATAATGCAGGGGTCTTGGATGTCAGCCAGCCAGAACGGGTGGTTTGTGTTCTAGCCCGCCACCCCCACCACAAGAACTCATCGCCCTCCCAGTCTGGCGCGCTCACCGGTAGCTGTGGTGATGCAGCGCCTGGTGGGTTCCCACTCCTGCGGTTCTGTCTCGTCCATGCCTGGCAGCACACCGAGTCGGACCAGGGAGATGGTAGAACCAGTGTCGATCAGGGTCCGGATCGGCGTGTTGTCCAACCTGCACTGTAGGTATATCCCTGGTGAGTAAATGGTAAATGGTAAATGGCATTCACTTATATAGCGCTTTTATTCTCATCTCTTGATGACCAAAGCGCTTTACAGATCCTGCAATCCACCCATTCACACACACATTCACACACTGATGGTGGTGAGTGTCCAATTCGGCCCACACGCAGGTTCAGGTTCAGGTTCAGGTTACTTTATTTGTACCTGTAGGTAGATTTGTTTTGCAGTCTGATGACATCCATATTTACAAGCCACAAATTACATTCAACATAGACACAAACACAGGCACATATGAAGCTGACTATGAACATGATAAGAATACTCAAGGCTCCATCAATCAGGGTACAAAAATTCAATTCAATTCAATTCAACTTTATTTATATAGCGCCATTTCACAACAACAGTCATCTCATAGCACTATCAACTGTAGGGGGGAACCCCCACAGTTGCAGAAAGACCCCAGCAATCAGGTGATCCCCTGTGAGCAAGCACTTGGCGACGGTGGAGAGGAAAAACTCCCTTTTAACAGGAAGAAACCTCCAGCAGAACCAGGCTCAGGGAGGGGCAGTCATCTGCTGCGACTGGCTGGGGGGTGAGGGGATAGAGAAGATGAAAAGAACAGACATGTAGAGAGCAAACAGCACGATGGGGACTCAATCTATGGGAGAGAACAAACAAATGTTAATGACCAGCAAAAAAAAAAAATTTCATAGAGAGTGAAGAAAGGAGTGAGGCCCAGTGCATTACTGGAGGTCCCCCGGCTGACTAAACCTATTAGCAGCATAACTAAGGGAGGGTTCAGAAACACATGATCCCTCCCTAATTGTAGGCTATATCAAAAAGGTAGGTTTTAACCCTAATCTTAAAAACAGAGATCGAGTCTGACTCCCGAATCCAGATTGGCAGCTGATTCCACAGGAGAGGAGCTTGATAACTGAAGGCTCTGCCTCCCATTGTACTTTTGGAGATTCTAGGTATTACAAGTAGTCCTGCATTTTGGGAGCGTAGTGCTCTGTTAGGATAATACGGTAGTATCAGATCTTTTAAATAAAAAGGAGCCTGATTGTTTAGAGCTTTGTAAGTAAGAAGAAGGATTTTAAACTTAATTCTAAACTCTATGGGAAGCCAATGAAGGGAGGCCAGAACCGGAGAGATATGATCTCTCTTTCTAGTACCTGTTAAAACTCTTGCTGCAGCATTTTGGATCAGCTGAAGACTTTTTAAAGATGTTTTAGGACAACCTGATAATAAAGAATTACAATAATCTAATCTCGAGCTAACAAAAGCGTGGATCAGTTTCTCAGCATCACTCTGAGACAAGATGCTCCTAATCTTGGCAATATTACGCAAATGATAGAAGGCAGTCTTAGAAACAAATTTAATATGTGAATTGAAGGACAAATCCTGATCAAAAATAACTCCAAGGTTCCTCACAGAGCTATTAAGAGAAAGAGTAACTGCATCCAAACTGAAAGTTTGATTTGGAAAGGAATTTCTAAGGTTTTTTGGACCAACAAGAATGACTTCAGTCTTATCTGAATTTAATAGCAGGAAATTACAAGTCATCCAAGCTTTGATTTCCTTAAGACAGGCTTCTAACTTGGCTAATTGATTACTATCATCTGGCTTCATTGACAGGTATAATTGTGTGTCATCTGCATAACAATGAAAATGTATACAGTGCTTTCTAATAATGTTGCCTAACGGAAGCATATATAAACTAAAAAGAGTAGGGCCTAGCACAGATCCCTGTGGAACTCCATGACTAAGCTTTGAGTTGAAAGAAAACTCATTATTTACATGAACAAACTGGAACCTATCAGATAAATAAGATCTAAACCACTGCAACGAAGTTCCATTAAGTCCAACATAGTGTTGTAATCTATCAAGTAGAATATTATGATCGATAGTATCAAAAGCTGCACTAAGGTCTAAAAGGACAAGTACAGAAACTAGTCCATTATCAGATGCAATGAGGAGGTCGTTAGTGACCTTCGCTAAGGCTGTTTCAGTACTATGATGGATTCTAAACCCAGATTGAAACTCTTCAAGTAAACCATTTCCCTGCAGGTAGTCGAATAATTGCGTAGCAACAACTCTTTCTAAGATTTTTGAAATGAAAGGGAGATTAAGATAAGATAAGATAAGATAAGCCTTTATTAGTCCCACAACGGGGAAATTCCAGGATTGCAACAGCACAGGGATAGCAACACTCAGAGCAACAATCAGAAGGCAAGAAAAAAAAAAAACAAGCAAGCAAGAGCAGCTAATAAACATATGTACGTATTACTATAAAATATATATATATACACACACACACAGACATTAGAGATTGGTCTATAGTTAGCTAAAGCTCCTGGATCTAGCGTTGGCTTTTTGAGTAAGGGTTTAATTACAGCTGTTTTAAAAGCCTGCGGTACATGGCCTAAAGTTAATGAAGAATTGATTATATGAAGAATAAAGCTACCAATAAGTGGGAAGACTTCTTTAAATAACCTAGTAGGAATAGGGTCTAAAAGACAAGTTGAAGGTTTGGATGAGGAAACTATTTTGTCTAACTCACAAAGGTCGATTGGAGTAAACTCATCAAGACAGACATCAAAAGAAGGAGTTGTAGTAGTTACAGTATTTAAGTTAACTGTGGGAAGAATCTGATTGATTTTATCTCTGATGGATGAAATTTTATTATTGAAAAAGTTCATAAAGTCCTGACTAGTAAGCTCTAAGGGAATGCTAGGATTGATAGAGTCCTGACTCTAAAAAGACAAAGAGATGGGAGAAAAACCAGGGGCAAGAGAGAAGGGTCATATTAAAAGTTAAAAACTAGTCAAAGAGGTTAAAAACTCAAAGGTCTAAAACCCAATAAAATATTTAGAACCCAAGTGACATCCTACAAAAATAAGTAAATATAAAATGGAGTTAATAAATAGGTACCTAAATTATGTGCAATATATTGTTACAGCTTGTTCAACTCTTTGACAGCAGCAGGGACAAAGCTGTTTTTGTAGCGCTGGGTTCTACTTTTTGGGACAGCAAACCTCCGTCTTGAGGGAAGAAGCTGAAAGTGGCAGTGCAAAGGGTGGGAGTCATCATTTAAAATGGAGGTAGCTGTAGAGGAGCTGGAAATGATGAGGCGATTTTGTATTAAAAACAGAGTCTTTAATGAACAGCTCTTCTATCTTGTCTCATCTGGTGCAGAGCTTGGCAGAAGGCAAAGAGGAAGATTTCTGCCCAGCTTGCTGGTTAAATACAGGCACACATCAAAGACATGCATTACACAAGCTGACATCCCCCGTTATCTTAATCCCCCCATTGTTCTGTTATCTCCTCTCTTCGTCTTGGGAGGTGATGGGAATTCCTCTCCTCGCCTTGGGGGGCGAAGGTGTCTAGTCCGTCTCCGCCGCCGCGTCCTGGGACGTCTTTGATCTTCACACGGCGGGTGAGATTCCTTTGTCCTTTCCGAGGTGTGAAGTTCCTTACATATGCTGTCACCAAACATTTCCACATGCTCTAACATATGTAGGTATGGAATATATGAGTAATATATACCACAGGCCCCCCAAACAACTAGGAAAGGACACAGAAAGATTCACAGTCTAGGGTAATTACTACGACATACTACGTGTTACAGCTGTTGCCACAGAAGAAACTTTCAAGCAGCCATGCTCCTAAGAGAGTTCAGTGGTAAACATAACAGCATAGTACAATCATAAGTCAGTCCTAAACTGTTGCAGCGCAATTAGTGAATAATTGCGGAGTGGTTGGTATCAGTCCCTGTGCTGTCTGGGTTTTAATCTTCTCCCAAAACTGCTGTAGGTTGGTTTAGGCGTCCTGCTGGGACCTTCTTGTGAGGAATCTGCAGTGTGGGAAGGAGAGAGATTATTTGTTCCCTGCCTGGGGGCTGAGACTTTTCCCTTGGGGGGTCTACCTCGTCGAGGTGCTCGTGCCAACTGTGCAGGTTCGTCTCTCAACAAGAAGGCAGGTTTGAGTCTGTCAATGCTGACCGTTTCATTTCTGTCCCCATAATCAAGCACAAAGTGTTTGTCACCATTTTCCAGCACTCTGTACGGGCCATCGTATACTGGGCGTAACGTTGGTTTTAGAGCTTCATGCTTAACAAAAACAAACTCAGCGTTTTTTAAAGTTTGAGGAACAAAAACTCGTGGAAAGGAGTGATGAGCTGGACCGTGGAGAGAGTCCAGTCCGTTACTGCCTAAAAACCTTGGGACTGGGAGGTGCCCTGGTTCCGGGTTCTCCGGTAAAAATTCACCTGGGAGTCTGATAGGCTGAGCAAAGACTAATTCTGCAGGGGAAGCGTCTAAATCCTCTTTAGGTGCTGCACGCAACCCCAATAAAACCCAGGGAAGTTTATTTACCCAATTTGTGTCCGTTAATGAGGCTCTGAGGGCGGCCTTTAAGGACCTGTGAAAACGCTCGCATAACCCATTAGCCTGAGGGTGATAAGCGGTGGTGCGATGAATTGTTGCCCCTAAACTGTTGGACATGGCTGACCAGAGCTCTGAGACAAATTGAGGCCCCCTATCTGACGTGATGTCTGATGGGACGCCGAAACGTGCCACCCAATTTGTTAGAAAAACGCAAGCGACTTCCTCCGCTGTAGTTGCCGCTAGAGGGACTGCCTCTGGCCAGTGCGTGGTGCGGTCTATCATTGTTAGCAGGTGTGTGAAACCTTGGGAGGAAGGTAGTGGCCCCACGAGGTCGACATGAATGTGGTCGAACCTTCTAGCAGGGATTGGAAAAGGCTCCAGAGGGGCTTTTGTGTGTCTGTGTATTTTGGCGCGTTGACAAGGAATGCAAGTTTTTGCCCATTCTTTTACGTTTTTGCGCAGGCCTGGCCACACAAACTTTTTGGCGACCATTTTAACCGAGGCGCGCACACCTGGGTGCGCGAGGGAGTGAATTGCGTTGAAAATGCGGCGGCGCCAAGCAGCTGGTACTAACAGGCGAGGTCGGCCGGTTGAAACATCGCATATTAGGGGGGGCACGCCATCACGCAACCCTTTTTTCTCCAGCCTTAACCCTGTTGGTCCAGACAGGAGCGCGCGCATGTCCGCATCACTGCCTTGTTCTTCCGCCATGGCTGCATAGTCTATCCCTTCATGAATAGGTGCTGCGTATGTGTCTGCGTTAGTGAAGAGTTCCGCTGCTGAGGTAGTGTAATCTGTCTCCTCTTGCTCTTGTGGTGCCACAGCGCGAGAGAGACAGTCCGCTACTACGTTAAGTTTGCCCGCTACATGTCGAATGTCTGTGGTGAACTCTGAAATCGCAGTTAGCTGTCTTTGTTGTCTGCCCGACCATGGTTCTGAAATTTTAGCCATAGCAAAAGTGAGCGGTTTATGGTCCACAAAAGCCGTGAAACTCCGCCCTTCTAACCAAAACTGGAAGTGGCGGATGGACAAATGGAGCGCTAGCAGCTCCCTGTCAAAAGTGCTGTATTTGCGTTCCGTCGGGTTTAGCGATTTGCTAAAGAATGCTAAAGGTTGCCAGACCCCGCTGACAAGTTGTTCTACAACTGCCCCTATGGCCAGGTCTGAAGCATCTGTGGTTAGAGCAATGCGGGCCGAGGGATCTGGGTGGACTAACATTGTGGCGTTAGCTAGGGCGTTTTTTACTTCCGCGAAAGCGCGTTCGCGCTCCGGGGTCCATTCGACCGCGTTGGAAGCTTTCTTTTTTCTGAGCGCGTCATACAGGGGCTGCATGAGCTGAGCTGCATGGGGGAGGAAACGGTTGTAAAAATTAACCATCCCCAAAAATTCCTGTAGCGATTTGACCGCTTGGGGCCGTGGAAAACCTTCTATCGCATGAACTTTGTCTGGAAGCGGAACTGCCCCTTTCGGGGAGACTCTATGTCCCAAAAAATCAATTTGCGATACGCCGAATTTGCATTTGGCTGGATTAATTATTAGTCCGTGCTCTTCTAGCCTCTGAAAAACGGTAGTGAGGTGCTGCTCGTGCTCTTCCTCGGATGAACTGGCTACCAGCATGTCGTCGAGGTAGACGAAAACAAAGGGGAGGTCGCGTAGGACTGCGTCCATCATACGTTGAAAAGTTTGAGCAGCGCCTTTGAGGCCGAACGGCATTCGCAGGAATTCAAAAAGGCTGAAAGGGGTTATAACCGCTGTTTTAGGAATGTCTTCAGCTCGGACTGGGACTTGGTGATAACCGCGGACTAAGTCTATCTTTGAAAAAATGCGCGCACCCGCTAAATTTTTTTTTTTTTTTTGTTACTTATTTGTACCCGTAGGTAGACTTGGTTTGCAGTCTGGTGACAAGCCACCGGCTGCTGGTCGCTGCGTGCGCGAGCGCCCTAAACCTACATGTTTTTGGTATGTGGGAGGAAACCGGAGAAATCCCGGAGTAAACCCACGCAACACGGGGAGAACATGCAAACTCCACACAGCTCACTGTTGGTCGGGGGCTGGGATCGAACCCACGACCTCATGATCCCCGCAATCCCCCGGCCGAGGGTAAAACTGTGCTGCCACAGTGCTAAACCACTGCGCCACCGTACAGCCCGTGCAGCCAAATGCAGTGAAAAGTCCTGTATGTGAGGGATGGGGTAGCGGTCATGCGCTGTAGCGTTGTTTAATCTGCGGTAATCTCCGCACGGTCTCCAAGAACCGTTGGATTTCGGAACCATGTGAAGTGGTGAAGCCCAAGGGCTCTTCGAGCGTCTAACAATGCCCAATTTTTCAAGAGCTGCAAACTCGTCCCTTGCTATGTTGAGCTTGGCCGCGTCTAAGCGGTGAGCTTTGGCAAAAACGGGAGGTCCCGTTGTTGGAATGAAGTGTTTAACCCCGTGTTTGGCTACAGTGGCTGAGAATTTGGGGGTTGTGAGTGCTGGAAATTGGGTGAGGAGTTGCTCAAACTTACCTCCTGCCGTGGTGACGTTGGCCTGCACAGGTGGTGGAGAGACTCGAGCTGAGCATGGAATAGAAGCAAAAGATAGTGCATTAACCAGGCGCCTATTTGCTAGATCCACTAATAACCCGTGTGCACACAGAAAATCTGCACCTAACAAGTTAAAACTCACCGCCGCTACAACAAATGTCCATCTGTAGCTGCGGCCGTGAATGAGGAGGTGCAGGCTCTTTTCCCCGAACGTGTCGATGTCAGAGCCGTTGGCTGCCACTGCTCCATTGCCCCGGGTGCCCATGGCTCGATCTGCGTGGGAGGGCATGACGAAACTCAGCTGAGCTCCCGTGTCGATGAGGAACTGCTTGCCTGTGTGTCCATCCGTCACGTATAACAGCTTATTTTTCTCGCCGAGAACCGCTGCTGTTAACGGCCCTCGGCTTTGGCGTTTCTCGACATCGTAAACTTGCAGGGGGGAACACATTTTCGGGCTTTCTCGGCGAAGCGGTGGTGATAATAACAGACGTCATTCTGTTTGTTGCGCTTGGGCCGCGCCGCTGTCACCGTGGGTTGAGTCTGCTCCGTGGGTTGTGGCTTTCCAAGGCTCGGGGCGTCAGTTTTGAGGTCTGCGGATGCCGCTGTGGGTGTCAGTTCCCTGCAGGCGTTGACGAGCCGATAAGCCTCGTTGGCCAGTGTGCGGAAGTCCTGATGATTGTTGCACTTCATACTGGCGAGTGTCCCTCTCATGTGTGGTGGTAGCATGCTGAGGAAAATAAATTGGAAGAGGAAATTATCATTGTCCTCCTCCTTGAGCTGCAGCAAATCCTCCATGAGGGTCTTTGGATTGCCCCCTCTGTGGCCGTAGACCGCCAGGATCTTCTCGGCTCTTTCCTCCACTGACGGGACGTAATTCGCCACGATGGTCGCCTTGAGTGTCTCATACTTGTCCCGGGCCGGTGGTCGCCGGATCAAGCTCCGCACACACCTCGAAGTGGCGGAGTCGAGTTTGGAGACGATATGGTAGAATTTAGTATCGTCTGCCGTGATGCCCGCCAGTATGAACTGGGCTTCAGCTTGTTGAAACCAAGAGGCCAGGTCTTCTCGCCAGAAATCTGGCAGTTTGACAGCGACGGCGTTCGTGCACATCATCACTGTTGTGCCCGCCGGGTGAGAGTGCCTTGCCTCGGCTCTCACGGCGGTGCTGGAGCTCGGTTGAGCTCTCTCGGTACCCTCTGCCGGGGGAAACAGCTGTCCGCTTGTTCCCTCGTCTGCGTCGTCGCTGGCGTATGCCAGAGTTGCCACGGATGAGTCGCTTGAAGAACGCCTCCGGTCCATACTCGCGTCAAGGTCACCAGTGTAGAGGAGCTGGAAATGATGAGGCGATTTTGTATTAAAAACAGAGTCTTTAATGAACAGCTCTTCTATCTTGTCTCATCTGGTGCAGAGCTTGGCAGAAGGCAAAGAGGAAGATTTCTGCCCAGCTCGCTGGTTAAATACAGGCACACATCAAAGACATGCATTACACAAGCTGACATCCCCCGTTATCTTAATCCCCCCATTGTTCTGTTATCTCCTCTCTTCGTCTTGGGAGGTGATGGGAATTCCTCTCCTCGCCTTGGGGGGCGAAGGTGTCTAGTCCGTCTCCGCCGCCGCGTCCTGGGACGTCTTTGATCTTCACACGGCGGGTGAGATTCCTTTGTCCTTTCCGAGGTGTGAAGTTCCTTACATATGCTGTCACCAAACATTTCCACATGCTCTAACATATGTAGGTATGGAATATATGAGTAATAAGATAAGATAAGATAAGATAAGCCTTTATTAGTCCCACAACGGGGAAATTCCAGGATTGCAACAGCACAGGGATAGCAACACTCAGAGCAACAATCAGAAGGCAAGAAAAAACAAGCAAGCAAGAGCAGCTAATATACATATGTACATATTACTATAATATATATATATACACACACACACACACAGACACACAGTGCAGAGCATTGTAGCTGGATGGAATAAATATATGAATATATGAACACACAGTGCAGAGCATTGTAGCTAGATGGAATAAATATGTAAATATATAAACACCCACAGTATGGAGCATTGCAGCTAGGTGGAATAAATATGCAAGTATATAAACACACACAGTGCGGAGCATTGTAGCTAGATGGAATAAATATATAGATATATAAATATAAACACACCCAGTGCAGAGCATTGTAGCTAGATGGAATAAATATGTAAATATATAAACACACACAGTGCAGAGCATTGTTGCTAGGTGGGATGAAACAGCATAACCGTCTATTTAGTTATCCTACATGGTATGATTATGTGCCCATACATATTCTCACCCTCCATAGCGACCGGTATGTTCCTAGTTGTATGCCGGAGAGGACCATTGTGTAAGTCTATTGCATCTTTTGCATTCAAAAAAAACTATTAGTTTGTTACGTCTTTTTGCTATCTCTGCGAGCAGCCCTGCTTAGGTTGTACAGTCTGACAGCCGTTGGTAGGAAGGACCTACGAAACCTCTCGGTTGTGCACCTGGGATGATGTAGTCTGCTGCTAAATGAGCTCCTCAGTGCATCCAGTATGTCCTGCATAGGGTGGAACTCGGACTCCAGCAGAGATGACAGTTTAGCCACCGTCCTTCTCTCTCCTATCTCCTCCATCGGATCAAGGCATTGCCCCAGGACAGAGCTAGCTTTCTTAATCAGTTTGTTCAGTCTCTTCCTATCGGCTGCAGTAATGCCACTGCCCCAGCAGACCACTCCAAAAGTGATGGCTGATGCCACCACCGTGTCATAGAATGACTTCAGCAGCGCCCCTTGTACACCAAAAGACCTGAGTCTCCTCAGCAGGAACAGCCTGCGCTGTCCCTTCTTGTAGAGTGCGTCAGTATTGTGTGACCAGTCTAGTTTATTGTTCAGATGAATACCCAGGTACTTGTAGGATGTCACCATCTCGATGTCTGTTCCCTGTATATTTACTGGTGCTGTGAGGGGCTGCCCATGCCTGCGGCAGTCCACCACCAGCTCCTTAGTTTTCCTCGCGTTGATCTGGAGGCAGTTCCGATGGCACCAGTCCACAAAGTCCTGGATAAGCCCTCTGTACTCAGCTTCATCTCCGCTGGAGATGAGACCAACGATCGCAGAGTCATCAGAGAACTTCTGTAGATGGCAATGTGTTGTGTTGTGTGAGAAGTCCGCAGTATAAAGAGTGAACAAGAAGGGAGCCAGCACCGTTCCCTGGGGGGCCCCCGTGCTACTGATGATCGTGTCGGAAACAGAGTCCCGGGTTCTCACAAACTGAGGCCGGTTCGTGAGGTAGTCCAGGATCCATGATGACAGGTGCTGGTCCACCCCTGCGCGCAGCAGCTTGTCCTTCAGGATCATCGGTTGGATGGTGTTGAAAGCACTGGAGAAGTCAAAGAACATGATCCTCACCATATTCCCGGGCTTCTCCAGGTGGGACAGAGAACGGTGAAGGAGGAAGATCACCGCATCCTCCACCCCAATGCCATGCTGGTAGGCGAACTGGAGTGGATCCATCGCTGGTTCCACCAGGGGGCGGAGATGAGCAAGGAGCAGTCTCTCCAGGGTCTTCATCAAGTGGGACGTCAAGGCCACCGGTCTGAAGCTGTTCAGGTCTTTGGGGTGGGAAGTTTTTGGTACAGGTACCACACAAGATGTTTTCCACAGCTGTGGTACCCTCCCCAGTTTCAGGCTCATGTTGAAGATATACGTCACAATCCCACACAGCTGGTCTGCACAGGACTTGAGGAGCTTTGCGCTGATGCCGTCCGGTCCCGACGCCTTCCTTGCCTTGATCTTCCTCAGCTCCGTCCTCACCTGGGTCTTGGTCAGGGTCAGGATGGGGGGCTGTGTGTTGGGAGTGGGGGGGGTGTCGGTGGAGTGGGGAGTGGGTAGCAGGACTTGATTTCTTAGAGGCAGCAGTGGTTGTTGTGCAGACAGGGGGGAGGGCGGTTGGTCAAATCTATTGAAAAACAGATTCAGGTTGTTCGCCCACTCCCTGCCCCCCGTGGCCTGGGGGGAGGTATTCTGGAGCCCCGAGATGGTTTTGAGGTTTCTCCAGACCCCGCTGATGTCGCTCTGTTGCAGCTTGTCCTCCATCTTCTTCCTGAAGCTGTCCTTGCCTTCTCTGATCTTTCTCCTCAGCTCCCTCTGTACGGACTTCAGCATCTCCCTGTTCCCCGACCTGAAGATCCTCTTCTTCTCTCTCAGAAGTGTTTTTATCTCAGGGTTGATCCAGGGTTTGTTGTTTGAGTGACGCCGTATGGTCTTGGTGGGAACGGATTTGTCCACACAGAAGCTGAGGTAGCCCGTGAAGGTGTGAATGAGGCCATCGATGTCCTCACCATGTGGATCGCAGAGCTGCTTCCAGGCAGTGGCTTCAAAACAGTCCTTTAGAGTGTCCATTGTCTCCTCAGACCATAACTCCACAGTGTGCATGGCCGGAGGTTGTCTGTGCACTAGGGGTTTGTACACCGGTCGGAGATGAACCAAGTTGTGATCCGATCTCCCAAGTGGGGGGAGTTGTGATGAGGTGTACGCCTCCTTAGTGTTTGCATAGAACAAATCCAGTGTTTTATTGTCTCTAGTGTGGCATGTGACATACTGGGTGAAAGTGGGCAGAATGGGAGACAGTGAAACGTGGTTGAAATCGCCTGAGATGAGGAGAAGAGCATCTGGGTGTTCTGTCTGCAGCCTGCTGGTTACTGAATGGATGACATCACGCGCTGTCCCAGCGTTCGCCGTCGGATTTGCATAAACAACAATGCAGATCACGTGTGAGTGTTCTCTCGGGAGATATGTAGGCCTCATGCTAACAGCTAGCAACTCAATGTCTTTGCTGCAGTGTCGTTGTTTAACAGTGATATGTCCCGGTCTGCACCAGTTGTTGTTAACATACATGATCACTCCACCGCCCCTAGTTTTGCCACTGTCTGGTGTTCGGTCAGCTCGTATCATGTGAAAACCCTCCAGCTCAATGTTAGCATCTGCTGCTAGTTCAGTTAGCCACGTCTCAGTAAACAAAAGGAGAGAGCACTCCCGGTAAGTGCTATCATAACGGGAGATAGCCGCTAGCTCATCTAACTTTCCCAGTATCGACCGTACATTTCCCATGACAACAGATGGAAGGGAGGGTCTGTACCTTATATTTTTTGTCCTCCGCCTTACTCCAGCCCGGCAGCCGCGGCGTTTTCGCCTCAGTTCTCTCGGTATGTCGAGTTTTTCCAGTGGGACCGGGTGGCGGTTAAATGCTAGCAGCTCTTCCCTGTTATATCGTATCCTGCTATAAACAGTGGCTCCGTCCACCGGCTCAGGAGACATTTGGGATGATCTGTGTGTCCGTGATATAAGTGGGGTGAAAAAAAAAAAAGTGATCAAAAGAGAGAGGAAGGGAAAAAAAACTCGGAATCGAGCCGCTGTTGCAAAAGGCAGCCGACTGGTGTGGCGCTGAGAGGAGAAAGTTAATATATACCACAGTAGCCATCCTTTGTACTTGTCTGGTGTACAGGGATGTCAGGCTCAGCTGTGACTCACCAAGCAAACGACTGGACCATCTAACTACCTGATCCAAGGATTTCCTCTGTTTCAGTTTTATCTGACCAAACCATGACACTAAAGAAAAGGATAAAACAGACTCAATAAAAGCTCGATAAAACATTGTCATTATGGTTCGGTCAACTTGGAAGCGTGCAAGTTTTCTCAAGCAATGCAAATGTTGCTGACCCTTTTTGCACACCCTTTCACAGTTCTCTTCAAAGTTTAAATTACTATCAATAATCGTCCCAAGATATTTGTAGGATTGTATACATTCGGTGGTCTGGCCTTTTAGTACGGTGACTTTGTGCCTGGGATTTTTCCTCCTAAAGTCAATAATCATGTCTTAAGTTTTTGTCGTATTCAGCTGCAGGTAGGAATCCTCACACCAGTGAACAAAATCATCAACTACTGGGCCGTGGCCACTCTCACTATCCTGGAGGAGACTGACAATAACTGAGTCATCAGCATACTTTATAATGTGTCTGTTGTCATGTCTGCTCCGACACATGTTTGGGTACAGGATGAAGAGTAGTGGTGACAACACACACCCCTGAGGAGAGCCAGTAGAAGAGCACTTTAGGTCAGACAATGTACCATTGACCCTTACTCTCTGCGTCCTGTTGGTTAAGAAATCCAGAATCCAACCCACCAGATTATTGCTCAAATCAAATTGCTGCAGGAGCCTTTCAACTAAGATATGAGGTTGGATTGTATTAAAGGCGGAGGAAAAGTCCACAAATAAAAGTCTGGTGTGTGTCCCATTAAAATCCAGATGTTTAAAAAGCATGTTAAGCAGAGTGGCAGTGGCATCCTCTACTCCTCTGTGAGGCCTATAGGCAAACTGCAGAGGATCCAATGCATGCTCAGTCTGCTTTAGGACCTCACATCTGACCAGTTTTTCAAAAATTTTCATTAAAATTGAAGTCAGAGCAACTGGTCTAAAGTCGTTTACCGTTTTAGGACAGCTGGATTTTGGAACGGGAACAACCACGGCTTCTTTCCAGATCTTAGGCACATGTTGTGTCTGTATGGACTTATTGAAAATGTAATGAAATATAGGACTCAGTTCATGTGCACAGGACTTTACCAAGCGCCCACATACATTATCAGGGCCCTGACTTTTGTTCACTTTCACAGCACATAACTCCCTTTTAACATCCTGCACCTCAATATTAAAGTGCTGATTTTCTTTGAGTTTCTGTTTCAAATCTTGGGTTTCTGTGCTAAAATCAAAGGAGTCAAAACGACCATAAAAACAATTAAGAGCAGGTCCCCGTCCATGCCACCTCACCCTAGTTTAACGTTGGCAAGGGGCCGGTTTGTCATGGGGCCGGTTTGTCATGGGGCTGGTTTGTCGTGGGGCCGGTTTGTCGTAGGGTGGGTGCCGGGCAGTACCGTGCGATGTGTCCTGGCTCCCCGCAGCGGAAGCACCCTTCCTCGCACCGCCGCGGCCGTCTTTTCCTTGGGCACGCCACTGTGGTACACCGCAGCTCCTCCTCCTCCTCCTCGCTCTCAGCCGTGGCCTGGCAGGCTCTCTGTCTCGGTGCCGATGCATCAGCTGTACAATCCATTAGCGGTTCCACCCGCTCCGCTTCTGCCACAGCCGTCTCCCAGCTGCTCGCTGTGTTAATCCAGATGTGGCTCTGGAGCTGGGCCGGGCAAAGACCCTGGATGAAGTTCCGGGTAGCTGCGCTGTGTCAGCAGCCGTATGTCTGCTGCGTAGGCTCACAGGCTCTCCCGGTTGCCTCGCCAGCGGTTGGCCAGCTGTTCCTCGGGGTGCTCAGTGTTGGCCGCTCTCCCAAACTGCCTCCGGAGCGCTCCTTGTAGCACTGGCCAGCTGTGGCGTTCCTCGGGCCGGAGATCGGACAGCATGCGGAAAGCCCTTCCCTCCAGGGCCAGCGCGACCTGTATGGCGGTCTCTTCGGGTGGCCAGCCATTTGACGCAGCAGCCAGCTCGACCTGGTCCAGGTAGTCGTCCAGCAGGGTTTCACCGTTAAAGCGAGGAACCGGTCGCCTCTTGGTTGATCGCCGCCCCTGGTCGCAGTGGAATCGCCGGCCCGTCCTGTGGGCGGGGAGCAGGGCTGATCTGCTCTGCTCAGCCCGTCCTGCCTTGAGAAAGGCAGAAGGCGGGGTACGCTGGTCCCTTCGGGTCCACTGCTCCGTTCATCCCGGTGAGCAACTCTGTGGGTCGGTGTACCAGCTCTGTTGTCTATCCCCAGCTGTGCAATGAATTGCTCCAGCTGCCAAATCTCTGCTCTGATCCTGGCTTCCATCTGCTCCATATCCCAACTTCTGACACCAGTGTGACTTTGTGGGGGTTCACACAAGAAAGGAGAGATGACTGTGACGAAACAGGCTTTATTTAAAACACACTCCTTAACACAGACGGGGGAGGAGGTCATTCACACAGACCTCCATTTCACTAAGGGTGACACAAACGCATGATCAGTCACTGCTCTGACTCTTCTTATAACACTGCTGAACTTATAACACACTTTAGAACACACAAATGATAACACCCTTTGAATCCTCCACTGCCAAAGCATGCCGGGAGAATCCCCGCCCCCTTCACACAGCCCCGACGTTACAATATATATCATATGGCATAATAATATTTCAATAAACTGATAAGGTAGTTCCTTGCTATTATATTGATATAGATCAGTGTCCAAACATTTCCATTCTAAACCACTACGGAGGTAAAATATCTTTGGCCCCTAGTCAGGGATCTGGCATTGTTCCATAGCATATGTTGGGGCTTCTTTCCCCTATGTCACAGACATGTACATGTATATCGTCTATGTTTTATACAGTCTATGAGCTGACTGCTGCTCTACTGTCCACATATTAGCTTTGGGTACCCCCCATCCATTTGGATTTGAGTTTTCAAATAAGACTTATGAAGCTGATGTGATGTGCATTTTGTTATGTATGAGGAATGAGGGACTGGAGTCTCTTCTGTCATGCAGCAAACTCCTCTTCATTAACAGAGCTCAGAACTACAGTATATACAAGTGACCATGCCCACCTGACGTCACACTGCGGGCAGGTACGGCAGCACACACACACTCCACACAACATTCCCCTCCCCCTTACAAAAGTGTAAGGCCACACACACAATCGAGACCCTCTCCAATTTAGGACCCGAATCATACACTAAGGAAATAACGGAAAACAGTGAACTAGAATAACCTAACACATTCATCAAAAAACAAACAAACAAACAAACAACTAAAACTGGACCATGTCTCTAAAAATATAAAAAAATAGTCTCATATCATACATACTCACATGCACACCAGCAGAGTATATACATATTTACATCAACAATATTTAAGTAACACCTATGCCCACCAGCAGCCAGAGGGGGGGCCCGGCCTGGGGGCCCAGGGCAGCCCCAAAACATGCACGCCCATGGCAGCTGAACATAAGACCGGCTCGGAGGCCCCGGGTAGCCCCACGACATGTGTGCCCCTGGCCACCGTCCGCCTCCAGGATCAAAACTGACCTCTCCTGCGAAAATGTCTCTCTTCACCACCGACTGCCTCACTCCTCAAGACCCACAGTGCTGCTGTCTGGCAAGCCGTCCCTCCTTGCTCGTCGGTCCACTCCCGACCGTTTTCCACACCACTGCAGCTGCCATCGTTGCCCCGAACACTCCGGCCCCCTGTGGCTGCACTCCGGGGAAAACCGAAGCTTGCTCAATGCCGCTCGCTGTCTCGGGCGCCTCGCCGTAATGCCCAGCACCCTTGTCCAGGGTGCGTTGAGCTCCGGCACTGAGGCCCTGCCCAACCTCCATGGCGTCCGGCTGTTGCTGCTCTCTCCCAGGGCTCCCAGCATCACTCCCACCAGTGTCACTCACCGACCCAGGCATCTCGCCACCACTCCCAGCATCTTCGTCCCAGGCGCTCCACTGCGCTGTTTCAGTGCCCGGCTATCGCTGATCTCTCCCGGGGCTCTCAGCGTCACTCTCATCTGTGTCACTCTCGTCTGTGTCACTCTCGTCTGTGTCACTCTGTGACCCAGGTGCTTTGTCGCTGCTCCCAGCACCCTCATCCAAGGTGCTCCGCTGCGTCATCTCCATGCCCAGCTGTAGCTGCTCTCCCCCGGGGTTCTCAGCGTCACTCACGTTGGCGTCATTCTCCGACCCAGGCGTTTCGTCGTTGCACTCAGCACCCTCGTCCCAGGTGCTCCACTGCATCGTCTCCATGCCTGGCTGTTGCTGCTGTCTCCCGGGGTCCTCAGCCTGCATGCTCTCGCTGTCTCGCTGTCCAGGCTCCAGCTGCGGGGAAGACTCCTGTCGCTGCTCTCCCTCTCCACTGTTGTTGCTCACTGCGCCGTTGACCTCACCAGTGCTGCGGTCCCGTATCGTGCTGAGCTCCTCGGCTGGCCCGCCATCCACCGTGACCAGGGACTCCTCCACTCATGGCCTCTGTCTCACCTTGAAGTCTTGTTGATAGCCAGTAGCTTGCTTTTGGTGCCAAGCTAGCTTCGTGGCTAACTTTCCCATTGAAACTGGATGAGCCGTTAGCTCCTCCCAGCTAACTAGCCTAGCTCCATTTGGCGCCAACACTCTTGCTTCCCACAGCTTCGTGGTCCTCGTCTGCTTGGCGAAATACTTGGCCAGCCGCTCAACAGCATCCACATAGCAGTCTGTTTCACCCAACGTACCGAGAATTCTTCGGCCTTCCGTGTCGAGATGATGGGCCAGAATTGCTCATCTTCATCGCCCGTCGAGTTTACTTAGGCCCAGTGCCATGATATAACCCTCAAACATGGCCAACCACTTTGGCCACAGGATCACTGGTACTCCAGAAACGGTAGTAGGGATGGAGGTAGCCCATATGCTCCCATAATTTCTCTCTCGTCGCCAAAATGTTATGTATAAGAATGTGGGACTGGAGTCTCTTCTGTCATACAGCAAAATCCTCTTTATTAACAGAGCTCAGAACTGTATACAAGTGACCGTGCCCGGCTGACGTCACACTGTGGGTGGGTACGGCAGCACACACACACTCCACACAACACATTTGTCAGTGAAATACAAATGAATTCTGTAATTAATAAAACTAAGGCAATTAAAATACTGTATTTTATGTACCTGCTTGTGTGGTTCAGCTTCAAGACATTTTATGCAAATTAATCTCTTGTTTCACAGTTTTCCATACTTCAGTTGTTTAATAAATTTAAACTGATTAAGCTGATTTTTAGACAGTATTGAATGGCACTTGACATGTCAGGTCAGGCATTGGTTTGCTTGCTACCAGATAACCATGAAAACCGGTACTACCTGTCTCATGGGTCAAGCCGTCGGCGACTCAACTGGCAACCCCGCCCTTCTGAGGGTGTGGAGGGTGAAACTGGGCATCCTGGCAGAACTAAAAACAATATCTGTCACAGGTCTGTGGTGGACCACTCCCAGTTACACGGGGTGAGACTGGACATCCTGGCAGATAAGCTCATTTGTCGCAAGGTCTGTGGTGGATTTTTGCCAGTCGATGCATCGTGACATGCACTACACAAAGAGCAGAGATAAACAAGCCTATCATCTGGTCACTCACTGCAACAGTTTGTCTTGGCCTGTCCTTGCCACTGATAATACCTCTATCTGCCAAGAATGTTCCGCTAGTCCAGCAAAAGCTAGCGGTACTCAAATACTTTGCAAGTAGTTTCATGAAATGGCCAGTCAGAAAGCAACTCATACCTGCTCGGACATCGCCCGGGTTAACAAGGTCAGGAGTTCCTGGCAGCGCAGGGTGAAGGACAGAGCTGCGTGGAGGAATCTGATCAGACCTAAATGAAACAGTCATTGTCACCCTCGACAGACTGCAATGATGATGATGATGATTGAATGGCACTTCCTCTTCTTCAGTTTTAAGATTTTTAAGGTGCTGTGTGAAGATAAATCAATTCAAATGGGACAGGATTAAGCGGTTGAAGATGAATGACTGGATGAATGTCATACCATTTCCCATAAGTTGACATATCAATATTTGATAACATGAAAAGTTGTAGGGCTAGGTTCAAATATGCTCTGCGTGCATGTAGGCGCAATGAAGAAAGTATCAAATGTGACCAGTTAGCTAGTCATATGAGTGAACTGAACATGGTAGAATTCTGGAAACAAATGAAGCGTATGAGTTCTTCCCAGTCTGTTAGATCAAACACTACTGATGGTGTGACTGGTGATGTTAATATTACTGAAAAGTGGAAATGTCAATATGAAGCTTTTTTCAACTCAGTCAAGAATGTTTCTATGAAGGATTCTGTTATGCGTGATGTTCACCTGTATAATGACATGTCTGATACCTCTGATATTTCTGTTATTACTCCTGTTGAAGTTGTTTCACTGATCAAAGATCTCAAGAAAGGCAAATCAGCTGGCCCTGATTGTCTCACTAGTGAATGCCTTACCAATGCTGATTTCAATTTAGGCACTTTTCCATTAGCCCAGCATACTTCGGCACATCTCGATTCACTTCGACATGATTCGGCATGCTTTTGTCTCCATTACAACCGTGTTGAGCTGGGGTGGGTGGGATTTCTATAACAGCGAGGCGGCGCCACACTCCCGTGACGTAGAACATGCAACCCAAGCAAAACATAACACATACAGCTGTACAAGGCGACTCCTCGGTCTGTGGCTTTTTTCACCGTAAACGCCAAAAAGGACCGCCAGACAAGGGTATAGGCATCGAGATGAAACACTCTGGAAATAGTTCTGCAGCTTCTGGGAGAGCCGAAGACGTGAGGATACAAACTAGGTCATATATGACGGTAAGCTAATGGTTGCTAATGCTAGTTTGCTATAAGTACGTCGTACTACACTTTAATGTCTGCAAGTTATCGCTGTTAGGTACTAAAATATGTATGCTGTGTGTGTTTCAGATGGCTCTGTTGTGGGGAAATTACTGCTTCATTCGCTCTGGGCGAACCTGACCTGTCACGGATTTCATCAGCCTGTCACTGATGTCAGCACAGCTTCACAAACGATCAGTGGTTATAGAGCTTAAGAATGTCTGTAGAAACGTTTATTTCCTGTGCAACAAATTGCTCTGATCTGCTTGAAAATCATGGAGAGACTGTTGAGAGACAGTTTGAGACATCATGCACGTACCTGCTTCTGCACTGAGTCTGAGATGTGTCATAGAAAAAAATGATCAGCTGACACAACTTGATCACCATGTTAATAACTATATTAGCCACAAAATATATATTCAGAAAGTAAACTTTACTGAGTTAGGTATAATAAGATATATTTGACAGTTATCATGCATTTTAGGCCAAAACAAACTTGATCTAAGATTAAAAGCAATTAAAATAATGCAGTCACAAGGTTACATGGAAAATACTTGATTTACTAGATACATGTACTGTAGAAATATATATTCTCTGCATCAACAATGTACTAGACATGCATTCATGTCGTATTGCACTGGGAATTGAACTGACAATAAACCTCTGAAGTTTTTGCAGATGTCTCTTTTTTTATATGTGAAGGTTACCACCATGTGGCATAAATTAAATACTGAAAGATTGGAAAAGCTAAGAATAATCCAGCAGTTTGAGAAATCACTTTTGGTTTGGTGTAAGTCTGTCAACAGAATTATGAACCATAAAGCAGTTTGTGTTAAAATGTTAAATCCCATTAAACCTAATCCGGGGGCTTCCAATCATGTGTCATGCGGGGCCAAGACCCTGCAGGTTCTCTCTTCTACCCAGTCTCTTCAGCAGGTGATCTCACTGATCAGTCAGTGGAAGAAGTTCAGTGGAATCTGCTGTTGAAGACACTGGTTGGAGGTAAAGCCTGCAGGGTCTTGGCCCTCCATGGCACATGATTAGACACCCCTGCCCAAACCCATTATGATGAAGAGCAGATGCTAATATGACCCAGAATTCCTCCATATACTGGTACTGTCATTAAAGTATGCAGGGTCTTCTGTACAGTCTTCTAACAATATAGTCTTCAGTTAATAAAATAATTGTTTTGGTTACTTTTTTCTTAAAAATGAGCCATTATTTTCAAGGTCACCGATTAATCCTTTGTACAGTTGACTCTTTTCCCACCGGTGTCTTAACAGACAAAATAGAAAATCAAGATAGAAAATCATGATGCAAACACATAAGTCACTAAATTGTTTATTACAATCAGCAGCAAATTCCAGATTATTCAGAATGTGCAAAATTCAAACTGTAAAAAAACCCAAACTGGAATGGTCACACGCTGCCTCACTGAGAAGCAACTGGATCGGTCCGTACTGGTCCTGGTTCGACAGATCTACAGCCTGCATCTCTGTAAATAGTGAGGCAAGGTCCAGTTGGGGTGACAGTTTCCCTCTTGCCTAGACAAAAGACAAATGGGTGGTGGTTAATTAAAGCAAGTTTAAAACTTATTTGGGAAATACACTTGTTGCTAAAAGCCAGTGGTGGAATGTGAATGAATGAATCTTTATTTCGGATTGATTAAAAGTAAAGATTAAAAGAAAATAGAATAATATAACAAAGGGGAAAAAAATCTAACAAGGTCAAATTAAACAATAACTCCTCTGATTATACAGTTCAACATAGGTTATCTGAAATGGGTGATGGCTGAAGCTGCAGCTTATATTGCCCACCCATATTTCATCCACGAAGTCAAAAGAAAAACAAAACAGGAGGGATTACAATTTGAATGTGACAATAAAGTACTTTGTTGTTGTATTTAACCACAATTTTCATGTAGCTGCACTTCAGTAGATTTTACAAGGGCTGCATTACATTTAAAATCATCTCTTTTTACTGTGGCCTCAGCAGTCAGAATGAATTAATACATTCACTTGAATGGAATTTAGTACATTAACTGAAGTTGTGCATCACTGAGTATGGAGTCGGTCAGTCAAAATATGAAGTTTTTATCAATAAAAGTTTGTCTTGTCTGTAAAAGTGTAAAAGTGTCTCTTCTTGCCCTGGCTTCATGTGTGGGCGGTGTTTTGTACTAGCATTGCTAAAATATAAAAGGAAGCACTACAATTGGTCTCAGATATTTATAATGTGTCCTGTTACTGCATGAGTTTATTGATGATAGACTATAAACTACACATATAAAGTAAATTATATTGATAACTGAACATCTCACATTTGCCAAAACATACAGTTATGAACATAACTCACAAAGGATCACAAAAGTGATCTGACAAAAAAATAAATACATTAACAAGTGGTTTATTTTACAGTTGATGTGCCATATTCACACAATCAAATAAATCTCAGTTCAGTCCCTTTTATATTAAGTGGAAATTGTTCTACTATGGTTTTGACAATTTACCTATAAAAGAAAAGGATTTCAGTACTTTCCACAGTGGCGAGGTAGGTTGTGGGGAGGCTGGTTTCCTCCTGCATAGATGAATGACAGAAATGGATGATGGTTAGTTTCAAGCAAGTTCAACACATATACAGGCACATCTCAAAAATTAGAATACCATGAAAAAATTCAATATTTTTGTCACTCATTTCAGAAAGTGAAACCCATATATAGATTCATTACAGGGACAGTGATATATTGCAAGTGTTTATTTTAATATTGATGATTACGGCTACAGCCCATATTAACCAACACCTCAGCGGCCAACATTTATATTTAAAAACTATTTTTTAAAGTTAATTTTATGTAAGATTCTAATTTTTTGCCAAATTGAATTTGGGGTTTTCAGGGGCTGTAAGCCATAATCATCAAAATTAAAATAAATAAACGCTTGAAATATATCACTCTGTGTAATGAATCTATATAATATACGTATTTCACTTACTGAAATGAGTGACAAAAAATACTGAAGTTTTTCATGACATCCTAATTTTTGGAGATGTAACTGTATTCGGGAAATACACCTGTGAAATTCAGTGGTGGGATGTGACAAAAAATGCTTTGTTTCCCTGACATGCACTGCAGGATCCACAGAATAGGTGTGTGTGTCTATTCTGACGCTTTAGAAAATTATATGAATGACTTTATAAATCACTGGTTTGAAAAAGCAATTTTAATATGAGAGATTTTGGCTCGTGTGGTCCATTTCACCAGTATCCACAAGAGGGAGGCTAACCCCTGGCATGTGGAAACATTCTAGCATTAAATTGCACACAATTTAATGCGCAGCACCAAAGTGCAATACAAAACAAAAACCAGGACTTTAACCAGGATTAACATATTTCATCGTTTTGCTCTCACAAGCGAATATTTAGGAGAAAACAAGCGTGAATCAGCAGTTGGTACTAGCTAGCGCTAGCTAAAACTCGTTAGCTAAAACTCGTTAGCCAGCACAAAACGGCGCTGTATGGCTCAAAAAAAGTGAGCTCACCACCAACAGGATAAATAAGCAAACAGATGCACGTTATTACAAATTACTCACCATCGATGGTTCTCTCACGATCGTCTTCAGCTTGCCCATAGTCCGGTTTCTATTAAGCTGGCCAGCCATCTGTATATGGGTCCGGGTCACTCCTCACTGTGGAGCTGCCACCAAGCAGAGAAAACTCCGCACCTCTTCATTGGACCACGGTGTAGAGTTCCGCAAAACCTACAACGCTGTCTGTATTAATATCGTATTTACTCCGTGACCGAGTTAGTCCGTGAAATATTGCATATGGCGGTCGTGTATCAGAAGACAGCGAAGACAGTCGCTTTTGTGACGTTAAGACCTGACCAATCAGCGGCGACCAGTCTTTTAACGTCACAACACGCTACAGCTCAGCACGACTGGACCCTGCCCTTGAGCGAGGCTGAGAATCGCTGCTGTTAAACCGTGTTGGGGCTAGTGGAAAGACTTACGAAGCGTGATGAGCTGTACCATGACGTGCTAAGCCGTGCTAGTGGAAATGAGGCACTTGTGTATTCTGTTGTCATTGTGTTTTAACTGTATGTTTGTTCATGGTTACATGCCAGATATGTTGATGGATTCTGTTATTATTCCCTTGGTGAAAAACAAGTGTAACACCTACTGTGTGTAATACTACTTTAGGTGCAGTCTTGTACCCTTTTGGTAGTACTGGGTATGGCAGTGTAGTTACCTTTAACCTTACCACCTAGACAGAAGGGGCAATTGGGTCAGGTCAGATAGATTCTAGGTTTGTAGGAGCCTGGGAGGTGTTACAACAGATGACACACACAGAAGTTTGGGAACTTGCAAATATGTGTATTTTTTAAAGTTGTGTACACTTAAACAAACATAGAGCGCTTGTGAATACAATAATAAATAAAATAAAATAAAATATAATACCCCAAATATATTTACAGAGTGTTCAGTCCTTTTGTATCCATTCCAGGTGATCAGTTGGATCACCTCTACCAGTTAATAGGGTTCGGGCTTCGGCTCGCCATCCAGATCTGGAGATCCACGTTCTTCTGAATCCAGGTTAAAAAAGAAACCTGACCTACAGCATAGGCCAGAACAACAGGCTTAAGCTATGCTCTATAGCTTATTACATGGGTTTCAAATATTTCTACGTTGTACAACAAATAATACTCTTAAACACCTTTAAACCACAGATGTAACATTCACTCTTAAGTAACAATCAGTAGTAGGTGAAATGGAACCCTTTGCTAACCATCACAGCTCTGACAAACAACCTCCTCCTATGCAAAACCTAGCCGGAATTAGCATCGGAGGTTAGCATTTTAAGCTAGCGGTTAGCATTTCACATACACACTGAATGGCACTCACCATGCTAAGCAACAAGTGCTTCACAGGATTCCCGCGCTCAAGTGAGTTCACAGCCTTTGGGTTCAAATCTTAAAATTTAACAAAAGAGATATTAGAATTTGACAATACAGCAATACCTTGTTTCTCATGTCAGTTTTGGCTTACCAATCTCAAGAGTTTTATCCAGGCAAAGGCTGCTACTAGCACGTTAGTTCACTGTCTCAGTAAGGGATCGCGCTCTCTCAGTCGATGGCTCTGCTGCGACTGAAAACGTTCTGCAAGTTACACCAAGACCGAGCGAGAGCGCGTGACCCCATTGGCTGATGCTGCCAAACAAACGACACAGCCATTGGTTGCTCAATATACCAAATAAAAACACTAGGAACCCCATCAGAGCCCCTTAGAAATGTTTTTAACTAGTTATGGGTATATTTTATGAACTTATATTTATTTATATATCTATCCTCAAAATATCCATTCCCATTGTGAAATGAGTGTCCCCCTTTTTTTTTTAAAGCAGTATTGATATTCATAATTTTATTTACGTTTTTAGCACTGGGTTACACAAGTGTGCCAGTCTGTCTGACATGAACAATTACAGACCTATAGCTGTTGCAAATGTTATATCTAAATTGTTAGAGGGTTTAATTCTGAACAGAATTGAGGATTATCTGTGGACAAATGATAATCAGTTTGGTTTCAAGTCAGCTCATTCAACTGATAAGGCTGTTTATCTACTCCATGAACTTGTTGACTACTTCAGAAGTCAATCCACTAGTGTTTATGTTACGTTTTTAGATGCTAGCAAAGCTTTTGATAGGATTAACCACTGGTGTTTGTTTAGAAAATTGATTGATCAAGGTATTCCTATTTATATTGCTAGCATCCTGTTATACTGATACAGAAGGCAGTCTATGGTTGTTAGGTGGGGCAATGTTACCTCATCTAGATTTTGTGTGACCAGTGGTGTTAAACAAGGTGGTATACTGTCACCCTTGTTGTTTAATGTCTATGTTGATGATCTCAGTGTACTGTTGAACAATACTAATGTTGGTGGCTCCACTGATGGTGCATTTTTAAATCACATTTTCTATGCTGATGATCTTTGTTAAGTTTGTCTACTGCAGCTATGCAACATCTCCTCTTGGTATGTGAGAAATTTGGTGAAAAAAATGACATCTTGTTCAACTGTACTAAATCTATGTGTATGGCATTCAAACCGAAGGGTGTCAAAACTTCGGATCCTGTTATGCCACTTTGTGGTAATAGTTTGAACTTTGTTGAAAAAGCCAAATACCTAGGTGTGTGGATTGAATGGGATATGACCAATGTTGACTGTAATAGGCAACTCAGGAAACTCTATGCTCAAACAAATTTACTGTTGTGGAATTTCCATAGGTGTTCTCCTGATGTTAAATGTATGCTGTTCAAGACTTTCTGTACCTCAATGTATTGCTCGCCTCTATGGTTTAATAGCAATGTTGCTGTTAGGAACAAAATCCACATTGCATATAATAATTCCCTAAGAAGGTTGTTAGCTATACCTCGTAGGTCGAGTGCAAGCAAGATGTTTGTGTCCTTGAATATTCCGTCTTTTGGCGAGTTGTTACGAAAGAATGTTTATAGTTTTATGAGAAGGTTGCTGGCATGTAACAACCATTTTATATCCACAATTGTTAATTCGTCACTCACACTTCACTCCAGCATTTGGAAGTGGTGGCGTTCTCTTTTATACTGAGTTCATTATTGTATTTTTTTATTGTTGTTATATGAGCGCTGTGTGATTGCTGAATTTTATACACTTTTATTTTTACACATATTTTATACACTTTTATTTTTACACATGTTTTGTATATACTATGAACCTTGAGTTCGAAATAAACGTCTGAATTTGAATAGTTGGGAGCTTTTATTTTTAAAGCAGTGAGGCTCCTTGTGTAAGAGCCAACTATGGCTCAGGCTGTGGTGCTGATCTAGTGTAGCTCAGTGGTTGGTCGTGGGTAATCACATGATTCTCCGAGAATTAAGCAACAAGCATGGGTGAGGTTGAGGATGTTGAGCTGGAAATACCCTAAATTATGTCTGCAGCCATATTTTTTTAAAATTGAGATTAAATGCTCCATTAGACAATCTATCCAGGGTGTACCCTGCCTCTACCCAAAAATGCTGGGATACCCCCCCCCCCCCCACTGCAACCCGAAAAGGATTAATTAGGTGAAGATGGATGGATTGATGGGCTCCATTATGTATTATGTTAAAAAAAAAAAACCTCATGTAGATCAGAGCGAAATCAACCTTCAGCGAATTCTTCAGGTTTATTTACATACAGTGTACTATGGTAACATAATGACAGCACACCTCTTCCCACACTCAACAAGTTTGCTGAGAGTCACGTGGTTCTCCGTGAGTGCAGCTGGGCAGTGAAGTATAATGAGTTGCGACACTCTGATCTCGCCGCTGCTCCGTCACGTGATTCATGGAGCGCCAAATAGCTCCAAACAATGGTGTGTGAATGGCAGTGTGGTGTCGTGAGAGTGTGTGTGTGTGTGTGTGTGTGTGTGTGTGTGTGTGTGTGTGTGTGTGTGTGTGTGTGTGTGTGCGTGTGCTGCCGTACCCGCCCCTGGCGTGACGTCAGGCGGGCACAGCTCATATACTTGTGTTCTATAATAAAGGGTTGTTGGTTCCCTGCATGAGAGAGACTCCGACTCCTACCTTATACATAACAGGCAGCTGTGACAATCTGCAGTATTAACAGCATTTTTAGTCATATTAGGTAAATATTTAGAATACCTATCAGTAGGTACACTGTTTAATGACACTTAAGCAGGCAAATAAGAAATTTTAACTGTTCCTGTGCAGTGCAGTTTTTTTTGGTTAACCTGAATTGTTAAATTTTAATGCAGCATAAAATCTTAACTTTGTTTTAATTGCTAGATAATAAATCTTGTGCAAAAGTTGTTGTATTTTCTGGACTTTAATCTAAGTTTTCTGTTAAAGAAGGTCCTTCCCCATATAGGCCGTCATCTTTGACCACCATGTACATTATCTCTTTCCAAGTTTCTTTTTAAGCAGTTGGGTCAAGAATAAGTGCTACTTGCCTACTGGCCAGGAGGTCAGGATGTGGTCTTTATCACCTTTAAATGACACAAATGGCTTCTGCAGGTTCATCTGCTTTGGAAGAGGGTGATGATTGATAAAATGCCAAATGGTTGCAGATTGTGCTTAAACATTACCCACTTCATCTTTGACTAAGTGGCCTTTTTTATCAATCAATCAATTAATCAATCAATCTTTATTTCGGATAGATTAAAAGTACAGATTAAAAGAAACAGAATAATATAACAAAGGGGGAAAGAAAATCCGACAAGGTCAAATTAGACAATAACTCCTCTGATTATACAGTTCAACATAAGTTATCCGAAATGGGTGATGGCTGAAGCCGCAGCTTATATTGCCCACCCATATTCCATCCAAGAATTCAAAAGAAAAACAAAACAAGAACGATTACAGTTATTATCATGCAATTACAAAGATTTTTGAGAACATACTCACAAATTAATGAATAAAAAGTCAAGTGTATGAGTACAAATTTGCAGACTTACAATCTAAAATCATTAAAATGCATAGAAAAATGTCAAATTCACATGAAAAAGTTGCAGATTAAATTGTTTTTAAATCCTAGAAATATGAGGAAAAGCCTCAGATTAATGAAAACTTCCAAATTTGTAAAGAAAAGATATTTACAAATTAAAAAGGAAAAGGTTGAAAAATTAAGGGGGAAAATAAATTTACAAGAACATTATGAAAGACAAGAAAAAAAATAAAAATCTGAAATTTGAGGAAAAAAATCTTGCCAATTTATGATAAAAACTCCCAAGATTATTTAAAAACCCTTTTAAATTTGTGAGAATGATCATAAAAAGGCAGTGCGGTGGCGGAGTGGTTAGCACTGCGGCAGCACAGCAACTGACCCTTAGCCAGGGGGTCCTGGGTTCGATCCCAGCCCCTGACCAACAGTGATCTGTGTGGAGTTTGCATGTTCTCCCCGTGTCTGCGTGGGTTTACTCCGGGATTTCTCCGGTTTCCTCCCACATGCCAAAAACATGCAAGTTAGGTTAATTGGCATCAAAACTGGGGATTCTAAATTGTCCTTAGGTATGACTGTGAGAGTGAATGGTTGTCTGTCTCTCTGTGTTGACCCTGCGATGGACTGGCGATCTGTCCAGGGTGTACCCTGCCTCTCGCCCAAAGATGCTGGGATAGGCTCCAGCGCCCCCGCGACCCGAAAAGGATTAAGCGGAAGAAGATGGATGGATGGATGGATGGATGATCATGAAAAAGCAATGCTTGTTTGTGAAAGGTTTTTACATGTTAAATAAATGTTGTCTGTAATAAATCACAGCTGTGGCTGTTCTGGCTAGGTTTCTCTCAAAAAAAAGAGATCTCAGATCTGGATTAAAGTGCCCCTATTATGTTCTTTTTTTGTGGGTGGGTGGGTATTTTATTGGGTAAATATATGTCAAGCAGCACAATTGCACTAGAGCCCTCTCTGACACTGAACCAAATCACCTAAAACATTTCCTTTGTCATGACTAATTAAGCTTGACAGCTCACATGTACAATGCCAACGCACAGGAAGGAACCACACAGAGGGGCACGCTTGAAAGTTTATTAAATAGCAAAAACCAAGCGCACAGCTACAGGAACAGTCACTTGCCAGAGGAATAGCCCTGTGGAGAGAAGACGAGAGCCGTGAGCAGAGGAATGGAGTAAAGGGAAATGGGCGAGCCAAATTGCCACTTACTTGGGAAATCCAGGAAGAACCGGCAGGGACCCAGCGAGGAATAGACGAACCAGTAGGGTGGGGGGAAGATGAGCTGATGGTGCCTGACCGGGTGGAGTAGGAAGCTGAAGATCAGTGAGTCTTCTGCCTCAGGTGCAATGATGAGTTGGTGAATGTGAGGCAGGATGGGAGGGCCGCGCTTTCGCTGCCCATGATATCCTTTGCATTTGCTGTTCTTTCCTGTGGATTATCAGGCCATTTCTTAACAGACCTGATACAGATCTGCCATCTGGCTTGTTTGGCATGCCCTTAATAAACCTTTGGAGAAGAATAGGGAAGGGCATTTCTCACTGTCTTAGACCTCAGGCACCTAGTGCAGTGCAACTAGCTTAGCTAGTAAGTTAGCTCAGTGATTATGATTCCTAATCCACAGCTGATAATATGCCATTCAAACTGATTTTGTTATTTTTTTGCTGATGTGACCCGAGGAATCTAACCATTAGCATGGCTAGCTCAGCGACATGAATGAGTGCTGCCAGGGACTTTAAAGATCTTTGTTGAAAATTGTAGTCACCATACCAGCTCATTCATTAATCCACAGTTAATCATATATCTCACACCATTCTGGAATATTTTCTTATATTTTGGTTGCGATGACCAAAATAGAGAGTGAGCTCTTTGTTTTTCTAACAAAGCTGGCCTTACACCTGTTGGTAGCTACAGACTTTTATACATTATATACAACCAGGAGATCATTACACTTGACCATATATAGATATTATTTAGCAACTGCTGCTAATGGAAGGTAACTCATCCTGGATTGTTTCTGTGCTTATTACGTGGGGACTGGTCATATCCGACTGCTCAAAGCACAAAGCCTGTCTCTAATAAAGCTTTATTTGGACTTTTACATTTTACATTCGATCTGTGGATCGCCACCTTATTGTGGTGGAGGGGTCTGTGAGCCCTACCCCAGGAGCTATGTTGTCCGGGGCAACTTTCCCCAGGGTCTTTCCAAGGCAAATTGGTCCTGGGAAAAGAGCCAGACCAAGAGTAGTCCAGTGAATTCCCATGGAAAGGTTACACAAGCTGTGTGGGAAATGGTGTTAATAATTTGATTTTGTATACTTTATTGATCCCCAGAGGGGAAATTGAGGGCATCCACCTGGATGGATGAAGCAGCCACTGTACGGCGCTATCCCTTAACCATTCACACACACATTCACACCTAGGGCCACTTTAGAGTCTCCAATTAACCTAACCTGCATGTTTTTGGCCTGTGGGAGGAAACCGGAGAAATCCCGGAGTAAACTCATGCAGATACGGGGAGAACATGCAAACTCCACACATATCACTGTTGGTCAGGGGCTGGGATCGAACCAGGGATCCCATGGCCAAGGATGATTTGCTGTGCTGGTGCAGTGCTAACCACTGCGCCACCGCACCGCCCATGTTGGCCCTACTGGACGGTTATCTTGACTCTACAGTGAAACATTTTTGTTGTAACATGTCTTCATTTACAGTGGTGTGAGAACGTGTTTGCCCCCTTCCTGATTTCTCTTTTCTTTTTTTTTTTTGTATATTTGTCACACTTAAATGTTTCAGATCATCAAACAAATTTAAATATTAAACAAAGATAACACAAATAAACACAAAATGCAGTTTTTAAATGAGGATGTTTATTATTAAGGGTAAAAAAATCCAAACCTACATGGCCCTGTATGAAAAAGTGATTGCCCCCCGTTAAAACATAAATTAACTGCGGTTTATCACATCTTTGGAAAGCCGAGTTCAATTTTTCTAGACACACCCAGGCCTGATTACTGCCACACCTGTTCTCAATCAAGAAATCACTTAAATAGGACCTGCCTGACAAAGTGAAGTAGACCAAAAGATCCTCAAAAGCTAGACATCATGCTGCAATAAAAAAAAAAATTCAGGAACAAATGAGAAACAAAGTAATTGTGATCTCTCAGTCTGGAAAAGGTTATAAAGCCATTTCTAAAGCTTTAGGACTCCAGTGAACTACAGTGAAAGCCATTATCCACAAATGGCGAAAACATGGAACAGTGGTGAACCTTTCCAGGAGTGGCCGGCCAACCAAAATTATCCCAAGAACGCAGGGACAACTCATCCAAGAGTTCACAAAAGACCCCACAACAACATCCAAAGAACTGCAGGCCTCACTTTCCTCAGTTAAGGTCAGTGTTCATGACTCCACCATAAGAAAGAGACTGGGCAAAAATGGCCTGCATGGCAGAGTTCCAAGACGAAAACTACTGCTGAGCAAAAAGAACATAAAGGCTCGTCTCAGTTTTGCCAGAAAACATCTTGATGATCCCCAAGACTTTTGGGAAAATACTCTGTGGACTGACGAGACAAAAGCTGGACTTTTTGGAAGGTGTGTGTCCCATTACATCCAGCGTAAAAGTAATACAGCAAGCTGAAACGCACTTGGGTTCTGCAGCAGGACAATAATCCAAAACATACCAGCAAGTCCACCTCTGAATGGCTTAAGAAAAACAAAATGAAGACTTTAGAGTGGCCTTGTCAATTGTAATGTTCTCCTGGAACATGTAATGACGAGGCGCACACACCGGGTGTCAGTTAGGACTTTTTACTTGTCACTTCAAGTGCAACTAACAACTAACCACATAGTGGCACATGTACATCTCCTTTTATAGTCAGGTCATGGCCGGGGTCATACTGCCCTCTAGTGGTGACTCCATATGAACTTCACATATCAATACATCTCCCTTTTTTTTCAAGTAAGGTCATGTCCAACTATAAACTTTTTCTCAAATTTCTATATACAAAATAAACTCCATTTCTATTTACATTTTTTTTTTCAACCTTGTACACTGAATCACAAGTTCAATTTTTTCTCTGTTTGCAATTCAACATCAACACATTTTTTCCTCTGTTTACAATTCAATATCAACACATTTTTTTTTTTTTTCATTTCAGTACTCCTTACATTTCCTCAATCAATCTTTTCGGTTTCACAATTTGCCTTTGTGATCTTCTGATTTGTGTCACCTCAGTCTGTTCGTTATTGTCTGTCTCTAAGTTTTGGTTCTCAGCCATTTCTGGTTGTTCGGTTTGGCTGTAAATTGGCATGTCGCTTATTTCACTGTCTGTGACTCTCATTTTTGTCTGAGGCACTTTCAGTAAGTGACGTCAGTTTCGCCTCATTGTTTTCCCATGCTCTGTGATGACTTCATATGATCTGGGAGTTGTTTCTTTAACCACTTTTGCCAGCGGTCCCCATTCTCCATCACATCTCACTCGCACTATGTCCTCATGTGCAAGTGGTCTCAGAGGTCGTGCTGTTCTTTTGTACAGTTCAGTTTGCCTCTCATCACGCCTCACATCTCTCTTTTCCATCACCTGAGATGCTGATGGAAGTCGCGTTCTGAGTTTTCTGTTCATGAGCATTTCTGCTGGGGACAGTCCATTCTCCAGTGGTGATGCTCGGTAATTCAGGATCGCCAGATGTGGGTCTTCTGCATTGTCTGCAGCCTTTTTCAGTATGCGCTTCACAATTTGCACCCCTTTCTCTGCTAACCCATTTGACTGTGGGTACAGAGGGCTTGAGGTCACGTGCTCGAACCCATATGTGTCTGCAAAGTCTTTGAAGCACTGACTCGTGAATTGTGGTCCGTTATCACTTACAACAGTCATTGGAATTCCATGGCGTGCGAACATTGTCTTTGTATGTGCAATCACCTTTTCTGCTGTTGTGTCACTCAACCCTGCAAACTCTGGGTAGGTGGAATGATAGTCCATGACTAACAGATAGTCCTTGCCCTTAAGCTGAAATAGATCCATGCCCACTTTTCTCCATGGCCCTTGAGGCTTCTCATGGGGCCTCATAGGCTCCTTTGGCTGTTGATACCTGTGGCGCTGGCAAGTCTCGCAGCGCTGCACATATGCCTCAATGTCCTTGTGCATGCTGGGCCAATACAAAACATCACGTGCACGTCTTTTGCACTTTTCAATACCCAAATGCCCCTCATGCACTAATTTAACCATTTCTGATCTCAGACAGAACTGTCTGAGAGGTGTCAGACAGAACTGTCTGAAAGGTGAACTGTCTGTGTTAGACCCCGTCTAACACAGACAGTTCACCTTTAAAGTGTTGGTAAGGCTTGTCAATCATAACCTGTCCTGGCTGATGTATCTGTTCCATTACTCTTTTTAGTTTCTCATCTTTTTGTGTTTCTTTCACTATCTTCATCCATTTTGCATCTGACACTGGCATGTGCGCCTTAATAGAGTCTACATGTATTTGCACAGCTTCCTCTGTTGTGCTGCTGGTGTTGCTCAAGCTAGCCCTACTCAGCGCATCGGCTACAATTAGTTGCTTGCCTGGTGTAAACTCAAATTTCAAGTCATATTTCTGTAATCTTAACATTAGACGCTGGATGCGCGGTGGTGCGTCACCCAGTGGCTTCTGTGAGATAGCAATCAGTGGTTTGTGGTCTGTTTCTAGTATTACTGACCGTCCATACACATATTCATGAAACTTCTCACATCCAAACACTGCACCTAGAGTCTCTTTCTCTATTTGCGCGTAATTTTTTTCTGCGCTTGTCATGGTGCGCGATGCGTATGCGACTGGATACCACTCTGTGTCATGTTTTTGCAATAGCACAGCTCCTAGGCCGGCTTTGGACGCATCTGTGGACACTTTTAGCAGTTTGTCCTGATCATAGAATTTTAACACTGGCTCCTTTATTAGACTGCTTTTGAGCCACTCCCATTCTCTGGCATGCTCTGCCATCCACTGCCACATTGTATTGGTCTCTAACAAGCTTCTAAGAGCTATTGTGTTAGCTGATAAATTTGGGATAAATTTCCCCATGTAATTGACTAGTCCTAGGGCTCTTTGCAAGTCATTTTTGTTCTGCGGTACTGGCAGCTCTGCTATGGCCCGCACTTTTTCCGGATCTGGTTGCACGCCTGCCCCAGATAATTTCTCTCCCAGGTATGTAATCTCCTGTACCCCGAATTGGCACTTACTCTTATTCAGTTTCATACCTGACTTTTGCGCCTGTGTGAGAACTCTTGCCAACCTTTCGTCGTGCTCCTCTTTTGTTTTTCCCCAGACTACCACATCATCAAGAAAAACTCCCACCCCTTCTATTCCGTCAAACAGTTGCTGCACAGTTCTATGGAAAATTTCAGGGGCTGAGCTAATCCCGAACGGCATTCGTAGAAAGCAATGCCTTCCGAATGGCGTATTAAATGTGCACAATTTAGCGCTTTCCTCGTCGAGCACTATTTGGTAAAACCCAGATTTGGCATCTAATTTTGTGAAGTAGCTTGCTCCACTCATTGTGCTGGTTATGTCAGATTTTGTTGGTAGCCTGTAATGCTCCCGCTGTATTACTTTATTTAGATCTTTCGGATCTATGCACAATCTCAAATCTCCATTTGGCTTCTCCACTATAACTAGTGAGTTAACCCATTCAGTTGGTTCTTCTATTTTTCTGACCACTCCGTCTGCTATCAGTGAGTCTAGTGTTTCTCTCAGCCTCTTTTTAAGAGCTATTGGCACTTTTCTTGCTGCATGTATGACTGGCTCTGCATTCTCTTTCAGCCTAATTTTTTGTTTGCCTGATAGGCGGCCTATTCCTTTGAACACCTCTTTGTATTCTTTCACCCAGTCAGTGTGTTTGTGCCTACTTGTTATAGCCTCTGTATTTTCTCGTGTTGTCACTTTGTCTGTATCAATGACATTCACCCTTTTGATCAGACCTAGCTGATCGCATGTTTTTAAACCCAAAATTGCTTGTCTATTTCCATCAACAAGTACAAACAATGCATTCACTGTTTTACCTTTGTTTGACAGTGTAACCCTGCACATTCCTTTAGTGGGTATTGGCTTATCGTCATATGTTCTCAGATTAATCTTTTTATTTCTTATTTTCGGCTTGTTTTTCAGTCTTTTAAAATCTTTCATTGGCAGGATGTTTATCTGCGCACCTGTGTCGAGCTTCAGTGACATGTCCGTGCCATTCATCTCCAGGCACACTATCCATTCGTCAGCGCTCGTCTCTCCCTCGATGGCGTCCACGTAAAACTGATCCTCTTCGCTGTCGCTCTTTTTCTCCACGAGTTGCACCCTCCTCTTTGAGAAGCAGGTCTTTGCGAAGTGATTTTTTCCGCCACACTTGCGACATTCCTTCCCGAGTGCTGGACACTGTTTCAGCGCGTGTTGCCTTCCACACCGCTCACAGTTCCCGCGCGCGCGCTCTGGGTTTGCCTCCCTTTTTCTTGCCTGCAACGTTCCTTTCGGCTTCGCGCGCTGCACTGCACCGACCTCAGCAGTCTCTTTTTCCTTGCTGCTAAAAGTCTTTAATTGTGCCTTTGTACTCTCAGACGCTTGGCAAATCTGTATCGCTTTCTCCAGCGTTAAGTTAGTCTCTTTCAGTAATTGCATCCGCAATTTGTTGTCTTGGACCCCAATTACAATTTGGTCCCGTATCATTGACTCACTCAATGTTCCAAAGTTGCATGACTGACATTTCAACCGTAGGTCTGTGACATACAGCTCGATGGACTCTGACTCTTTCTGAAGTCTTTTTCTGAACACATACCTCTCGTACGTTTCATTCTTTCTCGGTGTGCAATAATCGTCAAATTTCTTCATCACAGCGTCGAAGTTGCCTTTTTCTTCTTCCGTGAAGATGAATGTGTTAAACACATTTAGCGCCGCTCGCCCTGCTACTGTCAGCAGTAATGCTATTTTCCTCTCCTCGTCACGGAGACCGATAGCAAGCGAATAAAGTTCAAAACTCTGTTTGAATACTTTCCAGTTCTCGTTGACGTTACCGGTCAACTTTAACTCGTCCGGCTGTCGAAGAGCGTTCATCTTCGTCGTCGGTTCGTAGTTTTATATCCTGGTATCATGTAATTTACTCCTGGTACCATGTAATGTTCTCCTGGAACATGTAATGACGAGGCACACACACCGGGTGTCAGTTAGGACTTTTTACTTGTCACTTCAAGTGCAACTAACAACTAACCACATAGTGGCACATGTACAGTACATCTCCTTTTATAGTCAGGTCATGGCCGGGGTCATACTGCCCTCTAGTGGTGACTCCATATGAACTTCACATATCAATACATAAATGTTCTGATCTGAATCCGATTGAGATGCTGTGGCATGACCTTAAAAAGGCGGTTCATGCTCAAAAACCCTCCAATGTGGCTGAATTACAAAAATTCTGCAAAGATGAGTGGGCCAAAATTCCACCACAGTGCTGTAAAAGACTCATTACCAGTTATCACAAACGCTTGATTGCAGTTGTTGATGCTAAGGGTGGCCCAAGCAGTTATTAGGTTAAGGGGGCAATCACTTTTTCACACAGGGCCATGTAGGTTTGGATTTTTCCCCCTAAATAATTAACACCTTCATTTAAAAACTGCCTTTTGACTTCCGGTCTGGACACCATGGTGATAGCAGATTAACACTGAAGCTCCCAGACCCGATCCAGGAAAATACCTTGAAAATCAGATTTAACGGATTTTTGGAAGAGTGAAAATCAAGAGACAAAGTCATCATGCCTAAAGGAAAACAGAAGAAATTGACATTTACCAGGCCAGGACACGCATCGGCCGGAGAATCTGATCCGGATGATTTCCATTCAGAAGACGAGGAGCTGAATGAAGCTAGCAACAAGGTTAGCTTAAAAATGGTACTTAAATAATTAAGACGATTTCGCCGAGAGTGTTGGGCCGAATTTCATGAAATCAAAGACGAAATAAAAAGGACAAACAGCAGAGTGGACCAGGCCGAGGACCGAATTTTGGAAGCAGAGGAAAGAATAAAAGGGCTGGAAGATACCGTGCTGGAACTACACAAAAGACAGGCAAGACTGGAGGCTAAGCTAACCGACCAAGAAGGAAGACTTAGAAGAGACAACATAAAAATTCATGGTCTGAAAGAAGGAGTCGAGGACGATTTCACCACAATGGCGGCATGCGTGTAATCCTTACTGAGAGAGAAGTTGGATATTCCCCAAACCACCGACTTGAAGATAGAAAGGGCGCACCGTACATTAGCCCCTAGGCTGGCGGCGGAAGCACCACCAAGATCGGTGGTGGTGAAGTTCTCCAACTCCAAAATAAAAGAAGAGGTTGTAAGACTGGCTTGGCAGAAAAAAGGATTTATGCACCAAGAGAGAAAAGTTTTCGTGGAACACGATTACGCCCCGGAGGTCCTTAAAAAGCGTCAGGAATACAACGACGCTAAAAAGATACTACGAGAGAAGAAACTGCGCTTTCAGACTCCATTTCCGGTGAAGCTGCGGGTTTTTTACGGGGATGAGACGTGTCTCTACAACTCGGCGGAAGAAGCAACCACGGATATGGTGAGAAGAGGACTCCCAGTAACGGTGTATAAATCCGCAGCAGACCCGATTGAAAGAATCAAGGCTCAATCATGGTCCACACAGAGACCCTCAAAATCCACGGGCCAGCAGCAGGAAACCCAGCGCCAGAGCTATAAGGAAAAACTGGCCGTTTACAGGAGGGAATAACGATATTTTTAGTCAATCTGCGCATCCAACCCTCCTCCTACAAGGTAACAAACATTAAAGGAGATGCAGAATCAGCAAGTGGTAAAACATTTCATGGAACAGACATAATATTAGAAACAAATAAGTCTTAAAAAAAAAAACTTGTTAAAACAGAAATGTGACAATGAACCACATGATCTTTCCACACTAACAAATACTGTATTAATGTGACTGTTTGCTGTGATGGTGGTGGGAGGTTGCGCACAATTTCATAGGGTATAGGCATAAAAAAAAAAAAATCATTACAAGTTCGGATTGGGATCTGAAATTCACGTTAAAAATATGGGACAAATTACAGGGGTAAGAGAGGGCCCTCAGCACGTAACGGATTCTGAGGAATTTCCCTCAGAGCCAACACACCATCAAGGCTCTTCTAAGGTCACTAAAAAGACCTCAGCTCAGGAAGATCTTTTGTCAGTTTTTTGTTTTAAAGTTTTATATACTATGTTCTTAATGTTTTTTGTGTTCTTAATGTTCTTTCAGTTTCTGAGTAGCATAAAAGAGGGCCACCACACTGTTATACTAAATAAGACAACACAATGGAGAAACAGGGTGTACCCAAAATAATCTCATATAATGTAAAAGGGATCCTGAATCCAGTTAAAAGATCCAAGATTCTAGGCAAAATGAAAAAAGACAAAGCAGGAATAATATTTTTACAGGAAACCCACCTAACAGACGTGGAGCACACTAAACTCAATAGACAAGGGTTTAAAATGATCTCTTCATCTTCATATAAGTCAGGGAGGAGGAGGGGGGTAGCGACATTGATCTCAACCAAAATTATATTTGGAAAAAAAAATCAGAACACAAAGATAAAGAAGGGAGATACAGTATGGTACTTGGGCAGCTAGAGGGAGAAGATATCACCCTGCTGAATGTATATGCACCTCCAGGGGCTAACTGAAAATTTTATAAAAAATGTATTTGACCTAATGATAACTAAAGCCCAAGGTTTAGTGATATGTGGTGGAGACTTCATTCTAAGACTGAATCCATACTGGGATGCATCAGGTAATTCTCCACATCAAAATAACACTCAAAGTAGAAAAACTCGGATGCTACTAAAAGAAATGGGAATCTGTGACGTGTGGAGGGAATTCAACCCCAGTGTAAAAGATTATACATTTTACTCAGCACCACATTCATCATACTCAAGGATTGACTATTTTTTTATGTTTAATAGAGACACTGGAAGAGTAAAAACATGTAAAATAGGACTGATGGATCTCTCTGACCACAGTCCGATCTATATGGACTTAAGTATCCAAAAATACACAAATAATACATTTTCTTGGAGGTTAAATTCAAATGTGCTGAAAGGACCATTGAAAGATGAATTGGAATCAGATATTCTCAGATATTTGGAAGAAAATGATAATGAAGAAATACACTCCTCGATGTCAATTTATATTTTAATGACAAGGATGAAGGAGCCCTGCAGGGATACAAATATACAAATATAAAATGACAGTGGCAACTAAACGTGGAAATATGTAACAGAGACACCAACAGAACTGGATATCACTAACAGAATAAGTACTGAAGCAGAGAAACTTACAGGAACAAAGTCAGTAACTTGATGCAGAGGTTGTGGCATGAACAATGCGGGAGCATGAGACAAACAGCAAACAAAATGGATGACTATCCCCTATCGTTCAACAACGTACTCCTTAGTGGCCTCTAGTGGCCGGAGGTGAACTCTACATCCCCCCCAGTCCGGAAACCAACAAACTGGAAGAGGTAGACGGACTCAATCCTGTACCCAATGGCCCGTCTCAGGTTCATAGTGCTTGGGCGGCCTTCTCGGACGGCACAGCTGACGGGGTCGGGGCAATGCTGACGGTAGCTGTGACGCAGGAGATGGAACGGTTGGGGATGAGACCGTCGGGGCAGGCACCACTTGGGTGTCGGTTGCAGAGGTAGCTTCATCGCAGGGTTCCGGCACAGATGTGTCCAAAGCCGAGTCAAGGTGCTTGTCCGCTGACAGCTGAGTGCCTGGGTGGACATGTAGAGACTCTCTCGCCAGGGCATAGGGTGTCGGCAATGGGGCAGCCGGTTGCACATGAGAATGGGAGGTCGCTGGTGTGAAGGCACGAAGGAACCGCCGGTTGCGTAAAGTGAGACGTCCCGATCCGTCAACCTTGACGCAATACTGATCATGACCCAGGGACTCCACCACCACTCCTGACCTGTCCCACTTGTTAGGGCTCGGGCCCAACTGATTCTGGAGGAACACCGACTCGCCAAGTGCCAGTGGTCGGAGTGGTCTCGAGTGTGCCCATAGAGACTCAGTCGTACGGGACAGGCGGGTCCGGAGGGCATCCTCCTTTGCCATCCATGCCTGGCGCCAGAGTGGTCAGACACATGGGTTAGAGAACTTCTCCAGTCGGTTGACAAAGGGGAGGGAATCACGAAGGGGGCGACCAAAAATGATTTGCGCCGGGGAGAGGTGGCAGTCGGGGTCGGGCGTGTTGCGCAATTGCAATATAGCACGCAGAAAACGGTCGTGATCGAGGCTGCCTGTCGGGCCAGTATTGGACATTAAAAGACGCTTAGCAGTCTTCACAGCAACCTCCGCTCTCCCATTCGACTGTGGAAAACCAACTGAAGATACACGATGCCTGACATGCCACAAGCACAGGAAGTTCTCTGTGTGGCCTGCCATAAACTCTGGACTACCATCACTGGAAAGTTCCTCAGGAACGCCAAAGGTAGCGAAGAAGGAGCGGAGGTGGCAAACTAGGCCTGCCGAGCCTCCTAGGTCTGTGCCAGCTGAAGAGCTAAGAACTTCCACCCAACCTGACAGTCGATCGCCAACAACTAAGTAGTGGCGGCCCCCATAGTCAAAAAAATCAGCGAACACCACCTCGAAAGGTGTGGATGGAGGTGGGGACGGCAGGGGGGGCGTAGCTGCCTGCGAAGAGGCATTCCGATTGCAGTCAGCACATCCATATCTGGTGGCCTGAATGTCTTTGGACATTCCAGGCCAATAGACTATAGCACGGGCACGGTGTTCCATAGCAGAAACGCCTTGGTGAGCCGCATGGAGGTGCCGAAGGATTCTGTCCCGGAGGGACGGAGGGACCACCACACGGTCACGATATAGCAGCACACCATCCTGTGCATAGATGGCCTCACACACTGGAGATAGGACCGCCAGGGCAGGGTCATTTGCATCAACCACACCATCGTGTTCAATGAGGTGTAGTAGTTGGGCAAAGCATGTGTCCGCAGCCGTCTCTTGTGCTAGGAGAGGCCAGGAGATTGCTCCAAGTTCCTGAGCGTCATCACGGATGGAAGCCATCAACGCTGACTCCATGGCATCGGGCACGCTCCATGACCCTAATGAGAGTACGTTCGCCGAGCCCGAGGGCGAGGGATGCCTTGAGGTGGCATCAGCAGCATGGTTACTCTTGCCAGGCAGGTGCACTATGTCGAAGCGCCACGGAAGGGTACGTTGCTTGAGTCTGAAGAGATGAGAGTTTGTGATCTCATCCAGCGTACGGTCACTGAAAATCTTCACTAGTGGCTTGTGGTCGGTGACCACGACGAGGTTGTCACAGCCCTGTGTGAAGTACCTTGTCTGCTCAAGGCCCCAGGCCACCGCCAGGGCCTCACCCTCGATGGCAGCATAACGTTGTTCCGCTGAGGACAGGAATCGGGAACCAGCTAGGGTAATCCTCCAACCCCCCAAGCAACAGTCCGGTGCACCAGAGGTGCAGTTACAATGTTGTTGTAGAAGGAAGTAACCAATACCTCGCCTGGACCAGTCTGGGCGGAGACAGGTACGTTTCTCCATGTCGTAGATCTCCACGCCCTTGCGGATGGCACCAACAATGGCGTCTTTGGATTTCTGGAAGGCCTCCTCCAGTTCAGATGACCATGAAAACTTACAACATGGGCTGAGGAACGGTTTGAATGGCGCCATCGTGTCACGTAGCTGAGCATAGTTGGTCACTTGGTTGACGAGGCCAAACCAGCTCCTAATATCTGTTGTGGACTCCGGGGTGGGGAAGTCTCTGATAGCATCCAAATACTTCGGGAGTGGCTCGATAGTGGTGTCTGAGACCCTGAAACCGGCAAAGTCGACGGCCTTCTCCGCAAACTGGAACTTGTCTGCATTCAAAATGATGCCCGATCGGCCAACATGTATGAGAAAGAATGGTCCTCCACCAGTGCTGCACTAGGTCAGTGTCATAGTGGACAGTATCATCTACACAACGTTCTTTGCGCTCAAAGTCCGAGAGAACAGCATCGAAACGGCGGTTGTACCCATCCCCCGATGACAGGAAACCTTGTGGTGCCCTGGTGTACCGCCATTGTCCGAAGGCTGTGATAAAGGTGGTAAGGTGACGGTCAGATTCACGTAGGGGTACACTGTGGTAGCCATTCCAGGCGTCAGTGACAGTCTTCCAGGTGTCCTTCGGGATACGTTGCGCGAGTTGGAATGGGGATTCAGTGGCGAAAGTCTCCCGTTGACAAAACTTGTTAAGAGGCGAGAGGTCCACCGTCCTTCGCAGGGAGCCGTCATGTTTACGAGTGACTACCATACGATGGCACCAAGTCACCGGCTCACCGTATGGGACACGCTCAATGACACCAAGGGCCTCATCCCGTAGGAGGTCATCATAGACCCTCTGCTGCCAGTGTATGGGGACGACGGCAGCTGTGTGGCATGCTTTTGGTGTAGCAGCCGGGTCCGCATGTATTTCGATGGGTGGCCCTTCCATGCATGGCAACGCTTGATGAGGGCATGTATTGAATGTAGACGAAGCATATCTTTTGAGCAGCCATTCTTTCATCTGACCATTATTCAACTTATTTATTTATTTATATAGCGCCATTTCACAACAACAGTCATCTCATAGCACTATCAACTGTAGGGGGGAACCCCCACAGTTGCAGAAAGACCCCAGCAATCAGGCGATCCCCTGTGAGCAAGCACTTGGCGACGGTGGAGAGGAAAAACTCCCTTTTAACAGGAAGAAACCTCCAGCAGAACCAGGCTCAGGGAGGGGCAGTCATCTGTTGCGACTGGCTGGGGGGTGAGGGGATAGAGAAGAAGAAAAGAACAGACATGTAGAGAGCAAACAGCACGATGGGGACTCAATCTATGGGAGAGAACAAACAGATGTTAATGACCAGCAAAAAAAATATTTCATAGAGAGTGAGGAAAGGAGTGAGGCCCAGTGCATTACTGGAGGTCCCCCGGCTGACTAAACCTATTAGCAGCATAACTAAGGAAGGGTTCAGAAACACATGATCCCTCCCTAATTGTAGGCTATATCAAAAAGGTAGGTTTTAGCCCTATTCTTAAAAACAGAGATCGAGTCTGACTCCCGAATCCAGATTGGCAGCTGATTCCACAGGAGAGGAGCTTGATAACTGAAGGCTCTGCCTCCCATTGTACTTTTGGAGATTCTAGGTATTACAAGTAATCCTGCATTTTGGGAGCGTAGTGCTCTGTTAGGATAATACGGTAGTATTGGATCTTTTAAATAAAAAGGAGCCTGATTGTTTAGAGCTTTGTAAGTAAGAAGAAGGATTTTAAACTTAATTCTAAACTCTATGGGAAGCCAATGAAGGGAGGCCAGAACCGGAGAGATATGATCTCTCTTTCTAGTACCTGTTAAAACTCTTGCTGCAGCATTTTGGATCAGCTGAAGACTTTTTAAAGATGTTTTAGGACAGCCTGATAATAAAGAATTACAATAATCTAATCTCGAGCTAACAAAAGCATGGATCAGCTTCTCAGCATCACTCTGAGACAAGATGCTCCTAATCTTGGCAATATTACGCAAATGATAGAAGGCAGTCTTAGAAACAAATTTAATATGTGAATTGAAGGACAAATCCTGATCAAAAATAACTCCAAGGTTCCTCACAGAGCTATTAAGAGAAAGAGTAACTGCATCCAAACTGAAAGTTTGATTTGGAAAGGAATTTCTAAGGTTTTTTGGACCAACAAGAATGACTTCAGTCTTATCTGAATTTAATAGCAGGAAATTACAAGTCATCCAAGCTTTGATTTCCTTAAGACAGGCTTCTAACTTGGCTAATTGATTAGTATCATCTGACTTCATTGACAGGTATAATTGTGTGTCATCTGCATAACAATGAAAATGTATACAGTGCTTTCTAATAATGTTGCCTAACGGAAGCATATATAAACTAAAAAGAGTAGGGCCTAGCACAGATCCCTGTGGAACTCCATGACTAAGCTTTGAGTTGAAAGAAAACTCATTATTTACATGAACAAACTGGAACCTATCAGATAAATAAGATCTAAACCATTGCAATGAAGTTCCATTAAGTCCAACATAGTGTTCTAATCTATCAAGTAGAATATTATGATCGATAGTATCAAAAGCTGCACTAAGGTCTAAAAGGACAAGTACAGAAACTAGTCCATTATCAGATGCAATGAGGAGGTCGTTAGTGACCTTCGCTAAGGCTGTTTCAGTACTATGATGGATTCTAAACCCAGATTGAAACTCTTCAAGTAAACCATTTCCCTGCAGGTGGTCAAATAATTGCGTAGCAACAACTCTTTCTAAGATTTTTGAAATGAAAGGGAGATTAGAGATTGGTCTATAGTTAGCTAAAGCTCCTGGATCTAGCGTTGGCTTTTTGAGTAAGGGTTTAATTACAGCCGTTTTAAAAGCCTGCGGTACATGGCCTAAAGTTAATGAAGAATTGATTATATGAAGAATAAAGCTACCAATAAGTGGGAAGACTTCTTTAACTAACCTGGTAGGAATAGGGTCTAAAAGACAGGTTGAAGGTTTGGATGAGTAAATTATTATTGAGGAAATTATTATTCTCTGGGGTGCAAGGGAACGGTAGCTCTGTAGGGCGTGGTGGGGGTACCGTACGCTGGGGACACGAACACTGAGCGTTCTGAGGACTAGCCGGACCCTTACAGCCACTGATCGTGGACCGTGTAGCATTAGAGGACGAGGGCTGGTCATACGTGCTAGGGTTGTCAGAACCCTGTGTACCGTCGTGTCCCACCCCACAGCTACCTAAAGGAAAGTCCAAAGGCAAGAGGCCAAGGTTGAGTAATGACTCATGGAAGAGGTACATGGCTTGGACAGAGCTACTCACATATATCATGGAGCGGCAGGACGACCACACACCACAGCTGGGGGCTGTTGAGAGCCTTGCAAAAAATGCCCCTTCAATGGCAATAGGGGACCGGTTGGCAGCAGACAGGCTAAGATTGACAGGGCACAAGACATTGCGTGGGAATCCACAAGCCAGGAACTCCTGCAGGGACCAGAGGTCGGACTGCGCGCCAGTGTCTGCAATGGCAGATATCCTTGCCTCGTTAGCTGAATCACGGGTGCTGGTGCTGCTGCCCTGTCTATCCAGCTCATCAATGGCGACAATGATCGACACACGGGGGTGGTCTCTCAGCCTGGCACGTCGCCACTCACCCCTCGAAAAAATGTGGTGCCCGAGTTTAATGGGTGAGGGTTTGAGGACACTGTCACGAGTTGTTGGGACAGGGCTTCGGCCGGTACGGGCCCCAGCATGAATCGAAGAAATCTGGGAGATTGGCTCACACTCGACGGCGGCGTGCTGACTGTCTATTGCAGGTGTTTTACGATTCCTACGCCGGCGGGCCTTGTAGCAGTCAATACAAACTCGGTGGGGCTTAGTGTTCCATCCGCGGGATCCCTCAGTAAAGACCTTGAAGGAGCATTTGCAGTCCAGGCACAAGGCTTGTCTGGCCTTGTCAACTGGGGATGGGGCGGCACCCAATGGTGGACTTTTCCTCAGGCGCTGGAATGAAGACACAGCTGATAGGGTAGGTGATGGAAGAGCGTTGCGGGCCATTTCCTTGTTTTCGACAAGCGCAATCACATCATTAACTGGCTTGCACAGTACGTCTGGTGTCCCCAGTGTCTCGCGGCGTATGTCCGAGTCATATATACCATTAATTAAAACATCGCGGATGACGTGGTCGGTGTAGTTCACATTTTTGCCACACTCACATACCGCGTTGTAGGCACATGTCTCCGCCTTGCCCCGTACTCTGGCAGAGAACGCGCGAAACGCCTCATCACGTTCCTGGTGTAACTGAAGCAGCTCGGTGCGTAGGACAGAAATGGCTACTGGAATGACAGCCAGGGAGCGCATGGCGGCGAAAAGATCTGGCAGGGGTCCGGAAGCTGCGTTGGGATTAGCTTTCAACAGGTTGTCCCCGAGTTCTGGCCCGGCGCACTGGAACAGCTGGAAAGGAGCTTGTGCATCCTCTATGCTTGAACCGGTACGGAAGACATCCCAACGACGGGTGAATATATTCCATTCCTCTGCCAATATGCCCACGTCAACTCTAGGGCGATCTAACTTCGGACCATGAAAAGATGGGGGTTGGACGGGCGCCTGGATAGATGGGCTCTGATGATTAAATCCGTGGTTTGTCAGCAAAGCAATGGTGAGGGCTTCAGACACGTTGCTCGTCTTGAAATCACAACTAGGGACAGTGCATTCAACGATGACCATGGCTTCTTCATGAAGAAATACACTCCTCGATGTCAATTTATATTTTAATGACAAGGATGAAGGTGCCCTGCAGGGATACAAATATACAAATATAAAATGACCGTGGCAACTAAACGTGGAAATATGTAACAGAGACACCAACAGAACTGGATATCACTAACAGAATAAGTACTGAAGCAAAGAAACTTACAGGAACAAAGTCAGTAGCTTGATGCAGAGGTTGTGGCATGAACAATGCGGGAGCATGAGACAAACAGCAAACAAAATGGATGACTATCCCCTATCGTTCAACAACGTACTCCTTAGTGGCCTCTAGTGGCCGGAGGTGAACTCTACAGATAATGGAGAAGTATCCCCTTTAATACTGTGGGACGCATGCAAAGCTGTAATAAGGGGAAAGATTATCGCAAAACTGGCAATCCAAAAGAAACTGAGACAAGAAAAACTAATCACATTAGAGTCAGAACTTAAGAACCTAGAAAAAGAGCACAAAGATAACACTCATTCTAATGACTCGCTCAAAATTAAGGAAATTAAAAAACAAATAAATGAGATCTACACAATAGAAATCCAGAAGAAACTTACATTTCTGAAACAAAAATACTATGAAACAGGCAGCAAATCGGCAAAATTGCTAGCCTATAAATTGAGGAAACAACAAACGGAGAGAGCAATCTACAAAATCAGAGACCCAGTATCAAAGGAAATAAAATTTAGAATTCAGGATATTCTTAAAAGCTTCGAGAACTACTACAAGAACTTGTACTCCCACAAAAAACATAAAAACGCATCCGAAGATTCCTAAACACATTAAACCTTCCCCAACTTACTGAGTCACAAAATAAAACACTACTGTCAGAAATACAACCTAAAGAATTAGAAAAAGCAATTATGAAACTTAAAGCTAACAAATCCCCAGGAGCAGATGGCTATACAGCAGAGTGGTACAAAACCTTTAAACAGCAACTGTCTCCTCTCCTCCTGAAAACATTTAACTATGTCCTCAACACAGGGGAAATCCCCCCCTCCTGGAGAGAAGGGGTCATTGCAGTCATACCTAAACCTGAAAAGGATAAACTAGTCTGCTCCAACTACAGTCCAATCAGTGTGTTAAATCAGGACTATAGGCTTTTTACCACTATCCTTGCCAAAAGGTTAGAAAATATACTGACAGACCTAATTCATTTAGACCAAACAGGTTTTATAAGACAAAGACAGACACAAGACAACATTCGACGCACTTTACACATAATTCATCATATAAAAAAATATAACTTAAATGCAGCCATATTGGGATTAGATGCTGAAAAAGCATTTGATTCGGTTGACTGGTCTTTCCTATATAGAATCTTATCCAGTTTCAATTTTCATAACAACTTCATTAGAACGATCCAGGCATTATATAAAAAACCAACAGCTAAAATAAGGATTAACGGTAAATTATCATCATCTTTTGAACTGGAAAGAGGATGTCGTCAGGGCTGCCCCTCGTCTCCACTGCTCTTTGCAATCTTCATAGAACCTCTGAGCCAATGGATAAGACAGAATCAAAAAATTTGAGGTATTACACTTGGTCAGAAGGAACACAAAATAGCACTCTTTGCTGATGACATTTTAATATACCTGGGGCAGCCGGACACCTCTTTTCCAGAACTAATCTCAGTTTTTTCAGAGTATGGAGATTTATTGGGGTACGAATTAAACATGCATAAAACCCAAGTTTTAACATTCAACCATGACCCAAATCAATATTTACTAAGCAAACTCAAAACTAACTGGGAGATGGAATCTATGAAATATCTGGGGGTCAATATCCCGAAACAACTCAACAAAATTATAACACTAAACTATGACCCACTGATGGCAAAAATAAAATCTGATCTTGCAAGATGGAATATGATACCATTCTTGGGTACCGCACAAAGAATTGAAGCAGTCAAAATGAATATACTTCCACGTCTTCTATACCTTTTCCAAACAATACCGGTAGAACCTCCCAAAAAAACATGGCAAGGACTGGACAGAAGGATCTCAAGATTCATATGGCAGGGCGAGAGACCTAGAATCAGATATAGAACCCTATGTAGGGAGCTTGAAATAAGGAAGCGAAGTGATTTTATAAATCAGGTTTATTGTCGGCTTCCAATCCCCAACATGTCTCATCTCAATGCAGAAGCAGAAAAAAGAGGCTGAGCGCAGTCAGACCTTCATACTTATACATCACATAACAAAAGACATCGCATAACAAAAGCCGACATCACACATCCGTGTTATCTCCTTCTATTGTCCTCTCTCCCCTCCACCTGACCCTGGGGGGTCAGGAGGTCCGTTCAGGTCTCCACCGCTGAGTCTCCGTCTGCTCGTTGATCTCCGCCGGTGGTCGAGACCTATTGTCCTGCTCTGAGACGTGAGGTCATTCCACATATGTAATCTCTAAACATTCCTCTTGTGTCTATACATATGTAGGTATGGATATATGAACAATATAAGCCACAGCCCCCCCCAAACGTCTAAGAAAAGGACAATAAGATTAAGTTCACAGCTTAAGGTAACATCCATGACATATTATACCGTTAATCACATCAACAGGAAAAAAAGGGAAAATATTCTCAGCAGCTATGCCAACCTTCAAGCTATACGGCATGATCATGTTAAAAATTCAGTGATAACAGCAACAGTATAGTCTAAGTCATATGTCAGCCCTAAAACTGCAATGGCAAAATTCGACAGCATAGCTTACAACCCCTTGTCAATTTTACATCAGTCTACGTGTCGTCTGGGTTTCAATCTTCTCCCAAATCTGCTGTACGCCTGTCTCGGCGTCCTGGCGGCGCCATCCTGTGAGGAATCTGCAGCTTGGGGAGAAGAGTGGTTATTTGGTCCCTGCAGGGGGGCTGAGGTGTGTGTCTTGGGGGGTCTACCCCGTCGAGGTGCTCTCGCCACCCGTGCAGGTTCGTCGCTCAACATGAAGGCAGGTTTAAGTCTGTCAATGCTGACTGTTTCTTTTCTGTCCCCTAAATCAAACACAAAATGCTTATCACCAGGTTCCAGCACTCTATATGGTCCATCATATGGTGGGCGGAGGGTTGATTTTAAATCTTTGTGTCTAACAAAAACAAATTCTGCGTTTTTCAAAGCTTGGGGAACAAAAACCCGCGGAAAAGAGTGATGTATGGGTCCGGGGAGCGTGTCCGGTCCCGTGTTGCTTAGGGGCCTCAGGGCTGGGAGGCGCCCGGGCTCTGGATGTTCCGGTAAGAACTCACCCGGGAGCCTGAGAGGTTGTGCGAAAACTAATTCTGCCGGGGAGGCGTCTAGATCCTCCTTAGGCGCAGAACGCAACCCTAATAAAACCCAGGGAAGTTTGTTTACCCAATCTGGATCCGTCAGTGAGGCCCTGAGAGCGGCCTTTAAAGACCTATGAAAACACTCGCATAACCCGTTAGCCTGAGGGTGATATGCGGTGGTGCGATGAATTGTCGCCCCTAAGCTGCTGGCCATGGCTGACCAGAGCTCTGAGACAAATTGAGGCCCCCTATCGGACGTGATGTCCGATGGGACGCTGAAACGCGCCACCCAGGTTGTTAAAAAAATACGAGCGACTTCCGCGGCTGTGGTTGACGCCAGCGGGACCGCTTCTGGCCAGCGTGTGGTCCAGTCTACCATTGTTAAAAGGTGTGTGAACCCCTGAGACGACGGCAGTGGACCCACGAGGTCGACGTGTACGTGGTCAAACCTCCTGGCCGGGATTCGGAAGGGTTCCAGAGGGGCTTTGGTGTGTTTGTGAATTTTGGCGCGTTGGCAAGACATGCAAGTCCTCGCCCACTCCTTTACATTTTTACGCAGGCCTGGCCAAACAAACTTCTCCGTGACCATTTTCACTGAGGCGAGTCAAAAACGCGGCAGTGCCACGCGGCTGGGACTACCGGGCGAGGTCGACCGGTTGACACGTCGCAGATTAGGGGGGGGCACACCGTCACGCAAACCCCTTTCCTCCAGCCTTAACCCTGTTGGTCCAGACTGGAGCGCGCGCACGTCCGCGTCATTGCTTTGTTCCGCTGCCATGGCCGCGTAATCTATCCCTACGTGAATCGGGGCCGCGTACGCGTCCGTGTTGGCCATGAGCTCTGCGGCTGCGGTAGTATAATCTGCTTCCTCATGCCCTGACGATGTCACGGCGCGGGAGAGGCAATCTGCCACCAAATTAAGTTTGCCTGCCACGTGTCGAATGTCTGTGGTAAACTCTGAAATTGCAGCCAGCTGCCTTTGTTGCCTGCCCGACCACGGTTCTGAAATTTTAGCCATCGCAAAAGTGAGTGGTTTGTGGTCGACAAAAGCCGTGAAACGCCGCCCTTCCAGCCAGAACTGGAAATGGCGGATGGATAAATGAAGCGCTAGCAGCTCTCTGTCAAAAGTGCTGTATTTGCATTCGGTTTGGTTTAAGGATTTGCTAAAAAATGCTAGCGGTTGCCAGGTTCCGCCAACATGTTGTTCCACAACCGCCCCTATGGCCAGGTCTGAAGTGTCTGTGGTCAGCGCTATGCGGGCCGAGGGGTTGGGGTGGACCAACAATGCGGCATCCGCTAGGGCTCTTTTTACTTCCGCGAAGGCGCGTTCCCGCTCCGGGGTCCATTCGACCGCATTGGAGGGCTTTTGTTTTCTGAGCACGGCATATAGGGGCTGCATGAGTTGAGCTGCGCGAGGGAGGAAACGGTTGTAAAAACTTACCATTCCTAAAAATTCCTGTAGCGATCTGACCGTTTGTGGTCGGGGGAAATTTGCTACTGCGCGCACTTTGTCTGGTAATGGAACTGCCCCCTCTGGTGAAACTCTGTGTCCCAAAAAATCAATCTGTGACATGCTGAATCAGCATTTGGCTGGGTTAATTATTAACCTGTGCTCTTCCAGCCTCTGAAAAACCGTAGTAAGGTGTTGTTCGTGTTCTTCCTCCGACGTGCTGGCTACCAGAATATCGTCGAGGTAGACGAACACGAAAGGGAGGTCGTGTAATACCGCATCCATCATACGCTGAAAAGTTTGAGCAGCGCCTTTGAGGCCAAACGGCATTCGCAAAAATTCAAAAAGACCAAAAGGGGTTATTACGGCCGTTTTGGGGACGTCTTCAGGTTGAACCGGAACTTGGTGGTAGCTGCGGACCAGGTCTATTTTAGAAAAAATGCACGCACCCGCCAGATGTAGTGAAAAATCCTGAATGTGAGGGATTGGGTAGCGGTCATGTGCTGTAGCATTGTTTAATCTGCGATAATCACTGCAAGGTCTCCAGGAACCGTTGGTTTTCGGGACCATATGCAGTGGCGAGGCCCAAGGGCTTTTCGAGCGCCGAATAATGCCCAGTTTTTCCAGGCTGGCGAACTCGTCGCGTGCTATGGCGAGCTTGGTCGCGTCTAAGCGCCGAGCTTTAGCGAACACAGGTGGGCCCGTTGTGGGAATGAAGTGTTCCAGCCCGTGTTTCGCTACTGTTGCTGAAAATTTGGGAACTGTGAGTGCTGGAAATTGGGTGAGGAGTTGGTCAAACCTACCTTCTGCTGTGGCGATGCTGGCCTGCACGGGTGGTGGGGACACTCGAGCTGAGCAGGGGATAGAAGAAAATGACGCATTAACTAAGCGTCTGTTTGCAAGATCGACTAACAACTCATGTGCACATAAGAAATCAGCGCCCAACAAGTTAAAACTCACCGCCGCTATAATAAAGGTCCACCTATAGTTGCGGCCGTGAATGAACAGAGGCAGGTTTCTTTCACCAAAAGTGTTGATGATCGAGCCGTTAGCTGCCATCGCTCCGTTTCCACGGGGTCCCGTTGCCCTGTCTGCGTAGGACGGGGTGATGAAGCTCACCTGAGCTGCGGTGTCGATGAGGAACTGTCTCCCGGAGCGTCCGTCAGTCACGTAGAGCAGCTTGTTTGTCTCGCCGAGAGCCGTAGCTGCTAACGGTTCCCGGCTTTGAAGTTTCCCGAGCTCTTGAAACTGCAGGGGGGCACGCATTTGTATGCCCTCTCGGCGAAGCGTCGATGGTAGTAGCAGAGGTCGTCCCGTTTGTTGTGCCTTGGTCGCGTCGCTGCCATGGTGGGCGGGTTCTGCTCCATTGCCTCTGATTCTCCGATGCTCTGGGCTTCCACGCCGAGATCTGCCGATGCTGCTGTGGCCATCTGCTCGCCGCAGGAGTTGATGAGCCGCTGCGCTTCTCGGGCAAGCGCACGGAAGTCCTGCTGGGTCTTACACCGCATGTTGGCCAGGATCCCTCTCATGTGCGTCGGCAGAGTGCTGAGGAAGATGTGTTGAAAAAGGAAGTTGTCGTTGTCTGCCTCCCTCAGCTGCAGCATGTCTTCCATGAGGGCCATCGGTCTGCGCCCCCCGTGGCCGTAAATCGCCAGTATCCTCCCGGCCCTTTCCTCGGCCGAGGGGACAAAACTCTCGATGAGGGTCGCCTTCAGTTCCTTGTACTTGTCGTTGGCGGGCGGCTGCTGTATCACGCTCCGCGCGCATCGTGCTGTGGCGGCATCGAGTCTGGTGACAATGTGGTAAAACTTGGTTTCGTCAGCCGTCACCCCCGCGAGTGCAAACTGAGCCTCAGCCTGCTGGAACCACGAGTTTGGGTCATTTTGCCAGAACTCTGGGAGCTTGACGGCGATGGCGCTTGTTTGGGCCACCTCTGACGAGTCTGCAGCGCGAGAACGCCTTTCCTCCGTTCTCATGACAGGGTTGGGGACGGCGCTTGCTTGGGCCGTCTCCGATGAGTCTGCTGTGGGGGAACGTCTTCCATCCGTTCCCATGTCTGGGTTGGCGACGGCGCTTGTTTGGGTCACCTCTGACGAGCCTGTAGCGGGAGAACGTCTTTGGTCCATTCTCACGTCTGGTCACCAATGTAGGGAACTTGAAATAAGGAAGCAAAGTGATTTTATAAATCAGGTTTATTGTCGGCTTCCAATCCCCAACATGTCTCATCTCATTGCAGAAGCAGAAAAAAGAGGCTGAGCGCAGTCAGACCTTCATACTTATACATCACATAACAAAAGACATCACATAACAAAAGCTGACATCACACATCCGTGTTATCTCCTTCTATTGTCCTCTCTCTCCTCCACCTGACCCTGGGGGGTCAGGAAGTCCGTTCAGGTCTCCACCGCTGAGTCTCCGTCTGCTCGTTGATCTCCGCCGGTGGTCGAGACCTATTGTCCTGCTCTGAGACGTGAGGTCATTCCACATATGTAATCTCTAAACATTCCTCTTGTGTCTATACATATGTAGGTATGGATATATGAACAATATAAGCCACACCCTACAGCTAAACAAAGTGAAAGGTGGGCTTGCGCTGCCAAATATCAGGGACTATTTTAAAGCCGCACAAATTAAAACTTTAGTAGAGATATGTAACCCAGTCTACACTGCACAATGGAAGATGAAATGCCAAATAACAAGTGACATCCCCCTACATGGATAGAGACCCCGCTAAAAATTTGGTTTAAGATAGGGTTCTTTAGTTTGATTCTCTCTGACTACCGATTATTGCAATGGATTGCCTATGATCAAGACTTTACTCCTAATAAAACAGACACTAGATTTAAAAAGTGGAAAGAGAACGGACTGATAAAATATTACGATTTTTTTAAAGGACAAATTTTAAGAAGTTTTGAAGATTTGAAAAAACAAGGCCTAGTAAATCAAGACCTTTATAGGTTCTTTCAGCTTAGACACCACATAAACAAAATACTTAAAAAGGAGGATTTGGAAAGGGCCCAGTCAGGTGTTCTGAAGGTTTTCTTAATGGCATATAAGGGGATCCCAGGGATCAGACTCATTTCTAAAATATACCAAGGTCTTCAAGACTTAAAAGGAGACAACACATCATATATACAGTGGGGTAAAAAAGTATTTAGTCAGCCACCAATTGTGCAAGTTCTCCCACTTAAAAGATGAGAGAGGTCTCCAATTTTCATCATAGGTATACCTCAACTATGAGAGACAAAATGAGGAAAAAAAAAATCCAGAAAATCACATCGAAGGATTTTTAAAGAATTTGTTTGCAAATTATGGTGAAAAATAAGTATTTGGTCAATAACAAAAGTTCATCTCAATACTTTGTTATATACCCTTTGTTGGCAATGACAGAGGTCAAACGTTTTCTGTAAGTCTTCACAAGGTTTTCACACACTGTTGCTGGTATTTTGGCCCATTCCTCCATGCAGATCTCTTCTAGAGCAGTGATGTTTTGGGGCTGTCGCTGGGCAACACAGACTTTCAACTCCCTCGAAAGATTTTCTATGGGGTTGAGATCTGGAGACTGGCTAGGCCACTCTAGGACCTTGAAATGCTTCTTATGAAGCCACTCCTTCGTTGCCCGGGCGGTATGTTTGGGATCATTGTCATGCTGAAAGACCCAGCCACGTTTCATCTTCAATGCCCTTGCTGATGGAAGGAGGTTTTCACTCAAAATCTCACGATACATGGCCCCATTCATTCTTTCCTTTACACGGATCAGTCGTCCTGGTCCCTTTGCAGAAAAACAGCCCCAAAGTATGATGTTTCCACCCCCATGCTTCACAGTCGGTATGGTGTTCTTTCTCCTCCAAACACGACAAGTTGAGTTTTTACCAAAAAGTTCTATTTTGGTTTCATCTGACCATATGACATTCTCCCAATCCTCTTCTGGATCATCCAAATGCTCTCTAGCAAACTTCAGACGGGCCTGGACATGTACTGGCTTAAGCAGGGGGACACGTCTGGCACTGCAGGATTTGAGTCCCTGGCGGCGTAGTGTGTTTCCTGATGTAGCCTTTGTTACTTTGGTCCCAGCTCTCTGCAGGTCATTCACTAGGTCCCCCCGTGTGGTTCTGGGATTTTTGCTCACCGTTCTCGTGATCATTTTGACCCCACAGGGTGAGATCTTGCGTGGAGCCCCAGATCGAGGGAGATTATCAGTGGTCTTGTATGTCTTCCATTTTCTAATAATTGCTCCCACAGTTGATTTTTTCACACCAAGCTGCTTACCTATTGCAGATTCAGTCTTCCCAGCCTGGTGCAGGTCTACAATTTTGTTTCTGGTGTCCTTTGACAGCTCTTTGGTCTTGGCCATAGTGGAGTTTGGAGTCTGACTGTTTGAGGTTGTGGACAGGTGTCTTTTATACTGATAATGAGTTCAAACAGGTGCCATTAATACAGGTAACGAGTGGAGGACAGAGGAGCCTCTTAAAGAAGAAGTTACAGGTCTGTGAGAGCCAGAAATCTTGCTTGTTTGTAGGTGACCAAATACTTATTTTCCACCATAATTTGCAAATAAATTCTTTAAAAATCCTTCAATGTGATTTTATGGATTTTTTTTTCTCATAGTTGAGGTATACCTATGATGAAAATTGGAGACCTCTCTCATCTTTTAAGTGGGAGAACGTGCACAATTGGTGGCTGACTAAATACTTTTTTGCCCCACTGTAAAAGAGAGATGGGAAAAAGAGGGGAATTTCACTTTACAACTGGAAATATGGGAAAAGCTAAATAAACAACAATGGAAAAGTACCTCATCCCTGCAGTGGAGAGAATTTGGATGGAAAAATTTGGCAAGATTTTTCAGAACACCTGCACAAAACAAATTTACCCATAAGGGGTTGAATTGTTGGCGCTTGTGTGGTGAAGAGACTGCAAATCATTTTCATGTGTCTTGGTCATGCCCAGTTATCCACCAATATTGGACCAATGTACAGACAATATTGGGGAAAATATTCAAAATAACAGTCCCCTTTTCCTTTGTAACTTTGTATTTGGGTTTACTACCGGAATCACTGGAAAGACGAGGAGAAAAATACTTATTCACTGTTTTAATATTGGCAAGTAAAAAAGCTCTAACTAAAAAAATGGATGTTGAAGGATTGTCCTACACCTGAAGATTGGATTAACGTGATTCAAGACATTTACTCGATGGAAAAGTTGACATTCGCACTGAGACAGGACATGGATGGGTTCTTGAACTTTTGGCAACCCTGGATCGCATATGTGTCTTCCATTAGATCTAATCTTTGACAAATACCATTTCAATAATGGCACCGCTCTTTGTTCCAACACTACTCAGATGCTCTTTTATTTTTATTATTTTATTTTTTTATTTTTTTTGTTCTTTTGTTTTGTTTTGTTTTTTTGTTTTTTCTTGTTTTGTTTTGTGTTTGTTTTTTTTGTTCCTTCTTTAATTCTCTTTTTCTTTCACTTAAAAAAAAGGGTGTTGTAATAACTATTCTTCCAATGTTGTCAAAAAACAAAAAAAAAGGAATGTGATGAAAATGTAAACAATGCAATGCTGTAATGACATGTATACCCTTTACAAAAACTTAAAAAAAAAACAAAAAAACAAAAAACTGCCTTTTGTGTTTGAATGAATGAATCTTTATTTTGGATAGATTAAAAGTAAAGATTAAAAAAAACAGAATAATATAACAAAGGGGAAAAAAGAAAAAAAAATCCAACAAGGTCAAATTAAACAATAACTCCTCTGATTATACAGTTCAACATAAGTTATCCGAAATGGGTGATGGCTGAAGCCACAGCTTATATTGCCCACCCATGTTCCATCAAAGAATTCAAAAGAAAAACAAAACAAGAGCGATTACAATTCAGAGCAAAGCTAAGACAAAATGTGACAAAAAACTAAGCAACAACACAACACAGACTGGATATGACAATCCTTATGTGATTTTACATGTCATCTTGTATATATGTTTGGAGTATTTCTTCCTTTAGTTTTTGTTTAAATTGTCCAAGCGTTGTACATGATTTTAATTCAGGTCCAAAATCGTTCCACAATCTGAGTCCTTGCACTGAAACACAGTGTTGCTTGGTGGTTGTTCTCACTGAGGGTTTTTGAAATATACATGTTCCTCTGAAATGATATTGTTTCTCCCTTATTTGGAACAACTTTTGGATATTTGCGGGCAGTGATAGAGTCTTCACTTTAAACATTATTACTGCAGTTTTAAAGTCAACCAGATCTTTCAACTTGAGAGCTTTTAATTTAAGAAAAAGTGGCTTTGTTGGTTCCCTGTAAGCAGCTTTGTTTATTTTTGTGTTTTGTGTTTACTTATGTTATCTTTGTCTAATATTTAAATTTGTTTGATGATCTGAAAAAAATGAAAAATCAGGAAGGAGGCAAACACTTTTTCCCACCACTATATTCAGATTGTTTGAAATAAAGCTTTGGGATAAAAAAAAAAAATCATGAAGATTTCTCGTGAATCACGTGGTGTGAGACCGGGGGGCGTGTCCATTCCGGGGCTTTCTTCCCCTTTGCTTCCTTATCCTCACATACTGTATAAATCCAGTCAACAGTCTCGCTGCTGCATATTGGTGGATCTGGTCCGAGCTTACAACACCGAGCAGAGCCGGGATAACACGGTAAGACGCTCTTTATTTTGACGGACAGACGAAACGTTTTCTCTTTCCCTTCTATCAGCTTCCCTCAGATTAAAACAAACAAACCTGTTTCCACATTAATGAGAATGAAGGGTGCAAATTAAAAAAAAAAAAAAACTTTGGAAAATTGCCGGAAGAATCTTGGAAACATATCCATCCTTCTTCTAAATAATGAGACTTGCACATTTTTTGAGAAAACAAATCTTGCGTATTATCAAGAAAAAGGGTTGCACATTTACAGGAAATGTTAATATTTACAGAAAAAAATGGTACAAATTTACACGGAAAAAGTCAAACACGTATTTTAAAATAACTTGCACATTTATGTTAAAAACTTCAAAATTTCAGTGAATAAAAATGCTTTCAAATTAATGAGAAAGGACCGAGTCGAAACAAAAGCAAGAAAAAAATGATACACTGCATTTCCTGTGAAATATTTTAATAAAGTTAGCAGATTTTACCAGACCATTAAGTTAATTAATTAAGTAAATTATGTTGTAGCTGTGCATTAATAATGAATAACAAATGTAGTAATAATAAACTTATTTAATGTGAATGTAATTATGGTGCAGGGTGGCCATGTAATATTTTCTTTAATGCAGCGTTTCACTAAAACTTGGGAATAAATATGTAAAGCGAGACTTTTCAGACACGTTTTAGAAAAAAGAGAAAAACAAAAGAAAACAGCATAAAATATCCAGAAAATTTTACAATATTATTTGAGAGAAAAAAGTATTGCGATAAACCTGCATATATATTAAAATCTCAGAAAAAACAATTCAATTTAAACCATGAAAAAACTCAGTAGTTAATTAAAAAAAAACCTTCCAACTCAAATTTTTGCAAGAAAAAAAAAACTGATTTGCTTAAAAATATCCAGTGTGAGGACTTCCGGTCTGGACGCCATGGCGACTGCAGCTTAACACTGAAGCTCTCAGACCCAATCCAAGATAACACCTTGAAAATCAAACTTAACGGATTTTTGGAGGAGTGAAAATCAAAAGACAAAATCATCATGCTATTTGAAGAGCTACGACGATTTCGCCGAGAGGTTACGGCCGAATTTCGGGAATTCAGAGATGAATTGAAAAGGACAAACAGCAGAGTGGACCAGGCCGAGAACCGAATCTTGGAAGCAGAGGAACGAATAAAAGTGCTCGAAGATTCTGTGCTAGACCTACGCAAAAGACAAGCATCTATAGAGGCTAAGCTAGCCGACCAAGAAGGAAGACAGAGAAGAGACAATATAAGAATTCATGGTCTGATAGAAGGAGCCAAAAACGGTTTTAACTCAATGGCAGAATGCGTGGAATCTTTACTAAGAGAGAAATTGGATATTCCACAAACCACCGACTTAAACATAGAAAAGGCACATCGTTCATTAGCCGCTAGGCCAGCGGCGGAAGTGCCCCCACGTTCGGTGTTGGTAAGATTTTCCAATTTCAAAATAAAACAAGAGGTTGTAAGACTGGCTTGGCAGAAAAAAGGATTTATGCACCAGGAGAGAAAAGTCTTCGTGGAACACGATTACGCCCCGGAGGTCCTTAAAAAGCGCAGGGAATACAATGACGCCAAAAAGGTACTACGTGAGAAGAAACTGCGCTTTCAGACGCCATTTCCTGCGAAGTTAAGGGTCTTCTACGCCGAAGAAACATGTCTCTATAATTCGGCGGAAGAAGCAACAGCTGACATGGTGAGAAGAGGGCTCCCGGTAACGGTATTTAAACCCGCAGCAGACCCGAGTGAGAAGATCAAAACGCAAACATGGACAACACAAAGACCTTCAAAATCCACGGGCCAGCAGCGGGAAACCCAGCGCCAGAGCGTCGCGGATAAACTGTCCGTTTTCAGGTTGGAATAGCGACCATTTTTTTTTTTTTTTGAATCAATCTGCACATCCAACCCCCCTCATACAAGGTAACAAACATTAAAGGAGATGCGTATTCAGCATGTGGTAAAACATTTCATGGAACAGTCATAATATTTGAAACAAATAAGTCTTTTTAATAAAAAAAAAAAACTTGTTAAAATAGAAATGTGACAATAATCCACATGTTCTCCTCACACTAACAAATACTGTTTTTGCGTGAATGTTTGCTGTGATGGGGGTGGGAGGGTGCACACAATTTCACAGGGTATAGGCATAAAGGGAAAAAAAAAATCATTACAAGTTCGGATTGGGTTCTGAAACTCACGTTAAAAGCATGGGACAACTTACAGGGGTAAGAGAGGGCCCTCAACACGTAACAGAGTTTGAGGAATTCCCCTCAGAGCCTTCACTCCATCAAGGCTCTTCCAGGGTCTTTAAAAAGACCTCAGCTCAGGAAGTTCTTTTGACAGTTTTTTGTTTTAAAGTTTTATACACTATGTTCTTAATGTTTTTCTTGTTCTTACTTTCAGTTTCTGAGTAGCACAAAAGAGGGCCACCACACAGTTATACTAAACAAAACAACACAATGGAGAAACAGGGTGTAACCAAAATAATTTCATATAATGTAAAAGGAATCCTGAATCCAGTTAAAAGATCCAAGATTCTAGGCAAAATGAAAAAAAACAAAGCAGGAATAATATTTTTACAAGAAACCCACCTAACAGACGTGGAGCACACTAAACTAAGTAGACAAGGGTTTAAAATGATCTCTTCATCTTCATATAAGTCAGGGAGGAGGAGGGGAGTAGCGACATTGATATCAACCAAAATTACATTTGAAAAAAAATCAGAACACAAAGATAAAGAAGGGAGATACAGTTTGGTAACTGGGCGACTAGAGGGAGAAGATATCACCCTGCTGAATGTGTATGCTCCCCCAGGGGCTAACTGGAAATTTTATAAAAATGTATTTGACCTAATGATAACTAAAGCTCAAGGTTTAGTGATATGTGGTGGGGACTTCAATCTTAGACTGAATCCATACTGGGATGCTTCTGGTAATTCTCCACATCAAAATAACACCCAAAGCAGGAAGACTCGGATGCTACTAAAAGAAATGGGAATCTGTGATGTGTAGAGGGAACTCAACCCCAGTGTAAAAGACTATACATTTTACTCAACTCCACATTCATCTTACACAAGGATTGACTATTTTTTTATGTTTAATAGAGACATTGGAAGAGTAGAAACATGTAAAATAGGACTGATGGATCTCTCTGACCACAGTCCGATCTACATGGACTTATATATCCAAAAATACACAAATAATAATGGGGCTGCACGGTGGCGCAGTGGTTTAGCACTGTGGCAGCACAGTTTTACCCTCGGCCGGGGGATCGCGGGGATCATGAGATCGTGGGTTCGATCCCAGCCCCCGACCAACAGTGAGCTATGTGGAGTTTGCATGTTTTCCCCGTGTTGCGTGGGTTTACTCCGGGATTTCTCCGGTTTCCTCCCGCATACCAAAAACATGTAGGTTTAGGGCGCTCGCGCACGCAGCGACCGGCAGCCGATGGCTTGTCACCAGACTGCAAACCAAATCTACCTACGGGTACAAATAAGTAACAAAAAAAAAAAAAAAAATACATTTTCTTGGAGGTTAAATTCAAATGTCCTGAAAGGACCATTGAAAGATGAATTGGAATCAGATATTCTCAGATATTTGGAAGAAAACGATAATGGAGAAGTATCCCCTTTAATACTGTGGGATGCATGCAAAGCTGTAATAAGAGGAAAGATTATTGCAAAACTGGCAACCCAAAAGAAACTAAGACAAGAAAAACTATCCACATTAGAGTCAGAACTTAAGAACCTAGAAAAAGAACACAAAGGCAACACTCATTCTACTGACTCGCTCAAGATTAAGGAAATTAAAAACCAAATAAATGAGATCTACACAATAGAAATCCAGAAGAAACTTACATTTTTGAAACAAAAATACTATGAAGTAGGCAGTAAATCGGCAAAATTGCTAGCCTATAAATTGAGGAAACATCAAACAGAAAGAGCAATCTACAAAATCAGAGACCCAGTATCAAAGGAAATAAAATTCAGAATTCAGGATATTCTTAACAGCTTCGACAATTACTATAAGAACTTATACTCCCACAAAAAACATAAAAACGCATCCGAGGCATTCCTAAACACATTAAACCTTCCCCAACTTACGGAGTCACAAAATAAAACACTACTGTCAGAAATACAACCTAAAGAATTGGAAAAAGCAATTATGAAACTTAAAGCTAACAAATCCCCAGGAGCAGATGGCTATACAGCAGAGTGGTACAAAACCTTTAAACAGCAACTATCTCCTCTCCTCCTGAAAACATTTAATTATGTCCTCCACACAGGGGAAATCCCCCCCCTCCTGGAGAGAAGGGGTCATTGCAGTTATACCTAAACCTGAAAAGGATAAACTAGAGTGCTCCAACTACAGACCAATCAGTGTACTAAATCAGGACTATAAGCTTTTTACCATTATCCTTGCCAAAAGGTTAGAAAATATACTGACAGACCTAATTCATTTAGACCAAACAGGTTTTATAAGACAAAGACAGACACAAGACAACATTCGACGCACTTTACACATAATTCATCATATAAAAAAATATAACTTAAATGCAGTCATATTGGGATTAGATGCTGAAAAAGCATTCGATTCGGTTGACTGGTCTTTTCTATATAGAATCTTATCCAGTTTCAATTTTCATAACAACTTCATTAGAACTATACAGGCATTATATAAAAAACCAACAGCTAAAATAAGGATTAACGGTAATTTATCATCATCTTTTGAACTGGAAAGAGGATGTCGTCAGGGCTGCCCCCTGTCTCCACTGCTCTTTGCAATCTTCATAGAACCTCTGAGCCAATGGATAAGACAAAATCAAAAAATTCAAGGTATTACACTTGGTCAGAAGGAACATAAAATAGCACTCTTTGCTGATGACATTTTAATATACCTGGGGCAGCCGGACACTTCTTTACCAGAACTAACCTCAGTTTTTTCAGAGTATGGAGATTTATCGGGGTACAAATTAAACATGCATAAAACCCAAATTTTAACATTCAACTATGACCCAAATCATTATTCACTAAGCAAACTCAAAACTAACTGGGAGTCGGAATCTATGAAATATCTGGGGGTCAATATCCCGAAACAACTCAACAAAATTATATCACTAAACTATGATCCACTGGTGACAAAAATAAAATCTGACCTAGCAAGATGGAATATGATACCATTCTTGGGTACTGCACAAAGAATTGAAGCAGTCAAAATGAATATACTTCCACGTCTTCTATACCTTTTCCAGACAATACCGGTAGAACCTCCCAAAAAAACATGGCAGGAGCTGGACAGAAGGATCTCAAGATTCATATGGCAGGGCAAGAGACCTAGAATCAGATATAGAACCTTACAGCTAAACAAAGACAAAGGTGGGCTCGCGCTGCCAAATATCAGGGACTACTTTAAAGCCGCACAAATTAAAACTTTAGTAGAGATATGTAACCCAGTCTACACTGCACAATGGAAGGAGATCGAATGCCAAATAACAAGTGACATCCCCCTACAGGCGATAATAGGGAGCAATGCCTTACCTAAGCTTTTGAATAACACTAACCCGTGGATAGAGACCCCGCTAAAAATTTGGTTTAAGATAGTCAGAGAGAATCAAACTAAAGAGCCCTATCGACTTCTGCAATGGATTGCCTATGATCAAGACTTTACTCCTAATAAAACAGACACCAGATTTAAAAAGTGGAAGGAGAAAGGGCTGATAAAATATTACGATTTTTTTAAAGGGCAAATTTTAAGAAGTTTTGAAGATTTGAAAAAACAAGGTCTAATAAATCAAGACCTTTACAGGTTCTTTCAGCTTAGACACCACATAAACAATATACTTAAAAAGGAGGATTTGGAAAGGGCCCAGTCAGGTGTTCTGAAGGTCTTCTTAATGGCATATAAAGGGATCCCAGGGATCAGATACATTTCTAAAATATACCAAGGTCTTCAAGACTTAAAAGGAGACAACACATCATATATAAAAGAGAGATGGGAAAAAGAGGGGAATTTCACTTTACAACTGGAAATATGGGAAAAGCTAAATAAACAGCAATGGAAAAGTACCTCATCCCTGCAGTGGAGAGAATTTGGATGGAAAAACTTGGTAAGATTTTTCAGAACACCTGCACAAAACAAATTTACCCATAAGGGATTGAACTGTTGGCGCTTGTGTGGTGAAAAGACTGCAAATCATTTTCATGTGTTTTGGTCATGCCCAGTTATCCACCAATATTGGACCAATGTACAGACAATATTGGGGAAAATATTCAAAATAACAGTTCCCTTTTCTTTTGTAACTTTGTATTTGGGTTTACTACCGGACTCACTGGAAAGAGGAGGAGAAAAATACTTATTCAGTGTTTTAATATTGGCAAGCAAAAAAGCTCTAACTAAAAAATGGATGCTGAAGGACTGTCCTACACCTGAAGATTGGATTAACGTGATCCAAGACATTTACTCGATGGAAAAGTTGACATTCGCACTGAGACAGGACATGGATGGGTTCATGAACTTTTGGCAACCCTGGATCGCATATGTGTCTTCCATTAGATCTAATCTTTGACAAATACCATTTCAATAATGGTTCCGCTCTTTGTTCCAATGCTACTCAGATGCTCTTTTACCTTTATTTACTTACTTTTTCTTTTTGTTTGTTTTTTGCTGGTTTGTTTGTTTGTTTTTGTTTTTTTTTTTATTTTTTTGTCTTTAATTTCACTTTTTCTTTCACTTTAAAAAAAAAGGGGTGTTGTAAGAATTATTCTTCCAATGTTGTCAGATATCAGAAAATAAGGGAACATGTGATGAAAATGTAAACAATGCATTGCTGTAACGACCTGTATACCCTTTACAAAAACTTAAATAAAAAAAAAAATATATATCCAGTGTATTAGAGGAAGACCTTCAAATAATGAGAACTTTCAGATAAACATTTAAAAAAAAAATAACCATACAGTTTCAAATTGTCATACATTCTTGTCTTTATCTAATGGATAAAACCCTGAAGATATAAACGCAGTGATACAGTGTTTAGCACTGTTACCTCACAGCTAGAAGGTTCCAGGTTCAAACCTCCAGGCTGCAGAGTTGGGAACCTTTCTGTGTAGAATGTGCATGTTTTTCCTGTGTCCTGTGGGTTTACTGTGGGGGCTCTGGTTTCCTCCCACAATCCAAAAGACATGCACGTTAATTGGTGATTCTGATTCTACATTGTCTCTAGGTATCTGTCTCTGATAGGCCCTCAGTGTAGCTATTAATTAAGCACTTCGAGTGGTCTTATCCTTATCCAGTATAAGCAAATTTATAGTAAAAGTCAGAGGACTTCTAAATTTCCTCCAGGAGGATCAATAAAGTATAACTGATCTTGGCTTATCTTTTCTTAAAGCAGGAATAGACTCCCAAACGAACAGCAAACTATCCTTTGATTTTTTTTGTTTCACTGGTTATAGTGATTTTTTTTTTAATTCCGCAGATGTCGCAGTGGCAGCAGTTGCTGAGGCTTAACTCTGAACTCCAGAGCCGAGTGAGCCAGCTGTATGAACGGAGATTTCCCCGAGAGATCCGTCATCATCTGTGCACCTGGATCGAGAGCCAGGACTGGTGAGTCCATCACAGGGGTCTGCCACCGGTGGTACCTGAGCTAAACAAGGCTTCTTCAATCAGTGGATCCCTGTGGCTTTGGCATAGTGCTAGGAAATAAATATTGACTGTATGGGAAGAAACCCTCATACATTTATATGGGGAAAAATTACATAAAAAAATACAAATTTTTGTGAAAAATTGGTCAAATTTGCAAGAAAAGCATCACAAACCTATGAGAAAATTCTCAAATTTGTAAAAAAAAATTACATTAAAAAAACGCTGAATTAACTAGCGATGCACTGATATTGGCCTCATATCGGTATCGACCAATATTCACATTACTGACTGATTTCAGCTGTCAGTAAATATGAGGGCTTAGGGCTGGGTGATTAACTGAAATAAAACCAATGTTCGAGGGTAAAACTAATGTAATCTTGCCCATGTTTGTTTTTTTTTTTTTTTTGCCCCTTCCTGTTGTGTGCTTGTGGATATGAGAGCTTTCATGTCCGTCCTCTTTAACGTGTGTGGTCACATCTGGAAGCCGTGCAGTTTGCGCTGTTTGGAGGCAGCAGAACAAAAAAATTTAAAAAAAATTAAACCAGCTTGTAGTGAAAAGAAATGCGGTGTCTGGCCACAGAGTATGTGACGATTGACTCTTTAGATCATCTGAAGCTGCCAAGAAAAAGGGCAAAATGCATTTAAACTAGGGACTTCCGGTCTGGACGCCATGGCGACTGCAGCTTAACACTGAAGCTCTCAGACCCAATTCAAGATAACACCTTGAAAATCAAACTTAACGGATTTTTGGAGGAGTGAAAATCAAAAGACAAAATCATCATGTCTAAAGGAAAACAGAAGAAACTGAAATTCTCCAGGCCAGGACACGTATCGGCCGGAGAATCTGAACTGGAAGATCTCCGTTCAGAAGACGAGGAACTGGTGATAGCTAACAAAAAGGTTAGCCTGAAATCACTATTTGAAGAGCTACGACGATTTCGCCGAGAAGTTACGGCCGAATTTCGGGAATTCAGAGAAGAATTGAAAAGGACAAACAGCAGAGTGGACCAGGCCGAGAACCGAATCTTGGAAACAGAGGAACGAATAAAAGTGCTTGAAGATTCTGTGCTGGACCTACGCAAAAGACAAGCATCTATAGAGGCTAAGCTAGCCAACCAAGAAGGAAGACAAAGAAGAGACAACATAAGAATTCATGGTCTGATAGAAGGAGCCGAAAACGGTTTTAACTCAATGGCAGAATGCGTGGAATCCTTACTAAGAGAGAAATTGGATATTCCACAAACCACCGACTTGAAGATAGAAAAGGCACATCGTTCATTAGCCGCTAGGCCGGCGGCGGAAGCGCCCCCACGTTCGGTGTTGATAAGATTTTCCAATTTCAAAATAAAACAAGAGGTTGTAAGACTGGCCTGGCAGAAAAAAGGATTTATGCACCAGGAGAGAAAAGTCTTCGTGGAACACGATTACGCCCCGGAGGTCCTTAAAAAGCGCAGGGAATACAATGACGCGAAAAAGGTGTTAAGAGAGAAGAAACTGCGCTTTCAGACTCCATTTCCTGCGAAGTTAAGGGTCTTCTACGGCGAAGAAACATGTCTCTATAATTCGGCGGAAGAAGCAACAGCTGACATGGCGAGAAGAGGGCTCCCGGTAACGGTATTTAAACCCGCAGCAGACCCGAGTGAGAAGATCAAAGCGCAAACATGGACAACACAAAGACCTTCAAAATCCACGGACCAGCAGCGGGAAACCCAGCGCCAGAGCGTCGCGGATAAACTGTCCGTTTTCAGGTTGGAATAGCGACCTTTTTTTTTTTTTTTCTCTCTTGAATCAATCCGCACATCCAACCCCCCTCATACAAGGTAACAAACATTAAAGGAGATGCGTATTCAGCATGTGGTAAAACATTTCATGGAACAGTCATAATATTTGAAACAAATAAGTCTTTGTAATAAAAAAAAAACAAAAAACAAAAAAAACTTGTTAAAATAGAAATGTGACAATAATCCACATGTTCTCCTCATACTAACAAATACTGTTTTTGCGTGAATGTTTGATGTGATGGGGGTGGGAGGGTGCACACAATTTCACAGGGTTTAGGCATAAAAGGAAAAAAAAAATCATTACAAGTTTGGATTGGGTTCTGAAACTCACGTTAAAAGCATGGGGCAGCTTACAGAGGTAAGAGAGGGCCCTCAACACGTAACAGAGTTTGAGGAATTTCCCTCAGGGCCTTCACTCCATCAAGGCTCTTCCAGGGTCTTTAAAAAGACCTCAGCTCAGGAAGTTCTTCTGACAGCTTTTTGTTTTAAAGTTTTATACACTATGTTCTTAATGTTTTTCTTGTTTTTAATGTTCTTTCAGTTTCTGAGTAGCACAAATGAGGGCCACCACACAGTTATACTAAACAAAACAACACAATGGAGAAACAGGGTGTAACCAAAATAATTTCATGTAATGTAAAAGGAATCCTGAATCCAGTTAAAAGATCCAAGATTCTAGGCAAAATGAAAAAAGACAAAGCAGGAATAATATTTTTACAAGAAACCCACCTAACAGACGTGGAACACAATAAACTCAGTAGACAAGGGTTTAAAATGATCTCTTCATCTTCATATAAGTCAGGGAGGAGGAGGGGAGTAGCGACATTGATATCAACCAAAATTACATTTGAAAAAAAATCAGAACACAAAGATAAAGAAGGGAGATACAGTTTGGTAACTGGGCGGCTAGAGGGAGAAGATATCACCCTGCTGAATGTGTATGCTCCCCCAGGGGCTAACTGGAAATTTTATAAAAATGTATTTGACCTAATGATAACTAAAGCTCAAGGTTTAGTGATATGTGGTGGGGACTTCAGTCTTAGACTGAATCCATACTGGGATGCTTCTGGTAATTCTCCACATCAAAATAACACCCAAAACAGGAAGACTTGGATGCTACTAAAAGAAATGGGAATCTGTGACGTGTGGAGGGAACTCAACCCCAGTGTAAAAGACTATACATTTTACTCAACTCCACATTCATCTTACTCAAGGATTGACTATTTTTTTATGTTTAATAGAGACATTGGAAGAGTAAAAACATGTAAAATAGGACTGATGGATCTCTCTGACCACAGTCCGATCTACATGGACTTAAATATCCAAAAATACACAAATAATACATTTTCTTGGAGGTTAAATTCAAATGTCCTGAAAGGACCATTGAAAGATGAATTGGAATCAGATATTCTCAGATATTTGGAAGATAACGATAATGGAGAAGTATCCCCTTTAATACTGTGGGATGCATGCAAAGCTGTAATAAGAGGAAAGATTATTGCAAAACTGGCAACCCAAAAGAAACTAAGACAAGAAAAACTATCCACATTAGAGTCAGAACTTAGGAACCTAGAAAAAGAACACAAAGGCAACACTCATTCTACTGACTCGCTCAAGATTAAGGAAATTAAAAACCAAATAAATGAGATCTACACAATAGAAATCCAGAAGAAACTTACATTTTTGAAACAAAAATACTATGAAGCAGGCAGTAAATCGGCAAAATTGCTAGCCTATAAATTGAGGAAACATCAAACAGAAAGAGCAATCTACAAAATCAGAGACCCAGTATCAAAGGAAATAAAATTCAGAATTCAGGATATTCTTAAAAGCTTCGAGAATTACTATAAGAACTTATACTCCCACAAAAAACATAAAAACGCATCCGAGGCATTCCTAAACACATTAAACCTTCCCCAACTTACGGAGTCACAAAATAAAACACTACTGTCAGAAATACATCCTAAAGAATTGGAAAAAGCAATTATGAAACTTAAAGCTAACAAATCCCCAGGAGCAGATGGCTATACAGCAGAGTGGTACAAAACCTTTAAACAGCAACTATCTCCTCTCCTCCTGAAAACATTTAATTATGTCCTCCACACAGGGGAAATCCCCCCCTCCTGGAGAGAAGGGGTCATTGCAGTTATACCTAAACCTGAAAAGGATAAACTAGAGTGCTCCAACTACAGACCAATCAGTGTACTAAATCAGGACTATAAGCTTTTTACCATTATCCTTGCCAAAAGGTTAGAAAATATACTGACAGACCTAATTCATTTAGACCAAACAGGTTTTATAAGACAAAGACAGACACAAGACAACATTCGACGCACTTTACACATAATTCATCATATAAAAAAATATAACTTAAATGCAGTAATAATGGGATTAGATGCTGAAAAAGCATTCGATTCGGTTGACTGGTCTTTTCTATATAGAATCTTATCCAGTTTCAATTTTCATAACAACTTCATTAGAACTATACAGGCATTATATAAAAAACCAACAGCTAAAATAAGGATTAACAGTAATTTATCATCATCTTTTGAACTGGAAAGAGGATGTCGTCAGGGCTGCCCCCTGTCTCCACTGCTCTTTGCAATCTTCATAGAACCTCTGAGCCAATGGATAAGACAAAATCAAAAAATTCAAGGTATTACACTTGGTCAGAAGGAACATAAAATAGCACTCTTTGCTAATGACATTTTAATATACCTAGGGCAGCCGGACACTTCTTTACCAGAACTAACCTCAATTTTTTCAGAGTATGGAGATTTATCGGGGTACAAATTAAACATGCATAAAACCCAAATTTTAACATTCAACTATGACCCAAATCATTATTCACTAAGCAAACTCAAAACTAACTGGGAGTCGGAATCTATGAAATATCTGGGGGTCAATATCCCGAAACAACTCAACAAAATTATATCACTAAACTATGATCCACTGGTGACAAAAATAAAATCTGACCTAACAAGATGGAATATGATACCATTCTTGGGTACTGCACAAAGAACTGAAGCAGTCAAAATGAATATACTTCCACGTCTTCTATACCTTTTCCAAACAATACCGGTAGAACCTCCCAAAAAAACATGGCAGGAACTGGACAGAAGGATCTCAAGATTCATATGGCAGGGCAAGAGACCTAGAATCAGATATAGAACCTTACAGCTAAACAAAGACAAAGGTGGGCTTGCGCTGCCAAATATCAGGGACTACTTTAAAGCCGCACAAATTAAAACTTTAGTAGAGATATGTAACCCAGTCTACACTGCACAATGGAAGGAGATCGAATGCCAAATAACAAGTGACATCCCCCTACAGGCGATAATAGGGAACAATGCCTTACCTAAGCTTTTGAATAACACTAACCCGTGGATAGAGACCCCGCTAAAAATTTGGTTTAAGATAGTCAGAGAGAATCAAACTAAAGAGCCCTATCGACTTCTGCAATGGATTGCCTATGATCAAGACTTTACTCCTAATAAAACAGACACCAGATTTAAAAAGTGGAAGGAGAAAGGGCTGATAAAATATTACGATTTTTTTAAAGGGCAAATCTTAAGAAGTTTTGAAGATTTGAAAAAACAAGGCCTAATAAATCAAGACCTTTACAGGTTCTTCCAGCTTAGACACCACATAAACAATATACTTAAAAAGGAGGTTTTGGAAAGGGCCCAGTCAGGTGTTCTGAAGGTCTTCTTAATGGCATATAAAGGGATCCCAGGGATCAGATACATTTCTAAAATATACCAAGGTCTTCAAGACTTAAAAGGAGACAACACATCTTATATAAGAGAGAGATGGGAAAAAGAGGGGAATTTCACTTTACAACTGGAAATATGGGAAAAGCTAAATAAACAGCATTGGAAAAGTACCTCATCCCTGCAGTGGAGAGAATTTGGATGGAAAAACTTGGTAAGATTTTTCAGAACACCTGCACAAAACAAATTTACCCATAAGGGACTGAACTGTTGGCGCTTGTGTGGTGAAAAGACTGCAAATCATTTTCATGTGTTTTGGTCATGCCCAGTTATCCACCAATATTGGACCAATGTACAGACAATATTGGGGAAAATATTCAAAATAACAGTCCCCTTTTCCTTTGTAACTTTGTATTTGGGTTTACTACCGGACTCACTGGAAAGACGAGGAGAAAAATACTTATTCAATGTTTTAATATTGGCAAGCAAAAAAGCTCTAACTAAAAAATGGATGTTGAAGGACTGTCCTACACCTGAAGATTGGATTAACGTGATCCAAGACATTTACTCGATGGAAAAGTTGACATTCGCACTGAGACAGGACATGGATGGGTTCATGAACTTTTGGCAACCCTGGATCGCATATGTGTCTTCCATTGGATCTAATCTTTGACAAATACCATTTCAATAATGGTTCCGCTCTTTGTTCCAACGCTACTCAGATGCTCTTTTACCTTTATTTACTTACTTTTTCTTTTTGTTTGTTTTTTGCTGGGTTTTTTTTGTTTTGTTTTTTGTTTTTTGTTTTTGTTTTTTTTTTCTCTTTAATCTCACTTTTTCCTTCACTTTAAAAAAAAAAAAAAGGGGGGTGTTGTAAGAATTAATCTTCCAATGTTGTCAGATATCAGAAAATAAGGGAACATGTGATGAAAATGTAAACAATGCATTGCTGTAACGACCTGTATACCCTTTACAGAAACTTAAATTAAAAAAAAAAAAAAAAACAAACACCCAAAACAGGAAGACTCGGATGCTACTAAAAGAAATGGGAATCTGTGACGTGTGGAGGGAACTCAACCCCAGTGTAAAAGACTATACATTTTACTCAACTCCACATTCATCTTACTCAAGGATTGACTATTTTTTTATGTTTAATAGAGACATTGGAAGAGTAAAAACATGTAAAATAGGACTGATGGATCTCTCTGACCACAGTCCGATCTACATGGACTTAAATATCCAAAAATACACAAATAATACATTTTCTTGGAGGTTAAATTCAAATGTCCTGAAAGGACCATTGAAAGATGAATTGGAATCAGATATTCTCAGATATTTGGAAGAAAACGATAATGGAGAAGTATCCCCTTTAATACTGTGGGATGCATGCAAAGCTGTAATAAGAGGAAAGCTTATTGCAAAACTGGCAACCCAAAAGAAACTAAGACAAGAAAAACTATCCACATTAGAGTCAGAACTTAGGAACCTAGAAAAAGAACACAAAGGCAACACTCATTCTACTGACTCACTCAAGATTAAGGAAATTAAAAACCAAATAAATGAGATCTACACAATAGAAATCCAGAAGAAACTTACATTTTTGAAACAAAAATACTATGAAGCAGGCAGTAAATCGGCAAAATTGCTAGCCTATAAATTGAGGAAACATCAAACAGAAAGAGCAATCTACAAAATCAGAGACCCAGTATCAAAGGAAATAAAATTCAGAATTCAGGATATTCTTAAAAGCTTCGAGAATTACTATAAGAACTTATACTCCCACAAAAAACATAAAAATGCATCCGAGGCATTCCTAAACACATTAAACCTTCCCCAACTTACGGAGTCACAAAATAAAACACTACTGTCAGAAATACATCCTAAAGAATTGGAAAAAGCAATTATGAAACTTAAAGCTAACAAATCCCCAGGAGCTGATGGCTATACAGCAGAGTGGTACAAAACCTTTAAACAGCAACTATCTCCTCTCCTCCTGAAAACATTTAATTATGTCCTCCACACAGGGGAAATCCCCCCCTCCTGGAGAGAAGGGGTCATTGCAGTTATACCTAAACCTGAAAAGGATAAACTAGAGTGTTCCAACTACAGACCAATCAGTGTACTAAATCAGGACTATAAGCTTTTTACCATTATCCTTGCCAAAAGGTTAGAAAATATACTGACAGACCTAATTCATTTAGACCAAACAGGTTTTATAAGACAAAGACAGACACAAGACAACATTCGACGCACTTTACACATAATTCATCATATAAAAAAATATAACTTAAATGCAGTCATATTGGGATTAGATGCTGAAAAAGCATTCGATTCGGTTGACTGGTCTTTTCTATATAGAATCTTATCCAGTTTCAATTTTCATAACAACTTCATTAGAACTATACAGGCATTATATAAAAAACCAACAGCTAAAATAAGGATTAACGGTAATTTATCATCATCTTTTGAACTGGAAAGAGGATGTCGTCAGGGCTGCCCCCTGTCTCCACTGCTCTTTGCAATCTTCATAGAACCTCTGAGCCAATGGATAAGACAAAATCAAAAAATTCAAGGTATTACACTTGGTCAGAAGGAACATAAAATAGCACTCATTGCTGATGACATTTTAATATACCTAGGGCAGCCGGACACTTCTTTACCAGAACTAACCTCAATTTTTTCAAAGTATGGAGATTTATCGGGGTACAAATTAAACATGCATAAAACCCAAATTTTAACATTCAACTATGACCCAAATCATTATTCACTAAGCAAACTCAAAACTAACTGGGAGTCGGAATCTATGAAATATCTGGGGGTCAATATCCCGAAACAACTCAACAAAATTATATCACTAAACTATGATCCACTGGTGACAAAGATAAAATCTGACCTAACAAGATGGAATATGATACCATTCTTGGGTACTGCACAAAGAATTGAAGCAGTCAAAATGAATATACTTCCACGTCTTCTATACCTTTTCCAAACAATACCGGTAGAACCTCCCAAAAAAACTTGGCAGGAACTGGACAGAAGGATCTCTAGATTCATATGGCAGGGCAAGAGACCTAGAATCAGATATAGAACCCTACAGCTAAACAAAGACAAAGGTGGGCTCGCGCTGCCAAATATCAGGGACTACTTTAAAGCCGCACAAATTAAAACTTTAGTAGAGATATGTAACCCAGTCTACACTGCACAATGGAAGGAGATCGAATGCCAAATAACAAGTGACATCCCCCTACAGGCGATAATAGGGAACAATGCCTTACCTAAGCTTTTGAATAACACTAACCCGTGGATAGAGACCCCGCTAAAAATTTGGTTTAAGATAGTCAGAGAGAATCAAACTAAAGAGCCCTATCGACTTCTGCAATGGATTGCCTATGATCAGGACTTTACTCCTAATAAAACAGACTCCAGATTTAAAAAGTGGAAGGAGAAAGGGCTGATAAAATATTACGATTTTTTTAAAGGGCAAATCTTAAGAAGTTTTGAAGATTTGAAAAAACAAGGCCTAATAAATCAAGACCTTTACAGGTTCTTCCAGCTTAGACACCACATAAACAATATACTTAAAAAGGAGGATTTGGAAAGGGCCCAGTCAGGTGTTCTGAAGGTCTTCTTAATGGCATATAAAGGGATCCCAGGGATCAGATACATTTCTAAAATATACCAAGGTCTTCAAGACTTAAAAGGAGACAACACATCTTATATAAAAGAGAGATGGGAAAAAGAGGGGAATTTCACTTTACAACTGGAAATATGGGAAAAGCTAAATAAACAGCATTGGAAAAGTACCTCATCCCTGCAGTGGAGAGAATTTGGATGGAAAAACTTGGTAAGATTTTTCAGAACACCTGCACAAAACAAATTTACCCATAAGGGGTTGAACTGTTGGCGCTTGTGTGGTGAAAAGACTGCAAATCATTTTCATGTGTTTTGGTCATGCCCAGTTATCCACCAATATTGGACCAATGTACAGACAATATTGGGGAAAATATTCAAAATAACAGTTCCCTTTTCTTTTGTAACTTTGTATTTGGGTTTACTACCGGACTCACTGGAAAGACGAGGAGAAAAATACTTATTCAATGTTTTAATATTGGCAAGCAAAAAAGCTCTAACTAAAAAATGGATGTTGAAGGACTGTCCTACACCTGAAGATTGGATTAACGTGATCCAAGACATTTACTCGATGGAAAAGTTGACATTCGCACTGAGACAGGACATGGATGGGTTCATGAACTTTTGGCAACCCTGGATCGCATATGTGTCTTCCATTAGATCTAATCTTTGACAAATACCATTTCAATAATGGTTCCGCTCTTTGTTCCAAAGCTACTCAGATGCTCTTTTACCTTTATTTACTTACTTTTTCTTTTTGTTTGTTTTTTACTGGTTTGTTTGGTTTTTTTTTTGTTATTTGTTTCTTGTTTTTTTTTCTCTTTCACTTTTTCTTTCACTTTAAAAAAAAAAAAAGGGGTGTTGTAAGAATTAATCTTCCAATGTTGTCAGATATCAGAAAATAAGGGAACATGTGATGAAAATGTAAACAATGCACTGCTGTAACGACCTGTATACCCTTTACAAAAACTTAAATAAAAAAAAAAAAAATGCATTTAAACTAGCAGGGACTGCCACGTAGCTAAATTACTGTTAGCTGCTAACAGCTATCCGCAGCAGCTGAACCATTTTACAATGGAAAATGCACAACAGGATTTACAAGCAGACTGGGTTTAAGAATCCAATCAGAGACTCGTGGTCCCTATGTGGTGATAACATAATTATGGCTGCATAAAGGACTCCCCCAATACAGCTAACAAGCTAATTAGCCACCACCATGAGTCAGGTGACCTACAAACCCTCAAGAGATATGTATTATAAACATTGACTTCTGCATCAGCAATATTTAATTTTGTTACATGTGTGTGAAATTATTATATTATGCTCATTTACTACTGAATCACCGCAGTGATATGTTCATTGATACCACACTCTTGTGTCATATTGCGTAATTATGAGCCTTGTCTGTGAACTATAAGGGAGAAGAAAAGAAAAAAAAAAAAAGCAAAATTGATGTGAAAGGTTCAAATAACTACGACAGCTGCTCATTAAAAATTTCTCCTGACTCATTTCCCATGGATTGAGAGGAACCAAACGTGGCCCAGTTATTAATCTTTCTCTACATAGGTACCACTGAGGGTCACACACTTTTCCCATTGCTTTATGCAGCTGTGGCGACCTCAACTGTAGAAGTCTGCAAGTTGTATCAGAAGCCATGACTTGACCTCTGAAATCAGCATTTCATCATCTGGGAAGTGCTTGCCTTTTAGAAATGACTTCATTGTTGGAAAGTTTGAAAATTTGAGGCTTTTATGCAACTTTTTTTGTTATTAGCTAAACTGGCTGTTGTTTTCATTCATTATGGTGCATGGTTGACCAGATTAAAGGCCTATAAAGTTGTTTTATGTCACATTAATGCAGTGGCATTACTGCAGCGGATAGGAAGAGACTGAACAAACTGATTAAGAAAGCTAGCTCTGTCCTGGGGCAACGCCTTGATCCGATGGAGGAGATAGGAGAGAGAAGGATGGTGGCTAAACTGTCATCTCTGCTGGAGTCCGAGTTCCACCCTATGCAGGACATACTGGATGCACTGAGGAGCTCATTTAGCAGCAGACTACATCATCCCAGGTGCACAACCGAGAGGTTTCGTAGGTCCTTCCTACCAATGGCTGTCAGACTGTACAACCTAAGCAGGGCTGCTCGCAGAGATAGCAAAAAGACGTAACAAACTATAGTTTTTTTTTTTTTTTTTTTTTTTTTTTTTTTTTGAATGCAAAAGATGCAATAGACTTACACAATGGTCCTCTCCGGCATACAACTAGGAACATACCGGTCGCTATGGAGGGTGAGAATATGTATGGGCACATAATCATACCATGTAGGATAACTAAATAGACGGTTATGCTGTTTCATCCCACCTAGCAACAATGCTCTGCACTGTGTGTGTTTATATATTTACATATTTATTCCATCTAGCTACAATGCTCTGCACTGGGTGTGTTTATATTTATATATCTATATATTTATTCCATCTAGCTACAATGCTCCGCACTGTGTTTTTATATATCTACATATTATTCCATCTAGCTACATTGCTCCGCACTGTGTGTGTTTATATACTTGCATATTTATTCCACCTAGCTGCAATGCTCCATACTGTGGGTGTTTATATATTTACATATTTATTCCATCTAGCTATAATGCTCTGCACTGTGTGTTCATATATTCATATATTTATTCCATCCAGCTACAATGCTCTGCACTGTGTGTCTGTGTGTGTGTGTGTGTGTGTATATATATATTTTATAGTAATATGTACATATGTATATTAGCTGCTCTTGCTTGCTTGTTTTTTCTTGCCTTCTGATTGTTGCTCTGAGTGTTGCTATCCCTGTGCTGTTGCAATCCTGGAATTTCCCCGTTGTGGGACTAATAAAGGCTTATCTTATCTTATCTTATTATTCCTTACAAACAATGTTGTCATTCAGTCTCAAATATTATTTTCTGGTTTTTTTTGTGTTTCAGGGACTTGGCAGCAACAGATGAAACCAGAGCAATAGGTTGTTTTCAGGTCATGCTGGTGTATCTGGAGGAAGAGTGGAACCGTTCTATGCAGGAGAAAAACATCCTTGAGGGGCCCGATTTTTCACTGATGAAAGACGTCTTACTGGTAAGGGAGTGTTTATTTTATTACTTAAAATAACTTGACCTTCTTGTCACTTTATGGCCATATTTATGGAGCACCAATACTGCCAAAATAAAAACATTTTAAAAAGGAAATAAAATAAATTTATACAGTAAGTCAACACAGTATTGAAGAATATTAATAGAGGTTATTATTGTATCATGTGTTGTACATTTAGATATAAATAGGTGTTTTTAAGCCCTGTTATTGTTTCATGTTTTTTTTTGTTTTGTTTTGTTCTAAAATATTTAATATTTTAAAAGCAGAGAGAAACACACATGAAAAAGGTGTCCAAAATGTTGCCTCATTAATTAAACATGTGCATATACAGTATATACACACGTGGACAAAATTGTTGGTACCCCTCTGTTAATGAAAGGAAAACCCACAATGGTCACAGAAATAACTTGAATCTGACAAAAGTGGTAATAAATAAAAATTCTATGAAAATTAACCAATGAAAATCAGACAATGCTTTTGAATTGTGGTTCAACAGAATTATTTTAAAAAACAAACTCATGAAACAGGCCTGGACAAAAATGAAGGTACCCCTAGAAAAGATTGAAAATAATGTGACCATAGGGACATGTTCAACCAAGATGTGTCCTCTAACATCACAGGTGTCTACAAACTTGTAATCCATCAGTTGGCTTATTTAAAGGATGACAAGTAGTCACTGTGCTGTTTGGTGACATTGTGTGTACCACACTAAACATGGACCAGAGGAAGAAAAGGAGAGAGTTGTCTCAGGAGATTAGAAAGAAAATTATAGACAAGCATGTTAAAGGTAAAGGCTATAAAACCATCTCCAAGCAGCCTGATGTTCCTGTGACTACAGTTGCACATATTATTCAGAAATTTAAGATCCACGGGACTGTAGCCAACCTCCCTGGACGTGGCCGCAGGAGGAGACGGATAATACGAATGGTAACAAAAGAGCCCAGCACAACCTCTAAACACATTCATGGTGAACTCCAAGGTCAAGGTACATCAGTGTCAGATCGTTGTTTGAGCCAAAGTGGACTTCATGGGAGACGACCAAGGAGGACACCACTGTTGAAAACAAATCATAAAAAAGCCAGAGTGGAATTTGCCAAACTGCATGTTGACAAGCCACAAAGCTTCTGGGAGAATGTCCTATGGACAGACGAGACAAAACTGGAAGTTTTTGGCAAGGCACATCAGCTCTATGTTCACAGACGCAAAAATGAAGCATACCAAGAAAAGAACACTGTCCCTACTGTGAAACATGGAGGAGGTTCTGTTATGTTCTGGGGCTGCTTTGCTGCATCTGGCACAGGGTGTCTTGAATCTGTGCAGGGTACAATGAAATCTCAAGACTATCAAGGTATTCTAGAGAGAAATGTGCTGCCCAGTGTCAGACAGCTTGGTCTCAGTCGCAGGTCATGGGTCTTGCAACAGGATAATGACCCAAAACACACAGCTAAAAACACCCAAGAATGGCTAAGAGCGAAACATTGGACTATTCTAAAGTGGCCTTCTATGAGCCCTGATCTAAATCCTATTGAACATCTGTGGAAGGAGCTGAAACGTGCCATCTGGAGAAGGCACCCTTCAAACCTGAGACAACTGGAGCAGAGTTTGCTCGTGAGGAGTGGGCCAAAATACCTGCTGAGAGGTGCAGAAGTCTCATTGACAGTTACAGAAATCGTTTGATTGCAGTGATTGCCTCAAAAGGATGTGCAACAAAATATTAAGGGTACCACCATTTTTGTCCAGGCCTGTTTCATGAGTTTTTTTTTTTTTTTTTAATAATTCTGTTGAACCACAATTCAAAAGCATTGTCTGATTTTCATTGGTTAATTTTCATAGAATTTTTATTTATTATCACTTTTGTCAGATTCAAGTTATTTCTGTGACCATTGTGGGTTTTTCTTTCATTAACAGAGGGGTACCAACAATTTTGTCCACGGCTGTATCTTTAAAACAAATCATTTGCTATACACAATGTCAAGTATTCCACTTTGTTTGTACTTCATTCAAGTATTAAAATAGTGAATGATTTTGTTGAGGGATTCATGAAACCAAGGAGAGAGATGAACAATATGAAGTGATGAAGATAAGATAAGATAAGATAAGCCTTTATTAGTCCCACAATGGGGAAATTCCAGGATTGCAACAGCACAGGGATAGCAACACTCAGAGCAACAATCAGAAGGCAAGAAAAAAACAAGAACAGCTAGTAAACATATGTACATATTACTATATATATATATATATATATATATATATAGACACACAGTGCAGAGCATTGTGGTTGGTGAATGTGCAGATCGCTGTATAGTACCTGCCAGAATTTAAAACTACTTTTACCCCAGCCAGTATGTAACTCTGTGACACTTACTTGTCTCGCTAAATCTTGTTAACAGTATACCTCTGTAATACAATGGGTAATTGGGGGTATAATATCACTGGGTAATTGGGGAAAACAGGGTAACACCCACACCTACGCTCGCCAGATTTTTATGTGTAACCCTTACTAACACCCACTCACCCTACTCACTTTAGGTGTAGTACCCTTTTGGTAGTGGTGTGTTACGGCAATGTATTTACCTTAGCTTTACTACCTGAGGCAGAGGGATAATTGGGCCAGGTCAGACCGACTCTGGGTTCGTAGGAGCCTGGGAGGTGCAACAACAGATGACACATACACAGCCGTATATGGAACTTGCAACTATGTATATTATTTACAAATATGTACATATAAACAAATACATAGCGCGATACAATAGAAAAAATAAAAACAAAATACTCCACATTATATTTACAATATTCACAGTCCCGTTTTGGTCCTTTCCAGGTGACTAGTGGAGTCACCTTTAACAGTTTCTAGGACTCGGGCTTCGGCTCGCCATCCAGATCTGGAGATCCACGCTCTGGTCAAACCAGTCCAAAAGGGAAAAAAAAAAAAAAGAAAAGAAAGAACCTGACCATGCCAAGTGGCTCGTGCTTCAGTGGGGTTCCCGCGCTCAACGGCGCCAACATGTAACCCAGCTGAGAAAATGACCCTTTTTCTCAGATTTCATTTGTATTAATGAAAGTGTGTGATTTTATTTTGAAAAACGGTTATTTTGGGGAAGAGGAAGTGCGATCCTCGTTATCCAACTTTTAAATTTCCGTTTCATGGTTACGTTGGGTGATCTGGGTCTTTCCATTCATTAAGAGCAATATTAGCCCCGCCTTCCGAGCAAAGTGCTGAGGCGCTCTGCTGGAAGTCGGTCTTTCACAATATGAGAGCGGACAAGAGAGGTTGTGAAGCGGTCTGTGTTCACACTGAGACCTCATCTTGGTGAGTGAGATACATGCTAATGTTATGCTAATGTTAGCGCCCCCGGATCCCAATCAATTTCAAGGGTTTTATCCAGGCAAAGGCTGCTACCAGCACGCTAGTGTCGCCATATCACCAAGGACCGTCTTTCTCTCTGGTCTGTGTCTTTCGGCGTCTGGCGTGACTGAGCCAAAAATGCAAGTCATCCCAGACCCAGGGAGAGAGCGCTTAACCCATTGGCTGGCGTGACCCAGCAACGGCGCAGCCATTGGTTACAATAAATATCAACACACAATACTAGGAACTTTATCAGAACCTTCTAGAAAATGTTCCTACTATTTATGAATATATATTTATTTAAATATTCATATTCAAATTATGTATTCCCATTGTGAAATGGGTGTTTTTCTTTTCTAAAAGCGGTATCGATATTTATAATTTAATTCACGTTAAACTATCTACTCCCATTGTGAAATGAATGTCCCCCCCTTCTTCTTAAAGCGGTATCGACATTCATAATTTTAATCACGTTTTTAACACTGGGTTACACTATCCCCCCTTAGAATCATGCAAGTCCCTTTGCATGGGATTAGCTAAATAGTAATGACGGGAGAACTAGTGTTCATGGGAATACAGTGATCCCTCGCTACTTCGCGCTTCACCTTTCGCGCCCTCAGTGCATCGCGGATTTTTCAAAAATATTCATCAAAAATTCAAAATTGAGAAATAATGGGCGGGCGCTAGCAGAAGGCAGGGAGACTACATTAGACCATCAGGTGTCAACACGGAGAGCCGCACAACTCTCTGTTCGCTGTTGTCGTGTTGGCTGGGCTCGGAAATCTCGCAAGCTGACTGGCCGAGACGTTTCACCCCGCAAGCTGATTGGCCGAGACGTCTCACCCACCTCCTCTCCCTGCCGAGCACCCATGAAGGGAAGGAAGACTGCATTCATTGCTTTTTATCGCTCGTGTTACTTAGTCTCGCCGCTTGGAACTTTTTGCTGTTCTCTTGTGCCATTTTGTGCGAAATAGTCTTCCCGTCGAGCCACTACGCCGCCTCCTGCAGCTTCAGCTCTATCGGAAGCTGCACTCGATGATCCTGCGCCTCCAGCACCTCACGATGAGGCGTCACCTGAGGAGCAGTAAAGCTCTCATTAACCTGTGCAGTAAATCATTTTCATCTTGAGTTACGTATCTTGTTATAAGAATAAAAGAGTTCTAAAAACATATTTATGTACACTTTGTTTACATCTACGTATGTATGTACACGTACACACACACACACGTATCATATGAGAGTGAGAGAATGAACGTACGTATTGTTTATGGATGACGTCATTGGGGTGACGCTACTTCGCGGTTTTTCACTTTTCGCAGTCGGTTCTGGAACCCATTAACCGCGATAAGTGAGGGATCACTGTATAGCCAGGTTTGAATAATCTTAGGATCTGTCTCTGTTAAGGCTCTGGTAAAAGCCAGATTTAATCCTTGAAACAGGGACTGGGCAACAGTTAGGAGAGGGTTTCCCAACTGACTATACTGTAGCCTTTCTGGCTGGGAGGTTGTCCTCTCGAAACGTCTCACAGTCTTTGGGATCTCTTTTTCAGGTTCTTTTTCTTCCACAGGTTCATCACAGGTACCTTTATCAGGGGAGTTGGTTTCACTTTCAGTTCCATTCTCATTGTTCGATGGTTCCACATTTGTTTCAGTTTCCTCCAGGTTTCCATCATTCGGTAAGTTGTCACATCCAGGTGAAGTGACATTTCCAGGCAAGTTGTCACATCCAGGTGAAGTGACATTTTCTATTTGGTTGTCATTCTCAGGCAAGTGAGTTTCAGCAGGAATGTCTCCTTTAAAGAATGTCTTTGGATGGGGAATTTCATAAACTTGAGTGAGCTTTATGGGCGTTTGGATTGGTTCTTCTCTGTACCAATAGACATCTTCATTTTCCGGTTCTGAATTCTCACATTCCTCACTTTGTTCAGGTGATTGTCTTGTCTTAGGTTTGCAGACACGTTTTGGTTGGACAGGTTTGTCTTCAACAGGGGCAAGGAAACCACAGGGAAGCAAGAGGTCGCGGTGAACGGTGCGAACAGGACCATCTTTTGTCTCAGGTCTTATAGTGTAAACAGGCAAGTCACCTGCTTGGCTCACCACAACGTGAATTTCAGCTTCCCACCTGTCTGCTAGTTTGTGCTTGCCTCTGAGGTGGACTGCACGTACCAAAACTCTGTCGCCTGGTTCTAGTTTTGAGGGTTTCACTCACATATCAAATCTTGTTTTGTTTCTTTCAGCCATCTTGTTAGCATTTTCTGTTGCTAGTTTGTAGCTTTCTTGTTGAGTTGTCTTCAGTTTCTCAATGTACTGGGAATGTGCCTTGAAACTTTTGTTGTGAAACGGGAGCCCAAATGCAAGGTCAATGGGCAATCTCGGCTGACGACTGAACATTAACTCATACGGGGCAAAACCAGTAGTGTCATTCTTTGTACAATAAGTACGCATGTACAAGTGGTTTTACATAGTTGTGCCAATGAGTTTTGTTCTTTTACTCCAGAGTACCCAGCATGCTCAATAACGTTCTATTGAAACGTTCTACCGGGTTACCTCTGGGATGATAGGGTGTCGTCCGGATTTTGCGAATGCCCATGATTTTGCAAAGTTCTTTTATAATATGGGACTCAAAATCGGGACCCTGATCACTATGTAACCGTTCGGGTATCCCATAGTGGACTATAAAGTTGTCCCAAAGTGCCTTTGCAACGGTCTGAGCTTTCTGATTGCTGGTAGGGATGGCTATAGCGTATTTTGTGAAATGATCAGTTAACACAAGCACATCCTTAGTGTTACTTTGATCGGGCTCAATGGACAGGAAATCCATACAGACAAGTTCAAGCGGTTGGGTGGACTTGATGTTGACCAGCGGAGCAGCTCGCTCTGGAGCAGTTTTACGTCTTACACAGCGATTACATGTCTTGATCTTCTTTTCAATATCTGCCGCCATGCGAGGCCAATAGAACCTTGTTCTGGCGAGATCCAAAGTACGCTCTGTGCCTAAATGGCCCATGTCACAGTGGAGGCTCTGAAAGACTGAATCGCGGACCTGTTCAGGTAAGACGAGCTGGTAAGTAACATTTCCTCCATCTTGACGAATGCGGTAAAGGATGTTATTGCACATTTCAAGTCAACCGAGTTCTCTGAGTAACAAGTTGATGTCAGGAAGCTCAGTTCGTACAGTTGGAACTTTTAGCCCAGTTTCAATTTGTGCAATCACTTCTCTTAAACAGGGGTCAGTTCTTTGTTCGTTTTTGATCTGTTCAGGAGTCATGTGGGGTACAACTGGAAGACCACCACAGCCATCTTCATTGGCATAGTCATCTGGAATGGCGGCTACAGAAATGGCTAACGAGTGAACCAAAGGGAAGGTGTTGTCTGGAGAGCTACAGACAAGGTGTTTTTCACATATAGCAGACACTACCTCAGAACTTAAACTGCTTTCAGGAAGAGACAAGTGAGTCTGAGTGAACTGCTGTATGCGGTCAAGCTCCTTTTGGGACACTGCGTCATTAAGTAACTCGCCATGTGGCCGTCTTGAGAGGCCATCTGCATCTGAGTTAAGCTTGCCTGCTCTGTATTGGAGCTTAAAGTTAAACATCGACAGAGCAGCTAGCCACCTATAACTCATGGCATCCATCTTAGCAGTAGTCAAAATGTACGTCAGGGGATTACTGTCTGTCATGACAGTAAAATGATTGCCATATAGATAGTCTGCGAACTTCTCCGTTACTGCCCACTTTAGAGCCAAAAATTCCAATTTATGGACGGGGTAAAGGGACTCACTTCTAGACAACCCCTGGCTTGCATAAGCTATGACCCTAGTCTGGCCCTCCTGCTCTTGATAGAGGGAGGCACCAAGCCCTGTAGTGCTGGCGTCAGTATGGAGTGTATATGGCAACTGAGGGTCAGCGAAACCCAGGACAGGCGCAGTACTGAGCTTTTCAATGATGGTTTTGAATGCAAGATCACAGGAAGATGTCCATCGCTCGCCAAACGGTGTCTTTGGGTCGTGGTACTGGGCAGGCTTAGCTTTGGGCTTTGTGCTCTTTCGCAAAGGAGGGTAGCCTGCTGTTAAGTCAGTGAGGGGCTTAACGATGCTGGAATAGTTCTTAATGAACCGCCTATAGTACCCTGAAAAGCCTAAGAACGTGCGGAGCTGTTTGAGATCATGGGGCACAAGCCAGGTACTTGGGGCTTTCACTTTTTCAGGGTCGGTCTCAACTCCTTTACTGGACACAATGTGACCGAGGTATCTGACAGAAGTTTGAAAAAATCTGCATTTCTCAGGGGGAGAGTTTAAGCCCGTACTCTTTTAGGCTATTAAGAACTTTCATTAAGCGAGCCTCATGTTCTTCGGGCGTCTTGGAGAATACAATGATGTCATCGAGGAACACAATCACCTCATGCAGATTCATGTCGCCCATGCATTTCTCCATGAGGTGCTGGAACGTGCTGGGGGCGTTTGTAATGCCTTGGGGCATTCTATTGAATTCCCAAAAGCCCATGGGACATACGAACGCCGTCTTTGGTTTGTCCAGCTCCTCTACCTCAATTTGGTAGTACCCCGACTTTAAATCGAGGATGGAGAACCACTGCGAACCGGTCAAGGTGGAAAACGTTTCCTCCAAGTTGGGGAGGGCGTAAGCATCTTTTACAGTCTGCATGTTAAGCTTCCTGTAATCAATACAAAGGCGGACATCGCCATTTTTTTTCGCACCACTACAATAGGCGAAGAAAATGGGGAATTGGACTCTTTTATTACGCCTGCTTGTTGGAGTTCTTTGAGATGCTTACGGACCGCTTCCAGGTCATTTGGGTGTATAGGACGTGCTCTGTGTTTGAACGGTGTTTCATCTGATAATTTGATTGCGTGTTTCACTTGATCCGTTTTGCCAAAGTCAAGATCATTTTGTGCAAATACTTCAGGCATTTGACTGAGTCTTTCTGTTAGGCGCTCTTTCCATTCAGCGCTAATGGGGGAAGAGTCAAAGTTAAACTTCAGAGTGGGCTTTTGTTCAGTTTTGGACTTTGTAACTTTCACGGAGTGTTCTTGCGATAGGACTCGTTGATATGCACAAATTTTTCCAATGACACACTTCTGAGGGATTGTCACGTCATGTTCCGACTCATTGGTGAGTATAATTGGAACAAGGTAAGGTGCTCTTTCAGGTAAGCCTATGAGACATGGTTTTACCAGGATACCACCAGGTAAGGCTGACATTAATGGATGTTCTAACAAGACAAATTTTTCACTGTTGCTGGCTGACACATCTACAGTGCCATCTAGAACAACTGTTTGGCCTGCAGGAACTAACTGTGGCACTTTGTGGCGCATGGTCACTAAACCAAGGTTAGTGTCTTTGGACTGTCTGTGCCGTAGCTCAAGGACTTTTAACACTGCCTTATAACCAAGTGACATGGTTGGCTGCAGTTCAGAACATGCATCAGAGTACAGCTCGTACAGTACATCTAATGTGTTTGTCCCTATTAACACTAAGGACTGATCAGCTGCACGTACATCGGGAACCACTAAGGCAAGTGTTGGCACTTCGGCTTCAATACCGAAAAAGTCTTTTGGGAAAGTGACATGCATTTCAATGTAGCCTAAATAAGGTACACTCTGACCGTTAGCTCCCTCCACTTCTAACAGCTCAAAAAGTGGCTTAATCTCATGGTTGGATAAGTACTGTCTGTAATAGGACTCAGGGACAGTAGTCACCTGGGAGCCTGTATCTAACAAACAGCTCACAGTACAGCCATTCACTTTCACCTGTGCTGTACTTTTTGTACCAATTAGACCATTAGGAAAGTTAAAGGGGTCTGTTTTGTAGTGTGACTTCAGTTTAGCACGTGTCTTGAATGAAGCTTTTGGTTTGGGATGGGTCATCTCTGAACTAACCTCTGTTTGTCCTGCAACAGGGGTAGACTTCAGTTGGAAAGAAGATTGGGGGTTCCGAATGTCCCAAATCTGTCTTTTTACTCTTAGTTCTTTGCGTTTTGCAGCCACAAGCGCAGGGTTTGGCTCGGACTCACAAGTGGCTACAATATGCCCATCTTCGCCACAGCAGAAACAATACCATGGTTTGGGCCTAGTACTGGGATGGCTGGACGAAGGTAAGTTTTCAGGTTTGGCATGGTCAGGTTTTTTATTTCCAGATTTCTTAGTTGGGTCTTTCTTCGGTGGTGCTTGTTTCTTTTGTTTCACGACAGCAGCTAAATGGCTTTTTAGATCAGCGACTTGCTTTTTCAGTTCTTTCAGACTGTCAGACTCCACTTCACTATTTGTACTTGTTTCGGTGACTGTTCGTAGGAAACTGCTTTTGGTTTTGTGGCGCCCAAGTGTTTTTTCATGCGGATGTTTTTAACTTCTCGTCTGTTTTCAACAGTGCAAAGGTGAAGCAATAAATCTGCATACGCAGGTGGATGTTTATCTTTTAGTTCCAGCTGTAGCTCCTTTAGTAGATTATCATCCCAACAGCCTCTGTTAAACTGCTTGAGAAGCTGTTTGTTCACTTCCTGTGGCTGTAGACCGCCTCTACGCACTGTGAGATTGAGCGCCACCTGCAAACGATGCAGATATGCAGAGGGTTTTTCTCCATAATCTTGAAAAGTGTTCATGAATCGCACAAGCAGTTCCTCACCGTCTTCAACAGTTCCGAAAGCTGAGTCCAACAGCTTAAGATAGTTGGCAGAGGTGGCTTCAGACCCAAGATGGCGAATAACATCAGACGCAGGAGCAAGAAGACTTTCAAAGATCTTGCGAGATTTTTCCAAGTCAGACAAAGAAGTATCTTCCATCATCAGGTCAACATGTGAACGCCATGTTTCATAGTCAGCTTCAGTATACGGTCTTGGCATTTTGCCAGAGAAAGCTGATTCTCAAGAAGGAATGGGCGTTTGACGGCTTCTCTGCATGTTTAATGACATGCTCGACTACGATTTTCTGAACCTCGGGTGGGTTAAAATCAGCTGGACTCAACAGGTCCAGGTGTTAAGGTGTTGAGGTGTTAAGTTTGGTCTAAGAGGGCTTTGGAAGAGTGCTTGAGTGGTTTTAGAGGTGCGAGGCACTTCAACTTGGAGTGGAGGAGAGACTCCACTTTGTGTGGGTTCTACAGTAGGGAAAGCAGGATCAACGTCAGCAAAGACCGTTTCAGCTGTCTCAGCAGCTTCAATAGACTTCCCTATTGTGGACATAACCTCCCGCAACACCTCTTCAAAACCTTTTCCACTTAGCTTAGCTAAACCCCTCAGGTTGCTAAGATAAGCCTCAGTAACACTGCCTCCTACAGTTTTAGTGTAGGCATCAGTTAGAGCTTGAATGCAGTATTTAACCTCAGGATTGTCAGTGGATGGAAAGGAGCACGGCAACATAGGTGCTAACGCTTCAATGCTTAATCCAGACTCGAACTCTACAATATGACTTTTGTCAAAGTCAGATGAGTTATCATTAATGGTAAGCACCCTACGAATAGTGCCATGTTGTTCTAGAAATTCAAAAATGTCTGAGTCTTTCTCTTTGTCAACAACACCACTGACAATGACTGCATTAGGTATTTTGACACCATACTTTTCCACAAAATCCATTTTGGCCGTATATCAACTGTTTAGTCAGGGGTCAAAACAGAATCCTCATCTGTTGTGCCACACTCCAGGCTCCTGGCTGTGCTCGCCAATTTTTTGTGTAACCCTTACTAACACCCACTCACCCTACTCACTTTAGGTGTAGTACCCTTTTGGTAGTGGTGTGTTATGGCAATGTATTTACCTTAACTTTACTACCTGAGGCAGAGGGATAATTGGGCCAGGTCAGACCGGCTCTGGGTTCGTAGGAGCCTGGGAGGTGCAACAACAGATGACACATACACAGCCGTATATGGAACTTGCAACTATGTATATTATTTACAAATATGTACATATAAACAAATACATAGCGCGATACAATAGAAAAAATAAAAACAAAATACTCCACATTATATTTACAATATTCACAGTCCCGTTTTGGTCCTTTCCAGGTGACTAGTGGAGTCACCTTTGGCAGTTTCTAGGACTCGGGCTTCGGCTCGCCATCCAGATCTGGAGATCCACGCTCTGGTCAAACCAGTCCAAAGGGAAAAAAAAAAAAAGAAAAGAAAGAACCTGACCATGCCAAGTGGCTCGTGCTTCAATGGGGTTCCCGTGCTCAACGGCGCCGACAGCCCCCGGATCCCAATCAATTTCAAGGGTCTTATCCAGGCAAAAGCTGCTACCAGCACGCTAGCGTCACCATATCACCAAGGACCGTCTCTCTCTCTGGTCTGTGTCTTTCGGCGTCTGGCGTGACTGAGCCAAAAATGCAAGTCATCCCAGACCCAGGGAGAGAGTGCTTTTTTTTTTTTTTTTTTTGTACTTATTTTGTACCCGTAGGTAGATTTGTTTTGCAGTCTGGTGACAAGCCACCAGCTGCCAGTCGCTGCGTGCGCAAGCGCCCTGTATCCCTAACCTGCATGTTTTTGGCATGTGGGAGGAAACCGGAGAAATCCCGGAGTAAACCCACGCAACACGGGGAGAACATGCAAACTCCACACAGATCACTGTTGGTCGGGGGCAGGGATCGAACCCACGATCCCCACGATCCCCCGGCCGAGGGTAAACTGTGCTGCCACAGTGCTAACCACTGCGCCACCGTGCAGCCCAGTGCACCCATTGGTGCCCGGCTTAACCCATTGGCTGGCGTGACCCAGCAACGGCGCAGCCATTGGTTACAATAAATATCAACACACAATACTAGGAACTTTATTAGAACCTTCTAGAAAATGTTCTTATTTATGAATATATATTTATTTAAATATTCATATTCAAATTATGTATTCCCATTGTGAAATGGGTGTTTTTCTTTTCTAAAAGCGGTATCGATATTTATAATTTAATTCACGTTAAACTATCTACTCCCATTGTGAAATGAATGTCCCCCCTTCTTCTTAAAGCGGTATCGACATTCATAATTTTAATCACGTTTTTAACATTGGGTTACAAATAGGAGGAGAATATTGTCATCACGACAGCTCCAAAAACTGCAATGATGAGCTTTTAATTCAGTTAGTGTCTTGAAGAAAGAAGTTACTGGTTATGAGGTGGATGTGATGCAATTTATATCAAATTTTTATGCAGTAATGTGAATTTAACAGATTTAGAGGTACATATATCATAGGTTACACTTCCTCTGGACAGTATAAATTTATTACTAATTGTTTTAATATGTAGTAAAAGGAAAATTACTCTAATGCACTACTTTTCTCAATAGGTAATGCAATAAGACATAATACTTTTTAGTGACAGTAATCTTGTAATAAGTTATATATAAAATAATGCTCCCCAACACTAATAATGACCCATCAAAAACAGTGCTGTAACTTGTAAAATTAAGCATATCCCAGGTGTAATAGGGAGGACATCCAGGACAAAACTAACGGATAAACAGGCTTCTACGAATGTCACAGAAATATAATAGTGCATATCAACAAAAATTTAAAATATCACGATTCACTAATTTAATTCACAGAACTGAGTCATTATGATTAAAATTTTAAACAGATAAGGCTTAAAATATATCTCTTTATCTGGGATGAAAATAGAGCATTTGAAAGTTTTACTTTTTTAAGAAAAAAAATCACAGTAGTTAACTTTTTTAGATTCACTATTTGAAGGTCTGAAGAATACATAATAGGAGATATATTGCAAAGAGAAGATGCACATTTATAAATGCATTTAAATTATATAGAAAAAATAAAAACAAAATAGAAAACTAAATGGAAAATAATATATAAGAGAGCAGCACAAAACCATAATAATTTTAGAAATTTTAGTTTATTTTATAGATTGACTAATGCAAACTATTTACTACTAATATTTATTTTTTTTGCAGCTTTAGTCCTCCATACCCTCTGCATTTGCTCATTCTCTTTTTTCCTTTCTTTAGGAACACTTTTCAACTCAGCCTCTGAAGTTAGCAATGCTGCTGTCCGAATGCCTAAAAGAGGAACAGAAAATCTTGGATTCAGCATCTGAGGTGCAGGTGAGTCTGTCTAAAATGTATTTCTGATTATTCATTTAAAACAAATTTTTTTCCACCAACTGTTTTATTGTAAAAGAGATTGGCAAGGGGTGTTTGTGGTATGAATATTGAGGGTCTGAATTTCAGTTTCAGTTAATTTTTAGCTCATTTGGCCCAATGGTCACCAACCTATCTCACAATGATTCTTAGGTGAGTCTGCATCCAGGTTGTGCTCCGGGTCAAAGGTCAAGAGAAACGGGCATTTATGATTTTACAAAAATCATTAATCCTCCTAGGCAATTGCTCCGATGTTCGGTAAACTCATGCAAACTCCTAGTTTACATTTTCTGGTTTTTGTCTCTGCTCCACTCTGCTCATCCACTGTGGTGCTACTTCCAAAGAGAGTCGGATAAACAATGGTCCGAATTCAAGAGAATATTGATGATGTTAGTAGATACAGAACATTTGTATGACTCGTCCTAACCCCATTAATTACCTAGATTGTCAAATAATGGCAGCGGCTGTGGTTGGACCATTTTCTCTATCGTTTTTGCTGCTGTATTCTCTACCATCTTCTCTTTGTTCTCAATTGCAGCAATTGTATGAAAAATTGCCTTTTTAACATTTATTAGCTCCATAACTCCATCACAGTCTGCTCTTGTCCGTCGCTATTTAATAAATTAATAAACAAAAACACACGGTGAACACAAATCACTCTACACATGGGCTGAAACTTGTTTTGGCAACACAATAATGCATTCAAACCAGCACACAGGAAAAAATTGCTCATTATTGTGTTGGCGACGTGCATCGGCAGTGGTGTTGATGTGATGCAGCTTAAATCTCCACCCATCTTCTCACATGTTCTGTTTTCAGCTGTTGTAATCAGTTTACAGTATCAAATGTTTTTGAGTCACCAAGTACAGACTTGGATTATTGGTGTTAGACTTTATTTTTACCTGGACTTACAGTATATATGTGGGCATCTCCTGTTATCATAATTATAAACTCCCCAACGATCACCCCTTGTTGTTTTCATGAAATAATTATGTATTGTTTCTTTGCAAATACAAACTATCACAAACTGAGAAAGAACCTATTGTAGCGTAACTAGTTTATCTCAAACTTATTTATTTTTTTTTTTGCAGAGCTGCAGTAATCCAGTCATTGACCAAAGTTGGAGTGAGTTAGACAGCAAAGTCAGCGAGCTGAAACAGCAAACTACGGTAAACTCACCTTGACTTTTTTTTTAACTATCTTGGAGAGAAATAAACACCTGAGTAGTTCTAAATGTGTGTCCTCTAATCCAGGATGTAAAGAAGGAAATCAAGATGCTGGAGGGTCTGAATGAACAGCTCAACTACATACAGAAGACCTGGCAGAGGGAAGGTATGACCACAACTGCATACTGAGAATTAGACTTGTTAGACCATGATGCCACAATTAGTTTGTAATCTTATCTTCCAAAGCTGACTGACAGTCCAGATTTTGTTTGTTTTTATCCAGCACCTGAATTAACTATGTTTGCATGAGGTGGAGTTACAAGTTATGAGCAAATTCTAGAAAGATGGTTGCTATTATCACTATATTTATAGAAAATTTCTTGCTTAAATGTTCTCAAACATCTTTCTGCCATCAAACATCACATTAGTTTATATTATAGAAGTCTGAAAGACCATGGAAATGTTGTTGTGTGTGTCTTAACGCTGAAAGGGTTCAAGATTTAAAACATTGGGAAAAATTTTAAACCACACTGAATTTTTGTTCACCTGCAAATCCAACTCCTGCTGTGAATTAGTGTTACTTTGCCTATTTGTATGTACACTATAATGATATAAAGATGATGAAAAATTCCCCTTTTCAGTATTTTTGAACATAAATTTGGGTATCTGGAGTGGCTGCCACCCAAAAACCTCAGAAAAAATACAACCCCGTCACTTTGTTAGGGTCTGCATTGGTCTCACTACGTCTCATTAAGTGAACTATTCAGATCTGTGTTCAGTTGTGACGTTAAAACTGGAGCTCATATGAATGATGCCAAATCTCCAGCTTATCTCCACCCATTTTAATGACGATGAGAGTAGGCATTTCCCAGTAAGCTTCCTAACCTAGACACTGACGTTATTGGTCACAAGTTAGCTTAGTGGAGCGACTGCAGCTTTTATGGCTATTCTCTGTACCTAACTAGACATCTGTGTTCCCAGCTAGTTCATTAGTCCACACTCTGTCAAACCGTACATCTCGCTTTCAGATATCATTGTGGCTCATTTTTTTAAAGCTATCCAGTGATCCATGATCCCAGCCAGATCATCTACCAGCATAACTATATGTAGATGTTATTGTAAATGATTTTACTGTAGTTTATTATACTCTGGCTGTGATGTTTTTACCCCTCAGCCTCTAAAAAGCTGATGGGGTATTGTTGTTACTCAGATGGGCAGATGGTTGTTGGTGGTGTCAGCATCAACACCTACCTTGTGAAAGTGATGGCTAGAGAAAGAAATGATGTGGGGTTTTCAAATTGATACTATAAGCTGCTTTCAAACTACATATGGTGAGCCACAGAAGAGGGTTCCATTAGTATAAATTAACACCTCAACAACTGGGGGTCTCATCTCCCACAGATAACAGTGAACAGTGAGCTGGTATTGGGTCAGCAGCAGCCGGGGGATGGGCAGAGCTCTCAGAAACCTCTCACTCTCAGCCACTACAATATTTGTGTAATTGTGGTGCACATAATTGTCTGCTGCAGATTCAAAATAAATATAATCTGTCAGAATACTGAGAGGAATCCAGCTGATTCATTTCCACTCTCTGTCTATGTTAGGGGTGGGACAAAAGATCGATTCAGTGATGGATCGTGATACTTGACACTAACGACGATGCACCAATCCCTAAACGCATGGATCGATCTTCTATTAATTATATATATTCATGTCAACATTGCATACTCTCTTGGGTATTCAACCAAGTGCGTTTTCAATTCAGTAGATGGCGCAAAGCAAGCACCCAGTCAAGTGAAGTCATAGCTTGGCTCGAGAGATTTGCAGCCAGCTTGAGTTAGGAAGCAGTTAGCTCGAAGTTAGCTCAAATGTCGGTCCTTTTTTGGATTTTATAACAAAGATGGACAACCTTGACATGACGCACAACCCGCAAGAAGCACTGCATGAAAAAAACTCAGGCAGGCCAGCACACGTTTTGGAGCAGTGTTGGCAATGGCTAAGCTAAAAACACACTGGCATAGAGCTTGCGAGCAGCACTCAGAGAAAAAGTAAGTAATGTTTATTTATGAAGTGCTTTTCAGAGACATATAGTCACAAAGCACTGTGCAATAAAATAGAATAAAAGGAATTTGATAGATAAAAGTAATTTTAAAAATACAAAAACAAGTTAAAACACAAGATTAAATAATTTAATATCAGACTTGTAGAAGAGCTTGGAAGAACGAGGCGATGTGATATATAAACCAAAGTTTATTATCAGCTCCTCTAACAAGTCTCATCCTAGTGCAGCAGCAGAAGAAGGAAAAAGAGACCGAACACCTCCGGCTCTGAGAACTTATACTTGCATATAACAAAAGACATGCAAATCCAAAGCTGACATCCCTCCTTATCTTAATCCCCCCATTGTCTTTGTACTCCTCCTCATGGCCCTGGGGGGTGAGGGCAGCTCCTCCGGTCTCCACTGCAGTGCCTGGGAAACTCTTTGACCCTCACTGGCGGTTGAGATCTCTTTGTCCTGTTCTGAGGTGTGAAGTCGCCTTACATATGTAATCACCAAACATTCTCACATGCTTCAACATATGTAGGTTATGGAATATATGATAAATATAGACCACAGCCCCCCCCAAACGACTAAGAAAAGGACAATAGAAAAATTCACAGTTTAAGATAATTATTATGACATACTAACTGCTACACCTCTTGCCACAGGAGAAACTTTCTAGCAGCCATGCCCCTAAGAGAGTTCAGTGGTAATCATAACAGCATAGTAAAATCACAAGTCAGTCCTAAACTGTTACAGCACAATTAGTGAACAACTGTTGAGTAGTTTGTATCAGTCTCTGTGCCGTCTGGGTTTTAATCTTCTCCCGAAACTGCTGTGGGTCCGCTTGGGCATCCCGCTGGGACCTTCCTGTAAGGAATCTGCAGTGTGGGAAGGAGAGTGATTATTTGTTCCCTGCAGGGGGGCTGAGTCTTTTTTCTTGGGGGGTCTACCCCTCCGAGGTGCTCTCGCCAACCGTGCAGGCTCGTCTTTCAACAAGAAGGCAGGTTTAAGTCTGTCAATGCTGACTGTTTCTTTTCTATCCCCAAAATCAAGCACAAAGTGTTTATCACCAGGTTCCAGCACTCTGAATGGCCCATCGTATGGTGGGCGGAAAGTTGGTTTTAAAGCTTCATGCCTAACAAAAACGAATTCAGCATTCTTAAAAGCTTGAGGGACAAAAACCCGTGGAAAAGAGTGATGAGCCGGACCGGGGAGAGAGTCCGGTCCGCTGCTGCCTAAAAACCTCGGGGCTGGAAGATGCCCTGGCTCTGGGTTCTCTGGTAAAAATTCACCTGGGAGCCTGAGAGGTTGTGCAAAAACTAATTCTGCTGGAGAGGCGTCTAGATCCTCTTTGGGTGCAGCACGCAACCCCAATAAAACCCAGGGGAGTTTATTTACCCAATTTGTATCCGTTAGTGAGGCTTTGAGGGCGGCCTTTAAAGATCTGTGAAAACGCTCGCATAACCCATTAGCCTGAGGGTGATAAGCAGTGGTGCGGTGAATTGTCGCCCCTAAGCTGCTGGACATGGCTGACCAAAGCTCCGAGACAAATTGAGGCCCCCTGTCGGACGTGATGTCCGATGGGACGCCGAAACGTGCCACCCAGTTTGTCAAAAAAACACGAGCGACTCCCTCCGCTGTGGTTGACGCCAGAGGGACTGCCTCTGGCCAGCGCGTGGTGCGGTCTATCATTGTTAACAGGTGTGTGAAACCTTGGGAGGAAGGTAGTGGTCCCACGAGGTCGACATGAATGTGGTCGAACCTTCTAGCAGGGATTGGAAAAGGCTCCAGAGGGGCTTTTGTGTGTTTGTGTATTTTGGCGCGCTGACAAGAAATGCAAGTTTTTGCCCATTCTTTTACGTTTTTGCGCAGGCCAGGCCACACAAATTTTTCGGCGACCATTTTAACCGAGGCGCGCACACCTGGGTGCGCGAAGGAGTGAATTGAGTCGAAAATACGGTGGTGCCATGTAGCTGGGACTAACGGGCGCGGTCGGCCGGTTGAAATATCGCATATTGGGGGGGGCACGCCGTCGCGTAAACCCCTTCCCTCCAGCCTTAACCCTGTTGGTCCAGACAAGAGTGCGCGCACGTCCGCGTCACTACTTTGTTCCTCTGCCATGGCTGCATAATCTATCCCTGCATGGATTGGTGCTGCGTATGTGTCCGCGTTAGTGAAGAGTTCTGCGGCTGAGGTAGTATAATCTGTCTCCTCGCGCTCTGGCGATGTCACAGCGCGAGAGAGGCAGTCTGCTACCACGTTAAGTTTGCCTGCCACATGTCGAATGTCTGTGGTGAACTCTGAAATTGCAGCCAGCTGTCTTTGTTGCCTGCCTGACCACGGTTCGGAAATTTTAGCCATGGCAAAGGTGAGCGGTTTGTGGTCTACAAAAGCCGTGAAACTCCGCCCTTCTAACCAGAACTGGAAGTGGCGGATGGATAAATGAAGCGCTAGCAGCTCCCTGTCAAAAGTGCTGTATTTACGCTCAGTTTGGTTTAGCGATTTGCTGAAGAATGCCAAAGGTTGCCAGATTCTGCTGACATGTTGTTCTACAACTGCCCCTATAGCTAGGTCCGAAGCGTCTGTGGTTAGCGCAATGCGGGCCGAGGGATCGGGGTGAACCAACAATGTGGCATTAGCTAGGGCGCTCTTTACTTCCGCGAAGGCGCGTTCGCGCTCCGGGGTCCATTCGACCGCGTTGGAAGCTTTTTGTTTTCTGAGCGCGTCATATAGGGGCTGCATGAGCTGAGCTGCGTGGGGGAGGAAACGGTTGTAAAAATTAACCATTCCTAAAAATTCTTGCAGCGATTTGACCGTTTGTGGCCGTGGGAAACTTTTTATCGCGTGAACTTTGTCTGGAAGTGGGACCGCCCCCATCGGAGAAACTCTGTGTCCTAAAAAATCAATTTGTGACACGCCGAATTTGCATTTGGCTGGATTGATTATTAACCCGTGCTCTTCTAACCTCTGAAAAACCATAGTGAGATGCTGCTCGTGTTCTTCCTCAGACGGGCTGGCTACCAGCATATCGTCGAGGTAGACAAAAACAAAAGGGAGGTCGCGTAATACTGCGTCCATCATCCGCTGAAAGGTTTGAGCCGCGCCTTTGAGGCCGAAAGGCATTCGCAAAAATTCAAAAAGGCCGAAAAGGGTTATTACAGCTGTTTTAGGAATGTCCTCTGCTCGAACTGGGACTTGATGATAACCGCGGACCAGGTCTATTTTGGAAAAAATGCGCGCACCCGCCAGATGCAGTGAAAAATCTTGGATGTGAGGAATTGGGTAGCGGTCATGCGCTGTCGCATTGTTTAATCTGCGGTAATCGCCGCACGGTCTCCAAGAACCGTCAGATTTCGGAACCATGTGAAGTGGTGAGGCCCAAGGGCTTTTCGAGCGTCTAATAATGCCTAATTTTTCAAGGGTGGTAAACTCGTCCCGAGCTATGGCGAGCTTGGCCGCGTCTAAGCGCCGAGCTTTGGCAAATACTGGTGGGCCCGTTGTGGGAATAAAATGTTCAACCCCGTGTTTAGCCACTGTGGCTGAGAATTTGGGAATTGTGAGCGCTGGATATTGGGTGAGGAGTTGATCAAACTTACCTCCTGCTGTGGTGACGCTGGCCTGCATGGGTGGTGGAGAAATACGAGCTGCGCAGGGAATAGAAGCAAAAGACAGTGCATTAACCAAGCGTCTGTTCGCTAGATCAACTAATAACCCATGTGCACACAAAAAGTCTGTGCCCAACAAGTTAAAACTCACTGCCGCTACAACAAATGTCCATCTGTAGTTGCGGCCGTGGATGCGGAGGTGCAGGCTTTTTTCGCCAAAAGTGTCAATGCTGGAGCCGTTGGCTGCCACCGCTCCGTTGCCCCGGGTGCCCATGGCTCGATCTGCTTGGGAGGGCATGACAAAACTTAGTTGAGCTCCTGTGTCAATAAGGAACTGCTTGCCGGTGTGTCCGTCCGTCACATATAACAGCTTACTTTTCTCGCCGAGAACCGCTGCCGTTAACGGCTCTCGGCTTTGGCGTTTCCCGAAATCGTAAAATTTGCAGGGGGGAACGCATTTGTGAGCCTTCTCGGCGAAGCGGTTGTGGTAATAACAAACGTCGCTCCGTCTGTTACGTTTTGGCCGTGTCGCTGTCACCGCGGGCTGGTTCTGCTCAGTGGTTTGCAGCTCCCCGTGGTTCTGGGCATCAGCGTTGAGGTCTGCGGATGCTGCTGTGGGTGTCTGCTCCTTGCAGGCGTTGACGAGCCGTTGAGCTTCGTTGGCCAGCACGCGGAAGTCTTGCTGGGTGCTGCATCGCATGTTGGCGAGTGTCCCTCTCATGTGTGGCGGTAGCGTACTGAGGAATATGAATTGGAAGAGGAAGTTGTCATTGTCCTCTTCTTTAAGCTGCAGTAAGTCCTCCATGAGGGCCTTAGGTCTGCATCCTCTGTGGCCGTAGACCGCCAGGATCCTCTCGGCTCTCTCTTCGGCTGAGGGGACGTAATTTGCCACGATGGTTGCTTTCAGTATTTCATATTTGTCTTGGGCCGGCAGCCGCCGGATAATGCTCTGCACACACCTCGAAGTGGCGGCGTCGAGTTTGGCGACGATGTGGTAGAACTTCGTATCGTCAGCCATGATGCCCGCCAGTGTAAACTGGGCTTCAGCTTGTTGAAACCACGAGGCGGGGTCTTCCTGCCAGAAGTCCGGCAGGTTGACGGTGACGGCGTTTGTGTAGACCGTCACTGATGTGTCCGCAGGGTGAGAGTGCCTTGCTTCGGCTCTCTCAGCGGCGCTGGTGCTCGGTTGAGCCCTCTCTATCACTTCTGCCGTGGGGGAACGTCGTCCATCTGTTCCCCTGTCTGCATGGGCACCGGCGTCTGCCTGGGTCGCCACAGATGAGTCGATCGCGGGGGAACGCCTCTGGTCCATTCTCGCGTAAGGGTCACCAGTGTAGAAGAGCTTGGAAGAACAAGGCGATGTGATATATAAACCAAAGTTTATTATCAGCTCCTCTAACAAGTCTCATCCTAGTGCAGCAGCAGAAGAAGGAAAAAGAGACCGAACACCTCCGGCTCTGAGAACTTATACTTGCACATAACAAAAGACATGCAAATCCAAAACTGACATCCCTCCTTATCTTAATCCCCCCATTGTCTTTGTACTCCTCCTCATGGCCCTGGGGGGTGAGGGCAGCTCCTCCGGTCTCCACCGCAGTGCCTGGGAAACTCTTTGACCCTCACTGGCGGTTGAGATCTCTTTGTCCTGTTCTGAGGTGTGAAGTCGCCTTACATATGTAATCACCAAACATTCTCACATGCTTCAACATATGTAGGTTATGGAATATATGATAAATATAGACCACAAGACTTACCATTAAAAAGCAATTGAATTGAAACGCAACAGAAAGCCTCCTTAAGCAAAAACATTTTCAGCTGCTTTTTAAAAGCGTCCACAGAATCAGATAAACGTAGCTGGAGTGGTAATCTTCCAAACAATGCTGTTCACCGCCCTCCGTGTGTGCAGAAATGTGTCATTGTGGAAAATGAAGTCCTGAGAATACTTTATTATTTGAAAGAGATGTCAACAGTTTTACTTTGGAAAATGATTTGAGGTTGAATAAGGTGAAAAAATCTGAAAGCTATGGTATCGAGATACTCAAGGTCGTGATATTGTGATTATCGTTGAATCGTGATAGGATTGTATCGTGACCCAAGTATCGTGTTCTGAACCGAATTGTGAGCTCCCTTGCAATTCCCACCCCTAGTCTCTGTACTGTAATGTGATGACAGCTACTTTGTCACATGTTTATCCACGTTTCCATTTCAAATGTCTGCTGAACTGAGGTGAGCTGAGTTGGTCAACAACTCACATTGTTTTCAGGGTTATTTAGCCCACCTCATCTGGTGTGGGTAACCCTATTCAGACAATAGCAGCAGGCTGGATCAGACTGTATTTGAGTGGATTCTCAGAGTAGATTGAAAGGGGCTTTAGTTGTATTTATGAGAAAAGTCTGAATTTGGGTGGCCTTGAACTCAAGGTCAGAGGTCAGTTTTTCCAAAAACATTGTCAACATGATAACTCGGAAATGAAATGACATACATGTTTCACTTTGATAACATAGTTCTCTTTGAAAAATCTGGGATGAGCTTGAATTTTGGTGACCTTCACCTCAGGTCAGCATTAGAGGTCAACTCTCAAAAAACCTTATAAATGTGATAATTTGTGAATGAAGTCCTTATAAAGCTTACTTTGAGCACTGATAAAAATACTGATTGTTTAATTAACTAAAAATGTATGACCTGTACATTTGTTATAAAAACTGAAATCGACTATATAGACCAAGCTGACCTTGTACCAACCAGGCTGTAATCGTTACATTTCACTGTATAGGCTGACATTTTAAAATGGAAGTCTGTGGGGATTCACTCAGTTTTGTGGCCAACCCTCAATGACCACTAGAGGAGCTGCAACTTTAGTTTTATTTTTCTAGCTCTAGATGGCACTGCTTGTATCTGACAGAACAGTGGTGTGAAAAAGTGTTTTCCCCCTTCCTGATTTCTCATTTTTTTTGTATGTTTGTCACACTTAAATGTTTCAGATCATCAAACAAAAATCATCAAACAAAAATCCAAACCTACATGACGTTGTGTGAAAAAGCGATTGCCCCTAAACCTAATAACTGGTTGGGCCACCCTAAGCAGCAACAACTGCAATCAAGCATTTGCGATAACTGGCAATGAGTCTTTTACAGCACTATGGAGGAATTTTGGCCCACTTATCTTTGCAGAATTGTTGTAATTCAGCCACACTGGAAGGTTTTCGAGCATGACCCGCCTTTTTAAGGTCGTGCCACAGCATTTCAATCGGATTCAGGTCAGGACTTTGACTAGGCCACTCCAAAGTCTTCATTTTGTTTTTCTTAAGCCATTCAGAGGTGGACTTGCTGGTGTGTTTTGGATCATTGTCCTGCTGCAGAACCCAAGTGCACTTCAGCTTAAGGTCACGAACACATGGCCGGACATTCTCCTTCAGGATTTTTTGGTAGACAGCAGAATTCATGGTTCCATTTACAACAGCAAGTCTTCCAGGTCCTGAAGCAGCAAAACAGCCCCAGACCATCACACTACCACCACCATATTTTACTGTTGGTATGATGTTCCTTTTCTGAAATGCTGTGTTACTTTTACGCCAGATGTAATGGGACAAACACCTTCCAAAAAGTTCAACTTTTGTCTCGTCAGTCCACATAGTATTTTCTCAAAAGTCTTGGGGATCATCAAGATGTTTTCTGGCAAAACTGAGACGAGCCTTTATGTTCTTTTTGCTCAGCAGTAGTTTTCGTCTTGAAACTCTGCCATGCAGGCCATTTTAGCCCAGTCTCTTTCTAATGGTGGAGTCATGAACACTGACCTTAATTGAGGCAAGTGAGGCCTGCAATTCTTTGGATGTTGTTGTGGGGTCTTTTGTGACCTCTTAGATGAGTCATCGCTGTGCTCTTGGGGTAATTTTGGTCGGCCAGCCACTCCTGGGAAGGTTCACCACTGTTCCATGTTTTCATCATTTGTGGATAATGGCTCTCACTGTGGTTCGCTGGAGTCCCAAAGCTTAAGAAATGGCTTTATAACCTTTTCCAGACTGATAGATCTCAGTTACTTTGTTTCTCATTTTTTCCTGAATTTCTTTGGATCGCAGCATGATGTGTAGCATTTGAGGATCTTTTGGTCTACTTCACTTTGTCAGGCAGGTCCTATTTAAGTGATTTCTTGATTGAGAACAGGTGTGGCAGTAATCAGGCCTGGGTGTGGCTAAAGAAATTGAAGTCAGCTTTCCAAAGATGCGATAAACCACAGTTAATTTATGTTTTAACGGGGGGGCAATCACTTTTTCACACAGGGCCATGTAGGTTTGGATTTTTTTTTTTACCCTTAATGACATAACGCACGGCTCAGGAGACGCACACACACAGGCTCAGAGTAGTTCAAATAGTTTATTAACAACAGGCGTGAATGAGTGCGTGTCTGCGAGATGTAGATGTGTTGGTGGCGGCGTCTGCTTCAGGCACAGAGGCAGGAGACCGTACAGCCGGGCAACCCTATGGGAAAAGCACAAGGAGAGGGGTGACGGGCACACACCAACACAGGAGATATAAAGACGAGAGAGAGGCTTACTTGGATGGAATAGATGACTGGCACAACAAGGGACGAGACCCGGAAGACAGCCACCTGGAGAGCTCGGTGCAGCAGCGAGGAACAGGCGATGGAGAGGCATTGTCCGCCGCCGGGAAATCCACCTGTGCACAGGGGAGCAGACTGGAGAGAAAAGGAGGTAAGATCTTCTTACCAAAATGTTGGCTGAAGTAGAGGATTCACTCACAGGGATGAGTAACGAAGTCTGACGGCTTCAGGCCGAAGCTCAGGGCGAGGCGGCTTATATTCCTCGCCGCTGATGATGTGCAGGTGTGCGTGCAGGTGGCGCCGCTGATGAGCGGCGCGGCGTGACAGTACTCCCCCCTCTAGCAGCGCCTCCTGGCGATGGCTTCTCTGGGTGCGCTCGGTGGAAATCAGCGATGAGCGAGGGGTCGAACACCAACGACCGGGACACCCACTGTCGATGTTCAGGCCCATAGCCCTCCCAGTCCACCAAGTACTGCAACCCACGACCCCGGCGCCGGGAGTCCAGGATGGAAGAGACGGCCCAGGCCGGATGGCCATCAATCATCCGGGGCACGGGTTGCGCAGCAGGAGGAGGGCAAAGGGGGTCGGAGACTGCCAGCTTTACCTTAGACACGTGGAAGGTGGGATGGATGCGGAGGGAGGGGGGAATAGCCACGCGCACAGCTACCGGGTTGATGATCCGGGTGATGGGGTAGGGTCCCATAAAGCGCTGTGCCAGCTTCCTCCTCTCGCCTTTTAAAGTGACGTCCTGGGTCGACACGTAGACTTGTTGCCCAACTCTGTACGCCGGGGCAGGTCTTCTGTGCCGGTCCGCCACAGTTCTGTTGCGCTCCGCTGTGCGCAAAAGCGCATTACGCGCAGATGCCCAAATGGAGCGGAACTGCCTGAGATGTGCCGTAACTGACGGGACAGTTACCTCACCCTCCTGCGCCGGGAACAGCAGGGGGTCGTAACCCAGGGACGCCTTGAAGGGGGACATCCCTGTAGCAGAAGAGCGAGCGGTGTTATGGGCGTATTCAACCCAGGCAAGGTGGTTGCTCCAGGACGTGAGCTTGGACGTCGTTACACAGCGGAGCGCAGCCTCCAGCTCCTGGTTGGTCCGCTCACACTGCCCGTTGGATTGGGGGTGATGGCCGGAGGAGAGGCTCACCTTGGCTCCGATGGCGTTACAAAACGACCTCCAAACCTCAGAAGAAAATTGGGGACCCTGGTCCGAGACCACGTCCACCGGAATCCCGTGCAGCCTGACCACGTGTTGGACGAGGAGATCCGCCGTCTCCAGGGCAGTAGGGAGACCTCGCAGGGGGACGAAGTGCACAGCCTTGGAGAAACGGTCCACGATGGTCAGGATGGTGTCATAGGAGTTGGAGACGGGGAGTCCGGTGACGAAATCCAACGCGATGTGCGACCAGGGCCTGCCAGGGACGGGCAGGGGCTGGAGCAGACCTGCTGGAGGAGCATTTCCCGACTTGCTGGTGGCGCAGATTGGGCAAGCCCGGGCGTAGCGGGCAGCGTCCCTCCGCAGGCCTGGCCACCAAAAGGACCGTTGGAGGAGGTCTATCATCTGGGAGGTGCCAGGATGACAGGTGAGCTTGGAGGTGTACAGCCAGTGGATGACCTCTCCTCGGACCGCGGATGGCACGAACAGCCTCCCCTCCGGTCCGCTGCCAGGGTCAGGTTCCACTTCCTGCGCCTTTCGGATCTTGCCCTCTATGTCCCACGTGACGGCTCCCATGACGCACGACCTGGGTAGGATGGTGTGAACCGTGTCCTCCGACTCCTCAGGGGCAAATTGCCTAGAGAGGGCGTCGGGCAGGCCGTTCATGGAGCCAGGCCTAAAGGTGATGGTGAACTGGAACCTGGCAAAGAACAAGGACCAGCGCGCCTGGCGGGCGTTCAGGCGCCTGGCAGATCTGAGGTATTCCAAGTTCTTGTGATCCGTAAGAACCACAAACGGCAGGTCCGCCCCCTCTAGCCAGTGGCGCCACTCCTCTAGCGCGAGCTTGATGGCGAGGAGCTCTCTGTCACCAACGTCGTAATTTCTCTCCGCCGGGGACAGGCGCCGGGAGAAGAAGGCGCAGGGCCGCTTGATGCCGTCATCTGGCGACCGCTGGGATAACACCGCCCCCACTCCTGTGTCCGAGGCGTCCACTTCCACGATGCACTGCAGCGCGGGGTTGACTTGGCTCAGGACCCGGGAGGAGGAGAACTCCGCCTTCAGCGCCTGAAAAGCAGCTGCGGCCTCTTCGGTCCACCGGAACGGAACCTTAGGGGACGTGAGGCGGGTCAGCGGGCCGACGATGGTACCAAAGTTTGGGACAAAGCGGCAGTAGAAATTAGCAAACCCAACGAACTGTTGCACCTGCTTCCGTGATGCAGGTGTAGGCCATTCCACCACCGCCTTCACCTTCTCTGGGTCTGGGAGCACCTGGTCATGGGAGATGATGAAACCCAGGAAGGACGTTGTTCTGGCGTAAAACTCACATTTCTCAGCCTTCACATATAGACGGTTCTCCAGCAGTCTTTGGAGGACCCGCCTCACGTGGACCTGGTGCTCGTCCCTGGATTTGGAGAAGATGAGTATATCATCCAGGTAGACGAACACAAAGAGGCCAATGAAATCCCGGAGGACGTCGTTGATGAGGCGCTGAAAGACGACTGGAGCGTTGGTCAGCCCGAACGGCATGACTAGGTATTCGAAGTGGCCGTTCGGGGTACGGAAGGCTGTTTTCCACTCATCTCCCTCCCGGATCCGGACGAGGTGGTATGCGCTGCGTAAATCCAGCTTGGTGAACCAAGTCGCCCCCTGGAGGGAGTGGAAAGCGGTGTCCATGACGGGCAGGGTGTAACGATCCTTCTCCGTGATGTCATTGAGCGCACGGTAGTCAATGCAAGGACGAAGGGACCCGTCCTTCTTGCCCACGAAGAAGAATCCTGCCCCCACGGGTGATGACGATGGGCGGATTATCCCAGCACTCAGCAATTCCTTAAGGTAAGTATTCATCGTCTCCTTCTCTGGCGCCGACAGACTGTAGAGCCGTGCAGAAGGTAAGGGCGCCCCCTGGCGGAGATTGATGGCGCAGTCGTAAGGCCGGTGAGGAGGGAGAGACATAGCCTTAGATTTGCTGAATACCATACCCAGGTCGTGAAATTCAGGTGGCACCAGGGACAGGTCCGGGGGTGCAGCGTCCGTTGGAAGGGAAGAAGCGGACGGAGAGCAGGCAGCGGACTGAAGACAGGTGCCCATGCAGAATGTACTCCATGCCGACACCCCGGCGGACTTCCAATCCAGGACAGGGTTGTGGAGGCGTAGCCAGGGATACCCCAGGATGACGGGCGACACAGAGTTGGGCAGGACGTAAAAGGTCATCTCCTCTCGGTGGTTTCCTGAGATGATGACCGGAACGGGGATGGTCTGGTGTGAAACTCTCCCAAGGGAGGCACGAGAGAGATTGACCAGGGAGATGGGATTTTTCAGTGCCTGGCAGCGGATGCCCAATTGGGTTGCCAGGCTTTGTGAAATAAAGCTGCCTTCTGCGCCCGAATCCACCAGTGCGTGGGTGAGATGCCCAGTGAGGTTGTGGCAGAAACAGATGGGCAGCTTTAATTGGGTGAGAGTGTCTAACCGGTTGGCATCCGTGAGGCCGCCTACAGTGACTCGCGGACCCCGCCGGCTGGCTTTCCGTGGGCAAAGCTTCACCGTGTGTTGGTCATCTCCGCAATACATGCAGAGATCCAACTCACGGCGGCGTTGTCTCTCCGCAAGGGAAAGCTTTGTCCAGCCCGTCACCATCAGCTCCGACTCCTCGGGACACGATGGTGGCGGCGCCGCCAGGGGGCGAGCCTGGAACAGGCGCGGCGAGACTCCACGAGGGCGAGAAGAAGAAGACTTCCGTCCCGAGGAGCGCTCGCGCAGCCTGTTATCCAAACTAATCGCCAAGGATGTCAGCTTCGCTAGCGTCTCAGGGATATCCCGTCCAGCTAGTTCATCCCTCAGATCATCATTGAGACTGCGGAGGAAGAGGCCACAGAGGGAGCGTTCCTCCCAGCCCACTTCCTCCGCCGCTACCCGGAAGTCGACCGCGTAGTCCGCTGCCAACCGGCTTCCCTGCTGGAGGGCGAGAAGCCGATCGACTTGGACCGTCTCGGTAAGACTATGGTCAAAGACCTCCAGGAAGCGTCTCACGAACTGGTCATAAGTGAGGGTGGCATAACTGGGCCTCGCCATTACGGCGTAGGTCCAAGTTAATGCTCGCCCCTCCAGGAGATTCCCGATATAACCAATTCGGCTATGATCTGAGGGAAAGTCCCCGGGCACCCGGTGGAAAACGGACTCACACTGCATAATAAACCCCCGCGCTCTGCCGAGCTTACCGCTAAAGCGGGCGGGGGTTGGAATGGGTGTGAGCCGAACCGGTGCACCCGGAGCCTGCTGGACGGCCACTGGCGCAGCAGGAGCCGCGCCACCCTGACGAGCCGGGGGGAACGGCTGTTGGGGGTCCAAGCGGCCCAACCGGTTAGTTATATTTAACAACTGGTTAAAAATCACCTGTTGCTGATAGACGACCTGATCCACTCGAGCCTCGAGAGTGGAACGCCGGTGTGCGAGCCCGCCGTCTGCCGAGCCCGCCGTCTGCCGAGCCGCTCTGCTGAAGCCGTACTGACATAACGCACGGCTCAGGAGACGCACACACACAGGCTCAGAGTAGTTCAAATAGTTTATTAACAACAGGCGTGAATGAGTGCGTGTCTGCGAGATGTAGATGTGTTGGTGGCGCCGTCTGCTTCAGGCACAGAGGCAGGAGACCATACAGCCGGGCAACCCTATGGGAAAAGCACAAGGAGAGGGGTGACGGGCACACACCAACACAGGAGATATAAAGACGAGAGAGAGGCTTACTTGGATGGAATAGATGACTGGCACAACAAGGGACGAGACCCGGAAGACAGCCACCTGGAGAGCTCGGTGCAGCAGCGAGGAACAGGCGATGGAGAGGCGTTGTCCGCCGCCGGGAAATCCACCTGTGCACAGGGGAGCAGACTGGAGAGAAAAGGAGGTAAGATCTTCTTACCAAAATGTTGGCTGAAGTAGAGGATTCACTCACAGGGATGAGTAACGAAGTCTGACGGCTTCAGGCCGAAGCTCAGGGCGAGGCGGCTTATATTCCTCGCCGCTGATGATGTGCAGGTGTGCGTGCAGGTGGCGCCGCTGATGAGCGGCGCGGCGTGACACTTAATAATAAACACCTTCATTTAAAAACTGTATTTTGTGTTCACTTGTTATCATTGTCTAATATTTAAATTTGTTTGATGATCTGAAACATTTAAGTGTGACAAACATACATAAAAATGAGAAATCAGGAAGGGGGCAAACACTTTTTCACACCACTGGAAGATGGACAGAAAAACAGGTAATGGGTTGGTTTTTGCTTCATTTTTGTCTGACAGTTGTGAGTTTTGTGTGTGTGTGTTTACCAGTGGAAGAGCATGTCGGACTGGCCCAGTCCCAGTCTATGGTGGAAGAAGAATGTCTGAGACAGGCGTTCTTCATCACAGAGACAAAACAGGTAATAGGTAACAGGTAACAGGTGATAAATCAACTTCTTAAAAACAGATGTTTATAATTATTAAAACATCTTTATTATTTTTCTTATAATTTCTAATTGTTTTATGGTTTTTAAATATTGTGTTACAAACAGATTGTGCTGGATCAGTTAGTCAACATCTTAAACCAGGCAGAGCAGATTGTGGCGGCTCTCATCGATGTAGAACTGCCCAGCTGGAGGCGCAGACAGCAGATAGCTTGCATTGGAAGTCCAGTTGACACTTGTCTTGACCACCTTCAGAACTGGTACAAATGATCACAACAAAAGAAGAATTAAATCAAACATAAGGCATAGGTGGGGTGGTTTTTTTTGCCCCCTCTTAAAATTTGCATTGAGCCACAAAACATATATGAGCTAAGTATAAGAGCTATTTGTAGGCTTTTATATTTTGAAATATTCAAAAATACCTACAATTATAATTAGAGCAATATTTGCCCCCATGTGTGCAGGTTTACAGCTGTGGCTGAAGTGTTACTGGGAGTACATGACCAGCTGCAGAAACTTCAAGAACAGAACAGCAAATACAGCAGCCATGACGGCTTAGGCCTCCCCGCTTCAGTGGTCGAAATGGAGAAATGTACTTTGTCCTTGTTGAAAAAAGTGGTCACAAAGTGAGGCGTGGCTCCAGAACACTTGATCCATGTACATCTAAACATGGTGGTAGACAGATTGTGACGGGTTCGCTTCTGGTTTTTCAATGTAGTGCTCTGGTGGTGGAGAGACAACCCGTCACTCAGAATTTACCCCATCGGCCGCTGATTATCAAGACCAATGTGAGGTTCAGCGTCACGGTGAGGTGAGGATGCACTAAACAAAGCAGTACTGATTAATTTAGGAATTTAATAAAGTTCTTTTTGTGAACTTGTAGCCTCAGCATCACCCTTTTCCTGTGTGTCCGAAATTGGCACAAAGGTTGGCCTTTGCCACAACCCCTGTGGCTTTTGTCGTCAAAAGAGCAAGGTCATGGGATCACCAAGTGTTTTTTTTTCTGGTCTCTTAAACAGATATCAATACCAAACTTGCTGAAGGAATAGTACATATAAAATTCTAGGTATGCATTGATCTTAAGGTCAAAAACTAAGGTCACTAAGTGTGTTTTGCAGAATACAGCTATAAACACCAATCTAGGTGGATTAATAGTACATATAAAGTTCTGTTCTTGTGCATTCAATTGCCTCGATGCTCACCAAACTCACTCACAATGATCCTCGGGTGGGTCTGCATCCTGGTTGAGGTCTTAGTCATTGTCACAGGTCAGGAGGACTGGGCATTTATGGTTTCACACAAAATATTACTCCTCCTTGGCCGCTGACCTTGATCTTAAGCACATCCTCAAATGGGTCTGCATCCAGGCTGTGCTTAAGCTCAAGTTCGACAGTCTGGAGATCTGAGCGCTGTCCAGAATGAGCTGCTCCATCACTGACAGTTTGCATTTAGAATAGAACAGAATAGAATTGTCATGATTTCCTGCCTATCTGAAGCAGGAGAGACTGAAACCCAAATGTAGGAGGATGTTGTGTGCATTTACTGAACAAAACGTAAGAAACAGTCCAAACAAACAAACAAACAAACAAACAGATGAGTAGCTCTAGGCATACAGGGATGACTGCCAGGACGCTCTACAGCATGCAGGTGAGTACAACACAGAGAAATGACCCAAGGCACTACAGACAGAACTGAAGTGGGGGGAAACCAAAGCAAAGACTCAGTGCACCTCCAGGCATGACTGGAACGCAGGGGAAACAAGATGGTACTCACAGGGCTGGAGCCGTCTGAGTCAATCCCAGTAACAATCCCGGTAGAACAGAGACCAAGTAGAAGACAAGGCAGTGGGTGTGCAAAAGGACAATACAAAAATCTGGCAAACACAAGTGGGAACACAGAGCTTAAATAACACATGACATAATGACCAGAGTGATTGCCGGTGTGAGTGGGTGTGTGTAACCTGAGTGAGTGCAGGTGTGCGTGCGTGTGTGTGTGTGTATGTATGTATGCATGTGTGTGCATGAGAGTGGGTGTATGGACCTGAACAGGGAGAGGAGCAGACAATAGCAGATTGGAATCACCTGTCAGTGGTAGACAGGAGAGGGAGGCATGGCCGTCAGACACCAAAATAAATAAACACAAAACCAAACACAGACTAAGGAATAATTACAAATAACTCACAAGACAATCAAATGGCAAAGAGCAAATAATAAGTACCAAAAATACAACAGAACATGGCTAAGCAATGAAATACAATATGGAACTTAAAAGGTAACATAAAGCACAGATAACTGAGGAACAGAAAACAGCCATGAAGCCGAGCTCGGGAGGATCCCTAACTCTGTTCATGACAAGAATAGACTTTATTGTCATTGTACAGTACAATGGAAATCCCATTTCAAACCTTTATAGTTCCTACATGAGAGCAGGGACTCTCCATAAGTACTGTAACTTTCATGGTGGTGTGTGATTGTTCAGTGGTTCCTAGCCTTTTTAATCTGTGGAGCATCCCTTGTAGACATCTGCATGCTATTTCACGTCTGTTTAAATAACTAGGCAAGCTAGAGTTGGATTTATTGTCTTGATTAGCAAACCACAGTACCTTTGTGGCGATGTACTCCTTATTTCATCTGAAAATGCCAAGAAAAAGTGAAAAGTGGGCTGCACGGTGGCGCAGTGGTTTAGCACTGTGGCAGCACAGTTTACCCTCGGCCGGGGGATCGCGGGGATCATGAGATCGTGGGTTCGATCCCAGCCCCTGACCAACAGTGAGCTGTGTGGAGTTTGCATGTTCTCCCCGTGTTGCGCGGGTTTACTCCGGGATTTCTCCGGTTTCCTCCCGCATACCAAAAACATGTAGGTTTAGGGCGCTCGCGCACGAAGCGACCGGCAGCCGGTGGCTTGTCACCAGACTGCAAACCAAATCTACCTACGGGTACAAATAAGTAACAAAAAAAAAAAAAAAAAAAAGTGTGCTGAAGCCAAATCATTAGCCTGCTAACTAGCCACCTGCGTGATCTCATGGGACTACAAACCTACAGAACAGGTGACTGGTATGTATTATAAACACTGACTACAGAATATTTAATTTGCTTACATGTGTGTGTGAAATGACAGTAGATGTATTCCTTTTGCTTAGCAGCAGTTAACTGGGTACATTTAGAAGGGACTATTTTTCTTGGCAGAGCAAAATAACTGGTTAGGCAAATAAATCATAATATTTTGTCCTCTATTGCTGACGTTCAATAAATTGTGCTTGCGGAACTGTTGTATAAAAGCAATATTATACTCGAGGTCATGCGGTATTATGAATATAGTAACTGTGGTGATGTCTTCAGCCCTCCACTTTGCGTCAGGCCTAATCACCGCAGTTACTATATATATACTATATATATACAGTGGGGAAAATAAGTATTGAACATGTCAACATTTTTCTCATTAAACATATTTCTGATGGAGCCATTGACCTGAGATTTTCACCAGATATCAGTAACAAGCCAAGTAATCCATACATACAAAGAAATCAAGGCAACTGTGTTCCCAAAACAAGTTATATTTAATAAAGTGGGCGGCTGTGGTGCAGGTGTAGTGTGGCTGACTACTGATCGTAGGGTCAGGGGTTCGATTCCCACTCTGTCTGCAGTCTGCATGTTGAAATGTCTTTGAGCAAGACACTGAATCTCCAGTTGCTCCTGGTGGGTCAGGCCAGCACTGGTGCATGGCCGCTCTGCCGCCATCAGTTGTGTGAATAAGATAAGATAAAATAAGCCTTTGTTAGTCCCACAATGGGGAAATTCCAGGATTGCAACAGCACAGGGATAGCAACACTCAGAGCAACAATCAGAAGGCAAGAAAAAAAAAAAAAAGCAAGAGCAGCTACTATACATATGTAGGAGCATTGCAGCTAGGTGGAATAAATATGTAAATATATAAACACACACAGTGCGGAGCATTGTAGCTAGATGGAATAATATGTAGATATATAAACACACAGTGCGGAGCATTGTAGCTAGATGGAATAAATATATAGATATATAAATATAAACACACCCAGTGCAGAGCATTGTAGCTAGATGGAATAAATATATAGATATATAAATATAAACACACCCAGTGCGGAGCATTGTAGCTAGATGGAATAAATATGCAAATGTATAAACACACACAGTGCAGAGCATTGTTGCTAGATGGGATGAAACAGCACAACCGTCTACTTAGTTATCCTACATGGTATGATTATGTGCCCATACATATTCTCACCCTCCATAGCGACTGGTATTTTCCTAGTTGTATGCCGGAGGGGACCATTGTGTAAGTCTATTGCATCTTTTGCATTCAAAAACTATTAGGTTGTTATGTCTTTTTGCTATCTCTGCGAGCAGCCCTGCTTAGGTTGTACAGTCTGACAGCCGTTGGTAGGAAGGACCTGCGAAACCTCTCGGTTGTGCACCTGGGATGATGTAGTCTGCGGCTAAATGAGCTTCTCAGTGCATTCAGTATGTCCTGCATAGGGTGGAACTCGGACTCCAGCAGAGATGACAGTTTAGCCACCGTCCTTCTCTCTCCTATCTCCTCCACTGGGTCAAGGCGCTGCCCCAGGACAGAGCTAGCTTTCTTGATCAGTTTGTTCAGTCTCTTCCTATCGGCTGCCATAATGCCACTGCCCCAGCAGACCACTCCAAAAGTGATGGCTGATACCACCACCGTGTCATAGAATGTCTTCAGCAGCACCCCTTGTACACCAAAAGACCTGAGTCTCCTCAGTAGGAACAGCCTGCGCTGTCCCTTCTTGTAGAGTGCGTCAGTATTGTGTGACCAGTCTAGTTTATTGTTCAGATAAACACCCAGGTACTTGTAGGATGTCACCATCTCAATGTCTGTTCCCTGTATATTTACTGGTGCTGTGAGGGGTTGTCCTTGCCTGCGGCAGTCCACCACCAGCTCCTTAGTTTTCTTCGCGTTGATCTGGAGGCAGTTCCGATGGCACTAGTCCACGAAGTCCTGGATAAGCCCTCTGTACTCAGCTTCATCTCCATTGGAGATGAGGCCAACGATCACAGAGTCATCAGAGAACTTCTGTAGATGGCAGAGTGTTGTGTTGTGTGAGAAGTCTGCAGTATAAAAAGTGAACAGGGAGGGAGCCAACACCGTTCCCTGGGGGGCCCCCGTGCTACCAATGATTGTGTCGGACACACAGTCCCGGGTTCTCACAAACTGAGGCCGGTTTGTGAGGTAGTCCAGGATCCATGATGACAGGTGCTGGTCCACCCCTGCGCGCAGCAGCTTGTCCTTCAGGATCATCGGTTGGATGGTGTTGAAAGCACTGGAGAAGTCAAAGAACATGATCCTCACCACATTCCCGGGCTTCTCCAGGTGGGACAGAGGACGGTGAAGGAGGAAGATCACCGCATCCTCCACCCCAATGCCATGCTGGTAGGCAAACTGGAGTGGATCCATCGCTGGTTCCACCAGGGGGCGGAGGTGAGCAAGGAGCAGTCTCTCCAGGGTCTTCATCAAGTGGGACGTCAAGGCCACCGGTCTGTAGCTGTTCAGGTCTTTGGGGTGGGAAGTTTTTGGTACAGGTACCACACAAGATGTTTTCCACAGCTGTGGTACCCTCCCCAGCTTCAGGGTCAGGTTGAAGATGTACGCCACAATCCCACACAGCTGGTCTGCACAGGACTTGAGGAGCTTTGCGCTGATGCCGTCCGGTCCCGTCGCCTTTCTCGCCTTGATCTTCCTCAGCTCCATCCTCACCTGGGTCTTGGTCAGGGTCAGGATGGGGGGCTGTGTGTTGGGAGTGGGGGTGTGTTTTGAATGGGTGGACAGCAGGATCTGTAAAGCACTTTGGTCATCAAGAGTTGAGAAAAAGCGCTATATAAGTGAACGCCACTTACCAAAGTGGAATGACACAGGGAATAAGTATTGAACATGCTTAGTGAAATTCATTTAAGATTTTGCAGAAAATTCTTTGTTGGTAATAACAGCTTCCAGATGCCTCCTGTATGGAGAAACTAGGCACAGGCATTGCTCAGGAGTGATTTTAGCCTATTCTTCCACACAAACTGTCTTATCTTGAAGATTCCATGGGTGTTTTCTGTGAACTCTGATCTTTAGTTCTTCTTCTTCTTCTTTCAGCTGCTGCCTTTACGGGTCTCCACAGCTAATCATCTGCCTCCATCTCACCCTATCCCTTGCATCTTCCTCTGTAGCACCAACCCTCTCCATGTCATCCTTCACTACATCCATGAGTCTTCTCTGTGGTCTTCCTCTTTTCCTCTTGCCTGGCAGCTCCATCTTCAACATCCTTTGTCCAATATATCCACTTTTCCTCCTCTGCACATGTCCATACCATCTGAGCCTTGCCTCTCATACTTTGTCTCCAAACTGCTCAACCTGAGCTGTCCCTCTGATATACTCATTTCTATTCCTGTCCCTCCTAGTCACTCCCAATGAAAATCTTAGGATCTTCAACCCTGCCACCTCCAGCTACACCTCCTGTTTTTTTGTCAGCGCCACCGTCTCCAAATCATACATCATAGCAGGTCTCACTACCATCTTGTAAATCTTCCCTTTCACTCTTGCCACTACCCTTCTGTCACAAATCACCTGACACTCGTCTCCACCTGTTCCACCTTGCCTGCACTCTCTTCTTCACCGCTGTTGTGTATTTTCCATTGCTTTGGATGGTTGACCCCAGGTATTTAAACTCATTTACTTTCACTATCGCTACTCCTTCCATCTTCACCATTGGACCTGCTTCCCTCTCATTCACACTCATGTATTCTGTCTTGCTTCTACTGACTTTCATTCCTCTTCTCTTCAGAGCATACCTTCACTCCTCTCCAGGTTCTCTTCCACCTGTTCCCTATTCTCACTGCAGATTACAATGTCATTTGCAAACATCATGGTCCACAGAGACTCCTGCCTGACCTCGTCTGTCAGCCTGACCATCACCATGGCAAACAAGAAGGGGCTCAGAGCCGATCCCTGATGTAATCCCACCCCCACCTTGAATCCATCCGTCACTCCTACAGCACACCTCACCACCATTTCTGTCATAGCCCGAGTGTTGGTTCCGTCCACACTCGGGTCTCATATCATATTTCCCTGGCTGTGACAGCAGTGGATTCCTTCTAGCTCCTCGGGCTCTTATTATGAAGGCGCCCAGGGGAGCTCCCTGCTGTCAGAGTCAGCAGCTGCGCTCCTGTCAACGCAACAGCTGTGCTGCATCGGGGTCATTAGTTACCAGAGTTAAAAGCAGGTGCTCAATGTTCCCCGATGCGGCAGTCCCTGTTTCCCTCCGTTGTTCACTGTTAACCGACTTGGGAATCTCCTGTACCCGTCTGTTAATGGTCCCGTTTGTAAGGTACGTTCTGTGTGACTTCACCTTTGTTATTATTCGTCTGGCGCATCGGGTGCTCCCCGGCTCAGACATACTCATCCCTTTGTGTGTACATCCTATGCCTGCCTAACCTGCACTGTAAATAAACATCACTGCAAACTCACTGGTGACTGAGGCGTCTTGTGATGGTCCGTGAGGGCCATCGTGACAGTTTCGCTGTCCTCATGCATGTCCTACACCACCCTCACATACTTCTCTGCCACTCCTGACTTTCTCATACAATACCACACTTCCTCTCTTGGCACCCTCTCATATGCTTTCTCTAGATCCACAAAGACACGATGCAACTCCTTCTGATCTTCTCTATACTTCTCCATCAATACTCTTAAAGCAAATATTGCATCTTGTAGTACTCTTTCTTAGCATGAAGCCGTACTGCTGCTGACTGATTGTCACCTCTCCTCTTAACCTGGCTTCAACAACTCTTTCCCATAACTTCATAGTGTGGCTTATCAACTTTATGCCTCTATAGTTACTACAGCTCCAAGCATTACCTTTGTTCTTGAAAAATGGTACCAGAACACTTCTTCTCCACTCCTCAGGCATCCTCTCACTCTCCAAGATTGTGTTAAACAATCGGGTTAAAAAGTCCACTGCCATCTCTCCTAAACATCTCTATACCTCCACAGGTTTGTCATTTTGGCCAACTGCCTTTCCATTCTTCATCCTTTTCAAAGCTGCCCTCACGTCCACCTTGCTAATCCTCGGGACTTCCTTGTTCACCATCTTTTCTTCATCCATCTTCCTCTCTTGCTTATTTTCTTTATTCATCAGCTCTTCAAAGTACTCCTTCCACCTTCTCAACACACTCATTTTTTAGTACATGTCATGACTGGCAATGATTTGACAGCTCACATGCAGGGAGTGACACCAAAAGAAACACAAATGACACAGAGTAATGAGTTGTGATTGAATTTTATTAACTGCAAAGAACGCCTCTGCAAGAGAAAACCACCACTCGCCAGGGAAAGCACACAGCCTGAAATGGGAGATGAGAGCATATGAATTAGGATGGAGGCTAGACACAAGGAGAATAGGACAGCACTCCCGTGGGAGTAATAAAGGGACCCGGCAGAAGAACCCAGCACTTACAGCGAACCTGCCGGTGAAACAGGATGGCATAGGAGAGCTGGGTGAGGTGTCAGACCAGTTGATGATGTGGTGATGATGACGGGGCAGGTGAGCGCACAACAACCCTGGAGATGCACCGCAAGGAGGTAGCAACCTGTGAAGATAAAGCAGAGAATTAAGGGTTTTTTCTAGATGAAGCAAAAAGTAGATTAAACTGCTGTTATAGGTAGTCTACCCAACGAGCCAGCGCCAAGACGTTGAAGAGAAGTCTATTTAAGTGCTGGTGAGTCAGAGGAGCAGGTGCGTCTCATCACGCAGGTGGAGATGATTACCCGCGGAGTAGGTGAAGGTTGAGCCAGACGGGCGGGGGGAAGAGTGTGCTTACCGAACCATGACAGTACATTACCACAGTTTCGTTGTCCTGTACAACTGTACAATGACAATAAAGCCTATTCTGTTCTATTAATATTTGGCTCTGCCTTCACTATTTTCCTCTTTTTGCTTTGTAAAGTCATCCTACAGACTACCATCCGATGCTGTCTAGCTACATTCTCCCCTGCCACCACCTTACACTCTCCTATCTCTTTCAGAGTTCTCCTTCTGCATAACATGTAGTCCACCTGTGTGCACCTTCCTCCACTCTTGTAAGTCACCCTATGTTCGTTTCTCTTCTTGAAGTATGTGTTCACCACAGCCATTTCCATCCTTTTAGCAAAATCCACAACCATCTGTCTTTCCACATTTCTCTCCTTAAGACCATACCTACCCAGGACCTCCTCATCACCTCTGTTCCCTTCACCTACATGTCCATTAAAGTCCACTCAATCACTACTCTCTCCCCCCTGGGAACACTCTCTACCACTTGATCCAACTTACTCCAGAATTCCTCTTTCTCTTCTACCTGACATCCAACTTGTGGGGCATATGCACTGAAAACATTCAACATCACACCTCTGACTTCTAGCTTCAAACTCATGATTCTGTCTGACTCCCTCTTTACATCCTGAACACTCTTCCTTCAAGATCACTCCTATTCCATTTCTCTTTCTCTCTACACCATGGTAGAACAGTTTAAATCCACCTCCAACACTGCTAGCCTTGCTTCCCTTCCATCTGGTTTCTTGAACACACAGTAATATCTACCTTTCTTCTCTTCATCATATCAGCCAACTTTCTGGCTTTACCAGACATCGTCCCTACATTTAACGTCCCTACTCTCACCTCCACACTTCTACCTTTCCTTTTCTCTCTCTTCCTCCTAACACCCCTTCCCCCTCTCCTCCTCCTTAATCTTCGACCAACAGTAGCCCAATTTCCACCAGCACCCTGTCAGTTAACAGCACCGGTGGCGGTTGTTGTTAACCCGGGGCTTGACCGATCCGGTATGAAAGTCTCATTCGTTATGATCCACATGTTTGATTTGGTACATGTTTTACGTCATATGCCCTTCCTGGCACAACCCTCCCCATTTACCCGGGCTTGGGACCGGCACTAGGAGTACACTGGCTTGTGCACCCCCTGTGGCTGGGTTGAACTCTGATCTTCAGTTCGTTCCATAGATTTTTAATTGGATTCATGTCAGGTGACTGACTGGGTCATTCTAGCAGCTTTATTTTCCTTCTCTGGAGCCAGTTGAGAGTTTCCTTGGCTGTGTGTTTGGTATCGTCTTGCTGAAATGTCCATCCTCGTTTCATCTTCAGCATCTTGGCAGATGGCAACAGGTTCTTATCAAGGATGTCTCTGTACATTTGTCCATTCATCTTTCCTTCAATTATATGAAGTCTGCCTGTACCATGTGTTGAAAAATACCCCCACACCACGATGCTCCCACCTCCAAACTTCACTGTTGGTATGGTGTTTTGGGGCGGATGTGCAGTGCCATTTCTCCTCCAAACATGCTGTGTGTTGTGGCATCCAGAAAGTTCAATTTTTGTCTCATCTGACAAGACTACATTCTTCCGGTATTTTATTGGCTTGCCCAAATGTTGTGCAACAACTTTGAATGAGCTTCAACATGCTTTTTCTTCAGCAATGGTGTCCCCCCTGGGCCTTACCATCAGCTGGGCAAAGACAAAGATCCAGTCACTGTCAGACTTATTGCCACCACCCCCACAAGTCATCACCATCAAAGACAAGACTGTTGAGACTGTCAACGATTTTGTCTACCTCGGATCTAAGATCACCAGCTCCTGCTCATCAGACCAAGAGATTATTTGCCACCTGTAGCTGTCTCACAGTGCTTTCAGCCATCTCCAGAGAGTCTGGCGGAGCGGGAAGATCTGCACGACCACAAAGTTTTAAATCTTTAACACCTGTGTGATCCCTGTCCTCCTTTACAAGTCCGAGACCTGGACCCTCTCCACCCCAACCACCCATCATCTGGATACATTCCATCGGACCTGCCTCCGTAACATCCTCGGCATCCGATGGTTCCACCACACCACAAACGATGAGGTGTAAAGGAGGGCTGGCGTTCCTAACCCCATCTCCATCGTCATCAGAAGAGGGAGGCTGCAGCTCCTCGGTCACGTGGCCAGGCTGGAAGACGTGACACCGGCCAAGCAGCCCCTCTCCGCCAGCGCTCGTCCGCCCCCCCAGGACTGGCATCACCCCCAAGGTTGGCCCAGACTGTCTTGGATGACCCAGATTGCAATGATAAGACCTCTGGCTGACATCATCGCTCTAGTCCAAGATTGCCTTACCTTCAGACGATTGATCGCAACGGTCACTTAAGTGGCCAGGCGAGGATTAAGTTAAGTTGCCTTGATTTCTTTGTATGTATGGATGGATTACTTGGGTTGTTACTGATATCTGGTGAAAATCTCAGGTCAATGGCTCCGTCAGAAATACGTTTAAAGAGAAAAATGTTGATGTGTTCAATATTGCGGTGGCGGAGTGGTTAACACTGCGGCAGCACAACAACTCACCCTTGGGCGGGGGATCCTGGGTTCAATCCCAGCCCCCGACCAACAGTGGGGGCTGGCTTCATCTGTGTGGAGTTTGCACGTTCTCCCCATGTCTGCGTGGGTTTACTCCGGGATTTCTCTGGTTTCCTCCCACATTCAAAAACATGCAAGTTAGGTTAATTGGTCTCAAACTGGGGATTCTAAATTGTCCTTAGATATGAATGCGAAAGTGAATGGTTGTCAGTCTCTCTGTGTTGGCCCTGCGATGGACTGGTGATCTGTCCAGAGTGTACCCTGCCTCTTGGCCAAAGATGCTGGGATAGGCTCCAGCCCCCCCGCAACCCAAAAAGGATTAAGCGGAAGAAGATGGATGGAGGAATATATACAATATACATTTTAAGGGAATTGAAAGCGTTCCTCTACCAGTAGTTCTAAAAAGTTCCTGTACTTTGCAGTGGGAATATGGCTATAGTGTTTCTAAAAAAATGCTACAATTTCTGGGATAATTTTTAATGTGTTGTAAAGTGTTGTTGGATCATCATCAGGATACATCAGTTTTTACCTGAAAAAGGCTTTTTTTTTGTGTATTTTTTCAGGTTCTTGGTGAACCTCCCTCAGTTCAAATGCATGCTGAAAGTCAAACCTGTATTTGACAAGTAAGTAAAAAGTACAGTCTGAAAATGGGAAATAGTTAATTTACTTAAAGAAAGAACATTTTAATGCCATTTGTTTTGACAAATATTTCTTTCCCCTATTAATAAGGGATGTTGAAGAAGTCATGAAAGCCAAAGGGTAGGTAAACTGAGATTTTAAATGATCAAACATATGAACTGTTTTTATTACCATGAACTGAAGAAACATATTTGCTGTCTGCTGCAGGTTCCGTCTCTTCGACTTAAACCAGGGCGACAGTAAGGTTTTGGACCAGGACTCACAAGATGGAAGTTTGATCACGGAGTGGAACAACCTGGTATGAAACTTGGCATAAATGGATCAACCCAAATAATTAACAGTACAGGGATATGTATTCACAAGGAATGTTTGTTCTGTTTCAGTCTCTCAAGGAAAGAAAATCAAAAACTAAAGGATCAATTGAGGTAAGAAAGGATGCTTTTTAAAACATTTCCCCCACTCATCAGTCTGCTCTTCAGAAACTTGAAGCCTCAGTGTGTCACTTTTTTCACAAGAAGAGCCACATGAAGTTTGACCCAAAGTGGCCAAAAAGCACCACAGCTGCATTAAATAACAGTTAAAATATAATGAAACTTTTTTTTGATGATGATTCAGTTTGTAATTACAGATCCTTGCTTTGCATAGGCCTGACGTTGCTGAGTACAAATCACAATTGTTAACTTTGTTTTTACCTTCAGTTGTTCTCCAACAAACATATGCAACTATAATGAGAAAAGCAGAATACTACAAAGACAGTCTATGAACTGATGATTATTGCTCATAATTGTAAGATGACTAAAACAGATGCATAAATGGAAGAAAATATTCCTTTCTTAGAGTCGTCTGGGAGTTACCGAAGAACTCCACATCATTAAGTTTGTGACAGAGCTTCGGTACGCTGGACAGATGTATAACATCGAGGTAAGGTATTACTTATCCCACACCCTCCCTCGCCCTCCCCCTTGCTAGGTGGACCATGCATCCCATCTCATATACAGTATCTAAGGCTTTGGGGTGGTTTTGTGCTGTGTGGTGTCTGTTGATTGATAAAAAACGGCCCCTTCCATAATAAAGGTTGCAGATCACTTAACCCTTTAACTGGCCAAGGTGCCATGTGGCGCCTGGGGAAATGCAAGGCAACTCAAGGCCCCCCCTAGTGATCAAGATTGGTAAAAAAAAATTTCTCAATAAAATAGTCCAGATTTCCAAGGCTATAACTTGAAAGTTACAAGAGATAATGGCTTACTGTCAATTAGAAAGATGTAGAATATGATCCAAAGTTTCAGATAGGAATAAACTTATGCATCTAATTTGCATAATGTTGCGGCAGCTATATAAATTACATAGCTCAGTCAAAAGTGGACTTTGGACACATTTACATAAAGAATGGTCCGTTTTTTTGACTCTGATTTGTCTACAGAGGTATGTTTTTATCTAATCTTCAAAGTATGTGGACCAGAAAATCAATAAAATGTTAAAAAAAACATATATTTTTCTTTCCTGTTGCCAGGTGGGGGGGCTCGGCCGCCCACGTGACCGGTCCGTTTTCGTCCATCGTAGTCAATGTTTGTGTGTTTGCTCAGCCATTTACACCGTGTACCACATGTACAAATTCTTATGATTACCCCACGTGAATTTCGTTTGTATTACACGGCCATTTTTTCCTGTAAAATGCAGTTTTCCTGTGAGAAAGCATGACGATCGCGGGTGCCGCCATCTTGGTACTGGTAGCTCAGTTTTTTGCCCATCGTGGTCAATGTATCGCATTTACTTAGTAATTTACACCCGTGTACCACATCTACAAACTCTTATGATTATCCCACGTGAATTTTGTTTGTATTACATGGCTATTTTTCCCGTTTCATACAGTTTCAGTCATCATCGCGGCAGCGATGGCCAAACATGGCGGCATCCACATTGGTGTGTGAGCTCAAAGCGGAAAAAGAAAGAAGAATAATGAGGATTTCTTCTTCTTTGTTATATTCCATGTCAGCCATGATTCCTTTGGCGCGTGTCTGCCACCTTCTAAACTGTCAGATCAATAGAGATTAGTACAAACTCTCAGTATAGCCGGGGGATGTCAATAAGTTGACCGGTGCAGTTGCTGCGCTGTGTCACTGGGGGCGCGTGACCCGTCCATTTAATCTGCGCAGTTAAAGGGTTAACTAATGGAAGGGTTGAGTGGCTACTAAATGGAAAAGGAGTAGCCAGAGTGGCTATATTTAAAGCCCCTCAGGGTTTTTTTTTTTTTTTTTTTTTTTCATTTTTTGATTGATCTCTCCCACTGTTGTTCCAGACCAGCTCCCTGCCCATGGTGGTCGTCTCCAGCACCAGTCAGTTCTCTGCAGCCTGGGCCTCCATCATGTGGTGGAACATGCTGAGCACCAGTCAGCCATGGGTAAAGCCACAGTTAGTAAATGCGCACATAACAAGTCAAAAGTGCAGAACAAAGTGGATGAAAGCTCAGTGACTTCCTCCCCTCAGAACCTGTTGCTGTTCACCAACCCTCCTCCACTTCCTTGGGAGCAGCTGGCTCAGGTGCTCAGCTGGCAGTTTTTGGTAGTCGGCCAGCGGGGGCTTGAAGAAAACCAGCTCTCTGTGCTAAAAGAAAAAATTGTAGGTAAGTGTCAGGACAATTTTAGTGTTTTGGGGGGCCTCTGCAAGATTGTGTTTGGAGCCCTCTATTTTTAGAATTGAGAAGAGTTCAAACCCTTTTAAAAGAAAGGAAAAAAAAAAAAATCTTTGCTCTCCCACCAAAAACTTGGGTCATTGCCTCAATTAACAGAAAAATTAAAACATTAAATAGAACAAAAAATATCCAGTATCCAAATGAACCACTGCAAATTTATGAGAAAAATGTTGCAAACGTACCAAAAAAGTCACATATTTATAAGAAAAAATTCACACGTAAAAAAAAAGCAAAAATTGACAAGAAAAAAGTTGCAAATTTATGAGGAAAAAGTAGCAAATTTATAAGAAAGTCACAAATTTATTTAAGAAAAAGCAAATTTCTGTAAATGTTGCAAATAAAAAAGTAGAAAATTAATAAGAAAATTGTTGAAAAAATGCAAATTTATGAGAAAAAAGTTGTGAATTTATAAGAAAAAAATCACAAATTTATCAGAAAAAGTTGCAAATCTACAATACCAAAGAGTGCAAACTTATGTGGAAAAAAGTTGTACGTTTAAGAGAAAAAAGCTGAACGTAATTTTAATTCTTCCCCTAAAAATGTTGAGGGTGAACTTGTAGCCCCCGCCCCCCCGCCAACATTTTTGTACTCTGCTTTACGAGGGGGTTGAAAAGTTCATAATAGTAAAGCTGACCAAATGTGGTTTATTTTTCAACGTAGTCTCGCCTTCGATTTGTTTAGAATTACATTTTACAGAAAATTTGAAGAAAGTCTTTAATTCATTTTTAATTGTTTAGTTGTATTACATGAATCTCCAAGTATTTTTAACATTGATATTAAAGGTCTGATGACACGATTTTGACATTTTATAGTATGTTGTGTAAACCCAAAAGTCATTGTTGATTATCAATATAATATTTACAACTGCACCTGCATAAACTAGTTATTATCAAAAAACTGCAGCCGCTGACTGGACTGTGGTGCCACCCACTGAATGAAGGGCGACACCACCATGACGTATGCGACAGAACGGACTCCGGTGTTGTTGACTGGAATGACAGCAGTTTTGTAGCTCACAGTTTCTCTGGTTTCTTTTTTTTTTCCCCACAATATTTTTATTGAACCTTTTTACAAACATAACACAAACAATCAAACACTAACACTAAAGTAATTAAAAAAAGAAAAAAAAGTACTAAAAAACATCAACAACCACTAACAAAGGCAGGTCTTCAACAATGCTCCTCTATTTAGTCTAGGCAATCCATTACGTAAGTATACATACTATACATTCACCAGTTTGGAATTTACAAGGTCCACACACATCAGTCACCTTCTTCTTCAAAAGTTATGTTTAATTTCTTTACATAATCAATGAAAGGTCTCCATATATTCTCAAACACAATTTCCTTTGATTTCAGTATGTATGTTATTCTTTCTAGTGGAAGGTTTGTTAACATCTGTCTTAACCACTGAGTCATATCTAGTCTATGAGTCTTTTTCCACAATAGTGCAATACATTTTTTGGCATTAAGCAAACTGAGGTCTATGAATGCTCTCTCACTCTTGTTAAAGTTATGTTTTTCTGGATAAAGACCCAACAAAAACAGTTTAGGATTCAATATGATTTGTTTTGAAATTATTTTTTCAATTGTTACCCTCACCTCTTCCCAAAACATTCTAATTTTTCTACATTCCCATAAACAACTGGTTTCTTATTTTAATTTTATGGCTGTCCCTTCACATTGTGTCTCAGGCTTAGATAAACAGCAGGCCGTGAAAGACCACATCACACGCTTCAGCTACAACTGTCATAAGCCTCCTCGTGCGCTCCTCGTGCGCTTTTACGCAGGAGGAGTGCACGAGGAGGGGAAGGATTAATGGATTTACATGCAGCTTTGACCTACTTTCTGTGATCGCATGCTGACACTCGCCAGTCCGGCCACGTCCCCTCTCTCATTATCACCAGCTGATTCAAACTCCCGCTGATCATATTTCCTGGTCCTCGCCCAGGTGCTTCTCATCACACCATCGCCAGCAGTACGTGTACTTAGTGGCTGTTTTGCCAGTCATGCACTGCTGGTCCATAGTATTGTCATCTGTGCTGTTAGTCTGCCAGTATTTTCAGCACTCTTACGACGTTGGTCACTCCATGTTTGCCGTGGTTCTCGTGCGTCCTTGAAGCGGTGTCAGCTCTGGGGCGCAAATATCCGTAAGTCCAAATATGTTTAAAAAAAAACACAGGCGTATACAGGGTGTCCTAATTTTTTCACATGACTGTATATGGCATAGCTTCAGTCAATAAGCTAAAGGTTTAATGTATTTAGGCTACACCTTATGAACTAATCTTTTGAGTTCTTTTAGTATAATGACAAACAGAAGCTGAAAATACTGTATCTCCCCTTTAAGTGTTTGATCTAACCCCCTTCAGGTGTTTGACTTCAAAAGATAATTTCACTCCTGCATGTAACTGTGTTTCAGATGATCCTAATGATCTTGTGCACTGGAGTAACTTTTCCAAGGTGCGCATGGAGAAAGATTTTTCCCTTCTTACTTTTTATTTGAATATGTCATGTTCTGAACATGCTGACTTCTTTCCCCATCTCCGTTGCAGTATGAAAGTGCCTGGACTTGGATTGACGGAATCCTGGATTTGATCAAAAAACACTTGGTGGATTTTTGGCGTGATGGGTGAGACTCTTAGAAAAAATAAATCCGACTAATGTTTTACTGTTTATTGCGTAGTATTAAATTCATAAGAACATACAGTAACTGGAAAATCCAAGTGGGGTCCATCCATCCATCTTCTATTGCTTTTCCGGAGGTCCGGGTCATGGAGGCAGCAGTTCAAACAGAGAAGCCCAGACTTCCCTCTCCCCAGCCACCTGCTCCAGCTCTTCAGAGAGGACACCACGGCATTCCCAGACCAGATGGGAGTCATAGTCTCTCCAGCCAGTCCTGGGTCTGCCCCGGGGTTTCCTTTCAGTGGGACGTGCCTGAAACACCTCAAGTGGGAGGCATCCAGGAGGCATCCTGATCAGATGTCCATACCACCTCAGCTGGCTCCTTTCAATGTTGAGAAGCAGCGGTTCTACTCTGAGCCTCTCCCGGATGACTGAGCTCCTCACCCTATCTCTAAGAGTGAGTCCAGCAATCCTACGAAGGAAGCTCATTTCAGCCGCTTGTATCCGCAATCTCATTCTTTCGGTCATTACCCAAAGCTCATGACCATAGGTGAGGGTAGGAACGTAGATTGACCAGTAAATCGACAGCTTTGCCTTAGAGCTTAGCTCCCTCTTCACTACAACAGACCGGTACAATGTCCGCATCACTGCAGATACTGCTCTAATCCGTCTGTCAATCTCTCGCTCCATTCTTACCTCACTCATGAGTAAGACCCCGAGAAACTTGAACTCCTCCGCTTGGGGCAAGAGCTTGTCCCCAACCCGGAGAGGACAATCCACCTTTTTCCGGCTGAGGACTATGGACTCGGACTTGGAGTTGCTGATTATCATCCCAGCCATTTCACACTCAGCGGCAAACCGTCCCAGTAAGACCTATAGGTCATTGCTGGATGAAGCCAACAGGACAACATCGTCTGCAAAAAACAGCGATGAGATCCTGTGGTCACCGGAAATGACACCCTGCGTTCCCTGGCTGCGCCTAGAAATCCTGTCCATAAAAATTATGAACAGGATTGTGACAAAGGGCAGCCCTGGCGGAGTCCAACTGTCACTGGGAATGAATCCGACTGAGTGTTGACAATACAAACCAAACTCTCACAACGGTCATATAGAGACTGGATAGCTCGTAATAACAAGCCCAATACCCCATACTCCCGAAGCACCCCTCACAAAAAACCACAAGGGATGCGGTTAAATGCCTTCTCCAAGTCCATGAAACACATGCAAACTGGTTGGGCAAACTTCCACAAACCCTCGAGGATTCTCGAGAGAGTGAAGAGTTGGTCCGATGTGCCATGGCCAGGATTAAAACCACATTGCTCCTCCTGAATCCGAGGTTCGACCAACGGTCAGACTCTCCTCTCCAGTACTTTGGCATAGACCTTCCCAGGGAGGCTGAGGAGTGTGATCCCTCTAAAGTTGGAGCACACCCTCCGGTTCCCCTTTTTAAAGAGGGGAACCATCACCCCGGTTTGCCATGCCAAAGGCACTGTCCCTGACCTCCATACAATGTTGCAGAGGTGTGTCAACCATGACAGCGCTACAACATCCAGGGCCTTGAGGTACTCGGGGCGAATCTCGTCCATTCCCGGGGCCCGGCCACCAAAGAGATTTTTAACCACCTTGTGACCTCAGCCCCTGTGATGGGCGAGTCGTCCCCTTCGTCCACAAGCCCAGCTTCCTCTGTGGAAGATGTGTCAGTGGGATTGAGGAGATCCTCGAAGTATTCCTTCCACCGCCAGACGATATCCCCAGTCAAAGTCAGCAGTGCCCCATCCGAACTATACACAGTGTGGACAGAGAGTTGCTTCCCCCTCCCGAGCCGCCGGACAGTTTGCCAGAATCTCTTCGATACCAACCGAAAGTCTTGTTCCATGGCCTCACCAAACTCCTTCCACACCCGAGTTTTTGGTTCAGCAACCACCGGAGTCGCACTCCGCTTGGCCTGCAGGTATACCTCAGCTGCATCGGGAGTCCCACAAGCCAACCAAGCTTGATAGGACTCCTTCTTCAGCTTAATGGCCCCCCTCACCTCTGGTGTCCACCACTTGGTTCAGCGGTTGTGTTAGAATAAAACTGAATTAAATGAGACTGAGTCAAAAATTCAGTAGGAGGATTCTGAGTTATGAGCCATTTATTTCTGGCTAGGAGAGCATGTGCATCAGACTGCCCCAGAGCCTTTCATGAACCATTCTGACCATTCATTCTGAGCTTGGTATTTTTATAGCTCTAACAATAGATAAACAAAGAGGGAGACGTCCTTTCGGCATTTTCAGAGACAGGCTAAGTGTCTATAAGTTATATGTTCGCCTACCAGCATGGCATTGGGGTGGAGGATGCAGTGATCTTCCTCCTTCACCGTTCTCTGTCCCACCTGGAGAAGCCCGGGAATGCGGTGAGGATCATGTTCTTTGACTTCTCCAGTGCTTTCAACACCATCCAACCGATGATCCTGAAGGACAAGCTGCTGTGCGCAGGGGTGGACCAGCACCTGTCATCATGGATCCTGGACTACCTCACTAACCGGCTACAGTTTGTGAGAACCCGGGACTGTGTCTCCGACACGATCATCGGTAGCACGGGGGCCCCCCAGGGAACGGTTTTGGCTCCCTTCCTGTTTACTCTTTATACTGCGGACTTCTCACACAACACAACACACTGAAGTTCTCTGACGACTCTGCAATCGTCGGCCTCGGAGATGAGGCCATATTCCTCTATATACCGGAGTATATAGAGGGATATATGAAATTATTCTACATGGAATGCACATATAAACATCAGACATGAAATAGAAAAGTCATGGAATAATATAAGAATAATATAAAAATAATATGGATAAGGGATAAGGACCCATACTTATATAATGCTTTTCTATGGATAATAATATGGAATTTTTCTATCAGGTTGCCACCACGAGATGCATCGACGACCTTGCAGCCACAGCTCTGGGTAGCCACTTCAACAATGTAGGTGGAAAACATGGCCCATTCAGACTCCATGTCTCCAGATTCCCTCGGAATGTGGTTGAAGTTCTTCTGGAGGTGGGAATTGAAAACTTCCCGGACAGGGGCCTCAGCCAGATGTCCCCAGCATACCCTCACTATACGTTTGGGTCTACCAGGTCTGAATGGTGTCTTCCCCTGCCATCGGATCCAACTCACCACTAGGTGGTGATCAGTTGACAGCTCTGCACCTCTCTTTACCCGAGTGTCCAAGACATACAGTCGCAGGTCTGATGACACGATAACAAAATTGATCATCGACCTCCGACCTAGGGTGTCTTGGTGACAGGTGCACATGTGGACACCCTTATGCTTGAACATTGTGTTCGTTATGGACAAACTGTGGTTAGCACAGAAGTCCAATAACCGAACGCCACTCGGGTTCAGATCAGGCAGGCCGTTCCTCCCAATCACCCCCCTCCAGGTTTCACTGTCGTTGCCCACGTGCGCATTGAAGTCCCCCAGTAGGACAATGGCGTCTCCAAGAGGAGCACCCTCCAGCACCCCAGTCAGAGACTCCAAAAAGGGTGGGTACTCTGAACCATCATTTGGTGCATAGGCACAAATGATGGTCAGGACCCGTTTCCCAACCCAAAGGTACAGGGAAACAACCCTTTCGTCCACCAGGGAAAACTCCAATATAGAAGCCGCAAGGTAGGGGGATACAAGAATACCCACCCCTGCTCGCCGCCTCGCACCCAGAGCAGCTCCAGAGTAGGCCAAGCTCCAGCTCCTCTCCAGGAGACTGGTTCCGGACCAAGAGCTGTGTGTTGAGGTGAAGCCAACAAGAGCTGTGTGTTGAGGTGAAGCCAGCTATATCTAGCCGGTATCTCTCAACTTCATACACCAGCTCAGGCTCCTTCCCCACCAGAGAGGTGACATTCCACGTCCCAAAAGCCATTTTAGGAAGCCTGGGATCAGACCGCCAAGGTCTCCGCCTTCGACTGCCACCTGATCCACATAGCACCGGACCCCCATAGTCCCTCCTGCAGGTGGTGAGCCCACTGGAGGGCGAACCCATGTAACTCCTTTGGGCTGAGCCCGGCCGGGTTCCATGGGCGGAAACCCGGCCACCAGGCGCTAGCCATCGAGCCCCTCCACCAGGCCTGGCTTCAGGGTGGGGGCCCGGTAACCCCATACGGGGCGGGGTACACTGAATCCTTGTTTTAGCATTCATCATGACAGTCTGTTGAATCGTTCTTAGTCTGGCCCTTCACCCAGGACCAGTTTATCTTGGGTGACCCTACCAGAGGCAGATTGCCCCGGACAGCTTAGCTCTTGGGATCACTAGGGCACACAAACCCCCCACCATGATAAGGTGACGATCCATGAGGGGCCAAGTGGGGTCTTCCTGCAAATTTAACAAACAAATATGTGAAATGAACAAAGCATTCGATATTTTCATGTTTGGCCACATGAATTATTGCAATTATTATGAGACATTTGCTATATCAGCACACAGATGCTGTTTAAAATATAGTTTGAAATCTTGAAGCAATCTCTATCAAAGCAGAGACTGTTTAAATTATCTGCTGATATCAACAAAAGAAGCCCCATACATTTACTCTAATACATGTACAAAATTGTAATTTGCTGAGTAGTTTCATTGTTGGATAGTTTTTTACTTTTACTTGAGTGCATTTATGAAGTAAAACATTAATTTTGCTCAAGTACATTTTGTCGTACTTTTGATTCCATCCATCCATCCATCCATCTTCTTCCACTTAATCCACTGATTTCAAAATTGATTAGAAATTTATTTGCCAATACTGTAATAACTGTGTATTTCAGATCAATCATGGGCTTCGTGAGCAGGGAGCGCACAAAGTTCCTGCTGGAGAACCAACAGACGGGAACATTTCTGCTTCGCTTCAGTGAGACCTGCAGAGAGGGAGCCATCACCTTCAGCTGGGTCAACCACGTCAATGGACGTATGTTTCTTTATGTGTTCGGACAAAATTCAACATTTTAAAGGTCCCATTCACTGAAAATTTGTATTTTTATAGTTTTTAACCTTATGAAATGCATCTACTGGTCATGTGATTATCGAAAAAATGTCAAAACGCTCACTTTTCTTAAAAAAAACTCACAGCTTTTGTATCGTTTCTGTCTCTAATGAGCTATTTTAATGCTTCTGGATTTGTTTCTGTATGTAAAGAAAAGGTAAGGCCAGCCTTGATACATGCTGCTGCTCTATTATTGAACAGCATAGATTAGCTATTAGCTTCAGAGCTAACAGTGATACTAGGCAGTTAGCTTACCAAGCATGGTTTATATCAGGGGTGTCCAATCATGTGCCATGGAGGGCCAAGACCCTGCAGGTTTTCTCTTCTACCCAGTTGCTTCAGCAGGTGTTTTCACTGATCAGCAATCAGTGGGAAGAAGTTCAGTGAAATCTGGTGCTGAACACATTGGTTGGAGGTAAAGCCTGCAGGGTCTTGGCCCTCCATGGCACATGATTGGACATCCCTGGTTTATATAGTTATTTTCTTAAGATTTCAGTCACCCTAATAGACATCCCTTTTTCCACCTGATTCACTATTCTACAGTCGATAATCCATCTTATGTCATTCTGGCATATTTTATGTTTTGGCTATGATGCTACATTGAACCATTACCATTAGCTTGCCTTGGCGGAGTCAGTCAGTCTAACCACATAAGGGCATGCATCAGTGAGGAATTGCTGACAGACAAGCCACCTAGTGTTAGCTTAACTGCTGATCCAACCAATCCTTGTTCATCTAGCTAGCAGCTATGTGGTGTCAGTTAGCCGCCTTGGGTCACCATTCATTCAGTTCCAAAGTTTTCTGTGCTTATTGTACTCCAGGGACCAGTCATATATTATCAACCACTGAAACCACACATCCCGTCCATCAGTAATGGTTTGTTTCATTTGTTCTTTATGACACATTTACGTTAGTTGTCTCAGGCTCACAATCCAAGTTAGGCACTAGCCAGCTAAGATTAGCAATAGTGATGTAAGAGGGAGGGCAGAGTTAACCCTATGAGTGTGTATGTTGCCGAACTGCGACATAACCCCTACTGGTCAAGAGTGGTAAATATTTTTTGTAAATAAAATAGTTCAGATTTCCAAGGCTATAACTTACCGGAGTGGTGGCTCAGTTGGTACAGCATCCGCCCCACACCCGTGAGGCAGGGGTTCAAATCCCGGCCTGGTCATGCCGAAGACCATATAAAAGTGGAACTTCCTGCCGTCCAGCTTGGTGCTCAGCAATAATGGAATGGAGGAGGGAAATTTGTGGTGGCGCCTTGCATGGCAGCGGCCCTCTGATTCTACACTTGGGGTGTGTGTGATCAACACAGTAGATTGGTAAAACACAATCTCGTTCTACTGTACATGATTGGATGTACAGTTGAATGACAATAAGGGTGATTTAATTTGAAAGTGGTAAGAGATAATGGCTTACTGTCAATTAGAAAGACGTAATATATGATCCAAAGTTTCAGATAGGAATAAATTTACGCATCTAATTTGCATAATGTCACAGCACCTCTTTAAATTCCATAACTCAGTCAAACCTGGACTTTGGACGTATTTACACAAAAAATGGTTCAGTCTTTTGACACCATTTTTTTGTACAGAGGTACCTCATCATCTTATCTTCAAAGAATATGAACAAGAAATCAGTACATTTAAAACCCCCCCAGAAATTTCTCACTTACTTTTGACAAAGGGGGGCTGACTGGCTGGGTGGTGAGGGCGCTGCGTTTTCACCCATCATGGTCCATATTTTGCGTTCTGCCGGTAAGTTAAAATCTCTACCACATCTACAAAGGCTTATGATTGTCCCACATATAATTTCACTTGTATCCCGTGGCTATTTTCTGCGTACAAAGCCGAAAAAGTGACGGTGACAATCGTGGCCATATTAGCTTTTTGGGCTAACTGCTACAAACAAGAAAAGGAAATGAGGAGTTCTTCTTCTTTGGTGTATTACGTGTCATCCACTGAGTCCTCCAACGGATGTTTGCCACCTTTTGAAACTGGCAAATCAGTACAATCAGCACAAATTCCTAATGCAGGCGATCATGTCAGAGTGAGAAAGCAGGTGCAGTGCCGCACTCTGCCACTAGGGACACACACATTCTCACACTCAGAGGGTTAACTGCAGCGCTTAGACATTTAAAGAGACATGCACTGAAATGAGCCATTCTCAGGAAGGCTGCAAAACATGACTCACGGATGCTGCAATAATTAGAGTTCAAGGCAATTTTACCAAAATATACTGTACCATAAACATTTCATTGCAATCTGTGGAAGCTGTCAACACTACTCTGCTTAAAGTCACCAATGATCTCCTCCTTGCTTCTGACTCCGGTCTCTTCAACATCCTCCTCCTTCTTGACCTCAGTGCTGCCTTTGGCACCATAGACCACTCCATCTTCCTCAGTCACCTGCAGTCTTCCATTGGCATAACTGGCTCTGCTCTTTCCTGGTTTAAATCCTATCAGACAGATTCCAATACATTTCAATAAATAACTCTAAATCCCACACTACCCTAGTCCTTCAGTGTCCCCCAAGGCTCAGTACTTGGTCCCCTTCTCTTCATTCTGTATATGAGATGAGATGAGATGAGATTCAACTTTATTGTCATTACACATGTATGAATACAAGGTAACGAAACGTGACTTGGCATTTGGGCACGCTCTGCAGAGCGCATCTAAGGCCGGGGCAGCCGCTAGGCGCCAGTCATTGGTCATGCTACCTCTCTGGCATATCATATGTCGACATGGTCTAAAATTCCATTCTTACGCCGATGATACCCAGCTTTATTTATCAACAAAAACCATCACTTCTGCCATCCTCTCCATCCTCACAGATTGCCTTCACAACATAAAAGCCTGGATGAGCATTAACTTCCTCAAACTTAACTGCAGTAAATCAGAAATTCTCATCATTGGCCCCAAATCCCTCCTCCCTTCTTCAAAGAATCTCTGTCTCTGCATCAATGGCCACACTGTCACCTCCTCCCCTTTGGTCAGAAACCTGGGCATCACCATGGCTTCAACTCTGTCCTTCAAAGAACATATCAACGGTGCCACAAAAACATCTTTTTTTCCACCTTCGCAACATTGCTCGTCTCCAGTCCACTCTTTCCCCTTCTGCTGCTGAAATCCTTATCCATGCATTCATAACCCCCAGACTGGACTACGACAACAGCATACTCTACGGCCTTCCCTCCTCTGACCTCCAAAAATTGCAATATGTATAGAACTCTGCTGCCCGACTGCTCACCCACTCCTGTTCCAGAGACCACATTACACCCTTTTTGAAAAACCTGCACTGGTTAACAACAACAACACATTCACTTCAAGATCCTGCTCATCACCTACAAAGCCCTCAGTAACCTCGCTCCTCCATACCTGACAGACCTCCTCCAACGTCACGCCCCCACTCGCCAACCAAGATCATCCGATGCAAACCTCCTGACCCCCATCACCAGGACTAAACAACGTACAGTGGGGGGACCAAGCTTTTACCATTGCTGCCCCAACCTTCTGGAATTTTCTGCCCTCAGATATCCACAATACGGACTCACTCCCCTCCTTTAAGAAGAAACTTAAAAAACACCTTTTCAAGAAAGCTTTCAACTGTTCATGGACCGTAACAATTTTTTTTTTCTTCATGTAAAGTGACTTTGAGTTCCCAGTAAAGCGCTATATAAATCTAATGTATTATTGTTATTAACATGTGGAAAAAGTGCAGTGAATGGGGCCTTTAGGCCAAATTGATAGAAATAAAACATAATACCTACATGTATGTACACCTCTGCATACAGAATCTATAGACGGGATTTATGGTCTCTCTTTGAAGTTCAACTTCTGCTGACTAATCACACTTGCAAATTTACATTACAACTGTCCAAATTAATAACAAAACAATTGTCAATTTGACAGGAGTCAGAAATTTCTGAGAGACCTTTTTGTTGCAAAATTATAAGCAAAAATTCTCAGATTTACATGAACAAATGAAAATTTGGGAGAAAAGGAGAAAAAGTTGGGTATTTTTGTTGGAAGATAAAACCCTGATATTTAAGAAAATATCAAATTTATAAGAGAAAAAAGAAGTGCAAAAAAGAAACAAGTCACGAACAGTGTCACAAATTTAGAGAAAGAGACACTAATATATTGGAAAAGGTTGAGAATTTACAGCAAAAAGCTGTCAAAAAGTTATACATCTGTGAGAAAAAAATCACAAATAAGAGAAAAGAGAAAAAAGTTTAAAATTTCTTTAAAAAAATCTAAAATTTACTAGAACAAAGTCACAAATTTCCAAGAAAAAGGTTGCAAATTTATAAGAAAATACTGGTAACTTTAAGTGACTACAGTGACTTGTTCTTGTCACACATTTTTCTGTTTTATTTTATTTTTGCAGAGGCCCGTGTACATGCTGTTCAGCCGTATACAAAGAAGGAGCTGGCAGTGATGACTCTGGCCGACATCGTTTATCGCTACACTCTGACGAACACGAGAAAGCCCAGGAACCCTCTGATCTACCTCTACCCAAACACCCACAAAGACGTGGCCTTCGGACGCTACTACCAACCCTCTGGTCAGTTCGATTCTTTAAAATTACTAAAATGTCTTTATGAAACAGTGGAAAATTGTTTGTTTTTAGTGACACCTGTGGTCAAAAACTGAACTGCAGCCCACAGGTCGGTCATTGACCTCAGGAGGTGTTTTTCATGCAAATTTGCAACTTGTAAATTTGGGGGATTTTGTTTTTTCTTACTTTTTTAATACAAGTTTACCATTTTTGTTATTTTTTTTTTCTAAATTTACAAATTCTTTCTTACAAATTTTTGGGATGCTTTTTTGTAATTATTTTAAGCTTTTTTCTCATAAATTTGCAGGTTTTTTTTCTCAAATTATAAATTTGTTCATTTTTTTAACTTCATTTTATTTTTTTGGGTAAATTTGCAGCATATGTCTTGAAAAATCTATTTTTTAAATAAATTTACTGCTTGTTCTTACAATTAAGCTTTATTTTGGGGTCATTTTTACTTTTATTGAACGGGTGCAGTGAAGAGTAGGGCAGAGGCATATAGGAAAGATCGCTCTGGCTGGGAATTGAAGCAGTGATCACTGCACACACTGAGCGGCATGCTGGTGCGATATGCAACATAACCACGATACTACTGAGACTTCCCCATGTTTTTACAAAAAAAACCAAAACACTTTTCTCTCAAGTTGTGACTTTTTATTTCTGAAATTTTAACTCTTAAATTAATTTTTTTCCTGATAAATTTGCAGTATTTTGATAACTGTCCATTCATCTATCTTCTATTGCTTATCTGGGGGTCCAGGTCACAGGGGCAGCTGTACAAGCAGAGTAGCCCTGACTGCTGCCTGGTTCACATAGCACCATGATCCCTCCTGCAGGTGTTGAGGGCCTTTTTGTAAATGTGTGAGATTTTTTTTTAAGTTTGTAGGTTCTCTCATAAATTGTCTTTTTTTTCTTGTAAATTTGCAATTAAAAAATAAAACATTTTCCATGGTTAAATACCTTTAGCTTTGGTGCATTTAATGTTTCTAACCTTAATATTTTTGTACTGTATTGACACTGTTCTTGCAGAAACAGTGAAGAATGATGGATATATCCTCAGAAGACCTGCCTGCATGTCAGAGTAAGACAACAAAAGCACTGACAGAAATACTCTCCAATCTTCTGTCTGGAAACATGCCTAAAACTTTATGTTTTGTATTTTCTGCAGTGATCCTTCACCACCTCCATCCCCACCCAGTGAGATCTGTAGGATGGACACCGACCTCAACATGGACACAGATGTAAGCATAACATAAACACATATCCTTTCTCCTTCTACACTTGTCCTATGAAAGATCTCTACCTTCGTAAGAGGCAATTATGCAAAAGTATAAATCCATAACCTATCCTGTGTGGCGGTTCGTTTTAACCCCACAACAGACTAAGGACACTCAGCCCTCTTTTCTCTGTTTTCCTGCTACACTACTGAGAAGCAATGTGCCATTCATGTATTTGTGATGCAAACATGCATGTGTTGTGATGTAATGCGCCATTCTATATAGTGTGCATATGGCTTGTCCTTACTATGCTTTTTCTGAGCATCTTAGATGTGCTTTGGTGTATTAATGTCTACAGGTAGACGAGTTTCTTCTGTCTCACCTATGTGATGTTAATCGATGCCTTTCATCCTTTGTATTCATGCATTTTGCCCTTACTGTGACCTAGAGACTCAGATCAATATGTAGATGTGCTTGTTAGCCTCTTTGTCTGACACTTGGAGCGAGGTCTAGCTAATCTGCCCATTGTGATGTATGGCTTACAAATGCAAATACCTCCTGCCTGTTCTGTTGTCCCTTTGATCATTCTAGACTGTGGGGTATGTCTCTTTGATGTATTGTTATGATCAAGTATTTAAGGTGCAACTCTGTAACGCAATCTTTCTCTTACTCTCTCAATCTGACTTCAACCCTGCTGCAGGACACAGATTTTGTGTCCCCTCTTCACTGAGAGCCTGAGGAATTCGGCTTCAGCCTGCTCACGCTATGGCTGGAGCCGAGTTCCCGTGAAGGCGACATGATTAATAAAATCTGCTTAAAACCACAGCACTGCTGCTTATTTTTCCATGCCGCCTCACTGGTGACCCCTCCAACACGCACACGTTTTGTGCGAAAGCAACCTTCCGAGCTGGACAGCCACACAGCTGCGTTGGTGGCCCCTTGAAGACGCACACGTTTTGTGCAACGCAGCCTTCTGTTTTGGATGGCCACGCTGGCGAACCGACGCTGAAAAAAACGAGCGGCCAGCGAACGCAACACCCGGGCATGAATGCTCCGTCGCCTGAGATCTGCACAACCACGCTGGACCGGCCGCTCTCACTGAGAGCGCACGCACCTCGTCCTCTCTCCACGACGGCAACCTCCAGGGCCGACGGGGAGTGCAGCGCGTGGAACTGAACGCACCATGGCCGCACGAGCGACAACGATCGTCCACTTCCTCACACCGCGCCAACGCAGCTGCATGAGCCTGAGGAACAAAAGATCGTCTATTCCCTCCCGCCGCTCCAACGCCTCTGCACGGGCCTGAGGGACTAAAGATCGTCTATTTCCTCTCAACGCTCCAACGCACCATGGCCAAATCTACAGCAACAGCTCAACCTGGATTTTATTGGCGCCGTCTGCGCTGATCTCCGCCAAGTTTCTGCACCCTGACTCACCACTCCAGCGGCCCACCCACGCACTGAACCCCCGCGCACGCACCGGGGAGTTACAAGGACGGCGCATCACGCATGGGACAAGTAACGGCTCCACAGACTGCCTTCCTCCTTCGCCGCTGCCTTTCAGGGCTGCTCGCTCACCTGAGGTACGCATACAGCATACTGGAAGGATTTGTTAACAGTCTCAGCCACGCCACAGACCGCCATCGTCCTCCACCGCTGCCCTCAGAACCTTCAGGGTTGCTCGTTCACCTGAAGCAAGCACGCAGCTCGCCACTGGATTTTTTAATGGTCTTAGCCACGGCACAACGGGATTTCAGCCGTCAGCTGTTCCCGGGAGCTTTGGGGTTGCTTCAGCACCCAAAACCAACAGTCCCCCTGCTTTGTTTACTTTCTCTCTTACAGCCGCTCCTGCTTTTCTTCATGGCCACGAGAGGAGTCAGAGACCAATTTTTCTTCTTGTGGACCGCTGCACGTTCAACGGGACCAGCCCTTCGACATTGCGGACCCACAAGCAATTTTTGCGCGGCTCAGGACGATTTCACAGCTCCTGCCGGCACTTACTACCCCTCCCCTCCCTCCCCCCCCCTCCGCCTGCAGCGAGCTTCTCCCACAGCTCGCTCACACAGATGGATTATCGAGGTCGCGACCCCCTGCCGCGTCCTCTGGGGGGGAGCGTGTGTGGCGGTTCGTTTTAACCCCACAACAGACTAAGGACACTCAGCCCTCTTTTCTCTGTTTTCCTGCTACACTACTGAGAAGCAATGTGCCATTCATGTATTTGTGATGCAAACATGCATGTGTTGTGATGTAATGCGCCATTCTATATAGTGTGCATATGGCTTGTCCTTACTATGCTTTTTCTGAGCATCTTAGATGTGCTTTGGTGTATTAATGTCTACAGGTAGACGAGTTTCTTCTGTCTCACCTATGTGATGTTAATCGATGCCTTTCATCCTTTGTATTCATGCATTTTGCCCTTACTGTGACCTAGAGACTCAGATCAATATGTAGATGTGCTTGTTAGCCTCTTTGTCTGACACTTGGAGCGAGGTCTAGCTAATCTGCCCATTGTGATGTATGGCTTACAAATGCAAATACCTCCTGCCTGTTCTGTTGTCCCTTTGATCATTCTAGACTGTGGGGTATGTCTCTTTGATGTATTGTTATGATCAAGTATTTAAGGTGCAACTCTGTAACGCAATCTTTCTCTTACTCTCTCAATCTGACTTCAACCCTGCTGCAGGACACAGATTTTGTGTCCCCTCTTCACTGAGAGCCTGAGGAATTCGGCTTCAGCCTGCTCACGCTATGGCTGGAGCCGAGTTCCCGTGAAGGCGACATGATTAATAAAATCTGCTTAAAACCACAGCACTGCTGCTTATTTTACCATGCCGCCTCACCTGTACCTATCCTGTAAGGCATTGGCTTGCTTGCTACCGGATAACCATGAAAACTGGTACTACCTGTCTCATGGGTCGGGCCATCAGAGACTCAACCGGCATCCCCGCCCTTCTGAGGGCGTGGAGGGTGAAATACGGCATCCTGGCAGAATTAAAAACAATATCTGCCACAGGTCTGTGGTGGACCACTCCCAGTTACACAGGGTGAGACTGGACATCCTGGCAGATAAACACATCTGTCGCAAGACTTGTGGTGGACTGTGCCAGTCGGTGCATTGTGACATGCACTACACAAAGAGCAGAGATAAACAAACCTATCATGTGGTCAGTCACTGCAACAGATACTGGAGTCAGTTTGTCTTGGCTTGTCCTTGCCATTGATAATACTTTATCTGCCAAGAATGTGCTGCTAATCCAGCAAAAGCTAGCAGTACTCAAATACTTGGCAAGCAGTTTCATGAAATGGTCAATCAGAAAGCAACTCATACCGGCTCGGATGCCGCCCGGGCTTACAAGGTCTGCACTGATCTGTTCACACTCCGACAGGCAGTGAAAAGTAAGCTAGGATCAGGGAGACAAAAGAAGAGGAAAACAGCAACCTTGTGTGTAGCAGAATGGAATATATGCACTCTATTGGACAGAACAACATCACAGCGCCCAGAAAGACAGAATCAGAATCAGAATCAGGTTTATTGCCATTGTTCATGTAGTACACAAACTAGGAATTTGTCTCGGTGCAATGCTGCAACATTAAACATGATAAGATAAAAGAAATAAACTATACATGCAATAAAGTGTAGAATAAGAGTAAGTGATACTGGTCAGCAGTTAAAATATATTAGCGAGCAGCAGATACTGTGGAGAACTATATAGTGCAGTCGGTAATGCGGGAAGAAGACAGTGATGATTGACATGAGTCTGGTTGAGCTGCTGTACATAGTGCACGAGAGTCAATAAGTTACTTAGTGTTCAGCAGTCTGATGGCAGAGGGGAAGAAGCTGTTCATGTGACGGGAGGTTTTAGTCTGGATGGACCGAAGTCTTCTACCAGAGGGGAGGGGGGCAAACAGTACATGACCAGGGTGTGAGGGATCGGCTATGATCCGGCCAGCACGCCTCCGGGTCCTGGAGATGTACAGATCCTGGAGAGATGGGAGCTTGCAGCCGATCACCTTCTCAGCAGTGCGCACGACGCGCTGCAGCCTTAGTCTGTCCCTGGCAGTGGCTCCTGCGTACCACACGGTTATGGAGGTGGTGAGGATGGACTCGATGATGGCTGTGTAGAACTGCACTAACATCTTGGTGGGTAGCTTGAGCTTCCTCAGCTGCCGCAGGAAGAACATCCTCTGCTGGGCTTTTTTGATGAGTGAGCTGATGGTCGGCTCCCATTTGAGGTCCCTGGTGATGGTAGTGCCTAGGAAGCGGAAGGAATCAGCAGTGGTGATGGGAGAGCCTGAGAGGGTGAGGGGGGGCAGAGGGGTAGTGACTTTCCTGAAGTCTACAATCATCTCCACTGTCTTCAGAGCGTTCAGCTGCAGGTTGTTATTGCTGCACCAGGACGCCAGCTGGGCCACCTCTCTCCTGTAGGTGGACTCGTCGCCGTTGGAGATGAGCCCAATGAGGGTGGTGTCGTCCGCAAACTTGATCAACTTGACAGACTGGTGGCTGGAGGTGCAGGAGTTGGTGTAAAGGGAGAAGAGTAGGGGGGGAAGTACACAGCCCTGGGGTGATCCGGTGCTGATGCTAGTAGAGTCTGAGACAGTCTTTCCCAGCCGCACATGCTGCCTCCGGTCCGTCAGGAAGTCGGTGATCCACCTGCAGAGGGAGTCAGGCACGTTGAGCAGGGACAGCTTGTCCCGGAGTAGAGCGGGGCGGATGGTGTTGAATGCGGAGCTGAAGTCCACAAACAGGATCCTGGCATAGGTTCCCGGGGAGTCCAGGTGCTGCAGGATGGAGTGGAGGGCCAGGTTGACTGCGTCGTCTACAGACCTGTTGGCTCGGTAGGCAAACTGCAGTGGGTCCAGGAGAGGGGTGGTGATGGACTTGAGGTGGGGCAGGACCAGGCGCTCAAAAGACTTCATGACTACAGAGGTGAGCGCTACAGGTCTGTAGTCATTAAGTCCAGTGATCCGTGGCTTCTTGGGGACAGGGATGATGGTGGAGGATTTGAGGCAGGACGGCACGTGGCATAACTTAAGGGAGGTGTTAAAAATGTCTGTGAAGACAGGAGCCAGCTGTTTCGCACAGTGTCTCAGGGTGGAGGGAGACACTCCGTCCGGGCCGGGGGCCTTGCGCGGGTTCAGTCTGGAGAACTGTTTGAGCACGTCCTGCTCACTGATGATAAGGGCAGGGGGGGAGGAGGGGGGGTGCCTTTAATGAAGTAGGGATTGTGGAGGCTGTGGAGCTGGAGGGAGGGGGGGAGTTGGACACAGATGACGAGGTGTCAAAACGGGCATAGTGTTGGGACAGTCTTTGACAAAGGGCTTTGTCATCCTGACCTTTAGGAGCCTGAGGCCGATAGTTGGTGATTTGCCTCAGTCCTCTCCACACGGAAGCCGAATCATTAGCAGTGAACTGCTGCTGGAGTCTCTCTGAATACACAGATTTAGCCCTCTTCAGCTCTCTGTTAAACCGGTATTTAACCTCCCTGTAGCAGTCCCTGTCTCCACTTTTCAGCGCTGCTTCCTTCTCCTTCCTGATCTGTCTGAGCTTAGCTGTGAACCAGGGTTTGTCATTAGAGTATCTCACCCTGGTGCGTGATGGAAGAATGACCTCATCACAAAAGTGGATATATGAGTTCACAGTGTCCGTGTACTCATCCAGATCATGCGTGGCTCCTTTAAACATGCCCCAGTCAGATATTTCCATGCACGTTTCCAGCTTCTCCTCAGCTTCACTGGTCCGTTTCATCGTAGTGCTCACGACAGGTTTAGTGAGCTTCAATCTCTGTCTGTATGTGGGAATGAGGTGAACCATCACGTGATCAGATAATCCCAGCGCAGCGCGAGGAACAGCGCGATATGTGTCTTTCACTGTGGTGTAACAGTGATCCAGTGTGTTTAATCCTCTGGTGGGGCATTTAATAAACTGTTTGTAGCGGGGGAGATCGTGGCTCAGATTGCGCTGATTAAAGTCGCCAGCCACAATAATCAGCAAGTTTGGAAAAATCCGCTCTGTGTGTTGAATGTGATCCGCGAGCACGCGCTGAGCTTCGCGCGTGTCCGCGTCGGGAGGGGCGTACACAGCGATGAGTAAAAAAGAAGCAAACTCCCGCGGGGAATAAAAAGGCTTGCAGTTGATAACAAGAAATTCCAGGGCGGGAGAACAGTGTTTGGAAATTACCGTTACATCAGAGCACCAGCTGCAGTTGATATAGAAGCAGACTCCGCCTCCTGTGGTCTTGCCGGAAAGCTCTGTGTCACGATCAGCACGAAAGAGCTGGAAGCCGTTGAGGCGCAGCGCGCTGTCCGGTATATTTTCCCGGAGCCAGGTCTCAGTAAAGCAGAGGGCAGCCGAGGAGGCGAGGTCCCTAAAACGCATCAGCAGTCTCAGTTCATCTACCTTGTTAGAGAGAGAGTTGGTATTGGACAGAAATATGCCAGGCAGCGCCGTTCGCGAGCCTCTCCTGCGAAGCCGCACGAGAGCGCCCGCCCGTCTACCTCTCTTCCGCCGTCTCACTTTTCGAGCCAAGCAATGAACCAGATCGGCGGCAGGGGCTAAAAAAACTGGGAGGAGGTCCGTGGGGGTGAAAGTCCTGATATTTAGAAGTTCTTCACGGGTATAAGTGCAAGCAGACACACAATTGACAAACAAAAACAAACAAAGGGCGCAGCGAAGCACCATGTCGACCGCTGTGGGCGCCATCTTGGTCTTGGAAGACAGATGAACAGGTACAATGTAGACATAGCTGCACTTAGTGAAACAAGATTTCCTGGATATGACAGCTTGGAAGACCATGGGTACATCTTCTTTTGGCGTGGGAGATCAACTCAAGAAAGGAGAGAAGCAGGAGTAGGCTTTGCAGTTAGAAAGAAGATAGCAGCAATGCTTGATGAGGAACCGGTGCCAATCAAGGACAGGATAATGACTATGAGACTCCAACTACAGCGGAAGATGTATGCCACACTCATCAGTGTATATGCCCCAACAATGACCAACACAGAGGAGGTGAAGGAAGAGTTCTATAGTGATTTACGTGAGACTATCAGGCGTGTACTGACTGATGACAGGCTGATACTCGTTGGAGATTTTAATGCCAGAGTTGGTTTGGACATTGAGAAATGGAAAGGAGTGCTAGGCAGTCATGGAGTAGGCAAGTGCAATGCTAATGGAGAACTTCTACTTGCACTATGTTCAGAGTACAACCTTGTGATAACCAACACTCTATTTAAGCACAAGGACACACACAAGAAGACATGGATGCACCCAAGACCCAAGCAATGGCACTTATTAGACTACATCATAGTCAGGCAGAGAGACATAAGGGATGTATTGGACACCAGAGCAATGAGAGGTGCGGACTGTGGTACTGATCATGTTATGCTGAGATCTAGATTAAGGATTTGCAGATGAAAACAGCACTGCAGGACGGGTGCGAAACTACCATGGAAGCTAAACACTAGTGCACTGAAAGGCCAAAAGAAGCAGTAAGAACTTACACAGGAAATGGATGAAAACTTGAAAGACTGGGACAGCAACCACTCAGAGAATGACGTAGAAGAGAAATGGGCAACACTGAAGGATACGGTGTATCAGACTGCGAGTGATGTATTAGGCCACCCTGAGAGGAAACATCAAGATTGATTTGATGAGCATGATGAACACCTGAAGAAACTACTACAAGTGAGGAATACAGCTAGGCAGGAAACCCTACAGTGTAACACAAGGTTGAAGAAGAAGAAATACTCAAAGGGTTCAGAGTGAGCTACAGAAGTACACCAGAGAGATGAAGTCCAACTGGTGGGATAAAAAAGCGGAGAAACTTCAAACTGCAGCAGACAGGAAGGACATGAAAACATTCTTCACAGGTTTGAGAGAAATCTACGGCCCTAAACCAAGAGGACTGATCCAACTAAAGGCTATGGATGGTGAAACGGTTTTGCAGGAGAAAGACAAGATCCTGGACAGATTTGCAGACCACTTTGACCAACTACTAAACAACCCTGAAGATCTCACTGAAGAGGCTAAAGAAGCTCTAGTGCAGCGACCAGCTGTATCAAGTCTGGATGAACCACCAAATTTTGATGAACTAATGGCAGCTATCAGGACAACACAGGATGGTAAAGCTCCAGGACAGGATGGAATTCCAGCAGAAGTGTGGAAATTTGGTGGTGTTCAGCTGACCAACTACCTGCACAAGCTCATCCAAGAGATATGGGATGCCCAGAAAGTACCTCAAGACTGGAAGGATGCAAGTATTGTGCCTTTGTTCAAGAATGGTGACAGGAAAGATTGTGGAAATTACTGAGGTATATCACTGCTAGCCACTATTGGTAAGATTCTCTCACGTGTACTACTTAACAGACTCAGTGAACACATCTCGCAGAATGTACTACCGGAAACCCAGTGCGGCTTTAGAAGTGGAAGAAGCACAATGGACATGATTTTCTGCTTGAAACAGGTTCAAGAAAAGTGTATCGAACAGAACATGCTGCTTTATGTAGTCTTCATAGACTTCAGTAAAGCCTTTGATACTGTTTCGCGACAAGGACTTTGGCAGGTACTCAAGAAATATGGTTGTACAGAGAAGTTTGTCAGCCTGATCGAGACACTCCATACAGGTATGCAAGCAAACGTGGCAATGAGTGGTCCAGTATCTAAAGACTTTTCAGTAAGCAACGGGGTGAAACAAGAGTGTATGCTGGCACCTACACTCTTCTCGCTATATCTGGCAGCCATGCTTGAGGTGGCCTTCAAAGACACTTCAGAAGGAGTATACATTCAAACAAGGAAAGAAGCAAACTTGTTCAATGTGGCACAGTTTAAAGCCAAGAGTAATACATCGATAAAGGTAGTAATGAAGCGGCATGAAATAAAGCGGCGTTGTGGAGGTTTTAAAGCAGGTTTCATTAAATCATACCGCCTTCACGAGCTCCGCTCCCGGCGCCGTGCATGCGCGCCGGGAGCGAGCCCTGCGCTCTCGGCAGAGAGACACAATGTGTCAGCAGTAGCAGTTGCACAATCAGAACGAGAGGAGTTTGCGTTACAGAGTTGCAGCATATATACCCAACTACAACAGTACATCAAAGGGCATTCCCCAGCAGTTGGTATGATCAAAGGGACTGCAGAACAGGCATGAGATATTTGCATTTGAAAGATCTACATAACAATAGGCAGATTTGCTAGCCTCTGCTCCAGGTGTAGGACAAAGAGGTTACAAGGCACATCTACATATTGATCTCAGCCTCTAGGTCACAGTAAGGACAGGACGCATGAACACTATACCAGGGATGGCAATTTTCCGCCGATCCGCGGATTTCCGCCGATTTTATCATCATCTATGTCATAATTTTGTACCTTTACCTTGTTCTCAATAAAGTTTGGAAAAAAAAACATACGCGCTCGGTGCTTCCCTGAAGTCTCGCGATAACCCGGATGTACTCAAGCTACTGCTGTATTGTAAACAGCCCTGCGATTGGATAGTTGCAAACGATTGGACCAATCAAATGGCTCATATGCTTTGTCAAAAATTCATTTCGGCTTGTTCTCAGGGATGTGATTTTTCCGGTAATTCACCGAATTCCGCTTTATTTGTATATTATATGTACGTTAAGTACGTTAGCGGCTTATGGTCCACGACGCAGTGAAAGTGTGCCCTTTCAGCCAGAACCAGAAGTGGCGTACGCCAGGTAGAGAGCCATTAACTCTTTGTCGAACACGCTGTATTTACGCTCACTGTCGTGCAAAGACCTGCTTAAAAAAAAGGTGAGCGGCTGCCAGGAACCGGCAACGCATTGCTCCACGACGGCCGCTATGCCCATGTCCGAGACGTGGGTAATGAGCGCTGTTTTAACCTCAGAACGCCTGCTCCCGTTCAGGAGTGCAGTCGACTCGGTTTCCGTTTGAGTGTAGCGTACAGCGGCTGTTTGAGCTGAGCTGCGCGGGGGAGGAAAATGAGCTGCTCAAGACTCAATGGAGATTGAAACTGGTGATCTGAAATGAATGCTGAAATTATAAAAAGTAATGGTATGTTGGAATTTTATTTCTATTATGGAATAGATAAAATTAACTGATTTTGATTTGATCAAGTGTTAAAGCATGTGATGGGTAATGCTTGTTGGAATATTTACCTCCGCCAAGGAGGTTATGTTTTCATCGGCGTTGGTCTGTCTGTCTGTCTGTTTGTTAGCAAGGAAAAGTTATGGACGGATTTTCATGAAATTTTCAGGAAAGGTGTGCAATGGCACGGGGAACAGATGATTAGATTTTGGTGATGATCTGAGAGTGCATACCTCTATCAAGGGCTTTTTTTGTATTTGTGCAGCAGGATTACACAAAAACTACTGGATGGATTTGGATAAAATTTTCACCAGAGGTGGTTCTTGGGCTAGAGAGGAACCCATTATATTTTGGTGATGATCTGAGAATGCATACCTCAGCCAAGGCGCTTATCTTCTCACATTGTGTTAGCAACAATACTCCAAAACTGATGGACAGACTTTGATGCAATTTTCACCACAAGTGGCTATAGGCCTACACACAAAACCATTACATTTTGGAGTTGATCCATGACAAACGGAAGGAGCCTTGGCGGAGGGATGCGCTCTGAGTGCTTTTCTAGTTTAGGAATGCTGTCTTCTTGGAACATAAGTCAATATTATACAGTAATAAGTGGCATTCAGCTGTTTGTTTTATGTCATGTAAGCACAGTTCTGGTACTTAAAAATCATAAAAACCCAGGAGCTTCGGGGAGCGAAGTGACAGTAAAGGTGAAAATTGGCTCAAAGTTCAATGAGGTAACAGAAACACTTGGACAGTTTCTGAAGAAACCAGAAAAGGAGTTGAAGTTCAAAGTTCAGAGACTGACACAGCTTGCTGCCAAAAGGAAGAAAGTTTCACATTAGAAGTGACTTGGTGACCAGTGTAAATAGTGTAAAAAACTCTAATAGAACTGTTAAATATGTTGGACTAAAGACAGTGAGACAACATTGAAGAAAAAGTAAGTTAACTTTTCATTAAATTTAATGATTTATCTAAGTCTAGTATTTCATTTTTTAAATCATTTTTTTCAGTCTAAATTACTTGTATTTTACTGAAAACCTCCCAGCTTCAGGGGGGCTGCGCCCCCCCGGCCCCCCCGTAAGTCAATCGACCAAATTAGATTTCAGCTGAAATCAGAATTTCCTGTTGCCATCCCTGCTATACATGAATGACACATTACATCACAATACATGCATGGCACATTACATCACAATACATGCATGGCACATTACATCACAATACATGAATGGCACATTACATCTCAGTAGTGCAGCGGGAAAAACCAAGAGAAGAGAGCTGACTGTCCTGTGTGTTGTGGGGGGGTTGAATCAACCCGCCACACGCTCCCCCCCAGAGGGCACGGCAGGGGGCCGAGACCTCGATAATCCATCTATGGGAGCGAGCTGTGGGAGAAGCTCGCTGCAGGCGGAGGGGGAGGGAGGGGAGGGGTAGTAAGTGCCGGCAGGGGCGGTGAAATCGTCCGAGCCGCGCAAAAATTGCTTGCTGCTCCGCGACGTCGAGGGGCTGTCCCGTTGCGTGTGCGGAGATCACAAGAAGAAAAATTTGTCTCTGACTCCTCTCGTGGCCATGAAGAAAAGCAGGAGCGGCTGTAAGAAAAAAAATAAAAGCAGAGGGACTGGTGTGTTGACTTTAGGGCAGGCGCAACTCTAAAGCCTCGGGAACCGCAGACAGCTGAATTCCCCTTGTGTGCCGTGGCTAAGACCATAAAATCCGGTGAGCAAGCTGCGGGCCTCAGGTGTACAAGCAAGCCTGAAGGGCCAGTGTGCAGCAGAAGGAAGGCGGTCAGTGAAGCCATTATTGTCCCGTGCGTGGTGTGCCGTCCTCGTAACTCCCCGGTGCGCGCGCGGGGGTTCCGTGCGTGGGTGGGCCGCTGGAGTGGCGAGTCAGAGTGCAGAATCTTGGTGGAGATCGGCGCAGACGGCACCGATAAAATCCAGATTTGAGCTGTGGCTGCAGCTTGGCCATGGTGCGTTGGAGCGGTGGGAGGAAATAGACAATCTTTTGACCCTCAGGCTCGTGCAGATGCGTTGGAGCGGTGGGAGGGAATAGATGATCTTTGGCACCACTTGGCCGTGGTGCGTTCAGGTCCACGTGTTGCGTTCTCCGCCAGCCATGGAGGACGCCGTCGTGGAGAGGGGACGAGGTGCCCGCGCTCTCGCGTGGAGGAACCGTGAGCGCGGCCGGTCCAGCGTGGATGAGCAGATCCCAGACGTGCAGATCCCATCATCATGAAGAACGGGTCACCAGCGCAGCTGTCCAGATCAGAAGGTTGCCTCGCACAAACGTGTGCATGATCGGGGTCGCCAGTGAAGCGTTCACTGGCAGCGTGTTCCTTTCTGCCTTCAGGTCATGGTGCGTTGGGGCGGCGAGAGGGAGGAGACGTCTTGTGTCCCTCGGCCGGTTCAATGTGGATGTCCAGACCAGAAGGCTGCGTCGCACAAAGCGTGTGCGTCTTCGGGGTCACCAGTGCGGCGGATGATAAAATAAGCAGCGATGCTGTGGTTTTAAGTAGAGTTTTATTATATCATACCGCCGTCACGAGCTCCGCTCCCGGCGCGCATGCACGGCGCCGGGAGTGAGCCCACGGCTCTCAGAGAAGGAGGACACAATGTCTGTGTCCTGCAGCAGCAGTTGCAGAATCAGAATGAGAGAGAATTTGCATTACAGAGTTGCAGCATATATACCCAACTACAACAGTACATCAAAGGGCATTCCCCAGCAGTTGGTATGATCAAAGGGACTGCAGAACAGGCATGAGATATTTGCATTTGAAAGATCTACATAACAATAGGCAGATTTGCTAGCCTCTGCTCCAGGTGTAGGACAAAGAGGTTACAAGGCTCATCTACATATTGATCTCAGCCTCTAGGTCACAGTAAGGACAGGACGCATGAACACTATACACGAATGACACATTACATCACAATACATGCATGGCACATTACATCACAATACATGAATGGCACATTACATCTCAGTAGTGCAGCGGGAAAAACCAAGAGAAGAGAGCTGACTGTCCTGTGTGTTGTGGGGGGGTTGAATCAACCCGCCACAGTAAGAGAAATGCTCTTTGCCGACGACAGTGCTTTAGTTGCACACAACGTGGAAGATATGCAATCTTTAGTGGAGAAATTTGCAAGAGCAGCTAGCCAATTCAGCCTCCAAATCAACATCAAGAAGACAGAGTGCCTTTATCAACCACCAAAGTTCCAGTTATCAACATCACTACAAGAAGAGATCAGCATTGGTACAGAGCCACTAGTCAAGTGCAAGACTTTCAAGTACCTAGGGAATACTGTTTCAGAGAATGCTAGGCTGGAGGATGATCTCTCAGAATGAGAAGAGCGAGTGCTGTGTTTGGAAACTTGAGGGAGAGACTGTGGAACAATCGACTTGTGTCTATCCGTGTGAAATGCACAGAATGTGCAGAACGACAGTACTGGCTACTCTATTGTACGGTGCTGAAACTTGGACTGTCTACAGAGTGCAGGTGAAGAAACTCCACGCGTACATGATGAGACACCTTCGAGCCATAATGAACATCTCATGGAAAGACAAGATAACCAACATAGAAGTGTTGAAACGAGCTGGTCTATCATCAATGGAGGACATGCTAATACAGATGAACCTGAGATGGCTCGGATATGTTGAGAGGATGGACCACCAGCGTCTCTCTCGGCAGTTACTCTACTCACAGTTATGCGAGGGCAAACGCAATGAGGGTAGACCAAGGCTCAGATTTAAAGACACTGTAAAAAGAAACTTGAAGAAGTTGGACATAGACAGGAGTTCCTGGCAGCGGAAGGCTAAGGACAGAGCTGTGTGGAGGAATCTGATCAGACCTAAATGAAACAGTCAGTGTCGCCCACGACAAACTGCTATGATGATGATCCTGTACTGAAAGCAGAAGTGATTGATTTTATACAGTATGTACGATTAAAAAAAAATTGCAATTATAAAAGAAGTGAAATACTTAATTTAATGCTCGGGCTTAGCCTAGCAACAACATTGTTTCATTTATTTAAGATAAGATAAGATAAGCCTTTATTAGTCCCACAATGGGGAAATTCCAGGATTGCAACAGCACAGGGACAACAACACTCAGAGCAACAATCAGAAGGCAAGAAAAAACAACATCTAGCAAACATATGTCCATATTACTATAAATGTATATATATAGACACACAGTGCAGAGCATTATGGCTGGTGGATGTGCAGCAGAAAGTCTAAGCTCTCTCTCCGCGGATGCAGCGGGCCAGCTGGAAGTCTTTGGGCATGATGGTGACCCCCTTAGCGAAGAAGAGACCACCAGGTGGGTCTCGCTGGTCTCCTGCAGAGCCATGACGGCGAAACTCAGGAAACGCAGGACGGTCTTGAAGTCCTGAGCGATCTCCCTCACCAGGCGCTGGACGGGCAGCTTACGGATGAGCAGCTCCGTGGATTGCAGCGACAGATCTCTCTCAGAGCCACGGACCTGTGACGGCGAGGCCTCTTCACTCTGCCGGTGGCCAGAGCGCCTCTCCGAGCAGCCCTGGTGGCTAGCTGTCTCCTGGGGGGCTTCTTCCTCCAGTAGATTTTACGGGCGGTCTGCTTGGTTCTTGCCATCGCTCTTTATTATTCTGTCTTCTATTTCTTTCACGCCGCCTAAACTCCAGCCCGGCACCCGCTTCGTTTTCGCTACAGCTCCCGGTATGTCGAGTTTCCCATTAGCACCGGGCGGCGGCCAAGTGCTAGCTAGCACTAGCTCCTCCCCGCTGTAACGTCTCCCGCTGCAAACCGTGGCTCCGTTCGCCGACCCGGGAGACCCCCGGGGCGATCCGTGCGTCCGTGATATATATACAGAGTGAAAGGTGTAGAAAGAAGAAGGAAGATAAAAAAAAAAAAGGCTGTTGCAACAGGCAGCCGACTCGTGTGGCGCCGCCGGTCCGGCAGAGCCGGAACCGGTCACCATTTAGGTGACCTAAATATGTGACCATATTTAGGTCACATTAACCATTCTGTGCTATGTATAATCTCAGTAGAACCTATAACATGTATTCTATGACATAGTCCACTCTCTGGGACTTCTTTCAATATGCTTTGGCTTATATAGATTACATAACTTAGTGGTGACTTAGCTGCAGGTACACATGTGGACAAAATTGTTGGTACCCCTCTGTTAATGAAAGAAAAATCCACAATGGTCACAGAAATAACTTGAATCCAACAAAAGTGGTAATAAATAAAAATTCTATGAAAATTAACCAATGAAAATCAGACAATGCTTTTGAATTGTGGTTCAACAGAATTATTTTAAAAAACAAACTCATAAAACTGGCCTGGACAAAAATGATGGTACCCCTAGAAAAGATTGAAAATAATGTGACCATAGGGACATGTTCAACCAAGATGTGTCCTCTAATTAACATCACAGGTGTCTACAAACTTGTAATCAGTCAGTCGGCCTATTTAAAGGGTGACAAGTAGTCACTGTGCTGTTTTGTGACATGGTGTGTACCACACTAAACATGGACCAGAGGAAGCAAAGGAGAGAGTTGTCTCAGGAGGTTAGAAAGAAAATTATAGATGAGCATGTTAAAGGTAAAGGCTATAAGACCATCTCCAAGCAGCTTGATGTTCCTGTGACTACAGTTGCACATATTATTCAGAAATTTAAGATCCACGGGACTGTAGCCAACCTCCCTGGACGTGGCCGCAGGAGGAAACTTGATGAAAAATGGAAGAGACTGATAATACGAATGGTAACAAAAGAGCCCAGAACAGCCTCTAAACACATTCATGGTGAACTCCAAGGTCAAGGTACATCAGTGTCAGATCGCACCATCCGTCGTTGTTTGAGCCAAAGTGGACTTCATGGGAGACGACCAAGGAGGACACCACTGTTGAAAACAAATCATAAAAAAGCCAGACTGGAATTTGCCAAACTGCATGTTGACAAGCCACAAAGCTTCTAGGAGAATGTCCTATGGACAGACGAGACAAAACTGGAACTTTTTGGTAAGGCACGTCAGCATTGTGTTCACAGACGCAAAAATGAAGCATACCAAGAAAAGAACACTGTCCCTACTGTGAAACATGGAGGAGGTTCTGTTATGTTCTGGGGCGGCTTTGCTGCATCTGGCACAGGGTGTCTTGAATCTGTGCAGGGTACAATGAAATCTCAAGACTATCAAGGTATTCTAGAGAGAAATGTGCTGCCCAGTGTCAGACAGCTTGGTCTCAGTCGCAGGTCATGGATCTTGCAACAGGATAATGACCCAAAACACACAGCTAGAAACACCCAAGAATGGCTAAGAGCGAAACATTGGACTATTCTAAAGTGGCCTTCTATGAGCCCTGATCTAGATCCTATTGAACATCTGTGGAAGGAGCTGAAACATGCCATCTGGAGAAGGCACCCTTCAAACCAGAGACAACTGGAGCAGTTTGCTCATGAGGAGTGCGCCAAAATACCTGCTGAGAGGTGCAGAAGTCTCATTGACAGTTACAAAAATTGTCTGATTGCAGTGATTGCCTCAAAAGATTGTGCAACAAAATATTAAGTTAAGGGTACCATCATTTTTGTCCAGGCCTGTTTCATGAGTTTGTTTTTAAAATAATTCTGTTGAACCACAATTCAAAAGCATTGTCTGATTTTCACTGGTTAATTTTCATAGAATTTTTATTTATTACCACTTTTGTCAGATTTAGGTTATTTCTGTGACCATTGTGGGTTTTTCTTTCATTAACAGAGGGGTACCAACAATTTTGTCCACGGCTGTATTGTAGCTGCAGCTCTGGAGCCACATGTAGCTCTTTTGGCCACAGATAGTGGCTCCCTGAGGCCTTAAGAGGGGAAAAAAAAGCTCACAAACTTCCAAGAAAAAAGGTTCTGCATTCATGAGAAAAATATCTTAAACAGCAGAAGATGAGAAAACCTGAAAATTTATGCAAAAAAAAAATCTTTTAAAAAAATTAGGGGAAAATGTTGCAATTGTGGGAGGTGCGGTGGAGAAGTGGTTAGCACTGCGGCAGCACAGCAACTCACCCTTGGCCGGGGGATCCTGGGTTCGATCCCAGCCCCTGACCAACAGTGATCTGTGTGGAGTTTGCATGTTCTCCCCATGTCTGCATGGGTTTACTCCGGGATTTCTCTGGTTTCCTCCCACATGCCAAAAACATGCAAGTTAGGTTAATTGGCATCAAAAACTGGGGATTCTAAATTGTCCTTAGGTATGACTGTGAGAGTGAATGGTTGTCTGTCTCTCTGTGTTGGCCCTGCAATGGACTGGCGATCTGTCCAGGGTGTACCCTGCCTCTCGCCCAAAAGATGCTGGGATAGGCTCCAGCCCCCCCCCCCCCCCCCCCCGCAACCTGAAAAGGATTAAGCGGAAGAAGATGAATGAATGAATGTTGCAATTGTCTGCAGAAAACATAACAAAAAATTTGCAAGAAAAAAAAAAAAATCACAAAATTTCTGGAAAAGAAATCACAATTTTACTGGAAAATGCAGTTTTACTCATGATGGATAATAAATTTACAAAGAAAAATATAAAAAAAAATGTATGAGAATAGCTGAAAATTTATGTCAAAAATACTCAATTTATGGAAAATGTTGCAATTTTATGAGGAAAAAACCCACAAACTGGCCAGAAAAAAGTCACAAATTTACTAGAAAGTGACAATTTTATTAGAAAATGGTTGCAAATTTATGTGAAAAGGGCAGTATTTTTACCTGAAAACGTTAGCAATCAGACAGAATAATCTTAAGAGAAAAGCAGAAGATTATGCCAAAAATATGAAAATTTATGAAAAAAACATAACATCCATCTTCTACCGCTTTTCTGGAGGTCCGGGTCGTGGAGGCAGCAGTTCAAGCAGAGAAGCCCAGACTTCCCTCTCCCCAGCCACCTGCTCCAGCTCTTCAGAGAGGATACCACAGCAGTCCCAGACATGCTGGGAGACATAGTCTCTCCAGCGAGTCCTGGGTCTGCCCCGGGGTCTCCTCCCAGTGGGACATGCCCAAAATACCTCAAGTGGGAGGCGTCCAGGAGGCATCCTGGTCAGATGCCCAAACTACCTCAACTGGCTCCTTTCGATGTGGAGGAGCAGCGGTTCTACTCTGAGCCTCTCCCAGATGACTGAGCTCCTCACCCTATCTCTGAGGGTGAGTCCAGCGATCCTACGGAGAAAGCTCATTTCAGCCGCTTGTATCCGCGATCTCGTTCTTTCGGTCATTACCCAAAGCTCGTGACCGTAGGTGAGGGTAGGAGCGTAGATTGACCAGTAAATCGACAGCTTTGCCTTAGAGCTCAGCTCCCTCTTCACCACAACAGACCGGTACAATGTCTGCATCATTGCAGATGCTGTTCTGATCCATCTGTCAGTCTCTTGCTCCATTTTCCCCTCACTCGTGAATAAGACCCCAAGATACTTAAACTCCTTCACCTGGGGCAGGAGCTTGTCCCCAACCCAGAGAGGACAATCCACCTTTTTCCAGCTGAGGACCATGGACTTGGACTTGGAGGTGCTGATTCTCATCCCAGCCGCTTCACACTCAGCAGCAAACCGTCCCAGTAAGACCTATAGGTCATTGCTGGATGAAGCCAGCAGGACAACATCATCTGCAAACAACAGAGATGAGATCCTGTGGTCACCAAGCATGGCACCCGCTTATAACTTATAACATTATTGGGAAAAAAATCTCACAAATTTACATGAAAAAGACTTCAATTTTACTTAATAAACATATTACAGTTGCCAAGAAAAATGTGCCAAATTTAGGAAAAAAAGCAAAACACATTTATGCCAAAAATATGAACAACCATTAGTTTAGTGAGGAAAACATCCACACAATTTTGCAAGAAAAAAGACCAACATTTTTCAAATAATCAAAAATTGACCAGAAAAAGTAGCAATTTAGTGAGAAAAAGGTAACAAATTTATAATCAAAAAGCTGCATATTTATGAGAAAAGCTGTTGATCCTGATGTTGTCAGACCAGCTTGTAGTTGTAAGTCTTAGGTTTTTTTAAGCTCACATAATTTTGTGGTGCCACACAAATGTTTTTATACAGGTTACCGACCCATGACCTAGGCCCACTTTATAGTACATATAAATGAAAGGCACCTCTGTATCTGTGACATTAGCATTAGCCTGCACACAGCTTTATTCAACTTCCTTTTGCATCATATCACACAGTATTTACCAGCTGAACTCAGTCCAACATTTAGATGTATTTTATAGTACATCACCTGGTTATTTTTCCCCAAGTGAAGTTTATTTTTCAACGTCCTCTTTCTCTATGGCTGGGACCTCTGTATCTATCGCAACCAACATTGTAACTAGGACTGGAAGTATTAATGCGTTAACTTTTTCAATTAATGCAGTCCAAGTGATGCATTATAACAAATATCGACCTCACGTCACTTCCTATTATTTTCTTGCATTATCTCCTGTCCACACTCCAGTCCAGATGGTGGCGCTAAGGCACGAGAAGCTGGCTTGCAGTCACCAGTACTGTTTCCTGTGGCTATGTTGAATGCTAATGATGGACACTTTTAGATCTACTTATAAAACAGTACATTATGCTACAGAGTGTTAAGGTGACCTTTTTTTTGCTCATATAAAATAATCCAAATGTTTTTGTTTCGCTGCAGGCTGATGATCAAAGAAAAGAGCTGCTCTCCGATCTGTTGGACTCACCCATCAGAAAATCTCATCTGGACTGCTCTAACCTACTGCTGTCACCTCATCATTTAAACACTTTAGTCTTCTCATAAAATCTGCTGTATCACCAAATGTGAAATCTAGTAAGTATAACAAATGGATATTTGTAAAAATGTTTTACTGTACAGAACGAAATAAAATGAGGATGTGTACTTTAGAAATTAATAGTAATGACTAGGCATATTTACATGTTAAAGTTGCATGTTATTCTGAGTCTGAAAAGATGTTTGTTTGCTAATGTACTGTTTATTACTATTTTTACAATGCTGTGCTGTTGTCTTTTCTTTATAAAAATTAATGTTTTAAATCCATTCTGGTACCTCTGCCATACCAAGTACAACTGGAGATCAGTTCAGTGTAGAAAATATTTACTCTTAAAGCTGCACAGTAAACTAGACCAACCTGACCTCTTAGAATATTAGACCCTAATTTTCTCGTGAATTTCTTTTCGTACAATTTTTAATTTTTTCAGTAAATGTGAGATTTTTCCTCTTTTAAAATTGCAACTGTTTTCTTACAAATTTTAGACCAATTCTTGTAAATATGATTTTCTTATTCTTGTAATTGTGATTATTTTTTTCCTCAGATTTGTAACTTTTTTCTCATAAATTTGTGACTTTTTTTCTTGTAAATTTGCACCTTTTTAATAAAAAAAAAATTCAGAATTAGGGTTACTGTCTTGATCCTTACCCTTCTTTCATAATTTCTCCTGATTTTGTTTCCTTGTCTCTGGTTTCGTAATTTCTGGATTCATTTCTCCTCTCATCCCATCCTTTTTCATTTGTTTGCCCCCCCCCCCCCATATCGAAGACCTCATTATACCCATCAGCCTCCACAGAATCTAAAGGCGTAAAAAAGTGTGTTCCACCTGTTTTTAAATTCAGTTTTACCAGAATAACCATGTTGAGGTGAGATCATGAAAACTTGCTGTTTATAGTCAAATGAGTGTAAATGAACATGCTTTGTTTCATTCAGATCACATATTTTTGCATTTATTTATATTTAAATATTTGCATATTAATCTCACTGAAGAAAACAAACTGTTTATATCTTTTGATAGCATATGTGAAAAATAAAGTTTGGAACATCAGAATAAATTCAACAAAACTCTTACTGCAGACACACACATAAATATAAGTACTCAAACACTGAACAGAAACAAACTGGTCTCAAAATATTTTTGGGGGCTGTCCTGAAATATTTGCTTGTGATTTAATACAATAACGTTTTAGTTCAGACGAAGGACAGAGAGCTGAGATGGGAAACAAAACCATCAGAATTGGGAATTTTCCTAAAAATGCCATTCTGTGCTGTACTGCTGGCAGTGTTTCCACATCAGTCATTACCAAAATAAGTTATTTTTCCAGTTGAGTGATGGGGGGGGGGGGGGGGGGTGCAAGAAAAAAAACCTGATGCAGAGGGAAGACGGGTGGGAAAGTGAGTACATGTTTGTGCTAAAGGAGTCAAACAAGTATGTCTTCTCTGCAACAAGGCAGTGTCTGTGCTCAAGGAATACAGTTTACATCAGCATTTTGAAACTAAACACGGAGTCAGGCATGCTCAATTCAGCCACCAAGAAAAGCAACAAAAGGCCCAAAAATTAAAAAGTAGAATGCGGTCTCCGTTTCCAAAAGTTACCAAAAAAAAAAAAAAAAAAAATGATGCCGCTGTAAGGGCCAGCTTTACTGTGGCTGAAGAAACTGTTGCTGCTTCCAAGTGTTTTTCCAGAAGAGACATTTTTAAATCAATGTATCAGCCTGCTGCCAAAAAACAGTATAGCTGACCAACTTAAGGAAACAGCAGCAAAATCTAATGACACAGAATTTTTACATTTTATTGTATATATTTCCAGCTTTCTGAATGATTTTTTTTAAAGTTTTATTTTTTATAGTTCAAGACTTGTGAATTATTCATGTTTCCACATTTTTATATTTTTATAATTTTTGAAAATGGTATACATTATTGCATATAATTTAGTTACCCATTTATTAATTTTATTTTATATTTACTTATTTTTGTAGGTTTTTTATTTGGGTTCTAAATCTTTTATTGGGTTTTAGACTTTTGAGTTTTTAACCTCTTTGACTAGTCTTTAACTTTTTAATATGACCCTTCTCTCTTATCGCTTTGTTTTTTCTCTTATCTCTTTGTCCTATGTCCTGATTGGTGGAGCCTCGAGTACTTTTATCATGTTTACAGTCAGCTACATGTGTGCCTGTGTTTGTGTTCATGTTGAATGTAACTCTGGTTTGTAAATATGGATGTCACCTGACTGCAAAACAAATCTACCTAGGGGTACAAATAAAGTAACCTGAACCTGAACCTTTTCAACTTTCTGTATCCGAGAATACAAAACTACATTATTAATAATAATGGATTAGATTTATTTGGCACTTTACATGTCAAGTGACATCTCAAAGCGCTTACAATGAGTCCATTATTCAGTCACTCCAGACAGACATTGATAGTGGTAAGCTGCTACTGTAGCCACAGCTGCCCTGGGGCAGACTGATGGAAACGTGGCTGCCAATCCGCACCAATGGCCTCTCCGACCAGGACCAAACATTACTGGATATAAGCTGAAGTCATTTCAAGTGTAAAATTAGATAACACACTACACTTTTAGTCTGGTTACAGGAAAAAAAAAAACAAGGGAGAATATTCCTTGGGGGAAATGCCCCAGAGGAAGAGTAGGGTTGCCACCCGTCCTGTAAAATAAGATAAGATAAGATAAGATAAGCCTTTATTAGTCCCACAACGGGGAAATTCCAGGATTGCAACAGCACAGGGATAGCAACACTCAGAGCAACAATTAGAAGGCAAGAAAAAAAAAAAACAAGCAAGCAAGAGCAGCTAATATACATATGTACATATTACTATAATATATATATATATATAAATATATATAAATATAAAATATATATATATATATATATATATATATATATATATATACACACACAGACACACAGTACATACAGTATTACCCTGTTTTTTACACTAAAATAATGCATCCTGTATTGAATCAATACAGGATGTGGTTTGTCCTGTATTTACTAGTTGCCTTTAACGCAGATTCATCTGATCCACATTCTGCATTTTTTTTTTTTTTGACTTATTTTGTACCCGTAGGTAGATTTGTTCTGCAGTCCGGTGACAAGCCACCAGCTGCCGGTCGCTGTGTGCGCAAGCGCCCCTTAACTCCCTAACCTGCATGTTTTGGCATATGGGAGGAAACCGGAAAAATCCAGGAGTAAACCCACGCAAACACGGGGAGAACATGCAAACTCCACACAGATCACTGTTGGCCGGAGGCAGGGATCGAACCCACGATCTCATGATCCCCGCGATCCCCCGGCCGAGGGTAAAACTGTGCTGCCGCGGTGCTAACCACTGCGCCACCGTGCAGCCCATGCACGGTGCATGTTGCCCTGCAACACCGTGCATGTTGCCCTTCTCAGCAGTTGGTGGTTGATTAGTTTTCTTCTACGCACTGCACGTGAAGCCATCCCTCGACAGTGATTGGGCAAGAGATAGCCGGGCAGGCTCAGCAGTAACCGTAGCGACTTGCCGGTGTTCTGCCATTTTACCATACTTCATCAAAATACCATACCCTTATGGCAAAGTAATAGATATAACTATTGGTTTACCATATTTTGTCAGAATCAGTTGCACTGCAAATATGCCACTAACATTACATAATTGCTTACCTTCTGTCAGCTGGGCCACGGTATGCTATTGTTTACCTTCCGTCAGCAGTATTGAGTAATTTTTAACAGCAGGCAATAAAAATATATATAGATAGATAAATAGATACACTACCGTTCAAAAGTTTAGGGTCACTTATAAATTTCCTTATTTTTGAAAGAAAAGCACTTTTTTTCAATGAAGATAACTTTAAACTAATCAGAAATACACTCTATACATTGCTAATGTGGTAAATGACTATTCTAGCTGCAAATGTCTGATTTTTGGTGCAATATCTACATAGGTATATAGAGGCCTATTTCCAGCAACTATCACTCCAGTGTTCTAATGGTACAATGTGTTTGCTCATTGCGTCAGAAGGCTAATGGATGATTAAAAAACCCTTGTGCAATCATGTTAGGTCTGCAATGCTGTAATTGCTGCAAATGAAGGATTCTTTGACAAAAGCAAAGTTTGAAGGAAAAAATTATTTTTTCAAATACAAATCATTATTTCTAATCTTGTCAATGTCTTGACTATATTTTCTATTCATTTTACAACTCATGGTGGTAAATAAAAGTGTGACTTTTCATGGAAAACACAAAATTGTCTGAGGTGACCCCAAACTTTTGAACGGTAGTGTAAAAAGAGACACTGAAAATGCGTCACATTTTTGGATCAGCCAATCATGGTGCAGTGCCATCAACTGTTTCCATCAGCTGTATCGTATGCTGAAATTATGAGCGGAAGCATATTTCCTGTTGTAGTGACCCAGGATATGGCCATTCTGATAAGTATGGTAAAATGTCAGAACACTGGCTTCTCACAGACCAATGTGTCTATGGCTGCACCATGTCCTGATAGTCCGCCTTGGGCATCAGTCAAACGGAAACGTTTGCAAAAGTACCGGCGTGAGTGGGAAGAACTCAATGATTGGCTTGACGGCATCAAAGACAAGGACTACAAGGCAAACTGCAAAGTACTCTCAATTTTACAGAGTCTTGTTCAGAGTTCTACTGCAGTGTTTCGAAAGACAAACATCTACTCATGGCTGCAAGACGTTACAAGAAATACATGTGGAAACAGTAGTAACACAGGAAGCAAGAAGGCTGTGGACCGTTTTGCCATGGCTGTACTCTACACAAATCGAAAAAAATGTTGATCAACAAGTTGTACAGTTCTAATGTTAAATAAGTTATTTGCACGGCCAGATTTTTTGAAGGGGTTCTTTCATTTGTAGTAAACAGGAACATTTTGACTTTTGAACTTCCATCCATCCATCCATCCATCTTCTTCCACTTAATCCTTTTCGGGTCGCGGGGGGGCGGCTGGAGCCTATCCCAGCATCTTTGGGCGAGAGGCAGGGTACACCCTGGACAGATCGCCAGTCCATCGCAGGGCCAACACAGAGAGACAGACAATCATTCACTCTCACAGTCATACCTAAGGACAATTTAGAATCCCCAGTTTTGATGCCGATTAACTTTCGAACTTGAAAGTTATAAACACTGTCAAAGAAGCACTTCAAACTTTGGCCTATGAATACTACTTTATTTACGTTATGATAAACCACAACTAGCACCCCACACATCACCTTGGGGGGGGGGGGGGGGGGGGTTACTTTATTTTTCTGCACTGAAGGTGGCACCCCTAGGGAAGAGCCTGATAACTAGTCTTACAGTTACAACTGGCCCACTGAGAGCAACCATCAGGCTGATGTGACCCAGGATGAAAATCAGTTTGACAGCCTTTCCCTATTACTACACTCCGGCTTTTTATTATGTATTGTTGTATTCTGGGTTAATGCTAATAGTTAACCCACTTAGCTGTATTATTTTTATTTCAGAGTTAATTGTTCCAAAGTTTCTACTAATTCTTCACCATATAATGCCTGCCTCTGACTCTATACTTCATCTGAAGGTGCTAATAAGAAAGTGGTGAAGAGAACTTAAAAGCAGAGCGACTGATCGAGCACTAGCTAGCTAGCTAGCATTCTGTTGACCAAAAGTGATTGGAGCAATGGACTCTGGAAGGGCATGTAGAGAAGTGATGACAGGTTGACTATCAAATTTTGTTGAATATGTAAAATGGCAAAACTATATTCTATACCCTCTTTCAGTGTTTGTTAACAACATGCAAAAGCAGCAGTGGGGAAGTGCTTGTTTTTATGTATTGATACTAGTGTTGGTGGAGCAATTTATTGCTAAATAAATAAACAAATTGTTATTTAAGCAATATTACACAAGAGTGAGTTCTGTATCATGACTATACGGACTCCAGCAGGGCGTGATTCGGCTTGTGCCCTCCGCGTGTAATACTGCTTTTATACAACAGTTCCAGCAAGCAAAAATTATTAAATTACAGCAATACTGGACAAAATATTATGATTTGTTTAACGAGTTATTTTGCGCAGCTGAGGAAAAAAAAAGTCACTAAATCTAGCCAGTAAACTGTTACTCAGTCAGTATGAAGACGGCTATTGTCATTTCATACACATGTAAACAAATTAAATATTGTCACGTGCAAATGTAATAAGTGTTTATAAAACATACCTGCTAAGTCGATACTTCAGAAAATCCCAGATCAAAACATATCTAATACCAGTCACCAGAAGCTAGTAGTTAGCATGCTAGTGATTTAGCACATTTTGCTCGCTTTTCTTTGTATTTTCAGATGAAACGAAGAGTCCATCACCACAAAGGTATTGTGGTTTGTTAATCGAGACAATAAACAAACTCTAGCACTGCCTATTTTTTTTTTTAAACAGACGTGAAATGGTTTAATGAGCTTAAATTGACTGGAGTGGTGGCTCAGTTGGTAGAGCATCTGCCCCACACCCGGGAGGCAGGGGTTCAAATCCCGGCCGGGTCATGCCGAAGACCATATAAAAGCGGAACTTCCTGCCATCCAGCTTGGTGCTCAGCAATAATGGAATGGAGGAGGGAAATCTGTGGCGGCGCCTTGCATGGCAGCGGCCCTCTGATTCTACATATGGGATGTGTGCGATTAACACTGTAGATGGGTAACACACAATTTCATTCTACTGTACATGATTGGTTGTATGGTTGAATGACAATAAAGGGTGATTTAATTTTTAATTTAAATGACCAGGATGGAAGTAGACCTTTGAAAAAGGGTGGGACTTCCAGGTCACGGATGTATAATTTCTTCTTGTGAAACAGCACTTCACTGTGGAAATTAAGGTATCCAAAACAGTACTGCAATTGTCAGAGTTGATAGAAAAATAATGTTAGTAATTAGTGTTACTAGAACACCTATGAAGTGGAGTGATACATATGGAGTGCAATTATGGCAGGTTATAGTAACTCCTGAAATCCCTATTGTCCAATCAAATTGCTCGGTCGGAACTGTTGTATAACTGTTCTTTATTACAGCCAACATACATTAAATTTGGAGAAATATTTCATAAACAGGGATGGACAAAACCAGTTTAGTCCTTGTGCTGGTCCCAAGCCTGGGTAAATAGGGAAGATTGCGTCAGGAAGGGCATACGGTGTAAAAATCCCTGCCAAATCAAATATGTGGACCCATGATCCACCGAATAGGGAGCAGCCAAAAGTGTGTGAAAATACTGTACAAGCACAATATTGCACTCGAGGTCTTGCAGTATCATCACATAGCACTGTGATGACTTCAGCTGAACACCAATTCACTGTGGTGTTACATTCACAATACCACACCCGTCCTTGTCTAATATTGCTCAGCGTTTCCCCATCTCTGAAGACAGTGTTCTTCAAATCAGCACTAGAAATACCGCTTCATCTGTGTCTATTTTCACACCCTTCTTCACAATTCAGTTCCTGCTTTACGATTAACTCCCTTCAGACAGTGCTCATTTTAAGATTAGCACAATGATCAGAATTAGAAAAAAAAAAAGTGTGGGTCTACTTTATACACATATGTAATCCTCTACCTTGTCACTTCATGTAATTATTTACATGTCCACTAGAGGTCCCTTAATATTAAAACCTACACAGTTCTAATATGTATGTACTGTATACAAAATGACCGTATAGGGTATGTTCTGTCTATTTTTTCCTCAAATGCTGCTCATTAACTTCCTGGCTCACTCAACTATTGCTTGACTTGTTTTAGTCCCTCATTCAGAACTCCTTTGATGTTTCCCTAAATGATTTTCAAAGGGAACAAACCCAGTAATGGTTTAACTAAAGTCAACAATTTTCTATTATAGTGTTTTTTTAACACATTTCTAAATAAAAAACTACAACCCGAATTCCTACTCAAAGGAAAAGTGTAAAAAGTGAAATATTCCAGAACAGCCCTAAAAATAACCGTCACATCTTAAGCTCCCATTCATATCTTTAGTATAAATACACACACTGTTTCTATTGCAAGTGCTGTCACTGAAAAATACATTCAAAGTACAAACTTTCAGCGACATCACTGGAGAGCTGCATAAGACCTGAGAACAGACGCAGGTAAATGGAATCATTCTCTAAGTTTCTTTTTATATTTATGTACAATAATTTCAACACACCTCACAACAGTTATACACTAAAAGCATTAAATGTTAACTAATCTAACACACTGACTGAACCAGTTGAGGATTATACTGTAAACAGAACATTACAGATCTTTAGATGTTTCGTTTGGTTAAACCAGGGGTTGTGCAACCTGCAGCTTTAGATTCACATTTGGCTCATTTGGTCAAAACAGGTGGCTCCGTGTGGTTTGGACACATGCACACAAAGGAGAAAAATATAAACAGAAATTATATGAGGAAAAAAAAAGCAAATTAAACGTCAAAATTATTAAAAATGTATTTATATACAAGGGGGGGCTGAAAAGTTCATAGGCTGACCATGATGCAGTGGTCCAGTTTGACCAAATGTGGTTTATTGTACCCATACTCTTGACAGTTCTTTCACTCTGCCCTGCCCTCTTGTTCCTCGGCCACTGAATCACAAATACTACTGGCTCAGCACCTACGAGCACAACTCCTTAGTCAGCCTATGAACTTTTCAGCCCTTCTCGTATATGCACATTTAAAAGAAAAATCTTCAGGAAGTTATGGTAACATCTGCAGCTCTAAAAGGAAAAAGTTCCAAATCCAAGAGGAAAAACTAACCGATTTATTAAACGGATACATTTTTCTTATACAGAGGAAATACACTTGTATTACTAATATACTGTATATTTACGGGCCAGTTTAAGTTTATACTTATAATTCAGCAGTTTTACCTTTATTTTAACCTCCTAAATGTGCTAATCTCCATACATTTTTACTCCTGCCAATGAGGTAATGGTTTCAGGCCTGTCACTTGGTTGTACGTGTGTTTGTGTATGCCCACAGGCTAACAGAATAACTTAAAAGCGTATTTACAGATTTTGATTAAATTTTCATGAGCTGTTGGAAATCGGCCAAAGGCAGTGGACCGTACCCGATTTTGGCCAAGTGTGTCCATCATAAAGAGCCTTTCAATAGAATCGGATCATCTTGAGCGACAACACTACACAAGCTACACCTTAGCTACCATGGGAGAGTTTTTTGTTTGTCAAAAATGACCCAAAATTGCTCTTTCTATAGCGGCGGTTGCAACTCCTGATTTATACATTAATGCTAAGCCGTTCAGCCACACTGACAACATACATACAACATTATGACAAAGCTGCTGAAGCAGCAATTTACAGCCACACAAATCACCACAATTCAGCAACATTCGCCACACGTCTCACATGTCTGAGCGTTGGCATACAGGGTTAGTCCAGGGACAGCAGATCTACAGCAGGCTGTCCAGGCTCTTCTCTGCACTGGCCTTGGCTTCGTCCTCGGCGTCGGTCAGAGGGCTGTATTTGTTGCTGAAGTGCTGCAGCATGGTGACAACCTCGTGGTGGCCGAAGTGCACGGCTTCATCCATCGGAGTGTTCCCCCATCTGAGGAAAGAAAGCAAGCAAGCATGTTGCAGAGAACCTCTCTCTACAAGAAAATAAATATTATGGAAATTTTAAAATAAAAGGAGCTATCTAAAATCCAACCGATAATAGCATTAAAAGAAAAACATTTATAAATGTCATTTCAGTTAATGCTAAATGCCATCTGCAAAAGGGATTTGTGTCACTGAATTAATTTATAGAATTAATTTAGGGTATTCTTTTAATATTGTAGTAGTTTTTGTCCCTCACAGTCAGTGTGTGTACTCACCTGTAAATGTAACAATGTATGAATAATTTTAAAGCTACTTAATAAGAAATCAAATGAAAATAAACATGTATCTTTCCAAATGTATGTCAACATTTTTAAAATATTTAACAATTAATGAAAATATAAACAAAAATATTAATTGCAGAGAGTCATCACAAATATATAAAGACACCACTTTTTAAAAAAATAAATAAAATAAATGTCACTTTTTTTTTCCCAAAAAAATTATGATGACTTAACACTTTAATGAATAAATGAAAACATTTTTCAAATATATTTTGACACATTTTTTGGGTAGTTTTGGTCCTCCATACCTGTCTTTGGGAACCGGATTCACTTTACAAGCCTCGAGCAGGAACCGAACCACCTCCGTGTGCCCTGACAGAAGAAAATGTTGTTAGAGGCCGCTCAGTCTACTGTGGTATTACACCATACGCTTGATTTTGATTGGCCGGAATGAACAGTGACCACAAACTTCACTCCCAATTGTCCATCTTCATGTTCTCTTTGTTGATTATGTACAGAAGTGGGTAGTGACATTTACTCAAGTACATGTACTCAAGTGACTTTTTTTTCCTGAATTGTGCTTTTGTGAGTAGTTTATTATCAGATACTATATATACACTGTACTCCTATTTGTCTACATTTTGAAGGAAAAACTTACTTTTTCTCAAGTCATTTTCCTGTACTCTTACTTTTGATTTTATATATATATTTTTTTAATAAAAACTGCTTAGAAATTTTCTTGTTTATACTATATCTTGTTCACTGCAGCTTAAGTCACTTTTATGAGTTTAATTTATAATTTTAATTTACTGAAATCAGAGTTGAACCCTGACTGTGTTCTGGCTCATCACAGAGGAAATGTGTAAGCTGCATTTAGCAGGAAAACATACCAAATGTACAAGTAGTAATTTTCATACTTCTTATACCGTTTATTTATTTAGCTCCACCTCCTGTCTTTTTGTCAGTGCCACTGTCTCCAAACCATACATCATAGCAGGTCTCATTACCATCTTGTGAATCTTCCCTTTCACTTTAGCTGCTCTCTGTTGTGTATAGTTTGGACTCTTATTTGTGTGGTATGGGTGGTGGCTCCATCTTCCGGTTCTGGCACCACCTGGGGCTATAAGAGGGCAATGGGCAAGAGGGGCGGTCTCTTGGCCACCTCTTTTGCCTAACGGTCGTGCCATGCTGTAAAGAGCCTCTTTAATAAACCTGTGTTCAGTTCGACACCTGGCCTCATCCTTGGCTCCATATTCATACAAAACACTATCCTTCTGTCGCAAATCACCCCTGACACTCGTCTCCCCCAACACCACCTTGCCGGCACTTTTTCATCCCTTTTGTGAATTTTCCGTTAAGAAAAACTCACACATTTATTGAAAATAGTAATGGATTAAAAATAGCATTTCTTTCAAGTCTAAATTTATAACAAAATGTCTTAAATGTAGGAAAATATATAAAAATAAAGTGTCACAAGTCACAAATTTGGAAGAAAACTCCTGTTTAAATTTAAGGTTAAGCTTAAAATTTCTGAGTAAATAGCAACAAATTTACCCAAAATAAAGTAAGTTATAAATTATGCAAAAAAGTTTAAAATCTGGAATTAGGGAAAAAAAATATGCAAACTAATGAGAAAAGAGTACTTTTTCGTACTTTCTTAATCTAAAAGTATTTTTTGTGTGCATGTGTTTGGGGGGGGGGACTACTCTTACTTGTACTTGAATAATTGATATCATGAAGCAACACTATTATTTCAGTACAATTTCTGGCTAGTCCCTACAAACCTCTGATTAGTTTGACATCAGTAATTGCTGATTTCATCTTTATGGAAGCACAATGGTGTCCAGAAAACAAACATTAAAGTTCCTTTTTTTGGAATATACCAAATATTTGTATTTTTAAAAAAAAGTCATCATCTCCCACCTCCTGCATACAGTCGATCTGACTGACTGAATACTACCTTCAGCTGCAGCCACGTGGAGTGCCGTCCGAGAGTCGTAGTCTCTCTGCTCCATGTCCATGGACGACAACGCAAACCTGCAAACACACACATGGGATGTCTGGCTTTGTGTTCCTTTTACTGTGGCATTTGTCAAAGACACACAAGCAAAAACCAATAACACGGTGTATAAGTCAAAGCTGCACTTCAGTGTTACAAGATAGAGAAGTACGGATTCAACTTTACAGACAAAAATAAAATAAAATATGTGAATAAAATTGAATGTCAGGAGGTAGCCAACACAATAATGGCTACTGTCTTCTTTTTCATGTGTTTTATGAAAGTTAATGACCTTGTTAAGATGTGCTAGAGATTACAGTGACTACATGAAAAACAGCAATGAACAGTTATCGAAGTGGACAGATTCAGACTCTGGACTGGTCCCTGTACTGATGGAGCAGCCACCATGGTCAGGCACACCAAAGGCTTCGTTAGCAGAGTGACAGAGGTACTCGTAGACTGCTAAGCCAGTTTGTATCACTGCCAAAGCAGTTACACTCATGGTGCCAAACACAAAAGTTATGTTAAACTCAGATATACCAGCAACAAAATCTTCAACATATATACAATAGTAACACAGTAAACTGACCATCTAATGAAGGAGATAATGCTTTTTTTCTCCCAACATTGAACATATCCCATCAGCCCTTGCGACTGCATTTTTTTGAGAGAGAGAGAGAGAGAGGAAGAGAGATTGATTTCAAAGTACCCATCTTCATTTGATGATTATGGTTATAATTTTTGAAATGTTCAAGAAAACTAAAACGGGAGACTAGGAAGACACCGGTGAGACGTGACATATTGTCCACCCTGTTGTATGTTGCAGAATCATGGACAAGAATTAGAAAGAAGGATCGAGGCTTTTGAAATGTGGGTGTACCACAGGATGCTGAAAGTATAATATGAATGGAGGGGGACAAATGAGGTGTTGAAGTACTGACCATCTCTCCTCAAAATCATCAAGGAAAGGAAATGCCAACATTTTGGCCATTTAATAAGAGAAGGAACTGTACACAAAGTTTAGAAGGAAAAAAGAACAGACGAAGGCCACAGATCATGGTTCACAGAATGGAAAGACTGGATGTGAATGATTTACAGTATCTCACAAAAGTGAGTACACCCCTCACATTTTTGTAAATATTTTATTATATCTTTTCATGAGACCACACTGAAGATATGACACTTTGATACAATGTAATCAGTGTACAGCTTGTATAACAGTGTAAATTTGCTGTCCCCTCAAAATAACTCACGCAGCTATTAATGTCTAAACTGCTGGCAACAAACATGAGTACACCCCTTGTAAAAATGTCCAAATTGTGCCCAATTAGCCATTTTCCCTCCCCAGTGTCATGTGACTTGTTAGTGTTAGAAGATCTCAGGTGTGAATGGGGAGCAGGTGTGTTAAATTTGGTGCTATCGCTCTCACACCATCTCATACTGGTCACTGGAAGTTCACCATGGCACCTCATGGCAAAGAACTGAGGATGTGAAAAAAGAATTATTGCTCTACATAAAGATGGCCTAGGCTATAAGAAGATTGCCAACACCCTGAAACTGAGCTGCAGCACAGTGGCTAAGACCATACAGCGGTTTAACAGGGCAGGTTCCACTCAGAACAGGCCTCACCATGGTCGACCAAAGAAGTTGAGTGCACGTGCTCAGCGTCATATCCAGAGGTTGTCTTTTGAAAATAGATGTATGAGTGCTGCCAGCATTGCTGCAGAGGTTGAAGGGGTGGGGTGGGGGGGTCAACCTGTCAGTGCTCAGATCATACACCGCACACTGCATCAAATTGGTCTGCGTGGCTGTTGTCCCAGAAGGAAGCCCCTTTTAAAGATGATGCAAAAGAAAGCCCACTGTAGAAGAGCTTGGAATAACGAGGCGATGTGATTTATAAACCAAAGTTTATTATCAGCTTCGCTCCTCTAACAAGTCTCATCTCAGTGCAGAAGCAGAATAAGAGGTCGAACACATTCAGACCTTCATACTTATACTTACACACAACAAAAGACATTGCATATCAAAGCTGACATCCCGCATTAACTTAATCCCCCCCTCCTTTGTTTTCCGTCTCCTCCACCTGACCCAGGGAGGTCAGGGCGATCGATCTCCTCCATTGTCCTCTGTCTCCTCCACCTGACCCTGGGAAGTCAGGGAGATCGATCTGGTCTCCACCGCTGCGACTCTGTATGCTCTTTGATCTTCGCTGGCGGTCGAGACCTCTTGTCCTGTTCTGAGGCGTGAGGTCATTGCACATATGTAATCACTAAACATTCTAATATGCTTATACATATGTAGGTATGGGATATATGATTAATATAAACCACAGCCCCCCCCCAAACGACTAAGAAAAGGACAATCAAGGTAAGTCTACAGTTTAAGATAATTTCTATGACATACTATACTGTTAAACCTCTTGACAGGGAAAACAAGGAAGGATCTTTCCAGCAATCATGCTCCTGTAGAGAATTCAGTGGTAACCATAACAGTGTAGTAATATCACAAATCAGCCTTAAAACTGTCACGGCACAATCTGATAAAATAGTTAACAACTCTTGGTTAATTTGCATCAGTCCCTGTGCCGTCTGGGTTTTAATCTTCTCCCGAATCTGCTGTAGGTCCGCTTTGGCGTCCTGGCGGGACTTTCCTGTAAGGAATCTGCAGCTTGGGGAGGAGAGTGGTTATTTGTTCCCTGCAGGGGGGTTGAGTCTTTTTTCTTGGGGGGTCTACCCCGCCGAGGTGCCCTCACCACCTGTGCAGGTTCGTCTCTCAACAAGAAAGCAGGTTTAAGTCTGTCAATGCTGACTGTTTCTTTTCTGTCCCCTAAATCAAGCACAAAATGCTTATCACCAGGTTCCAGCACTCTGAATGGTCCGTCGTATGGTGGACGGAGGGTTGACTTTAAAGCTTCATGCCTAACAAAAACAAACTCGGCGTTTTTTAAAGCTTGGGGGACAAAAACCCGTGGGAAAGAGTGATGTGCCGGTCCGGGGAGAGTGTCTGGTCCGTTACTGTCTAACGGCCTCAGGGTTGGAAGATGCCCAGGCTCTGGGTTCTCTGGTAAAAACTCACCTGGGAGTCTGAGAGGTTGTGCAAACACTAACTCCGCTGGGGAGGCATCTAGATCCTCTTTAGGTGCAGCACGCAACCCCAATAAAACCCAGGGAAGTTTATTTACCCAATTTGTATCCGTTAGCGAGGCTCTGAGGGCGGCCTTTAAAAATCTGTGAAAACGCTCGCATAACCCATTAGCCTGAGGGTGATAAGCAGTGGTGCGGTGAATTGTCGCCCCTAAGCTGCTGGCCATGGCTGACCAGAGCTCTGAGACAAATTGAGGCCCCCTATCGGACGTGATGTCCGATGGGACGCCAAAACGTGCCACCCAGTTTGTCAAAAAAACGCGAGCGACTTCCGCCGCTGTGGTTGACGCCAGAGGGACCGCCTCAGGCCAGCGCGTAGTACGGTCTATCATTGTTAACAGGTGTGTGAAGCCTTGAGACGAAGGTAGTGGTCCCACGAGGTCGACATGAACGTGGTCAAACCTTCTAGCTGGGATTCGAAAAGGCTCTAGAGGGGCTTTTGTGTGTTTGTGTGTTTTGGCGCGCTGACAAGACATGCAAGTTTTTGCCCATTCCTTTACATTTTTGCGCAGGCCCGGCCAAACAAACTTTTCGGCGACCATTTTAACCGAGGCGCGCACACCTGGGTGCGCGAGGGAGTGAGTTGAGTCGAAAATACGACGGCGCCATGCAGCTGGGACTACCGGCCGAGGTTGGCCGGTTGAGATGTCGCAGATTAGGGGGGGTACACCGTCACGTAAACCCCTTTCCTCCAGTCTTAACCCTGTTGGTCCAGACAGGAGCGCGCGCACATCCGCGTCACCGCTTTGTTCCTCTGCCATGGCTGCGTAATCAATCCCTACGTGAATTGGGGCCGCGTACGTGTCCGCGTTGGCGAAGAGTTCTGCGGCTGAGGTAGTATAATCTGTCTCCTCGTGCTCTGGCGATGTCACAGCGCGAGAGAGGCAGTCTGCTACCACGTTAAGTTTGCCTGCCGCATGTCGAATGTCTGTGGTGAACTCTGAAATTGCAGCTAGCTGTCTTTGTTGCCTGCCTGACCATGGTTCTGAAATTTTAGCCATCGCAAAGGTGAGCAGTTTGTGGTCTACAAAAGCCGTGAAACGCCGCCCTTCTAACCAGAACTGGAAGTGGCGGATGGATAAATGAAGCGCTAGCAGCTCCCTGTCAAAACTGCTGTATTTACGCTCGGTTTGGTTTAACGATTTGTTAAAAAATGCTAAAGGTTGCCAGGTCCCGCCAACGTGTTGTTCCACAACTGCCCCTATGGCCAAGTCTGAAGCGTCTGTGGTTAGCGCTATGCGGGCCGAGGGATCGGGGTGAACCAACAATGTGGCGTTCGCTAGAGCACTTTTTACTTCCGCGAAGGCGCGTTCGCGCTCCGGGGTCCATTCGACCGCGTTGCAAGGCTTTTGTTTTCTGAGCGCGGCATACAGGGGCTGCATGAGTTGAGCTGCACGGGGGAGGAAACGGTTGTAAAAATTCACCATTCCCAAAAATTCTTGCAGCGATTTGACCGTTTGTGGTCGTGGGAAATTTTTTACCGCGTGGACTTTGTCTGGCAATGGGACTGCCCCCTTTGGTGAAACTCTGTACGCCGAATTTGCATTTGGCTGGATTGATTATTAACCCGTGCTCTTCTAGTCTCTGAAAAACTGTAGTGAGGTGTTGTTTGTGTTCTTCCTCTGAGGGGCTGGCTACCAGCATATCGTCAAGGTAGACGAACACGAAGGGGAGGTCGCATAATACCGCGTCCATCATGCGCTGAAAGGTTTGAGCAGCGCCTTTGAGGCCAAACGGCATCCGCAAAAATTCAAAAAGACCGAAAGGGGTTATTACAGCCGTTTTAGGAATGTCTTCCGCTCGAACGGGGACTTGGTGATAGCCGCGGACCAGGACTATTTTAGAAAAAATGCGCGCACCCGCCAGATGTAGTGAGAAATGTTGGATGTGAGGAATTGGGTAGCGGTCATGCGCTGTCGCATTGTTTAATCTGCGGTAATCGCCGCACGGTCTCCAAGAACCGTCGGTTTTCGGGACCATGTGGTGTGGCGATGCCCAGGGGCTTTTCGAGCGTCTAGTAATGCCTAATTTTTCAAGGGAGGCAAACTCGTCCCGTGCTATGGCGAGCTTGGTCGCGTCTAAGCGCCGAGCTTTGGCGAACACGGGTAGGCCCGTTGTGGGAATGAAGTGTTCAACCCCGTGTTTCGCTACTGTTGCTGAAAATTTTGGAACTGTGAGTGCTGGAAATTGGGTGAGGAGTTGGTCAAACTTACCTCCTGCTGTTGTGATGTTGGCCTGCACGGGTGGTGGAGAAACTCGAGCTGAGCAGGGGATAGAAGAAAATGACAGTGCATTAACCAAGCGTCTATTTGCCAGATCGACTAACAACCCATGTGCACACAAAAAATCAGCGCCCAACAAGTTAAAGCTCACCGCCGCTACAATAAATGTCCATCTATAGTTGCGGCCGTGGATGCAAAGAGGCAGGTTCCTTTCACCGAAGGTGTCGATGATCGAGCCGTTGGCTGCCATCGCTCCATTTCCCCGGGGACCCATGGCCCGGTCTGTGTGGGAAGGGGTGATAAAACTCAGCTGAGCTCCGGTGTCGATCAGGAACTGTCTCCCGGTGTGTCCGTCAGTCACATACAGTAGTTTATTTTTGTCCCGAGAGCCGCAGCTGTTAACGGTCTCTCGGCTTTGGCGTTCCCCGAACTTTTGAATTTGCAGGGGGGCACGCATTTGTACACTCTCTCGGCGAAACGGTGGTGGTAATAGTAGAGGTCGTTCCGCCTGCTGCATCTTGGTCGTGTTGCCGCCATGGTGGGCGGGCTCTGCTCGGTTGTCTGTGGTTCTCTGCTGCTCTGGGCTTCCGCGCTGAGATCTGCGGATGCTGCTGTGGCCATCTGTTCGCCACAGGCGTTGATGAGCCGCTGCGCCTCTCGGGCCAGCGCACGGAAATCCTGCTGGGTGTTGCACCGCATGTTGACCAGCGTCCCTCTCATGTGTGGCGGCAGAGTGCTGAGGAAGATATATCGGAAAAGGAAGTTGTCGTCGTCCTCTTCCTTAAGCTGCAGCATGTCCTCCATGAGGGCCTTGGGTCTGCATCCTCTGTGGCCGTAGATTGCCAGGATTTTCTCTGCTCTCTCCTCGGCTGAGGGGACGAAATTCTCCACGATGGTCGCCTTAAGCTCTCTGTATTTGTCATGGGCGGGCGGCCGTTGGATTATGCTCCGCGCACATCTTGACGTGGCAGCGTCGAGTTTGGCGACGATGTGATAAAATTTTGTGTCTGCCGTTATGCCCGCCAGTGCAAACTGAGCCTCAGCTTGCTGGAACCACGAGCTCGGGTTTTCCTGCCAGAAGTCTGGCAGCTTGACGGTGACGGCGCTTGTGTGGGCCGTCCCTGATGTGTCCGCCGGGTGAGAGCGCCTTTCTTCTGCTCTCACGGCGGGGCTGGTGCTCGGTTGAGCCCTCTCTGTAGCTTCTGCCGTGGGGGAACGTCGTCCATCTGTTCCCCTGTCTGCATGGGCGCCGGCGCTTGCCTGGGTCGCCTCTGATGAGTCAATCGCGGGAGAACGTCTCTGTTCCATCCTCACGTCAGGGTCACCAGTGTAGAACAGCTTGGAATAACGAGGCGATGTGATTTAGAAACCAAAGTTTATTATCAGCTTCGCTCCTCTAACAAGTCTCATCTCAGTGCAGAAGCAGAATAAGAGGTCGAACACATTCAGACCTTCATACTTATACTTACACACAACAAAAGACATTGCATATCAAAGCTGACATCCCGCATTAACTTAATCCCCCCTCCTTTGTCTTCCGTCTCCTCCACCTGACCCAGGGAGGTCAGGGCGATCGATCTCCTCCATTGTCCTCTGTCTCCTCCACCTGACCCTGGGAAGTCAGGGAGATCGATCTGGTCTCCACCGCTGCGACTCCGTATGCTCTTTGATCTTCGCTGGCGGTCGAGACCTCTTGTCCTGTTCTGAGGCGTGAGGTCATTGCACATATGTAATCACTAAACATTCTAATATGCTTATACATATGTAGGTATGGGATATATGATTAATATAAACCACACCCACAAACATTTTGCTGAAGACGAGCAGACTAAGGACATGGATTACTGGAACCATGTGCTGTGGTCTGATGAGATCAACAAACTATTTGATTCAAATGGTGTCAAGTGTGTGCGGCAGCAACCAGGTGAGGAATACAAAGACAAGTGTGTCTTGCCTACAGTCAATCATGGTGGTGGGAGTGCTACCGGCACTGGGGAGGGGGGTACAGTTCATTGAGGGAACCATGAATGCCAACGTTTACTGTGACATACTGAAGCAGAGCATGATCCCCTCCTTTCGGAAACTGGGCAGCAGGGCAGTATTCCAACATGATAACCACCCCAAACACACCTCCAAGACGACCACTGCCTTGCTGAAGAAACTGAGGGTGAAGGTGATGGACTGGCCAAGCATGTCTCCAGGCCTAAACCTTATTGAACATCTGTGGGGCATCCTCAAACAGAAGGTGGAGGAGCGCAAAGTCTCCCAACATCCACCAGCTCCGTGATGTCGTCATGGAGGAGTGGAAGAGGATTCCAGTGGCAATCTGTGAAGCTCTAGTGAGCCCCATGCCCAAGAGAGTTAAGGCAGTGCTGGAAAATAATGGTGGCTACACAAAATATTGACACTTTGGGCACAATTTGGACATTTTCACTTAGGGGTGTACTCACTTCTGTTGCCAGCGGTTTAGACATTAATGGCTGTGTGTTGAGTTATTTTGAGGGGACACCATTATACAAGCTATACACTGACGACTTTACATTGTATCAAAGTGTCATATCTTTATTGTTGTCCCAAGAAAAGATATAAAACATTTACAAAAATGTGAGGGGCATACTCACTTTTGTGAGATACTGTATGTGGAATGTGTGAGGGACACAATATCTCATAAGATGGAGAAGCATGATGGCCAACTTCCTAAATGGAGACGGCACCTGAAGAAGAAGGAAATAGTGAGATTTGCTCACCTCCTTAGTGCAGATACGTCTCCAGTGTAAGCAGCAAACAGCAGGTTGATGACAGATTTGACCTGTTGAGGACAGACACACATGGAGACACAGACATTTGGACTTCAGACATTAAGACCTTTCACTAAGAGACGATCAGCTACAAGAACTGCCACATTAACCTGGGCTTTTGGAGGGCCAAATAACTGGAAAACCACTCAGTCACCAGCATTAATTCTAAGAAACATTTCATACAGATCAGTCATTTGACCCCCCCCCCCAAAAAAAGCCACATAAGATTTTAAAATGGCAGCCATTTTTCAAGATAGCTTCATGCTGGCTCAATCATTTCCTAACAACTTTACAATAAACAACCCAAGGATTTTTTCTTATAAATTTTGTACTTTGACTTCTTTAAATTAGCTTTTTTCTAGTAAAATTGATTTTAACATTACACATTTTTCTTGTAAATTTGAGATAATTTCTTGTGACTTTTGCAAACTTTCATTTCTCAGATTTGTAACCATTTTCCTTTAGTCTAAAAAAACCCAAAACATTTTTGTAGGTTTTAACCTGAAATGTGTCCGGTGGTCATGTGATTATAGAAAAAAACCAAAAAAACCAAATCCACAGCCGATAAATCTCACACCAGTCTGACTTGTTATACAGTATTTTCGCCACGATCCTACATTGCAACCATAAGCAATAGCTTGGCTGTCCAACAGGCTGCATGCCATCAGCTGACCTACTTAGCGGTCTGGGTTTGATTACCATTTTCTATAAATTCTCTTCACCCCATCAATGAAATCCTTATTCATTTATCGACATTTGACCATACACCTTGCTCATATTTTTATTTATTTATTTTTTTTTAAAGGCACTCTGGGCCACCAATCACTCATTCCCAAATGAGTCTGTGCTTGTTGTACTCTATTTTTGCATTATTTCATTCATTCAAGACAAATTTACATTAGTTGGCTCAGGCTCGCTCACCAGCTAAGATCAGCAATAGTGATGTAAGAGGAAGGGCGGTGTTAACAGTGGTTCCCTGGCATTTAAAGAGGGATGCACTAAAACAGTCATTCTGAGGAATGCTGCAAAAGATGATTCAGTGTTGTTGCAATGATTAAAGGATTTTGGACCAAAACATGTTGCAGACATTTCATTAAGACCTGTGGGAGCATCAACATGTGGCATAAAGTTAAATCAAACCCTCTTTTCTTAGATGTTCTGAACCTGATTCAATGCAGTATTGAAGGTAATTAAACCAATTTTACCTTCAGAGTTTCTGTGATTTGCGTCCTTTAAAAAAAAGATTTACCTTGCTATAAACAAACATGCTAAGGTGGAAACTTTGCAGCCATATTTGTACTTATCTGCACCAACTGCAGATTGGGACAAAAAGGAATTATATGGAAACAAAACTACATTAGGGACTGTCATGTCTGAGCTCAGACCCTCACTTTATGTTTAGTATTGTATGTCTGATTAGTTTGATTTTGTTAGTTTTCTGAATTTACTTTGGAGTTGTTTTCACTTGTCTCCCCTTTCCCAGACACTCTCTTCCACTGCTCACAGCCTGCCTCCTCTGCTCAGCTGTGGGCAGTTGGGTGAATTAGGTAAATGAGCTGCAGGTGTGAATTACTGAGCGAGCAGAGCCTGTGTGTATTTATGCACTGCCTTTCCACTGTTCAGTGCTGCTAGGTTCGGTCATAAATGCCTTTAGGAGACGGAGACAAACCCACACGCTGGATGATGCTGTAACATTTATTCAACAGAAAAAAAAACACAAAGTCCAAAAATAGTGCCGACAATAAGTACAAAAAATACAAAGCAAGAATAACTTACAAATCAAGCCTCTGAGCAGGGAGTGCTCAGGAGAAGGAAACTTCAGAGGCTGGTGAAATGGAATATACAGAAGTTGGATCATTAGAGAACAACCAGTCTTGACATCCAATCTAGCAGCACTGAACAGTGGAAAGGCAATGCATAAATACACACAGGTAAATAAGCTGCAGGTGTGAATCACTGAGCGAGCAGAGCCTAATTAACCCAACTGCCCACGGCTGAGCAGAGAAGGCGGGTTGTGAGCAGTGGAAGGGAGGGTCTGGGAAAGGGGAGGCACAAGTGAAAACAACTCCAAAGTAAATGTAGAAAACTAACATTACCTGCACTGCGGACTTCCGGTTATGGCTGCCACGTAGGACGGACGTGTCTCGCTCTGCTCTGCTCCTGGAGAAAAAAATCGGCAAATAACTCTCTCATTTGGGACAGAACGTATCCCAGCATTTGGGCGAGGATATGTCGGCGAAGCCTAAGGCTGGAAAACCAGGAAAAGGAAAAAGCGAGCCGCCGAAACAGTCCAAATTAACGGACTTTCAGGTCTGTGACGCAGCAAACAAGGCTCCATATATGGCGGAGGAGGCTGGCGGCGGTGCGATTTCGGCGGGGAATGGCGCAGATGCGCTGATGGCTGCCATGAGTTCAATGAGAGCGGACTTTTCCTCTAGATTTGATGGGATTATGACAGCGCTGGAAGGAATAAGAAAGGAATTGGGTGACTGTGTAGAACGAACGGCGCAGATGGAGCTCCGTCTCGCTAGTGCTGAAGATGACGTCACCCGTCTTCAATTAAAGGTGCGCACTTTGGAAAAAAAAAATAAATCTCTGGAAGATAATATTTTGGATTTGGAATCTCGGTCGAGACAGAATAATTTGAGGCTGGTGGGTCTTCCAGAGGAATCAGAAGGTCGGGACGTATGTTCCTTTCTGGAAAAGTGGATTCCGGAGGTGCTGGGCAGCGAGGAGTTGCAATCAGCAGTGGTTCTGGAAAATGCACATCGTATTGGCCCACGGAGAGATAAGGGACCGCCGAGGACCTTAATTATGAAGTTTCTTAGCAACAGAGACAGGATGAAGATCTTCAACGCTGCACGTGCTAAAGGAGAGATTAAACACCAGGACCAGCAGGTGCGGTTCTACCCAGATTTGGCCACAGGAATCCAGCAATTGAGGAAGCAGTTTGATCCCGTACGTAAGGAGCTGCGCAACCTTGGGATTCGTCATGGTGTAATCTATCCTGCGAGACTGCTGACCACGTATGAGGGCAGAACCCACATCTTCAAGACCCCAGAGGAGGCGCAGGAGTTCATCAAGAAGATCAAAGAAGAAGAAGAGACTGGTGGGAGCTAAGCATGAACAAAATATAAGGTAGAATAATTAAGCATTTGCACAGGCATCTGACTGACTTGAAGTAAATAGTAAGTTTACAAAATATAGATTGTATTATATATTAAAAAAACAAAACAAAAACAAAACAAACAAACAAAAACTATGATGTACAAAGTTGTTAAAAATTTTGGAGCTAAGTTGGAAAACTACAGAGGAGAGTTAATGTTACGTCATTAAAAGCAGTAGAGTTAGGGTGATTGGGAGGATGAAGAAGGAGTGGCTTAGGCTGTTCCCCGTGGGTGTGGAACGGTCGATGGCTATATCGGGAGACAGAATTTTTCTTTTGATTTTGGGGGGTTTGCCACAAGTGTGGGAAGGGGAAATTTGTTTGTGTGTAGTTTGTAGGATGAATGTTCAACCACTCATGTTTTTGCTTCTCTGTATGAGCATGTTTACACTGCAAGGTAATCCCAAACTCTCTATTGATCATGGACCAAAGTGTTAACCTTAATTTAACTTCATGGAATTGCAGAGGTCTACAAAATTTAAAAAAACTTAAACAAGTTATGAATAAAATAAAGGACATGGGTTCAAGAATTGTGTTTTTACAAGAAACTCATCTGATAGAGGAGGATGTTAAAAGAATTAGGAGTAGATGGCAGGGAAGTGTATTCACCTCTTCATTTTCATCCCGAGCCAGGGGAGTTATGACTCTCATACATAAATCAGTTCCTTTTCAAGTGAAAAATGTAATTGGAGACAAATTTGGAAGATATGTAATCATTCAAGGTTCTTTGCTATTAGAAAATATAAATCTTGTGAACTTATATGGTCCCAATATAGATGATCAGAAGTTCTTTGCTAATTTATTTCTCATCTTATCATCACTTACAGGGCAACATATAATAGCAGGGGATTTTAATTGTACATTGAATCCAGGTGTGGATAGATCAACAGGACTGGATTGTACGCACATTGGATGTAGGATGACTATTAATCATTTTATGAAAGAACTGAGATTGTTAGATATATGGAGAGAAATGAAACCACAAGTTAAAGCCTATTCTTGTTATTCCAGTACCTACAAGACATTCTCACGTATTGATTATTTTTTGATTTCCACAGAATTAAGGTCCAAGATTCAAAACTGCTTTTATGATAACATCGTGATCTCTGATCATGCACCCTGTTGTCTAATATATGTAGATAAAAAATTGACAAAGGAATCAGGTAGATGGCAATTTCAGCATAAATGGCTTCAGGATGAGGAATTTGTCAAGTATATAGAAAAACAGATAGACGAGTTCTTTGACATCAATACTACACAAACATCAGCATGTGTAAAGTGGGAGGCTTTCAAAGCTTTTATTAGGGGACATATTATTAGTTATACAGGATCAAAATCTAAGAAGACTCGAGAGGAGAGAGCTAAATTGGAACATAAAATAAAAAGTCTTCAGGAAAAAGTGTATGCAGGAAGTGACCCAAGGTTGGAGAATGAATTACTGATTTTGAGAGCTGAATACGACAAAAAATCAGCGAATAGAGCTGCCTCGAGTCTTCTAAGATTGAAACAATCTTTTTATGAACAAGGTGAAAAATCAGGAAAATTATTAGCATGGCAGATTAAACAATTAGAAATTAAAACACCAATTACCAGTATTATAAGTAATGGACAGGTAGTTATAGATCCTTTAGAAATTAATAGAGCCTTTAGAGATTACTATGAAAAATTATATGATACCAAAAATGAACCTGATTTAACAAAACTAAATGGGTTTTTGAACGAACTATCTATACCGTGTATTCCAAATGAAAACAGGGAGATATTGGAGTCTAAAATTAGTCAAGAAGAAGTTGGGCTAGCCATTGATAATATGAAATCAGGAAAAAGTGCAGGACCAGATGGTCTTCCAGTTGACCTTTATAAAAAATTTAAGAATAAATTAATAAAACCTTTTTTGGAAATGGTTTTAGAAGCATTTCAAAATAATAATTTACCATCATACATAAATAATGCCTTAATTATACTGCTGCCAAAACCAGGTAAGCCCTCTAATAAATGTGAAAATATGAGACCAATAAGCCTATTAAACGCCGACCTTAAGATAATCTGTAAAATTTTAGCAAGACGAATACAAGAAATTTTACCAAATATTATTAATCGAGATCAGAATGGCTTTATAAAGGGTAGACAAGGCTTCCATAATGTAAGAAGACTATTTAATATTATTTATTTTAATAAAGAAGCACCGGATACAGCTCTCCTATCATTGGACGCCGAAAAGGCCTTTGATAGAGTTGAATGGCCCTTTCTTTTTGAAGTCCTACAAAGGTTTGGACTTGGAAATAATTTCATAAAATGGGTTCAAATAATATACAATAATGCTACAGCAGAAATCCTAACAAATAACAATATTTCAAAACCAATAAAAATCAATAGAGGATGTCGACAAGGCTGTCCACTTTCACCTTTACTGTTTACTATGGCAATTGAACCTTTAGCGATAGCGATACGTTTACATTCACAAATATATGGAATTAAAGTTGGACCAACAGAACATAAAATCTCCCTGTACGCCGATGACATAATTTTGTTTATGTCGAATCTAAAAAAATCAATTCCAACCTTGTTGAATTTAATAAAGAATTTTGGGGAAATATCAGGATATAAAATAAATAAAACTAAATCTTCAATATTAATGCTAAATGAGACCCAGAGAAATTACCCAGCCCCTGAGGTAAATCAATTCAATGTTGTAAATCAGTTTAAATATTTAGGAATCCAAATTATGCCTAAGCTAGAATCAGTCGCCAGTGTCAACTATGAAGCCTTAATGTCAGATATCAATGAGTTAACTCAGAGATGGATGTCACTACCAATGTCGATGATCGGGAGAATCAATATACTTAAAAGTAATATTTTACCTAAAATACTTTATTTATTTCAATACATTCCCTTATCACCACCTTTAGATCTATTCTCAAGAATAAAAAAAAAGTTAGTGGAATTTATATGGAACAACAGGAGGGCTAGATTACGTTTGTCTTTATTATATTTACCATTTGATCGTGGAGGTCTGAAATGTCCAAATTTTATGTTGTATTACTGGTCGGCACAACTGAGGTCTATGACATATTATTTTTCATCAAATGATCTCCCTCACTGGACTGAAATGGAATCATACAATTTACCTTTACCTCTTCCCATATTCATATACTCAGATTCGGCAAAAAAATTACAAAAACAAGTTAAAAATCCATTTGTAAATCATATGATCAAAATATGGTGTGAAGCTAAAAACTATTTAAAAGAACCACAGTTATTGTCACAATTTAGTCCAATATGGGGTAATCAATATTTTAAACCAGGGAGAGCGGACGCTGTATTTAAAGTATGGAATTTAAAAGGGATACAAAAGATTCAGGATTTATATTTGCCATGTGCAGACAACATAATGTCTTTTGAAGAGCTGAGGATCAAATTTAATCTCAATAGAACACATTTTTTTAAATATCTTCAACTTAGAAACTTTATTCGATCAAATCAAAATAAAGCTCTCACTCGACCTATTTATTCATCCTTGGAAAAAATGATGATGAAAGATAGTAAAAGAAAGGGTATTATTTCAGAGTTTTATAACTCACTGACACTATCTTCAAGTGAAAATTCACTGAAAAGATTAAACTACTGGAAAGAAGATCTGCAAATTGAAATTTCAGAGGAACAATGGGAATTGGCTTGTACAGAAGCTCAAACCAAATCAATAAATGCACGCCTTAAATTGATACATTTCAAATGGTTAATGCGGATGTATGTTACACCGGAGGAGTTAAATAGATATAACAAAAATATACCAGATACATGCACAAAATGCATGGAAAGTAAAGGAACCCTATTTCATTGTTTATGGGAATGTAGATTAATAAGAATGTTTTGGGAAGAGGTGAGGGTAACAATTGAAAAAATAATCTCAAAACAAATCATATTGAATCCTAAACTGTTTTTGTTGGGTCTGTACCCAGAAAAGCATAATTTTAATAAAAGTGAAAGAACATTCATAGACCTCAGTTTGCTTAATGCCAAAAAATGTATTGCACTATTATGGAAAAAGACTCAAAGACCAGATGTGACTCAGTGGTTAAGACAGATGTTAACAAACCTTCCATTAGAAAGAATAACATATATACTAAAATCAAAGGAAATTGTGTTTGAGAATATATGGAGACCTTTTATTGATTATGTAAAAAATTTAAACATAACTCTTGAAGAAGAAGGTGAATGATGTGTGTGGACCTTGTAAATTCCAAACTGGTGAACATAATATGTATACTTATGTATTGGATTGTCTAGACTAAACAGAGGAGCATTGTTGAAGACTTGATTTTGTTGGTGGTTGTTGGTGTTTTTAGTGCATTTTTTTTTTTTTGTAGTACTTTAGTGTTAGTGTTTGATTGTATCATGTTTGTTAAAAAAAAAAAAAAAAAAGGTTCAATAAAGATATTGTGGAAAAAAAAAACATTACCTGCACTGCACTAACTAACAAAATCAAACTAATCAGACATACAGTACTAAACATAAAGTGAGGGTCTGAGGTCAAGAGAAAACCTAAGCTCAGACACATGACACTCTGCATTAGAGGGAAGCCTGCTGTGATCAAAACTTAACATTGAACAGGAAAAAAAAAAAAAAGCGAAACCTGTGATCCCAGCCCCCGACCAACAGTGATCTGTGTGGAGAGCGCCTGACCTTACTGCTGGGTTAGAAGTTTTTATTCACTTTATATTGGAGTGTGTGTTTTTCTCCACTACCTCTGACACAGGGCAGCGCAGCGGAGTGGTTAGCACTGCGATAACACAGCAACTCACCCTTGGCCAGGGGATCCTGGGTTTGATCCCAGCCCCTGACCAACAGTGATCTATGTGGAGTTTGCATGTTCTCCCCGTGTCTGCGTGGGTTTACTCCAGAATTTCTCCGGTTTCCTCCCACATGCTAAAAACATGCAAGTTAGGTCAATTGGCATCAACTGGGGATTTTAAATTGTCCTTAAGTGTGGCGTAACATTATGTAGCTCACATATTCCTTGGCAGAGACCCAGACATGAAGGAACTTTGAGCTCACAGTGTGTATTGACATCACGCCCCAGATGGACATTGAGTCTGGACCCCCTGCGGACTAGAGGAGAAGTGAGAAGATCTGAGAGTGAACCTGAAGAGACTGCCTGACTCATAGGGTCAGACAGAGAAGCCGAGAGGACAATAGGATTAGTTATGAATGGAATTCTGTGTTTGATGTGAATGTGATTTGTGTCTGTTGTAACAGTATAAAGGTATGTGGTTTATCTCAGCTCGCTCTCTTCATTCCCTGACTGAGAGAGGAGCTGTAGGACTTGATATGGAATAAACCAATACTGAAAAATCATTCAGTCTCTTCATTTCGAGTTTCCTACATTGGTGACCCACACGTGAGAAAAATGGAAAGACTTGGAGGTCGTCTCTCCGACTCCGAACCTGACTCACCGGAGACCGCCCGCACCGGCGTAAACTCCATTAGACTCCCCGAGTTCTGGCAAGAGGACCCGCACTCATGGTTCCAACACGTGGAATCACGGTTCGTGCTTAACGGGGTATCAGAGGATGACATTAAGTTCCACAATGTCATCGCAAGACTCGACAGCCGCACAGCCCGATGTGTGCGGAGCCTGGTGCAGCAGCCGCCCGCTGCTGGCAAATACGACGCCTTGAAAGCCGCCCTCATTCGGAGCTTTGTGCCATCGGCCGAGGTGAGGGCCGGAACACTCCTGGACCTGCGCGACAGAGGAGGACGCAGGCCGACCGTCCTCATGGAGGACATGCTGCAGATGATCGGGGCAGGCAACGATGCGTTTTTATTTAAACACATCTTTTTGAGGACCCTTCCAGCGCACATGAGAGGCTCCCTGTCCAGCATGAGGTGTGTGGACCAGCAGGACTTCTGCGCGCTGGCTTTGGAAGCAGAGCGACTCCTGGACGCATGCGGCGAGCAGGAGACGGCAGCGGCAGCAGCGGACCTCGGCACGGCAGCCCAGGGCGACGGAGAACCGGTGGCAGCAGAGCCGACCCCAGCGACAACAGCGGCAGCGCGATCCCGGAGCAGAGGAGAGGACGAGATGTGCTTCTACCATCGACGTTTCGCGCACAAGGCGCACAGGTGCGTCCCGCCATGCAACTTCAGGAAGCAGGGAAGCGCAAAGAGCCGGAGGTCGCTGGCAGCTTCGACCCTCGGCGAACGGAACAAGCTGCTCTACCTGACGGACGCGAGCTCCGGACGGCGATTCCTCGTTGACACCGGAGCACAGAGGAGTTTCATCACCGTGACCTACGCGGACCGGGCGGCCGGCCCCCGCGGAGATGGAGCAACAGCCACAAACGGCTCGTCGATCAAGACGTTTGGCGAAAGAACTCTGCGCCTGTCCTTGCACGGCCACAACTATGAATGGACCTTCATAGTAGCGGCGGTGAGTTTTAACATGTTGGGCGCCGACTTTTTGTGCTCACATGGCTTGCTGGTAGATCTGGCTAATAGACGCTTGGTTAATGCACTCTCTTTTTGTTCTATTCCCTGTGCAGCGCGAGTGTCCCCGCCGTCAGTACAGGCCAACGCCGCCGCAGCAGGAGGTAAGTTCCACACTCTCCTAAACCAGTTCCCAGCACTCACAGTTCCCACGTTTTCAGCTAAGGTGGCGAAGCACGGGGTGGAGCACTTTATAACCACAAGTGGCCCACCGGTTTTTGCGAAGGCTCGGCGCCTGGATGCAGCTAAGCTCTCTATTGCGCGTGAGGAGTTCGCCAATCTGGAAAGGTTGGGCATAATTCGCCGCTCGAAGTCCGCTTGGGCTTCCCCCCTCCACATGGTCCCTAAGGCCGACGGCTCATGGAGACCGTGCGGCGATTATCGCAGGTTAAACAATGCCACAGCGCAGGACCGCTACCCAATTCCGCATATCCAAGATTTTTCGGTGCATTTGGCCAAGGCACGAATTTTTTCTAAAATAGACCTGGTCCGCGGTTATCACCAGGTCCCGGTCCGATCAGAGGACATTCCCAAGACAGCGGTAATAACCCCTTTCGGGCTTTTTGAATTTTTACGCATGCCTTTTGGCCTTAAAGGCGCTGCGCAAACCTTCCAACGCATGATGGATGCCGTTTTGTGCGACCTCCCTTTTGTTTTTGTCTACTTAGATGATATTTTAGTCGCCAGCGCCTCTGAGGAGGAACACAAGAGTCACCTCAGAACTGTTTTTCAGCGGTTGGGAGCGCACGGGTTGATAATCAACCCAGCCAAGTGCCATTTCGGCGCAGCACAGATCGATTTTTTTGGGGCACCGCGTCTCCCCAGAGGGTGCAGTTCCACTGCCCTCCAAAGTACGCGTGGTGGCTGAGTTTCCCCAGCCACAAACGGTAAAAGCGTTGCAGGAAGTTTTAGGCATGGTAAACTTTTACAACCGTTTCATACCTCACGCGGCGCAGCTCATGCAACCGTTGTATGTCGCGCTAAAAAAACAAAAGCCCTCCAATGCGATTGAGTGGTCCCCGGAGCGGGAGCGCGCATTCACTGAAGTTAAGAAAGCACTAGCGAACGCAGCACTGCTGGCTCACCCAGACCCAGCAGCCCGAATAGCGCTAACCACAGATGCATCAGATGTGGCCATAGGAGCCGTGGTAGAACAGCAAGTCGCCGGGGCTTGGCAACCACTCGCTTTTTTTAGCAGAACCCTACGCGATGCGGAGCAAAAATATAGCGCGTTTGACAGGGAACTGCTAGCGCTCCACCTGGCCATTCACCATTTCCAGTTCTGGTTGGAAGGGCGGCGTTTCACCGCTTTTGTCGACCACAAACCGTTAACTTTTGCAATGTCCAAAGTCTCTGAACCACGGTCAGGCCGACAGCAGAGGCAGCTGGCCGCAATTTCAGAATTCACCACCGATATACAGCACGTAGCCAGTAAATTTAATGTGGTGGCGGACTGCCTCTCGCGAGCGGTAACAGCACCTGTCCGCGCGGATGGGGGCTGTAGCGCCGCAGATGCGGAGCGCGGTAACAGCGCGGACGCGCACGCGGCTCCGGTGCACATAGGGATAGATTACGCGGCCATGGCAGCAGAGCAGGGCGAGGACACAGACGTGCGCGCGCTCCTGTCTGGACCAACAGGGTTAAGGCTGGAGAACGTAAGTTTACAAACCGGTTCACCCCCGCTTATTTGCGATGTATCCACCGGGCGACCTCGCCCAGTGGTGCTGGCCACGTGGCGCCGTCGTGTTTTTGACGCGGTGCACTCCCTGGCACACCCGGGAGTACGCGCTTCGGTGAAAATGGTAGCAGAGAAGTTTGTTTGGCCGAGCCTGCGCAAGCACGTGAAGGAGTGGGCTAGAGCCTGCATGTCCTGCCAGCGGGCCAAAGTTCACAGACACACAAAAGCCCCTTTAGAGCCTTTCCACGTCCCGGCTAAGAGGTTTGATCATGTGCACGTAGATCTAGTGGGACCCCTGCCGCCCTCGCAGGGGTTCACACATCTCCTGACAATGGTGGACCGGACCACGCGTTGGCCGGAAGTGGTCCCATTGCAGTCTACCACAGCGGCAGAGGTAACTCGCGTTTTTTTAACAGCCTGGGTAGCGCGGTTCGGAGTCCCGTCGGACATTACGTCCGATAGGGGTCCGCAGTTCGTTTCAGAGCTATGGTCAGCCATGGCCAGCAGCTTAGGGGCAACAGCTCATCGCACCACCGCTTATCACCCACAGGCCAACGGTTTATGCGAGCGTTTTCACAGGTCGTTGAAGGCAGCCCTCAGAGCGTCGCTCACTGATACAAATTGGGTAAACAAACTACCATGGGTTTTATTGGGGTTGCGTTCAGCACCCAAGGAGGATTTAGATGCCTCACCTGCTGAATTAGTGTTTACTCAACCTCTCAGGCTGCCAGGAGAGTTCCTGCCAGCCCATGCAGCACCCGAGCGCCCCCCCGGTGTGGGGACCTCTAAGTGGCACGGGGGCAGAAATGCTCCCGGGCCCCGCTCATCACACGTTTCCGCGGGTTTTTGTTCCCAAGGCTTTGCAAAACGCAGAGTTTGTTTTTGTCAGGCACGACGCCCAGCGTCACAGTCTCCGCCCACCTTACGATGGTCCGTTCCGAGTGCTGGAAACCGGGGAGAAATATTTTGTACTGGACTTGGGGGGGCAGGAAAGAGACAATCAGTGTTGACAGATTAAAGCCTGCTTTTGTGTTACGTGATGAACCTGTACGGCCGGCGGGGGGCGCCTCGACGCGGCAGGCCTCCCAAGGGACAGCCCCTAGTTCCCCAGCAGGGGGCAAATAACCCTTCTCCCCCTCATTCCACAGGCGCACCGCAGGACGGCACAACACAGGCTGCGAAGCCTGCATTCAGCAGATTCGGGAGGAGATTGAAGCCTAAGCAACGGGCAGAGTGATGTGTATTTGGATCAACCCGTGTAAATTGTGCTGTAGATCCTGCAAGGGGGGGGGTGGCTGTAAGGGTGTAATGTGTATGACTGCCCATTATGGACATGAGGGCGGTGTGTGTGTGTGTCCTTTCTTGACATAGTGTGTATGACTGTCCATTATTGACTTAAGGTTGGTGTATGTCCGTTCTTGGGCGTTTCAGGGGGAGTGATGTGGCGTAACATTATGTAGCTCACATATTCCTTGGCAGAGACCCAGACATGAAGGAACTTTGAGCTCACAGTGTGTACTGACATCACGCCCCAGATGGACATTGAGTCTGGACCCCCTGCGGACTAGAGGAGAAGTGAGAAGATCTGAGAGTGAACCTGAAGAGACTGTCTGACTCATAGGGTCAGACAGAGAAGCCGAGAGGACAACAGGATTAGTTATGAATGGAATTCTGTGTTTGATGTGAATGTGATTTGTGTCTGTTGTAACAGTATAAAGGTATGTGGTTTATCTCAGCTCGCTCTCTTCATTCCCTGACTGAGAGAGGAGCTGTAGGACTTGATATGGAATAAACCAATACTGAAAAATCATTCAGTCTCTTCATTTCGAGTTTCCTACATAAGTATGGATGTGAGAGTGAATGGTTGTCTGTCTCTCTGTGTTGGCACTGCGATGAACTGGTAATCTGTCCAGGATGTACCCTGCCTCTTGTCCAAAGATGCTGGGATAGACTCAGCATTATGTTTCTAGTTCATCTTAATAAATGTATACAATTTTTTTAAATCCATCATTTCCTTCATGTTGCTTACTCTGATCCAAGATCACGTCAATAGATGCTAAATGAAGTCTTTATCAGGGCTGTAGAATCAGCTGTGGAGATTTAAGGAAGAGAAAACAATCTTTAAATTATATTGACTAAGATACAGATTTAGGCTGGAACTCATTTCTGATCTGTTTATAGTTGTTTAGATCAAAAAGTGGCTTTTCTGTCACTACTTTTCATCATAATTCTGTGTTCATGGTGTTTATGAGTCTGTGATCATAAATGAATGTGAGAAAGTGTGTTCAGTGAACTGTATCAGTCTCTGCAGAGTCTTCCAGCTGCAGCAGTCAGTTCAGTTTCTGTTCATTCTGACTGAGGCAGGTTTTTGTACGACCGTTTTTCACTGTGTGAACACCCACTGACTGTTGATATAATGTCCAGGCTGACAGTAATAAACTCCTGAATCATCACAGTGATGAACATCACAGAAACATCACAGTGCACTGTGATTTTGTGCACTGTGATGTATTTATATTCATTACAAACCATTTTTTTAGGAGTTAGTAAAAGTCACACAATAATCTTAAGTGATAATAGGCAATTTCGCAATAACCTAGACCATTTGACATGCAAATTCACCAATACAATGACTGCTAAATATAATCTATTTCTTACGGAGCCCCAAAATTATGAATAGTAATTGTTTTTTTAAACTTGTGCCAATAGATTATTATCTTGTGGACATGAGGTTATCTTTATCTTACATCTTCCTGTTCAGGATTTTAAAGGCTCATTTGTAGGACCTGGGGGGAGTCAGATTATTTAGCATCTCAGACAGAGACAATGGATAAGCATGGGAGAACAATGCCCAGGGGGTTCCTGGCGAGATAGCAGGAAGGAGTCAAGGACATAGGGGGTTGAATGCAGTGTAATGTAAATGTCATGCCGTGTGTTGGAAAATGCCATGAAAGGTGTGAAGAGTGATTTGGGTAAAAGAAGAGAACTTGCTGAAATGATTCATTCTGTTCTGTGCTTGAGAGATGTGAAGTGTGTAATAAACCGTCTGTTGTGAATCTGCCTCTTATTTCACACACTCCACACTGGTGACCCAAGACGTATTATGGAACACGAGGCAAGAACCCCGGAGCTGGCCCGGTCGGGAAGCCCCAGCAACGCAGCAGCCATCCCACAGACAGCCAGGACTGGAACCCCCAGCAACGCGTGTGCGGTTTCAGTCAACCTTCTGGACTTCTGGCAGCACAACCCGTGCTCTTGGTTCCACCACATCGAGGCCCAGTTCACCCTCCGGGGAGTAACGGCAGACGACACCAGATTCTACCATGTGGTAGCAGCGCTGGACGCCTGCACAGCTCAGCAGGTAGCAAGCCTGCTCGATCAGCCTCCAGCCCGCAACAAATACGAGGTGCTCAAGGCTGCGCTGACCCGGCGCTACACGCTCTCGGAATGTGAGAGAACGAAGAGGCTCCTGAGACGGACCGAGTCAGGAGATGGTTCGGCAGTGGACCTGATGGAGAAGATGCTGGCGTTAATGGGCACGGACGACGGGCACTTTCTGTTTGCCCACCTTTTCCTCCCGAACCTTCCAACAAAGGCGAGAGCTTTTCTGGCCAATTCGCCGTTGCTGGCTGCGCGTGACTACCGTGCGCTAACCCAGGAGGCGGACAGGATCATCCTCACCACCAGGGCGATCACAGTCAACGCGGCGGTGGCGGAGCCCAGCGAGACGACCAGAGGAGGCGAGGAGCCACCGACGGTAGCAGCAGCAGGGGCCAAGGAGCACCAGAGAGACATGCTCTGTTTCTACCACGCTGCTTCGGACAGAACGCACGCAGATGTGTGCTACCGTGCCAGTTCAAGCGCTCGGGAAACGCCAAGGCCGGCAGTCGGTAGCAGCTGCGACTGCCGGTGAAGAGAACAAGCTGGTCTACATGACTGACGCGCGCTCAGGGAGGCGTTTCCTCATGGACACCGGAGCCCAGAAGAGCATCATCCTGCCGATCTACGCCGACCAGCTGGCAGGACCTAGCGGTCCCGGGATGTTGGCAGCAAACGGCTCGGAAATTAAGACCTTTGGTGAGAGAACACTGATCTTATCTCTACACGGCCGTACATACGAGTGGACTTTTGTCATAGCAGCACTGAATTACCATATCCTGGGGGCTGATTTTCTGTGTGCACATGGTTTACTGGTTGATGTTGCTAACAGGCGCCTGGTTAATGCACTGTCCTTTAACTCTCTCCCCTGTATAGCTCGAGGGGCCCAGCCAACAGCACAAGCCAACGTCACAGCTCCAGGCGGTAAGTTCCACGCACTGCTCACTCAGTTCCCAGCACTCACGGTCCCGACGTTTTCGGCGGCCATCGCTAAACACGGGGTGGAGCACTTCATCACCACCACCGGGCCGCCCGTTTTTGCAAGACCTCAGCATTTGGACGCAGCTAAACTGGCCATAGCGCGCGAGGAGTTCGCCAACCTGGAAAGGATGGGCATCATCAGGTGTTCGAACAGCCCATGGGCATCCCCACTACACATGGTCCCTAAGGCTGAGGGATCGTGGCGACCGTGCAGTGATTTCCGCAGGTTGAACAACGCCACAGCACACGACCGCTACCCGATTCCCCACATACAGGATTTTTCCGTCCACCTCGCCGGAGCACGCGTTTTTTCCAAAATAGACCTGGTCCGCGGTTACCACTAAGTCCCAGTGCATGCGGAGGACATACCCAAAACAGCGGTAATAACTCTGTTCGGTTTATTCGAGTTCCTGCGCATGCCATTCGGGTTAAAAGGCGCGGCACGGACGTTCCAGCGCATGATGGATGCAGTGCTGCGTGATCTCCCGTTCGTGTTCATCTACCTGGACGATATCCTGGTAGCCAGTGTGTCCGAAGACGAACACGAAACCCACCTCAGGACGGTTTTCCAGACGTTGGAGGAGCACGGGTTAATAATCAACCCGGTGAAATGCCAGCTCGGCGTGACGGAGATTGATTTTTTGGGGCACCGCGTCTCTCCGGAAGGAGCGATCCCGTTGCCCGACAAAGTGCGCGCCGTGGCGGATTTTCCCCGGCCTCAGACGGTCAGGGTGCTGCAGGAATTTTTGGGGATGGTGAACTTTTATAACTGTTTCCTTCCCCGCACGGCGCGGCTCATGCAACCATTGTACGCTGCGCTCAAGAGACAGAAACCCACGGATAGGGTCGAATGGACCCCGGAGCGAGTGCGGGCGTTCTCGGAGGTTAAAGCAGCCCTAGCAAACGGCGCACTGCTGGCGCATCCGGACCCGGCGGCCCGGATAGCGCTCACCACCGACACTTCAGACATGGCCATAGGGGCTGTCGTAGAGCAGCGCGTCGCCGGGGCTTGGCAGCCGCTCGCTTTTTTCAGCAGAACTTTGCGCGACAGCGAACGTAAATACAGCGCATTCGACAGGGAGTTGCTGGCCCTCCACCTGGCCATACACCACTTCCAGTTCTGGCTGGAAGGGCGCAGCTTCACTGCGTTTGTAGACCACAAGCCACTAACGTTTGCGATGGCCAAGGTTTCAGAACTGTGGTCGGGCTGGCAGCAGAGACAGCTGGCCGCGATCTCAGAGTTTACTACCGATATTCAGCATGTGTTGGGTAAACTGAATGTGGTAGCGGACTGCCTCTCGCGCGCCGTGGTGGCCCCGGTCTACGTGGGGATAGATTACACAGCCATGGCCACGGAGCAGATTAGCGATGCAGACGTGCGCACGCTCCAGTCTGGACCAACAGGGTTAAGGCTGGGGAGCAGGGTGCTGCAAGACGGCATGCCCCCCCTAATCTGCGATGTCTCCACGGGACGCCCGCGTCCGGTGGTCCCGGTCGCGTGGCGCCGCCCCGTGTTTGAGTCGGTTCACACTCTGGCGCACCCAGGAGTGCGCGCGTCAGTCAAAATGGCGGGAGAGAAATTTGTGTGGCTGAGCCTACGCAAACAAGTAAAAGAGTGGGCTGCAGCCTGCGTGGCATGTCAACGAGCCAAGGTACACAGACACACGAAGGCTCCCTTGGAGCAGTTTCGGGTACTGGCTAAGAGGTTCGACCATGTTCACGTGGACCTCGTGGGCCCCCTCCCGCCATCACAGGGGTGCACGCACCTCCTGACAGTGGTGGACCGCACCACGCACTGGCCAGAAGCAGTCCCACTGGCAGCAACCACGTCCGCGGACGTAGCACGTGCTTTTTTAACAGCATGGGTGACGCGTTCCCGTCGGACATTACGTCCGACAGGGGCCCTCAATTTGTTTCTGACCTCTGGTCCGCGATGGCCCGCAGCCTGGGTGTTACAATTCATCGCACAACCGCGTACAACCCACAGGCCAATGGGTTATGTGAGCGTTTTCATAGATCACTGAAAGCAGCACTCAGGGCTTCACTGACGGATGCAAATTCGGTAGACAGGTTGCCGTGGGTTTTATTGGGGTTGCGCTCCGCGCCAAAAGAGGATCTGGAAGCTTCCCCGGTAGAGCTGGTTTTTGCACAGCCCCTATGGCTGCCCGGGGAATTTCTGCCAGATAATCCTGCGCCGGACAGCTGCCCGTCTCAGCTTTCGCAGTGAAGCGCAAACACAGGCACGCTGCCGGGCCCGGCCCACCACTGTTTTCTGCGTGCTTTCGTGCCTAAAACTTTGAAGAACGCGGAGTTCGTGTTCGTCAGACACGATGCACACCGCCCTCCATTGCGCCCACCCTATGATGGACTGTTCAGAGTGTTGGAAACAGGGGATAAGCATTTTTTGCTAGACTTGGGGGGTAGGCGGGAGAAAATTGGCACAGACAGACTCAAACCTGCTTTCGTAGTGGCGGACGAGCAAGTGCTGTTGGCTAGGGCCCCTCGGCGTGGAAGACCCCCACGGAGAGCTCCTCAGGGAAATGATTCACCAGAGCAGCCACACGGGCAGACCGAAGTTCCCCCCCACCCCTCGCCACGGCCCACCCGCAGTCAGACACACTCCCAGCAGCCCCCCACCGGCACAGCAGCGCCACGGAGGCGGTAAACCCCAGTTACAGCAGATATGGGAAGAGACTGAAGCCAAAACAGTGTGTGGACTGATGTTCTATTGTTCTATCTAAGATGCTGGGGTGGGCGGTGTAGGACCTGGGGGGAGTCAGATTATTTAGCATCTCAGACAGAGACAGTGGATAAGCATGGGAGAACAATGCCCAGGGGATTCCTGGCGAGATAGCAGGAAGGAGTCAAGGACATAGGGGGTTGAATGCAGTGAAATGTAAATGTCATGCCGTGTGTTGGAAAATGCCATGAAAGGTGTGAAGAGTGATTTGGGTAAAAGAAGAGAGCTTGCTGAAATGATTCATTCTGTTCTGTGCTTGAGAGATGTGAAGTGTGTAATAAACCGTCTGTCGTGAATCTGCCTCTTATTTCACACACTCCACACATTGGTTGTAGAATCAGAGAATGAAATTTTAAATGTTCTTTTTTTCTTTTCTTTATTATTAACCAAACGTGTCTACAAAAGTGTAATTTAGTCTCACTGATCTTTATCATTTTGAACTGATTTTGTGCACTAATGTTAATGTATGTGTATTTACAGTAGATAGTAGACTATTAACTCCACCAAGAAGGTTTTGCTTTTTTCTCAGAGTCAGAATCTGATCATAGCTTAAAACTTAACAATCGGGCTCCGACTGTGTTTTTTGGAGGCTGGGGTATATCCCCCCAAAACAAACAAAAAAACCAATTTACTAGGTTTTGGTGGTGAGCTGGAGCATGATCTGGCTCCTGGGAAATGGTTTAAAAAAGGAGGAAAATGTTCCACCTTGCTTATGATGATATTGTCCATCAGAGGGCGCTGCCTGCAGAGCTAACAGAACCTCTGAGCATGCGCAGATCAGCTGTGATGGCTTTCTGGAGGTTTGCACTCTTTTGTATTACATCTGATTTTATGTATGCACAACCCAACACATAAAAATAAATAAAAAAAATATATAGCTGTGCATCCATCAAAAAAATTAACTAATCAATTGCACATTTTCTTTTCTAATGTATATTCAATTTAAAAAAAAAATCAGTTTATTAAAAGAGGGAGTCGATTTTTTTCTTTCAAAACTACCATTTTTTAAAAACATTGTCACATTTCCTGTGACTTTCCTAATTATGTCAACCTGTAAAGAACAAACAAATGGAGAAATTCTTAACTGATTTCCAGAGTGCCTGACCTTAATGCTGGGTTAGAAGTTTTTATTCACTTTATATTGGAGTGTGTGTTTTCTCCACTACCTCTGACACAGGGCAGTGCGGTGGTGGAGTGGTTAGCACTGCGGCAACACAGCAACTCACCCTTGGCCAGGGGATCCTGGGTTTGATCCCAGCCCCCGACCAACAGTGATCTGTGTGGAGTTTGCATGTTCTCCCCGTGTCTGCGTGGGTTTACTCCGGGATTTCTCCGGTTTCCTCCCACATGCCAAAAACATGCAAGTTAGGTTAATTGGCATCAACTGGGGATTCTAAATTGTCCTTAGGTATGACTGTGAGAGTGAATGGTTGTCTGTCTCTCTGTGTTGGCCCTGTGATGGACTGGTGATCTGTCCAGGGTGTACCCTGCCTCTCACTCAAAGATGCTGGGATAGGCTCCAGCCCCCCCGCGACCCGAAAAGGATTAAGCGGAAGAAGATGGATGGACCTCTGACACACACACACACACACACACACACATCTTCTTCTTCTCTCGGTTACTGGTGGATAGCAAGCAACTGAAAGGTGCATAGCGCCCCCTACTGTACAAGAGTGTGTAACATTGTCATCTGAGCCCAACCCCTAAATTCTATGACTTAATCCTGTGTTATTTAAAAAAGAGAGAAGAGGGGGACTTCCGGGAAGATGGCGGAGAGACATAACACTTAAACAAAGAGCTCTCCCTAGCCGGATTAAAAATCATCGGTAAATGGCCAACTCGACATAAACGAATCAATAAACTAAGGGATGAAAACACGAAGGAACCGGGCACAAGGACAAAAACAGGGTAAAATTGAAGAATTCCTCTCCAACAACGCAGGAAAAACCGCTGTACGCAAAGCCCAAAAAAACGAGGTGTCTACAGCAGAGAAAATGGAAGACACCAGACTCGACAACATGAACGCTGGCATCGCCAGTTTGGGTGAAGAGTTAAGAGAATTCAAGCGACAGCTACAACAGGATTTAGCGGCTCTTAAGGAGGAACTGAAAAAAGAAATTAAGGAGGAAATCATGGACCTCCGAAGAGAAATGGAGCGTAAATTAACGGAAAACATGGAGGAGCTGCGCTCCCAGCGGGCGTGTATGACAGAAGCGCAGACCCGAATTTCGGAACTAGAAGATTGGAAAAGCGAGGCAAACGAACAACTACAGACCCTGACGACGCAAACGCAGAGGATGCAGGAGAAAATAAACGACTTGGAGAGCAGATCCCGACGAAGCAATATGCGCATCTTTCCTTTTTTTTTTTTTTTTTTTTTTTTTTTTTTTTTTTTCCTTTGAAAGACAAAAGTAAAATAGAAAGATGTCTTTACCTTCTTTACATGTTTCAACTGCACTGCAGCCTTCATCAGAAGAGTCAGCTGATTGCTGCCAGGTGACATTTATCAGCTGATTTTCGTAGGCGGGGCCAGCTCAGCAGATCTGTCAGATCCACCGAGCCGGCCCCGCCTCCCGCCGTCAGATGGTCTCTGGAGAATGTGGTCCCAGGTGTGAGAAAGCATAAAGGCCCCCTCATCTCGGTTCATGGTGTCTTTTCCCCGCTTTCTGATCTCTATTGCCTCCTTGATCCAACGTTTGTGTCTGTTGCTCTCCGATCCAATAATTTTTGTGTTGTCCCAGTCCATGATGTGATTATTTCTTTTGCAGTGGTCCGATATAGCTGATTTTAATGTTTCTTGTTCTGCTTTTTCTTTTTGTGATCTTGTGAGTCGTCCTTGCGTTTCCTTCTCACATTCCTTTTGGTGTTCTTTTTTTCTTGTGGTGAATAATCTTCCGGTTTCTCCAATGTAGGTTTTGTTACATGATCTGCATGATATTTCATATAATACATTGCATTTATTGTCTTGTTCTATTCTGTCCTTGGGGTGTACTAATAACTGTCTTAATTTTTTGTGTGGTTTGACTGCTGTGTTTATTTTGTATTTTTTCATGATCCTTTGAATTGGTTCCGTGATCCCTCGTATGTATGGTATAGTTATGGTTTCCTTGTTTTTGATTTCAGCTTTTGTTCTGTGTCTTGTGTCCTGTTTATTTTCTTTGTTTTTGACTTGCTGTTTCCCTTTGTTTATGGCCCATACTGGATATTGGCAGCGTATAAGTGCATGTTTTATGTGTTTTTCCTCTTCCTGTCTGTCTTCTTGTTCCGTGATGATGGTGGCTCGTTCATATAATGTCCTGACGACTGATAGCTTGTGTGCTGTGGGGTGTTCCGATGTCCAAAGTAGGTATTGATCTGTGTGGGTTGGTTTCCTGTAGACTGTGATTTTTATGCTGCCATCCTCGTTGTGGTGGATTTTCATGTCCAGAAAGGCTATGGTGCCATTTTCCTCCTCTTCGTGTGTGAATTTTATGTTCCCCGTACTGTCTGTACTGTTCAGATGGTCAGTGAGTTCTTGTGTATGTCCTTTCCTTATTTTTTCCAGAATGTCATCTACGTATCTCTTCCAAAGGGTGGGTTTGCATATTGTGGGTGCTGTGTTGATGGCTTTATTTTCCAGATCCTCCATAAAAAAACTGCTCATGATGGCTGATAGTGGGCCTCCCATTGCAAATCCTTCTTTTTGTTTGTAGATTTTTCCTCTGAATTGAAAATAAGTGGATTTTGCAACAAACTGTAGTAATTTGGATATGTCATGGACTGTGAGGTTGGTGCGTCTTTTTAGGGTACTGTCCTTGTTGAGGCGTTCTTGCACTATATGTAGTGTGACGTCAATAGGAGTCTTTGTGAATAAAGAGATGACGTCATGTGAGATGAGGATCTCGTCTGATTCTATTTTTATGTCTTTGAGTTCTTGTGCCAGCTCTTTTGAATTTTTACAGTGAAAGTCTGATAGTCCAAGGAGGGGTTTGATGATTTCAGCTAGGGCTTTTGATAAGTTGTATGTGACTGATCCAATGCTGTCTATTATTGGCCGCAGTGGGATATCCTTTTTATGTATTTTCGGTGTTCCATAAATCCGAGGGGTAAATCACGAAAATCAGCTGATAAATGTCACCTGGCAGCAATCAGCTGACTCTTCTGATGAAGGCTGCAGTGCAGTTGAAACATGTAAAGAAGGTAAAGACATCTTTCTATTTTACTTTTGTCTTTCAAAGGAAAAAAAAAAAAAAAAAAGGAAAAATAATTGAAAGAAGACAAAATGAACCTGTTTGACGTAATATGCGCATCTTTGGAATTCCGGAGGGCATTGAAGGCAACTCGATGACAAAATTCATGGATCAGTTCTTAAAAAAAGAACTGGAAATACCCGGAGAAACGGATCTGCAGATTCAACGGGCGCACAGAGCACCGGCACAGAACCCGAAAACAAACTCTCCACCCAGGTCAGTTGTGGTAAACTTTGTGAAATATGACATAAAGGAAAGAATCCTGACGCAAGCATGGAAAAAAAAGATACGAATCGGCAACAAACAGGTATTTTTTGACCATGACTACCCGACAGAAATCGTGCAGCAGCGGAAGAAATATGCCAATATTAAAAAAACGCTGAAAGAGAAAAAAATTAGATTCCAAACGCCGCTAACGAAAATGAGGATTCATTGGGAGGAAGGCACAAGAACCTACAACACGGCCGAAGAGGCAGCGCGGGATATGATGGAGCGGGGCCTTGAGGTGAGCGTGCCGAAGGAGACGGCTGGAGCAGCGGTGGCCCTGAACGCACCACGACAGACGGAGTGGAGGCGAGTGAACGGCGGAAGAAGGGGGAGAGACGTAGAGCAGCGGGCCCAGGACAAGCTACAAGGCAACTGAAAGCCTAGATCATAACAAAGATTAAGAAAGGCACAGAAGAAATGAAGGCCAAGAAGACAAAGTAAAAGAGAAACAGACGGCTAGGAGAGGTTTAAGTGATATTTGTTGGACATTTCTAGACTTATGACTATTACTTTGATAGTAATTAGAAGTCTAGGGAGGGCCCTTCACTCTGTGAAGACAAACCCCCCACCCACCAACAGGGACCAGTGGGCAGAAGAAAGGCCCAAAGTACGGAGGTCGAGATTTTTTAATGTGTTTTTATATAAATATGTGTTATTTTTGTTGTTAAAGGGGCTAGGAGCACAAGTTAAAAAAATGGAAAAACATGAATATGGGTAAAAATCTTAAGATAATGACATTAAACGTGAATGGTCTGAACTCACCTGTTAAAAGGGGAAAGAATAATAAGAAAATTCAAGAAGGAAAAAGCTGAAATTATATTTATGCAAGAGACACATTTGAGCAAGACAGAACATGTGAAACTAAAGAGATTTGGCTATAAGAACTCCTACTACAGTTCATTTAAGGGAGGAGCAAAAAGGGGGGTTATGATACTAATCTCAAACAAAATACAATTTGAAAGTGAACAGGAAATCCAGGATAAAGAAGGCAGGTATGTAATAATAAAGGGAAGAATAGATGGTATGCAGATTACATTAGTGAACATCTATGCCCCACCAGAAAGTGACAAGGGTTTTTTTCAACATCTGTTTGATCTCATAGCAACACACAGTGAAGGAGTCCTAATTTGTGGAGGAGACTTAAATGCTGTCATGGATCATGAAGTTGACACAAGTGTTAAGAAGACAAAAAAACATGTAACAAAGTTCATAAGAACCTCACTGGCAGAAATGGGTATGGTAGACATATGGAGGGACCTGCACCCACTCGAAAAAGACTATACACATTATTCAGCAGCCCATAAAGTACACTCTAGAATAGATTACTTCCTTATGAATGAAGGTGACAGACACAGGGTGAGAAATTGTTGGATTGGAGGGGCAGAAATATCAGATCATAATCCTATATACATGGAAATATATTTGAACAATAGAAAACGACAAACAACATGGAAACTTAACATAGGACTGTTAAATGATGAGAAAATGAAAGAAAGAATAAAAATAAACATAAACGAATATATCCAAGAGAATGACAATGAAGAAGTGGACCCAACAATACTATGGGACACACTAAAAGCCGTGTTAAGGGGTAAATTAATTGTTGAAACAGGAAAAGCAAATAAGACTAAACTGGAAGCGTATGAACAAAGATGTGAGAGACTGAGGGAATTAGAACGTAAACATCAAAGCACAAATGATCCAAAAATATATCAAGAAATTAAAGAAGAAAAAACAAAGATAAAAGAAACACAAATGGATGAAATTGAAAGGAAAAATAGATATCTAAAGCAAAAATATTATGAAACGGGGCCAAAAGCCACAAAACTGCTGGCAAAACGGTTAAGAAAACAACAAACAATGAATAATGTATACAAGATTAAAGACCCCACCACAAATAAAACCACAGTTAACCCAGAAAACATCGAAGAAATTTTCCATAATTTCTACCAAGAACTATACTCGCAACCTGAAGAAACAAATACTAAAGATATCAAAAAATTTCTAGACACATTGGACTTGCCATCAATAGGAAATCAACAAAATGAAAAACTAACAGCAGAAATAACAACACAAGAGATCAGAGATGTGATTAAGTCACTTAAAAACGGTAAATCACCAGGTAGTGATGGATACCCATCTGAGTTTTATAAACTGTTTATAGAAGAACTCACGCCACAACTCCTAAAGTCATTTAATTGGACGCTGAACAACAACAAAATACCTCCATCATGGAACGAAGCAATCATTTCAGTTATTTTAAAACCAGGGAAAGATAAAGAACAATGCGGAAACTATAGACCAATCTCTTTATTAAATGTAGATTATAAAATATACACAACAATTATATGTAAACGAATAAAGACATTCTTGACGGAATTGATAGAAGATGATCAAACTGGATTCATAGAGGGACGCCAAACACATGACAATATCAGGAGAACAATACATATAATTAACCAAATACATAAAGAAAAGAAAAGCGCAGTAATAATGAGTTTAGACGCAGAAAAAGCATTTGACAGGGTTAACTGGAAATTCCTATATAGTGTACTGGAGCGCTTTGGATTTAACGAAAAATCAGTACAATGCATAAGGACGCTATATCAAGAACCTGTGGCAAGAATCAAGATAAACGGTAGCTTAACAGACAAAGTAAATATACAAAGATCAACTAGGCAGGGATGCTGCTTATCGCCCACCTTGTTTGCTCTGTTCATAGAACCATTGGCTCAAGCGATATGACAAAATAAGAAATTAAAAGGTGTAACAATAAAGGGGGCGGAACACAAGATTGGGCTATTTGCAGACGATATTATAGTTTACCTTGAACAACCAGATAAATCAATAATGGAAATGATGAACTTGATAGAAAATTTTGGAAAATTATCAGGATACAAGATAAACATAACAAAAACACAAATACTGACATTCCACTATAACCCTCTAAACCAGATAACTGATAAGATCAAACTAAACTGGAACCAAAAAGAAATAAAATACCTTGGAGTGAACATACCTAAAGACCTAAGCAAAATATATAAAGCAAACTATGATAGGTTGGAACAAGAAATAAAAAAAGATATTGATAGATGGTCAATCTTAAATATGGATCTGAATTCAAAAATTGAGACAGTCAAAATCAGCATACAACCTAGATTACCTCTTCCAGGCTATACCAACAGAGATTCCAGATGCCCAATTCTCAAAGTGGGACAGGATGATATCGAGATTTGTTTGGGGAGGTAAAAAACCAAGAGTGAAATATAAAACCCTCCAATTACCAAAAGAGAAAGGAGGCATGGGCCTACCGAGTCTAAAGGAATATTACTACTCAGCACAAATAAGATATATCATATGTTGGTGCGACGAGGGATATGAGGCAAAATGGAAAGAAATGGAAAAGGAAATTGAGGGACTCCCAGTACAAAGCATAATAGGGGATAAAGATGCATATAAGCAAATCAAACAAATAGACCCAATCACTAAATTTACTTTAGAACTGTGGTATAAAATAGTACAAAAATATAATATAAGGGAAGACATAAAACTATTGAAATGGGTAGCATTTGACAGTCAGTTTGAACCGGCAAAACAAGATAGGGGATACAAAAATCTGGTGAACAAGGGAATCACAGCATGGGGCAATATCGGAAAAAAAGATCTCGGGAGCTTTGTAAATATCAGGAGAAAATTTAAATTAGAAAGATCGGAATTTTTCAGATATCTGCAGATGAGAGATTACTATATGAAGAAGATTAGGCATAACCTCCAAACAGATGTGAACGAGATTATACAACTCATTTTAAACTCATATACAGGAAATAAAATAAGAATTATTTCAAAACTATATCAGAAACTTATGACAAACAATCATACAAGTAACTATATAAAGGAGAAATGGGAGAAAGAGCTCAATTTAAACATAACAGAAGAAAGCTGGCAGGAAATATGGAAAACACAACACACATCAACAAATTCAAGGGCATGGAGGGAATTTGGATGGAAAAACCTGATTCGCTTTTTCATTACACCACAGATTCAAGGAAAATATACAAATACCCAATCTTTATGCTGGAGGGGATGTGGGGCTCAAAATGCAGACCACTCACATATGTTTTGGAAATGCTACAAAATATCATCATTTTGGAAATCTATGCATGTGACAATACAGAGGATATTAGGATATAATATACCAATGAACTGTAACCTGATGTACTTATGTGATCTTAAAAAAGACAATGTAATACAGGCTGAGGACAGATATCTAGTTAAAATCTTGTTGATTGCATGTAAAAGAACTATCACAAAAAAATGGCGATCAGAAGTTCTTCCTGACCAAGAACAATGGACTGACATTGTTGAGGACATACGTATGATGGAAAAACTAACATATCGACGAAGAATGCAAGAAGGAATATGGGAGAAAAAATGGCGGAAATGGACACACTACAAAGTGCAACAACGAGGCAGAAATTGAAAGAATAACCAAAGACACTGAAAAAACCAGAAGAATTAAGAGATGGAAACTAAAAACTTGATGCTCCAACATTTGCCCCCCCCCTTTTATTTTTTTTTATTTATTTATTTTTTTTTATTATTTATTTATTTATTTTTTTTATTTTTCCCTACCCTAACCCCTTTGTTTTTTAAATGTAGAATGTGATCTGAATGCATTATATATGATGAAAAATGAATAAAAATCTAAGTTACAAAAAAAAAAAAAGAGAGAAGAGCCCTTCTCATGATGCTTAGTGCCTCTCCATCTCCGTCTGTTCACAGAATCCCAGTTAAATCCCACTCCCTACCGGCCTCTCGAACTTCATTTTCCATTCTCTCTTTCACTTCCATACTTGTGACAATGCAATAAGATGTGCTCTACATTTTCTTTTACTCCACATTCTCTACATTTATCACTTTTGCTTTTCCCCATGATGAATAAAGTGCTATTTAAACCTGTGTGATCCAGTCTTGAGTCTTGCCATAATGATGTCTTCCCTCCTGTTTGTTCTTTTATAATTCTTTATTGCAACAGATTTTTGTATTTTGTAATACAATCTACCTTTATGATCTTCATCCCATCTTTTTTTTTTACCATAGTTTAATTCCTTTTTTCTTGATTACTGTTTTCCCCTCACCTTTTCCAAGAGGCAGTGGTATAGTTATTTCTTTCCCAAGTGCACTTTTTGCTAATTTGTCTGCACAGTCATTCCCTTTCAACCTTTTCATGTGCAGGAACCCAACAAAACTGAACATCAACACCACCCCTGTGTATCCTAAATAAATTGTGATCTAGATCAATCACCAAGTTGTCCCTTGTAGATTTTAGAATGTATGGTTTTTAAAGCTGCAAGTGAATCTGTGCACACCACCACCCTGTCCGGTCTGACCTCCTCCACCCACTGCAAACCAATAATTATTGCCACCATCTCTGCTGTATACACGGATGTATTGTTGGGGAGTCTTTTTGAGATGGTTACCTTAAACTCTGGAATGTATACTCCAACTCCAACAGAGCCCGCTTTGTTCTTTGAACTGTCAGTATAGAGCTGTAAGTAGTTATAGTAATTGTTCCTGAGATAAATGCTTGTTTTAACACCAACTTCACTCATATACCAATCCTTTTTCCTCATTAACAGACTGATGTCTACTTCTTTTCCAGGAAACAGCCAAGGGGGAACATTACTCACTGGACTGGTGTTAGACAATACTGTCTAGTCCATACATTCTGGCTTTTCTTTCAATTGTCCACCCAAACCCGTGTCCCTGGAAGTTAGAGTATTCCCAGCAGTCTTGTAGTGTTGTTTTTGAAATATTCGCTTCCTCACTTCCTTTCAGCTTGACCCAGTATGTTAATGCAAGTTTATCTCTTCTCAAATCCATTGGCATTTCTCCTGCTTCTATTAAAACTGCATTGTTTGGTGTTGTTTTGATGGCTCCATTGCACAGGCGAAGCGCTCTATTTTTTTCCAGAGTCGTCTTTGCTGCTGCTCCATAAATCAAGCATCCATAGTCAATTGTCGATCTCATTAGTGCTCTGTAAATGTCAATTAATGCCTGTTTATCTGCACCCCATTCATGTCTAGCTACAGCTTTTATGAGATTAATTACTTTTTTGCACTTTGTCTCCAGATTTTTAACATGAACTCTCCATGTACAGACGTGGACAAAATTGTTGGTACCCCTCTGTTAATGAAAGAAAAACCCACAATGGTCACAGAAAATAACTTGAATCTGACAAAAGTGGTAATAAATAAAAACTCTATGAAAATTAACCAGTGAAAATCAGACAATGATTTTGAATTGTGGTTCAACAGAATTACTTTAAAAAACAAACTCATGAAACAGGCCTGGACAAAAATGAAGGTACCCCTAGAAAAGATTGAAAATAATGTGACCATAGGGACATGTTCAACCAAGATGTGTCCTCTAATTAACATCACATGTGTCTACAAACTTGTAATCAGTCAGTCGGCCTATTTAAAGGGTAACAAGTAGTCACTGTGCTGTTTGGTGACATGGTGTGTACCACACTAAACATGGACCAGAGGAAGCAAAAGAGAGAGTTGTCTCTGGAGATTAGAAAGAAAATTATAGACAAGGATGTTAAAGGTAAAGGCTATAAGACCATCTCCAAGCAGCTTGATGTTCCTGTGACTACAGTTGCACATATTATTCAGAAATTTAAGATCCACGGGACTGTAGCCAACCTCCCTGGATGTGGCCGCAGGAGGAGATGGATAATACGAATGGTAACAAAAGAGCCCAGAACAACCTCTAAACACATTCATGGTGAACTCCAAGGTCAAGGTACATCAGTGTCAGATCGCACCATCCGTCATTGTTTGAGCCAAAGTGGACTCTCCTCTTGCCCAAAGATGCTGGGATAGGCTCCAACCCCCCCGCAACCCGAAAAGGATTAAGCGGAAGAAGATGAATGAATGAATGACTTCGTGGGAGATGACCAAGGAGGACACCACTGTTGAAAACAAATTATAAAAAGGCCAGACTGGAATTTGCCAAACTGCATGTTGACAAGCCACAAAGCTTCTGGGAGAATGTCCTATGGACAGACGAGACAAAACAAACTTTTTGGCAAGGCACATCAGCTCTATGTTCACAGACGTGAAAATGAAGCATACCAAGAAAAGAACACTGTCCCTACTGTGAAACATGGAGGAGGTTCTGTTATGTTCTGGGGCTGCTTTGCTGCTTTGAGAAAGTGGAAAAGTGGTCATATGAATGGGGATTTAAATTTTCAAACAGTAAAACCTGCTATATGATTTTCACAAAAAAAAAAATAAACAAAAAACAAAACAAAACGCAGAACTGGTACAGAACCATGGTTTGATAGTGCATATACACACGTGGGCAAAATTGTTGGTACCCCTCTGTTAATGAAAGAAAAACCCCAAATGGTCACAGAAATAACTTGAATCTGACAAAAGTGGTAATAAATAAAAATTCTATGAAAATTAACCAATGAAAATCAGACAATGCTTTTGAATTGTGGTTCAACAGAATTATTTTAAAAAACAAACTCATGAAACAGGCCTGGACAAAAATGATGGTACCCTTAACTTAATATTTTGTTGCACAACCTTTTGCGGCAATCACTGCAATCAAATGATTTCTCTAACTGTCAATGAGACTTATGCACCTCTCAGCAGGTATTTTGACCCACTCCTCATGAGCAAACTGCTCCAGTTGTCTCAGGTTTGAAGGGTGCCTTCTCCAGACAGCATGTTTCAGCTCCTTCCACAGATGTTCAATAGGATTTAGATCAGGGCTCATAGAAGGCCACTTTAGAATAGTCCAATGTTTGGCTCTTAGCCATTCTTGGGTGTTTTTAGCTGTGTGTTTTGGCTCATTATCCTGTTGCAAGACCCATGACCTGCGACTGAGACCAAGCTGTCTGACACTGGGCAGCACATTTCTCTCTAGAATACCTTGATAGTCTTGAGATTTCATTGTACCCTGCACAGATTCAAGACACCCTGTGCCAGATGCAGCAAAGCAGCCCCAGAACATAACAGAACCTCCCCCATGTTTCACAGTAGGGACAGTGTTCTTTTCTTGGTATGCTTCATTTTTGTGTCTGTGAACATAGAGCTGATGTGCCTTGCCAAAAGGTTCCAGTTTTGTCTCGTCTGTCCATAGGACATTCTCCCAGAAGCTTTGTGGCTTGTCAACATGCAGTTTGGCAAATTCCAGTCTGGCTTTTTTATGATTTGTTTTCAACAGTGGTGTCCTCCTTGGTCATCAACCATGAAGTCCACTTTGGCTCAAGCAACGATCTGACACTGATGTACCTTGACCTTGGAGTTCACCATGAATGTGTTTAGAGGTTGTTCTGGGCTCTTTTGTTACCATTCGTATTATCCGTCTCCTCCTGCAGCCACGTCCAGGGAGGTTGGCTACAGTCCCGTGGATCTTAAATTTCTGAATAATATGTGCAACTGTAGTCACAGGAACATCAAGCTGCTTGGAGATGGTCTTATAGCCTTTACCTTTAACATGCTCGTCTAATTTTCTTTCTAACCTCCTGAGACAACTCTCTCCTTTGCTTCCTCTGGTCCATGTTTAGTGTGGTACACACCATGTCACCAAACAGCACAGTGACTACTTGTCACCCTTAAAATAGGCCGACTGACTGATAACAACTTTGTAGACACCTGTGATGTTAATTAGAGGACACATCTTGGTTGAACATGTCCCTATGGTCACATTATTTTCAATCTTTTCTAGGGGTACCATCATTTTTGTCCAGGCCTGTTTCATGAGTTTGTTTTTTAAAGTAATTCTGTTGAACCACAATTCAAAAGCATTGTCTGATTTTCATTGGTTAATTTTCATAGAATTTTTATTTATTACCACTTTTGTCAGATTCAAGTTATTTCTGTGACCATTGTGGGTTTTTCTTTCATTAACAGAGGGGTACCAACAATTTGGTCCACGTCTGTATTTTTCTTGGGGAAAAAGTGCCAATGGACACTGGAAAAAATCAAGCTGGGGAGGATGGAGAGTGTCATATTCCACATTTAAGATAAGATAGTAAATAAGAACTAACTACTAACTAACTAACCTGCACTTATATAGCGCTTTTCTAGTCACAAAGACCACTCAAAGCGCCTTCACTAGTACTAACTTTCTATTCTAAGGGCCTATAGGAGACAGATATCTAGGGACAATTTAGAACAACCAATTAAACTAACATGCATGTCTTTGGATTGTGGGAGGAAACCACAGGGAGGAAACCACAGCACAGGGAGAACATGCAAACTAGATAAAAGAAGACCTGAAATTTATGAGAAATGGGAATTTCCAATAAATTTTGTCTTTAAAAGTTAATTTTCCTTCCATGCATATGTGCCTGAAAGAAACTTCTTTAAAAAATGTACAAATAATTTTATAATTTGCAAATTTACAAGAAAAAAACATGCAAATTTACTACAAATATGGCAAAATTGCATGAAAAACTTCTACAATCTAAAACATTTTAACTCATTTTTAAGAATAAATTTGGAAATTTGTAGAGAAATTTTGCAAAATGTCAGGGCAAAAATGATTTAAAATAAAAACTACACGCAAACTATATACTTGCTTATATTGTCATGAACCGAGCCGGGTTGTTCTTTGGGCTCAGTTCTGTGGCTCAGGTTTATCTGTGTAGTTATGTATTTTGTTATCTTTTGGGTTTCTTGTTACCTCAGCCAGGCCGCAGGCCGCAGGAGGTTATGTTTTTGCCAGCGGTTGTCTGTCTGTCTGTCTGTTTGTCTGTCTGTTGGTTAGCAAGATAACTCAAAAAGTTTTGGACGGATTTCAATGAAACTTTCAGGCGTTGTTGGAAATGGTACAAGGAAGAACTGATTAAATTTTGGGGATGATCCGGATCACCGTCTGGATACAGGAATTTTTTAAAAGATTCTTTAACATTGTCAGATACGATTGTCAGGTCCATTTTCAACATGTGTGCAGGCGCAATGGAGGGCGCTGGTCGTCATGTCTGATGAACACGAACTCCGCATTCTTCAAAGTTTTAAGATAAGATAAGATAAGATAAGCCTTTATTAGTCCCACAACGGGGAAATTCCAGGATTGCAACAGCACAGGGATAGCAACACTCAGAGCAACAATCAGAAGGCAAGAAAAAAAAAAAACAAAAAAAAAAAAAAAAAAACAAGCAAGCAAGAGCAGCTAATAAACATATGTACGTATTACTATAAAATATACATATATACACACACACACAGACACACAGTGCAGAGCATTGTAGCTGGATGGAATAAATATATGAATATATGAACACACAGTGCAGAGCATTGTAGCTAGATGGAATAAATATGTAAATATATAAACACCCACAGTACGGAGCATTGCAGCTAGGTGGAATAAATATGCAAGTATATAAACACACACAGTGCGGAGCAATGTAGCTAGATGGAATAATATGTAGATATATAAATATATAAACACCCACAGTACGGAGCATTGTAGCTAGATGGAATAAATATGCAAATATTTTAGGCACAAAAGCACGCGGAAAACAGTGGTGGGCCGGGCCCAGCAGCGTGCCTGTGTTTGCGCTACGCTGCAAAAGCTGAGACGGGCAGCTGTCCGGCGCGGGATTATTTGGCAGAAATTCCCCGGGCAGCCATAGGGGCTGCGCAAAAATGAGCTCTCTGCCGGGGAAGCTTCCAAATCCTCTTTTGCCGCGGAGCGCAACCCCAATATAAAACCCATGCCAACCTGTCTACCCAATTTGCATTCGTCAGTGAAGCCCTGAGTGCTGCTTTCAGTGATCTATGAAAACGCTCGCATAACCCATTGGCCTGTGGGTTGTACGCGGTTGTACGATGAATTGCAACGCCCGCAGCCTGGGAATTTGCAGATGGAGGAGGTGGACACAACACCAACACTTCAGTTTATTACCTCCGCCAAGGAGGTAATGCTTTTACTACTGAACCACTAATCCTATTCTCCGAGTACTTTTCTAGTTGTTTCTATTTTCCTCTTGTTTATTTCCCTACCTGTAGCCACTGCATTCTGACCAGTAGCCTCCTTTGGTCTACACTCGTGTGGGTGTTGTCGGACACTTGCCGGTCTGACCACACACCCCCTTTCATGACAGCCAGCTGGTTCCACTCCAGTAACTGTCTTTCCCGCGCTTCACCCAGGTGCACCTAATCTATCGTGGCCAGCAATGCTTGTACTTAAGCAGCTCTTTGCCAGTCACACATTGCTGGACTATTGTATTGTCTAACGTTTTTCTTTGCCACCGTTCACTGTGGTCTGCCCACTGCACGTCCCATTGTGTGAGTCAGTAAGTGAACCATTTCGCCTTTTTGTATGTCTGCCTTGTTTTTGAACTGTTTTTTTCCTGCCACTGTACACTGTGGTCTGCCCACTTCACGCTCTGTTGTGAAGCCATTTAGTGTAACTAACTAACTAACTAACTAACTAACCTGCACTTGACTTCCGGTTATGGCTGCCACGTAGGACGGACGTGTCTCGCTCTGCTCTGCTCCTGGAGAAAAAAAATCGGCAAATAACTCTCTCATTTGGGACAGAACGTATCCCAGCATTTGGGCGAGGATATGTCGGCGAAGCCTAAGGCTGGAAAACCAGGAAAAGGAAAAAGCGAGCCGCCGAAACAGTCCAAATTAACGGACTTTCAGGTCTGTGACGCAGCAAACAAAACTCCATATATGGCGGAGGAAGCTGGCGGCGGTGCGATGTTTGCGGGGAATGGCGCAGATGCGCTGATGGCTGCCATGAGTTCAATGAGAGCGGACTTTTCCTCTAGATTTGATGGGATTATGACAGCGTTGGAAGGAATAAGAAAGGAATTGGGTGACTGTGTAGAACGAACGGCGCAGATGGAGCTCCGTCTCGCTAGTGCTGAAGATGACGTCACCCGTCTTCAATTAAAGGTGCGCACTTTGGAAAAAAAAAAATAAATCTCTGGAAGATAATATTTTGGATTTGGAATCTCGGTCGAGACAGAATAATTTGAGGCTGGTGGGTCTTCCAGAGGAATCAGAAGGTCGGGACGTATGTTCCTTTCTGGAAAAGTGGATTCCGGAGGTGCTGGGCAGCGAGGAGTTGCAATCAGCAGTGGTTCTGGAAAAAGCACATCGTATTGGCCCACGGAGAGATAAGGGACCGCCGAGGACCTTAATTATGAAGTTTCTTAGCAACAGAGACAGGATGAAGATCTTCAACGCTGCACGTGCTAAAGGAGAGATTAAACACCAGGACCAGCAGGTGCGGTTCTACCCAGATTTGGCCACAGGAATCCAGCAATTGAGGAAGCAGTTTGATCCCGTACGTAAGGAGCTGCGCAACCTTGGGATTCGTCATGGTGTAATCTATCCTGCGAGACTGCTGACCACGTATGAGGGCAGAACCCACATTTTCAAGACCCCAGAGGAGGCGCAGGAGTTCATCAAGAAGATCAAAGAAGAAGAAGAGACTGGTGGGAGCTAAGCATGAACAAAATATAAGGTAGAATAATTAAGCATTTGCACAGGCATCTGACTGACTTGAAGTAAATAGTAAGTTTACAAAATATAGATTGTATTATATATTAAAAAAACAAAACAAAAACAAAACAAACAAAAAAAAAAAGTATGATGTACAAAGTTGTTAAAAATTTTGGAGTTAAGTTGGAAAACTACAGAGGAGAGTTAATGTTACGTCATTAAAAGCAGTAGAGTTGGGGTGATTGGGAGGATGAAGAAGGAGTGGCTTAGGCTGTTCCCCGTGGGTGTGGAACGGTCGATGGCTATATCGGGAGACAGAATTTTTCTTTTGATTTTGGGGGGTTTGCCACAAGTGTGGGAAGGGGAAATTTGTTTGTGTGTAGTTTGTAGGATGAATGTTCAACCACTCATGTTTTTGCTTCTCTGTATGAGCATGTTTACACTGCAAGGTAATCCCAAACTCTCTATTGATCATGGACCAAAGTGTTAATCTTAATTTAACTTCATGGAATTGCAGAGGTCTACAAAATTTAAAAAAACTTAAACAAGTTATGAATAAAATAAAGGACATGGGTTCAAGAATTGTGTTTTTACAAGAAACTCATCTGATAGAGGAGGATGTTAAAAGAATTAGGAGTAGATGGCAGGGAAGTGTATTCACCTCTTCATTTTCATCCCGAGCCAGGGGAGTTATGACTCTCATACATAAATCAGTTCCTTTTCAGGTGAAAAATGTAATTGGAGACAAATTTGGAAGATATGTAATCATTCAAGGTTCTTTGCTATTAGAAAATATAAATCTTGTGAACTTATATGGTCCCAATATAGATGATCAGAAGTTCTTTGCCAATTTATTTCTCATCTTATCATCACTTACAGGGCAACATATAATAGCAGGGGATTTTAATTGTACATTGAATCCAGGTGTGGATAGATCAACAGGACTGGATTGTACGCACATTGGATGTAGGATGACTATTAATCATTTTATGAAAGAATTGAGATTGTTAGATATATGGAGAGAAATGAAACCACAAGTTAAAGCCTATTCTTGTTATTCCAGTACCTACAAGACATTCTCACGTATTGATTATTTTTTGATTTCCACAGAATTAAGGTCCAAGATTCAAAACTGCTTTTATGATAACATCGTGATTTCTGATCATGCACCCTGTTGTCTAATATATGTAGATAAAAAATTGACAAAGGAATCAGGTAGATGGCAATTTCAGCATAAATGGCTTCAGGATGAGGAATTTGTCAAGTATATAGAAAAACAGATAGACGAGTTCTTTGACATCAATACTACACAAACATCAGCATGTGTAAAGTGGGAGGCTTTCAAAGCTTTTATTAGGGGACATATTATTAGTTATACAGGATCAAAATCTAAGAAGACTCGAGAGGAGAGAGCTAAATTGGAACATAAAATAAAAAGTCTTCAGGAAAAAGTGTATGCAGGAAGTGACCCAAGGTTGGAGAATGAATTACTGATTTTGAGAGCTGAATACGACAAAAAATCAGCGAATAGAGCTGCCTCGAGTCTTCTAAGATTGAAACAATCTTTTTATGAACAAGGTGAAAAATCAGGAAAATTATTAGCATGGCAGATTAAACAATTGGAAATTAAAACACCAATTACCAGTATTATAAGTAACGGACAGGTAGTTATAGATCCTTTAGAAATTAATAGAGCCTTTAGAGATTACTATGAAAAATTATATGATACCAAAAATGAACCTGATTTAACAAAACTAAATGGGTTTTTGAACGAACTATCTATACCGTGTATTCCAAATGAAAACAGGGAGATATTGGAGTCTAAAATTAGTCAAGAAGAAGTTGGGCTAGCCATTGATAATATGAAATCAGGAAAAAGTGCAGGACCAGATGGTCTTCCAGTTGACCTTTATAAAAAATTTAAGAATAAATTAATAAAACCTTTTTTAGAAATGGTTTTAGAAGCATTTCAAAATAATAATTTACCATCATACATAAATAATGCCTTAATTATACTGTTGCCAAAACCAGGTAAGCCCTCTAATAAATGTGAAAATATGAGACCAATAAGCCTATTAAACGCCGACCTTAAGATAATCTGTAAAATTTTAGCAAGACGAATACAAGAAATTTTACCAAATATTATTAATCGAGATCAGAATGGCTTTATAAAGGGTAGACAAGGCTTCCATAATGTAAGAAGACTATTTAATATTATTTATTTTAATAAAGAAGCACCGGATACAGCTCTCCTATCATTGGACGCCGAAAAGGCCTTTGATAGAGTTGAATGGCCCTTTCTTTTTGAAGTCCTACAAAGGTTTGGACTTGGAAATAATTTCATAAAATGGGTTCAAATAATATACAATAATGCTACAGCAGAAATCCTAACAAATAACAATATTTCAAAACCAATAAAAATCCATAGAGGATGTCGACAAGGCTGTCCACTTTCACCTTTACTGTTTACTATGGCAATTGAACCTTTAGCGATAGCGATACGTTTACATTCACAAATATATGGAATTAAAGTTGGACCAACAGAACATAAAATCTCCCTGTACGCCGATGATATAATTTTGTTTATGTCGAATCTAAAAAAATCAATTCCAACCTTGTTGAATTTAATAAAGAATTTTGGGGAAATATCAGGATATAAAATAAATAAAACTAAATCTTCAATATTAATGCTAAATGAGACCCAGAGAAATTACCCAGCCCCTGAGGTAAATCAATTCAATGTTGTAAATCAGTTTAAATATTTAGGAATCCAAATTATGCCTAAGCTAGAATCAGTCGCCAGTGTCAACTATGAAGCCTTAATGTCAGATATCAATGAGTTAACTCAGAGATGGATGTCACTACCAATGTCGATGATCGGGAGAATCAATATACTTAAAAGTAATATTTTACCTAAAATACTTTATTTATTTCAATACATTCCCTTATCACCACCTTTAGATCTATTCTCAAGAATAAAAAAAAAGTTAGTGGAATTTATATGGAACAACAGGAGGGCTAGATTACGTTTGTCTTTATTATATTTACCATTTGATCGTGGAGGTCTGAAATGTCCAAATTTTATGTTGTATTATTGGTCGGCACAACTGAGGTCTATGACATATTATTTTTCATCAAATGATCTCCCTCACTGGACTGAAATGGAATCATACAATTTACCTTTACCTCTTCCCATATTCATATACTCAGATTCGGCAAAAAAATTACAAAAACAAGTTAAAAATCCATTTGTAAAGCATATGATCAAAATATGGTGTGAAGCTAAAAACTATTTAAAAGAACCACAGTTATTGTCACAATTTAGTCCAATATGGGGTAATCAATATTTTAAACCAGGGAGAGCGGACGCTGTATTTAAAGTATGGAATTTAAAAGGGATACAAAAGATTCAGGATTTATATTTGCCATGTGCAGACAACATAATGTCTTTTGAAGAGCTGAGGATCAAATTTAATCTCAATAGAACACATTTTTTTAAATATCTTCAACTTAGAAACTTTATTCGATCAAATCAAAATAAAGCTCTCACTCGACCTATTTATTCATCCTTGGAAAAAATGATGATGAAAGATAGTAAAAGAAAGGGTATTATTTCAGAGTTTTATAACTCATTGACACTATCTTCAAGTGAAAATTCACTGAAAAGATTAAACTACTGGAAAGAAGATCTGCAAATTGAAATTTCAGAGGAACAATGGGAATTGGCTTGTACAGAAGCTCAAACCAAATCAATAAATGCACGCCTTAAATTGATACATTTCAAATGGAGGCGAGGAGTTAAATAGATATAACAAAAATATACCAGATACATGCACAAAATGCATGGAAAGTAAAGGAACCCTATTTCATTGTTTATGGGAATGTAGATTAATAAGAATGTTTTGGGAGGAGGTGAGGGTAACAATTGAAAAAATAATCTCAAAACAAATCATATTGAATCCTAAACTGTTTTTGTTGGGTCTGTACCCAGAAAAGCATAATTTCAATAAAAGTGAAAGAACATTCATAGACCTCAGTTTGCTTAATGCCAAAAAATGTATTGCACTATTATGGAAAGACTCATAGACCAGATGTGACTCAGTGGTTAAGACAGATGTTAACAAACCTTCCATTAGAAAGAATAACATATATACTGAAATCAAAGGAAATTGTGTTTGAGAATATATGGAGACCTTTTATTGATTATGTAAAAAATTTAAACATAACTCTTGAAGAAGAAGGTGAATGATGTGTGTGGACCTTGTAAATTCCAAACTGGTGAACATAATATGTATACTAATGTATTGGATTGTCTAGACTAAACAGAGGAGCATTGTTGAAGACTTGATTTTGTTGGTGGTTGTTGGTGTTTTTAGGGTTTTTTTTTTTTTTTTTGTAGTACTTTAGTGTTAGTGTTTGATTGTTTGTATCATGTTTGTTAAAAAAAAAAAAAAGGTTCAATAAAGATATTGTGGAAAAAAACTAACCTGCACTTATATAGCGCTTTTCTAGTCACAAAGACCACTCAAAGCGCTTTCACTAGTACGTAACCCTCTATTCTAAGGGCCTATAGGACACAAATATCTAGGGACAATTTAGAACAACCAATTAACCTAACATGCATGTCTTTGGATTGTGGGAGGAAACCGGAGCCCCCGGAGTAAACCCACGCAGCACAGGGAGAACATGCAAACTCCACACAGAAAGGTTCCTACCCCTGCCAGCCTGGGGATTTTGAACCAGGAACCTTCTAGCTGTAAGGCAACAGTGCTAACCACTGCACCACCGTGTACCCTGTTACCGTTTTTTGTATGTCTGCTCTTTTGGAACTGTTTGCCTTTTTGTTAATAAATGTGTTTGTGGTGTAACCCTGTGCCTAAATCCATCATCCTTCTACTCCTCCGTGCACTGCGTAAAAGCGCACGGGGAGGATCGTGACAGAATAGTCCAGCCAGCAAAGGATTTAGTGGGTTACACTCACACATCACTTTTTCTTTTTTGAGCTGGTTCCTCACCCACCTGTTCTCGCCTCACGATGCCTTTGGCACACTGTTCCCGCACAGGCCGGGGCAGACGATCGGCGGGGCATCCCACAGTGGAGGAGGAGTGGGTGGCGACCTTCATCCAGGACTTTATGGACAAGGCCCATGAAGCCCACGGACTGAAGGCAAAGTGGAGCTGCCTGGATTCAGCCGTAATTATCCTGGAGGTGCATCCAGGGCTCTGGAGCTATCCGCAGTACGAGGGGCTGCTGTCTTCGGACTGTGTGTTGGATGAGGAGTTTACCAACCTGAAGAGGGGGGCGCGCTCCACAAAGCCCAAGCGGAGACGTTCTCAAGAGCCAGCTATCACCGCTTTGCCATCAGCTTCAGCCGCCCGCAAACAGCATCATCCAGTGGGGAGACGTCTGGAGAGGTCCTCCTCGTCCTTGGCAGCCATCTCTCCTCCAGCTGCCGTGAGGTCTGCCTGGGCCACCCTGGAAACGCCCACCTCCATCGCCATGGAGACGGCTCCTCCGCAATCCTTTGAAGGGGCCAAGATCACCATGGACACGGAGAGGAAGGACCATCTGCCTGCTGCAGCTGTGAACAACAAGCACCAGGATGACAGGCAAGTGCTTTTGCATTCTACCCAGTTAAATCATGATAAACCTTGTCTGTCTCCCGAGGGACAGGCCCAGTCTCAGCAGTCTGCTGGGTCCTCTCCTCCAGCTGCAAATGTTGACTTTATTTCTATTCTTGCCGTGTCTTCTCCATGTTCTCCTGAGCGTCCGTTGGTCCAAGGTCAGGGCGATCGGACGGTGGAGGAGCTGGTGGCTTCGGAGGATTCCGTTCCGGAGCCAACATGGAGCTGTTCCCCAGCAACCACGCCAGAGAAGTCTCCGGCGCTACAGCTGCTGCCGGGGAACCACAGGACTGCCACCACCATCTTGTCAACTGCGGAGATGGTCGGAGCGGAACGGGAACCAGAGCTGGACCTCTTGGAAGCTGGGCCCAAGATCATATCGCCAGGT